>OU862921.1:22749656-24087936 GCA_917880885.1 Limnephilus marmoratus | reverse complement strand
GGAAGTTATGTTGTCGCACCCTGCATTACAGTATACAGTAGTATGTATTACAGTATACTATAGTATGTATAACAGTATAATACAAAACAACTATTTTAAAGTATTCTTTAATGCCAGCTCGTAGTGGAGGCAATTGGAATCTGCAACCATTTTGAAGTATACTGTAATACCAGCTCGTAGTGGAGTGGAGCTGGCAAAAACGTATCGTAAAATATAAACTTATATCGCATTTATGCCAGTTTTGTAATCCAAATATTTTTCCAAAAAGGAAAACTTTTATCTGATTCTGAACACTTCTACCAGTTGGGTCAACCTTAGTTTCTACTTCAATGGTACCACATTAGAATTTTAAATTTGAAAATAAACAAAATCCGTTTGGAAATTTCCACGGAGCAGCCATTGATTATGGAATTATGGTTTTCATGTTATTGTTCATATTATTTAAATCTTGTTTTGCCTCGCCCGACCAAAGGACTAATTGGTTTTTGATTTTGAACGCTTTGGCTGCCTGTTATGAGTTTTATACTGACAAAGGGTACACAAACAATGGAGAAAATTATTGTGATTGTATAAGTAATTGAAATTTTATGCTTCATTAAATTAATTTGTAGTCAGTTAGCAACAGCGCCTGCTAAAATTTTGGGTAGATTAAAATAATAATATATTTCATCAACACCCCGTCTGAAAAATCATATATTTAATTTTTATATCGCTTTTAAATACTAAAATCTCTCGAACGTTGAAATCTGTGGTCATGAATTTATAAAAAGGTTTTTGTCCGAATTGTATTTCTTTCCAGCTCATCGTCATGTCTTATTTCCATTCATGTCACTATTCATTATTAAATTGAAATGTAAATATTCGAAATATTTATTCTGAAAAATAAAATAGGGCGGAGCAGCGTAGGTATTATTGCTTTTCTATCATTTCTGGGTGTCTAGCAAGGTTTTATCGTTAACTTGTATATCGTTCCCGAGCACGACTGCAGATCACTAACTTAATAACAATAGTTCACATCGAATAAATTAAGATGACGTAGGCGTTGTACGGTTGTGCTCGGGAGCGATGATAAGTTATTGATCTAATCGATAAATCCTTTTTAGATCGACCGTGCTAGGTACCCTGTGTTAAATGAAATCGATGAAAGCATTTTTAAAATTAATGAGAGTTAAAAAAAGTTTGAATGTTTGATTAAAATTATAACTTTTTAGCAATAAAAAAAAAATTGACTGAGTTGACAGGTACCTTGTACGGTATGTTTTAAGTTTCTTGTAATAAAAGTATGCGAAATGTGTAACAAGGGATATATAAAATACAAAGCGCCCTTGGGGTGATTTTCTCACGAAAATAATGCTATAGAAATCATCCAAACACTATTTTTTTATATTTTGTTAGAAAGCAGTCGTCACTTTGTGGTTGACGTGTCAACTGAAATAAAACAATTAAGTTGTTTGAAAACATGAATTATTTATTTAATTTTTTAATACCGGCCGGTTTAGCTTAACACAAGCATCTTCAGGTTATAAAATCAAAACTTAGTACTTCTTTTGCATTAGCTCCACACAGGATGCCCCATAATTCCCCTCAGGACCATCATCATCTTTGGGTTGCTGTGTGGAGAGTCTTGATTGATAGAAAGAAAAGAGAGGAACTTCTGGTAAGGATAAAAGATATAAAAGTTGGGTAGGATTTTTTTTTTTTTACATTAATTCCACACAGGAGGCCCTGAGGAAAATAATTTCCCTCAGGGCCTAAGTCATCTGAGATGCAGTGTGGAGGGTCTTTTTGAGGAGAGGGAGGAATGAACATTGGTCTTGAAGAGACCCATGTTGTAGGAAGGAGGAAACACAGAGGCCGGCAAATCATTCCACAGCCGAGCTGTTGAACACAAGAACGAGTCGAAGAAACGACCCGTTCACATGTGACAAATGTCAACCGTGTACAAATGTTGGGCACGCGTTTGGCGTATTTCCCAACTATGCACCGGTGCCGAAGGGATCAATGATGCTAGTTCCTCGGAGCATCTTCCATTGTAATACCGGTAGAACAAGGATAGCATTCCCACCCGACGCCTGTGCTCTAAAGATTGCAATCCGTCTGTTAAGATGGGAGAATCTATCAAACGGACCGCCCGTTTCTGCACAGAGTCGAGGGTATTTTTCAGGTATTTTGGAGCTCCAGATCAGAGATGGCTGCCAAATTCAACCGTGGGGCGTACTTGTGATTTGTACAAGGTTAGCAGTAATCTGGGGATCAATGGGTCCAGGTGTGAATAAAGTATGAGTCTGTCCCTATCACTACGGTGAAATGCAATGTTCCGAAAGAGTCCTACTGGAGATGTCAAAAGATCTCCCTCAACCGATCTCTCCTTATCCGACCTGCCCTGTGGGCAGACGCATCCGCCGACGAGATCCTGACAAACCTTACCCCATGAACCCGGGTACCTCTGCTAAGTCACCAAACGAAGCAAACCACTTGGAATGACCTATGGGAGAGGTGATAGTTATCCACTAAATGGTTCCCGCGGTGAAGGTACCCTCCTCCCAAATAGTATGTTACTGCGTAAAAGTCGGGTAAACCCAAAGATATTCAAATACAGAATAGATATGCTATAGTGTCCGCGCAACTGTCGCCGGACTACGCGCTAATTAGCGTAGTTTTCATACAAAAAGAATTTGTTCATTTCGTTGATTTTTTGAAAATGTGCATTAATATTGGTTAACAATATATTTTGAATAAGGAAAGAATTTGTTCATTTAGTTTCACGTTCGTTTGGTTTATTCGTTAATTTTTTGTTCTTTTATCCAATATCTTTGGGTAAACCTATCATCACTAAGCCAATTCACAAGCAAAACTTTGGGGCACGTAAATATATTATTTATCCACTCTATAGAATATAAGGAAATACCTCTTTATAAAAATTTAAAAATTAATTTTAAATTGGGTTCTATTCACCCTCTCAAACAAAATTAATTTCATACTTTAACAAACAAGAAGTAACTTTTAATGGGTTATTTTTTTTACTATCTCGGCTGTAGAATCAGTTTTTTTTCCCATTTTTAACAAACTATCCCCCATTAAAACTTTTTATTCCCTTGTTTCCTAGAAAAGTACTCACTGACAATGCTTCCTTCTTGAAAAAAAACCTCGTTTATATTAAGAGCGCTGAAAATGATGCTTTAAATTGAAACTCGTAAGAACATCACACTAAAGAAAAGTGTTAAGAATTTTTTCGCATTGTTGAAATTTTTTTCCCTTGCTTTTGTGTTGAAAATAACAAACTTATTCATGTACATACTTGAGAGTTGAGAGTCAAAACATGGCGTTGCTTGTAAATTGCACATCTTAAAGCATAATGATAGTCTCATGATGTTATTCTAAAAGACTTGTTTGAATATATCGATATTTCTTTAGGGTGAATAAAAATTCCCTGCAATACATATTTAGTTATATTTCATTTACGGAGTGATAGACAGCATCGTATCACCATTCAGGTATAAAACATTGCTTGAAATGGCAGTTGACATCTTTGGTGACCAGATCTGAATAGTCAGCTACTTTCACATGTTCGTCTTCACCATCTCTTCCTCTCTCCACAACCCTGACTGGTTGCCATAGTCCCACCGGCACACTCACACCAAAGTTTCCTGAACACATAATTTTGAAAATCAAAAATACAAAATGTATTACGAACATTTTTGTTAAATTTTGATTAAATTATTTTCTTTTTAACGAATGTGGAGCTCTCTGGGTTTTGAATATAATTTTCCACAAGGCGAGGCCAAAGGAGCAAATCTGTTACGACCGATTACAAGTCCCTTTGTCGTAAATTGTAAAAAAAATCTGAAATTACATGAAAAAATTCTATTAAAATGAAAAAAGTTTAAAATAAAATATTCCGTCTCCGTCGAACAGTTGTCGAACTTTTTGCCGAATTCGGTAATGACAAAAAAGTTAAGTTCCTTTCCGTCAAAGAAATTCGCAATTCCCAACCATATTGCGTGTTTCCGAATAGCATGATTGAATAATAAACGAAAAAAAGTTTCTCCCACTTTATAGTTCTCCGTGATTAACACATTCAGGCCTCACTCCCATTCAACCGTAGATATAGAATTTACAAGAAGGGTACTGTGGTACAAGGTACAAGTAAGTAATTTGTGAAACAAAATTAATTATATATTTTTTTTGTCCTAACTTTGAGTGACATTACATATCGAGACGACCATAATATTAGGTGGGAGAATTGTGTTCGTGGTAAAAAATAATAAAGATAATTAATAATAATAACAATTTCAATTTGGGAGGCGGATATGGATACCGCCGGCCTGGAAATCATTTATTGGATAACCAACACCCTTGCCATGGGGTGCCCGTTTGGTGCTCGGTGCTACGTTTAGACTTAGTTTAGTGCTCGGTTTCGTGGAGTGAGGTTTGTTCAGATCTTGGTGGCGGGAAGGAGATCCTTTAATCCTCCAGTTGAACTCTCTCGATCCCAAGACCTTGCGTTGCAGTGAGAGGGATGGATTCATACGTCGCTACTGGACACACTGACCCTCAGGTTCCTATTCACCCCGTCATACCTGTTCCTTCCCAGAAGTTTGTCTCCCTCCTTTTCTTTAAAATATCCTCCTCTCAAAAATGACATGAGGCCAGGTGTAGAGTTAGTGTAAAAAAAAAGTACATTTAATAACTTCGACACAAAAGCAAGCCCATGAAAGACTTTTTTCGAGTCATTGCATTGAAATTTTAGAAATTTTTCTAATAAATAGAAATATCTTGTTTGTTAAAATAATCAGATTTTTTATAATTACGTAGTAACTTCGGTTATAGAAACTATCGAATGCAGAAGTGTATTATTTCTCCGCTCAATTAAGTCAAGTGATATTTTTATCACCCCTCATGACATTGTCAAGATATTTCGATTTACTTATTTTACCTTGAGCACCTACCATTTTGTTAAATGCTGCAAATCTTATAAGAATCTCAAGTGGCAAGGATTTTTGGATGTACGGGAAAGAAGTTTCAGAAAGATATTAAAAGTTGATTAAAAGAGATATCTGAGGTGTGTCAAGAAGACACGACGTGCTAAATTGAATCCTAGTTTCGAAGCACAAATCTTTCGTCGTGGTCAACTAGTCCATTTTATGTCATTGAAGTCAACCCTTATATATTATTAACACAACGAGATTTATTGGTAAGATTTCAATTATTACATTAGGGCCGTTTTGTAAGTCCCAAAAGAACTTTTATTTTCTTTTGTGTCGAGTCTATTGTGTGTTCTTTTAAGAAGGCGCTATTTGAATTGCTTTTATTTCAGTAATCTATAATATATACTAGCTGACCCGACAAACGTTGTTCTGCCATATAAATAATTTCTAGTGAATATTTTGGTTGTTAAATAAAAAATAACCAATGTATTGTAAGTGTGTGGGGATGGGATCTATGACAGAAAGAGGAATGGAGCGCTGTAGATGATGACCGCCGATAAAAACAAAGAACACCATCTAAAATAGGAAAATGAAATAAAGACAATCAAAATTAATTTCGAAGAGCAATTGAGTATACGATATTTTTCGTCAGTCCATCTTTAGCCAACACAAATAAGCTCGATATTTTGCCCACGCGATAACATGATGCCAAATGAAATATCAAAATGACGCGACGCTTCTCGTGAATGTCTTGCACGTGTGTGGATGAAAGTTCGATGAGGCGGACGAAGCGCCATCTGTCATTCAACAACATAAATAATTTCGTTCTGTTTGAAATACGAAATACGGTTAAAATTGTTCATACAAAAATACTAAAATCGCGATTAAAAACCGGAGGGTGGGGCTAGGACGGTTAGAATTTGGTATTTTTTGATGCCAAAAAAAAATAGATAAAAAATAGTAAAAAATTGTTTTTTTTTCTGGATACACCCTAATCACCTAGCGGTACGAAATATACTTTAAAATCTATTCTCATACCTACCAAATATATATTTAAAATTTCATAAAAATCGGTCTAGCCGTTTCGGAGGAGTGCGACCACAAACACCGTGACACGAGATTTATATATATAAGATAAATATAAAAAAATATGTTTCTATGTATGTGAGTTGTCTACGCATTGCTATATTAAGCATTGGAAATGTTTGAAACCTTCAAATACCTTCTTTCCACCCTCGCGAAGGTTTCTGGATTATCTCAACTACATGACAATACATCAGAATTTTTTTTTAATCATCACAAAAACTCTTACGAAACTGTAAAAAATGTCATAATTTGAGCCTGACATTTTGCAAAGCATTGTTCAATAAAATTTCAATTTTCGAATAAACTCTTTAAATTTATGAATATAATCGAAGTACTCGCCTATGGTACTAACCAAAATCGAATAATATGAATCTATTCAAAAATTATATTTATTTTAAATGGGTACCTATAATTGATACCAAATTTGATTGATTGTTCTTATAATATACAAAAACTAATTTTGAAAAAAATTGCAATCGGTAGTACGCGAGCTGTTTGAAAATCTGAATGTACCGGAACTAAATATATATAAAACGCGGAGGAAGGGATCGCGGGAGGGGAGTTCGCGGGAGAGGGGAAAGGAAAGGCGGGAAAGGTGGAGGGGAACGCGTGAGGGGAAGGGGATATGGGAGGGCAAGAGGAGGCGGAATGGGAAAAAACACGCACGGAGAAACAATTTCTTTATTATAGCATTGCAACGCATGCCAGGAATTCGCTAGGCTCTAAATAAATGCTATTAACATTGTAATTCTTTTTATTTTTCTTGAAGGCTTTTTTTTAGTAAATTTTTCATTACAAAAAATACAGGAAACAAAAGCTTACGAGGAAACCCCATTACTTTTCCTAGGCAGGCACGTAGTTGATTCAAATACAACCCTTGCGCAATGAATGGCTATATTAAATTCATCAGGCCGACCCTTAAAGGGGTTCAAGAAGTGATTATGAATTGTAATTTGTTTGTATCCAAATAAAATTTGCAGACCAGTCTTATTCTCAACAACGTGGAAAGACTAGAGCTACATTTAGAACTAAAAGCAAAAAAAAAAAATCTTTTAAATCCGTGTTCTCCAGAATCCCAGATGCTTACGATTAAGAGTGAAATATTAAAATCTCCAAACCGTTTCCTGAAAACATAAAACAGGTCACTTTTAACTAAATCAACATAATCTAAACATTCATATCGGTAAATCGATAGATAGTGCCCGAAGTTAGCTCCAATTATCCTTACTTGAAATGTTTTTTTTTACATTAACTCCACACAAGAGGCCCTGAGGAAAATAATTTCCCTCGGGGCCTATATCATCTGAGATGCTGTATGGAGGGTCTTCTTGAAGAGAGGGTGAACATTGGTCTTGAAGAGACCTCTGTTGTAGGAAGGAGGAAACACAGAGACCGGAAAATTGTTAAACCTGTTAAAACGGACCGCCCATTTCTGTACAGAGTCGATGATATTTTTTTAAAGTATTTTGGCGCTCCAGACCAGAATTGGCTGCCAAATTCAACCATGGGGCGATGTATTTGCATAGGGTTAGCAGTTATGTACGATTAAAGTATCTGCGGGCCCTGTACAGTACGCCTAGTTTTTGGGAGGCTAATTTAACTCGTGCTTCGATAGAGCTGACGTAATGAGGCATGAATGGGTCTTTGAAACATTAAATTCAACGAGATTATTTTTACCCCAAGAGAAAACACTCTCTAGGTAACCGTCCATACTTTGCTTCAAAGCCCTTCGAGCCGTTGGAGCGTTTGTGCCCTTTGAGGGCTTATCAAACAAAAAGCCATTATGGACTGTACTGTCATCCGCATAACAGTGAATTGGTGTACATGACAAAAGGTCATTGGTGTGCAACAAAATCAAGAGACAGAACCGATCCCTGTGAGACGCCAGCATTTATTGAATTAGCAAGAAAAAAAGTGGAGTCTCCCAATTTCTGTATTCAGTTATTTTTTTGCTCAGGAGGAGTTCAATCACCTGTATTTTTTTGCGTTGGAGCGCGTTTGTAACTTTCGCTTTTTTTACTCTCAAATCGGTATAAAATACACTTTTAATGGATGTTTACCCTATGGTTTATAAATTATGATTTTCTTACTTATATATGGTTTACAATATCACTCAAAATTTCCCAAAGACTAAGTAGGTAAGTTTGGAATGGCGCCCCAGGTATGCATATTATTATATCAACGCACATCCCTTTTGTAATTAACCCCGCCCGCGGTGAATTTGGGTTCACAGGACCAACTACTGGATTATTTGTTCTTTAACAATGTTAAGTAACTTCGTTAATGACACTAAATAAAATAGCCAGCCACTGTTATTCCTAGAATGGCTGCGTCCAGATTTCGGGTTGAGTGTTCGCTAATTGCGTAGATTTGTTTGGCCAGGCGTTAAATTAAGGAGTCTATTCTGATGTAGGTATGCATGGAACAAAGCTAATAGAATACTCTATTATCTTTAGTATGAAACAAAGGAAGGTGTTTATCGGTACCTTTTAACTAGATTGTGAGAAATTTTGAGGTCTTCAATTATTGAATTAAGGGTGAATGTTTTTTAACGATAAAAGAACAATGAAGTTGCATTATTTATTTATTAAACTAGGTTTTTACTAATGTTCTATCTTACGTGAGGACAATCGAGATTAAAAAACTCAGTTAACGTACAAATAGATAAATACGTAATACAAAGAGAGACAAGAGACACAAGATATAAAAAGAGAGACACAAGTAATACACAATTTCGTCTGGTCAGTGGTTGAGTGGGCATAGCGTTTGTGTCCCACCCGAGCGTCGCGTGTTCGATCCCTCGACTGGCTAAGTCCTCCATCACAACACAAGCAACATTTTCGGCTTTCTGTGGTGGTAGTAGGAGATTTTCAAACATTGTTGGGTTTGTGGCGACGCATTATCCTTCGCCATCAAAAGAAGATACGAGAAATATCTAATATTCGCGCGATCCGGGCAAGCTACTTACCTGAGAACATACTTACTTACTGCTGCAGCCGCCCGACGATAATAATATTGCCACCGCCTAGAAAGGTCTGGAGATAGCACCGTACAATATCTGTACGGCGCCGAACATTCTCGTCAACTGACGAAGTGGCACGTATTACCTACCGCGAGGTAGTTACTCTGCCGCGGCTATATAAGCGACTTAACTCGGCGCTCGCACAGTCAGTCCCGATCCGTCAGTCAACGCTTGTCCGCCAGCGAGGAACCGTCTAGACGTTATACAGACGCTATGTGATTTACACGCATTCTCCAGCGCAGCATCTCGGACTCTCCGTAACACCTTCGAGGCTCTCATCCACCACCGCTGTCTCGCAGTCCGGTCTGCCGCACCACGACTTGAGATGTCTTCTCCCGCAACACATAAAGCCCGCCGTGCTTTCTGTTCGGGAAGTAACTCGTTCTCCGGCAATCCGAAGCCTGTCATGTTTCGCTGCCGCAGAGATTCTCCTCATCGCCTCACAAGGTCTTCTTCCTGCCCTGCGTGTGACTCCAGCTCACCGAAGTCACAGCCGTCATCTCCGTCCTCATGACGTTGAGCGACCGCCTGGAACTGGTCAGCATCTACCACTCTAGTGATCTGAAGAGACGTTATCTTCACCACTGCAGCTTCCTGACCATCATCACAGCTTACAGCGCACCATCACTGTCTGCTCTTCTGTCTACGCCCCTGGCTCATTGACTATCGCTACGTAGCACAATAAAGACGACTCACATTACATCGACTGACGACTTTCATTTATCTCCCGTCTCTACCGATAAGGACCGCTCCCTCAGGTTATTCATAACCCGGGAATGTATGTCTTTCTTTAAACAAAAAAAAAAACAACAATATAATTATCTCAGCAATTATAACATATTTTTAGCAATGGGATATTAGTTCTGAATCCGTATAAATTATCGATGAAAATGTCTACTTTAACCCATTACCTCCATGACGATGTCTATAGGCATCAAAAAAATTGATGAAAAGTATGATTTTTTTTCACTATGAATAAAGCCAAATCCCACCAAGTTGTTATGCAGCATTTACAGATTGGTATATTAGCTTTCAATAATTAACATAATTTGATAAATTTTATTAATAATTCTATTTTTAACTATTTTTTTACTAAAGCCCTGAAAATAGACCCATTTTGAAAAAAAGAAAAAAAAATTAAATCGGAAAAAAATAAAACATGTGTGAATCACATATTGTTATCAAAAGATTAAATGGTCGGAAACACTATTTCAACATAGTATTATATGCATAAGATGACAGCTAGATGTCACTGAAATCAGGTGATGCCTGCGCGCAACCTTTGGAGGTTAGCTGTGACAGTGTTTACATACGTTTTTGGTTAGCTTGCCTTCAAATAATATGGTTTTGTATAGTTTTTATGAGTGATTTTTATTGAAATCAATAGTTTGTCTACGGTTTTCGTATATTTTTTATCATGTCGAAAATACCTACTTCTTCTATACCTACATAATTCGTCGTTATAAAACGAAATCGTTGAATCAAGATGAAATGGTGGCAGAATTGGAGCGCTCTTTTAGCGTATGTGAAAGTGATGACAATAATGTTGTTAATAACGCGCTATTCAGAGAACGTTGATAAACAGAAGAACGAAGAGCATATTGACGATAATTTTATGAAAAATAACGAAGATGCGGAGGTGGATAACTTTCGAGATATTGCCGGCACATTTTTAATCGAGCGCAACATCGAAATTCGAAAATTGATGAGTCATGCCTTGACGAGTATGAACCAGATGAATTCGCTAATGACCTTCACTGGAGTCAGCCTTCGACATCGTCCTGTGTGAGTCGTAATACCTTGAGAATATCTATTTCAAATGCACCACCAGCCAAAAAATCAAAACTACAGTACAAAAAGAAGCCTCACTATAAACAAAAGTGGTCTAAGGATACCTGTTCCAAGCAATGCCGTATTCCGGAGCATCTGATACATATGACCCCTAATTAGATCAGGGATTATCCGCCCTACTTCTACGATAGAATATATAGAGTTCCCCATACGCCATGAGCTATTTATGAACGATTTCTTCACATCTCACCATTTGATGAGTGTCCTGAAGGATAAGAGAATGCGTGCTACTGGCACATGTAGCTTCTTAACCTTGAAGCTTCAGGCAAGTTGAAGACAGGAAAGCAATTGCCTAAAGGTATAATTTTCTTTTATATTTCCCTTGCGCATAGCGTTCATTTACCTAGCTAAAGTTTAACTCTCATCGCTTTTATAATTATAGATAAATTTGATGCGGTGGTAGACGTAGAAAACCAAATCCTCGTATGCCGTTGGTAGGACAGCCGTGTAGTAACAGTGGCCACGAACTATGATCGAATGGAGCCAGTACGTCAAGTGCAGCGTTGGCAGATATCGAAGAAAGACAAAAAAGGCAACAATTTGGAGAAAGCATGCAAAAAAATCGATTGCCCGGCGTTAATACAAAATTACAATTTGGGAATGGGTGGACCTCCATGATAATGGTATACAAAATTATCGGATCAACGTTCGGTCCAAGAAGTGGTACTGGCTTTTATTTGTATCTTGCCTCAGCAGCGCTCTTGTCTCTTGTAAATGGATGGAAGTTGCAATGCTTCTTGAGGAAGTACGAGCATGATATGGGAAACCAGAAGATGACTAGGCAACAGAGAAACCTTTCCCAGAAGGCATTCCATGTGGAGTTTACCCGTACTCTTTTATTGTCTTTTCCAAATCAGATCAATATTAAATTCGGAGAACCTCCTGTGAAGGAAGGCCATGACGCAGAAGATGGGAATTGTGTGCCTCGAATGCAAAAATTTCATTTGCAATGTCGTGGCAAATCTCATATTCGTTATGCTCTGTGTAAAAAAAATCTAATAGGCTACCGGTGCCGGGCCTGCAACCGAGCCCTTCATTTTGACTACTTCGAACAGTATCACTTAAAGAATAATTTGCTTAGATTTGGTTATTTTCCTCATTCTTGAATGTTTTTTTTTAATATTGAATTTTTTATTATTTTGCGTATTTTCCATTAATATTTTTTTTTCATTGAATTATAAACAAAGGCAATCATTTATTTTATATTATCAATATAAATCTCACAGTAGACTGCACTTAACCCATAGTTGACATAAATTTTGCTTAGAGGGGTTACCTCCAAGAGTTGCGTTTAGGCATCAATTTTGTAGACGCTCGGGTGAGAGGGTGGGCGGGCGGAAAATTCTAAAACTGATTTTTTGCTCTTCTTTAAGTCTATACTATCGGGTTATAATGATGATTCAAGTTTATAAAAATAAAAAATAATTCATGGAGGTAATGGGTTAACACACTCTGTCTTACTGTACAGTCGATAAATTTGGGTGAGAGGGCTAAAATAGGCGATATTATTTTAAATGTGAGACTGAGACTGAGACTTAATGAAGTATCAAGATGACCTGTGAGTATCAAGATGATCTAAAGAAGTATCAAGATGGGGACTATGTGATCGGATTAGATTAATCAAATGCCTTCTAATTTAAATGCATTGATCGTGCGTAGTAACGATATCGTAACCAATGAGGTTTTTCCGAGGTGTGATTAATGCTAATTCGAGATGTACATCGTATGATCTAAGATGGTCATATTTACGGATTGTTCAATCTGCGGCACTGATATCCAAAACTCTTATATTTACAAGGTTACTTCAAACTTTAATTTACGTAGGCATTATCAATCAAAATTACATTTTCGCAGCTCGTTTGCGCAGTACTTTAGCTTGGATTCCCTTTACTCAACTCAAAATGTCCAAAACAAAACAGTCTTCGTAACGGAGCCTGACAAATACTTGGAGTACTCGAAGAGAATTTTAACAATTTCTTTACAATTAAATATCCACTGTCCACTTCACTAAAAACAATAAAAAATTTAGATTCCACTGATTAAAAATAGTAATTTAATAATCACTATTAGACTTAACACTTACCGTGCACAAATAATAGTGTTACCTAAGATGATCCATCTTCCCTTATCATCCCATCTTACTTCTGGCCCAGGGAAGGAAAAGTGTTGTTCATAATGTACAATGTACATCCGTGCTACATACGGAGTATAAAATATCAAACTGATGAAACCGTAAGTCTGGCGCCAGTCGTTGTCGAATGTGTACTTGCTTTAACCCTTAGCTGCTGACATGGTTGTCCAAGAGACACAGCCAAATAAAACAAGTGTTATCTGTGCGCTCTTTCTTCGCATCATACTGTCCATTTCAATACTTTTCCATGGTTCTATGACAGTTGATCCACTGACAGGTTAAGGAAAAATACGGTATACCTAATTACATAAAATATAACTAAGTGACCCTGAAGGGATGTGCAGAGAGGGTATATCGCTGAATAACAAAAAAAAACATTATTTCATTCAAATGCATCAAGAAAAAAATCTACTTGTCTAAAACTGTGTATACCAGCGCGTATAGTTTGACAAGAAAGTGTAGAAATTAAATAAATTGAATTGTTCATTACTATGGCAGCACCGAATTATATGACGTTTCCTATGGCTGTCATGTTATCGCATGTTACGGTTGATTTATTGTCTTAAATCTGAGAAGAAGATCGCTGATTTGATAATATTTTTATTAATTGTTTGCCTGAATTTAATTAAAATGAATAAACCATTACATAGTGATGCAAGAGGGGTTATATTCTGCGTTTTTCAATACTGCCTAGCCGAGTATCACGCGAAGAAGCTTCTGTTTAATTAGAAGATGTTTACAAACGAACTGCAGAAATGACTGGTACGTAGTATAGTTTGTTCAATAAATTTCTTTAGTATTACAAGATTTACGCCAATTTTCGAGCGATAATAACCATTATAATCTGATTTGAGGTTATGTTAAAAAAATCGAATTTAACATTTCAATTTGACAGTTAATATGCGGCCACAGGAAAAAAGGAATAACTCAATAAAAAAATAATAATATGCAAATTCTTTAAACTCGTAGAAACGTTACCTTTTTCTCGTTTTCTCTTTCTTTCTTTCCAAGTGAATATTATCTAGTGTGTGTTTTTAAAACTACCTTCTATAATAATAATTTTCATGATTTTTCACACACAGGTAAATCTGAATCAACGGTAAGACGAATCGCCAAGGAAGGGGAAAAGGCAGATGGAAAATTTGAAACATCGGGAAAACGGAAAATAGGCATTACAATAATAATATGTAATAGCATAAGTGCTGATGATTGGAAAAGTTGTTGCAAACAGGTGATGAAAATTGAGGCAGAATATTATGCACGAGGCAGTACTATATATGATGATATCGATGAACTGCGTTTAGATGAAGATAAAGATACGGAAGAAGAAGAATCACACGAGGACGAAGACAATAATTACATGTCGGGTGTTGAATTAATAAACTTAAATTTTTAAGTACCTTCGTTTTTATATCGAAATAAACGCCCACTTAAAACTTGTTTTGTTTTATTTTACTTCTATTAAATTACAGTTTTTTGTGCAAAATTTTTGAAAATACAAATACGCTATGAAATATACATTTTGGCAGAAGTGTTTTTTAAAACATACATTCATTGTCTTATGAGCCATCTTGGTGTTGCCATTTAAAACTAGAAAACGATCGCAGCGCCATCATTTATTTTCTACACTTAATTGCCAAACTGTAAGTACAAATCGAAACTTTATATAAATATAAATTCGTTTGATATTCATGCCAAATTATTATTTTGACATCTCTATCTTTGCAGAAATTATTTTGGTTTTCTGGTAAATAGGTACAAGATTTTGTTCAATAGATCATAACCCTCCCCCCCCCCCCCTCCCTCTCTTTTTGATTTGCCCAACTGGCGAGGTGTTCTTTTATGCAGGTTGATTTTTCTCTTCCGGTTTGTTCTACGTGATATGCAGGACAATTCATTATTTTTAATTTATTAAATTATCGATTATTCTGCTATTATGACCATTGTTTTATTGCAATAGTTTTGATAACGTTTAGTTCATTATTGTGATTTATATCATTTAGTGGTACGTCGGAAAAATTTTGAAATTTTATATTATTAATATTATTATTTCTTATTCATGACATATTTACCTTAAGAGGAATATAAACGCTAGAAATATGTCGAATCTCATGCCTGCAAAATTTTAAAATCGAGCGTTTTTTTGCATGAGGCTAGTAAGCGAAAAAGTGGTTTTTATTTATTTTGTGCATAATTTTATAAGAACGAAAAAAAGTTAGAACATAGATAAAGTCAAAAATAGTCTTAGCCGTAAAGGGGTATTTTTTAAAAATTGTTACTTACATTACTTCATAGTTAAGTCATGAGAAAACATTTTTTTTAGTGGTTTACGCTTATATTTTTTGTTACGTAAATAATAAATTTATTGTAATTCCAATACATAGATAAAGTAGTTGTTCAGGATCTCAACTTCCGCTCTCCTGACAGAGCAATCCGGCGTGGTAATACCAGATTCCAAAGGGAAGTGTGGCTGGAGTAACTCTTCAATAATAACTCCAGCTCTTGAATAATTGGTCTTTATTGAAACAATAAAAGACCCGTAGGGTAGCTTATGTACGGTGAGCCCAATGATGCTATCTCTCTCCGCGGTTTTATAACCCACATGAAGTGAAAACCTGGCAGCAGACGTTTTGCCCAAAAACGACCCGCCCAAGACGGATGGTAACAAGAGAAGAAGGAATTAAAAAATCCGTGGCAATACGAAATCGCCCTGGCAATTGCCAACACAAAAAATGTTGCCACAACCATTAGGGTGACAATCACAAATATTAATATTTCAGTACCTGAAATCTTAACATATTCCCGCCCAAAACGAGTATTAAGGAATAGTCGTTTTTCATAAAATAATATATTAGAAGAGATTGCAACATTGGTACTCAGAATTTACCCAACGAGTTCACATACAAAAATAAACAATATTCAATATATGGATATCAAAATAATAACAAAAAACTTATAACTAAGTATATAACCCTATGTCAGACTTGACATTAAAAAATGAAAGTTTAATAACGTAGAACCTTCTGGTGCGCTGCACCCACTTATGTGAAAATGGTTTAACACTTGGCACTGATGAGCCTGACGGCACTTTGATTTACACATCACATCACTTTTAGCGTTGTAATTGGTTCTTAATCCAGGTTGGAGGAAGCATCCTCCATGGGAAGTAGACAGAGCTATGTCACGGCTCTTTTGGTGACACCTCTGGCCGTCCTCAAGGAGACGACGCGGACGCGTCCGTCTTGGCCAGGGTGGATCTCCGTCACTCGCGCCATCCTCCAGTACTGCGGAGGTAGCTGGTTGTCTTTGATGATGACCATGTCACCAGGCTGTAAACTGCGTTGACGTCCTTCTTGCCATTTGACTCGGTTCTGCAATTCTGCTAGGTATTCCCGGCTCCATCTGTGCCAAAAAGATTGAACAACGGTAGACATCTTTTGGTAAATATTAAGCCTGTTTTAGGCAGATGATGGATATCAAGCTCAGGCAATGCTAACAGGTTGTCGCCAATAAGGAAGTGTGACGGAGTGAGGGCGTTTAAGTCATTTGGATCTGATGTTAATGGAGTCAGAGGACGGGAATTTAAACAAGCCTCAATCTGTATTAGTATGGTATTCATGCCTTCGTATGTCAAAACAGTTGACCGCATTGCTTTTTTTAAATGCAACTTGGTCATTTTAACTGCACTTTCCCAAAGTCCCCCGTGATGCGGTGAGCGGGGAGGTAAGAAACTCCAGCTAATATTCTGCTGGGCCAAAAAATTATGGATTTCTTTATCAGATGCCTTCAAAAAATCAAATAGTTCAGTAAGTTCCCTATAACTACCTGTAAAGTTATCAGTAAAGAGTCGTGAGGGTTTACCCCTCCTAGCTATAAATCTTTTCAATGCATTCATAAATGCCATTGAAGTTAAATTAGTCACTAATTCTAGGTGAATTGCCTTCGTTGAAAAACAAATAAATAAACAAATGTAAGATTTTACACTCTTAGCATTTCTGGTTAAACCAGACTTAATTAAAATTGAACCTGCAAAATCTATGCTGGTTACATAAAATGGTCTTCGGAATGGATTCGGAATCGGTCAGCAGGAAGGTCACCCATGAGCTGGCGACATTCGCGCGGACGGACTCGGAAACATACAATACATTTATGCAGTGCTCGCTTCACTGCGTTTTTACCATATATTGGCCAAAAACGTAAACGCAGTAATGCGAGCAGAGCATTACATCCTAAATGTAAATTCTCATAATGCAGATGGGTTATTATTAAGTCAGTCAACTTATGATTTTGTGGTAACAAAATTGGATGTTTTTGAGAGGCTGAGGTAATATCGGATTGTGATAGTCGACCTCCAACACACAACAACCCATCCTGCATAAAAGGATTTAGTGCCTTTACTTTGCTCTGCCTAGATACAAATCTTCCATTACTCACAGACGCTATTTCATCATGAAATGCGAATCGCTGAGCGTTCAAAATCAATACATGCATGGCATGTTCCAGTTCGATTACAGAAAGCTCGTCGACCCGCATCGGTCTTCGTTTAGAACAGTTATGTATGAAACATAACATATAAGCAACTACGCGCCTCAGTCGTCTTAATGAAGAATAATTATTAAATATTTCCCAATCGACAGGACTACTAGTAACCAAAACTATCCTCGCCATTTCTGGCAACTCCGTGGGAGTATCAAATGTAGAACGTGGCCACTTATCCTCGTCGGACGTGAGCCATGGTGGTCCTGACCACCATAATGAAGATGTTTTCAACTGCTGAGATGTTATTCCTCTGGAAATTATGTCAGCTGGGTTTTCAGTTGAACAAATGTGACGCCATATAGCGCCATCACCTTCACGTTGTATTTCTGATACGCGGTTAGCAACAAAAGTAGTCCAACGGTACGGTTCTCCTGCAATCCAAGCCAATGTTATTGACGAATCACACCACAAAGTGGTGTCAACAGTTACTTGGAGAGCTGCCGTCACCCGCTTCATTAATTTAACTAATAATTGTGCTCCACATAACTCAAGACGTGGTAACGATAAATTTTTTAGCGGGGCTACACGAGATTTAGCGCATATTTACTGTGATTGGTGAATGCCGTGTTCATCGGTAGATCTTAAATACAGACAAGCGCCATATGCTACTTGAGATGCATCGCAAAAACCGTGTAAGCTAAAAGATTTTTTATTAAAGCAGAAAATTTTCCCGAATATGATTTGCTTTACGGAGACTCAGCGTGTAAATCTGCCAGGCCAATAAAAGGTCATTGGGTAGCTTGTCATCCCAGGATGTTTTTAGCTTCCACAATCTTTGCATAATTATCTTACCGACAATGATTACTGGGCCTACCAGTCCTAAAGGGTCAAACACTTTTGAAATTAATGATAAAACTTGACGTTTTGTTACTTCTAACTTTGAGTCTATGCTTTCTACCTGATAGGTAAACTCATCAAGTTTGGTGTCCCATATTAATCCAAGAATCTTAGCTTCATTGGATTCATTTGGCAATAATTCTAAATTATCTTTAGAATCATTAATCGAGGGCGCATTAGACCTCCATTTTCTAATCTCCATGCCTGCTGTAGCAAGCGCATTAATGATTTGTGATTTAAGCAAGTGACAAGTATCAATGGAGTCACTACCAGAAAGAAAATCATCTACATAAAAATTTTCCTTAAGGGATTTACTAGCTAATGGATGAGTAAATGAAACGTCATTACCTAGCTGATGCAGACAACGTATTGCTAAATAAGGCGAAGGAGCCAAACCATATGTCACCGTGTTTAGCGTATAGTGTTTCGAACAATCCTCCGCATCCTTTCTCCATAATATACGTTGGTAATTTCTGTGTTCCGGGTTGATATTAATTTGGCGGTACATTTTTGCAATATCTGCGGTGACTGCATATTGATGTTTTCTGAAAAATACCAAGTGGCAAAATATATCATTTTGAATGGTGGGCCCAATCATTAGAGCGCGATTCAAAGAAATCCCTCGAGCGGGTTTAGCCGACCCGTCAAAAACAACACGAATTTTAGTAGTTGTACTTGATTCTTTAAATACAGCGTGATGTGGTAAATAATAAGTAGTTTCATCACGTATTGGCGGTTCACATTCAGTCATGTGACCTAACGCAAGATACTCATCAATAAATTCCGAGTATTGTTCCTTTAAACTAGGTTGTCTTAAGAATTTCCTTTCCATTGACACTAATCTACTTTTAGCAATACTAAATGAATCTCCTAATTGAGATAGGTTAGATTTAAATGGTAAGTTCACTACAAATCTACCATTTGCATCGCGTTTATGCGTGCCTTTGAAAATCTTTTCACATTCACTATCTTCCAGAGAGTGATGCTTACTATTTT
Organism: Limnephilus marmoratus; assembly: GCA_917880885.1. Classification (NCBI taxonomy): domain Eukaryota; kingdom Metazoa; phylum Arthropoda; class Insecta; order Trichoptera; family Limnephilidae; genus Limnephilus; species Limnephilus marmoratus. The sequence goes on along the minus strand of OU862921.1, from coordinate 24,068,546 downwards.
CAATTTCTTCAACCTCCCAAAACCTTTCTATTTGATTCTGCAAAGAATTTAATGAAATATGACAAACTTTAACTGGCCTCGTATTTTGACGCCTCTGTACAGCTCCTGATATTATCCAGCCTAGCTCCGTTCGATGCAATGTAGGTTTATCCTTTCCTAACTGTATCTGATCCGTACGAACCACCTGCCAGAATATCTCTGCTCCGATCAGCATATCAATAGAAGCTGGCTGGTAAAACTGCGGATCAGCTAACTGGATGCCGTCTGGAATGTTCAACATTTTTGGATTAATCAAGGTCTGTGGAAGATTGCAAGAAATCTCATCTAATACCAAACAAGATATTTCATCCCGGTATTGAGAACATGATGATTTAAATTTAATGTCAACTGTTTCCTTTACATGAATTAAATTATTATGCAAACCTGAAACAGGTATATTCAACTTTGTACAATGCAAATTTAATCTTTTACAAGTATCCTTTGTAATAAAATTAGACATTGAACCCGAATCCAAAAGTGCGCGTATTTTGTGTGTTCCACCATACGCGTCTTCTATTTTTACTATTACGGTAGATAGTAAAATTTCCCGCCCGTTCATGTCACTATGACATGCTAAATTTACTGGTGCCTCCGACTGACCCTTGCCAGTTGAAGTACCCGCTTGTACATTATCAGTATTGATATGTAACAGAGTGTGATGTTTTCGATCACAAACACTGCATTTTTCCTTCCACCTGCACAACTTTGAAAGGTGCCCCGGTTTTAGGCAGTTATAACATAAATTGTTCTCTGAAACGAGCTTTCTTCGTGCCGCTGGTTCTTTGTTAACAAATATTTTGCAAGAATAAATGAAATGACTGTCATTACACAGCATACAATTAACGTTGCTCGACGCTAACGTAACCTTGTTTGTAGACTTCCTTTCCTTAAAATTAAAAAACTTTGCTTTTGTTGCAACTGGTTCCGATTTCTGTTGCATTCCACCAATATCACCTTGGATAGTTTCCAGGATCTGAGACCTTTGTGAAATAAAATTGCTAAACTGCACGAACGTAGGATAAACTTCGTCGCATTCTAATGATTCCCAAAGGCTACGTGTGTGATTATCTAACTTTGAGGTTAGAATATGAATAATTAAAGTATCCCAATGTTCGGTTGGTAGCTTAAGGTTGTGTAAAGCTCTCAAATGAATGTTTGCTTGATCAATTAAATTCCGTAATTCATGATGATTCTGTCGTTTTAACGGTGTAAAACTAAATAAGAAATTCAAATGTCTATTTGCTATAAGTCGGACATTTTCGTATCTCGAAATAAGCATTGTCCAAGCTGCACTATAATTATCCCCGGTTATTTCTAGAGAACTAATCAAATCAAGTGCCTCTCCGGACACATAACTAATAAGGTAATGAAATTTCTGAACATTATTTAATTTACTGTTATCATGAATTAAGGCAATGAACGAATTTTTAAAAGTCAACCATTTATGGTTGTCACCTGAAAACACTGGTATAGAGATTGGTGGTAAATTTACTGATATAATTGGGACATTTTCAATCTTCTTAAATTTTGATAACATTTCCTGTCCTAATGCAATTACATTAAAATATGTACCTTCAAAATTATCCCTCGCGTCATTATCTTCTGATTTGTTCAATAAATCAATCTCCAGCTGAATTTTGGAGAATTCTATCAGAGAAGGTTTAATGGCGTCCAACCTCGATGACAACACGCCAGGTGTAATATCATTTTCGTTGCTTAAATAGGTTTCGAATCTCGTTAATGAACCTTTCAAAACCCCGCGCCGTTTAATCAACTTGTCGAGTTCCATTTTTTACAAACGAAATAACACTAACTTCATTTAAAAACTGAATACACAATACACAACGCGGCAATTTGACGTAAACAATAATGAATAATACCATAAATATACTAACCCCAATATACTATGGATCATAGAGAACCCAATCCACAATACTATAGCATACAAAGACGAAACTTGCAACCGCGTGGCTAGAAATGTAGGTAGGCAAAGCAAAGTTATTCGGCAGACTGAATACAACAATAAAAATTATTATCACCAACAAAATTTATGCTATATTGAAAGCATCTGATTATGAACACCCGAATATAATTCGATATAATCAATACGAAATAATGTGGCATCTACACAGATTTTTAGCTTTTTAAATGGAATTTGAAAGGACAATGAAAGGAAGGCTACAACCTGATTTGCTGTGCATGCGAGCGTCGTGATGAGGCTCGCTTGATCAATCCAATGATGGTGATGAGGACGCCGACTGGACCACTCCCGATGATGATGAGGCCTGACTGGGCCACTCCAAATAATGATCTTCCGTCTCAAATGGATCAATCCAAATAATGATCACCCAGCTTGAATGGGTCAATCCAATAATGATCATCCGGCTCGAATGATCAATGTTCAGGATCTCAACTTCCGCTCTCCTGACAGAGCAATCCGGCGTGGTAATACCAGATTCCAAAGGGAAGTGTGGCTGGAGTAACTCTTCAATAATAACTCCAGCTCTTGAATAATTGGTCTTTATTGAAACAATAAAAGACCCGTAGGGTAGCTTATGTACGGTGAGCCCAATGATGCTATCTCTCTCCGCGGTTTTATAACCCACATGAAGTGAAAACCTGGCAGCAGACGTTTTGCCCAAAAACGACCCGCCCAAGACGGATGGTAACAAGAGAAGAAGGAATTAAAAAATCCGTGGCAATACGAAATCGCCCTGGCAATTGCCAACACAAAAAATGTTGCCACAACCATTAGGGTGACAATCACAAATATTAATATTTCAGTACCTGAAATCTTAACAGTAGTTAAAGCTTCAATTTATCCGTAGTATATTTTTTGATGTTCATACTGTAAGCCGATTCGTCGTAAAGATTAATCAAAATAGTATCTAAATAGGATTTCACGTATATATTCATCTTAAAGAGCAGTTGTAACGTAAAAACCCAAACATATGTACCTACCTTAACAGTGTGTACCTACCTACCTAATTTTGTATAAATTCTGTAACAAAAGAATGTCAATTGCCAGCCTGAAGATATCCATAATAGGATGAAACCGGTCCTGATGAAATAAATAAGTGGAAAAAAGTTAAAAAGGGTTTCAATTTCAATTTTAATTATTAAGGGTATTTTTTAAGTCGATTTTACGTTTGAAATTGGTAAATAATGCCCAAAAAATGATAATTTTATAGTAAAAACCATTACCAGGGGGCCAATTGTCGGTAGATAAATGTCGGGTCACCCTTTGTGCATTGCATCCCCTGAGCAGTAGTAATAGTACGAGCTTAAGGGTGTCTCAAAGACGTGATGTCAGTATAGAGGATCTAATTATTTACTTATTTTGAAGTACTCCCGCATCTCAAAACAAGATTAGGAGAATTTAAGAAAAACTTCTACTACTTTTCCATTCCGGTTGAAGAGACACAATCACATGCTTTGAATGCCAAAAATCTAATTGCCTGTGTTGGTCAAAGAAAATTTGCAATGACTCTTCCAAAGAATAAGTTGGTCAATTTAATATTCGAAGCCTCACAGAATTTTTATTTTTGTTTAATTAAACCATTTTTTCTTTAAAGCGTTGTTCTACAGATTGGGAAAATGCACTCTTCATTAAAAAAACAATACTGTGTTCCTACAACCTTGTGCATTTATTAAAACATATATGAATACAATTTTTATATTCATTATTTTAGTATATGTGGAAAACCCCCAGATTATATTGATAAATCGTTAACACCATCTCATGTTTTGGATTTGTACAGATATAAGTCATAATTGAGGTATGTCTGTCAGACGTCACATCAGCATTTACGTCCAGGGTCAGCCACCAGCAGCTAAACGTTAATGTTACACTTGCGTTCGCATGTTTATTAAAAGTTTCGCCACGTCGTACTTACTTCTGTTCAAAAAGTGGTAGGTTTCGGGTAAAGTTTGTCTTTTAGCGACTCAAAGAGAGCTGACCGTCTCTTCACCTTCAACATTCAATTAAGTAAATATGTACCTACGTCTAAGAGATCCGTTCTTATTAGCTTCACAAAGGAGGCCCTGAAGAAAACAATTTCCAACGGGTCCTTCTTCTTTGGGGATGTTGTGTGGAGGAATTTTTTTGGGAAAAAGAGGAGAGGAAGTTCAGGAAAGGAAAAGGGTATGAGGGGTGGGTAGGAATCTGGGGGTCAGGAGTTCAGGAGGTTCAGGAGTGACGGACGTATGAATCCATACCTACCATTGAGTTGTAAGCCGATGATAGATCGAGAGAGTTCGGCTGTGAGTTAGGTCTCCCTCAACCAGTCCCTGCCGATTCGGCCCGCCATGCAGTAGGTGGGCAAACGCATTTGCCGCCAAGACCTAGACGAACCTCACCGCATGAACCCGGGTTCCCCTGCTAAATCTCCAAACGTAGCGAACCACGACGTTATCCAATGAATACCCATAGTATACGTATTATCATACACTACACAATGCATTTTTTAATTTTCCACTATATGATTGAAATACTCGTACCTCCTTGTCTGTACAATTTAATGATACCTTTTTATGATACCTTAATAATATCTCAATACATAAATGTGAGAATTTTTTTAATAATTTAATTAATTTTCCGCTTTTTCCAGAATAAAATTTGAAATATCATGAAAGCCGTAGAAAGTTTTCTATTTGCATTTGCATTTAAAAAAAATATTCTCAGTTAATAAATTACTGTAAAAAAATCCTTTTAGAAATCAATAACTCACTGCGCCAACAAACTCAGAATCATGCATCGTCAACACCTACTTTAAAAAGTCATTAAAAGTGATGAAAAAAACATATACGAAATTGGTTAAATAAGTTACGTTAGGTTAGATTATGAGCTTTATTTCAATTTTTTTCATGATACACCGGTGCTGTGAATATTGCATGCTTTAACATTTCGGGCGTTTGTTTGCCCGGTGGCAAAATTGGCAACCAAAGGACAGTGGAAGAATCAACAGAAATATGGCTAACGTACAATATTACATCCTAACGTAGTTTTATGCTTGCATACACCGATTGAAATATTTACAATTTGAGAGGCGGGTACGGATTCTGTCGCCCCGGAAATCATTTATTGGATATCCAACACCCCTGCCATAGATTACCCCAAGTCACTAATGGACTAAGCCCGTCAGTGGCCCGGGGCAAAGCCTCCCCAGTTTACGAAGTTGGTGTAATTTTACAAGCTTTTTATTCAGTTCACACGGGCCTCTGGTCCTGGGGTCCTCCAAACCCTTGATCAAATCCTAAACAAGGCAATTTTCAGAGGCCCGGGGGAGGCCACCCCGGATTAGCAGGTGCGGCCGGGTTCAGAGGCGGGAGGTTTGTCTAGGCTACTGAGTTTGCCCTCCTGCTGTGTGGCGGGTTGGATCGGTAGAGAGTGGTTGAGGGAGTCCTTTTGACTTCTCCACTCATTGCATCGCCTTGCACCGCAGTTGGAGGGATGGATTCATACGTCCGTCCCTCCTGGATACATTGACGTTGGAAGGGTTCAGAAGAAATTTCTGAGATTTCTTTACCTGAGGAAGTATGGCTACTATCCGTGGTTCTACCCTACCCACTTTATCTTGGGCATGCTTGGTATAAACCATCGACGGGTCAGAAGGAATGTGCTCATTATAACACATTTCTTCAGACTGTTTCGTGGAAGGTTCGAAAACTCATGGCTATCATGGAGAGCATTTTTTTCTATGTTCCCGATGGTTATCTCCGTCACCGACAGCATAGACTGTTTTATCTCCCGGCTTGCAGAACTAACGTGCCAATGGTTATGCCAGTCGGGAGAGCTGTCTTGTTGTTAAATATAATCTCTTCGAATATCGATATGTTTAATATCAATGAAGCACAATTCAGACAACAAGCTTTGTTGTTGTTAGTATGTATTGTTAGATTGTGCTTCATTGAAGTAGATATTAATTGCTTAAATCTGTTTAAATCTTAAATCTTATTCATTATCTCTTTTAAAACTCATTGAAATTTTATTTGAATTGAATTGACCCCCAGATCCCACTTCCCCTCATGCCTTTTTCCATTCCAGAACTTTTCTCTTTCTTAACCCTAAAATGCCCTCTACACTGCTTTCCCTGGGATGAGAGGGACAGAGGGATTTTTTTTTCTCTCAGGGCCTCCTGTGTCGAACTAACGTAAAAAAATTCCAATGCTCAACGAAAACCAGAACCATGCCGCATTTTATTGGAATTTTTTGAGTGGTTATATGTATATTGCATTTTTCATTCTTCACGCTTAGTCGTTTATTTTGTTTCGGGTTTTACTTTGTTCAGCAAAACGGCAATACACTGTCGTTACTGATGTGCACATCTAATACTACATGCAATAAAAATGCTGCTGTAAAGGCTACGCAGATTTGGCATCGGTGTAGTTTTTTAATGTTCTAATAAAATGCACTTTTTTATAATTTTTTTACTTATTTAAAAAAAATAATAATATAAGAATATTTCCTTACTGGGGTATACCATTCTAAGGTCACGGTCAAGTTTCGTGTTTGGGTTATTCAATTATTTGGTTTATTAATTTATTCAAATATATATAATACAGAATTCTAAACATGGAGTTGAAGATAGAAGGGAAGGGGAAGAAAGTAGGGAAGAGGAAGATGGGGAACACCTGGCTATTCAGAAATTATGACATCCCCAAATGGAGTGTGTTGTGAGGCTTAAAGTAGTGGGGAGGGGAATGAGATGGGATGAGGAAGGTGTGGAAGTACCTGGCTATTCAGATCTGGTTATCAAGCAATTTTATTAATTATATATATTTCAAGCAACGTTTCTATTATGAATCGTGGTCTTACACCAGGGCAATATTCAGAGCATCTTCCACTCTGGAAAGTGAAATCCGTTAAAATTGTGAAATTATACAAATCAATCAAATAAAGCGCGCACGCAGTGACTTGAATAGGCGAATTCCGAATCACTAATGAGCCTTACCCCTCAACCATGGAGGCTGCAGGAATTCTTAATGTCTTCAACTAAATTAATGCATGGAGTGACGTTACTGACAGATTTACCTGAAGCTTTACAAACCATGACCAAACTATAATAATTAATTATTTATATTTTTTAATGGTATACCCACTGGAGCAACAGTGCATTTTAAAACTTTTTTCTCCGTTTGCTCGGCATTTTCAGAAGATCATTTTTAAAATTTTTCGCCAACATTAAAAAAAATCATACCTTTGAATTTTAACATGGAGACAATAAACTTGTTACAGTCGTGTATAGCCAATGCGTTAACCTGTATTTTACCGTTTGTCACATATTTGCAGCTTTTATAAAAAATCCTAAAGTTTACAATCGCGCAAATCTTGCGTGGTTGTTACTTTGAAACTGCCGTGAGAGGTACGAGTACTTATTCTAGTGAATATAGATTTTTTTACATTTCTGTGTATTGTCTGTGGTATACTTGATAATGAAAGGTGCATATCTATGGAAAAGGGACTTAATTTTAACCGTAAACAGCTGACCAGAAATTCCGTGTGAAAAAAATATTGCAAACAAGTTATCTTTAACATCGTTAGAAAATAGTCTACGAAGTTAAAATTTGCGACATTTATGGTCATAATATATAAAGCATTTCAATAGCTTCATTTTAAGTCCAAAATAATAAAGTAAGAGCAACAAACGTTTAAAAAAATTTTGGCGAATCAAGGAGATAATTGCCTTTTTATCCCGAAAAGCAATCGGAGACATTTAAAATGGCGCCACTATATGACAAACATCGCTCTAGTGGTCAGTGGCGGACTAAGCCCGTCAGAGGCCTGGGGCGGCAAAGCTGAATGAGGCCCCCCCCCTACTTTAAAAAGTTGATGTAATTTTAAGATTTTTATTCAGTTCACACGGGCCTCTGGTCCTGGGGATCTCCAAGCGCCTCCGTGTTCGCTTGATCAAATCCTAAACAAGGCTTTAAGGCACCAGGGCTTCTGTAAAAAAAAATTATCGTATTTTTTTTCGTTTTCTGAAATTTTCATCAAATATGCATTTATTAATAATGCTATCACCTAAAGTTTCAAGGAAATTCTAAGAAAATTTTAAGAAAGTTTTAAACAGTTTGTATGATGAATTATCGTTCAGCAAAACCTTCATCGCGTTTTTCTCGAAACTACGTTTTTCAACCTGGTTGACAATATATTAGAAAAACTATACCTACATCTGGTTTGCATGCACCAAGTCTTAAGCTGTTAGAAAATCCAGTCACTATGGCACCACATAGGGATTTTTTTATAAAGGACCCCTTCTAAAAATTATACTGAAAACTTAAACTGAATGATATAAAAAAAGCAATACAATAACACCCCCCCATACACACAAGCCTTGCTTAATTATGGGGGTACATCAAATATTCTACTATGTAATTAATTACTGTATAAAAATTATTTGTAATTTATGTACCTTCTATTACTAATAAAAAATAAAAAAAATATATATTTTTTAAGAACGCTGAAAATTTTCCATAAAAAATCAAATATAAAATTCGTTGGTCCGCCATTTTTCCTTTTTTTAAGATATCAAAATACCTCTACGTGGTGCCATAGACACTGGATTTTCGAACAGTTTAAGACTTACCGCCGCCCCAACACCCCTGCCACAGGTCACCTCAAGTGGTTCGCTACGTTTGGTGACTTAACAGGGGTGCCCGGGTTCAAGGGATGAGATTTGTCTAGGTCTTGGTGGCGGATACGTTTGCCCAACCACTGCGTGGCAGGCTGGATCGGAGGAGACTGATTGAGGGAGGTCTTTCGACCTCTCCAGCCGGATTCTCCCACTGTTCCCCTAGCACCGCAGTGTGAGGAATCGATTCATACGTCCGTCACTCCTCCCGGCCACACTGACCCCCCCAGATTCCTACCCACTCCTTTACCTATACCTTTTTCCTTCCAATATCTTCTTCTCCTTTCTTTCCCTTAAAAAACCCTCCACGCAGCATCCTCAAAGATGATAAAGGCCCCTAGGGAAATTGTTTTCCTCGGTGCCTCCTGTGTGGAGCTGATGTAAAAAAAACTTGAAGATGCAAAAGTAAATGCAAATGGAATAAAATGCATACAGGCGGACGTATAGTTTTTTCAATATGTTGTCAACCAGGTTGAAAAACGAGTCAAAAAAGTTTCGGGAAAAACGTATTCAAAGTTTTGCTGAAGGATAATTCAACATACACACCATTTCAAACAGTTTCACATAAAATTTTATAAAAACATTTCGTGAGAGCATTGTTAACTTCAGAAAATGAAATAAAAAAAAATTACAAACATTTTTTTACAGTGTCCTGGTGCTTTAAATCATTATTTAGGATTTGATCAAGGAAACATGGAGGCGTTTGGTGGCCCTCAGGGACCAGAGGCCGCCCCTTCAGCCCCCCTCCCCCCGTTAGTCCACAACTGAATATTTTTAATTACGTACCTATTTTATTACTATCTTTATTCTCTGTAATGATAAGATCGCCTTCAGCAAAGGGCCTAAGATAGTAAAAAAAATATGAAGCGCAATACATAAGTGAAACTGGACCAAAACTGTACAAACATTCGAAAGATTAGTAGTAATAATTTTATTTTAAAAATTGTAAAATACCGGTTCAGACTGTATTTATTTATTCCTATTTTATATGTATAGAATGATGTTTGTATGGGTCCTCCCAACTCCACACCACCTTTTAGAAAGCATATTTTAAAGGCGCCAGGACATATGAAACTGTTTTAAACAACTACGTTTTTCAACCTGGTTGACAACATATTAGAAAAACTATACATCTTATTTGCATGCACCGCGCACCAAGTCTTAAACTGTTCGATAATCCAGGCACTATAGCCATTGGGGTCGTCCATTAATTACGTGAGGCTTGAAAAGGGGAGGGGGGTTCGGAAAAAATCACAAGGGGGGGGGGGGTTATAATGAGATATCACGTGTATTTATTTTTCGTGATAATATTCTAAAAATTTCAAAATACTTTGTACTAAAAAAACACACGTGATTTGGGGGAGGGAGGGGTAGTCAAGGGTAGTAGGTAAAGGGCCCCGAGACGTGTATGACCTAGGGGCCCCGCATTGGGTATGGGATTCTAGGGTAAAGGGCCCCGAGACGTGTATGGCCTAGGGGCCCCGCATTGGGTATGGGATTCTACGGTAAAGGGCCCCGAGACATGTATGGCCTAGGGGCCCCGCATTGGGTATGGGGTTCTAGGGTAAAGGGCCCCGAGACGTACATTGCCTAGGGGCCTCGACATGTTTAAGCAACTGGCAGGGCCGTATTGTCCACAAGGCAGTGTAGGCCACTGCCCAGGGACCACACATCGGCTAGGGCCCCCTATGGTAAAGGGGCCCCGAGATATGCATTGAGTTGGGGCCCCGACATGTTTAATCCGGTCCTGACTATGATACCAGACGAGGAAAATTTACCGTAAAAATAGAAAATTAAATTCATTCAAAAATAAAACGCATTCAAAATTTGCTGAAGGATAATTCAACGTACAAACTTTTCCGAACGGTTTCACATAAAATGCTGTATCTCCGTCAAATTTTCGAATTTCCTTAAAAAAATTAGTGAGAGCATTCTTAACAAGTGCATCTATCAAAATATAAAAAAAAAAATTTAAAAAAAATTACAGTGGTGTCTTAAAGCCTTGTTTAGGGTTTGATCAAGGGAACATGGAGGCGTTTGGGGGCCCCCCAAGACTGGGGGCCCGGGGCGGACCGCCTCCCCCTTAGTCCGCCACTGCTAGTGGTTAAGAGTTAAGGTTTTAAGAGTTAAAAGATAAAGGTACCAATAAAGAATTAATATTATAAAGTCGACGGATTATAACTGCCGGATTCACTAATCACAAGAAAGCTAAGTTACGTGAAAAATTTCATGATGACAGGAGAGATAACTCAATTCCTTAAGCGAGGGGAAACTCAATTCCTATTCAATACTTTTGTTCGCATTGGGTTGAAAGGGGCTGACGAATAGGAAAGTAGAATTAAGTCAAGACCTTGAAGAAAAGTTTTCCGTTTTCAGGAAAAAAAAAGATTTAATACTTTTTTCGTTTTCTTGATAGTCGACCTCGTTCTTTCCAGGAAAAAAATTAAGGTAAATTTTATTTTTAAATTGAGGTTCTTTAAATTCTCACCTTGAAGTAATAATTGTTTTCATGATAAATACACTTTAAAATGTTTTTATGTGAATATTGCTCCAAAACCTTTTGAAGTCAGAACCCTAGATCACTAACCTTATTTTTCGACGCTTATCACAAACCTTCGTCGTTTCGACTACGGTACTTAATAAAGGGAGTTTAAGGGTTTTATTATAACAAAACATGCACATATTTCTTTTTATTATTAATGAACAGTGTTTAATTAGATAAATTTTAAGATTTTCACGGGCAAAAGCATTTTCGTTATTTGTTTTTGGGGTGTTATGCCGTGTTGCGCTACCTCCTTCTTTAGCCAACGTTTCGGACATCGTTGCAGTGTCCATCATCAGGGCAGATCCGGCAGATCCGGTAGATGTGTGATGTGGGTTTTATTTCTTATATTTAAATGAACAAAAATATCTAATTTATTTATCAACAGCCTTATGAATGAGATCATAGTTTTCATGCAAAATCAACAATTGTTACATTTTTAAAGTTGGTATTTGAATTAGTTATAACTAAACTTTGAAAAAAAACTATTTAAGTATTAAAAGATTTGAATTAATTAATAAAATAAAAATTTTGGTGAAAATCTAGAAACTAATAAAAATTTTTAAGATTTTCACGGCCAGAAGCATTTTCGTTATATGTTTTTGGGGTGTTGTGCCGTGTTGCGCTACCTCCTTCTTTAGCCAACGTTTCGGACATCGTTGCAGTGTCCATCATCAGGGCAGATCCGGCAGATCCATCTACCGGATCTGCCGGATCTGCCCTGATGATGGACACTGCAACGATGTCCGAAACGTTGGCTAAAGAAGGAGGTAGCGCAACACGGCACAACACCCCAAAAACATATAAAGAAAATAATAAAAATTTGTTGAAAATCTAACAAAAGTAAAAAGTCACGTTATCACTAACCTTCGTCAATGCGACGAGCCATGGTTGCTGAATTGGCACTCGTGGACTCCCCACATCGTCCGCACTACCGTCTATTGCAGAAATAATGGGCCGATTGAGCCTGAGTATGAAAGAATTACGGTTGCGCGCGCAAAAGTTATTGCGGTTTTTTTAATCCTGCGTCGTCGAATCGACGAAGGTTTGTGATCTAGGGTTAAACCGTGACATTCTCAATTGGGGAATGTCGTGTATTAACTAAGGGAAGAAGTTCGAAAAGTACCTGGCTATTTAGATCTTGTCACCTTTTTATAACATTAGCTCCACACAGGAGGCTCTGAGGAAATCAATTTCTCTCGGGGCCTATGTCATCTATGGGGATGCTGTGTGGAGGGTCGTTTAAGGCAAAGGAATAAGAGGAAGTTTTGGGAAGGAAAAAGGGAAGTGGTAGGTAGGAATTTGGGGATCAGTGTTTCCAGGAGTGACGGACGTGTGAATGCATTCCTTCCACTGCGGAGCAGACCCATGGGTCGAGAGAGTTTGGCTCAAAGGTTCCAGGTTAAAATGTCTCCCTTAACCAGTCTCTCCCGATACACAGTAGACGGGCAAATGCATTTGTCGCCAAGACCTAGAGATACCTCACCTCTTGATCCCGGGCACCCCTGCAAAGTTATCAAACGTAGCGAACCACTTAGGATGACCTACGGCAGGAGTGTTGGTGGTCAAAAAAATAGTTCCCGGGCGATGGTACCCATTCCTGCCTCCCAAATTGTATTTTTGGTTATTTTGAAATTGAAAAATGCATAAAATGAATAACAGTTTTTAACGTAGCCTCTGAATACAAAAAAAAAGATCAATTTTATTTATTTTTAATTAAAAGATTTTACAATCGTTACTAAGTCGTTTGGTTGACATGTTTGTTTTTTTCAACTAAATTCAAGGAGGTATTCTTATCGTTTGTCCTGTTATTTGTAATGCAGTCGACGCGACGCGCGAGGTATTGAAATAAATCATTCCGGTGTTGCCAACTGCTCCTTTAGTACCACATATAGCTCTAAAATGAGGACATCGGCTCCAAAAAGGGTGGTTTAGCTCTTAGCTTATCTAGCTCCTTTTTTTAAAAACAAAACCCATGAAAAAAAAAAGATTAAAGGTTGCAATTCTCTAGAAACCGGTTATTTTCGTGGAAAACTTAGTTATTACCTCAGAATTTCTTTAGTCGTCACTAACCCCCCCCCCCCCCCGTAGGATAAGTACACGGTAATTTGAAGAAGCTACTTTATTTCTCCTCAAAACATCCACACAGGAAATAATTTCCCTCAGGGCCTATATCATCTAAAGTAAGAAGAGGAAGTTCTCGTAAGGAAACAGGTATGAGAGGTTGGTAGGAATCTGGTGGTCAGTGTGTCCAAGAGTGACGGTCATATGAATCCATCCCTTTAACTGCGGTGCAAGGCGATGGGTCGAGGGATTCTGGCTGGAGAGGTCAAAAGACCTCCATAACCAATCTCTCTCTCAATCCAGCCCGCTTCGCAGCAAGTGGGAAGACACATCGGTCGCCAAAACCTAGACAAACCTCACCCCACGAACTCGGGCACATATGCTAAGTCACAAAACGTAGCGTACCACTTGGGGTGACCTATAGAAGAAGCGTTTGTTTTTCAATAAATGATTCCCGGAGCAGCGATACTCATACGCGCCTTCCAAAATGTCTAGATTTTAGCTTTTTTTAGCTCCTTTTCGGGTGACGACTGGCTTTATTTTAAAAATCGGTTTGGCAACACTGACTCACACGCATTCAATCGTAATGTGGCCATGAGCTGTGTTAACAATTACATTTAATAAAATCACGTTCAGACGTTGCTCATACACTTCTGCTTCAGAATTGCTTACAAACTTTTGCATAGCAAATTATTTCACCTTGGGAAAGCATATTATGGAATGTTTCTTCTTTGGTCAGATATTATTATAAGCGAAGTTCGTAGGTAAAATCAAAAAAAATATCGTCGTAAGGATTTAAACATTATATTTATTTGGTCACAGTTTTGCGATCCACATTTAATGAACTATATCTGCAGTAATACATATAATTATATTTAATTACGCCAAGAGTTTGAATGACATAAACGAATATTTGTTGCTGTCAATAAATATTCACTTTTTTTTTATTTCTCATGAGATCGGTTAGGCAGTGGAGGTACATTTTTTCTTTTATTGGCTAAGATTAAATTAAAAATTTAGTTTCCTCCTATGAACAATAAAACTCTAATGATAATGGTTTTAAACAATTACTTCGGTTCGTTGAAATTACGAGTCTTGTTTATTACCATCTTATTTACAATGGATTTCTAACTGGACTTAACGTCCGTTCTAACTAATACGCTGTGGTACTCTGGAGTAGGAGAAATATTCGCTGAAAGTGCCCACCTGTAGATCGGATATGATCGGCTATATTCGTAACTGTTCGGGTCTAATACCTATTTCTAATGCACAACTACTGACCTTTGTTGAAACACCTTAAAATTACACATCTACCTATACTTACGACCTCTAGTGAAACTTTATACAAATTATTTGCTATTTATTGCACGATGGTTTTCCTGTATTCTAATGTGTAATAAATTGTAGGTCTAATAAAATTTAAGGGTATCGTTATAAAAACGATTTAGAAAAAGTTAATTATATAAAAGTTAATTATATATGGACACACCCACATACTTAAATTTTTAAGTAGGTTGGAAAACATTTCATGAAATATATATGTATTGCATCAAAACTGCCTAAATCAGAAATGTCATCAGCGTAATAGTTAGGTACCTGTTAGATTGCATCAAAACAAGAAGCAATTTAAAATAAGCAAAATAATAATGTCAACACGTTTTAAAAATGTCATATTGGTACAATAGTTATTGCCAGTATTAGACAGTTAGTGTTAAAAAAATTGTTTGAAATATGTAATTATAAGTTGGTGTCGAAGATCGTGCGCATTATATTTACGATGTTTATTCATGTTTCAAAGCGGCAGAATCTGTTCAGAAGTGATGCAAAGGTTATTACCGCCATAAATTACGACAATCTATGGGAATGGGGGCTATCAAGAGCTTCATTACAACGTCGTATTTTAGGAGCAATTTAATATTTTACGGTATAAGATGTTTTTTCTTTGTAATGGTGTAAGGAATAATATTTTTTTAAACTGTGGTGAGTGGCAGATGCTTTGAAATTTGTTTTAACAGAAAATATGGTAATCGGTCGTAATTGAAACAGAATTTTAGGAGCGTACACATTTAAATCAAACTTTGTCAACCATTGTCTGTGATGTATGTTATTCCTGCATAAAATAACTCATGTACAATAAACTCAAATTTATTTTGAAATTCAGAGTCATTTTCAAATATGGAATTGCAGTTCACACGTGGTAGAAGTGAAATCTTCAGAAAACTAAAGAAGACAAGAGTGGGGAGGCTGCGAAGCATTGCGCAAAGAGGAGACTGATTATTCCATCTCATTCTCTCGCAGGCTAAATCATATAGACATATGTTTTTGTCTCTTTTTATTGTCGTTTTTTCGTTTCATCGAGTTTCAAATCACAATGGTGCTAAAGAAGTTTTCAGTACAACAAAAGCCTCCCTTTGGAGGACTGTGAATAAACTACAATGCTTTGCATTGTACTTGCTCAATTTGGTAGGCGGATACGTGTACCGTCGCCCCGGCAACCATTTATTGGATAACCAACACCCCTGCTATAGGTCACCCCAAGTGACGTTTGATGGCTTAAAAGCAGTGGCCGCGTTTAATTACTACGTGGCTGGTCGTTCAGGGAGAGACTGGTTGAGGGACACCATTTAATCTCGCCGGCAGGACTCTTTCGACCCATCGCGCAACGCTTTGCAACGCAGTAGGAGGGATGGATTCACAAGTTCGTCTCTCTTGGACCTATAGATCCACGGATTCCTACCCATCCCTCATGCCGTTTTCCTTCTCAGAATTTCCTTTCTTTTATTTCCATTAAAAGACTCTCCAAACGTCATCCTCACAGTTAATACAGGCCCTGGGAGAAATTATTTTCCTCTGGGCCTCCTATGTAAAGTTATTGTAAAAAATTATTAAATATTCATAAAATTAACAATTTTCTTTTGCAACATTTTAACAATAAATAGTAAAGGTTTTTTAGATTACTTCTGAAGTAGAGATACAATAATAAGATGTCCGTAATCTTATTTTACGTTTACAGCGAGAGCCGTACAATATTGTTCTTCTAGGAAGCTTGCATGATAAAGAGGAATAATGGACAACAAACACACCATTTCACGCGTTACTCATGCCGTCTCACTCATACACGCATGTCTCTTTCATGCCTTAAGACAAACGTTCACCACAGTTATAGATATATACATGTATATTATTATACAAATTGTGTTACGGTAAGTCCCTTGAGAGCGCAGATTTATGAGCTGGGCAGCATCTCTGTCTTGGGTAGAGAATGTAGCAGGCTTGTCAAGTATAATGTCGTGCAGGTTGCACTTTTGCGCCGACTGACTTCACTGTCTGTAGCCCTTTTAATTTCTCATGGACATGACCTTGCTTTTCTTGGCATAGCGACAGGAGTAAAGTAAAAGGCCAATTGAGTCATGGATTCAGTATGATCATGCAATAATGGAGAAAGAATCGCACAAGTCCAAATAACGACATCCTGATGTTGAGATACGGAAAGAATTGCAGCTGGGAATGGGAAAAGACTCATTCCCATTTATGGCATTAATAACCTTTGTATCACTTCTGAAGAGATTCTGCCGCTTGAAGGCTCTGCAACCGGGGCCCGAAAAGAAGAAGATGGAGAGATACGAAATTACGAATGTTAGAGGAGAGCGCTAACATTTACAGCGACAAAATCGATGCGAAAATTGCGAAAATGTTTAATAAAACACGACTCGTTTAAAAGCAAAAATCTCGCGGGCATTATCTTAAACAGCATTTAAAGAAACACTGTGAATTTTTTCATACATATAACTTGAAAAATAACTGAAACAAACGTGTTAATAATAATTTTTGGAACATACTTTGCGTTTTTTTTCTATCAAGGGAATTTTATATAATTTGCGTTTCGGCGCGGGCAAAGTCTAGATATTATCTTCAAGAATAACATATATTTTTTTAAGAGCTCTAAAACTTACCGTGTTTAAGGGAAATATGTAATAAATCGGTTCAAATCCGGGTTGCGGGCCCTTAAAACATGAATAAAAATAAAAATAGAAGTGTTCAGTTCACATGCGGTGGAAGTGAAACTGATTGATTGACTGATTGGCTACGAAACACGAAACACCGCACAAAGAGGAGACCTATTATATTATCTCATTCTCTCGCAGGCTAAATCTGCAGATGTGTGTGTTTGTCTCCTTTCAGTGTCGCTATTTTTCGTTTCAAATCACAACGGTGCTAAAGAAGTTTTCACATCAAAATCATAAATATAAAGCTCACGATCTTGTCAAATAAATAATGAACCGAATTATAATAACACATTATCACACAATTTGTTTAACACTTACCGTCTAATACCGGCAATAACTATTATGCCAAAATGCCATTTAAAAAAAAATGTTAGCATTTTTATTTAGCCAATTTTAAGTGGCTTCTTGTTTTGATGCAATCTAACTATTTTTATGACATTCCTTATTTGGGCAGTTTTGATGCAATACTTTGAATTCATTAAATGTTTTACAACCTACTTAAAAATTTAGGTATGTGGGTGTGTCCGATTGGACTTACGACTTATTGCATATTGGAATACAGAGAAACCATCATGCAACAATTTTGTTTCCAAAAAGCACATAGATTTTGTAGTACACGTGGACTGGACATGTGTATAGTTCAATGTTTCTCAACAGATGTTGAAAGTATGGGAAGTTATATGTAGTTTTACGGTGTCTCAACAGAGGTCAGTAGTTGTACTATATTATGAGAAGGACAACCTTCGGCGTCGCCCATTCGGGTCTAGTACACGAACGTTTTGGAACTGCGACTGGGAATTTTTACAAGAGAATGATAAGTAGGTACTTGGATATTAATATCTGGTCACTAAACACAGCTTTTGGAAGTTTAAAAAACAATACATTTCAAAATAATCTGTGGTCTCACCACGGCAATAATCTTACTAATATTATAAATGCGAAAGTTTGCATGGATGTGTGTTCGTTACTCTTTCACGCAAAAACTACTGAATGGATTTTAATGGTAAATGTGTATAAATGAAAATGTATGTATTTCATACTAATATTATAAAAGCGAAAGTTTGTAAGGATGTATGTTTGTTACTCTTTCACGCAAAAACAACTGAATGGAATTTGGTAAAATTGTACAGTAATATAATAGCTCATAGGCATTATGAAATTTGTATGAAAAAATTGCAATAGGTGGCACGCGAGCTGTTTGAAAACTGAATGTACCAGGAATGAATGTGTGGAATGAGGGTGGGGGGAGGGGAACTCGGGAGGGGGATTCGCGGGAGGGGGGAGGCGAATACGGGAGGGGAACCTGGGAGGGGGGAGGAGAACTCGGGAGGGGGGTTGGCGGGACGGGTGAAGGGGAAGTGGAGTGGGGAGAGGGAAGGTGGAGGAATCGGAGTGGGAACGCGAGAGGGAAAGGGGAGGCGGGAGAGGAATGGGAGGCGGAAGAGGAACGGGAAGAATGGGAAAAGACACGCAGGGAGAAACAATTTATTTATTAAATGGCATAGCAACGCATGCCGGGAACCAGCTAGTAATAAAATGAAACTAATAATTTAACTTAATAGCCATTATCACTTCGCAGGATCCACTCGTCTCTTATGTCAGAGTAATTTTTACCAATCTTCGGAGATTGCTTACCTCAATCTGCGTGTCGACGAAACCAACACACGAATTTCAATGCCGTCTCTGCATTTAACCAGACATTATCGCCGTGCTTACGCAATATTTCATCGCGGCACTTCGCTGTCAATAGCGAATAAAGCCAAAAATGGTTTGCAGGTCTTTCGTAACTCCGCCCTGAATTTTTCAGCAGCCATTTCTATTTGACCAATTTCCAATTAACTTTCATAATTTCCATTCTATACATTTTTCATATTTAACATCTTTTTAAATAAAACTCCGGGGTCAACAAAACACTTTGAATTTAATTGTGACAAATAACAATAAGCTCTGATGGCTTATTTAACAGGCCGTAAAAATTATTCTGAACCCCGACCTTGAGGTTGCAATAGTATTTATTAAAATCTCAATCCATACATTATCAACTGTTAAGTGGGTAACCTCTTAAACTATATCTGGGAAATATTTTAAGACATCCATAGATTGGATATCTAGATAATTAGATATCTACGATAGCTGTGTGTCATATATAGGTAAGCTGTTAAACTAACATCTGGATTAGACAACTTTTATACCTATTGAGAAAAAACAAACGAAAATTCTAATTGCACATCGTGATCTACGAGTATTCAGCATTAGTTCTAGGTAAACATACCCACTTCTTAATCAAACTAAAAAGGTAGTCTGTACGATCAAAAAATACATACAAAAAATAACCTTTGAAATAATTTATTCAAATTTATTATTTTAAAATAGTTTTGCATAATATTATTATAAACGCTTATATTGTGTCATTCCAAAAAAGAACCGGGTTTGGACCGTAAAACGAAATATACTCATCCTTTCCGTAATCATAAATTATGTTTCATTCAGAAGCGAAATCAATAAATTTACATTTTATTTGTGTTTTACAGATTACGTAATAAACATAAAATGCTTAAATTATATTAGGTACGATCTGAAAAATAATCAGGATCAGGATTTAGGCAAATATTCATTATGTACTGCATCTCACGAGACCAGACCGAGCATACGCGTAATAATATTATTAAACGGTTCCATGACAGTTCATCCTGCGACAATTCATCCGGCGACAGTTCATCCTGCGACAGTTCATCCGGCCGACAGTTCATCCTGCCGACAGTTCATCCTGCCGACATTTCATCCCGCCGACAATTCATCCGGCGACAATTCATCGTGACAATTCAACCTAACCTAACCTAACCTATAAGTATAAGTATGTCGTATTTTGTTATTCACGCATGCTTCTTCGGAGAGTCGAAATTATTGTTAGTTAAAAAAAGTTTACAGCGGATTTTCACTCAAGATGCCTTCAGATATAAGTATATCGATTTTGGTTGTACGGCGGTATATCCTCTTTGCATACTTACTTAATAAAAATTTTCTAAATGATCAGGCAGGATGAATTGTCGCCGGATGAATTGTCGGCGGGATGAACTGTCGGCAGGATGAACTGTCGGCAGGATGAACTGTCGGCCGGATGAACTGTCGCAGGATGAACTGTCGCCGGATGAATTGTCGCAGGACGAATTGTCGGGTCACCTTATTAAACATGATTAGGTAGACACCTAATCCAACCTAGTAGCTACATACCTAGTACCCACAAAAACAGGAGTGTGACAGCACGTACCGGAAGGATTTAAACCCAGATTCCTGAGCATATTCGTATGAAAGTCGCAGATGTGATTTTGCGTCCGATTATATATTTTTCATAAAATATATTTTTCACCACTGATCACACTCCTACCTACGTGTCGCGACATGATCACGTTATAACGCGATCTGTCTCGTGTGTTACCGTGCTGCTGGAATAAGAATGAGTGCGTATCACATACATATATATGTCCGATCGGTCCACTTATTTTTAGCATGTGACCGTGGGTGTCTGTCAATTTGTGTTTTAATTAATTGGTATCATTTTTAAATGTCATTTTCCAGACCGCGTGAAACTCAAACAGTTTTATTCATACAGCATAGCGGGTTATATACTCTCTTTGGTGTTGGCGACTTCAATGGATGTTCTAATTTCAGTTTAGATCATTTATGGTTTATCAGTATTTTCGATCAGGCTTTATTGTAATAACCTGTAAAATGAACTCGGTGTTCAATATTACTCACCTTTGCTTAAGCGATGACTATCTGAGTTTTATGTAGATTCGAGCACTGTGGGACTCGGACACCAGGTGATAACAAAATTTATCAGATATACTTGAAACTACATCTGGGACAGCAACTCACCAATGTAAAGGAATCTGCTCGGCCAGAAATACTCAGACATCGATGAACTCTCATTATTTGGAGATTTTTGGTTCTCTCTCCAAGAAGGTAGGTGATTTTTTTTTTTGCAGAAGGTAACTCTACCCTATCAAAGAAAAAACCTAATGGATGATACTAATAATATCGCGTGATGAAAATGTTGTAAAACTTGTAAAAAAACTTTCTTTTTATTAATGCAAAATTTGCCATAAAATTCTACTGGTTAAGCTACGTAGGCTAGGTATTGATGGAAAACTTTTAGACTGGTTTGCAAGCTATCTATTTTTATTTTTTTAAATTGTACAATAGATTTTTTATCCAATTACTGTACAATTTTCTCATTTTGACAGTCTTAACACCTAGGAAGATGATTATTATACAAAAAAATCTTAAGGCTATCTAAAGAAGAGTTATATATATCTAGTGTTTCCGATATTTCGTTCAACAGCACCATTCCTCTTGTCATGCTATGCTGTGCTAGAACATCTGTTCTGCCGTATGGTATTTTGAACAAGTCGTGTCGACGACTACGGCTGAAATTTTCAGGCACGTATAAGCCATAACATTCCAAGAGGAATGGGCTGTCAATACGATTATGGATTATGTTAAAACTAAGAATTGCAAGATTTGCATAACGTCTAGTTTCCAAGCTAAATCTATCTGTTGCCTCAAGTAATTCCATATGGTGCATGAATCTCGGGTACGTTCCATTCATCCGCATATAGACATACCTAAGGAACTTTTTCTGAATTTGTTCTAGCATATTAATATATTTAGCTTGGTGCGGAGTCCACACACCACTAGCATACTCCAGCTTACTTCTTATGACTCCATCGAACATGGCTATCATTGCATCTGGGTCATCAAATTGCTTACATATTCTGATGATGAAACCCAGGAGTTTGTAGCACGCTGGAGTGATGATCCGGAATGTCAGTTTGGGATCAAAGACGATACCGAGATCTTTAAAGCTATTGACTCGGCATAATGTTTTCCCTTTAATGTTGTATTCAAAAACTATGGGCTTCTGGGAGCGGGTATATGTCATATTTACACATTTTTTTATATTGAATTCTAATTTGTTTTTTACTGACCATTCTGCAATAGCATCAAGGTCAGATTACATTTTTAAGCAGTCATAGTAACAGATTATTTCCATCAAAAGTTTGAGGTCATCTGCAAATAGAAGACATTTGCAATATTTTACACAAACCTGGATGTCATCTATAAGTATAAGGAACAGCAAAGGACCAAGGTTTGAACCTTGGGGAATACTTGATAACGCCGGGAATTGTTTAGATTCATGTCCATTTATTATTACATATTGACTTCTGGCTTTTAAATAGGACGCGAAGAATATAAGTGTTTGTTGATCGAAACCAAGTTTGTACATTTTAAGTAATAAAATATCATGATCAACTCGATCAAAAGCCTTGGCAAAATCCGTATACACTACATCTGTTTGGTGTCTCGAGTCCACTCCGACGGCCACCAATCGCGAAAATGTTAACAAATTTGAAACCGTGGATTTTCTTGGCATGAAACCATGTTGGTTTTCTCCTAGAAATGGCATAATTTGGTGATGTAATTTCTTGTAAATAATCATTTAAAATATTTTTGGTATAGTTGACAGTACAGTTACTGGTCTGTAATTCCTTATATTAGATTTGTCTCCAGCCTTGAAAATTGGGCTTACACGCGTGAGTTTTCAAGAATGACGGAAACAACCAGTCGATATGCTAAGATTAAATGTATAGCTCAGCGGTTGACAAATAGTTTTTGACATATGAGCAATTATATTAGGGGGTATTCCGTCTGGGCCTGCAGCCTTGTCGAGCATTAAAATTCGAGTACAGGAGTCTACTTCCTCTGGACAGGTTAGCTCAAGACCGATTTTGCCAATATTCCAGGGCCTCTCGGTTCGAGTAAAGTTTTGATTTAGTTGAGGAGCTATCTGGCTGTACACTGATTTGAAATAATCGGCAAATTTTTGGCTTACTATTTCGGGATCGGAAAAAGTTTCCGTTCTATCACTCAAGTTAATTTGGGTATGTGGATTTGCTTTTTGGGATTTAATAAAATCCCAAAAACATTTGACATCATCTTTGATCCCATACTGAACTTTTTCTAAATACTGACGCTTTGCAATTGCTATATCTTTTTTAAGCTCGGATCGCATCGCATATTTGATAGATTACTACTTGTTAAAATTAATTTGTTCCTTTCCAATCAATTTATAGCTACCAGTGGGGTACCACAAGGGTTTAATTTGGGCCCAATTTTGTTTCTTCCGTTTATAAACGATATTGTTGATATATTTGATAAAGATGTAAATGTGTTGCTTTTTGCAGATGATTTGAAAATATTTAAAATAATTAAAACTGTTGAAGATTGTATCTGTCTACAGAATAATTTACACAAGTTAATTAATTGGTGTTCTGTTAACAAACTTTTTCTGAACATAAATAAGTGTGCAATAAGATTTTACAGAATAAGTCAACCAATTATTCATCCGTATATACTTAATAACTCTATCCTTACCTCTGTCGAAGAAATTAACGACCTGGGCATAATTTTTTACTCTAAATTAAACTTTATATCCCATAGAAACACAATCGGTAATACAGGAATGAAAATGTTTGGCTTCATTCTTCAAAATTCTAGAGGTTTTAGGAATATTTCAACACTAAAAATTTTGTACCCATCCTTTGTACGAAGTCAAGTCGAATAAAACTCCTCGATCTGGTCCCGCCATTTTAAAATACATTCAAATTCAATCGAAAAAATTCAACATAAATTTCTAAGACATATTAATTATAAACTCGGTATTCCCATTGAAAACATAAACTACAATTACTCGATGAAAGAATTAAATTTATTAAGACTCTCAGATCGAAGAATTATATCTGACTTAATATTTATGTTCAAAATTGTAAATGGTAGCATAGACAGTCCTGATTTAACTAAGCTCATTGAATTTCATTTTCCCACGAGAACCACTCGATCTAAAATCCTGTTTAAATGTTACAATAATAGGACTGAGTATGCGAAACACTCCCTTTTACCTAGGTTACATGAAGTTACTAATAGATATGCAGATGTGGCAGATCTATTTAACTGCACGGAAGGTAGGTACAAGAGGGCTATGCTATCAAACCTTTTCAGTCAATATTAATTCTATTTGTACTATAGATGTTTGTACGTAATTGTCTCTCTGGTTTCATTTCTCATTCAGATGCCACAATCATCTATTAAACTTTTTTTTTATTACTTCTTTATTATTATTTTTGATTTTCTGACATGTAATCAGTTCTTATGGTATATGTTTGTGTACCCTTAAAATTAAATAAATGAAGCTTTTTTTCTGGGAAAGAGTTAAATTCATATAAATATGAACGTTCTCTATTTAATTGGTTTATCAGATCGATAGTTGCTTCAGTTATTTAAATTAGGTTCCCAGACAGTCCAATAATGCCGATGTGTTTATTTATTGCTTAAGTTTTTTTAGTATAAAAAATAAGCAAATGAGTTTACTATCTCAACGGCCATAGTTACATAAACAACTCCTCGCTATAATAACTCGATTAGCAGACAAAATAATAAAAAAGATCATAAAAAGACGGTTATTTGGTCGTCTGGAGAGTGTTTATGGATCGATTTATCTGCGAAACAAAAAGCCAAGGCCACTGACCATTTTTGAAGACGTGTTCCGTCTGTATTTACAGTCGCAAGAAGGTGAAGGACACTAAAGAGTATGTGTAAAAGGTGCATGATATACTTTTGAAGCATGTTACCTGCTTACAGGTCGTCTAGAATGATTATGATGAATATTTTAACGGAAATAGTTATAGTATTTTTAGTTTTCACTCAAAATTGTGACAATATGCTGATTAAAGCTAAAATATTATTCTATTTTTGTTGAAACTATTGTGAAAACCTTTATTCCTTAGTTGTTCCTTGTTGCACGTTACATATTTTATCTAAACCAGTAGATACCCTAAATTGGTGAATTAGAAAGTTGACTAAAAAGGAAAAAAAATCAATTAAAAAAGTTTTAAAACTGTAAATTGCAAATTATTCCGATTTTTTTATTTAATAACCGGCAATTGGGAATAATAAAACTACCTGGATCCTCTTAATATATAATCAAGGTTTGTCAAAAAATGGAGATGTCATTCTTGTAGGGTAATTTAATTCTGATACTGAACGCTTGACTGAACAAGAACAAAAGTCATTCAAGAAAGATAAGAGACTAACTAACTAACTAACTAACCATCACGCCGTTTCCCCGCAGGGGTAGGCAGAGAGGACGGACCGCCAAACAACTCGGTCTTGGCACACACTCTTTGCCTCACTCACATTCATACATCGTCTCATACATTCTCTTCTATTATTCTGGCTTTTGACATGACCCGACTCAAGTATCTGATTCACTTGATCGTGCCATGTCTTCCTTGGGCGTCCCCGACTTCTTCTACCATTCACATTCGCGTCGTATATTCTTCTTACACTACTTGCTTCGTTCATTCGCTCTACATGCCCAAACCATCTGAGGGTCCCTTTCTTAATCTTACTCATTATGCTTACATCAGCCTTACATTCTTTGCGGATATCCACATTTCTCACACGATCATACATTGTTTTACCACACATACGTCTCAGGGATCTCATTTCAACAGCATTCAGGTTACTTTTATCCTTCCTCTGCCAGTTCCATGCCTCACTGCCATACATCAGGGTAGGTACCAGGACTCCATTGTGGACTGCTAGTTTCGCTTTTTTTGACAGATTTTTATTAGCGCCAACGGCATTCAGTCCACCATTAATGGAGTTACCGGCATTCACCCTTCTTTCAACATCTCTTTCAGCCTTCCCATCTCTCGTAAACATACTACCCAGATACACAAACTCATCCACCTGCTCCAAGTATTCATCATTCACAACTATGTTGCATACTGTTTTCGTACTCTCTCTTTCAAACACCATGACTTTAGACTTACTTACATTCATCATTAACTCATTCTTCATACATACTTCATCCTAGATACGAGAGACTGTAGATCTTCCATAGTGTTAGAAATCAGCACCGCATCATCAGCATACAACAGGCAACATACTTTCAGATTACTCAATTTCGCGCCCAATCCCACTTCTTTCAATTCTTGCATACAATTATCCATGTATAGATTGAATAACCATGGTGACATTACGCAGCCTTGCTTGACACCTTTTGTGATGTCAAACCACCGTTCACCCTAACACACGCAACGCTTCCCTCGTACAGAGACGCAATTGCCTGTATGAGATTTGTATTCACTCCATACTTGGACAAAACCTTCCATAGCTTTTTCCTGTCGACTCGGTCGTATGCTTTTTGTAAATCTACAAAGGCGCAGAAAAGTTTCTGGTTTTTCGCCAGAAACTTCTCAGTAAGCATACGCAAGGAGAAAATCTGGTCCATGCATCCCTTTCCACTCATAAAGGCACCTTGCACATCCCATATTTTATCCTTTGTTTCCATTCTTACCCTTTCAATCAATATTCTTCCGTACAGCTTGCCGACTGAACTTAGCAGGCTAATAGCCCTATGATTCCCACATTCCATACGTGACCTTTTACCTTTGTATAACGGCATGATTACAGCCCTTCTCCAATCTAATGGCGTGTAACCCTCCTCTAAACACTGGTTAAAAAGTTTGCACAACCATGTGAGAATAACATGGCTATCTCCTTTAAAGTATTTGGCAGCAATATTGTCCAAACCAACAGCCTTACCATTCTTCATGCATTTTATCGATTTTTTATTTCATCCACGCTGATTTTGATTGAATAAGATAAGATAAGATAAGATAAGAGACCTACTAGAAATAGCATAAGAAACTTTCCCCAAGACATCCTTCTTAATATATTATATGAATTACAGCACCGAACTAATCCCACAGTACCAAATGACCAGATGCTATGAGAACATTATGTTGAGTATCTATAAGCATACGAAATTTAGATTTTGAAAACTTGCCCAATGAACAAGATCGAAGCTTTGGCACGTGACTGAACCGGAGATAGCTAAAGTTTCTGTAGATAGCACGAGTCTTAAACGAGGTGCTAATACTACTAAGGAAGCTCGAGAAAAACGGCTTATCGCGGTCACATGCAACCTGCAACAAGTGGTTGATTTCGAAATTGCCGTTGACGGAAGAAGTGGAAGGCCGAATGGGGAAGGTAGAACTTGTAAGAGATTGAGAAAAATGCACGAATGGACAAGATGTGGACAATCGGTTGAAGATATGAAGTTATTTTTAAAGATATCGAGAGTTAAACGTCAATGACAATAATGATACAAAAATGTTAATGTTTTTTTGTTTAAAGGCGGGTCCAAAGTTCAAACATTTGCCGTAATAATCCCTCAAACGTCACTTAAACATTTTTTGTTTTCCGTCTCCTCCGTTTGTTAAAACACTAAACACGGTTGAAAGATTGGTGCGATAGGTTTGTGGTCCGCGATAAAGACGTGTCTACGCGTAAGCAATGAACACTTGACGTTTGACGTTTTTGGCATTTATATCAATGTTAAAATGCGTTCTGATGAAAAAGAGATGCATCAGGGAGAAAACACAAATATTTAATTAGATATTTATTTATCAGGAAAGATTAACGACTAATATCGATTATCGCACGACCTAAAGTTACTTTTAAGAATTTAGAGTGCGTAAATATTTACGTCAAAAACAGAATAATTATAAATATTTGATATTATATTATAATTTTATTATCAAATAATTTTTATTATTATATTATATTTAGGTATAATAATATTTTAAACTCGTGATTATGCCCGCTCATTGCACATAACCACAAAAGACCGTTCCGTTAATTCTCCATACACGACCACATTGCGCGGCATCTGTCCAAAAATGAATTGTTCCCCCCCGCCGCGCCGCCGGCCCGCGCCTGCCTTTCCGCTTCACCCGGGATGGAATGTTTATGGAATGTTTTCCGTCGAGCATGGGAACCTCGAAACACAACAAAACTTGTCAATATTTATGATGTTAATGATGAACATTGGATGTAGTTATGGGACAGTCAAGGCAAATGTTAAAGCTATGGACCCCGCTTTACCTCAACGGTATAAATATACCATAAACAATAATTGCTCCTCACAGTTTATACAAACATAATATAAACATATAAACATTACTAGAAATAATTAAACCTAACCATTAAGGTTAATAACCATCACCTCGCTATGTAAAATTCGGGATCAAGTCGCTTACAATAACACACCGTATGCATATGGCGATAACGTTTAAATTCCCGTTGAACACCAATCTCCAAAAACATCGCCAAAACGCGTGTTAATGTATTTTGTGAAGCTCAGGCCCAAATATTTAAATGCTTTTTGATCATTTTCTAAAGAATTTAATTTTCCTCATAATGCAATAAAACCATAACCGAAAAGGGGTTCATAAGTAGGCGGTTTTGAACTGTTAAGCAGTGTTTATGGGCCTGATACTATTTTTCTGGGCTCATAAGATTAATCTAAAAATACTCGATTATTTCAATGGTAAATATGTGTTCTATACGCTGCATTTACAAAATTAAAGCATCTGAAATATTTCTAAGCGATCTAATTTTAAAAATAAAATCACATGATTTTGCATTGCTTAGTAATACCTACATCACCTTAAGAGTGGCATTTGATAGTTCAATATATAAAATAAAGAGATACAAGTACGTATAATTAAACATAGATTAAATTATTATTAATTGAAAAGATAGTATAGGCTTTTTTTATTTATTTATTTATTAACGCCGATTATAGCGGCTTTTACAAAAGAATTACAATTATTTTACATATGAATACAGAATATATATAGATAAAAAAAAGAAAAAATATAAATATAAAATTCATAAAAGAGAACAATAGAAATTGTAGTATCAACATAAAAAAGTACAATGAGTAGGTTATTATAAATACAATACAACATATTATAAATCCCGGATATTATGTATTAAGAAATTAATACTTTAAAACTGTATTTGATTATAGTCAAACTGAGAAGCGCTGACAGTTTTAATTAAGTAGTGTTTGTATGAGGTTAAACTAACAATGTTTATAAATTCATCCAAAACATATTTATTTCCAAGTACATGCAGGCGATTTATTATGGAAGTGAGTTTAGCGTTAGATCCTGTATTGTTGCAATGATAAGGTAATTTGAAACGAACTACCTACCTACCTACCTAGTGCAGTTGAATAGATCTATAACTAACTATGTATTTATTTATTTATTTGTTTATTTACGCCTTGATGGCTTTTACATATAAAATAAATTGTACGGGAGCATTATAACAAGTATGCAGTATCATAAGAAGTATATAGTACATAAAATGATAAACAGAGCTAGAAAGATATAAGTAGGCTTAACATAAGTAGGTATCAATATTCGAGTAATTGTTTACAAAGGAGTTCAACCAGCGGATTCGTATTTGGGCTCACGCTACATTATATTCAATAATTATTGTCACAATATCACACAAAATGTGATTCCAAATATACTCGAAGCATACCGGTATTGCAGTGGTGTAAAACATTTTTAACGATTAATGTAAAAGTAGGTAATTTTCTTGTAATTAATTATTTTTATTTATTTATTTTTTAATTATAATTTTTTTGCTATCATAAATGTACGTATGTTTGTTATTATTATGAAAAAGAAAAAAAGAAAAGGTACACAGTAATTACATATGTAAATAAGTAAGTAGGTACTATGAATGTAGTTACAGAGAAGTGGGTATTAAGTTTGTTACTGTTAACAATGTGAAACATTTAAGGATTTTGACATTAGTTTGTTATTATCAGGAAAAAAATAAAATAAAAGGTACACAGCAATTACATATATGTATAAAGAAGTAAGTAGATACTATGAAAGTAGTTACAGAGCAATGGGTATTAAATTTGTTACTTTTAACAATCAGGAACATTTAAGGATTTTTGCATCTGCATACATATACGCTTTTTGAAAGAAGCGATGTTTTTATAAAAAAATATATCGACAGAGCAAGTTTCATTCCCCACTTAGAATTAAATTAGTGCGAGAAGCAACTACGTTAAATGGAGCATGGAGTCTGGTGTTGTAATTGTTAGGTACTTGATAATTTATCATGTTCACAAGTTCAGGGCTATCCAAATATCCGTTGATAATTGTAAATAATAATAAAACATCAAGGTGCAAGCGAATGTTTGAAATACTCAGTCCTGGTATTGTTACATTTAAACAAGATTTTGTAAAGAGTAGCTCTCTTACGCAAATGGAAGTCAATGAGTCTATCTGTACTACTATTTACAATTTTGAACATAAATATTAAGCCGAATATAATTCTCCGATCTGAGAGTTTTAATTAATTAAAATCTTTCATCAAGTAATTGTGGGTTTCGCTTTAAATAGGAATACAGAGTCTTTAGAATTTATGATGAATTTTTTCGATTGAATCTGATTTTTTTTTTCAAATGGGGGACCGTATTAAGAAATTATGTTCGATTTTATTTCGAACTAAAGATTTATTCAAATATTTTTTGACTGAAATATTCCTAAAGCCTCAGGAATTTCAAATAATGAAGCCAAACATATTCATATAATTTCAATCAGCGTATTACAATATTATTGAACGAGGATTATGACTCATAGATATTACGTTTAATTAGTACCAATTATGCGTTCATTTTTATTCTTATTTTACGTTTTTTCCATGAAAGTAATAATTTATTGGTATATCTCATGATATCATCATCATTAAAATATTTCATGATAGTCAAACGGTGTATTTCACTCAAAATTCAATTAAACTTCCAACTATTGGGCAGGTAGCTTAGATGGAAGCTAAACATGCGTGGGTTAATCAGTCGTAAGTACAAATTAAGGTTATGTACCTATTGCGTATTAACCCTAGAAAGATACTACGTCTTTGCGACATAAGCGAGAAACAACCATTGCTGTCTTTTTTTTTTGCAACGTAGCGCGTTGTCTATCTCAGTTAGCTACGTTGCCGGGTAGAGCTTGCGCGGGGCGGCTCTTTCACCGTGGTAAGTGCAATAATCGGAGATATACATACACCGTACTTTCGAAAGACGTATGATTATCTTTTGTGTAACTTTCAGACTTTTTCTCATAAATGTGATTAAGCGAACATTTTTTAAAAAATATTCTTAAGTATATCAAACTGATTAGCATTTAAAATTTCGTAGCTTATAAAAAAATTCGATTTTGTAAGACTTTTACAGCATTTTGTTATTTTTTTTTAATTACAATATATGTTTTTTTTAATAATTATTTTGGTTTTATTTAAAGTACAAAACCCTAAACTAATTATTCAACTACCTGTAAACTGTTTAAATATGATAATATGTCAAATATACTTATTAAATCTCAGCACGTCTTTAAGACGTATCATTATCTCTAACGTAGGTCAAAATAATATTATCTTTCTAGGGTTAACTGATGATAAGTTGATACCTACGCGAATCAGTCGACAGAACACCCACTCGTTGATATTGAACTCTATTTCATTAGATGGCTTAACGTCGTAAGATCTAACGAGATGTTGGGATTTAATATGGACGTGCGTCTCCTTTGTATCGAAAACCTTCATCAAATTAATGATTTTATAAATGATACTAACAATGTTAATCTTTTGTATCAATCAAAACATATTATTTATTGTGTCAACGCTGAAATGTTATGACCTAATCCTTTATGAAGGTCATTATAAATGAACTTAGGTAATCGTGCAAATATAATCCGCTCCCAAAACCTACTTAACCAATAGCAAAATTCTCCAACTACGTTGGAAGCTGTAAAAAATGCATACAAATCGTGGTACGGCTTTTCTACAGCACTTTGAATTACTTATGAACGATTTTTAACCCTTTTTTGAAACGTGAGATAGGAAAAAGTTTATTGAAACATCTAATTTATGAAGAATTAATATGAAATTTAATACGTAAAAGTGACAACTTTGGGATGCGGGTATGTGTACCGCCTCTCCGGGAACCATTTACATTTGTCATAGGTCACCCCAAGTAGTTCACTACTTTTGGTGACTTGGCCGGGGTGCCCGGGTTCATGGGGTGAGGTTTGTCCGAGTTTTGGTGGCGGATGCGTCTGCCCAACAGCTGCACGGTAGGCCGGATCGGGAGATAATGGTTGAGGGAATCCCTTTGACTCCTAAACATCGGAACTTCGGAACATGGGAGGGATGGATTCATACGTCTGCCACTCCTGTACATACCGACCCCCAGATTCCTACCCACCCTTAATGTATTTTTCCTTCACAGAACTTTCTCTACTTCCTTTCCTAAAGAGACCCTCCGCACAGCATCCCCAAAGATGACATAGGTCCTGAGGGGAATTATTTTCCTCAGAGCCTCCTGGCTCCAAAAATCTGGCCAGAGACAATACGAGTGTGGCATAGCCAATTATGGCTATATGGGGTAGGATGAGAAGCAGATGGATAAGAAGAAGATTTGAAAATAACATGGTATTTTGATCTAGTAAAAAAACACAGATAAATCCATCTTAAAGCAAAGTATCAATTCTGATGCTGATGTTTGACCAAAATGATACTGATAGTAATTTACTACTCTCAATGGTACATTTTAACAAAGACATGAAAATTAAATGCATGTAGGTATACAACTTTTTATATATGTGGTTTTTCGTTGAAAATACATTTTGAAATACCTTTATGTGGTCTATTACCCTAATGGGCGGTTCTTTTGATGGTATTAATTTGGTGAATGGTTTCGTGCTATGCCTTTTAACATTTTGATTGAATATCAAATTTCAATTACAACCTCAAACAAACCAGACTTTTTTATATCTCGTTACTTATTTTTTTTTTTTTATTTTACTTTATTTGGGAAACAAACAGTTGTACATATTTTATTAAATAATTACATTTGACAAATTTGCATGAACCAGTGAAGTTTCCACATTTGACAATATAGAATTTAAAGAAAAAACAAAAAACTCATTAATATAAGAAGTTATACATACATAATACCTAACTAGATTACAGAAAATCAGATGAAACCAACATAATAAAATCAGATGAAACCAACATAATAATTCATACGAAAATCAGATGAAACCAACATAATAAGAGAAAAACAATAAAATAAGGCACACAGCAGGATTCACGATCAACAATCTGTTTTGATCTTCTCCGTTACATATTTTGTGAATTGAACTGAGGACAAATGGAAAATATCAGCGTCTGAAAGGATATTGTTATATTTTGTGCACGTCCTTTTCAGAAATGTATGTTGTGAGTAGTTAGTTTTTGATTGTGGGATGTGGAATAGTTTGTTTGTTCTTGTATTACGTACTGGACAGTGGAAGTGGATGTTTTCCAGAAGATAGTTGCTGTCAACAGCGTTGTTGATGATTTTGTATAAAAATTTCTGGTCGGATATATTTCTTCTCTCTTCTAGTGATGTAATTTTATGGAATGCTAAGGAATCTTTTACATGTTCTGATATTCGGAACGATTTAAAGTCTAAGTATTTCAAAAATTTTTTTTGGATTCTTTCTAACCTTTCAATATTGACTTTGTATTGGGGATTCCAAATCACTGATCCAAATTCTAGTATGGAGCGAACAAAAGAAAAATATAATATCTTGATTACATTTGGTGATCTGAATGGTTTAGTCACTCTTACAATGAATCCTAGGAGTTTGTAGGCCCTGTCACAAATGGAATTTATGTGTGATCGGAAAGACATTCCGGAGTCCATTATTATTCCTAAGTCCCTTACTTCACTACACCTTTTTAATTCAACTCCGTTTATTTTATATGGGAATGTTAGGGGGTTAGTGCTTTTGGTGAAAGATATTGTATTACATTTTTCTAGATTAAGGTACAGTTGGTTGTTTGCGCAATATAGTCCAAGCCTATTGATATCCTCTTGCAATTCTAGGCTGTCATTAATATTAATTACTTTTTTGTAAATTTTAATGTCATCAGCAAAAATTTGGATTTTAGAGTTTTTGAAGCAAGAGTCTATATCATTTATATACAAAATAAAAAGGAGAGGTCCGAGGTGTGATCCTTGTGGAATTCCTGAGGGTATATTATAGAAACGTGAAGAGAAACCCTTAGCTCTAACTGCTTGACTCCTGTTAGTGACGTACGATTTGATCCATCTTAGAAGGTCCCCACTGATCCCGATTTTTAATAGCTTCTTCAGAAGCAGTTTGATGTTAATTTTATCAAAGGCTTTTGAAAAATCCGTGTATATAGAATCAATC
The DNA here is from genome assembly GCA_917880885.1 of Limnephilus marmoratus. NCBI lineage: Eukaryota > Metazoa > Arthropoda > Insecta > Trichoptera > Limnephilidae > Limnephilus > Limnephilus marmoratus. The sequence goes on along the minus strand of OU862921.1, from coordinate 24,034,057 downwards.
TGAGTTTTACTACCCATAGAATTAAATATGAAATCTGTGTATTCCAGCAGGTTTGTCTCGACTGACCGTTTTCTAAAAAAGCCGTGCTGATTTTTTGATATGGTAGTTTGTACTGCTGGAAAAAGTTGGTCAAGAACCATGTTTTCCATAATCTTGCTGATAATTGGGAGTTTGGAGATGGGCCTGTAGTTAGTGATGTTATTTTTGTCCCCGCTTTTATGGATTGGTGTAATGAGTGCTTGTTTCCAGACGTTGGGGAAGTTGCCTTCCTCAAATGACATTTTGAACAGCATGGAGATAGGATAAGCCAATTGGTCCCGGCATTTTACATAAAAAATGGATGGAATTAAATCAGATCCCGCGCTTTTGTTCGGATCGAGTTTTTTTAGATAATTAAGTACATGCGATTGATTAAAGTTAATTGTGTGAATATGAAGATAAGAGTTGTCGACATTGTTATCAGAGTTTATAGGATCGAGGCTGGGGTTGGGATTCTCTACAAAAACCGATCTAAAATAATCACTAAAATTGTCACAAATGGATTGTCCATCAGTGCAGGAGATATCGCCAAGATACATTTGATTTGGTAGATCAGAAGACAATTGCTTTGATTTTACGAACGACCAGAAGCGTTTACTACACTTTTTTATTGATTCTTCTGCCGTCCTAATGTAGTTATCATAACATTCAAGTGAGATCTTCTTTTGACGATTTCTCAGCACTGAAAAGGATTGATAGTCAGCTAGATTTTTGTATTTTTTCCATTTTTTGTGATATTTTAGTTTCTCTTTTACAATTTTAATAAGTGGGGAAGTATACCAGGGGGGAAACCTTTCCAAATTAACATAAATTTTTTTTTCGGGAATATGTTTACATATGAGGTCATTTATGATATTATAAAAGTTTAATACGGCCCCTACATTGTTACATTGCTATTGGCACATAACATCAGGTATAAATCAAAATATCCCAGTTTGAATCACTTGGAATCAGTTTATTTTATTTTATTTATTAGTATTATAAACAGTTTGGGAGGCGGAAATTAATTTGGGAGGCGCGAATGGGTACCGCCGCCCCGGGAACCTTTATTGGATAACCAACACCTCTGCCATGGGTCACCCCAAGTGGTTCGCTACGTTTGGTGATTTAGCAGCGGTGCCCGGGTTCATGGGGGTTTGTCTAGGTCTTGGAGGCGGATGACCAGGACATACTGAACCCAAGATTCCTACCCACCCCTTAAACCCTTTTTCTTCCCAGAACTCTCCTCTCCTTCCTTTCCTTAAACAAAACCCTCCACACAGCATCACATGTGAGCATAAAGATGACATAGGCCCTGAGGGAAATTATGTTCCTCAGGGCCTCCTGTGTGGAGCTCATGTAAAAAAAAAAGTCTTTATAAATTTATTGAAAACTATTAATTTTTAGGTTTTTTAATCCAACACCCACCCATTTTCAAACAAAATACAACAACTATTGAAAACTACATTAAGAGCGTTTAACCAGCCAGCGGACGAAAATCCACATTTCGTCGAAAGTTGTTCTTGCGATCGTGCAGGGCGGTTACAATGAGAAAGATTAATTATTCTCCGTACCAGCTTTTTAAAATTATAACTCAATGTCGATTTTATTTCATTACAAATTTGCTTTAATTTATACCTACATCCAAAAATGCTGAAAGGCGTGATGATAAAACTATTAAAATAATGTTATTTTTGTAATTATATTTTGATTATAAGTTTTTATCATTTTTCAATAATGTCTAAGTTAAATAATATCTAATGTAAAAAAAAACTGAAATATATTAGTTTGTAAGTGCGCAAATAAATACACAAACGGATCAATTATCGTCAAGAAATACATAAACGTACATATTTTTTAATGATTTTATTTAAACTAAAATTAAATTTCTAAAACATGCGATATCCAGATCGATTTATTTATTTTACTGCCTAATTATATGATTTGAAATGGGTGTGGTATAATATACAATCTTTTTTGAAAATTTAACAAATCTGCCAACGACCTATGGTATAACCTTATTATACTAAAAATAAACATTTTTTCTCAAAATTTAAAACATGCGAATGCTAGATAAAAGAACAATCTTTCGAAATCCATTTATAATTTTTTGTGGAAAAGAGGCAATACGTCTAAAATCTGATTTAAAAATGACGTATTTCTGGTTGTCTCTGGTAATATACCCTGTTCCGTGTCCGCGCTCAGAAGCTGCAGACACGTAACTGCATAAGCTCCCGGTTTTTAATTCTCTTGACGGGGTAGTTTTTATACTAGAATTCTGAAAGTGCGTCCTTATAAGTGAAATATTAAAATTGTTGTGTTTTTTTTATATTTAAATAGTTGTATAGTGTAAATTCTAATAGATATGACAGTTTTAAATTTTAAAAGTAATAGTTTAATTCAAAAACTTTTAACAGACTTAGTGTCTGTAACAGTGCAGTGTGGGTTGACAGATGTATGCCACATGTTTTCTGCCGGGGTGGACCGATGACCGAATGTTACCTCTTATTTTTTGTGTGAACTGTTTCGAAATGGGTCGTAAGGTCGTAAATCATGATTAGGTATACTTTGGACGAACTGTACACTTTACGGCCCTTACCAGTAATAAACAATAATAGTAATAGTGACAATGGTAGTGATAACGATTCAATTCAATTCTTTATTAATTTTAAAACATTAAAAAATAAAAAATTTCAATGCGTAAATAATAATAATAACAATAGTGTACTTCTTTCCTAACGGAAAGGAAGAAAAAGAGGCTGTAGGGCCGGGAGAAAGGTTAAATTGGTCAAAAACCTGCGGTTAGCACAAACAAGGAATTTGCGCCTGCCTAAGTCTCTAACTGTTGCCGCTTGGAATGCGAGATAAATTTCTAATAAACACGAAGACATTGTGGATCTGATAAGTAGTAAAGGTATTCACATTTTGGCGCTATCAGAGACTTGGCATGAAAGTGCTGACTCCTACTCCATCAAAACCCTTCGGTCAAGTGGGTTCTCGGTGTATGAAGCTGCGAGGCCGATCAAAACCGACACAAGTAGCATTAATTTTACGAATCACGGGGGAGTTGCTATTGTAGCGCAAAATAGTATTCGCTTAGACAGTATAGGGATACGTCAGGTGTATACCACTTTTGAGTTTGTCGGCTGCAAGGCTTCTGCTAATGGCGCATCCTTCGTGATAATTTCCATCTACCGTCCCGGGTCATGTACAGCTACTGCAATTTTTTTCAATGAATTTCGGTCTCTCCTAGAATGCACCTCTAACTATAATTGCGACGTTATTATTCTGGGAGATATAAATATTCACCTCGAAAAGAAAACCAATCCCTTGACCATTAAATTCAACAAAATTCTACGTGACTTAGGCTGCGACCAGTGGGTGAACTCACCTACTCACGACGCAGGAGGTACACTTGACGTTATCATTTCTCGGGTCGGGTTTCCCCCGAATAGCGTAGATGTTACTGACATTGGACTCTCGGATCATCGTCTCGTCACATCAGTGTTTGCCTTCGATCCTCCAAAATTACAGTTCAAATCAGTTATCTCAAGAAATTGGAGAGAATTCGATTTCGAGGCATTTTGCAACGAATTGAAAGCGTCGCCTCTCTGTGATAAGAAAAAGTATAGCGAGAGCCAAGTAGAAGAGTTAGTAGCTCTATATAATTCTACGCTACGGGCATTACTCGATAAATATGCTCCTTTCACAGAGAAGGTCTGCCGCATTAGGAATTGCAGCAAATGGTTCGATGCCGATTGTCTTCAAAGGAAAAGGGAAATGCGGAAATTGGAGCGGATTTATAGACGAAATCCGACATTCAGCAATCGGCAGCTCTGGATTGCCCATCAAAACGTGTACAAAGAAGAAATCACACAGAAAAAATCAAACTTTTGGTGTGACCAAATTGAATCAGAAAAAGACCCGCAAAAACTCTGGCAAAATATAAAGACGTTGTCTGGAGAGAGCAACATAAAGGTCGATTCCTCTCTTGACGCGAATAGCCTTGCATAACACTTCCGAAGTAAGGTTGAAAAAATTCGAGACCTCAGTTTCGAAGGATCTCCTTCTGCCGCAGCACCAAGTCCGCTCTCTGGTGACTTCACTACTTTCGCAGCAATAACGGAAGAAGATGTCACGCATGCTGTGAAGTCTTGTCCTAATAAACAATGCGCTCAAGACCCCATCTACCCCCATCTACCTGGCTCTTGAAAAAATGTCTTCCGGATATAGCGCCTGTAATTACCGCAATTATTCAGAAGTCACTAGTAAATTCATTTGTACCGGGAATTCTTAAAAAATCAATTATAACTCCGATTCTAAAAAAACCAAACCTTGATACTGATAATACGGATAATTACAGGCCAATATCCAACCTACCTTTTCTATCAAAACTGCTTGAGAAAATCGTTGCCAAACAATTTATTTTTATTTATTTATTTATTTATTTATAATTTCTCACCATACATGTGTTCTTATTTTTTTTTTTACAAAAATATTAACCTCACTAGGCTAGCAGCCTGTATTGAGGTTAAATTCATAAATTTGAGTGGTGCATTTACACACAAATCACTAAAATACAAAACACTACATCCAAAACACTAAAATATTATATGCGGAAAGTAAGAAATAACAATATTATATTGGTGACCAGATGGGTAATTTGTAACAATATAGACCATAAAACAAATCCTTAATAAATTACTATACCCACCAAGAAACAAAGGTAGTTCAAAACAACTAGGGTGACACTCCGATTTTTACAAATGGGACTCAAATAAAATCTGGTTATTTAAAAAATATATATGTTTATATATATCTTTTTATTTAAAAAACAATTGGTGGGGTACTTGAACTCCGCCGGTCTATTTGCCAAAAATCAATCCGCTTATCGACAGTTTCATTCAACAGAAACTGTTCTTTTGCGGGTAATTTCAGATCTGATCATCGGGATGGAAGCAGGTAAGTTGGCTTTGGTATCTGTTCTTGACATGAGTGCGGCTTTCGATACAGTAGATCACAGTATTTTATTAAATGTACTTGAAACCTAATTTGGCGTTCGAGGTGATGCCCTCCAATGGATGACATCGTACCTGTCTGGACGAGTAGCTTCAGTAACTTTCAATAAATATACATCACCTGAAACTCCCATCGAATTTGGAGTTCCCCAGGGTTCTGTCCTGGGTCCCATTCTCTTCATTTTATATACGAATCGTCTCGAACGACTCATTCACTCAGCTGGCTTTGAATCAAAAGGCTACGCGGATGATTTTTTTTATTTTCAAGTTTTGCTCCCCGGATGAAAAGGACATCCTTAAAAACGAGGTGATTAGCTTCATTAACACAGTCTCAAGTTGGATGTCTGTCAATAAACTCAAACTTAATCCGACAAAGACGGAATTTATTTGGATAGCTTCTCCTGGAAGGCAAGCCCTCATCGATTTCAGTCCAATCCGTATTCAGGACACAGATATAATTCCTTCTACAGAAATAAAATTTCTGGGTTTCACTCTAGACAATAGTCTTTCTCTTGAATCGCAAATTTCAAAAGCTGTGAGTTCTGGCTTTTTCCATCTACGGCAGATAAAGTCAATCACGAGATGCCTTCCCACTGATGGAGCAAAGTCCCTCATAAATTCGTTCGTTGTCTCACGAATGGACTATTGTAATAGTGCATATGCTGGCCTACCTAAGACACAATTGAATAGAATACAGTTCGTTTTCAATGCTGCGGCGAGAATGATTTTTGGTGAATCTAAGTACTGTCATATAACCCCGCTTCTAAGGGATCGTCTTCATTGGCTTCGATGTCCTGAAAGAATAGAGTTCAAGATCTGCTTAATGACCTTCAAAGCATTGCAAGGAATGGTGCCAGCCTATATATCGGAACTATGTGTCCGACAAAACTTAAGCGAGAGACAGCTTACTCTAAGGTCAGCAGATCTAGATGTTAATAATCGTCTAATCGAACTTTCTAGGTCAAATCGAGCTGTTTACTATGATCGCTCTTTTCATGTAACGGGCCCTCTCATTTGGAATAAACTTCCCTCAACTCTTACTAATATCCAGAATTTGGCTGAATTTAAACGGGCTTTAAAAACAAAATTATTTAAAAAATCATACCATTCATGAATCCTTACATCTTTTCAATAGACGTAATTATAATAAGCCATGTTCTCAGGCTTCCCGTAATTGTTTGGTTTCGGTTTCCTCATAATTTTATTTTTATTTTATGTTTCGTATCCGAATTTATGGCAGAATATCTCTCATTTCTAAACGCAAACTGCCCTTCTGTTGGTGTTATGTGCCATCCGCACAATACGATCTCTAATCACATTATGACACCTATTAGTGCACTTTCGAATATCACTTTCAGGAATGCAACTCTCTATTAATGTGTATTTATTAATTGCAAGTCACTTTGCATTGTGACATCACATATCTGTGCATCTATTTACTAATGTACTATATTATGCCTTAAAGCTTAATTACTAGCTTCTCCAATGTCACCAACATTAACTTTCATTTACTTATTTGGCATATATAAGCCAACACAAATGTATTATTCTTCAGATTATACTAGACATCAGTTCAAGACTAAATTCTAACTGTGAATATTGTATCTCCGGTATTACACTAAGTTTTCGTTATAACTATAAAACTAATAAACTGTTCTCCACATCATAAATCTTCAAAGTGTTACTTCATTACAAAAACTGGTACATAACAATTTTGGTGGCAGCGGTGGGATAACTTCGACCAACGGCGAACTAAACTTTGTCGGTCCCTAACGGTTTAAACTGAAGGAAAAACCCTTAAACAAATAATAAAATAAATTGTTACCAGTCAAAAAGAAGAACTTACAAAACGAGGCATCTCAAAACCCCGGGAGTTCCTTCGATTACAACATAACCAGAAGTACAACACAACCAGAAGTCTTCAATCAACACTGGAGCCTTCACTCACACCAGACGATCAACACTCATCATCTTTCTCAAGAGGACTTTCACCTGCGCAAGGATCAAGAAGAAGCCCTCAACACTTGGAAGAAGATGAACGTCCTGTAAGAAGATATTATTTTTATAACAGTATTATTATTGTGTCAATTGTTTTACGTCTTTTCTACAAAGCGTAACCAATCTTTTGTCTTTTTTACAAAGCGTAATCAATATTATGTGACTTTTTATTAAGCGCTTAATCAAATCTTTAATGCTTTTTTACAAAGCCTATTAAAATATCTGATGGATAAGTTCCTGGATAAACCTATTAAAATATCTGAGGGATAAGTTCCTAGATAAAATTAAATAAATTTTATGTCTTTTTTACAAAGCACATTATTATAATAACGATAAATTAGTCAAAACCTTTTAAAGGCAATCTATATTTTTTTAATAAAATTCGGTACTTTCTACTAAATACAAAATGTATCCTAATATACGTAAGACCGAAGCTTCAAATAGAAATGAATCCACGCTTAATTCTTCCCTTTTTACTACTAGTGAATTATTTAACTGGATAGAAAAATATGACGGATCCAGAATGAAGTTAAATGACTTCATAATTAATGTTAACGCCGCGTTTAGACTTGCTAAACCCGATCAATACGACATTTTATTAGAATACACAAAAAAACAGCTTACCGGAAAAGCAAAAATATTGTCGGAGATAAAAGTAACACCAACGTGGGAATCTTTAAGAGACATCCTACAAGATTATTTCTGTCCTACACAATCCGTAACACAACTAATTCTAGAAGCACAAACTTTCAAACAATTACCAGATGAAAGCATAAGCGATTTTACATTTCGTCTAGACATTTTAGATAATAAGTTCGTTCGGGCAATAAAATATGAAAACGAAAATAAACCTCAATTATTAGTCGGTATGTTCAAAATGAAGGATGACATTTGTTTGAGAGCCTTTCTAGGAGGAGTCTCACGCGAATATCGTTCACTTTTATTAATTAAAGATCCGCAAACACATCTAGAAGCATCTGAATTCTGTCAACGGATAGAAAACGAGAATAAAATAAATGATGAAAGAGAATTATTTGGCAAAAAACCAAATTATTGTACGTATTGTAAAACAAACGGACATACAACTACGAACTGTAATAGAAGATTAGATAGAAACAGTAATCCATAAATTAATGATAATACATTTATGGAAAGACAAAAACATTCACGTCCATTAATTTCATGTAGATATTGCAAAAAAACAGGCCACTCCACAGAAGAGTGTCGACTTAAAAATTTTAACAGAAATAATAACATTAACAAAAATTACGATCAACGTAATTATAATGAACGAAACACGTATAACAATAGAAATTATGAAAGACATAATGATCGGAACACACAAAATAATAGAAATTTTGAAAAACCTAATGATCGCAATAATACATCCAATAACAAAGGTTATGAAAGAAATCAAAACCAGAATAATTACAAAAATAATAATAAATCTGATCACCGTGTTCATTTCTATCGAGATGATTCAAGTGATCATGACGAAAGTATAAATAATGAAGAAATTCATAGTGACTATAATGCGGCATCCACGAGCAAAATTCGTATAAATGATAACGATCATTTAAACTACCAAGATCTCATGTAAACTACCGTACATCGAGACACACATCTTCCATAGGTAGCATATTCTCAACTAATCAACATACTTTATCATATATTATTATCAACAGTTCAATAACTAATAAACCAAATAAACAATTTACATTCCTCTTAGATACAGGAGCAAATGTCTCTCTGATAAAATTAAACTCCTTACGTGAAAATCCAATCATTGATAAAGAAAAATCAATTAAGCTAACTGGCCTAGAAATTACAGAAAAACCTCTAAACACTCTCGGATCAGTTAAAGTTCCCCTTCACTTTAATTCTAAAACAATTCACCATACATTTCATGCCATACCAAATGATAATAATAATATACCCTTTGACGGAATATTAGGAAGTGACTTTCTAATTAAATACAATGCAAACGTAGATTATAAATTCAATGAATTGAGATTTGAAAAAGTCATATTACCACTTCACTTTAAAATTAAAGGTAATGCAAATGACCCTTTACACGCACGTTCGAGATTTAAATCGGAAGAACATAATTACAAAACTATATATTATAATGATAGAAAACTAAATAATAATGCAGACGCATTATCTCATATTATTGTCGAAGAACCGAATACAATATTAAACATAACAGCGAAGCCTGATCAAAACTCTTATGAAGATTTTATAAAATCACATTACTCGAATAGTAATATTGATATCTCTAATATAACAGAAATTGATCATAACTTACTAACTTACAAAGATAACATAGCTCACTTTATAAGTAACGATAAGGAAATGTGTCAAGAATTGGCTAAAGAAATCAAAGAATTGATAAAAAACTACGATGAAATAAACTCAACTGAAAACAAATTATTCAATATCCTAACATCAGAACATAAAGATAAAACCATTTATCATATAATTTTAACACATAATCACTGGGACAAATCAACATATAAAGATATTTTTACCGCACTTCAAAATCTAAAAACTAAACTTCTAGAAAATAACAAAACTAGTATTACAATACCATCATCCCATTACGCAGGATTAGAAAATCTAAAATGGAATAAAATCAAATTGATAATTAATTACATATTCGGTAACACAAACATCAAATTAACGATATGTCATAATAAAATAATTAATCTGAACGAAGATCAAATTCCTAAAATACTTCACGAATTTCATAAAAATTCAATCGGCGGTCACTCCGGAATGCATCGAACACTAAACAGAATACGCAAACATACAAATTACAAATGGCCGAAAATGAAAACCGATATTAAAACCTACATAAAAAATTGCACCGATTGTCAGCAAAATAAGATCTCAAGAGAAAAGTATGTACAACCGTCGGAACTAATCAGTACTTCTCCTAAACCTTTTGCAATGTTCTCCTACAACACAACTCCACATACTTCCACTAAACCTAAATTACCTGCGTCAATAACAAAAGAGCCTAAATTCAAATTCGCTAATAATAATGATTATTTAGACGAACTACAACACAAATTACAAACTTGCCATAAAATTGCTAAAGATAATCTGTCTAAACAAAAAGAAATTGAAAAAACCAGACATGATGAAAAAATCAGCAAAAATCATGTATACAACATTGGAGACCTAATATTACTAAAAAATGAAGCTACTAAAGCAAATAAATCAAAAAAGCTAACACCTAATTATGACGGCCCTTATCAGATTACAAAAATTAATTCACCTGTAAACGTGAGAGTTAAAATCAAGAGAAAAGAAATCGTTCTACACAATAATAGAATTAAACCTTTCATTTCATATTAAAGAAAATTCAACTTAAAATTAAAGATATTCAAATATACAAAATTGATCATAAAATAGAAAAACAATAATTTTTCTTATACACAATATTTTCACTAGCAAAAATACTACTCTGCTATCTAATTTACAAATTTCTTAAATATTTTAAAAACTTGTATTGTAATAGAAATAGAAATTATATACATCCAATTCAAACATCCTTCAATCAACGTAAATCCTTTTTTTAAATATGATTACATGTTGTAAAGCTCGTCAATGTACACCAGAACGCGACTTAGAATTAAATCCAGTAAATGATGCTGTACCATCAGCACCTATAATAACTCCTGTTCACAGAAGTGCACGCTTTCAAACATCAAATCAATCATAAAAATATAAAGAAATATTCCACAATCTTTCCAACAATAAAATAAATTAAAAATCAAATTATATATAAAAAATGTTTCATATATAAATTTAAGGTTAAAGGTATCATATAATTTTAAGAATAATTTTAATATTGTCTTATCCCAAATAAAGAATTATTTAAATGTTTCGTATACTTTATTACATAAATTTAGATATTAAGAAATTTATAATCATATTTCATGGTAAAAGGTACTTTACATTACATACTTTGTCTTATATAAACTTAGATCATAAGAATATTTCATGGTAAAAGAGCTAATTAGAAAGCTATTATATTAATTTATCCATTAAGAAATTCATTACTCCTTGTACACCTTTTGTATTGTGAAATTATATTTTAAATTCTTCAAACTATAATTTCAAATTAACGATGGGGGTGTTATGTGCCATCCGCACAATACGATCTCTAATCACATTATGACACCTATTAGTGCACTTTCGAATATCACTTTCAGGAATGCAACTCTCTATTAATGTGTATTTATTAATTGCAAGTCACTTTGCATTGTGACATCACATATCTGTGCATCTATTTACTAATGTACTATATTATGCCTTAAAGCTTAATTACTAGTTTCTCCAATGTCACCAACATTAACTTTCATTTACTTATTTGGCATATATAAGCCAACACAAATGAATTATTCTTCAGATTATACTAGACATCAGTTCAAGACTAAATTCTAACTGTGAATATTGTATCTCCGGTATTACACTAAGTTTTCGTTATAACTATAAAACTAATAAACTGTTCTCCACATCATAAATCTTCAAAGTGTTACTTCATTACAAAAACTGGTACATAACATTGGTACATTATATTTTAGTTTTAAAGTTCTTGTTTTGTCCTGTGTTACAATAGCACCGCTATTATTATTATTGTCAGGTGTGTGCTATAACAGCACTATCTTTGTTAATTTTGTTCTTCTGTCATTGTTTTGTAAATACTGTATATTCTTTAGTTAATTTTGTTCTTCTGTCATTATTTTGTAAATACTGTTCATTCTTTTATTATTTTCTTAATATTATAAGGAGAACTGTAGAATTATTTTAAAATTTATTATAGTTAAGCGCACTTGAAGTGAAATGTCACAAAACTGCGCTATATATAAATAAAATGTTATTATTAAGTCCAGCAAATCTTGAGTTACAATTTGAACTCTAAGAAGTTTGACCATTCTCTTAACAAAATTTAAAAACCACACATTTTCAAGCAATTCGTACATTATGGATCAACCGCCTTTGCCTAAAGTTCGTGGTAGGTATTTACATTACCTCCCTGTAATTAAATCAAGCCCTCTAAGTTTATGTAACATTGGTTCCTCCAGTTAGATCAATACATTGGTTCGATGATATAGCTGCGGTTAGAATAGGAGGAAGGGCTCTGGAGCAGAATAAATTATTTAGGATGATTATGTAATTATGGAGTGTAATAAAGTAACACGATGAACACGTGCTTTAATATTTGGTCAATCCCATTGAATTGAGATTTTCAAAGCTAAAAGAATTATAGTGATTGATTTTTGGGTTATTATGCCTTGATGCTCTTCCTTTTTCTTTCGGTGATACTGTAACGATGTCCGAAACGTTAACTAAAGAAGGGGAAAGGGCAACACGGCGTGGTAACCCAAAAATGAATCACGATAAAATCCCTAATTTCATCGAAACTCTAAGGACTCTTAGTTCACGGAGAAACTGAAAAAAAACAGTTATTGACGCAATTGCAATCAACCTCCTAAATAAAATCGATATTTTTCCGATCTTTTATTATGTCAAAACATGATAAAACTTGACAGGTCGTGAGCCACTACAATGGCAACCTATCAACAATGGAACTGAATGCCATGGTAGCGGCTCACGCACTGTTTTCGAGTTTTCGAGTAAACTGCGATATGTGAGATCGGAAAAATATCGATTTTGTTGAGGAGGTTGATTGCGGTTGCATCAATAACTGTTTTTTTCTCACTTTCTCCATGACCATGCTACGTTTGGTGATTTAGCAGGGGTGCAGGGGTGTGTGTGGGTTCATGGGGTGAGGTTTGTCTAGGTCTTGGGGGCGGATGACCAGGACATACTGAACCCTAGATTCCTGCCCACCCCTTAAACCCTTTTCCTACCCAGAACTCTCCTCCCCTTCCCTTCCTTAAAAAACCCTCCACACAGCATCCCCAAAGATGACACAGGCCCTGAGGGAAATTATTTTCCTCAGGGCCTCCTGTGTGGAGCTCATGTAAAAAAAAAATAACCGAAGGCTCTAAAACATTCACTACATTCTTATATTACTGCTTGAATTTTTTTACGTAATTTAAACTTTTCCCTTCGTTCAGCAAACACGTGCAGCTTTTTTGTCTAGAATGTACGGGTCAATTCAACTAGTTTCAGGTAGGTAGGAAAGCTAAATAAAAAAATTGTTTTTTTTTTTTTTAACTTAGCACCAATTTTTACAATATAAGATAATTTTCAAAACAGTTGCTTCAGCATTCGGAATAATGAGTTTTTGAAGATTTGTTCTTCAACTAACAACCATTCTGATGAAGTACTTTAACTGAAAAGAGTTAATGAAGTTTTAGAAAGTAAATTTTATTTTTATTTGAGTTTCGAGGCGTAAGTTTATCGGTTGAATATGTATGCCCATAGATTTCACCTTTTCTGAATTACGAGAAGTTAATTTTAGATTCATAATTTTTTAATCTGTATGTATCTGTATATTTTTGTTAATTTATTTAAACATGATGAGACCCATGAAATATGAGAAATATATTTTTTTTTACGGGCGGGCTTATTACCTTGCTGCAAATTCTACTAACCAATCTGTTTAAACAGGCAATTAGCTTAACATCAGAAGATCAAATAATAATAAGGCATACTGATAGATATTCAAACCATTGATTTCTTTTGAGCTTAAAAATCAAAAGAAATCCACATTCATTAGGGGTGAATTTCGGAGGAAACCTTTACATTCTTTACACTTGAGAGAAGTTTGGAAATTCGAATTCGTTTAAAAAATCTATCAATGTGATTTACTTTATACTTGCATAGCCTTGTTGTACTAAACTTTTAATGAAATTTATTAAAATGCTTCGATTTTGAAAGAAAATCAATCTATTTGATTTTAAGGATTTTTTCATTTTCTTGGTAATTTGTAATATTTGATTAACGTTCATATAGGGTATAATTAAAATAATGTTATTATTTTTAAAAAATACTTACACCCAGGCTAATGTCTAAAGTTTGCTTCTTGCATAAATTGGTCAGGAAACTTATTCAGTGTAGAGCAGTAGCGAATCATTTTCCTCTTAAATACGAATTAAAATTATGTCATTAATATCCCCTGACTCTGACAGTATCCTAGAGTAGGAAAGGATTAACGCCGGGTTTCATATCCATGAGTTAGAATAGTTAATTTTATTACGTAAACATCACCTTCGAAAGCAGTAAAATAAAACTTACAGGTAGTTGCAAGTCACGATGTCTTGGTGACCCGACGGTTGATCTCCTGACAGTTGCTCCCCCCCCCCCCCCCAATTTTAATTTCTGTGAATTTAACCTAAAATCCACATTAAAACCGAAATAGGTATGCCTTTAATAACAAGTTGATATGGAAAATGTGTTTTTATGCTTTTGTTATTCTACGGTACATCCCCTCTATACACTGATTGCTTTGGGGACACTTAGAACGGGTTGTTAAAAAAAAATTTAATGATTTATTTACAAATATTTGAAGTTAATTTTCAGGTTCTGTGTAAGTTTTTTATGTTCTATGATTATTTCAGTTTTAAGAAGCAACTGGCCTATATTGATATAAAAAACAGAACTTGAATTGGACTTACACAGAACGTGAAAATTGATTTCAAATATTTGGTGAATTGTTAAAATTTTTTGAAAAAACCCTTCCTCAGTTGAATTTTGTGTAAGTAAGTGTACCGCATTTCCCCTAAACCGACTGCTTATTGTGTTTAAGTATGTCGGGGATCAACTGATAAGGAATCTGATTTTTTTATACCAACATTAACTTGTGGTTTGCATACGTTATTTTACGGAATATACCAAACGCTTATTCGATCTCACATTACCTCAATGCGCTAGATAATTACAATTATTTCATTTACCCTGGGAATACACGCGGCATGTAAGTACTTTGATCATGCCACCCCGCCAAGGTAATCAAGGGAAATTATATCGTTTAGTTGCAAGTGAAACTGATAATTATTATCCATACTAGATAATTATTATCAGCGAGGTAATGCTTTCTGGGTATTCATCGAACGCACTTAGTTTCAAATGTGCAATCGAAGTTCTCGATGGAAGGATCTTCTCATTTCATCTTTACCAAAGAATGATAGTTCAAAACTAGACATGATTTAATAAAAAAATAATTAGATCTGTTGCATATAACGTACTGTCATGAAATGAACTTGGTAGGAGGGTGTGGGTATTGCCATCCTAGGAACCATTTATTGGATAACCGACATCTCTGCCTCAAGTGGTTCGCTGCGTTTGGTTCACGGGATGAGGCTTGGCTAAGTTTTGGCGGTGAATGCGTTTACCCACCTACTATGTGGCGGGCCGGATCAGGAAAGACCGGTTCAGGGAGATCATTTGGCCTCTCCAGCAGCGGGAGAGATGGTAGGTATAATGATTTACTTACCTGTGCTCCTCGTGCTTAGTGCTCCGAGAATTTGAGAATAATGTTCGATATCAAATTCAAAATTCATTACTTGATATAACACTCAAATTCATTCTCTTATATGTCTGTACTAGATGAGAATCGATTGATTCTTATATATTGATTCTTATTCATGAATCTAATATTGTGCGTTATCCGTCGAAAAAAGGGTTTCATAATTATGTCCCCTTTAATATTCTGTCATTTTGTTGTGATATTTTTTTATATCTACCGATTTTTTTGTAAATTTGAAAAAGAGGGCGTTGAATATTCGCTGATTTTATGTTGCATCAATTTTTGGTATATTTTTCTAACAAAATCCTCTTTCTGTCCCTTATAAACCCATTTTCTCTGAAGAAAAATAAACAAATTTCGCTAAATGTAAGCAAAACGTTTCTGTTATGTTTGAACAACTTGCTCGTGGTTTTAAGAAAATAGAAATACAAAATCGAGAGAATGTAACGTCCTCACGAGAAAACTCCATTCAGAACTTTCGCGACAAGGATTTTATGTTAATATGTGCGATGTATTTAAATTCGAACTTCATTATTTAATTTTTTATAGGTCAATGTAAAATAATTTTAATAATTACTTGCATAATAAACTGCATACGAGGAGGCATGGAAGATTCATAAAGATATTGTTCCCGTGGCAACAATACTTTACTCCGGATATATCTATATTTTTAAGCCAATAAAATTTTAGTCAATAAAATATCGTTTCCCTAAGTATATACTTTTTTATTAAGCCTCATGATATTTCCTAGTCGGGAGCCCAATAATAATAAATGGATAATTTGTAGAGCGTCGTTTTTGTGAAACATCAGCTCAAGGGCGTTGTAAATAGGATGCTTAATATTTTGATTAATGTTAATGTTTAATAATAATTTAATTTAATGTTTTATATTACAGTAATATTTTTTTCTAATTAGAAATGTTTTACTTTAATTTAAGATAATATCATAACTTTATCCTCCCAAAAAAATGTTGAAAGATAATATTTTGATATTTTTTTTTATTCACCGCACAAGAGCGCTTATATCCGCACAGTGAAATAAAGGGGTTGAGGTAGGGCCTGCAAGAAGAGATTTCGCTTGTTGAGGATTGGTTTGTACTACTCGTATGTCCACAAAAACTCGTACTGAGAAAATAAGATTTGAAGTTAAAAAATATATTATTTGTGTTTCATTTTTTTCAAACTAATTATTACAAATATAAAAAATACAAGGTTTAATCTATCTATAAGTAAAAGAACAACATAATTTAACAAATTCAAAGCAACACTATTAGATAAATGTAATGCATCACAACACACCACTTAACATCCATATTTATGTTAAGTGGTGATGGTCCGATGCTCTGTGGGGAACCCGCTTGCACAGCGAGGGTGTAAACTGTGCGCCCTAAAGTTAAAATTATATTTATTGTATTATTTATCAATTTTTTTTTCGTATTTTGCAATATATTTACATATTCCCTAATTACATACATATCATCCTTACTCCTACAAGATCATAAGCTTACCCTTTATTGTGTTTTTCTATATTCTTATCGTGCATATTTAAGTATTTAGCTTCTCTTAACTATTTTTTTCTTAGTTTTTCTTTATGTTTTTCTTGTCTAGCTACTAAAAATAAAAAATAAAATTATCAGCGAAAACATGTTTTTAGGCTTACTGTTTTATTTTAGCACTCATTTTTTTATGTATCTTTGTAAAGCTGTTTGTTTTCCAAATAAAGATATTATTGTTATTATATATTTTTAACGAACTAATATTACTGCATTCAAAGCTTAAAAAAACAAAAATGGAAAGAGTACAAACTATTCCTCAGCATGCGAATTATCAAGGCCCTGATTATACGAAGGAGAAACAAAATCGAGTGCAGTTTACGCGTGGTAGACGCGAAACTTTACCAAAACGATTATTATTATTCAATTCGACGCCAATGTCACGATCTTTCTAAAAATTGTTACAAAGAGTACTTAAATAATGTGGAAAATTCAATTGCAAATAGCGACATCAACACTTTATGGAAGTACTCAAAGTCATTAAAAAGAAATGAAATAGATATACCTGCTAGCATGTTTTATAACGGCATAAATGGAAATAATGCCGAAACTATTGTTAATGTATTTGCTTCATTTTTTAAAGATGTATATGACAACACAATTGATAATAGTGAAATTCCTTTTTTTTCATCTAACATCAATTTACAAATTTCTAACATTCACATAGATATAAATGAAATTAAAACCCATATAAACAAATTAGATGTAAAAAAAAGTTCGGGTCCTGACAAAATACCCCCAATTCTATTGAAACACTGTATACATGCCTTGTCGTATCCCCTCTATTTAATTTTTAATATGTCATTGTCATCGGGATATTTTCCAATTGCATGGAAAAATAGTTACATCACACCCATATTTAAAAAAGGTGACAAATGCGATATACACAACTATAGACCTGTGTGTATACAGTCAACTATTCCAAAGCTGTTTGAAAAAATTATTTTGGATAAAAATATTTTTAAATTAAATGGGATTATAACAAGGTTTCAACACGGTTTCATGAAGAATAGATCAACTCTGACAAATCTACTGATATATGAAAACTTTATAGCGAATGCCTTTGCAGATAAATGTCAAGTAGATTCGATATATACTGACTTCTGTAAGGCGTTCGATAAAGTTTGTCATAAAATATTGATAAATAAATTAAGCAGTATGGGTATAACCGGGAACTTTCTTAAATGGGTAGAAAGTTATTTAACAAATAGGCAACTGTTTGTAAAGTTAAATGACGTAATATCGGATGCCTTTTCTGCCACTAGTGGTGTGCCACAGGGCTCCCATTTAGGACCAATACTGTTTATTTTATTTATTAATGACATTGTAGACGTTTTTTCCGATGTTGATATCCTGTTATTTGCTGATGATTTAAAATTATATAAAAAAAATAAAAATATTTCTGATTGCATAATTTTACAAAAAAATTTAAACAACTTGTTTAATTGGTGTATATGCAATAAACTGGCACTTAACATTAGTAAATGTCAAATAATAAGATTTTATAAAATAAAGAAACCGATCATTTATGAATACAATCTTGACAAAATTATATTAAACTCAGTAGAAACAATAAATGATCTAGGTTTTATTTTTAACTCAAAACTTACATTTATTAGCCATATAACTAATATTATTAATAGAGCAATGAAGATTTTAGGATTTATTATTAGAATAACCAAACAATTTTGTAACATTGATACTATTCGCATTTTATACATAACGATAGTGAAAAGCATTTTAGAATATAACTCTACGATTTGGGCTCCACATTAGAATATCCATATTCAAGCGATTGGAAAAGTTCAGCATAGATTCATTAGGTATATTAATTTTAAATTAGGTATTCCAAGAGAATCCGTGGACTATGATTTGTTATTAAACTGGACTCATCTCGTAAATTTATCAGATCGCAGAAAAATCTGTGATTTATTAATATTATATAAAATAATTCACTCGGTCCTGGATACCCCTGATTTAATAGAACTAATACGATTTCATTGCCCTGGTCGCGCTAACAATAGACTGACTCTACCGTTCTACTATAATAACACACATACATTATCACATTATTACTCACCAATCAGTCGATTACACATTTTGGGAAATGAATATGCTAACATCGGCGACATTTATTTCTTAAAATTAGCGCAATATAATGCACTCAAAAATTATTTTCCCATAATGTAACTTTATATACGCAATATGGACATGTTGAAATGAAATGATGATATTTCTCATTGTTCTTTTTTGTAATTTTTTGTTGTGATACACAAAATAATTGTATGTTATTTTTAAGTTTCAGTTTTTAAGTTTTTTATTTTTTCTATAATGTAACTTTATATACGCAATATGGACATGTTGAAACGAAATGATGATATTTCTCATTGTTCTGTTTTGTTTTGATACACAAAATAGTTGTATGTTATTTTTAAGTTTAAAACTACTATTATGTAATGATATTATTTTTCTTACTTTTGTACTCTATTATATGTTTATTTATAAAAGGCAGTATAGCCGTTTATGTATTTAAAATTAAAATTTAAAAAAAAAATTAAAACAATTGCAACCAATACTTTAAAAGTGAGGTCATGATCAAAGCGACCAATGAGCGCAGACCTAGAGTTATTTCCGTTTCGTATCTCAACCAATAGGAACCTTTAAAAGTGACATCATAATTAAAGCGGCCAATGAGCGCAGTTAATGCGTCGCAGGTGCAGTAATCGTCATTTCCGTTTCATCCGAAATCTAAATCACAGCGGGGCTGTAGAAGTTTCACTTCAAAAAACAGATGCCGGTTTATTTAATATCGTGGTTCGTAGATACCCCATGAAACTACTGTGGAATAAAAATACTAAAATAATTGAATTTGAAAAAAGCTGGCACGAACGTAATCTACTCAAATCGCTTGGATAAGCCAAAAAACATCCCATTTCATATGACCGTAGAATTTGTATCCAATTTTTTCTCGGACACAGTTTCGGTAAGCATAAAATACCCCTCATCCTAAAAATAGTAAAATAACAACACTACCCTTACACAAGTACTTATCGGCAGCCGAATATTGGCCGTAGCTTTTCAGCCCGCGCAAATGCTTAACATAAACAAACCCCTCGGGAACCTTCCTCGCCCCTAGAAGCCTTCTTCCCGGCAGCCGGAGCGCGATTCCTTAATATATACCAGTTTGCTTATGCTAATTTGGATATATACGGAACGTGACGGCGTGATGGCGAATAGCGGAAGGCTGTATAAGTGTGGAACCTTCTACACAAATAAGCTATATAAATATCGGCTCCATTTTTATTCACCTTTATTTGTTTGAAGGGTTAAATTAAAGTATTTTCCTGAGTTCACATTGAACACAACCTAATCTCAACGATCCCAATACAAACATACTCGTATACTAAGATTCTCACTATCTCATTAATCCCAATATACACTGTTAAAAGTTTCCTTAGGCTGATTAACTTTCATGTGCCTAGCAGAACGGTTCGACAGAATGTATCTTACCATTGTAACAATGCAGGTACCAATGCAGAAATAAACTCAGTAATGAACCGACTGCACAGTGCAGGGAATAAATATTACAAGAACAGCAACGGTACTGAATGTCTATCAGCCAATAAAAACATTGTTATTAAATCTGTATGTCTATCTTGATGTTTATAAATTTTCAATATGTTTTGAAATTTGTATGAATGTGCATCGTATATCTCACTCTGTTTGTCGTTTTTAAGTTAAAAATTTTATACTTGGTACTTATTTTAATTGTTTTATCTCTTTATTCATTGATTATATAAAATGTATTATTAATTTTATTATATGTAAAAGCCCTAATTGGGCGTGTACAAATAAATAAATAAATTATGTACTAACAATTAATGCTGACGAATGAAAACTGGAGGATCTAGAGGTGTTCATGATTATTAAATATAGCTTCGTTTTATTAAAAACAAAAATCCTACCGTGTACGATGACGGAGGCCAACAAACGGTTTCCTTTGTGATGAATGCCAACCTTCAACCTACGATAAGCCTACAAGAAATTTTTTTTTCCCTCTAAATATTATGTAGAGAAAATGGTACATTCGGCGACATCTGTCCGAGCAGTTGGGAGCTATTATCTGCATAGAGACTGAAGCGAGGGAACACCATATCATAGTTATATCGAAAACAAAGGAAGTTTAAATTCTACCAATAAGAGAGTGGACTTTGATCATTTTGGGCGGCCTTGAATTAATTCTCACAGGGACTTAGGTTGAATGAACTGTATTAAAAACAATACTGAGGACAAAGAGTTGAAAGATTATCGACTCCGGGTCGTGTTTACATAAGACGCGATCGGGAACTGGGGGTTTTGGGTACCTACAATTTTAAACGTAAACACAAAAAAATCTTAGACGGGAATGTTGGAAATAAATAAATGAAAAATTATCAATAAGGGCACGGAAAACGTAACATGAATGGTCCCAGGGGTCGATTTAATTAAAACCGATCTGGAATGATCACAAAAAACGGGTAGGATCTCGGAAATTTTCACAAACTGAATATAATAACCTGAAAAAGTGGGAAAATCTATTGATATGGAAATGGAATGGTGAAACGAAGTTATTAGAGCCAAATATCTCAAAAGAAAACTGATTGGAACTACTTAAATTGACTTTAATAAGTACCGATATAAGGATTACTCTGATCTGACAACACTATTCACGATAAACAGGATATTGAAAATATTGCATATCAAAGGCCACGGTACATTTTGGTCACTCTACAATTAAATCAAATCACAGGAAAAGATGCTTAACGTAGCCTGACACTGGGAAATGCGTGTGAACCGTCGAAGGAATCGCTAACCGTTTGACTAGAGAAAAAAGGTTGGCTATCACTTTGTTGATATGACTTTATCCAAATAAAATTATAGAACATGATTTCAAGCAATTAAGGGTATCATTAACACGAAACGACCTAAACAAAATTATACAAGTTAAATACGAATATTTACTCTAAAATAAAAACATTACTTTTATGGGGTAGGCATTAAAAAATGAATTACGAGCAAGTACATGAAATTTTTAAAATAAATACCTGTCAATGAGAAAATTTATGTGATTTTTTACGAGAGAGAGACACTAAACTAATTTGGTTCTAAGACATGAGATAGAAGATTAACAGAGATTTGACAAAAGGTCACATACGGAGGAACCGAATTTGGTCCTTTTTCCTATGAAAGTCTGGGCGGTCAGGAGTGATTTTCCTATGAAAGGAGAGCTCTAAAAGGTCTTTAAAAGACCATGGTTTGATAAAGAAGGGGAATTCGTTGGGAGATTGAGGGAGAGTTCGGATGAAATAACGGGAAGTGCGCGATCAAGAAAAATGTAAAGGTGCGCGAAGAAGACTAGTAAACTAGTGCTTCTAGTAGAGTTGAAAAATGTCTACAAGTGTTTGCAAAAAAATAGTAAATTCAGTGTTTTATTTTCCCTTTAAAATTGAGGAATAAAAATTTCAAAGACGATCAACGGAGAGTCCGGAAAAGTGCCTAAATAATACTTCGTGAAAGTTCGGGTGTTTTATAATGGAAGTGTTTAAAGTCAGTAAATAAGAGTTGAATGACATTCGGGGTTCTTTCTTACAACTTATATTTAGTGGTTCTATAACATTTAACAAAAATCCAGTGTCTTAAAATAAATCAAATTACCGGATAAAGGAAAATATAACACGCGATTTTAAAATTAACTATGGGTGATATAATAATTAAAACTTTAACCTTACTTTAAATAACATGACATATGTAAAATAAATAACAATAACGAATTGTTCGAGTCACGTTTAAACTACAGTGGTTCAATAATAAAGCGGTTAAAAATCCTTTGTGAATTGAATAACGAAATTGTAATAAACAGTGGTGATAATAATTCGTACACTTGGAAAACGTGCGTATCTACGGTTATTGATTCTAAAGTGATATTAAAATATTGTGAATAAATAATAATTTACCTAATTCCGGACAATAAAATTAAACATCTGATTTGTTATTTGATGAATCACCTCTCGAAGGCGAATGAAATAAAACAGTAATTAATACGAGGTTGAGGAACTAAGCGAAATGCCGAAGTGAATTTTAAATGGACAGATATTTGAAGAGTTTTTTTCATCATCAGAGTCTTTTCTCAAAAGGGGCCGATAGGAGTCCATTAGCTAGGAAACGAAAAAAAAGGAAAACCTCGATCACAATGTCGAAGTTATGAAAGTTCCGACTGGGAAAAATTGTAATCGATCGAGGGCGGTAAGATAAAACCAATTATTAATTATTTTCAGAGACAAAGAAGAAAGGGACGAGCGTGCATCACCAATAAATCAATCGGACCTTTGAAGTTTGTCACTAACACACTAATAACAATTTTCACTTGCTCGAAAGTGGGTCAAACAGGAAATACCTGCTTTAGAGTTAGGATACATATGTAGGTATTTACTTCAGTTAGGTGAATGCGCTAATTTATTATAACTCATATGAAACGAATCGAGGCGCGTAGAACGTAATAAGTGACTATCGTGGAAGCTCTTTATTCTATATTTCGTGTGCGGGGGTATACAAGCGTCTCAAAATTAGGTCAAACAAACAAATACCTACTTATAAATTAGGTCATACAAGTACTTGTTTTAGTTAGGTAGGTCTATTGTATATTTAAGCGCGTATAAGAATAGGCGTCATACGATATCAGTTTGACTCGTAACCGAAATACCTATATTTCTCAAAAACAAGTCAAGCAAGGAATACCTTAGTTGAAACTAGGTCACCCAGGTAGCTCTTAGGTTAGCAAAGTACCTACTTAAATGATTAATGTTCGGGCAAAACTAGGTCAAATAAATAGAAAAGAATTAGTTAAACGATGAATTGTGCTTCAAAAGGACAATGACCGTAGAAATAAACAATCTCCAAAGTAGGTCAGTATACCGAAGGTCAACTATGTGAAGTGTAAACAATTAAACCATAACAAATGACGTACCTATTTAATATCGTTCATTGGAGGTAATCATTTATTGGCTCAATGTAATTAGGTATTTATTACACGATGTGAATAGAAATATGCCTCTCAAACAACTTAGGGTATAATAATAATAAAAATAATAATTTATCCCAGAATATATGCAGGGAAAGTGCGATACAATACGTTCCATATTTTAAAATTACAAATAATAATAATAATAAGACGAGGGAAAATAATTAACGACAACACATAAATTAAATAAACAAATAACCATGAGAAATGAAATACGTAACGCTAAAATCAATGGAAATAGCCAATTGGTAGGTATAACTAATACCTACCGAATCCTTTCACCAGCGTGATTAGGGTATGTTATATGACCTTCGATAGTGTATCTAAAAATTCGATTAGAGTTCAATGACACGGTCACCTAGATTCCATCAACGAATAAACAAAACAAAAGCACAAATGTCAAGGGGCAGGTTTATCAATCATAGCTTACGACGGAAACTTCGCCCAATATGTGAAGGTAAAATCGACGTTAAATTCAATCAATTCTAAACAACTGATTATACTAGAGCGATCGCCAATAGGTAGCATTGATTCCGCGCGCAAAATTTCGCAAAGTAAAGTACTGCGACTAGCTTCAAACTCAAAGAGAGCTCATCACAATTATTCAGGAGGTCATTACTTCAATGACAACTTGACTTATCTCGTTTTAAATCTTTCTTATAGCAAGTAGGTATCCAAGAACCCATAAATACCCATAATCCTAAAACCTAATACACGAGGAGCTAGTGACCTCATTTAAAAAACACTGGTGTTCAAATACTCATACAGTCCTGAATCCTAACTTTTCTCGAACGTAAGTTTCAAGGCTACGGTATGTGTTTATGAGCCATCCGGAAATGTAAGTGTCAACCTTTCCCGAACGGAGAGAGCTTTGATCTTGTGGCGGTATTGTCGAGGTGAGGCATACGGGGAAGAGGAAGGACGTGTGCGGACAATACGCAGACGCGGCATTAAAGCTACAGGTTATTCGCATACCGGAAGTTCTTGTCAAACCTGAAAGCAAACATAAGGTTCACGAGGTGAGTTTTATGTCAGCTAGTCAGAGGTGGAGTGTAACGCTGGGTCGGTCACGTGGGAGGAAGGATCTGCCCGTCACAAGCTTACGCCACATTTAACGGATAGAGACATGATAAGGGAAGACATGAAATACCCCTTCTAGACTCAGTAGAGTTAAATTCAACCCGGAGGCGTCGGAAGTCGGAGTGGGACAGAAAAACGGCATGAAGACTTGGTATTCCCCCTGCTGGCGTGAAGGGCCCCTTTCATAGCATGAGACGCTCGTCGAAGAGAGTAAAACTCGGATCTAAGGACAAGCCTAGCAAACGTACTGGGAGAATTCGAGTTTGTAATTGTTGTTCATCGGTTTTCACTTGGTTAGCGGAGGAGCCGACTTTTCAGCAAACATTTTATCCCCCTCCCCATATCCATCCATCCTTACTATTTCAACAGTTTTGCGAATACTAACAAATAACACTAACTATGTATACAAAACATTATGTTAGGGGAAGCTGCAGACAAGAACTCCAATTGAGAAAACCGGACTCTCGAATATGAACATTCTACACTGGTAAGATAAGGTTTTTTATTTTTTGAAATGATGTAATTTGTTAACTGTTGTTTATGTTATCGATGTATCAGCGGTGATAGGAAGAATTAAATAAACACACTAAATTCCTACGGAAATCAAATAGACGCAAGGTTTAGGGCGGGGATAGTTTATCAAACTCGGTAAAAGATACTCAAATAATAATAATTAATAAATCGGAAGATTCTCACCCTTTCTCTAAAAGAATCTATGGGTTACCACACGTAATACATTATCTTCTCTACATATGTGTGCATATTAAGTATGCAAACAGATGTAAAATCTAAAACAAAAAATACACAACGCAGATTATAGAAATAATGTGAACTAAAATCTTAAATCTTGATTACTGTGAGAAAATCGCAGGGATTTAAGAAGATAGGGTAGGTTTAGCTAGATTATAAGGTATAGGGGTTTAGAAATCACGAGCCTGAGGTAGAAATAAACCGAAAGGAGGGTTGAGTCAGGCCATCATACCTAGTGGTGTGATCAGTAGGACATAAGGGTAGAATTATGAGCGTGGCTACGAGACAGGAGCTACGAGATTTAAACTACGAGGTAGAAGGTTAGAAAAGTAAATCAGCTAGGTAGGGTTCATCACAATTGGTGTCAAAAGCCAAGGGTGGCGGACCATTACACCTTACACTGACCTTGGGAAAGTGGTGGGACACCTGGAAAATCCCCAAAAAATTAATTGCATCCTTTTCTATATTATGGAGGTCATACTTTCCTTTCCTATCTAGAATCTAGACCAACAACCACCATTAGGGATGCTAGGATGCCATAGACCCTATGGCTTTGGCCAGTAAGTAAGTCAATCTAAAAGTAGTATAACCATAAATTATTAATGGCCTTGAACGCCGAAAGATCTGTCACAATAATTAAAACAAAAATACTTAGGCACATTATTAAACTAAAATTATTAAATTTAATTTACTAAAAGACCTCGATCATGTTTTCGTTTCTGAACGGTTGTTTCTAACACAATGACGAATTGTAAATATCTTCTACTCAGGTTTTAAACTTGCAACTAGTGGAGCCAAAAGGAAAAAAAAAAAACTTACCACTCACTCACAAACGTTTTTCAGTTTAGTCAATATAACTTCAATCTAACCTTTTACGGAACTGAGCTATAATGGTAAAATAATAATCCTCGCCAGATTACTTTAGAAAAAGCTAGTCTTTACTCGCAACAAGGTGTAGGGCTTTAAAAACAATCAAAGCTCCTTCAATTATTATTTTTTTGTTATTTACTAAGCGCCGAAGGTAATGAATGAGTTTCATTGTGGAATGTCATCGGCGGTTATTGAAATCGACCCGAGGTGTCAAGCTTTAATTAAACCGAGAGAATTTTAGGTTTAACTCCGCAGTTTATTTTTCAACGCTCCTGAAAGCCGAAGCTTAAAGCTTCCGAAAAACTAAAGCCGCGCAAAGTTTTAATCCCGCCTGGATTGTATTGCAGTCGTAACTCCGCCTCGCAAAGAGTTAAGCGCTGTCAAACTTTAAAAGCTTCTGGCGTATTGGGCAGTAAAGCACTTGCTGCAATAATGTCGCCGGCTGCATTCTCAGTACGTAAACTGTAAACGCTAAACACCCGCAGACAGCGGCACTTACCCCCTCCGTGTAGTGCACTAGGTACTGTGCCCCGGTCCCTAGTCTAATGGAAGAATTTAATCAGCA
The DNA here is from genome assembly GCA_917880885.1 of Limnephilus marmoratus. Taxonomy (NCBI): domain Eukaryota; kingdom Metazoa; phylum Arthropoda; class Insecta; order Trichoptera; family Limnephilidae; genus Limnephilus; species Limnephilus marmoratus. Next base: position 24,006,699 of record OU862921.1, on the reverse strand, counting down.
GCTTTGGAGATTGGTAACTTCGCTGTGGCAGGTAGTAAAGTGGCACATACACCTTGGGACTATAGTTGCATAATTTTTATGTTCTTTGTTGTTTGTCAATACGGGATTTGGTCGCGAGTCAAAAAGCGAGAATGTAACACTAACCATATTATATTTAATTAAGGTAATTGGAGTCTTACGTAAGATTAAGACATCCCTTTTTCATAAACCAACAACAGTTTTGATGATGTCTGTGGCTGAGTTGTTAAGAATCTCAGCCTCTATCGACGGGGGTCGTCCGGCGTTTAAATTCGAACAATCTGAAGTACTAGCAGTATTTGCACAGTCCCGAGAAAAATCATGGGATATTTTAATTGTAGTATTTCTGAAGCTGAAAGTATTTGTAAAATATTTGCTTAAGGAATATTGCCTGTTAAAAACAATAAATATTGTAATTTATTTATCAAATTTAATCAAAAATTTACATTTAGAAGGAACACCGTTGGTAAACTAGAAAAATTACGAAATCCTTAAAAAATAACGAAAGAAATAAAAATTTAAAATAAAGAATCGATGATAAGGGTGCTTACTTTATCTAAATTCACCACCGGCTTGGTCTAGGGGTAAGGCTCTTGACTCGCAATGCGAAGGTCGCAGGATCGAATCCCCATTGGCAAATATATTTTATTTGATTAATTTGTGTTATTACAAAATTAATTAATTTAAAATAATGTAGGTATAGTATATTTGCGCAACATATTATCCAGAGTGGTAGATACTCTAAGTATCGCCCTGGTGTAAAACCACCATTCAGAATTGAAACGTTGCTTGAAACGGCTTTACACGTGTCTGGTGACCAGATCTGAATAGCCAGGCACTTTCCCACCTTCCTCTACCCTATCTCCTTCCCCTGCTTACGACCTTCAGGCTCGACCAACATACCCCAATTGGGGATGCCATAGTCTCACTGACTTCAGACGGGACCAGTTGGAACTCTTGTGAGGTATTCACATAAAAAAAAAACATTCAGTTCCATTTTTGAAAATTTCAAAGAAAAATTTGAGTTCATTGAATGTGATTGATTTCAGGTAGGAAATTCGTACCTGAAATCATCGGAATATTTCACTTCTTGCTAACAACCGAAATTAATATTTCTGATATTTTTACTCTCTGATTTACTTATTTTTACTCTCTGAATCAAATAACACAATTCAGAAATTAAACATTGCTTGAATTTGTGATAAGTCTTGACCAGATCTGAAGAGCTACTTAGGTACCTACTTTTATTCGTCTTTTTCCTCATCTCCTTCCCTTCCTCACTTCTTCCAGCCTCACAACATAACCCGGATTGAGGATATTATGGTTCTGGTGGCTCTGGACCGTCAAGCGGTACTAAAAAAAGATTTTATTTTATTAATATCCCCAAAAAAGTCCCAACTACTCATGTCTGGAGAGAGTGAGCATACTATTTTGGGGTATGTTGTGAGAATGAAGGTGAGGAAGTAGCTGGCTATTTAGATCTAGTCACCAAACACGTCTATGGCCATTTCAAGCGACGTTTCAATTCTGAATAGGATCTTATAAATTGATACCATTATTGCGCTTGACACAGTTTTTAATCCATATTTTATGGCTCTATTAATTCTGGTTATTTGAAAATGTTAATTAAATGGTTCGTTTTTTAAATATTTTATAAAAAAAATAATACGACAATTTTTAAAGTATCTTATGGGAGTACCTTCCACTCTGGAACGTGCCGCAAATATGTGTATATTATTTTTAATTTGTGTTATGAATAACACAAATTAATTAAATAAAATTTACAAAATGAAACAAGTTTTTTAATGTTAAACCACTTTATTTTAATTTATAATCGTTTACCAGTTTCGATTGATCTCAACTTTCTTCGGGACAATACATATATAAACTAAATTACAGAGTACAAGCACAGAGGAAAATTACGAGCAAAGATATTGGCATCAATATCTTTGATTATGAGGAAATCATAATAGAAAGAGAGAGCACATAAGAGACGTAGAGAAAATCAGAGACTGGTTAATGGAGGGGTAAAAGGAGGATTAACAGAAGAGTGGGGATTACACAGGGAGAAAGCAACAACTTTAAAATCAGAGTGTCGGTTAATACTCTTTGTTTAAAATATGCCAATTATTTTTCTCTGATTTTGATATTTCTAATGCTTCTAAATTATTCAGGCGTATTCCTTTCTTTTTCTATGTATTATTTGGACTCCTGTGTTTCTATTAAACGTATGGTTAGTATCAATTAAATGATCTGCAAATTCTGAGATATCTATGCTTGTTATATACCTGACATGTTATTTAAATTTAATATTTACGTAATGCGCGGTTTTACCTATATAAGTTGCTGGGCAATCGTTGCAATTAAGTTGGTAGATGGCAGAATGGCTTAATAGCAAAATAAAATTATTTGCGCACGCCGGGATTTGAATCCGTGTCATCTAGATTTTTAGTCAAGAGCCTTGTCCCCCGACCACGGAAACGGACTTATTGCACACCTTTATAACTGCAACACAAATATGTTTATGAATTATTACCTATGTATCAGTGATTTGATTTCATCAAATCTGAAACATTGTTCTCTTTGACGCTTCCAAAAAAGTGTATTGTATGTTACGGGTTACGGGAAATACTCGATACTGCGATATTCAATCCATGATCCAACAACCATCTGAAGCATTCCGATCAGTTACATGTCTTGGCCGGAATGCGATAAGCGTCAGCAGAAGTTTTATTGGCGTTTTGCTCAGACATGCTGTGACGAAATAAAAGATACCTCTAAACCTCAGTCAGATATGGAGATATTTTCAATCTATTCCTTGTCGCCGGTGCTGCGGATGGTGAGATTGAAAAGAGTAACATTTCTGAACAAAATATGTACACTATATGTGTACTATACGGGGTGTTAAGGGATGTACTTGACTTTTTCAACCAGCGATTCGTGACATTATTTGGACTAAAAAATGAAATCGAAATTTTATGTTTCAGGTGACTTTTTTAATGTATTTTTTTTTTAATTTTTCTTCAAAATCTATCAAAATAAAATTCTTCCACATGTCTTTACTGGTCACTCAGCTGAGTAACCGCCCAATGTTTCATCCTTCCCCTACTTGTCCAATACCTTTTGATTTTTATGTACATATGTGGTTGAAAAAAACATCAAAAATATCACCGGGGAAAAAAATTTCATTTACATACATTATTACTCCAAAAAATGTCAGAAATCATTGGCTAAAGTAAGTGAAATAGGTACATCCCTTAATAACCTGCATATATGGGTTCTTGCGAAAGTAACAACATCTATGTTTTACACTCTTTTAAACTGTTGTATCCAAAGTTAGATTTATTTTTATACTGCAGACAAAATTTTGCAATCAACATCAGTATAACTTATACCATTTTAATTATGTAAGAGAAAATCAATTTATTTTATCGTTGAAGAAGATGATAACACTATTAGTCTAAACGAAAATATGAAAGAGAATAAGACACAGGAAAATAGAAAAAGATAACAGTCGCAACTGGGACTCGAACCTAAAACATATCGTCTTACCGAGACGGGCGCCTTTACCAATTCGGCCATTGCCACCTTCCATCAAACAGTCATAATTGTCAATCTCATATTTCAAATTTTAGATTTAACAATATTATCTTCGACAAATTTTTCCATACTATAGGCAATTACCTTTTTCATTGGAAACGATCGTTCTAAAAACTGGTTTGCGTGTATCCAATTTTATTTTTATGTGGAACATAAATAGATTTTTTTTCTAAAGTCTAAATGAATATTAACTTTTTATAATAACTACTCTCCTCTCACTAATAATCTAATCGAAAATATGTAATATAACAATGATGGGAATAACCTTTAAAAGTTATAAAAAGAGATTTGTTCTAATGAAAAATTCAATTTACTGTGCCTGTCTAGGGGTTAGGAGTCATTGACGGTGAATTGGCGAAAACAGTTTTTTTTAGATCCACATGTATTAATTAATGTAATTCGGTGACGCCAATGCGGAGATTCCAAATCTCAATTAATTTATTATAACAAACTTAACATTTAATTTTTATTATTAATTTTTGTATTTCAAAATTTGAATTTGAATTTTCATTTTTACTTTTCTTTAAAATATGGTCTTTTTTTTTCTCTTTAGTTTTAAGTATTTCTTAATATTTTTTGAAATGTTAAAATATTAAATGTACGACTACCACAACACGGGCTTAGCCTAGTGTGGTAGCAAAAAAAAAACCCAAATATCTGTTACTAATAAAAAATATATGAAATAAAAAAAAAAAAATAAAATAAAAAATAAAAAAATAAAAAAAACTCTCAAGTCATATTTCTTATGGTGTCTTTAGCGTTGGGTGACAGAAATATTATTAAGGCAACTCAGCAACCAATTGATAAGTTATATATTTGAATTCATATTTCACTGTATCCAAAGTTATTATAAACATAATTTTTTCCTATGTTATATCAAATAAATAAAAGATGCATGTATTTACTTACAGCTCTGGCAAGGGATGATCATAAAAAAATAAACGTATTTAGAAATAAATAAAACTTGGATTCGAATCGCCACTTTTAATAACTTTTAATAGCACATAAAAAATTACAAAAAGTGGTGACTTTTTTAATTTTTCAAAGCGCTGGAATGTCAAATTGGACAGACGGAGGACCAGATGTTAGAGAGAACTGAGATAATATCGGAAAGAACTTTAATTTATCAGAAAATATGAACTTTGAAATATATAACTTTGCGATTGATTATTTCTTTCTCGGAAGTTTGAAGATTTAAATTAAAGATTTATTTATCACAGCAATAACACGTTTCCCAAGAATTTATTTGAATTTTTTGATCTTCTCTCCGGGTTCATTCCACCTGTACTTCAAAAAGACCAGTCCATCACAACTTTTAACACATACAGTCTCCCAATTATGTACGTGTGTATGTCCACGTTTCGTTTTAATTCTACTAGTTCCATTTTCTATCTTGTATAACGTGGTTAACATTAAAATGCATCCGGTGCAGTCATAGCTGTTGTGCAAACAAACATATATAGTGCACACATAGAGACTTAAGGACTTTTGTATTGTGCAAAAGTTCAAACCACAGAACACCGGTGTTGAAGAATGTTCACTCTGCCAGTCCCCGGAGACACTTCGATGCTGTACGCTGCAATACGGAATGCTATTGAATGGCAGATAAATCTCAACATTCCGAGTAAGCCACGTCAAATCTTTAATCATAAAAATAAGATATTTTTAAGCTTTTTAAAAATGAAGGTCGCTATATTACTTGTTTTTCAAAGATTTCTTCGGGTTTTGACCTACAACGTTTGTAAGTTTGGATATCGCGCTTTCGGAGTATCAGGGCCAAAGACTTTTAATTAACTTCACCGGAACTAAGATGCACAACAAGCACTTGAACTTCGGTCCAAACGAAATATTTGTGTGCTGTCTCTCATACCTTTATTTTCAATACTAGCAGACCCGGACACGTTGCTGTGGCTAACGAAACACAACGCCACGCCATTACGTTTGCCAGCCCGCTGCCCGCTGCCTGCTGCTCGCTTGCCAGCCCGCTGTCTTTATATATTTTAACCAAGTTACACAAAACCTTTACAAATTATATACCTAAAAACCTTCTTCATGAATCACCTATCTATTGGTGAAAACTGCATGAAAATCCGTTGCGTAGTTCAAAAGATTTAATCGCACAGACAGCGGGAGCGACTTTATGTTATACTATGTAAAGATATGTGATAATGGCCACCTTTCTTATATTACTTACATTCACTAAGCTTTATCTAATACAGGAGTGGCCAATCCAAATCAAATCCATGAGCAATTAAAAAATACTGATAAAATATGCAACCGACTATGTGTCCTTTGCACTTACCCTCCACTTATTAAAATCAGATAAGTTGCATTCGATCTTACGAGGAAGGTGCGGAATTATTTTTTATTTACTCTTTAATTTAAGTTTTTATTCCTGCAGGACTGGGAGGGTAGTGCAATCCCAGTCCGCCATATTACATAAACAATCTAAAAAAAAGAAGAAATAAAATGTGATTATATATTAGGTAGGTACCCAATTAAAACATAAAATGAAAAATAATATTGCTCGAAATTAATCGCGAAAATAAATTCCCAGTGCGGCCATGCGCCTGGCACTTTTCAAGCAAAACATTCATCGAGAGTCCGAGGTCTAATAATAAGAGTGTTCTTATTTTAAAATATATAAAATAAATGTGATAAATTTACGAAAAAGATTTTTTTTTTAATAACAAAATCCAAAACATGGAAAACTGAATTTTGGGCTCCAAAAAATTATCAATAGGCCACTTGCATCACATTTTTTAATTTTTTTTTTCCGGTTTAGGCAAATATTCTAAGACATTCTGTATTTTTTTTTAATCGTTTTTTTGAAACCCTGGCGATTTTTTGAAAATTTCAATCCGAAAAATCAGACCTTTTTTTATAAACCGGAAAGACGGGACATAATTTTATGGGAGCGAAAAAACGATAATTACATAGCCGAAAATCAGTTAAAAAAGAACGTTTTCCACAAAAAAGGGCACAGGAGAATAACGAGGCATACCAAAAATATTACATCTCATAAATATTTTTTTCCTTGATCCATCTTATTGATCATAAATCATTATAATGTTCAACGTCTTTATTACTAAATCCAATGTAATATACTTGAACTTGTAAATTATAATATAATAATTTATATATTATAATATAATAATTTTTATAATAATAATAATAAATTCTTCAATCCAATATAGACATGCTAAAAATTTGGTGCTCACAAAACAATCTATATTTAAATGTAGAAAAATGCAAAACTTTGACCTTTTCCAGAAAAAAACCTCACTGTTTTTCGACTATTCAATAAATAAAATAAAATTAGAAAGAGTATCGGAAATGCGGGATCTTGGCATAATAATGGATGAGAAACTAGACTTCACGGTTCACATTCAACAAAACAAAAACATTAGGATTTGTATTAAGAACAATTAAAAACTTTGAATCGTGACAAATCATTAAACTACTGTACACATCCCTTGTTAGAAGCCTAATAGAATATAACTCCATAGTCTGGTCGCCCTTCTACAAAATTCGTATTTATATACTATTGAAAGAATTCAAAGAAAATTTCTACGTTTTGTAAATTTTAAACTTAACACCCCTTTGGAGCACATAAATTACCCGTCGTTAATGAATACTTTATATATTCCAACATTAGAAAACAGACGAAAAATAAACGACCAAACCTTTTTATTAACATTATTAAACTCTAAATTCGACAGTTGTGAACTCTTACAATTAATAAATCTACATCTACCTACACGAACAATTAGACAAACATTGACATTTTATATACGTACATCGCATACGAATGATTTATGTTCTCCAATACAACGTTTGCATAGTCTTGGTAACAAATACTTAAACAATCTGGATGTATTTGACAATAATTTGAACTTAGCAAACTTCAAACGCCATATGTGCCCACTATTTATTTCTACCTATCCCATAAACTAATGAGAACAACAATTTTAAACATTACCTACTTATGTCAACTCCTATATTTTATGGACTATATTTTGTTTCTTATATTTTATGTTAGCTGTATTTTTTTAACGCCTATATTTTATGTTACCTAAATTAAAAAAAATTTTTAACCCTTATATTTTTAACCCTTATTTTGTTTTTAACAAATATTATGTTACTTGTATTGTGTATTGTATTTTGTAAATCCATTCTTTTCACTGAAATTAAAAAAAAATCTACTGCATTCTATGTAAAAGCCCTATGGGCGTTTAAATAAATAAATAAATAATCAAAATTTGATTTTGTTAAAATCAGCACCACTACCATTATACCTCTAAAACACGTACAGACAGCGTAAAATATACGAAGTTTTTTTCATAACATCAGTCAAAAAGTCAAACCAAATGATAAGTTCGCAGAGAACAAACAATAAATCTAGTGAACGTTAAATATCAAATTCAAAAATTCGCCTGAAATCAAAGTGTTGTCATAAAAAAAAAATCAGTTTGGAATTTTACAAAATTAATAGGAATATTTTCGGAGATGGGAGATTTTCATGAAGTGACGTCACGGGCCCAAATAATGGATTTATTTATTTAAAAATAAAAAGAGCTGTACACGCAAGTTGTTGTGGCATGCTTGATCTAATGGATTGATAAATAATCGAAGCTTTTCAACTCAATCGGTTTCTCTATGAGATGAATCATATTTATTTAGGAAGGAAAATTATAATCATACCCCTGTATGTACCGCTTATTGCAAAAGTTGCTTTGCCTTTCCTTAAAACGAACAGTATTTAAAAAACATAAAGAATTAAAATACCATCCTACTAATATTATAAAGGCGAAAGTTTGTATGGATGTATGTTTGTTACTCTTCACGCGAGAACTACTGAATGGATTTTAATGAAACTTTACAATAATATAGCTCTTACATCTGAATAGGCTATAGGCTATAGCTTAGAGCTCTGGCATTATGAAAGTTATGTACAAAAATTGCAATATGTGGCACGCGAGCTGTTTGAAAAATGAATGTAACGGGTATGGAGGGGGGATAGGAGGTGAGGACAGGGCGGAGGGGGGTGGGGGGAGGGGGGATGGGGGAGGGCGGATGTTGGTGGGGGAGGGTGAGGGGTGAGGGGGTTTTGGGGGTAGTTGTGGAAAGAGGGGTGAGAGGGGGCGGGGGAGAGGAGGAGGGGGGGGGAATGGAGTGGGGATAGGGAATGTGGAGGAGGCGCTGTGGGTACCCCCTAATACTATGCGAGCGAAGCCGGGGGCAAAAGCTAGTCTCCAATATTACGTCCCCAAATATTGTTTCCAATATTATGTCCCCTACGTATAATTGTCTTTCTGTACATAATATTTAATGGGGCATCACGCACATTACCTATTTATTAATGTTATTAACTAATGACCTGGCAGATGCAACCCATTTATTTTTTAGTTAAAAGTTATAGTAACACATCATCTAAATTCAAATTACTCTTTGCAAATAACACCGAATCCTTAAAATTTCACAACTTTACTCCACTTCAAACGCGTAGATTAATATCTGATCAAATATTTTTATACAAAATTCTGAATAACGGCCTGGACTCTTCTGAACTCGTAAATTATTTAAGAATTCACATACCTGCAAGACCAACCAGACTAAACCATTTTTTTCATTTGCCCGCGTACAGAACCAACCTTAGAAAAAATTCTCCAATCCCCCGCAGATGCGCGCAATATAACACGCAATTTAACAATATCGATATTCTTAATAATACTCTTGTGAAATACCGATACGAAGTCAAGCGTACGACCACAAATGTGAATTAAATTAAAGCACAGCTATAGAAAAGGTACAGCATGAGCATCTCCTGTCCCCATCCCATCTTCCTCTGCCTCTTGCCCTTTCCTATTCCTTCTTCCTTCTAATATACTTACATTTATATATTTTTGTTAATTTCATTTTCATGTAATGGTTATAACCAATTAAAATTTTGTATTATATCATAATAACCATTAGCATAAGAAACTGTTTTGGCTTACCTCATTTTTAACCGCTTCATTTTTAACATTCTGTATAAAACTGCTGTTTGTTTCTTACAATAAATAAATAAATATTTAACAGGTATTAGAATATATCCTAAGAAAGAAATATGTAATACGTTAACGTATTACATATTTATACGTTTGGTGATAAAGCTGGTGTGCCCGGGTTCATGGCATGAGGTTATGTAGGTCTTGGAGGCGGATGACTAGGACACACTGAACCCCAGATTCCTACCTACCCCTTAAACCCTTTTCCTTAAGAACTCTCCTCTCCTTCCTTTCCTTAAAAAACCCTCCTCACAGCATCCCCAAAGATGACATAGGCCCTGAAGGAAATTATTTTCCTCAGGGCCTCCTGTGTGGAGCTCATGTAAAATATCGTATTCTAGTGTTCAATTTGCATATACTCCTTTATCGTGGAAATAATACTATTTTAAACAAACTTATTAGTTCGTAGTGACCAAATGAGCAATTGATGCAGATATTGCAATTCTCGGATCGATTTGAATAACGCAGCGTTCATTTATATATTCTTTTAATGTATGTTATTTTAATTTTTAAGAAAATTCAAAATATACATTGTATCCTTATCAAACAAGTAGCAAATATAGGTACAATATTTTTAATTATTAAATTGTTAAATTGTCAAATTAAACAAACAAAATTTTGGTTCAAAGATTAGTACCTGTAACCTTCAAATTGCTACTCGAGAGCCTTACCCCTCGATCACGGTGGCTCAAAGTTTTGAAACATGTCGATAAAAAGGGCATGCATCACCAAGCTACTTTTGATACCATCCTTATCTAATCTTTATTCTCTATGTACAGATATGTGTTATTTTATTTATAGAGATTTATTCTTTCCTTTGCTGCTTATGTTTTACGCACGTTAAGTTTATAATAACCTCATTCTTTTATTTATATTATTTTGCTGAATTGTTACTATGTTTAGATTTAGATCTTGGCATTACTATGTGTTTTTAAAGTTTTAACGAAATTCTTGATTTCATGAAACTGTATATATACATTCCATGAAAAACCTATAATAATTTCAAATAATTCTGTTAAGATTTTTGGTTTATGACACTATTAGCCCAGTCAATCTAGACAAAAAACAGGCCCTAACTGGAACAAATTAAGGGAAAGCTGAATTTTTGCAAGTAAGTAGTACGTACCCTAGGGAGTATTTTCACAAAAGTCCCCACTCCTCCCCCGCTTGCTTCCCCCCCCTGTGCCCTCCCAAACATTAAAATGTGGGCTTCTACTAAAGCGATTATATCTCATAAACCAAAACATATATCATAAAAAAAATTTCATCACCTAGCTTATTACAAAATTGCCTAAAAATTATGTTTTGTAATTTTTTTATTATCTGTGTTAGTTTGGCCAATAATAATGAGATTGTCGTTAAAAAAATAATTTTTTTTGCAAAATATTTTTTTGAAGTTGAATATTTTTTTTGTCCGAGAGAATATGAAAAAATATTTCAAACAAATCATTTACCAAATTTAATAAGCTTTAAAAGCGTGTATAACAGTGTTTACTTACATACTTAATTTCTATCGAAAATATGTGGATAAGCGCTTAATTTAGTACGCGCGCTGGTCGTAACACGGAGCGGCGTGTTATGTTTGACGATCTTGTCGCGTCGCTACTTGTTATTTTATTAAGTTGAAACAAATGAAAAAATTGAATAAAAATAATCGGTTTCATCTCCTTTGTCTTGAGATTAAGGTGTGTGGGTTTTGTACGTTATATTTTGATGTTATTGTGCCAAGCTTTCAAGTTTTTTGTGCGTTTTACCACCTACATCGGGTAAAAATATTGAGAAACAATTAATTAACAAGAAATTAACAAACTGCAGAGAACCTATTGTGTATTTTATGTAAACTGACCTTACAGGAAATTTTGTTATAGTAACGAAATGGTTATAAATGCAAATTAACGCTAGTAGGTATTGAAAACAATGACAATAATCACGTTAAATTAACTAGTTTGGATAGCGTAACCGTGCACATACATAGATTGTAGAAAAAGTATTCTAGGGCTAGCAGTATTAAGGCTTTTACAAATATTAATTGTAGCTCATCGACCAGTACACCTCAGCGATTCCTAAGGCATTTAGAAAATATATTTATTTTGATGGAGAACTGTATCATTTGAGACAAAAAAAAAGTTTTTATTCTTACACTACCTCATAAATATCGCGAGCAAATGCGTTTGGTGTTAACAATGGAAATAAGAGAAGCATTGATGAATGCTTGCAATACAAAAGATGATAAATGGGGTGCAAAGGTAAAATCTAAACTGTTAAGTGTGTTTAATTTGGTCGCCGCAGAAGCTCGCTATCATAACAGTTGTTTCAAGAAGTTCTGTAAAAGTAATCTAACTAAAAAAAAAAGTTTGTAGGAAGATCTAAAGACGATAATTCAGCCAAAAAAAGCTTAAACTCTGTAATTTCTTAGAAAATACTGATGAATTTCAGTTTACTTTAGAGAAATTAAGGGAAATAGTAATAGATATTTGTGGCACTGATCTTCCGTAGTCAGACACATTTCTGAAAAAAACAAATAATCGACAATTTTCAAGATAGGATGTATACATATATTTTTGGCAGAAAATCTGCCATATGAATGTCTCACTCAAGTTTTAAGATACTAGATGACTGGTGCAGAAACAAAGAAATGAAAGCAAATCTGGGACGTTTAACGTTTGCTGCCGCAGAAATAATCAGAGAAGATATTCAAAAAATGCCATATGATAGTGAAAGCTTTCCTGATATTCCGGAAATCACTGGTGAGGGTTATGATTTAGTTCCTGAAACTCTGAATCTGTTCACGTCAACTGTAAGAAAGAAGAGGTTGTATGATAATGGACCTGATATTACGAGAAGACGTTTAATAATTAACCACGCCATAATAGCATCTGCAAGGCTTAGGTCTTTTTTGTCATCAATACAGACAAGTTTGTGTATATACAATGAATGTACGGATCTAAACATTTTATAGAAGTGTTGTAGTCGTTATTCGTCTTATCATGAAGGTGACATACCAGACATCTCTAATAAGCTGGGCCTCCTATAATCGAAGATGACACATCGTTTGACAATTCCGACGTTAATATAAAAAGATTTGATGGCCTAAATACATTTCATGCCATGGGAGGAATCAAGTGTATCACTCTGGCCTCTAATATGACAACAACTCTAGATGTACCTCGTCTTCAGTGTGGAAATTTTGGGAAAAAAGAAAACATCCCTCAACGTTGCTACGCGAAGAGAAAAAATAGCAGCTTGAAATATGTAACCATAAAAAATATCAGTGAATGTACATCTTCTAGAAAAGAGCATGCCGATTCATTATATTTTGTATCTCTAACCAATTAATAATATTTGGCTGATTTATAAAGCACCATTTTCGTGAAAAATCACCTCAAGGGCGCTGAAGGGCACGCAAGGGTGGTTAAGTGGCACGCATTAAAAAGTTGACTGGAACGGGTTTATAAATGTCGCTATGAACGATTGTGTGGATTATGGAACCAGTTAAGTAATGGCTGTTCCATTTATTGATATTGATACCAATAATCCATCCTCAGTGTATACTGCACTATGTCTCCCAACAGAACAGTGTAAAAAGAACAATCAAACATGCATTGTAACTTTCGACCAACCTGCTTTTTCTCAGAGCTATTGAAATGGTACCGGGGATAATAGTACGGATCATCGGAAATTTCTAAAATTATTTTACGACTAGAAGGTTTTCATTTGTTAATGTAATATTTAGGATTTATTGGCCGCATCATGGAAGGAAATGGGCTAGAATATTTATGGAAAACTGTGTAACTGTAAAGAACGCGGCCCGCCAGTATCTCCTGAGGACATACCTCCTAGTTCAAACATGGCAAGAAAATGAATTACCATCTAATGAATGGGGATGGCAAAGAAGAGAATATAAGTTAACACATACAAATGACATGTCCCGCGAATCCAAATGAACTTCTAATTGATTCTTGTAACTGTAAAACCTCGTGCGGAAAGTCGTGCAGCTGTCGGAGGGCAGGACTAGAGTGTTCTGATATGTGTGGCCACTGCAATGGACTATCCTTCAGTAACACATCTGAAAATACTGATGAAATATTTGAAGACGACTGTGATGCCCAGTTAATAATAATATTCTGTAATCCCTTAATACCTACGAAAAGTTTATAAGGTTATCTCTCTCTCTCTCAGGTTATGTGGGTCCTAGCGATCCGTAATGTAGGAAGGTTCTGCTTTTTTTTGTTCCAGAATAAAAAAGAACAAGAATGTTTGGGAATAAACGAAAACAGGTTTCTACTTGTGAGGTTAAATTGGTTTCAGTAATAAAAGAGTTCATTTCCAAAACAACCAAAGCCCAGTATAATTTTATAAAGAACATAACAATGTTGCCCTTTTGAGGGGCCGGGTTTCACATCCCCAAAAACATAACAGATTCTGAAACATAACAGATTCATAACAGATTTGACAGGAATATAATTAAGCAGAAAGAAATATCGTACCTGCGGACCATGGATCTTTATCTAATTCTACACCGACACGAACTCTTAATTTACTTGAATATAGCGCGTTGATGAACCGCGGGCCATATTCTCTCGCAATCTCCAGGATGGGAACCAGGAAAGACCCCCAGGAAGGCCAGAGAATGAGGACTCCCCGCTAGGGAGTAGTATCCAAGATCAGCACCAGTGCTCCGGTTGAGCCCACCGGATGAAACACGATTTCCGTCAGCACACCTCATCAGGAAATGAACGCCGAGTGACCATCCGTCACAAATATGAGCAGCAATAACCGTACCAGGTCATAAGGACTCTCCCTCGCAAAGCTTTTCAATATGCCAGTCGCGATTATGTAGGTAATTTACAATACCGTTATTTCGCGGATAAATATCGGTCCCAATGGCGGCGACCAATCACATTAGAAACAGCGTTCCGATCACATCAGAAAGAAGCGTTTGCAAAATGTACATCGCCCGGCTCGCGATTAAAATCGTTTAAAACAATTTGTAACGAAGAGATTATCCCATTTTTTAAATCCAAAACTATCACTAAAGTGACAAGTCGAATCAACACCGGCTTCCCGTACGGTGCGAATTCAAAAAGTAAAAACCAGAGAGAAAAAAAAAGTGTTGCCAATCCATTCCGTGCTGTTCAAATTATCAGGTTAGTGGTCAGGTAAATAATTATATCACAAATTGATAATTATTTACGTGACAATTCCCCCCTTCTCACGAAAATGTTTGGCCCCAAACATGAAATCCACGGTTCCGATGTAAAAAAAAAATAAACAAATAAAAAAATAAAGGTACACTAACTAACTAACTAACTAGAAGATAGGTCCATCAGGTATCTAGAAATTTTACAACAAGTAACCATTAGCAATCATAAACAATAAATCATATAAATCTAGATAGATTGAAAGAACAATGAGAATAGGATGGTACGAGAATAAGGAGTCTACAACACCTTCAGCAACGATGGAGCTGGGTGCTGGCATTACTGGCTGAAGTCCAGACCTGTTATTCTCATGACATCCTAACATCGGGAACATCTTAAAAATAAAGAACACAATCAATGAAAAGAAAAAAAATTATGCACAAAGCATCACTTTTCCTTCAGCAGGAAATTTTGCCATTAAAAAAGAGGCTTCACTTTAGGGTGGTCAACCATCCCTCACTTCACTGAATTTAGGCTATTTATTAATAGCGAAAAGGTAACTATTCTATCTACCTAGGTCCAACAGGTCTAATAGGTTAACATAGAATTTTATTCAACAAAATACAGAACAGACATTAAACCTAGAATGAGGAATATCTTTCACAGATATTTAACTTAGTTTAATTAAGTTTAAAAAAAAGATTTATAACAATGTAGAACCATAAGTATATGAGTAGTACTTGTGTATTAATGAATTAGTTAGACCAAGATTGCAAATCTTGTCTACTAAAAGTGGTTAGATTAGGGTTTACATTTTTTAGAAATACCTATCCGTACAGGTGGTTACAATAGGGTTTACATAATAAGAAATACCTATGTTTCAAAATTAAAAAATTAGATCAGGTTTTACAATACCAAAGATATACCTGTCTACAAGTGGTAACAATGAGTATCAGTAGGAACACAAAGACAAGCGAAACAGAATCTAGAATGTTTAGCTGAATGCATAGGGATTACAATTTAACAAAAAAAACCTAGCTAATAGTAGTGAACCACTATGAAAAAATATATAGAGTACAAGCCATTTTAATAACTAAAACAGTGTACATAGTTTGCACAAGAAAAAGACTGAGATCACACCGTAGACGGAGATCCTTCAAAATATTACTTCAAAAGTAAGCAAAAGGCAAAATTTCTTGAACAGACAATATGTATTGGTGATCGAATATATTGTGATAATCGACACTATCTAAATTGGTGATCAATCAAAACATTTGAATGACACTAGGTACAAAATTGTGTAGAGAAACACTGGTGTTTCAGCAGTAAGACTAATATAAATATTTTACTTATGACTATAAGCTATACAAAAATACGCTCTCCTGTGCTAGAGGTAGAGTATTATATATTCCATGCTGGAATTACTTAATAGGAAAGTATGCCGAAGCAGTACTACCTTTGTTAGAAAGACATAATAATGTTGTTAATAAACTATGACTTAATATTATTCACTTTAAGGAAAGCTAAACCAAACTTAATTGTAACAAATACTAGCTAAATATAATCTATTTATTATATAATAAAATCTATTTATGAAAATATACACATTTTGTATACCAGAAAGTTGCTCAAATCTCTGCTACACAAAGAACTACACTTAAGAATATATTTTGTTCTCTAGTTCCTTGGAGGATCTTTGGTTATAAGGCATGTCGGAGGGACGACAAAATGGAAAGAAAGCTCCACTGAACTAGAGAAAAAAAATGGATTTAGATTTAAAAGTAGGGAACAATACAAAATATCCGTTAACTGACGGAGTAGAGATGCGATACCAATGTGTGTGCGTGTGTGCATTGCAGTGATAATACTGACAGAAATAATATAGACAGGGTGTCTACTAAAAAAAACGAGAAATACTCATATCCAATCTAATTATATATATCACTTGAAAAAAAAATAAGTCATGTGAAGGAGAGAGAAAAAAAAATAATGACTTGAGGTTTGGGCGCCACTGATCATCAGATCAGATTCTAGTTGAACGAGGGTAAATAACCGTTTATCATCAATAAACTAGAATATTGCGTTTACTCCGACCACATGCTTTGGAGGTACCAAACTCCAAGACACATAACCTGAACAAACACATAAAGAAACAAATGAAATGGAGTGGAAGGTTGGTAGTCTTACACACCACGACATTGGCTTCCTATAATGTACTTAAAGTAATAATTAGTCTAAACGAACGATATCCTTGACGTGAAAATTTCCTACTATTTTTCCTTTCATATCTGCCAAAGTATAAATTAAATCAGAGACTTTACCCTTTATGACATTGCGAACAAATCTAGGTGCCAATTTATGAGAGAAATAATCTGGTCCACTGGATTGAACAAAATTTTTCCTCCAAATGACGTCTCCAACATCATAAATAACCGACTTACGACGCAAGTTGTAGTGTTGGGCATTCTTTTTAAAAGCTTGCAGTAATGCATTAGAAACTTGCTCATAAATTGGAGCTAACTCTTCCAATTTTTTAGCAAATTCACTTCTAGATTGTTCTAGGGTAGTGTCTGCGGCACCAGAAGAAATATTTATTTCATGAAATTTTCCGTCAATGATTTGTTCTCTTCCGTGCATGAGGAAAAAAGGCGTGAAACCTGTTGCGAAATTAACCGTATTATTCAAGGCTGACTGAATCTGAGGCAGAAATCTGGACCAATTACGATGGTCAGACTCGGTCAAGATAGACAAGGCAGTCCCGATAGTTTGGTTATACCGCTCAACTACATTGTTTTGCGGGGTGTAATAAGCGTTATAAAAAGGCATGGGAACATTATAATCTGATAACAATTGTTTAAATTCTTTTGAGACAAATTGTTTCCCGTTATCACATATAAAAGTTTGCGGAACACCGTGTACCAAGAAAATATATTGTTCTACATTTTTAACAATGCTTTTAGCAGTAGCATTTCTGAGCGGAAAAATCCAAGTATATTTCGAAAAAACGTCAACAACCGATAAAATGTACATAAATCCCGCGTAACTACGTGGAAGAGGACCAACAAGGTCGATAGACAACATTTGCATCGGTCTGTTGACTAATTTTGGATTCGTAGAAATGCCAGCCGGCGCAGATGTATTTATTTTATGTGCCTTGCACGTTTTACATTTATTAACAAACTTTTTGACATCATTATACATACCCGGCCAAAAATAACGGAGTTGAACTTTCTTATACGTTCTGAATACACCTGGGTGGCAAGAGCTAATAGACTCGTGTTCTTTACTTAAAATAGCGTTACGGTCCTTAAAAGGAACTACCAGCTTCCAAGCTGTATCCTCCTGTAGAGCGAAACGGGACTTAGAGTGACGAAATAAACAATTATCCTTAATTTGAAAATTATTAAAACGTTGAGGATTATTTTTACAATTAGTAAATAAGTTATTGTACCAATTATCCGTGCTAGTAGGAAGGTTGTCAATGGCTCCAATAGTTAAATCGTCTTTACGCGAAAGAGCGTCGGGTACAGTATTAAATTTACCCTTCCTGTGGACTACGTCAAAAGAAAATTGAGAAAGGCGGGTAGACCAACGTGCAAGTCTGCCTGTCGGATTTGATAAAGACACTAGCCATTGCAAACTGGAGTGGTCAGTTACTACTGTGAAGTGAACTCCCTCTATGTAGGGCCTGAAGTGATTCACCGAATCTAACACCGCTAAGAGTTCGCGCTCCGTCACGCCGTAGTTTCGCTCGTGAATGTTCAAACACCTAGAAAAAAAAGAAACCGGGTGTTCTTCTCCTTCAAAGACCTGTGTGAGCACTCCGCCTATCCCAACGTTGCTCGCGTCACAGTGTATGGTAAATGGAAGTGAAAAATCAGGACAATTGATAACCGGCGCGGAAGTTAATGCCTTTTTTAATTTTTTAAAAGAGTCTTCAGCCTCTGAAGACCAAGAAAAATTACTCACCCCCTTTCTTGAGCCAGTGAGTCTTGTTAAAGGGGCCGCTATTGTGGAAAAATTCTTGATGAAACGTCTATAATATCCACAAAGTCCAATAAATGCTTTTAACTGTTTAGAATTCCTAGGAGTGGGGTAAGTTCGAATAGACTCTAGCTTGACTGGATCTGTGCGAAGACCCTTTGCATCAACAATATAACCCAGATACTTCAACTCGTCCTTACAAAACTCACATTTTTTGAGATTAATTGTTAAACCTGCTTCTTTAATACGTGTGAAAACTTTATTTAACAATTCTAAATGTGACTCAAAATCTTCTGAAATAATAATTAAATCATCCAGGTAGCAGAAAACGTTTTCATCGAACTCTGGACCAAAAAGAGCATCAACAAGACGCTGTAATTCACTAGGTGCATTTTTCAGACCAAATGGCATCCTAACAAATTCAAAAAGTCCATGACCTGGTACAACAAAAGCCGTTTTAGAACAAGAGTCCTTATGTAAAGGTATCTGCCAAAAACTTTTCGATAAATCAATAGAGGTTATAAAGCGTGCACCACGTAGCTTGTCTAAAATGCGCGAAATATACGGCAAGGGGTACGAATCCCTTGTCGTGACGCTGTTAAGTTTCCTAGAGTCCAAGCAGAACCTTGCAGAACCATCCTTCTTAGGCACGATCAAAACCGGATTCGACCAAGCCGAACGCGAACGGCGAACAACACCTAAATCTAACATTTCCTTAAGTTGTGATTCAAGTTGTTGCTGACGAGTTTGAGACAAAGGGTAATACCGTTGCTTAATGGGATCTCCTGTTGTATTAATTTTATGCTGCACTAAATGAGTACGACCCAGTCCACATTTTTCAAACGAAATTGACTTAAATTTATCAATTACATTATTTAGCCTATGATTGTCTTGAGGGGACAGTAGGGAAGCTGATGTGATCTTGCGAATTTCACTTAAAGTATTCTCAACATCACGTCCACTGTTGGCCTTTGAAAACAATTGAGGAGCGATGTCAAATTGTTTCCAAAAGTCGACTCCCAAAACAATCACGGGAGAAAGAGACGGAATTACAAAAAAAATTATATATTTCTTAATACTATTAAAAGTAACTAGTACCCGCATAGTACCAATTACATCTTGATGTTTACCATCCGCGGTGGTAACGTAAGAATCAAGCTTATCTAACTTAAAACCTAAACTTAAGAAAAACCTATACAGTGAACCACCAAAACAACTCACACTAGCTCCGCTATCCAAAAGAGCTGAAAAAACTAAATTGTTAATTGCAATATTAACATGAGGTCTAATATCTTGACCGCTGGTCATCATCGGCATGAATGCGTCCATGTCATGGTCGATGGGACTGGTACTCGAGTTTGAAACTATCGGTGGTCTCCTAGCATCCTCGCTAGCAGAATGTGGGGGACCCCCGTCTAGTTTTTTGAATTATGTCGTTCAGGATTAGCTTGTCGCTTGGTATGATTCTTCTGAGAATCAAACTTCCATTTTCTACAAAACGGCTTGGAATGACCTTTTATATTACAATAAGCGCAAAGTAATTTATTTCTATAAAATTGTGCAGAAGGTGAAGAAGAAGAAGAAGAGGAAGAAGGTGCAGCATTATTATTCAACGGAACGGATGACGGTTTATTCTTGTCTTTGACCGAATTTGCTTCATCGTCGGAAATAGCTAAACTTTTTTCAAATCGCTTACAAACACTAATTAAGGAATTTAAATTTTTATCCTCAAAATAAGCAATAACAAGAGCATATTTCGGCAATAGGCTATTGCACACTAAATCCACAATTTGTTCTTCCGGAAGTTGAACGTTTAATCTTAAATTAGCTAATTGCACGTCTTCAACATAATCAACTACGCTTTGATTATACTTCTGTTTCATAGAGAAGAGAGCTTTTAAAGCTTCGGTTTGGTTAGCGATTGGATCAAAACGAGATAAAATTAGTTTTTTCAGTTCTAGCCAAGTTAAATTATCTTTATAAATGGTACGATACCATAGCAATGCTCTTCCCTCCAAAAGGTCAGCAAACGAAGTGACAACAAGCGGCAACTCAATACGACGACACCTAGATAACTCCTCCACACGTTGTATAAAGTCACGGATGTCTGAAGATCCGTTAAACTTAACACCCCAGCTATGTACGGAAGGATTTGTAGTTATATTCTGATAATAATTATTAGTTATGATGGTATTTGTATTAGGACTTTCATCACTGCTTGTTTCTTGTTGAGAAGAAGTACCACTAGATTGTTTAAGGTTCCTGTTGTAAATTCGCGCTTGCTCTCTCATGGCGGACAAAGTGGGTTCTGGAGTAATATTAACGTCAGAAAGCATCTGAATCATTTCCTCTTTTGAGGCCCCGTTGATGTTAGACAACGACATTTTGTCAAATGGAATTTATTTATGTAAAAAAAACGAAGAAAAAATTCCAAATGATTCCATATAAAATAGTTAATATTTATGAAATAAACCGAATAACACTATATTAAGTCCGGAAAATTGTTTATAAAGTTATTACGATAACACAATCGAAGTATAATAATGACATCCGACACATGTCAACAAAAATCGCTCTCAGCTGATCTGTAATAACAACTGACATAACCATAGACAAACTTGCCAGCCTACAAAAATGTCCCGAAAATATTATCCGAAAAAAAAGAACGAAGCTGTTCTAGAAGGTATATTTATGTTTACGTTACACAAAATTTGAGAGCGAACGAAGCTCAACCGGAAACCAATACAAATTAAAGCAAAGCAAAAAAATGACATAATAATATGCACAAAATTTCAAACTACCGCGAAATATTTCATATAATCCATTATAACATTTATAACGCATCTACACACACACACTGGTACCATTATAACAGTATGAAGATATTAATGAATAATACATATCCAACCTTGAAAATTCGGAAAAAGAAGCAGAAACTTAAAACATAACAGACCGTTAGAATATACGGGCACCAAAAGCAGAATATTCAACTTAAAACGTTGGGAGCGCCAAATATAAGGTTATCTCTCTCTCTCTCAGGTTATGTGGGTCCTAGCGATCCGTAATGTAGGAAGGTTCTGCTTTTTTTTGTTCCAGAATAAAAAAGAACAAGAATGTTTGGGAATAAACGAAAACAGGTTTCTACTTGTGAGGTTAAATTGGTTTCAGTAATAAAAGAGTTCATTTCCAAAACAACCAAAGCCCAGTATAATTTTATAAAGAACATAACAATGTTGCCCTTTTGAGGGGCCGGGTTTCACATCCCCAAAAACATAACAGATTCTGAAACATAACAGATTCATAACAGATTTGACAGGAATATAATTAAGCAGAAAGAAATATCGTACCTGCGGACCATGGATCTTTATCTAATTCTACACCGACACGAACTCTTAATTTACTTGAATATAGCGCGTTGATGAACCGCGGGCCATATTCTCTCGCAATCTCCAGGATGGGAACCAGGAAAGACCCCCAGGAAGGCCAGAGAATGAGGACTCCCCGCTAGGGAGTAGTATCCAAGATCAGCACCAGTGCTCCGGTTGAGCCCACCGGATGAAACACGATTTCCGTCAGCACACCTCATCAGGAAATGAACGCCGAGTGACCATCCGTCACAAATATGAGCAGCAATAACCGTACCAGGTCATAAGGACTCTCCCTCGCAAAGCTTTTCAATATGCCAGTCGCGATTATGTAGGTAATTTACAATACCGTTATTTCGCGGATAAATATCGGTCCCAATGGCGGCGACCAATCACATTAGAAACAGCGTTCCGATCACATCAGAAAGAAGCGTTTGCAAAATGTACATCGCCCGGCTCGCGATTAAAATCGTTTAAAACAATTTGTAACGAAGAGATTATCCCATTTTTTAAATCCAAAACTATCACTAAAGTGACAAGTCGAATCAACACCGGCTTCCCGTACGGTGCGAATTCAAAAAGTAAAAACCAGAGAGAAAAAAAAAGTGTTGCCAATCCATTCCGTGCTGTTCAAATTATCAGGTTAGTGGTCAGGTAAATAATTATATCACAAATTGATAATTATTTACGTGACAAGTTATATAATTTTGTACTAATTGGAATTTTTTTCGTACTTTTATTGCAAATACTATTAAGTGTTAAAAGTGTTTTTATATGGTAAATAAATTAAAAAGTACTCGATGTTTCAATTTAAAACTATAAATAGTGCTATCTAAGCACAAATCGGTCAACTGCAATCAAGCTGACTAGGTTGCCCGCACGCCGCGGCGCCGTGCCGCCCTGCAATTGAGTCGGATTTTGACCAGTATTAAGGATAAAAGTAAGCAATGTTATATATCGTTTTAAAGGTTATTAAATTTGGCAAATAGTTTGTTTGAAACATTTTTGCGTGTTCCCTCAGACAAAAAAAATATTCACCTTTAAATCAAAATTTTACGAAAAAAAAAATTTTTTTGGCGACAATGTCATTATTATTTGCCAAACCGTAGTACATAACAAAAAAATATATTCAATCTTTTTTTTAGACAGCTTTTTAAGAAATATAATGGTGTTATTTTTTTTTCAGATATATTGTATAGTTTAGGAGATATGATGGATTTTGTGGAACTCTACAATTTCAAAGTTTGGAGGGGGGCAGGGGGGAAAGCAAGCGGGGGAGGGGTGGGGACTTTTGTGAAAATACTCCCTGTAAGAAGTACTATCCACCTGCAAAAAATCAGCTTTCCCTTAATTTGTTCCAGTTCAATGCGTTTATTGACTGGGCTATATGTACATTCCATGATAACCTCATAACAATTTTCAATAATTATTTTTATATTTTTGGTTTTACGACATTGTGTAGGTACCTACATTCCACCATAACCAACAACAATTTACAATAATTTTATTTAGATTCTGTATCTGTATACTTATGTTTGTATGATTATGTGCATGCATGCGTATACATATGTGTATTTATTTATTTATTTATTTGAGACACAAACAGGATATTCATAAAACATTTTTGTGGGTAACATATAATAAATTGAAATACAAATATAAATATCCCTAGACTAATGTATCTGCAGTAATCAATTTTTGATTTTTACAGAATCATCATTTGAATTTTTACAGAAGCAAACACATGAAAAACAATGCAAGAATTATTTATACATAACTAAAAAAACTTAAATACAAAATTGAAATACATTATAGGTATACAATATTTATGAAGTATTTCCTGAAATGTAATAAAACAACAAAAAAAAATACTTTTTTGGTGCATAAATCGTGGAGATATTTTTTTAAACTTTTTTACGCACCAGATTTAAATGTCCGGGTTAAATTTTCCCCCAAAAAAAAAAAAAAAAAAAAAAAAGAAGGAAAAACTAAACCCTTTCATACACTTCCCCAAATGATCATCTAGTGAATCCACGTTATGCAATTGCACTATATAAGTATTATAAATACAAAACAATACAAGAACAACATGTCAACCTACTAGAGACCAAATGGGAATATAATTCACCGACTCCAGATATTTTCATATCAGAGGGTTCGGCTCTGTGGCATTTCTAATTGAACCTATAAATCCTACTGATCCCTCAATATAAATATTTAAAAAATCTTTTGTAATCCTACATGTATTTAAAATTACTGCTTTTTGCATTTTTATATACAAATTCTTTGACAAATCTAATATGCTTAAATTTTGAATCAGATTCCTAGGTATTATGCCAGTGGCCGAAATAACAAATGGTAATATTTTTATAGTCCGAGAATGCCAAATTCTTTTAATCTCATTTCCGAAATCTGTGTATTTTCTAATTTTTTCAGAAAATTTTTTTTGAATATTACAGGAATTTGGAATAGCTACATCAATGATATAAGTTATTTTTTTAATTTTGTCATGTAAAACTATATCAGGTCTATTATGACTAATTGTTCTGTCTGTTAGTATAGTTTTATCATAATATATTTTATAAAATTCATTTTCTATAAATGAATTTGGTTCATATTCATAATAAGGTACTACATTACGGCAATCAATCAAGTTATGTTTAATTACCAAACTTTGGTGAATTATTTTTAAAACCTGATTGTGCCTAAATGTATACTCGGAAGGCGCTAATATAGAACATCCCGATATAATATGTTCTATAGTTTCGGGAAAAGCCAAACATTTTCTACATAAATCATCAATTTGATTTATATCTTTGATTATATGCTTTCTATAATTTTTAGTATTAATGACTCTATCTTGAATTGCAAGCATAAATCCTTCTATTTCTGCGCTCAACTCTCCAATACTCAACCATTTGTTTGACGAAAGTTTGTCAACATACGTTTGGTTGAGATAATTGAAGTGTTTTGCGTGAATAATTTTATTTGACCAGGAATCTAATAATTCCTGGTTAGTATTTATAAGAATGTTGGCATTCTCGTCATATAAATTTAAAGGTGTAATATTTCTATCTGCCTTGCAAATTATTTTGTGCATTTCTGAGCTATTAGCTTTCCTATGGAAAAAATTTCTAAGCATTTCTACCTGATTGTGTTTCAAAGATGTTATTTTGACTACACCTCTACCTCCTAAATTTCTAGGTAAATTAATTCGTTCTATAGCTGAATTTGGATGATGGCAATTAAATTTTGTTAACGTAGTTCTAATTAATCGTTCTAAACTATCTAAATCTATATTGGACCATTTAATTATGCCAAATGAGTACGTTAGTAGAGGTATTGCCCAAGTATTTATTGCTTTTACTAAATTTTTAGCAGATAGATTGCATTTTAAAATTTTTCTGATCCTAGTTTGAAATTTAATCCTAATATCATTTTTAATACTAGTGTGATCTAATCTATTCGATTGCGGGTATCCTAAATATTTATAAACCTCATCCCCTTTCATACTTTGAATTTTGAAATTTCTAAATATACCCTCGTCTCCATCTACAATTTTGCCTTTCTCTATATGGATAGTTTTACATTTATCTAAACCAAAAGTCATTTTAATATCATCTGAAAAAATTTTAACTACCTTAATCATTTTCTCTAAATTTGATTCAGAATTTGAAAATAATTTTATATCATCCATATATAATAGATGTGAAACTATACTACTCTCTCTTGTATTAATTATATTATTAATTATATTATTAATATTTTTCAAAATAATAAACATTATTTTGAAAAATATCTATGAAAGTGTGTATTTTAACAAGATCGTTGTATGATCGAAACATTCTAGACATAGGATTAAAATATCCAGTATTATTGGTAAAAATTTCAGTCCAGAATATGTTAAGGTTTCTGGTAGATTTGGGCCTGGCGTATAACTTGATTTGGTTGACTAAGTTACTGTCTACACGATTATTCACAATTTTATATAGCATTAAGAGGTCATTTATGTTTCGTCTTTTAACCAGACTTTCTAATTTGAAATGTGTAAGTCTTTGTTCGTACCCGTCTAGAAGATGGCAGATACCTGATCGGTAAGACAAAATCCGTGTAAATTTTCTTTGGACTGATTCGAGTCTAGATATCTGTGTAATATAATGTGGATTCCAGACTGTTGACCCGTACTCAAGAACACTTCGGATTAAGGAATTGAAAAGAATT
The DNA here is from genome assembly GCA_917880885.1 of Limnephilus marmoratus. Lineage (NCBI taxonomy): Eukaryota > Metazoa > Arthropoda > Insecta > Trichoptera > Limnephilidae > Limnephilus > Limnephilus marmoratus. Next base: position 23,980,320 of record OU862921.1, on the reverse strand, counting down.
ATTAGGCTATTAGAATTCTTAAACAGTTTGGTTGATCTTACAATAAAACTAAGTAATTTATTTGATTTATTCACAATGTATTCAATGTGTGTGTGTTTGTCTGTGTATATGTATGATTTTATATGTACCCGTCTCAGAACAGACCTTGTGTAGTGAGGCGGGCTACTTACTTGTTTGCATATGTTAATTTTATTTCAATAAACGCCCAGGTTGCCGGCAAATTAAAAAAATATATATATTTATTAAATGAAGTAAACAATTTTGGTTAGTTCACAAAATTATTATGTTTACTTATGCAATATTATATTTATTACATATTTATTGTACTCAATTTTACTATGTCATATTGGATATTGCAACAACCACCCAGTGTATAGCAAAAGCTCGAGAATGAATAATAATATTATTTATGTTACGGAAAGGAAATTGTGGCACCGCAAGCATTTTATTTATAAAGGCAATTAGTTGGACGTTTAGTGCCTTGTTTCTATTATGGAAACACATTAACTAACAATACCCAAACGCGGCTCTAATTGGTGTAAAGGTCATATTAAGAATTCTTTTTTCATTGACATTTCAAACATTATGTATTTACATTTTTAATAATTCAGTATTCGACAAAGTAGCTCCACAGCCCGTGGTCAGAGAAGCAAAAATTCAGGAAGATACTGTTCTTTCATAGAATTGTCTACTCTATTTTTAATGATTAGGTGTAATTAATTTCATATAATGTTGTCATCCATATAAAACTTCTGCAATATTGTAAAAAATGTTCATAAAAATATGTACCTACCTATTATATTATCAACTTATTATTACACTGTTTTTATGAATTATATTTTGTCAACTTATTATAATTAATTAATTATTATTATTATAAAATTTTGCAACTTAATATTAATAATTTATTATCAACTTATTTTATTTTATATGTTTTGTTACTTATTATTATTATTATCAACTTATTATTAATTAATTATTATTATTATAAAATTTTGCAATTTAATATTAATAATTTATTATCAACTTATTATTACAATGTTTATATGTTTTGTTACTTATTATTATCATTATCGACTTATTATTATTAGTTAATTATTATTATTATAAAATTTTGAAATTTAATTTAATCTGTACAACTTCCAATTTTATTTATCAACCATTCATTACAAATGTATAATTTCAAATCTGTAAACTTCACCCGCCATAACACAGCGATATCCTAAGCATGGCGGATGAAACACCGCAAAAAAACTAAACAATGTAAAATATCCTTTTAATAAATAAATATACAGACCAATTATTATTATCTACGATTCTTCCTGTAGTTTACCTTTTTTGTTACTTCTATTAAGTGCTTTACTTACTTTTTATACCTTTTTATATGTAATGCTTTTTGGACTTTTATCCTCTTTTCACATTTTTTTACATTAAGCTCCACACAGGAAACTCTGAGGAAAGTAATTCCCCTCAGGGCCTATGTCATCTATGGGGATGCTATGTAGAGGGTATTTTTAGGAAAGGAAGGAGAGGAACTTCTGGGAAGAAATAGGATATTAGGGGTGGAATCTGGGGTCAGTATGTCCAGGAGTGACGGACGTATCAATTTCTTACCTATCATTATTTATAGGTACTTTTTGCTTTTTACTTTTTACTTATTTACTACTTATTACTTTTTATTCTTTACTTTCTAACTTTTACTTTCTACTTTACATTTATACTGTTACATTATTTATGTTATTGTACTATTCGTAGGATAATTTAAATATATTAATGGTACATGTTTTGCCCTGTATGTGGAAATAAATAAAACTTAACTTCTATGTACGTTCTGATACTCTTACACCCTTTTTCTTGATAGTAATCGAACTTTTATATACTTAAATATTTTCGTTTTTAGTTTTATCAATCTGCAGATTGAAATGATTTGTTCAACTACAAGTGAAAAACTTCATCATTATTAAGTAACTACAACAACAAAGAAGAATAATTCACACGATTTGTATCTCAAACCAATGAATGAAGAAATCGAGCGGGTCAAGGAAACTTTAACTAACGTTCAAGCTCGCCAATCCCGTTCAATTTTTTTCTCACAGTTTAGCACACTATCACAGAAAATAATTTATGTCAACTCTCAGAATTCAAAAAACATGTACGTGTGAATAATAATTAAGTGTTTTCCTACCGTTTGGCATCGTCTTCGACTCTATGGATGTATCCTCTTAATTTATATAATGATAGGTCTACTTTCGACGTATTTTTCACGAAACAGGAATAATAAAATTATTTTTTAATCATTTTCATTATTTACCCGGAAATTGGTCAAGATGAAGGTCTACTCCGTATTTTGGGAAAAACACTAGAGGCAAACGAATGCCGACATATTAATTTTAATTATGATTAACTTTACCACAAATACATACACCGCGGCTTATTTGATGAACACCAGCATTATTTTTTAAGAATACCTTATACATAGGCCTCTCTGGTTGAGGGGTAGTGCTCTCGACTATCAATCCGAAGGACTCCGGTTCAAATCCATGCAAGCGCAAGTAAAATTATTCGATTGATTTGTTTTATTTCACAATTTAACTAATAAAAATAATATATGATTCCAGGGTGGAAGACACTCACAGTATCGCCCCGGTGGAGGACCACCATTCAATGTTGAAACGTTGCTTGAAATAGCTTTAGCCGTGTTTGGTAACTGGATCTGTATAGATAGTTACTTCCCCAACTTCCTGTTCCCCATCTCCTTTCCTCTCCTCCACTGCCTTCAGCCTCACAACATACCCTAATTGGAAATGCCATAGTCTCACTGGCTCCAGACATATATGTCCATAAGGCGATACAACAGTCCAGGAAAAAATCGAAATCGGAATTCACGCCCCTTTATGGGAGGAGTTTAAAAATACTTGAGAAAAAGCATTTGGAAAGGTTGGAAAAGGTATTTAAGAATTTTTTTACAGGTTGATTCCGTAAAGGCCTGTAAAAAACATAAATTTCTTTTTTACGCATTGTTTATTGTAATAAAACGGACATTTAAAATTTATTTCACGAAACCAAGCGACGCGGAGCCTAACGTCTGTTCCCCGCTCCAGCCGGGGGAGGACTAACAGAAAATGGGTATGGCTAGTCAGTAGTTCTTCGGTGGACGGTATAAGGTTCACTTTGAAAACCCAAATTCGTCGACTGCCGTATTGTCACCGTGGTGTCTAAAATAACAACGCGAAATTGTATTTTATTTTGTGAAGTTCGGGCGAAAATAAACATTTCTTTTGCGATTATTATAAAAGGAACTGAATTTGCCACATTAAACCATAAAACCAGATCCGAAAAGCGATTTATAGATTTATCCAATACCCTTATAGTCTCCAGGAAACGAACCGAATCCTCTACGTTTCATGATGTCCTTTGACAGTTCCTCCTACCTGAAGATTCCGCAGTTGCCTCAATACTTTATAGTCACCCAAAGTTAGATCTTCAGATACTCCTTCGTCCTGATGGCTTATAGATATATGTTTTTAATCCAGCAGGACTGGGAGGATAGTACAATCCCAGTCTGCCATTTAACGTGATATATGTAGAGAAGTCTTTGTGATAGGATATTCCAACTTCCTTCATAGTACATTCCTTATCCGTCAGACGGATAGTTCTTGTTTTGGCTTCAAAGATTCCTCTGATATCCTCAAAAAGATACTTACTAACATTTAAATACTCTTCATTGGATCAATCGTCCATGCAGAAGCTTATCACTTGTCGAAGTAGTTTAATTATTTGGGAAGATTGCTGCCATAAATACTTTGCTCATCTCTCTATTGGTGCACGGAACGATGTTTCCTAGAGCAAACTTCACGATATTATAATTTTCTCGCTCTGCGGTCAGTGTATTTCTACATCTGTACTATGGTGAACATACATAACAAATATTGCTATCTAAACTTCATTGCAAACGAGCAGTGATTTATGAACTATCTACCTACTTCTAAGATTTATTAGATTCTAAATGTTAATCCTAATTACTGAAGTTTTTAATATGAAATATGAGCTCTATTTCAAAACAAATATAAAAACATTGTATCTTCAGATTAATAAACCAATTTAATATGAATGTTTTTTTTTGGTATTGGTACTGATTTGCTTTTTATATTTATGTTTGGTATTTGTACTGATTCGTATTTATGTCAAATGAATCCCGAGTGTAGCTCGTAACTCAAAATTTGTTAAACCATAATAGATACGAAATAATTTTTTCAGTCCTTACAATGTTATCCAGGTAAAGAGTTCTGAAAGGTATTTTCACGGAAGGACTAGTTCAAATAAATTAACAATCAATTTTTTGCTCTTCCCTCATATTCCAGTATGAAGGTTCTCTCACTGTTAAACTGGTGAAAGAACCGCAATTGAAAAGAAAGTTTTTTTATTATTAATTTTTTAAACTTTATGAGTAAAATCTCAAATTATAATATTTACAGAAGAATTAATATGGGCTCCGTAGCTTAATCGGTAGAGCTGTTTCCATGTAAGAAAAGGGTTCTGGGTTCGAGTCCCAGCGGAGCCAATATCTTTTCTGATTTTTCTGTCTCCAGATTTCGATTGAGTTTCGCTAATATTGAAAAGAAAGTCCCTGGATTACCCAAACTATGCTTTGTGAACAGATCTTAACAGATTTTTAAACAAATCGATTTCAAGTTCGGTTTTGGTTTTCTTTATTGAATGATCGCAAATTTTGGAAGTGGAAATTAACCCACGTCCTGACATCCGATCGAGCTGAAACTCGGCAGAGAGGCTCGTTGTCAGTGGCAATGCATCCCATAAACTTGTGGTTGCACTCACTAAAATACATGACATGCACCGGCCATGAGATGGCGCTAGTAGGTCCCAAATCAAAATAAATGTATTATAGTTAAAAAAAAAATCAGAGTGTGCAATTAACACGCGGTAGGAGTGAAACCTTTAGAAGACCTAAGTAATGGGGAAGCACCGCACAAAGAGGAGACCGATTGTACTATCTCATTATTTTGCAGGCTAAATCTTATGGATGTGTTAATCTCTTTTTAGTGTCGCTATTTTTTGTTTCATCGAGTTTCAAATACCAACAGTGCTAAATAAGTTTTCACTTCACGAATACATTGTTTTTACCGGTTGTGTTTTTTCCTCTTTCTGTCCTATCTGCATTTCCTTCTTTTTCATTAGCTTTACGCAATTAGGACCATTAAAAAGACAAAAGCAATCGCCAACTATTGATAAGCATTAATATCTTAATCAACTCAAATTTCCTCGTTAGTTGGATTTTCTCGCAACATCCATTCATCTACAGGTGTATCACGAAACCTTCACTTGACATTACCAACAACAATAACTATCAATTTGATCACAGAAAAGAAGCCTCTGACGGGTTTTATTGGCATTCTATGTCAGATAAAATTAAACAGCCTTGAAACTTTCACACCAGTCTGTTTATATTATTACCAGACAGTAGTAAAATTAAATATTTTGCATTAATTTAATGACATTGTTGAAAAGTTATACGAAGCTTTAGAACTTTGTCATGTATTATTTGCCAGTGGCTCGCAGTGACGTTATTTATTTATGGATTTAAGTTTACATTTCTGTATTACTTATTTCAGTTCAATAATAAAGTAAGTAATAAATCAATTTTTCGAAGAAAACTTTTTCTAAAAGGTAGTTACTTTGTGATGTCATTATTTATTTATTAAAAGAAAATAACTTAGTTTACATCACTTAAGTGATTGATCATAGCTTTGACATAAATTCAGATCTTCAAATATTACATACAGGATATAAAACATCGCAAATCAATAATATAGAAAATTTAGAAATAAGAAAAAATGCAAATTCCAAAGCTGACATAATTAATAAGCAAAAATTTTTGTTAACCCTGTTTTAAATATCTTCCCACTATATTGTCAACCCTTCCCCCTCCTTCAATTTCTTCTCTCCGTATGTAATCTATAATTAATTTTTTAACTTTAGTATACTTTTATTCCTGAAAAAGTGAACATGGTTCACGAAACATGTTGATAGTATAAAATATAAAAAAAATAAAGTGATGTAAACTAAGTTATTTTCTTTTAATAAATAATAAATCAATGTAGGCACCTTCAAACTTGAAATTCGGATTCATATAAATAAGTCATCTCAAAGGGTTCTAATCACAGTTTGAAAGTGGCCTTATAAGCCAAAACAGCTGTCACATTAAAAAAAAATAATACTTTAAATTTAATTTAAATAATTATTATTTTTAATTGATAAACTAATTTTTGAGACAAGATTTTTGTGACATTTTGTTTTTTGAAGAGTTTTATTAAATGTACATTTGTTACGTAAATTTAATTTTTTTCGATACAACCGTATCATTCACGAGCAGAATTATAACTCAATGAATTAAAACTCGTGAATGATACGGTTGTATCGAAACCGGTCGCGGAAAAATTAAATTTAAGTAACAAATGTACATTTAATAAAACTCTTCAAAAAACAAAATGTCTAGAAATTGTTACATAGTTAATGCCCAAGAAATACAAAAGATTTTTGTGCATAGCACAAAGGGTAACAATTATTATTATAAGTAATAATTATTAGCCTGAAACACTCGTCTATATTGAAAAAATCTCCGGAGAAAAAAAAATATATTCAAAAAATAAAAATCTTGTCTTAAGTTAAAATATTTCACCAAAAAATGTGGACATAATTTGTTTCGACACCACCTAGTGGGAGATGACTTTCAAATGCAAATTTGGTTGTTTGTAGGTGGAAAAATGTAATAAGCAGTAATTGTTGAATTACGTAGTAGGAGATAAGCCAACGTAGCTCAGTGGACAGAGCAGTTGACCGGAAATCAGAAGGGCGCGGGTTCGAGTCCCGTCGGCGGCATGTATCTTTTCTCATTTTTTTCTTTTGAAATTTTTTCAATGTAGATGAGTGTTTCAGGCTAATAATTATTACTTATAATAATTAATTTAAATAATTCTTATACAAAATTTACATTTCTGAGGAACCTACAAAAAAAAATTCACCAGTGTATAAGCACAATTTTTGTCCAAGAATTAAAGACCTGTATTAGGTACCTACATACATAACCACACTATTTTTCGACATAGTCTCCATTACGATCGATGCACTTTGTAAGCCATTGTTTCCCTTGTCGTAGAACTCCACCACCTAAAATGTTCTCATCTCTTCCTCCGCGTCCTCGCCGGTCTCCAAAAATTTTCCGGAAAATGTTACTTCAGATTTTTTTTATTTTTTTTTATTGTAGATTGTATTGTTAGTATTGTTAGATATAAAATTTGACATCTTATATCTAATGTTATCTTTTCTATGACTACTACAATATTATTTACTACCTACTGACTAAAATTTGGACTTTACAACATTAAGACATAATCCACGAAAAACTGCAAGACTTTTAGCCTCCTTAACATTTACAGGGAGTTCATTGAACATTTTAAAACCTTTATAATAAATATTATTTTGTGTTCCCGATAAATTTGTTTTCGGAAGCCTAAAATCGTTGCAGTTTCTCGTAGGATAACAATGAACTGTACTGTTGATTCTTACATTATTCAACATATAATCAGGTAACATTTTATTTTTTAACTTATAAATAAAAAAAAAAATAAAAAAAATAAAAAAAAAATAAATAAATAAATAAAAAAAAAAAAAAAAGATTTAATAAAAAAAAACAGTATTATTGATTGCCTTTTTGATTCTAGAGTCAGGTGGTGAACCTATGTTTCAAAACCCAAAAGAGCCTCGCCTCGGTAAGAAAAAAACGGTTCCAAAAGACCCGAGTGCTGCCGTCAGAATTTTATGAACCCAATGAACACACACTTTGCATACACCAATTTTCCATAAAAATTGTTTGTTTTCTTAAAAATCGCTTCCTTTAAAATTTGACATCTTAAATGAAAATTGCGAGCTCACAAACTTCTTTTGTGAAAAATTCGGACTCTGTTCTGGTTGATAAAGCGAATGATTGAACGCACCCCAGGGCAGCAGGATTCGATAGCGGATCGTCCATCTCATAGAAAGTTCGCAATGAAGCAGCTACCTTGCCGGATCAGCGCTCGTTTTGAAGGGAAAGTCTGAGCTACACGCTAGGTCATATTTTGAGAAATAATCTCCGCCTCGCCGAAATAGGTCTTTGACGTCAACCCCCCTGCCGTAGGTGGCTCCAAGTGGTTCTCTATGTTTGGTGTTTTAGCAGGGGTGTCCCGGTTCGGGTTCATGGGTGAGATTTGTCTAGGTCTTAGTGGTAGATATGTTTGCCCACCTTTTTTTTTTTTTACATGAATACCGCACAAGAGTCCCAACTGCTCCCGTCTGAAGCCAGTGGGACTATGGCATCCCCAATTGGGGTATGTTGTGAGGCTGAAGGTAGTGGGGAGGGGAAGGAGATAGGGAAGAGGAAGGTGGGGATAGTACCTGGCTATTCAGATCTGGTCACCAAACACGGCTAAAGCCATTTCAAGCAACGTTTTATTTCTGAATGGTCTTACACCACGGCGATACTGAGAGTATCTTCCACTCTGGAACGTGCCGCAAATATACAAAATATTATTTTAAATTAATAAATTGTGAAATAACACAAATTAATCAAATAAAATTTATTTGCCACGCCGAGATTCGATCCCGCGACCTTCAGAGTGCTAGTGAAGAGTCTTACCGCTGGACTATGCCGGCCGTCAACTGCGTGGCGGGCCTGATCGGGAGAAAATGATTGAGAGAGACCTTTTGACGCCTCCATCTGAACTCTCTCGACCCGTCGCCTTGCACCACAGTGGGATGGCTGGATGCCTATGTCCGTCACTCCTGGACACATTAACCCTTAGATTCCTATCCATCCTTCTTCCTTCCCAGAACTTCCTTTCCATAAAAAGATCCTCCACACACCATCTCATGACCTAGGACGTAGGACCTGGGTTTTTTTTAAGTAAAACTTCTTTACGCACGCTTGACTTGGGGAGTAAGCTGGTGAATACGTGACGAGAGCGTTACAAAAAGTGAGGCGAACGGTAGTTGAGAGGAAGATATAAGTTAGTGAAGATAGAAAGAGAGAGAGTTACGTTTCTTATATTGCTGTAGGGGCAAGAGAGGGAGGTTTATTTATTTATTTATTTCTATGTATTACAGTATTTACCTTTAACATTTTTCCATAATAGATAAATTTTGAAAACATTTTTACATAGTATATTTTGCAATTTTATTATGTTGGGTGTAAGGTAGGTTTGTGAAGGTGAAACTGTGTATAGGTATTGTTGTATGTTTCGTGAACACCTCACTAGGAGAACCTGTGCTGAGGTGTTAACCTGTGCTGAGGTGCGAGCACACATTTTCTTTCTCTCTTTCTCTCATAGCCAGTTACGTTTCGTATATCTAAGACACTGTTTCACACTGTAGGAGCAAGAGAGAGCAGTATGCGCGCACATTTTCTTTCTCTCTTCCTAACATATAGATGGAGATAAAGAAGTTGCAGTTCAGTCGTGTGGTCTAAAGCACACTCGTTTTTTTTCGAAAGGCCTTCTGCGTGGAGGTAATGTTTAAAAAAATCTTAGACAATCCATGAATACGATATTATGTATATGAAGATGTTATGTGTAGATGCATAACTTACGTACAGCGTATTTTGTTTAGATGAACTGGAACCGATATGAATAATACTATGTAACCTTCTTAACAATATTATTTTACAAGCTTCGTAAACACTTGTTGTCCTTCCTCCTCTAGTTAAAATAAGTAGGCATAAACAAAACAAAGGACCGAAAGGGACGAATAAAATATAAAATAAAATATATAATAATAAAATTTCTAGAAAAACTGCAATCACCATATACAATTCAATTATTGCTCCACACTTCAACTACTGCTCAAGTATACTTTTCCTATGTAACGAAAGAGAACAAAATAAGTTACAAATTCTCCAAAACAGGGCTATGAGAATAATTCTCCGACGAAACAGATTTTCAAAAATAATTAAAATGTTAAAGGAACTAAATTGGTTGACCGTGAAACAGATGCTGACCTTGAACACGATGGTATTTATCCACAAAATATTGAACAACACGTTACCAAAATACTTCTCAAATAAAATTGTATACAATAAAGACATTCACAGATATAACACAAGGACGTGCAAGGAAATTAGGCTACAAAAAAAGGACAAAGCGAATACGCAGAACAGTCTACTGTACAAGGGAATGAAGTTGTACAACACACTACCAGAAACTTTAAAGTCCACACCAATTGGAAAGTTCAAGATGTATTGTAGGAGCTACATAAAACTTGAAAAAATATAGTGAATATGAAATATTTTAATCAATTAGAAATTTGTAAACTTCAATGTACAAATTACTAAAATAAAAAATATTATTATTATTAATACATTCAACACAGAGCTTTTTTATTGCTTTCAACTCTCGGTGCGTTTAATACGTACACCTATGGTAATGCTTGTTTTATATTATTTACAAATTTATTACACATTATTTACAGGTCAATAAAATAATGAAATCAATACCATTGACTTCGCCGTGTTAATAAAATAATAATTATAAAATTATCACCAGAGGTTCGTCGTTTTACTGCCGCCTGCCGCTTTAAATTTTAGGTGGCTAGAATTTAATAGAAATGAAGATTTAATTATACTATATTATCGATAAATATGACAGCAAGTTCATCTAGCCAATATCAAAAATATGTAAACACTTCAGTGGAATAGAACAAACTAGGTGAGACCTTTGATATTTACCTCTAAACGTCTTGTTAGCTGATTGGGCATAAACAACGACTAATATTTTTTTTATTTAGCCATGGCTTATTTATTTGTACCTGTCAGCATTTAACAAGTTCTTGGTAGATATATTTTAATACAGATGATCAGAATTTTTCAGCGGTGTTTTTTTTTGTTCGAGAGAGTTAAATATGATTTATTTTTGGGGTATCATGCAGTGTTGCGCTACTTTCTTTTTGGACATAATTACTGGTATAAGGACAAATGTGTAATTAATAATGGTGAATTGTGTTCTTATGTTTTTGGGATGCGGGTATGGGTACCGCCGCTCCGGGAACCATTCATTGGTTAACCAATACCTCTGCCATAGGCCACCCTAAATGGTTCGCTACGTTTGGTGACTTCGCAGGGGTGTCCGGGTTCATTAGGGTCAGGTTTGTCGGGATCTTGGCGGCGGAAGCGTCTGCTCATCAATTGCGAGGCAGGCCGGATTGAGGGAGGCCGGTTGAGGGAGATCTTTTAATCTGTTTAGCAGGACTCTCAGCAGGACTTTGACCGCAGTGGAAGGAATGAATTCATTCGTCCGTCGCTTCTTGACACACTGACCACCAGATTCCTACTCACCATTCATACCTTTTTCCTTCCCAGAACTTCCTCTCCTTCCTTTCCCTAAAAAGACCCTCCACATAGCATCCCAAAGATTACACAGGCTCTGAGGGGAATTATTTAAAAAAATGTTTGCCAGCTCCACTCCTCTACGAGCTTGTATTACAGTATAATTCAAAATGTTATAAGCTTTTGTATAGCCGTCAATTACCGGACACCAAAAACTATTGAGCTGAGCTTCATCGTCTCTATTATTTTTAAATGGATTTTTGTGAATTTCAATTTCCTCCGTAACAGGGTGCTCTGTAAGCTTTGGCTCTTCACAGGACTTCAGGAACATATCCAAAGTAAAGGATGGTTTCAATTTAATGCTCGGCGATTGCTGATTTGCAGGGAGGCCGAGTTTACAATCTCGAAAGTATCCTGCACAAACCATGTCCCATCCGAAACACTTGAGTCATACTCTCCATCTGTTTACAGAGGATTCTTAGTTATTGCCTCAATCGGTCTTGCATTTTTGTCGTGGTTCCGAAGACAGTCTTGATGCCTTCTTTGCTCAATGGCCTGGCAATTCTGTCTGTCAAATTGTGAACAACTCTCGTTCAATTCTGTCTTCTGTCGGTGCAAGGTTCTTATGATTTGCCTTGTCTACCTTTCTGGGTAACCGTTACGTTCCAGCGCATCGAGTAGCTTTTGTTTTGGTTCTTCACATACTGCAACACAGTCACCCTAAAAAGTCAATAACGATAATAGTTAACAAAAGTCGAAACGTTAAGAAAAAGTGGTTAAATGTGTGAGTAAAAGAGTTAAGAGGCCAATTTCCACCCTAGAATGTAGCGCACTAATAAAGTTGATGAAGATAATGTATGACGTAGTGCCCAGTTATTTGATGGCATCCAACGAACCCTTTCAAATTGTACTCTCCAAACATGGAATCAATCAACTTCAATGGATTTTTTTGTAATAAAAGGCAATATGATAATAGGTTGGCAAGCAAAATTTTAAAACGATACCTCAGCTGACAGAAACAGTGAAAATGCATGAACAATATATAATTTGCCGATCACTTGTTTTTTAATTGATTAAAAAACATTTATTAATTTATGCGGTTCATCGTTAAAAATTCTAACATATTTCTGAAAACGAAATAATTGCTTTCCAAGGTTGCAGTTTTATTATTTAGTTTATGACATTTTGGTAAAGACATCAAATTGTGTGTTTATTATTTAAATTAAAATAAGACAGCTTAATAACAGAATTCAAAATAATATTTCATGGTAATTTTTTTATTGCGACAGAAAAATAAAATTTTATGTTTGAAACGTTTATCTACTTATCATGGCACCGTTTTTAAACGGCTTCAAAAAGGAGAAGGTTCTCAATTCGACTGTATTTTTTTTTTTATGTTTGTTACCTAAGAAACTTTTAACTGGGTGAACCGATATTGAAGATTCTTTTTTTATTTGAAAGCTGGTGCTTTCCGTGTGGTCCTATTTTAATTTGTTTTAGTTCTGACAATGACATCCATGAGAAAACTTTATAAGTCTTAAATTTGCATTAATATGTGCGCGACAAATGGACGAATAACTTAATATCACGCCAACCGATTTCGATGATTCTTTTTTTTATTGGAAAGGATGTACTTCAAGGGTAGTTTGATGAGAATTTGGTTAGATTTTGATTATAGGATCCATGACAAAGTAACGGAACTCTTCAATTCTTAGGAGCAAATTAACGATACTCGGCCGAATCTCTTAATTTGACCCTGACATCGTTATGGTCAAATTGCGTCTGTCTCTTATGAGCAGCACGTTTAGTAGGTCTACCTATATTCAGACAAATAAGTGTACTTCAAATTCACTAAAAATCAAAAAATAAACAAAAATTCTAACAAAACAAAAAAACGACTTCAAAAAATGCACTAAAAAGTAAAAAAATAATTTCGTATTCTTCTACAACTTAATAATCAACTTACTTTTTCTACTCATCAATATGTAGGTACGATTGTTATTTTTGGAGTCGGTGTCAGCAAAGGTACCCGGCCCGGCGGCGTGTTCACTTGACAGCTCCCCTCCCGCCTCTCGCCTCGTCAAGTCGCTCGTGCGACACAAGCACATCTCACCTAAACTATGTATGTAGTTACAAACCTACCTTGGCTGACACCGACTACAAAAATAACAATCGTATCTACATATTGATGAGTAGAAAAAGTAAGTAAGTTGATTATTAAGTTGTAGAAGAATATGAAATTATTTTTTTACTTTTTACTGCATTTTTTGAAGTTGTTTTTTTGGTTTTGTTAAAATTTTTGTTTATTAGCAGATGCAAGGCAGTGAAGAACAAATCTCAGACATAAAATCTGTTGTTAAATACTGTCCTAACTCTATAATGATTTAAAAAAAAATTATTTATCTGCATAAAGTACGTTTACATTGGGTTTTTCGATCCATGTCTCACTAGGATATACCCGTGTCGAAACATATGAACACTGATCGAGAGACTTAAACCTTTATTGACAGGACGCAGCTTTTCATCCATCTGTAAATATGTTTGTTACGTTCCGGTTGTGGTTCAAGATGACGGACGTGTTAAATTATACCTTTTAATCCCGCAAGAGTTGGAGTATTAGTCATGGTTTCTACCACAATGTGTCAAATCGGAAAAATAAATTACATTATAATGAATTATAATCCACTTGAGCTATCACGCGAAATAAATAAATTTGCCTCGATTGCTCGAGATTTCCCAGTAGGTCAGTTAAAAAAATCATCCCTTCGAATTTTAACATGGATACATAAAAACTTATTATAGTGCTATATAGCCAATGAATGAACCTGTATTTTATCGTCTATCTCATATTTTTAGGGTTTACAGAAAAATATATAAACAAAATCGTAAAGTTTATAATCATGCGAATCCTGCGTGTTTGTTACTTTGAAACTGCCGCGAGGGATACTTATTCGAGTCAACATAGAATATTTTCGATTTCTGTATGTTGTCTGTGGTATACTTGATAATGAAAGGTGCATATCTATGGGAAAAGGACTTAATTTTATCCGTAAACAGCTGATTGAAAATTCGGCGGGAAAAAATATTTTTAATTTTTATTTTTAACATCGTTCTAAAATAGTCTACAACGTTCGGATTTGCGACATCCATGGGCATGACATATAGAACATTTCAATAGCTTCCGACTGACTAAGATGGCTGATCAAGGAAATGTTTAAATGATTTTAAATAATTACAATAAATGTTTTATGGATGGTAGGAAAATGTGGTGCATTTTTGGACCGACAACAATCGCAGAAAAATAAAAGTGGTCCATTTTTCGACCAAAATAGCTCCAGTGGATAAAAAATTACTCAACAATCAACTTACACTAAAATCAAGCACCTTTACAATCAAGACATCTACACCAAAATAGCAATAAAACCAAGCCACTTCACAATCATCCACACCCAAATAGCAATAAAATCTGCGTACCTTAAACACACGCTACAAAATATGGGATGAAATCTCTGAACTATTTTGCCTACACACTAAATAATTATCATCCAGATATATATAATGGAGTCCAATAAATAAAAAATAAAAATTCCGAGTAACGCTTTAAAAGCATACTTTTTAAATACGTCATGTTATGTTCTGTCTTGTTTCCTTTTCTCTCGTTTTCTTTTGCATTTAATTGTAATCATCCATATTTGTTTCATCTTTTTTCATTATTTGTTGTAGTTTGTTATTCTTAAACTGTATTTTATTTTTCGTTTATACTGTATGTGAAACTTATACTTTTAATTCAAATTATCTATGTAAAATTGTAACTATTTCCTCCCACCTATGAATTATTGTAAGTTACTCCCGTCCTAAAATGAGTTTTGTAACTCATCGGGATTGCCCTAGCAAGAAATAAAAACAATAAAGATAAAATATTTTGGTAGGTACCTACTGAAGAAAGTTTAAAATTATCATTAAGATGGTGATATGTCTTTGAATACGTTGATGATATCTTATTTGAAATATAAAAAAAAACACTTTACGTAAACTATTTATGGTTTACAATTAAGTAGATAGTTATTTAAGCACCTACTTACAAATCTAGTGATTTGAGAGGTAATTTTAGTTTTGATTTACTAACCAAGAGACAATTTTTTATTATTTTTAAAAATACAATAATTATTTCGATTGTTTCCGGGAGATTTTTAGCGCCACTAGAGAAAGTGAGATGGCAAACAATTTAGTATAAGAAAGACAACCTATGACAGTAGGTCGTCTCATATAGAATTTCGTATTCATCTTAGTGTAGTAAGCGTATCCTAGCATCTCATTCACACCCGAGATGTAAAATGTGGTATTCGGCGGAAATACGCAAACGTCGCCGGTCCTACGCCAGTCCTGTGTATGTCGTTCATACACACATATTCCTTGAATGTCTATCTATATCATACATGACAAACTTTTGAATTATGAATTTACTGAAAACGCAATAGTGTCTGTTACTCGCCACATTCCATCTTGAGTTTGCGAGACAATGGCGAGTCTATATTATATCATATACATATAACTTCATTGACTTTAGGTAGTTGTTTTTCCTTTCAAACGCAATGACAACCCATACATGTTTAGATCTTCCTTTGTGTACGATTGATTACATAAGGCCGTGATTTTTTTGCACAAAATTTTTGGTTTAGAATTTTTTGGTAGATGGGGAAATTGGCATGACGCCACTATGACGACTGTCTTTTTATCTCAGTTGTATAATGACCCACCCAAGTTTCATCTCCAGTCAAAACAGAGCTCAGAAAATCCTCACCATCCAATTCAAGTCGCTGAAGAAACCAGCAAAAACAGGATTGACGATGTGTCTTATCGACATCTTTTACGCAAATGGAGTCCACAACGTGAGTTTACGTACTACCATGTTCCTGCGGTGTCCGCTCTGGTCAGAAGATCTATTTCTACTACTCAGTGTTGCCAACCATCGAAAACCAAAAAACCACAGCTTGTTATGGTCACAGTAAACTTACTTTCTGAATATCTCTCGTAGTTCGATCAAACACGTATTAGTAGATATTAATTAGCCTCATACCTAACCTAAATTAACATCAATTGGCTTTATTTTAAAACCAACCATTTGCAAATGAATACCTGTTAAATTATGACTTTCTGATGGGAATCAATATTATTAGTGTGAATTACTTCGTACGGCGTGGCGTACGGATGTATGCTGTTTGGTAATCTAAATCTTAATAATCTATCTAAATAAATAAAAATGAATCGCCGAAATGTATGTACGCGCATAACTTCCGAACGACTGCATGAAATTGGATAATTCTTTTTTTGTGTGTTCATTATTGTCAGGACAAGGTTTGTATAAAACTACTGGTAAGCTCTACCGTTATGAAATTTGTATAAAAAATTGCAATACGTGGCACGTGAGCTGTTTGAAAACTCAATGTACCAGCAATGAATGTACGGAATGAGTGAGGTTATAGGGGGGAGGGTAACTCAGATAGGGGTTCACCCGAAAGAGGAACGGGACGAATGGGAAAGGACACGCAGGGAGAAACAATTTCTTTAATAAATGGCGTAGCAACGCATGCCGGGTAGCAGCTAGTAATATTATATAGATTATATGTATATATATATCATATATATCATTATCGACAAGGCAAAACATATTATTCTGCAACAATAATTCTCTAACCAACTACCACACACATGCATCAATTTCTCGACTACACACACTAGGGAACAAATTCACTTCAAATATCAATGTATTTAATACAAGTGTACCGTTATTCAAGAAATATGTGAACAATATTTTTATGTAGAATATTTTGATATCTAAGGAGCATCACGTAGGGTCTATTGCGTATATTTGGGTATTTCTATATTAATCTACATGTGAAACTTGTTAACGTTTTTTTTATGTATCTTGCATTTTGTCATGTATTATTCATCACATTTAATCAGTCACCTGTACATTTTGTAATTACTAACATACCTACAAGTTTATTTCTATGCCGTTTACAACTTAGAAACTTTTTCTTAAATTGTATTGCACTTCTTTCCTTAAATTTATCTGAATACCTACCTTTCATATGATGTATACTAGTTATATTTTTATAGTTTATCTTTATTACTAAAAAAAAACTTTCTCTGTATTATAAACTTGTCATGTAAAAGCCTATCAGGGCGTTAAAAATTAATAAATAAATAAAAATAAAATAAATAATATTTACAATTCCACTCTCACTTCCCGCGAGTTAGGAAGTTGGCAATATCATCGATATGAAATTGACAAAGAGTGGTTAGAGGTAGAAGGCTTAGTACGTCCATGTACTATTTCACCCTGCAAATCCGTGGTGATAAATTAAAATGGGCCCTAAACTGTGTTGTTTAAAGGTGCGACTCGGAGATAGGGATGGCAATTATTGGGGATGGGGGGTTTCCGAGGGTTGGTACGGAGATAGCGTAGTACCGGGAAGCTTGGGGCAGGCAAGGGTTAGGGAAGGGTTGAGGAAGGTTTTGAGAAGGAACGGGAAGGGTTGAGGTACGGTTGGAGAGGCTGGTGATACGGGTTTAAGTCGTCTGTTTCTGGAGCTTTGAAAGACTATTGATAGTTGCCAATAAATACTTATTATTGCCGTCTACTTCGAAGCCATAAGTGATGATCAGAATGGAGAACTTACGAGGGTTTATTTATCACTGGTGATCAAAGTTGGCAAATTAATTTGAGACAGTTTATGGGAAATGTTTACCCAAAAACATTCGTGGTAAATTATTGCGTGTTTAGTTATATAGTAAATTTCTTAATTTATCAGGGTTTTTATTGTCACCTAAAAAGATAATTTCCAAAACTTCATCAAAGTTGTAATTCAACATAACAATGTAAACAATCATTCAACATTAGAAGCGGAATAATTTTAGAATAATTTGGGAGGCAGGTATGGGTACCGCCGCCTCGGGAACCGTTTGTTGGACAACCAACACCCCTGCCACAGGTCACCCCAAGTTATTCGCTACGTTTGGTGACTTAGCAGGGGTGCCCGGGTTCATGGGATGATGTTTGTCTAGGGTTTGGTGGCGGATACGTTTGCTCAATCACTGCGTGGCGGGCTGGTTCGGAGGAGACTGATTGAGGGAGACCTTTTGGCCTCTCCAGCCGGATTCTCCCAACCCTTCGCTTTGCACCGCAGTGTGAGGAATAGATTCATACGTCCGTCACTCCTGGCCACACTGACCTCCAGATTCCTACCCACCCCTCATACCTTTTTTCTTCGCATATTTTCTTCTCCTTCCTTTCCCTTAAAAAAACCCTCCACACAGCATCCTCAAAGGTGACATAGGCCCCTAGGGAAATTGTTTTCCTCGGTGCCTCATGTGTGGAGCTAATGTAAAAAAAAAAAGAATCAATGGGGCGATTCCGCTATAGACGATTCTCGACAGTAATTTTTAAATCCCTGTATTTGTTACTTTTTTTGATATCAATGCAAAGAAGAAGGTCAATATTTAATAATAAAAAAAAAATTTGGATTTTACTTCATATTGAAATTTTTGGCGCTTGGAAACATTATCATTCGAAGAATCGGTGTATTAACTGCAAAATCACACCCTGCAACACTGGCGCGAAACAGCTGTTACCGACAGTTTGAAGTTAAATTTTACTGCTAAACGTGTAGTGACAATATTAATTTATTCTTATGTGCTGAAAGATGTAAGTACTTGTTGTAATTTTTTAATCTTCATTGACTACAAGAAGTCACTGTTAGTTTGTTGCACCCGCGATACAAAAGATATAAAAGTTTCTGTTTTTCACAGAAATAAAGTGCTAACGTTTTGAAACTTTGTAAAAGTAAGAAGATATCACAGGGAAACTTAAATAAAAAGTTTTTAAGAGTATAATGTTAGCTGAATTGAAATAATTGTTGACTCAAATTGGTTGCTCCCGCGATTGTGTTGTTAGAATCGCGGGTGCAACTCTTTGACAACTACCCTTATTGTGTGATTTATCATATATTTTATTGTTTTTTATGCCTTCAATAATAATATATGCTGTGTATTACAAGTGATTTATATTTAATAGGTGTGTTTATATTATATTCAGCTTTTTTATTCAAATTCTACGATTTGGCACGCAGTCTCTCTGAAACATCTTCTTTAAATAAAAAAAAAAACAGTTAAAAAAAGATGGTCACGTTGGATGATAAATGGGAAGGGCTGAAAAAAAAATCAGGCATTCAATCAAAACATATCTTTCAATCTGATGACGGCGATAGCATTTCCGTGGCGCGAACCTCACTGTCTCGTCTCAAATGCACATTGGTTTTGAAATCTCCGAAAATTACCACTGAAACCGAAACTGATTGGGATGATAACAATTTGGAACCTCTTACAAATTACAAAATATAAAAAGAAATTCTACAAAATAAGAAAAAAAAACAATTTTTTGTTTTTGAAAAGGATTAATGTATATAATATGTTCGTAGAATTTTCGGCGAATTTTGACGTAACCGAAAAGAAATAATTAACATAAATGACCAAAAAGCGTACTGATCAGTAGTAAGCATTGTTGGATTTCTTATTTCGTTCATCTATCAGGGTTTATTGATGTTTATATACACTTAAACTAGACAAGGTGCACCCGCGATAATTTGATGTTGCACCCGCGATTGCTTGAAAAGCTAATAATTCATTGCTTGTTTTAGTTTTCTATATATTTGTTTATTTTTTTAGTTGATTAGTTTAACGCCTTACGGAATATCAAGGCAGAACATAATAAATGTATCACAATTAAAAGACTTTTGTGGTTTTGTCTTATAATCTGGAAAGGGTGGGCCAAATTGGTTGCACCCGCGATCGCACTTTGAACCTCTCTCCTGACTATTTAAATATTTCAGTAAAATTCTTATAAACTAATAAAAAGTAAACACGTTAAAATGTAGCTCTTCCAAAAATTATTTTCTTAAAAAATGTTTTTGGTTTTATTATTAAGAAGCTTTATATACGTCTAAATGTTGCACCCGCGATAATGGAATCACCCAATGGTGGAAATGCTGTCTTTGTCATGCCGGTATTTCAATGAAAGATGCTCCGAGGAATAAGATATATACACGGTTAACATTTGTCACGTGAGAGCGGGTCGTTTCTTCGACTCGTTCTTGAGTTCAACAGCTCGGCTGTGGAATGTTTTGCCGGCCTCTATGTTTCCTCCCTCCTACAACATGGGTCTCTTCAAGACCCATGTTCACTCCTGTTCCTGTTACAAAGATGACATAGGCCCTGAGGGAAATTATATTCCTCAGGGCCTCAGGCCTCCTGGAGTTAATTTAAAAAGTCAAAAAAAAGATTCCTTCCTTCCCCTCGTATATTTTTCCTGTCTCTCCTTCTTTTATTAACTTCTCTCCTTCCTTTCCCTAAAAATACCCTCCACACAGCTTAGATGTCATAGACCCGGTGGAATTTTTTTCCTCAGGGCCTCCAGTGTGAAGCTAATTGAATAAAAAAATTATTTATTAACTGATATGACCACGTATATATACAAATGTGCGTCTCAAAATTGATCAGCTGATATATGAAAATATGAAAGTCGTTCAACGTTTATGTTAGATGTAAAATATTATGTAAAAATATAATATCATGGAAAATAACCATAAGCAGATAATAAGTATAAATATAAATATAAAAAATTTAAGATAAGTACTAAATAAATAATAAAAAAATAAAAAAGAATAAAAATAATATTGATTTTTTAAATATTTATATTGAGGGATCAGTAGGATTTATAGGTTCAATTAGAAATGCCACAGAGCCGAACCCCTGGAGTCAGTGAATTATATTCCCATTTGGTCTCTAGTAGGTTGACATGTTGTTCTTGTATTATTTTGTATTTATAATACTTATATAGTGCAATTGCATAGCGTGGGTTGACTAGATGATCATTTGGGGAAGTGTGTGAAAGGGTTTAGTTTTTCCTTCTTTTTTTCCTTTTTTTTTTTTGGGGAAAATTTAACCCGGACATTTAAATCTGGTGCATAAAAAAAAATATTATAATATAAAAAAGTAAAAATTTGTAAAGCGCCGTTTTCGTGAAAAATCACCTTAAAAAGCATACAATAAAATAAAATTAATACGATAGGTTACAACATACATATATTATATTTGTAACCGTGTCTTAAAATTAGAGATTTACAGCTAAAATAGGTATTTACATATAATAAGATACTCTTATGTATAAATGTATCCCACCACCGAAAAAACTATCAGTAAAAGAAAGCCAACGATTTCCCAGCCATGAAATCAACGAACGCTTATTAGGAATTATCTTTAAAGTTAAACTTTAGACGTTTGTTAAATGGCCTGAAACTTCTAAGAGAGATGGGACGACCTTTATGGACAGAAAAAATATAGCTCGGTGGAATTTTCGGGAGATTTTTCAAGTTAGTTGACCTTAAAGTAAAAAGTTTCAAATACCCAGTTACATTGAGTCACCGGCTGTTTCTTTTCTCGCCAAAGTATTTCACATAAATCATGATTAATACGATAGGTGTATCTTCTATAAGACGGGGGCAGATTATTATCAAAGAAAAACCCATTATAATCTAAGGTTGTTTTTATTATGAATAAGTACAGCAAATGGTTTTTATTGTGGGAAGTACGTGGCTTTTCAAACCTGAACACTAATCATAAGTAGGTACCGTTTTTTTGTAATACAAACTAAAGTATTAGCTGAAAATGATAGATTCAATTTATTTTAACATAAAAAATTAAAATGCAGTTTAACGAATTAAACACAATACGTCAAGTATGACACCAAATAATTGTGTTTTCAAAAGCCACTATGGCACGAGATGCGAATATCGGTGTAAAAATTTCTTCTTTATTTTTGAGATAAACACTACGCATAGAAACCAAATTACATCAATAATCAGAGTAAAAATAATTTCTCCTTGGAGAGTGTAAGTACATATATACATTATAGCTTGTGTCGCTCTCCATAGAGAGAAAAAATGGCCTTATATTTAAACGCCCGAGGTCTCAAAAGTTTCGTGTGATCTGTAGCTATTCGAAAACGTAAAAATAAATGAAATTATTGTTCACTATTAGCCCGCTAAAATGGCCAGAAGTTTTGAAAAAAAAAATAGATTTCGTGATTTGGAAAAAAAATAAAACAAAGCGTTCATATTTTATATTTTGTACCAAACTCATTTTTCATTCAATAACTGCAGTACAAAGAACAAAAAAAAAATTTAAATATATGTGATGTGTCGGTTAAAAAAATAAAAGGGGAAAATAACACTTTTTCTGGATAAAATCAGAATTCTTGTTGACTTAATTGTATTCATGAACTTGAACTTTTTTTATCATTTTTGTCAGTTACAAGCATCTTTTTAATAATAAACAAACGTGAAAAGGTTAGATTACTGAAAAAAAAAATATTAAAAAATATAGTTTTAGGTTTGTTTTCTGAATATCAATGCATTTTAGCGGGCTAATAACCATTTTTAAAAAAATAAATTTAAATGCAGTTCTCATTTTCTTTGCAAGACGCAAATTTTGAGACCCCGGGCGTTTATCAATTCAAAAGTTGAAATAATTGACACTCCCTAATATACAACCAATGAGATTTTTATTGTAAAATACGCACAAGAGTCCCAACTGCTCCCAACCTCTTGAAGCCGGTTAAATTGGCATCCCCAATCGGGGTATATCGGGTTGAAGGTATTGACGGGAAAAGAAGATGGGTAAACCTGACAATTCAAGTCCGGTCACCACACATTTCTGGCAACGTTTCAATTCTGAACGGTGGTCTAACACCAGTTACGATACTGAGAGTATTTTCCAATCTGGAACGTGCTTCAAATATACCTTACTTTGTTTTAAATAACATAGTTCAATTAAATAAAATTTACTTTGCCCGCCGGGATTTGATCCCGCAAGCTTGGAGTTCCTAGCCGAGAGACTTACCCCTCGACCATGGAGGCCGTGAATGAAATTTATGTAAATTTATTTCCGCTTTATTTAAATGAATGTAAATAAGGAAAATCATCGTATTGTCCGTCTGGAATAAGAAACCTTAACTCAGAAAGGTGGGTTCGAATAATAAGAAGGAACAAAGGTGTGCGGTAAAATGGTAAAAGTTATTATTAATGAAATGTTTTTCATTGTTACTATATTCTCACCAATCAATGCTATATAGGAAAAAATAATAATACCATATTTTTCCTCTGAGTTTTTAATCAGGGTCTCTGATCCAGAGACAAGGAGCCCCATTATACGATAAAAACAGGAATACGTTTATGGAATGAAGGTCTCTGGGATTTGTTTCATGTTATAATAATAATATTTGGGCAATTTATTTAGCGTCGTTTTCGTGAAAAATCACTTCAAGTGCAGCAAAAGTGGGGAAAAATATTCATTTAAAATTGTTTAGTTCCTCTTTTGTAAAAAAATCTCTCCAAACACAAATTAGTTCCAAAAAAATACCATTTCTAATTTTAACAACTCACGTTTTATGGCTAAAATAGGCATTGACGAAGGAAAAGGCTCAAATATGCAATAACGACCAAAAAGGATTAAATATGCACTAACAACCAAATCAAATTTGCACTAACAACCTAAAAGGATCAGATGTGCACTAATAACCAAATATGCACTAAAAACCAAAATTATTCGAATACGTTCTAACAACCAAAATTACTCAAATATCCACTTACAACCAAAAAGGCTCAAATAATATGCACTAATATCGAAATATGATCACTAGCACAGCACTAACAACAAAAATATTCTAATACCCACTAACAACCAAAAAGCTCAAATAAAGCTCAAACAAAGCTCTGTGCAAACGCATACGCAAATAATATCAAATGCATATAATCCTTTGTCTACCGTTTACTATAAAATGCGTGATGTTCATCACACATATTTTAAGAGCTCTATCGCTTTAACTCACCTTCGAAGTTACACTTAAAAATAATGTTAGTCTTTTCACAAATAATTAACACGCTAAACTTTAAGCCCGCCGTCTAACTCTCTTATTTCCATATTGTCTCCGTCCCCTTTACACTTTCCACCCTCCGCTTAAGCTTACGACTCACCAGCATCTTGAGGCGTCGGCGTCGCTTCCCCGGGGGTGTAAACGCCGGATCCTGCAGTCGTTTTATCACGCCAGTGGTGACGATGAGACATGGCGAAGCTGATAAACTGGTGTTAGTGCCGTCGTTACGGGTGCTGCCAGCGCTTGTGCCGACATCGTATGCGCTGTGCGGGGCCAAGCAAACAAACTCACCCGCGAATATAATATATTATTACTTACAGACTTTTGCAGCGAGCGTTAGGGGACAAGGAATCTAGGGTAAAACGTACAGTGCTGAGATTATTATATTTTTGTATATCGATTTGGAAAGTCTCTCTAATTGTAAAACTATTATTATAAATACAGCATTTTATTTGGAATAGTTCTATTTCATATGTACATTTGTTACTGTAGTATATGAATGTAGTGGTGTAGAATGCCACACGAAAAGATCGCGTTTGTTCGGAGTTGGTCGGGCGGCGCCAAGGGTTTCCGAACGTGCAGAGTAGTCGGCCGTTCGGCGAACCGTGGTCAGACCTAATTAGAGATCGCCTGTAAACAGACGCTACTAACAATATGTGTTCCTAATATAATTCGCAATAAACCAGTAAAAAATAAATCATTTCATTGTGGGCTAGTGAGCCACAATACAAATAAAAGAACATTACAGTTACTTAATTTGTATTAAAGATTGGTAGTGAATGAATCTGTTACAAGGGCCCAAGAAATACAAAAAATTCTATCATGCAACCTGAAAGTAAAAACAGCAGTTAGAAATTTTTTTAATACCGTCGGTGTAACATTTAATCATTGAAGTAGAAGATAATAAAAGTTAATCTAAACCCAACATTGAACAGATTAAGGACACAGAAAACGAAAAGATAACGGTCGCAACTGGGGATCGAACCCAGGATAGCTGTCTTTCCGACACGACGCTTTTAATAAACAAGCCATTAAGAGCTCAGTGAGACCTGATTATTTTCTGTCTATTTTATCGATCTCTGATTTCAATTCAAAAATTTCCAAAATTATCCTCAATTATCCCATTTGTTGGCTGCTATCTTCGAGTGATTACAACACCCATCCCGAATAAATGTGTAACCTACCTGATACACATATCCAGGTTACAAATATATTCGGGTATACCTACCTACTATAATTTACTTGCTGCTGATATTATCTGGATTTGTTGTAATCAATTCAATTTATTTTTACCACTTTCTAATAGGTATGTAGTTCAGAAAAAAGTAAGTACCTGTTTGGTTTAGGGCAGTGTTTCCTAACCTTTTTCAGCCACGGACCCCTAGAAAATCAAGCACAATTTTCACGGACCCCCAATAAAAAAAAAACAGCAATAAATTTATGACCATTAATTTTAGTACTATAAAAACAAAAAAAAAATCTATAAAAATACGATAATAATTAACGTACAACAGCAACACCAACATTCACATTAATTAACGGTCAAATAATGTGAGTGTTGGTGTTGCTTTTTTGTACATAAATTAGTTATATTCGGGTTAATATTACTACTAAGTTGAAATCTCAAATCGAATTCCACTTGTAATCTGTTTCTGTATTTGTTTTTAGTGTGTACAAGAATAGAGAATGCCTTTTCACAGAGGTATGCGCTTGAGAAAAGCAATAAATGTTTCAGTACTTCTTCTGATATTTCTTTATAATCTTTCTTTACATTCACCTAAAATGTTAAAAAGAGGATTCTTTGAAATTACGTTGTAGCTGAATCATAAGATATTACTATTAATTGGGTTTTTCGTGCCGTTGTCAAGCCAGTAAAATCGGTAACATCTGTATTGAAAGAGTCTGATATCCAAATTTTTGAATTGTACGATTTGTCCAAAGGTCAAGCTTTGTTAGCATCGTTTCAATATTATCTCATCTTTGAAGATGTTGCTACAGCATAGCTATAGCATCCCCATTCTTGAGAAGTTATAATCCTCAATGTTATCTTACTCTGTATAATACATCCCTAAAAAAAAACGGATAATGAATTCATGACTTCTGAGTTCAGAGCCAATGAACATACTACTCTACTAAGGAAAGCTGTCTCTGCTGATGGAAAACGCTGTTTTATTTTTACCTTTATATAAAATTATTCTTATTTTATTTTGATTATCTTTAAAGATTTGTTTAGTTCGAATGACTTTGGTCGACGTAGGTCGTCTAATCTCGATGCCTCCATTTCATATATGTACATACGTAACTATCTCTTTGGGTTCATGAAATTTTCTGTTTAATATTTTCAAAGAATTTAGAAATCAGAATAAGCAGCCATTCCACGCTTGCCGCTTTTCCCCCCGCTATGAGCTCGTCTTGGGTATGTTTCGTAATAACACCTTATCTCTTTCCCACCCCCTCCCCGCCGCACAACCCGCGAAATAAAATAAATTGTTTGGCGCGGAATATGCTCGGGTAACAAAGTTTATTTACTGCAATAGACGAAATAATATGGTCCGGGATCTCATCGCGTAGACACTTTTCAGAGATGATTTAAGCGATAAAGGAAACTGGTTTTTTTACGTAACGCCATGAGGATACGAGGATACGCGTCATCGCATTTCTGAGGCTCTAAGTCAACTACACTGGTGACATTTAACAATTTAGAGATGAATAATGCACGAGGCATTTGGATATTTTTTCACTGTATTGTTTTATGTAACCTGGAGGGAATCGTATGCAAATATGCGAAAAAAATTGAAGTCCTTGAAAAATTTTGGGCGTTTTGTTGACAAAGTGTTTTTCTGGCTGTTAAAACTAGATAACTGAAAGAAAATTTTAAAAGGTAACAAAAACTCATTTGAAAAACAACAACAACGTGATCGTCACATTAATATATGGTTATTTTTAAACACAGTTCATAAAAAAAAGTTCTTTATAAATTCAGTACAAATACTGCTCGGTTTCTTTTTTTCTTGTCTAGCCTCAATTTTTTTAAGCTTATTAATCTTTTTATCATGATAGTTAAGTACCTAAAATTCCCAAAGGGTTTCATTTGATAAAATATCTAGAGAAATCTTTATTTGGGAGGCGGGTATGGGTATCGCCGCCCCGGAAACCATTTATTGGATAACCAACACCTCTGCCATAGGTCACCCCAAGTGGTTTGCTACGTTTGGTGACTTAGCGGGGCTGCTCGGGTTCATGGGGTTAGGTTTGTCCGGATTTTGGTAGCGGATGCCTCCGCCGGCACGGACGCGCAAAAAAAACAATAATTACTGTTAGAAATAAACTTGAAGTATAATACTTCTACAAGTTTATTTCTACAAGTTCAAGTATGTATAGGAAGGTTTATGAAAGTGTCAAAACAATCGAAAAATTAAATGTTTAAAAAAGACACTTTTAGCTTCCAAGTATGTACTGTGATGGAATCTCCACAGTACACAAAAATACCGTCTACCCCCCCCCCCCTAAATCCGCCGTTGGTTGTACCCAATAAATTAAAATATAAAAATTAAAATTAAATATTTTATAAAAATTAAAATTAATTAATTCATTATTAAAAATTAAAATTAATAAAAATGAGTTGTTTAAGGTAATAATGGATTGGGGGTTGTTGAATGGTTTTGATGTATGAATCCCAGCATTTTCAAGAATTTACTTAAAGAACTCAAAATTTAAATTTGATGTACCTACATATAATTGAGTATACAGAATTTAAAATTCAAACACGAAAAAGGTTTTCTTTATTGAGTTGGGTAGTTTCGTTAAAAATAAGTTAATATATTGTGGTTAGTTTTAAGAACCATATGTTTTACTTTAAATCTGTACATTTTTTTAAATAAAAAAACATCAAATTTACATTTTGAATCAAGAGTAATTCCTATATCTCATAGTGGTAACTGAATTTAATCGAACGTTATTAATGGAATACGCATAGTCTTTTTGACGAGTGAAGATAATAATGTAACATTTTCAATATTTAAAAACATTTCGTTTTGAATACACCAATTATTTAGTTCATAGCGGTCTTTTTCAACCATATCATTAATAGAAATTGTATGGTAAATCTTGATATTATCAGCACATAAATTAAATCACAGCATAACATGGGGCCAAGGTCACTAATCTATATTTATAAAAATTTAGGTTCCGTATGTTTGCGTTCGCTAATCTCGGAAAGTAATCGATGGATTGTTTCAATTTTTTTACAGAACATTGCATTTTAGCAGAAGAGCATTTATACATACTTATTATTTGGAAGTTACAAAGCAAAATAAAAATTTTATGCGTTTTAAATTGACTAATAATTTGTCATAGTAAACAACGGAATGACAGTTCTAGACAGAATGACATTTTGCAAAAAAATGATTGTTAAATAAAATTCTATTTTTGAAAATCTTTAAGTTGATAATTTATTTAAAGTAGGTACTCCCCTAATAGTTTGAATCGAATCAAGAATTTTAGATATTTTAAATAGGTACCTATGTAAGATACCAAATTTAACATACATGAAAAATTGAAATTTGAATAAAATTGTAAAAGGTGGTACGCGGGCTGTTTAAAAACTGAATGTACTGGGATTGAATATATGGAGCGCGGGAGGAGGGTTGGCGGGACGAGGGAGCGGTAAAGGGAAGAGGGAAGGCGGGGAAGGTGGAAGGCGAAGGCGAGAGGGGGGAGGGGAACCTGGGAAGGGGAGGGGAACCTGGGAGGGTGGAGGAGAACTCGGAAGAAGGGTTTGCGGGACGGAGGAAGGGGGGGGGGGGGGCAATGGAGTGGGGAGAGGGAAGGTGGAGGTGACGGAGTGGGAAGAGAGATGGGAAGCGAGAGGGGAAGAGGATGCAGGAGAAGAAGAGGAGGCGGAAGGGGAACGGGTCGAATGGGAAAGGACACTCAGGGAGAAACAATTTCTTTATTAAATGGCATAGCAACGCATGAAATAACGTGATATTGTAAAAGCCTTTAAGGTCTGAATAAATAAATAATTTTAAAAAATATATACTACAGCATAGTCACAGCAGTTATTCAATTAAGCAATGTGTCTTCTTGGAAAATGCACAGTTGCTAGACAATTTTTGTTAACTCCTCTAATAATTAAAATCAGACAAAGCCACAGCGAAGCGTGGTCGGGTTCAGCTAGTGAAGAATAAAAAAAGCGGAGGGCCAAGATTGGATCCACGTGGTAAACCTGAGATTGCGATTACGGGAAGTGACCAATACCCATTTATAAGTACTAGCTGTTTTCGGTTTTCCAAATAAGATATAAGCCATCTACATAGATCATCGTGAATGCCTATTCGACTAAGCTTCTGTAGTAAAATTTTGTTGATGAGTAGCAAGAAGATTTATTTATTTATTAATTTTCGGGAAATCGACAGTTTATATTTATTTCAGTATATTATATTTATTTCAGTATATTATATTTATTTCAGTATATTATATTTATTTCAGTATATTATATTTATTTATGTATCCATATTAGTTAAACAGTAATAATAGTTATATTGTATTGAAACCAAACATACCTATTTTTACAATCTATTTTTTTATTTTAATAATCTTTTTATGACGCAAATTACAAATACCATAAAATTGTATAATTTTCTTAGTAAATACATAATTAATGTGAATTTTTGTTTAGTGCTTATGGTAAAATTTTAGAAATTTTTAAACTGTTTTATTAGAAGATTATTTTATAGCCTTTTATTTATGAATGAAAAAACCTTGTTCTACTTAAATTTATCGCGATCGAATTAATAGAACGATTAAAAATAAATGTTTGGTTTGTTAAATAAATCTTTCATAGTTTCAGTGCAATTCCGAAAATTCGTACTAATATAAAACATATATTTAACTTTCATATTTGACATCATAATTTATGATTTACCAACGTGACTTGTATGCATGATATTTATGTACACTGTAAATAATACTGGACAAACTTGCACTACGCTGTTTTTGTTCGCTGACGCTGTCCGCTGTCGTAGTGTATTTTATAATTGGCTCTGAACTAAAATATTCTAGACCCAGAGAGTGATCGTATCTACGTCGTCGACGGTTGTACTAAAATCAATAAACGAAAAATTTTATTCTCCCACCTCTTGTATGAAAACGAAAAAGACGACGATGATGGAATGTCGAATGTCCTTAATTAATTAATTCCAATTATAGACAATTCACGAATTCACTTTCGAATCATATATCTATTGTGGTATTGCCAGTTACAAAAACGCACAAGAAAATAATAAATGCTTTATTTCATAAAACGTAAAAATGAAAATAAAATTCGCACAGGATGTGGTCGAAATTTTACATTAATTACATACCAACTCGTTAATAATTTTACCGTAAAAATAATATGATATCGTCGTTAAATATTTTATGTAAGTTCCAATCCGGGATACTTTATTTCTAGATTTGTAACACTTCGAATTTAAATATTATCGCAATGAAATGGTAAGGTACCGCGAATTTGTGAATATTGGAGTTTTTAAAACACTTGAAAATTAAATTGATGTTTTAAAAAAAAAATATTTTTATTTTACATTTGATTACAGTAAAATGCCGTATTGCCTGTCCTACTAGGTGTGAAACGCCTATGTTTATGTAGATGGGAATTAACAGAGTGGTTGTTAGCTAGGTTTTTGAAGTGAAAACTTCTTTGGCACCGTTGTGACTTGAAACTCGATGAAACGAAAAAGCGACACTAAAAAGAGACAAACCATACATCTACAAGATTTAACCTGCCAGAGAATGAGATAGAATAATCGGTTTCCTCTTTGTGCGGTGCATCATAGCCTCCCCACCCTTGTCTACTTTAGTTTTCTGAAGGTTTCACTTCTACCGCGTGTGAATTGCATGCTTGCAATTTTTTATCATGAAAATTACAGTTATAAATTATTAACAAAGTATTTTTTTTTAAACTAAACAATTCAAATATAAATGTAGAAGATTAAGATATGAATAATTTTGAGGAAATTAATTTTCAATTTGACAAAAAGACATAGTGATAAATGAAAAGAAAAAAAGTCAAGTGAAACTTCGTCAAGTTGTGATGAATGCCAACCTTCAACCTACGATAAGCCTACAAGAAATTTTTTTTCCCTCTAAATATCATGTAGAGAAAATGGTACATTCGGCGACATCTGTCCGAGCAGTTGGGAGCTATTATCTGCATAGAGACTGAAGCGAGGGAACACCATATCATAGTTATATCGAAAACAAAGGAAGTTTAAATTCTACCAATAAGAGAGTGGACTTTGATCATTTTGGGCGGCCTTGAATTAATTCTCACAGGGACTTAGGTTGAATGAACTGTATTAAAAACAATACTGAGGACAAAGAGTTGAAAGATTATCGACTCCGGGTCGTGTTTACATAAGACGCGATCGGGAACTGGGGGTTTTGGGTACCTACAATTTTAAACGTAAACACAAAAAAATCTTAGACGGGAATGTTGAAAATAAGTAAATGAAAAATCATCAATAAGGGCACGGAAAACGTAACATGAATGGTCCCAGGGGTCGATTTAATTAAAACCGATCTGGAATGATCACAAAAAACGGGTAGAATCTCGAAAATTTTCACAAACTGAATATAATAACCTGAAAAAGTGGGAAAATCTATTGATATGGAAATGGAATGGTGAAACGAAGTTATTAGAGCCAAATATCTCAAAAGAAAACTGATTGGAACTACTTAAATTGACTTTAATAGGTACCGATATAAGGATTACTCTGATCTGACAACACTATTCACGATAAACAGGATATTGAAAATATTGCATATCAAAGGCCACGGTACATTTTGGTCACTCTACAATTAAATCAAATCACAGGAAAAGATGTTTAACGTAGCCTGACACTGGGAAATGCGTGTGAACCGTCGAAGGAATCGCTAACCGTTTGACTAGAGAAAAAAGGTTGGCTATCACTTTGTTGATATGACTTTATCCAA
The DNA here is from genome assembly GCA_917880885.1 of Limnephilus marmoratus. NCBI lineage: Eukaryota > Metazoa > Arthropoda > Insecta > Trichoptera > Limnephilidae > Limnephilus > Limnephilus marmoratus. The sequence goes on along the minus strand of OU862921.1, from coordinate 23,947,963 downwards.
ATAAAATTATAGAACATGATTTCAAGCAATTAAGGGTATCATTAACACGAAACGACCTAAACAAAATTATACAAGTTAAATACGAATATTTACTCTAAAATAAAAACATTACTTTTATGGGGTAGGCATTAAAAAATGAATTACGAGCAAGTACATGAAATTTTTAAAATAAATACCTGTCAATGAGAAAATTTATGTGATTTTTTACGAGAGAGAGACACTAAACTAATTTGGTTCTAAGACATGAGATAGAAGATTAACAGAGATTTGACAAAAGGTCACATACGGAGGAACCGAATTTGGTCCTTTTCCTATGAAAGTCTGGGCGATCAGGGGTGATTTTTCTATGAAAGGGGAGCTCTAAAAAGTTTTTAAAAGACCATGGTTTGATAAAGAAAGGGAATTCGTTGGGAGATCGGAGGAGAGTTCAGATGAAATAACGGAAGTGCGGAGATTAAGAAAATGTGAAAGTGCGCGAAGAAGTCTCTTCTAGTAAGGTTGAAAAATGTCTACAAGTGTTTGCAAAAATAGTAAATTCAGTGTTTTATTCTCCTCTTAAGTTTGAGAAATAAAAGTCCGATAAAGTGCTTTAAAATAACACTTCGTGAAAGTTCGGGTGTTTTATAATGAAAGTGTTTAAAGTCAGTAAATAAGGATTAAATAATATTAGGGGTTCTCTTTTACAACTTATATTTAGTGGTTTTATAACATTTAACAAAAATCCAGTGTCTTAAAATAAATCAAATTACCGGATAAAAGAAAATATAACACGCGATTTAAAATTAACTATAGGTGATATAATAATTAAAACTTTAACTTTACTTTAAATAACATGACATAGGTAAAATAAATAACAATAACGAATTGTTCGAGTCACGCTTAAACTACAGTGGTTCAATAATTAGCGGTTAAAAATCCTTTGTGAATTGAATAACGAAATTGTAATAAACAGTAGTGATAATAATTCGTACACTTGGAAAACGTGCGTATCTACGGTTATTGATTCTAAAGTGATATTAAAGTATTGAGAATAAATAATGATTTACCTAATTCCGGACAATAAAATTAAACATCTGATTTGTTATTTGATGAATCACCTCTCGAAGGCGAATGAAATAAAACAGTAATTAATACGAGGTTGAGGAACTAAGCGAAATACCGAAGTGAATTTTAAATAGACAGATATTTGAAGAGTTTTTTTCATCATCGGAGTCTTTTCTCAAAAAGGGCCGATAGGAATCCATTAGCTAGGAAACGAAAAAAAAGGAAAACCTCGATCACAATGTCGAAGTTATGAAAGTTCCGGCTGGGAAAAATTGTAATCGATCGAGGGCGGTAAGATAAAACCAATTATTAATTATTTTCAGAGACAAAGAAGAAAGGGACGAGCGTGCATCACCAATAAATCAATCGGACCTTTGAAGTTTGTCACTAACACACTAATAACAATTTTCACTTGCTCGAAAGTGGGTCAAACAGGAAATACCTGCTTTAGAGTTAGGATACATATGTAGGTATTTACTTCAGTTAGGTAAATACGCTAATTTATTATAACTCATATAAAACGAATCGAGGCGCGTAGAACGTAATAAATGACTATCGTGGAAGCTCTTTATTCTATATTTCGTGTGCGGGAGTACACAAGCGTCTCAAAATTAGGCCAAACAAACAAATACCTACTTATAAATTAGGTCATACAAGTACTTGTTTTAGTTAGGTAGGTCTATTGTATATTTAAGCGCGTATAAGAATAGGCGTCATACGATATCAGTTTGACTCGTAACCGAAATACCTATATTTCTCAAAAACAAGTCAAGCAAGGAATACCTTAGTTGAAACTAGGTCACCCAGGTAGCTCTTAGGTTAGCAAAGTACCTACTTAAATGATTAATGTTCGGGCAAAACTAGGTCAAATAAATAGAAAAGAATTAGTTAAACGATGAATTGTGCTTCAAAAGGACAATGACCGTAGAAATAAACAATCTCCAAAGTAGGTCAGTATACCGAAGGTCAACTATGTGAAGTGTAAACAATTAAACCATAACAAATGACGTACCTATTTAATATCGTTCATTGGAGGTAATCATTTATTGGCTCAATGTAATTAGGTATTTATTACACGATGTGAATAGAAATATGCCTCTCAAACAACTTAGGGTATAATAATAATAAAAATAATAATTTATCCCAGAATATATGCAGGGAAAGTGCGATACAATACGTTCCATATTTTAAAATTACAAATAATAATAATAATAAGACGAGGGAAAATAATTAACGACAACACATAAATTAAATAAACAAATAACCATGAGAAATGAAATACGTAACGCTAAAATCAATGGAAATAGCCAATTGGTAGGTATAACTAATACCTACCGAATCCTTTCACCAGCGTGATTAGGGTATGTTATATGACCTTCGATTGTGTATCTAAAATTTCGATTAGAGTTCAATGACACGGTCACCTAAATTCCATCAACGAATAAACAAAACAAAAGCACAAAAGTCAAGGGGCAGGTTTATCAATCATAGCTTACGACGGAAACTTCGCCCAATATGTGAAAGAAAAATCGACGTTAAATTCACTCAATTCTAAACAACTGATTATACTAGAGCAATCGCCAATAGGTAGCATTGATTCCGCGCGCAAAATTTCGCAAAGTAAAGTACTGCGACTAGCTTCGAACTCAAAGAGAGCTCATCACAATTATTCAGGAGGTCATTGATTCAATGACAACTTGACTTATCTCATTTTAAATCTTTCTTATAGCAAGTAGGTATCCAAGAACCCATAAATACCCATAATCCTAAAACCTAATACACGAGGAGCTAGTGACCTCATTTAAAAAACACTGGTGTTCAAATACTCATACAGTCCTGAATCCTAACTTTTCTCGAACGTAAGTTTCAAGGCTACGGTATGTGTTTATGAGCCATCCGGAAATGTAAGTGTCAACCTTTCCCGAACGGAGAGAGCTTTGATCTTGTGGCGGTATTGTCGAGGTGGGGCATACGGGGAAGAGGAAGGACGTGTGCGGACAATACGCAGACGCGGCATTAAAGCTACAGGTTATTCGCATACCGGAAGTTCTTGTCAAACCTGAAAGCAAACATAAGGTTCACGAGGTGAGTTTTATGTCAGCTAGTCAGAGGTGGAGTGTAACGCTGGGTCGGTCACGTGGGAGGAAGGATCTGCCCGTCACAAGCTTACGCCACATTCAACGGATAGAGGCATGATAAGGGAAGACATGAAATACCCCTTCTAGACTCAGTAGAGTTAAATTCAACCCGGAGGCGTCGGAAGTCGGAGTGGGACAGAAAAACGGCATGAAGACTTGGTATTCTCCCTGCTGGCGTGAAGGGCCCCTTTCATAGCATGAGACGCTTGTCGAAGAGAGTAAAACTCGGATCTAAGGATAAGCCTAGCAAACGTACTGGAAGAATCCGGGTTTGTAATTGTTGTTCATCGGTTTTCACTTGGTTAGCGGAGGAGCCGACTTTTCAGCAAACATATTATCCCCCTCCCCATATCCATCCATTCCTGCTCTTTCAACAATTTTGCGAATACTAACCAATAACACTAACTATGACTACAAACACATTATGTTAGGAGGTTGCAGACAAGGACTTCAATTGAGAAAACTGGACCCTCGAGTACGATCCCCGGTAAGGTAAGGTTTGCTTTCTTGAAATGTTAAATTTATTAACTGTTGTTTTATGTTATCGATGTATCCGCGGTGATAGGAAGAATTAAATAAACACACTAAATTCCTACAGAAATCAGATAGACACAAAGTTTAAGGCGGGGTTAGTTTATCAAACTCGGTAAAAGATACTCAAATAATAATAATTAATAAATCGGAAGATTCTCACCCTTTCTCTAAAAGAATCTATGGGTTACCACACGTAATACATTATCTTCTCTACATATGTGTGCATATTAAGTATGCAAACAGATGTAAAATCTAAAACAAAAAATACACAACGCAGATTATAGAAATAATGTGAACTAAAATCTTAAATCTTGATTACTGTGAGAAAATCGCGGGGATTTAAGAAGATAGGGTAGGTTTAGCTAGATTATAAAGTATAGGGGTTTAGAAATCACGAGCCTGAGGTAGAAATAAACCGAAAGGAGGGTTGAGTCAGGCCATCATACCTAGTGGTGTGATCAGTAGGACATAAGGGTAGAATTATGAGCGTGGCTACGAGACAGGAGCTACGAGATTTAAACTACGAGGTAGAAGCTTAGAAAAGTAAATCAGCTAGGTAGGGTTCATCACAATTGGTGTCAAAAGCCGAGGGTGGCGGACCATTACAACTGTTGCCGCGGACCAGGAGAGTAAAGGTTACAAGTTGAGAGAATTCTGAGATATTATAAAAATAAAATAAAATGAACAAATAAATGAAATTATAATTAATTGGAAAAAAAAGTGAATATTTTAAACGAAAAGTGAAAAACGTGCCATTAAAACAACTTCAGATTACATAAAACAAGTGGAAAAAAAAATCGCATCATTAAATTATACAATAGAAATATAACAATAAATCAAAAAAATAATTTAAACGAAAAGTGAAAAACGTGCCATTAAAACATCTTCATTAAACGTGAAACAAGTGGAAAAAAAAAACGTACCATTAAATAAAACAGTCGGAAAAAAAAAATATAATAACTCAAAAACCAAATATCTTAAAACAAAAAGTGAAAAACGTGCCATTAAAACAACTTCAGATTACATAAAACAAGTGGAAAAAAAAATCGCATCATTAAATTATACAATAGAAATATAACAATAAATCAAAAAAATAATTTAAACGAAAAGTGAAAAACGTGCCATTAAAACATCTTCATTAAACGTGAAACAAGTGGAAAAAAAAAAAACGTACCATTAAATAAAACAGTCGGAAAAAAAAAATATAATAACTCAAAAACCAAATATCTTAAAACAAAAAGTGAAAAACGTGCCTTATACCAGATAAAAATCATAAATCTCATAACACCCAGGAATGTTGACCCAGATTTAGAAGGGTGGTGCGTATTGACAAACAAAAAAAAAGCCGTTATATAAATAAAAGCGCATTCCTCAATAATAATAATCATTCAAATTAGTTCATTGACTGAAGCCCGAAAATAAACAACGATTAAATAACACCGTCGCGGGGGAATGTTTGTGTTGCCACAAACATAAGTGGTCTTACTGATAAATATGTTTGTAACAGAATAGATAAATCTTAGTTATGTTCGCATTGGAACATCTCGAGATATTACTTTAAATAATAAAGAGATACTTAGATAGTTAATCAAATGACGTTGTTTATGTTAATAGTGGTCGAGGGTATTATTGTTTCCTTCGAGTTGAAGGATTTTATAAATAAATACATCTTCAACATGGTGACATAAAAATAAATAAAATCAACATAACATACAAAGCAAAGGACGAATAAAAATAAAATAAAATATTTACACATAAATAAAGTGAGATTTTCAAATCGTTGCGTTCAAACGTGTAACAGGGATGGATTGGAGATACATCATTACATGGATGCCGGCTGAATAAATTAAAAATTTAGACTTACCGGGGGTTGGCATATTTCTCGGGTAACCGGATTTTTTCCGATTTGCAATATAGAGCCAATAAGTGGAGCGGTTTAAAACGCATCCGAATTTAGGAGGGGGTAACTTGTTTAAAACGGGGTTTAGGTACATTATACATTTGTATATACGTGCAAATAAATAAATAAACAAACAAAGCCGGGTTGCATTAAAAATTATTGCACATAGCTATGTTGCAGATTGTTTAGGGAAATATTGTATAAATAATGACTCCCTGAATTATAATAACGATGATTGAAGGTGATTCAATTCCTAATAAGCGGCCCGTGAGCTTATAAATACCTCAATTCATTGGAAAAAATTAAATGAGATCGGTGAAGTAAAATCTTAGGGGGGGGAGGTTACGGAAAGGAAAACTTAGGGGAGGTTACGGAAGTAGAGTCTTAGGGGGGAGTTTGTGGAAGTAAGAATCTTAGGGGGGTAGGACAAAGAGTAGGTACAGCAACTGACGTAAGTTAGCCGACTTAAATAGGTCATTGAGTAGACAAGAGTACATTGAAAAATGGTTTCAGCACAGAGGAAAACCGAACAAGATTCTACGATATAAAATAGTGAAAGGCAGGGGCGCGCAACAAGTTTGAAGAAAAGAACAAAAAGGAAAGATTTAAGGAAGATTGCACAAAATTAGATCTATGTTTAGTTCTAATTCCATCAACTAACACTAGGAGGCGTGTTTACCGCTGGAATTATAACTATAGGGGGGCTGTGATGAATGCCAACCTTCAACCTACGATAAGCCTACAAGAAATTTTTTTTCCCTCTAAATATCATGTAGAGAAAATGGTACATTCGGCGACATCTGTCCGAGCAGTTGGGAGCTATTATCTGCATAGAGACTGAAGCGAGGGAACACCATATCATAGTTATATCGAAAACAAAGGAAGTTTAAATTCTACCAATAAGAGAGTGGACTTTGATCATTTTGGGCGGCCTTGAATTAATTCTCACAGGGACTTAGGTTGAATGAACTGTATTAAAAACAATACTGAGGACAAAGAGTTGAAAGATTATCGACTCCGGGTCGTGTTTACATAAGACGCGATCGGGAACTGGGGGTTTTGGGTACCTACAATTTTAAACGTAAACACAAAAAAATCTTAGACGGGAATGTTGAAAATAAGTAAATGAAAAATCATCAATAAGGGCACGGAAAACGTAACATGAATGGTCCCAGGGGTCGATTTAATTAAAACCGATCTGGAATGATCACAAAAAACGGGTAGAATCTCGAAAATTTTCACAAACTGAATATAATAACCTGAAAAAGTGGGAAAATCTATTGATATGGAAATGGAATGGTGAAACGAAGTTATTAGAGCCAAATATCTCAAAAGAAAACTGATTGGAACTACTTAAATTGACTTTAATAGGTACCGATATAAGGATTACTCTGATCTGACAACACTATTCACGATAAACAGGATATTGAAAATATTGCATATCAAAGGCCACGGTACATTTTGGTCACTCTACAATTAAATCAAATCACAGGAAAAGATGTTTAACGTAGCCTGACACTGGGAAATGCGTGTGAACCGTCGAAGGAATCGCTAACCGTTTGACTAGAGAAAAAAGGTTGGCTATCACTTTGTTGATATGACTTTATCCAAATAAAATTATAGAACATGATTTCAAGCAATTAAGGGTATCATTAACACGAAACGACCTAAACAAAATTATACAAGTTAAATACGAATATTTACTCTAAAATAAAAACATTACTTTTATGGGGTAGGCATTAAAAAATGAATTACGAGCAAGTACATGAAATTTTTAAAATAAATACCTGTCAATGAGAAAATTTATGTGATTTTTTACGAGAGAGAGACACTAAACTAATTTGGTTCTAAGACATGAGATAGAAGATTAACAGAGATTTGACAAAAGGTCACATACGGAGGAACCGAATTTGGTCCTTTTCCTATGAAAGTCTGGGCGATCAGGGGTGATTTTTCTATGAAAGGAGAGCTCTAAAAAGTTTTTAAAAGACCATGGTTTGATAAAGAAAGGGAATTCGTTGGGAGATCGGAGGAGAGTTCAGATGAAATAACGGAAGTGCGGAGATTAAGAAAATGTGAAAGTGCGCGAAGAAGTCTCTTCTAGTAAGGTTGAAAAATGTCTACAAGTGTTTGCAAAAATAGTAAATTCAGTGTTTTATTCTCCTCTTAAGTTTGAGAAATAAAAGTCCGATAAAGTGCTTTAAAATAACACTTCGTGAAAGTTCGGGTGTTTTATAATGAAAGTGTTTAAAGTCAGTAAATAAGGATTAAATAATATTAGGGGTTCTCTTTTACAACTTATATTTAGTGGTTTTATAACATTTAACAAAAATCCAGTGTCTTAAAATAAATCAAATTACCGGATAAAAGAAAATATAACACGCGATTTAAAATTAACTATAGGTGATATAATAATTAAAACTTTAACTTTACTTTAAATAACATGACATAGGTAAAATAAATAACAATAACGAATTGTTCGAGTCACGCTTAAACTACAGTGGTTCAATAATTAGCGGTTAAAAATCCTTTGTGAATTGAATAACGAAATTGTAATAAACAGTAGTGATAATAATTCGTACACTTGGAAAACGTGCGTATCTACGGTTATTGATTCTAAAGTGATATTAAAGTATTGAGAATAAATAATGATTTACCTAATTCCGGACAATAAAATTAAACATCTGATTTGTTATTTGATGAATCACCTCTCGAAGGCGAATGAAATAAAACAGTAATTAATACGAGGTTGAGGAACTAAGCGAAATACCGAAGTGAATTTTAAATAGACAGATATTTGAAGAGTTTTTTTCATCATCAGAGTCTTTTCTCAAAAAGGGCCGATAGGAATCCATTAGCTAGGAAACGAAAAAAAAGGAAAACCTCGATCACAATGTCGAAGTTATGAAAGTTCCGGCTGGGAAAAATTGTAATCGATCGAGGGCGGTAAGATAAAACCAATTATTAATTATTTTCAGAGACAAAGAAGAAAGGGACGAGCGTGCATCACCAATAAATCAATCGGACCTTTGAAGTTTGTCACTAACACACTAATAACAATTTTCACTTGCTCGAAAGTGGGTCAAACAGGAAATACCTGCTTTAGAGTTAGGATACATATGTAGGTATTTACTTCAGTTAGGTAAATACGCTAATTTATTATAACTCATATAAAACGAATCGAGGCGCGTAGAACGTAATAAATGACTATCGTGGAAGCTCTTTATTCTATATTTCGTGTGCGGGAGTACACAAGCGTCTCAAAATTAGGCCAAACAAACAAATACCTACTTATAAATTAGGTCATACAAGTACTTGTTTTAGTTAGGTAGGTCTATTGTATATTTAAGCGCGTATAAGAATAGGCGTCATACGATATCAGTTTGACTCGTAACCGAAATACCTATATTTCTCAAAAACAAGTCAAGCAAGGAATACCTTAGTTGAAACTAGGTCACCCAGGTAGCTCTTAGGTTAGCAAAGTACCTACTTAAATGATTAATGTTCGGGCAAAACTAGGTCAAATAAATAGAAAAGAATTAGTTAAACGATGAATTGTGCTTCAAAAGGACAATGACCGTAGAAATAAACAATCTCCAAAGTAGGTCAGTATACCGAAGGTCAACTATGTGAAGTGTAAACAATTAAACCATAACAAATGACGTACCTATTTAATATCGTTCATTGGAGGTAATCATTTATTGGCTCAATGTAATTAGGTATTTATTACACGATGTGAATAGAAATATGCCTCTCAAACAACTTAGGGTATAATAATAATAAAAATAATAATTTATCCCAGAATATATGCAGGGAAAGTGCGATACAATACGTTCCATATTTTAAAATTACAAATAATAATAATAATAAGACGAGGGAAAATAATTAACGACAACACATAAATTAAATAAACAAATAACCATGAGAAATGAAATACGTAACGCTAAAATCAATGGAAATAGCCAATTGGTAGGTATAACTAATACCTACCGAATCCTTTCACCAGCGTGATTAGGGTATGTTATATGACCTTCGATTGTGTATCTAAAATTTCGATTAGAGTTCAATGACACGGTCACCTAAATTCCATCAACGAATAAACAAAACAAAAGCACAAAAGTCAAGGGGCAGGTTTATCAATCATAGCTTACGACGGAAACTTCGCCCAATATGTGAAAGAAAAATCGACGTTAAATTCACTCAATTCTAAACAACTGATTATACTAGAGCAATCGCCAATAGGTAGCATTGATTCCGCGCGCAAAATTTCGCAAAGTAAAGTACTGCGACTAGCTTCGAACTCAAAGAGAGCTCATCACAATTATTCAGGAGGTCATTGATTCAATGACAACTTGACTTATCTCATTTTAAATCTTTCTTATAGCAAGTAGGTATCCAAGAACCCATAAATACCCATAATCCTAAAACCTAATACACGAGGAGCTAGTGACCTCATTTAAAAAACACTGGTGTTCAAATACTCATACAGTCCTGAATCCTAACTTTTCTCGAACGTAAGTTTCAAGGCTACGGTATGTGTTTATGAGCCATCCGGAAATGTAAGTGTCAACCTTTCCCGAACGGAGAGAGCTTTGATCTTGTGGCGGTATTGTCGAGGTGGGGCATACGGGGAAGAGGAAGGACGTGTGCGGACAATACGCAGACGCGGCATTAAAGCTACAGGTTATTCGCATACCGGAAGTTCTTGTCAAACCTGAAAGCAAACATAAGGTTCACGAGGTGAGTTTTATGTCAGCTAGTCAGAGGTGGAGTGTAACGCTGGGTCGGTCACGTGGGAGGAAGGATCTGCCCGTCACAAGCTTACGCCACATTCAACGGATAGAGGCATGATAAGGGAAGACATGAAATACCCCTTCTAGACTCAGTAGAGTTAAATTCAACCCGGAGGCGTCGGAAGTCGGAGTGGGACAGAAAAACGGCATGAAGACTTGGTATTCTCCCTGCTGGCGTGAAGGGCCCCTTTCATAGCATGAGACGCTCGTCGAAGAGAGTAAAACTCGGATCTAAGGATAAGCCTAGCAAACGTACTGGAAGAATCCGGGTTTGTAATTGTTGTTCATCGGTTTTCACTTGGTTAGCGGAGGAGCCGACTTTTCAGCAAACATATTATCCCCCTCCCCATATCCATCCATTCCTGCTCTTTCAACAATTTTGCGAATACTAACCAATAACACTAACTATGACTACAAACACATTATGTTAGGAGGTTGCAGACAAGGACTTCAATTGAGAAAACTGGACCCTCGAGTACGATCCCCGGTAAGGTAAGGTTTGCTTTCTTGAAATGTTAAATTTATTAACTGTTGTTTTATGTTATCGATGTATCCGCGGTGATAGGAAGAATTAAATAAACACACTAAATTCCTACAGAAATCAGATAGACACAAAGTTTAAGGCGGGGTTAGTTTATCAAACTCGGTAAAAGATACTCAAATAATAATAATTAATAAATCGGAAGATTCTCACCCTTTCTCTAAAAGAATCTATGGGTTACCACACGTAATACATTATCTTCTCTACATATGTGTGCATATTAAGTATGCAAACAGATGTAAAATCTAAAACAAAAAATACACAACGCAGATTATAGAAATAATGTGAACTAAAATCTTAAATCTTGATTACTGTGAGAAAATCGCGGGGATTTAAGAAGATAGGGTAGGTTTAGCTAGATTATAAAGTATAGGGGTTTAGAAATCACGAGCCTGAGGTAGAAATAAACCGAAAGGAGGGTTGAGTCAGGCCATCATACCTAGTGGTGTGATCAGTAGGACATAAGGGTAGAATTATGAGCGTGGCTACGAGACAGGAGCTACGAGATTTAAACTACGAGGTAGAAGCTTAGAAAAGTAAATCAGCTAGGTAGGGTTCATCACAATTGGTGTCAAAAGCCGAGGGTGGCGGACCATTACAAAGTTCACATACATACAATACATAGTATATGTACATATATACACACAGTATGCCTAAATGTGTATATTCTCTTCTTTTTGTGAAAAACCTATTAAATGATTTTTTTGTTTATTATTTGTGAACTTTACTATAAATAATTAATTTGTATTTGGACAAAAATTTATTTATTTATTTAAGGAACATTAACAGTCTTAGTAACATAATATACATAAGAGGATGACAAAAAACAGACCAATTATTAATGTTCACAGATAGGTATTTAGAAACATAAAAGTAACTGAATGTAAACTAGAATATTTAAGAAAAGACAAAAAAAACAGAACAAAGCATCAATTAAAAAAATAATTATTATACAGGTGTTGATTCAACGAGTGATAAACCTAAATATAAAAAACGACAATAAAATAAATGCGATTATAACTATACTTAAATAGGATGCGAAATAGGTATTTGGGTTGGGACGGGTAAGGGGAGGACAGGGATAAGGAAAAGTTGCCACGCAGGTAATTTAAAAATATTAGGTACAATTAATTTCATCATCATGAATATGTGTTATTCGCACCTAGAATGCGGTACAATGAAATTCAAGTGTTTTTATATGTGCAAATTGAATGTTATAATAGTTACATGTCCTTTGCATAAATTCATTTTGGTTGGAATTGGTGTTGCATCTATCAATGTCGAAAGGGGTATTTTGTCTGCTATATCGAGTCGGCGCATGTTTCGATATATTCATAATTATTTCTTCAGATAATTATTATTTATTATTTCTACATTTTCAACTGAATAAGAAAATATGTGCAAATAAATTTCTTGTGTTTTTATTTCAATTCTACATACTTATTATGTATGCACACAAAAAAATATTATGTAGCCAAATCATCGATGTACAAAAGTTCTTATTAAAACTACGATTTTCACATAAATTTTTCGATGGCAAAGGTTCCGTTTAACGTTTTGTCATGTCTTCCATAATATTATAAGAAACAAATTATGACATACGTTCCTTTCGAATGCTCCACGATGGCGTAAATGTGAGTTCTGTTCGGGAAAACTTTAGTCATTATTTAGTTACCGGAAAGTTTTTTTTAAATATTTTGGGTAGATACTTCAACTGTGTGAGTCATAGATGACAACTTTTATATTTTTATTTCGAATAATTTATCGTAAATATTAAAAACCCAGTGTTTACCACATTTCTTATTTTTTTACGTTAACTCCACACAGGAAGCCCTGAGGAAAATTATTTCCCTCAGGGCCTATATCATCTTTAAAGATGCTGTGTGGAGGGACATGATTTGTAAGTTAATTTTTTTTAAACTGCATTTATCACTTCAGATGAAGTTATACGTGAAATTCTATTTAGATACTATTTAGATTATTAATCTTTACGACGAATCGGCTTACAATATGAACATCAAAAAATATGCTACGGATAAATTGAAGCTTTTACTTGCTTTTCTGTGTATCGGAATAACAATAAAATTATTATTTACATTACAAAAAATATAAGCGCAAACCACTAAAAAAAAAGTTTTTTCATTACTTAACTATGAAGCAATACAAGAAACAATTTTTTTTAAATACCCTTCTATGGCTAAGGCTATTTTTGAGGTTTTCTATATTCTAACTTTTTTTCGTTCTTATAAAATTATGCACAAAATAAATAAAAACAACTTTTTCGCTTACTTGCCTCGTGCAAATAAGATGCTTGATTTTAAAATTTGCAAGCATTAGAATCGAAATATTTCTAGCGTTTATATACCTCGGCAACCCTTGGCTAATCACAACGCATTTCTCACATAGGATTTTACTTCTTAATTTAGTTGACAAGGATATTTCCTTTTATCTTTTGGGTACCCCATTAATTGTACTTGACGCTAAATTTGTAAAATAATTTTATTTATATTTTTTTAAAGGTTTTTATGATTACGTTTGGCCTTGTTTTATTCGGAAGTGTCGATGTTTGCCGAAATTATTGCAGGTTTACTAAAAGAGAATTCATCAATCAATCATTAATCCAATCAATCATTATTTTGTATTTTCACGCCGTAAAAAAGGAGGCTGGAAAATCCTAAATTGGGGTAAAATGAATAAAGAACGTAGGTATCAAATGTCCGTCTACCTGTACTGTTTCACATGAGGCGTGCCAACAGAATTTAAAAAAAACCACGTCATCAACCTCCATATGTATTATATGTAACAAACACTGAATTCTTTATTCACAAAATGTCATTAAAACTTCAATTCTTATTGCCTTTAATTTTTTGCCCATTCGGGTATAAAAAGTCTCCTTTTTTTCTTAATGCGATTTTAATCCTAACGAATAAAGAAACTGTTTGAAAGACGAGCTCAGAATCGCTTGCGCGAATATCAATCTGGGACCTAGTTTCTTTTTGAACATTGTAGCTACTCTGAATGATTTCAAATAAATTTTCTATAGTTCTTGCGCGAGACTTTTGCCAACTGTCAATGGCGTAAATAACGAGATTTTACTTTTTCGAGAATACAAAGGTCATTATTTATTTGAAAAGTCCTTTGAATTGTGTTACACGTTTTAATGCAATTTGGGAGGCGGTAATGGGAACCGCTGCCCCGTGAACTACATATTGGATAACCAACACCTCCGCCAAAGTTCACTCCAAGTGGTCCGCTATGTTTGGTGACTTAGCAAGGGTGAACGGGTCCATAGGGTGAGGTTTTGGTGGTGTTACCTGGACACACTGAACCCCAGATCCCTAGGACCCCTCATACCCAGACCCCTCCCAAAAAAACCCTCCCACCGCATCCCAAAAGATGTCATAGGCCCTGAGGGAAATTATTTTCCTCAGGGCGTCCTGTTTGGGATACTTGTAAAAAAAATGTTTTCCAATTTAATTGAATTTGTGTGTAGCACGATCAAACGCATCGAGAAAAATATATTTTAATCAACATGGATTGAAACAGATCTGTCGATTCTCTATCCACCAAATTTACTGCTGGTATCCTATAGAATTTAATTGCTGTTATAAATACATAATCCCATGTCATTTGCTTGTTTTATTGGTGACATTGTGCAGGTATTTGAACAATTTCTGAAGTAAATAATGTTTGGAGATCGAAAAAAATTAGAAAGGGCTGTTTATTAACTTTCGCATCCGGCACAATACAGAATTGTATGATATATATAAGGCACCTAGCATCTTAACACATATGAGACTCCTCAGGCTGAGATGGGCTGGGCATGTATAGAGAATGCCGGATACACGCGTCCCAAAAAGAATTTTGACTGAACACCCAGGTGGAAAGAGAAAAGTGAGAAGACCCAGACTGAGGTGGGAAAACGAAGTAAGAGGGGATGCAGCACAGCTTCTCCAGGTTCCAAATTAGAAGTCAGCCGCTGAGGCATGGAGGAGTTGCAGACGACTGTTGCAGGAGGCCAAAGCTCGATATGGGCTGTAGCGCCATCGAAGAAGAAGAATATTTATTAACTTTCACCTGGTGAAATATTAATTATGACTTATTATTAATCAATTTTTGTATTCGTCCTTGTTATTAATAGGTAGGTTTGATTACAACACCTCAGAAGCACATTGATAAATATTATTTTAGGTAAACACCTTAAATAGCTAATCGACGGAAGAGTAAACAATATATTTTAGCTGCGAGAGTTTTAATTAATTAATTCTTAAATATCCAAGAAATACACTCGAGGAAGGTCGCTTGAACACTGTTTTACGCACCAAAAAACTCGAATAGGCGATCATAAATTTATTGATCACCATTGTCAATAAGGCGATTCAATTGCTTGACGATACTGTACTGACTGTTGACATTTCCAACGCCACATGACACGCAGACAATTTAGCATCTATTATCTTTTGATGCACGTCTGAACATGGCCTCTAACCTCCCTCCATGACTTCTTCGTAAGTATTTGTAAATAATTGTTCGATTTTTTATGATCTGTCACCTACAATAACACCAAATTCAAAAATATTCTTAAAATATTTACATGTTATTTACATCTATTGCACACACGATGACACAATTTTAGGTGCTCCCATGCGGAACAAACTCCGGACGGGCAACTAACTTCTTAATTTGAATAGAAACTTATAAAGACATTAAGAGAAGAGTTCTGCCACCTCAGGAGACACATACAATTGTGGGAACGGAATGCATAATGTTCAGCGT
Source organism: Limnephilus marmoratus (assembly GCA_917880885.1). NCBI lineage: Eukaryota > Metazoa > Arthropoda > Insecta > Trichoptera > Limnephilidae > Limnephilus > Limnephilus marmoratus. The sequence continues at coordinate 23,932,237 of OU862921.1, read as the reverse complement.
TGCTGTAAGAAATACGAAGATGTAGAAGCCTCAATTTTTAATCGTTAATGCCAAAATCTTGCTTTTATGGGAAGAAGCGGAGAAGTTGATAGAAGCAGTACACAAATCGTATAATCGAACTTTTTTTCTGTAACATTTTTAATAACACATGCATATTGCCCAAATATTTACACACATTATTTTTTTATGTGAATACCTCACAAAAGTCCCAGCTTGCTCCCAACTGGAGCCAGTAACACAATTGCATCCCCAATTGAGATATATTGTAAGGCTGAAGGTAGTGGGAAGGGGAAATAGATGGGGTAGAGGAAGGTGGGGATGTACTTGGCTATTCAGATCTGGTCATTAAACATGGCTAAAGCCATTTCAAGCAACGTTTCTATTCTTAATGGTGGTCTTGTACCAGGGCGATAATGAAAGTTCTTCATTTAAAAGTTGCTTGCAATGGTACCATGGTACCAAACCAGGTACTTTCTCACTTTCCTCTTTTCCGTCTCATTTCCATTTCTACTACCTTCAGCCTCACAACATACTTCAATTGGGATGCCGTAGTCTAATTGGCTCCAGACGTCGGAGAGCAGATAGGACTCTGATGCGGTATTCACATAAAACATATTATAATCTGAAGCAACTCAAAGTGTTTCCAAGTAAAAGTGCATCTTAAATAACTTTTAACGATGAAGTCGGTTATTTATTTATTTATTTTAGAGAAATCAAGAGTTTACAATTTGTTTAATTCCTGCATCTGTAATTTACCTAACTCAGAAACCAATTATAGATTTCCCAATTCTACTAATATATTATGTATCTAGAAATTAAACAATAATCCTACAACAACTAAAAGATAAATAAGTTTTAAGATTTTCACGGCCAAAAGCATTTTCGTTATTTGTTTTTGGGGTGTTATGCCGTGTTGCGCTACCTCCTTCTTTAGCCAACGTTTCGGACATCGTTGCAGTGTCCATTCTGGGCAGATCCGGTAGATCCGGAAGATGGATCTACCGGATCTGCCCTGAATGGACACTGCAACGATGTCCGAAACGTTGGCTAAAGAAGGAGGTAGCGCAACACGGCATAATACCCCAAAAACAAATAACGAAAAAAAACTAAAAGATATTACATTATTATACCAGGAGGTAGGTAGTACATAATATATGTCATTACATAAAATATCATATGCAGTTTTGTACTCATTTAATACATTTTTAATATCCTTTTGATCGAGTTTTCATATTTATTTTCGTCGCAATTGAAGATATCTATATCAGAGAGAATGTTATTATATGTTGAACACAGTCTTATAAGGCAAACATTTTGGTTAGAATTTGTTTCACGGTATTTTTCTTTGAAAATATTATACAAACATGTGTACCGTGTAGGTACTTTCAAATCTATACTGTTCAATAATGCAGGACAGTCAGTTATGTTATTTATGATTTTATATAGCCATTCAATTTTACAGTAACGCTTTTCTGAGAGATAATAATTTATTTTTTGTGTAATGATTGTACGAGTACATGATTCAAATATTATCTCGAATCAATGTTGTATAAGCCAATGATTATATCCAACGAAAATAAAGCGCCTTCGAATATTACCAATAATGAATAAATTATATCGTTGGCGTCTAAGCCTCCTTAAATTTTGTGAATTTTAGAATGTTTCATGGATCAAGGAAAATAGAGATAAACTTCTTGGGGAATTAGTTCTTGGATCGCAAAAATTCTTAGAAAGCATACTTACTTTAACCAGTGATTTTTGAAATTATTTGGAGTTAAAAAAAAATTAAATTTTGTGATCTGGTGACTTTTGTCTTTTTTAATATTTTATCAAAAAAAAACTTCACTCAGCCGAGTAACCGTCCAACCCCTCACCCCGACCCTGATTTTTTTTACATTGCTCCACTCAGAAGGCCCTGAGGAAAACAACGGCTTCTCTTCACGGCCTTTATCATCTTTGGGGATGCTGGTAGAGGGGCTTTTTAGGAAAGGAAGGATGGGAAGTTCTTGGATGGAAAAGAGTATGAGGGGTGGGTAGGAATCGGGGTCAGTGTGTCCAGGAGTGACGGACGTATGAATGCACCTCTTCCACTGCGGTGCAAGGCGATGTTGCGAGAGAGTACGGCTGGAGAAGTCAAAAGGACTCCCTCAAACATTCTCTCCCGATCCGGCCTGCTATGCAGTTGGTGGGCAGACGCATCCGCCGCCAAAATACGAACAAACTTGCTATGTCACCAAACGTAGCGAACTACATGGGGTTACCTATTGCAAAGGTATTGGTTATCCGATAAATGGTTCCTGGGGCGGCGGTACAAATGCCCGCTTTCCAAATTGTAAATACTCACTTCTTCTTTTTCTTAAAATATTATTTTCTTAAATATTACTGATTTTTTTTAAATATTTTTGGTTTAAAAAGCAAAAAATGTCACGGGAGACCAAATTTTTATTTACATGTTTTACTAAATCACTGGAAGTTTAAAGATAAGTGAATTAAGTCCCTTCACCCATAAGAGAAAAATTAGTAATGGCAAGATTGCAATACTGAATAAGAAGTTATAGAGGATGAATTAATTGGTATGAATATATTTGACTGTATATTTATATATCTTTGCTAATATTTTTATGTAAAGACTAGCCCACTGCCCACTCGCCGTGATGTGTTATAAATTATACATCGAATGCAAGTAAATGATGTCTTGAGGAAAAAACATAAAATTTTGAGGTTGAAATCGAAATTTTCGGATGAACGCTAATATGAGGATATTAAAGATATGTTAAATGATTATGTAAGTAGGTTAAAATTATGAAAAACTTAACTCCGTAAAAACAATTTTTTGGTTTTCCATGCCTTGTAGTGAATAATAAATAAAAATATAATTATTTAAATATAGTTTATACAATATATTAATTGCAATATCTGCTTTAAAAAAAACAATTTCGTATTTCGATCGGAATAATTTTGACTTTAATTTGAATTTTTACTTACTTTGAAACACTTCACGTAAAAAAAAATAAAATTGCGATACGAAAAATCCATGCTTTAAAGTCATCATTAATTTATTTCTAAAGAACTATTAACCACAAACCTTCATGGTGGTGTCTTTAGTTTCATATTGAAATATGCTTAAGTCATTAAATGCACTAAATTATTCTTTTCTTAGATCCGTTGAAGATACACAATACCGCCATATAATGAGATTGGTCTTCTTTAATTGGTGAGGTCCATAAATGAAACGCATCTGTTTAGCATATTATTATTTTCCGCCAACGTCTTCAAAATGTCAATGATCTAACCAAACGCGTTCCACGCTTTCTGGGTTGCAAATGGCCGTAAATAGATTCTTTCCGCAATAAATGACCGCCAACTCACGATAAAAATTAATATGTCGTCCGTACTAGTATCCACATAATTGTTTTATTTAAAAATTCATGCTACTTTTTATGTTCGAAAGATATTAGTCAATTCGTTTAAATCTATAAAATTGGAGGCCACTATGGGGTATGTTCTCCGTATACTTGAGTAAGGTTTCAAGCTGGAAGCTAAAAGCTTAGCATATTGAAGATGATAACTCCAGACAGCTAGTAGTTAAATATTTAGAGTTAGTCAGACCCGGTAAGGATCGTTAAGATATCTTTGACTGAATAAATTTAGCCAATCTGCCAATCGTAATTCTAAGAAGTTCAACCCAAAACTGCATTATTGTATTTTGGATTATTTACGGAATTGAATATTACACTGGACGGCTCTACATATTCCCTGCACAAGGAACTACACTGCAGCCCACGATATTTTTTATAAGCATACAAGAGTGTTTATCGGATGCCAGCACGTTTTTGCCCTGCTACTCGCTTCTTTGTAGAACTTTGTTATCTTTATCGCGCGGGAAGGTAGTAATAATAGTGTGAAGTTAACTGGCAACCTTTCGCAAAATAGAAGATCAAAACTCTAATATCACCATAAATACAAGTGTTGTGTAAGTAAAATATTTATAACATTGTTTTTGATAAGTGTTTGCACAGTGCGTGTCTACACACAATCATTATATGTACATATATGGACTCCGCTTGCTATCAAGTTCTGATACTGGCAAGGCAGTGAAACTTATGTTCTGATCCGATAAATACGTAAACGTAAAAATCATCGCACGTGTATAAATTAATCGGCATGGCAAAACCATTTTTATCAAACCTATGAATGCCGGTATGTAACCAGCCGAAGACTGAACTAGATTCCGGTCAGGTATTTTCTATTACTAAAATAGTTGAATTCTCCGGTGTTTCCTGGGCATTACACAGAGCTTTTCGAGATGTGACAGTGACCTTTTCTTTAAAGTTTAAGCGTGAGAAATTAACTTAAAAAAAACTGTTGACTTATTTGATAAACAAATACATACCTGGATACCCTTCTAGTATACATACGAGAAATTAAATACTATGCTCATTTAATAATAAGTCTAACCACTTTATAAAATGATTACTTTTGACGAAAGCATATTTTCATATTTTCGTTTAGATTATTTTTGTTATCTTCTTCTTGAATGACATATTTTTTTAGTTCTAAAGCTCTAGACTCCATTTCTTCTGCATCATAAGTCTATTTCTGTATCATAAGTCTACACCACTTAACCTTTCGAACATTTGAGAAAATAATTAATATTTCAGATACTTTTACCTCGCAAAGTCACAAAGTAATATGAATTCAAAATTACCAACTAGTCAAGAAAAAAAAAACAAAACCTAACAATTTGTCACCTCTCAAACAAAAACTTATCGCCCAGGCAAACTAACTCCACGAAGTTAGCGTTTGATTGAAACACAGTTGCTTTGCTATCCCTATATTCCATACCTCCGTATAAAGTATCGAGCGGTATTAATTTCAGGCAATATTTCAGCTTTCAGCTTAGGGCTGGCCGAGTGTCAACAACCTGACAAATGGCCGATGCAGGAGTTTCCGCTTCCGGTCGAATCAGGCTGTGGCGGTGGTTTGCCGCCTGAACTTTAACTTCCGCTTACCGCCGTAGCCGTGGCTGACTGGTGGCGCCACTAGGGATGTTAGTTTTTTGTCAACGTCGACAAATAATATTTAATTAACCGCTTTGGTTAAGTGTGATATTTATATTTTAAACCGTTTTTCAGTAATTACGCCAAATATTTTATTTTCATTTTATGATTTAGATTTGAAAATAGAGCTCTGAAAACTAATGATTAATTCACTATATCAATATTAATTATTTACATTATTCTAATTATTCAGAGAAGAAGAAAGCATGGTTTCATTTGATAGCGACTGGCAGTGTTTCAAGCGAAGAGAGAGATCGAGCGAAAGAAGTGTATAAGGTATGCAAGAAAAGAGTAAGTGTTGGGGTGAAAGAACGGAAAAAACGCCTGGAAGAAGAAGAGGGAATCAAAATGACAAACCACTTCCAAGAAAACATAAAACTGTTTTGGAAGGAGGTCAAAAGATCCCGGAGTGGACCAGAGAACGGAAGCATGAAAGTGATAAAATCGAAAGATGGACAAATGTTGACGAATGAGAATGAAATTAAAGAGAGATGGATGAAATATTTCGAGGAGGTCTTCGAAAGTAACCCGAGTGACTGTGATCCAAGCGGTGAATCGGTTATGAACGATGATGGAGTGAATGTTACCAAAATCAGCATGGATGAAATAAAAAAATCTATTAAATGTATGAAAAATGGTAAGGCTGTGGGTTTCGACAATATTGCTGCCGAATACTTTAAAGGAGATAGCCGTATTATTCTCACATGGTTGTGCAGACTTTTTAACCAATGTTTAGAGGAGGGTTACACGCCATTAGATTGGAGAAGGGCTGTAATCATGCCATTGTACAAAGGTAAAGGGTCACGTATGGAATGTGGGAATCATAGGGCTATTAGCCTTCTTAGTACAGTGGGCAAGTTGTATGGTAGAATATTGATTGAAAGGGTAAGAATGGAAACAAAATATAAAATATGGGATGTGCAAGGTGCTTTTATGAGTGGAAGGGGATGCATGGACCAGATTTTCTCATTGCGTATGCTCACTGAAAAGTTTCTTGCAAAAAAACAGAAACTCTTCTGTGCCTTTGTAGATCTACAAAAAGCATACGACCGAGTTGACAGGAAAAAGCTATGGAAGGTATTGTCCAAGTATGGAGTGAATAAGTATCTCATACAGGCAATTGCGTCTCTGTATGAGGGAAGCGTTGCATGTGTTAGGGTGAACGGCGATTTTACGGGGTGGTTTGACATCACAAAAGGTGTTAAACAAGGCTGCGTAATGTCGCCGTGGTTATTCAATCTATATATGGATAATTGTATGCAAGAATTGAAAGAGATGGGATTGGGTGCGAAATTGAGTAATCTAGAAGTATGTTGCCTGTTGTATGCTGATGATGCGGTGCTGATATCTAACAGTATGGAAGATCTACAGTCTCTCGTGTCAAGAATGAACGAAGTATGCATGAAGAATGAGTTAATGATGAATGTAAGTAAGTCTAAAGTCATGGTGTTTGAAAGAGAGAGTACGAAAACAGTATGCAATATAGTTGTGAATGATGAATACTTGGAGCAGGTGGATGAGTTTGTTTATTTGGGAAGTATGTTTACGAGAGATGGGAAGGCTGATAGAGATATTGAAAGAAGGGTGAATGCAGGTAACTCTATTAATGGAGGACTGAACGCCGTTGGCAGCAACAAAAAACTGTCCAAAGACGCAAAACTAGCCGTCCATAATGGAGTACTGGTACCTACCCTGATGTATGGCAGTGAGGCATGGAACTGGCAGAGGAAGGATGAAAGTAGACTGAACGCTGTAGAAATGAGATCCCTGAGGCGTATGTGTGGTAAAACCATGTATGATCGTGTGAGAAATGTGGAAATCCGCAAAGAATGCAAGGCTGATGTAAGCGTGATGAGTAAGATCAAGAAAGGAACGCTCCGATGGTTTGGGCATGTAGAGAGAATGAACGAGGAAAGGAGTGTAAGGAGAATATATGACGCAAATGTGAATGGTAGAAGAAGTCGAGGACGCCCAAGAAAGACATGGCACGACCAAGTGAATCAGATACTTGAGTCGGGCCATGTCAAGAGTCAGAATAATAGAAGAGAATGTATGAGACGTTGTATGAATGTAAACGAGGCAAGGAATGTGTGCCAAGACCGGGATGTTTGGCGGTCCGTCCTCTCTGCCTACCCCTGCGGGGAAACGGCGTGATGGTTAGTTAGTTAGTTAGTTAGTTACATTATTCTAAATAACGATTAATTAGTTTTGAAACCTCGTAACAAATTTGATAGATAAGTGACTCTGCTTACATTTTTAACATAACAAATGTTTACATTTTTAACATAACACATGAAGTTATACGTTACACGTATGTGTTATGTGTTATACATTACACGTATGTATTATGTTAAAAATGTAAACATTTTTTATGTTAAAAATGTACGCAGATTCACGTATCTATCAAATTTGTCACGAGGTTTCGAATACTTAACATAACACGTTCAAAACCCCAGCATGTGCGATTTAAAAAAGTACTACCCTTTCCTGTTAAGTTCATTTTGATTCCTTCATTTATTTATTTTTGAATTTCATGCCCGGCTGGGCTTTTACATGTTATTTTTATTTATTTATTAGAAAGAACATCTAAATAGGCACGACAAAATCAAAGCCAAATAAAAAGCAAAAACAATAAATCGAAACTAAATACTCCACCATGCAAGATGGAAAAAAGTAACACTAGAAAAATTACAATACATTGGTAAGAGCTACGAATTTTGGTTTAGTTAAACTAAATTAAATTTGATGTTCTTCTTTTCGATATAAATTGGGTAATGGCTTGTTTATATTTGGTGAATGGTGTGTTGAATATATCAACAACATTTTTATAGTCATTAACCAAATTTTGTATACGGTGAACGGGGGTATACAATTGTGAATTGTGTATTGGAGTTGGAGTATTGCCGTAATCACCTCGTGGGATTACTATTAATAAGTCAGGTACGCCGCGTATATCGTACATATGTCTGATAATGTTATATTATTATGAAAACAAATTTATGTGTCCGAGAGATTAAAAATTTTATAAACTCTAACAGTATTTTCTGGAGATTTAATTTTGATAAAAATACCCGAGTGTCTTGTCACAAATTCAGTGCTATCAAGGAAATGGTTTGAAAATCTTTGTGAGTTAAAGCATTACGAAAAATAGTGACCTTGATAATGCATAAAAATCGAATCGAAATTATAAAAAGTTGGTCCTTTTCTAAACAAAAGATCGACGTTTTGCATCCATCCCTAGCCGCCTGGTGTTACCAGGCTCGTAAATAACACCACCCTAATAATGGAAAGGTGGGTGTTAACTCCGAACACCCAACGCCCAGAACTGGTATATCTACGAGTAAGTTCTTCCACTAACCTACATCTGCATATTATGAAGTGCTGTTTGCATAAATTAAATCTCGAGTCTAGACAGTTTTGCCACCGAATTTGACAATTCCGAATTACGTCGTAAACCTTAACTTGGGAAATTAATCTTTGCAGTGACGTGTTACAATACTGTTAACGTAATACACGGTCGTAACAGAAATGAATTATTTAAATCCTATGATTTACTAACTAATGTTTGTTGTACATGGCAAATGACAGTCAAGGATTCTGCTGTCTATAATGGTGTTAACAATTTATACATTTACACATTGTTAAGTTTAGGGGAGCAACTCGTCTAGTTTTGCATAATAATTGGTAATTTGGCAATGTGTCGTTCCTTGTTTCTTCATTTATTTAATTTTAACAGTAATTTGAAGCAAATGACAATGCCTGATAGTACAAGGTGGCGCAAAAGTTGTCATCCAAAGTTCTTTGGCTGTAATTTTTTTTTATGAATGAAAAATTTTGGTATTGTTTTTGGATTGTGTTTATTTGATGTCTTAATTTTTATTCCATTAAGTCGAGAATTTGATATCGGCCAAAAAGCCGCCGCCAATTGATGACCATACGGACCGGATTTATTGCATTTTACATCCATTTTTCCAGAACTTCCGGTGATATTTTCGCATTCTTGACGAATATTCTCTTTGAGAGCTTCAAAAGTCTGAGGCCTCGCTGAGAAACCCCACAAAAAGCAGTTAAATTGTGCGGTCTTACCAGCTAGTGCAAATCACCAAAACGAGAGATTAGGCGACCCGAAAATGCGTTTTTTCAAAAAATTTCCGTGTTCTTTAAGAGTATAGTGATTCATGTCTTGTTGACATGTATTTTGTATCTGTTTACTTCACAAATGTCAAAGCAGAACTGACAAGATGTTTCCAATGCGAAAGAAATCATAAAGTCCGTATTCGAAACATTTTGTTGGAGTTATTTTAAGATTTAGTTAGAAACTAATTCGATTTTTATGGTCTTTACCGGCAGAAGCATAAATACTTTCTATACGTGTTTTGTACGATTTTCTAAAGTGCATACAAAATTACTAATATTTCAAAGAAAATATCCACCTTAGTTGAATTTTTTTATTAATGCTAGAAAGTTGGGGCCTTTCTAAGGGCTAAAATATTATGTGTCCATTTCCTTCAGGCCTAGGCCATATTTTGTCAGAGGGTCAAAATATTTCCGCTTTGCGATAATATCCAAATAAATGGGATAGAGGGAAGGTATAACAGCCGAACGGAACGGACGCGGAAAACGGTACAATTTGCATTATCATGCACTGGACCGGGCAACGGTTCTCGGTGATACCAGTCGGAAAAATTAAGCAATAATAATATTTTAAGGTTGTTCGGCCATACTCCGAAATCGAAGTCAAATGCACAGCATGGACTGTGCTTCTAATTTTTTTATAATACTCAATGTCATATTTTTACTGCTTGTTTTCCGTTTTATTTTTCTAATTCTTTTATGTCCACTTAAGGTAACTCAGAATTGCATCATAAAGACCATACTGAAGGTCCCCATAAGGACGTCAACAACAGAAATTTTTAAACAGTTTGATGTTCCAAGCATACAGAAAATCTACACCAAAAACATTCTAGTACATCACCACAAAAATTATTCACAGGCAGACACCTCACATGCTCATAAAACCAGAGCCAAACAAACAGACATACCTAATATGTAACTCTTCATTTGGACAAAGAAGTTCAGAATTTTTAGCAGTAAAGTTATATAACAAACTCCCATTTAGTACCAAACAAATTTAAAAAAAAATAGCTACATTAAGGACATTAAATGTTGGCTGAAGGAACTATAGGAAAATAAACTTACCTGTATACTTAAAACATCGTCATAGAAGTTTCTGGAAAACCTTATCCAACCAATGAAGTGAAACCATAGAAGTCGCTGAAAACTTATCCAAAGCATAATCCCCCTCAGCACAGGATCTCCTAGTGAGGAGGACTACGAATATATTTTCTATTTTATATATATATATATATATATATATATACCTAACATGTTTCATATAAAAATGTAAAATATAATAAATGTATAGTTACTAAATAAATAAAAAATAAAAAAATCTTTTATATTCATGGAATGATAAGATACCAAACTTTTGATTTATTTATTTATTAACGTCGTTTTAGGGGCTTTTACATGTGAATATGAAAAATTACACAGTATTTATTGTACATCTGAACTGCCTCACTAAAAACTTTGAAAAAAAGTTTTGTAATTGTTTAGTAATAAATTAACATATTTAAGGTATTTTTTGTTGAACTTTAAATAAATGTTTCAGATTTACCTTCGCGAAATATTTTTTAAAAAACAGCTGCATGTATTGATTCATTAATTTTGCGTTGTGCGCATACAAACGTATGGATTAGAAGGTTTTATTTTATTTTTAGATTTAATATTCCTCTACGGTTGGATTTAGAACAGGTTAGTTGAACTTTTTTAAATAAATAATAAATAAATAAATAAATAAAGGTCTTTATTCCAGAATGTGGGGAGGTGAGTGCAATCCCACACATCCTATATAGTGTGTAAGTACATGCATAAGACACATAGATATTTATAAAATGAATAAAATAAAAATATAAGTAAAAAATAAAAAAAAAAAAAAATCAGTCTGGGGTTATAGGAGCCAGTGATATTGATTTAGTACGATAAAACACTAAAAAAGTAATACAGGATAAAATTTTAAATGTGTTATACGAGAGTAGTACAATAAAGTACCTACATATAATTTAAATATATCGTGTTTGTTTATATATTGTAAAAAATCCATCATTTTTGGACACGAAAGTAGTTATCTGCTTCCAAAACAAGTGTCAAATTTAACAACGCAGGCAATTTGCAAAAAAATGGAATATTTCTGAACGCATCCGAAAACAAAAAACTGTTTGGAAAAGTGATGAAATATGCTTTCAATTTTTTTTAATACGAAATAATCATAAAATTTTTTTAAATATATCTTTTTTTATGCAAACCTAAAAAGTTTTAAAAATAGTTCACCTTATTTTTTTTCTACCTAAAAATACTGATAACGAAAAAAAGGGAGTGTGCTTTAGACCACACGACTAAATTAAAACTTCACTAACTTATATCACCCTCTCAACTTCCGTTCGCCTCGCCCGACCGTTCGCCTCACCCGATTACACTTTTTATAACTCTCTCGCCACGCATTTACCAGCTTACTCCCCAAGTTAAGTGTGCGTAAAGGCCCTCGTCTCGCCCGATCACGCTTTTCGTAATGCTCTCGTCACGCATTCACCAGCTTACTCCCCAAGTCAAGCGTGCTTAAAGAAGTTTTCCTTCAAAAGTAAAAACAGACACAAATTTAATTAGGCAAATGTAACATTAACGTTTTCGTTAACCCGCTTTATTGTTGTTTCATGTAAAAATAATTGATAAAAGATTCTCAAAGCTTAATTTTTTTGAAGCAAAACTTCTTTACGCACGCTCGACTTTGGGGGTAAGCTGGTGAATGCGTTACGAAAAGGGGTGATGTGTTACAAAAAGTGGTGTTGTGTTACGAAAAGTGTGATGTTAGGCAAAGTGTGATGCGGACGGTAATCGATGCGAACGTTGATCGATGGCGAGCCGAACGGTCGGGCCTTTACGCAAGCTTGACTTGGGGAGTGATAAGGATAAGGATGGTCACCCCAAGGTCGTCGGTCGCCACAAGGTCGTAGGTCACAACAAGGTCGTGGGTCACCCCAAAGTCGTAGGTCACCCCACGATCGTAGGTTACCCGACGGTTTATAGATCACCCCATGGTCATATGTCACCCCAATTTCATATGTCACCCCAATGTCAATGTCAATGTCAATGTCAATATCAATATCAATATCAATATCAATATCAATATCAATATCAATGTCAATGTTAATGTCAATGTCAATGTCATTGCCAATGTCAATGTCAATGTCAATGTCAATGTTAATGTCAATGTCATATGTTCTTTTATAAGTTAGTGAAGTTTTACTTCAGTCGTGTGGTCTAAAGCACACTCGTTTTTTTTTTTTTAATTCAAACTTCTTTATGCACGCTTGACTGGGGAGTAAGCTGTTGACGAGAGTTTTATGAAAAGTGTGATCAGGCGAGGCGAACGGTCGAGCGAGGCGAACGGAAGTTGAGAGGAAGATATAAGTTAGTGAAGTTTTACTTCAGTTGTGTGGTCTAAAGCACACTCGTTTTTTTTTCAAATTGTTTCGGAAATTTTGGTTTCATAAAAGTGTCTATTTGAATTATTTGGCGTTTTAGTTGCAGAAATGAATATAAAGCATTATGTTTTCTCTTTGTAACATAGTATCGATCATATTTCTATCCATGATAGTAAGGGAGACACAATGATGTGAGATCTATATGAGTTATTCCGAAAACCAAACAAATTAGCTTTAGGGGTTAATGTAAAATTGAAAAGCCAGCGTTTTTAAAGTTATCTGCAATATATTATGTCATTTTTAATCTCTGCAGATTCATAAAAATGATTTTATGCACACTAGAACAATAGGAATCAGAATAGATCTCAGTAATGGTAATGTCTGCATCATTTAGGTCAACCTCACTACCACAATGGACACTAAACCTAACAAGATTGCAGTAAAAGCTCGGTTGAGAAATCATGTAGAATGGTCAAGCAGTATCAAGAGGAAGAATCTTAATCCGGTCAAGTCATTCAGTACCCAACAACGTGCATTTGGCTTTTCGACGATTGACTTGCTTTAGCTCCTTGGATGAGTGTTTGTGATCTGGAGTAATGGATGTAACCTTTTTAAACACAACTAATGTTAGCATTACACTAGCACATAGTGAAAAAACACAGATAGCCTGCATTCTCGACGAATCAGTTCCAGTTTTGAAAATACTAATATAATTTGAATTAATTTAATCTAATTTCTTTTTGTTTCATATAAATAAAGTAATATTTCTACAGTTCAACACACAATCGTTAAAAATTGGATTATTTTTGAAGATATTTTTTTATTTTTCACTATCTGGTACCCGGCATGCGTCGCAATGCCATTCATATAAATAAATTGATTCTCCCTGCATGTCCTTTCCCGTGCATCCCCGTTCACCTCCTGAGTCCCCTTCCCCTCGCGCATTCCCCTTCCAACTTCCCCGCCTTCCCCACCTTCCCCTCCCCCTCCTGCCTTTCGTCCCTGCCGATAAAATATATGAAATACACACATTTTCATTTATACAAATTTCATAACGCCATAGCTTACCATTATATGTAGCCTATAACCTTCGTGAGCGTGCGCACAACAAATCACCAAAGTTTCATCGCAATCAAATGAACGGTATGGCAGCGCATAAAATACGAAGAATCAAACAAAGAAATATTGATTTTTATAAATAAGACTAGCAGACCCGGCAACACGTTGCTGTGGCTAACGAAATACAACGCTATTACCCAATCTTTATAAAATCCACACCACCCGCTTGCCAGCTGCCCGCTGCCCGCTGCCTGAATTGAATATTTGAATTTTTTCGGCTTTTCTCTACTATAATAAACTAATTAACTCGCCACTAATTATACAATGCTTGCAATGCAACACTAGATATTTGAAAAGGGAAAATCAAATACCTACTTACTCGAGGACATCTATTTTCCAATTTCTTCCCTAGAACGAATTTCAAAAGGGACTATAGTACGGCCCGCCAGCCGTTTTAAATCGCACAAAAATATGTTTTCTTTTAATTTCTCGATTTTTCTCTAATATAATTTACATGTATTATACATATAAACATTCCTCTTCAATCATTCTATTGGTGAAAACCGTATGAAAATCCGTTGCGTAGTTTAAAAGATTAACGCGCACATACATTTTTAGCGACTTCATTTTATACTATGTAATGAAGATTGCATTCTCGTATGTCCGTTTGTAAAATTAAAATCTAAAAAAAAAACTGTAATTCATTTTGGTATACATTGAAAAACAGCGAATCTGTTAGATTCATAAAATGCTGATAGCGAACAAAAAAATTTCTTACAATAAATACCCGCGTGGACTAATAAAACTAGCCTAACGCTAACGAAACGAAACAACGAAACAGCCAACGCGGTGATGCCAACATAACGGTGTATTTTATTTAGATGTTTTTTTATTAACTTTTTTATGATTATTTATAAATTCTACTATTCTCTAATAATAGGTATGTATTAAAATCTATATATTCGGAATCAGCATTTGTTGAATTATATTTATGCATTAAGCCATAATAAGGGTAAGAAATTATTTCTCTTGAATGTTTTGGATTAGGTTAGAATTGATTTTATTTTCATTAAGTGCTAATTTTAAATCGGAAATACATTGAAATTGTTTACGGTGAATATGTTATATACGAGTATACGAGGGTCATTCAAAAACCAATGCCTTCAACTTTTTTCTTCTTAAATTTAGTTAAGCAAAAAATTTGAATTTGGCGATATTCCTCAAACCTTTTTTAATCTACTGCAGTAGTAACTTTCTGCGTCAACAGGTATCAGCACTGCAGTCGTTTGCAAATTGGTCGACAACAGCGTTCTGTGATTGATTCTTGAATGTAGAAGGTGAAACGCCCATTCGCATTCATGAAAGACTGAAAAACCATGAGAATTGTTATTGCATTCTTTATTTCTTGGCAATTAAAAGAGAAAAAAAAGCGTTGCTTTTTGATTGACGTTATGAATCAATCAAAGTGTTCGAATTCTGCAAATATAATTATTCAATTTTAATTAACTTTCAACAAAGTATTTTTTTATTGGAAGCGCATACGGTTTACGCTTAGTGGTTGAGCGTTTACACAAAACATAGCTACACACCTACATACATCATAGACCCTGTGCTTGCAGCTTATATTGTCACATGTTCCTTTCCTACCCATCCCTCTATACCTGTCATTTAACCTTACCCACAATCTTTTCTTAATGGAAACTCGCCGCATGAACATCTCTAATATTCCGCATACCGCATTAGCAAACCCGCATGCTGTAAGTAAAATACCGCGACTAATAAGTGCATGAATATACCCAGCCGAGATAGAAGAGAAGTGCAGCGCAGTAAATCCCCTTTCTCCCATTCTTTTATGTGCATTCTTTTTACTTGTGCAGTAGTCTTTCATTCAATTTAAAACACATACAAGGTCCTTCGATATCCGCAGACACATAAATCACACATCAAACATTTAGTTCCCCTGAGTACTAATTCCATGGGTCCATTGTGATACAAACTAACTGAACTGATTTTTTCGGATAAGTTGACACATATTTTTTACAAAAAAAATGCAATGAAATACACAATCAACAAAATACGACGAAAACAAACTTATGCTGCAATACAGGAAACAAAGGGGATACGCAAAATGAGTTTTAGGTTAAAAATACAAACTGGAATTGGATTCAGAGGAAACTGACTGGAAATTTTGTATTCCGTGGATAAAACTACTTGAATTTGTACACGAAAGGGGTAGAAGAGAGGTTAATGATTTTCTCCATCTAATATGGAAAGATAGAAAGTTAAGTAGAAAATGATTACCTACTCTGCACGGGAATAACGGCATCTTTACAGAAAAGGGTTTTCTATGAAAGTCAATGAAGGTAGAAAAGGGCTCTTTCCCGGCAGATGCGACATCTTCCTGAAATATTTATGATACGAATGCAAAGTTGTTTCGGGATTCCTCGTGACGGTATTTCATTGTAAGGAATCGCATGGCTTTATTTATATATGTATATTACACCTCTGCCATAGGTCACTCCAAGTGGTTCGCTACATTTGGTGATTTAGCAGGGGTGCACGGGTCCATGGGTTGAGGTTTGTCTAGGTCTTGGAGGCGGATGACCAGGACATATTGAACCCAAGATTCCTACCCACCCCTTAAACCCCTTTCCTTCCCAGAACTCTCCTTTCCTTCCTTTCCTTAAAAAAACCCTCCACACAGCATCATAGGTGAGCATAAAAATGACATAGGCCCTGAGGGAAATTATGTTCCTCAGGGCCTCCTGTGTGGAGCTCATAAAAATATATATGTATATAATATATATTTAAAATTAACGAATACGATTTGGGAGGTGGGTGGTTTTTCGTTTGTGGTTTGTTCGAGGTTTGTCTTGGTATTGGCGGTGGATGCATTTTACCAACTGCTGCTTGGCAAGCTGAATCGGGAGAGACTGGTTTGGTGTACTTTTGACCTATTTAAACGGACTCTCTCGACTCATTGACAGATTGACCCCAGATACTTCCCACCCTTCATACCATTTTCCTTCCCAGAAGATCCTCTACTTCCTATTCCTAAAGAGACCCTCCACACAGCATCCCCAGAGATGTAATAGGCCCTTAGGATTTTTTTCTTCAGGGCCTCTTGTGGGGATCTAATGCAAAAATAAAATACTGTGCGGAAATACTAGTTACTTGTAAACTATATCATTTTTGATTTGCCGCCGAAACGACGTGTTCGTTTTTATTCGTGAATTAGGCGGCGTTTGCGTCACGACGAGTAACTAGGGTGATAGCCGTCTTACCAGATATTGGCGTTTTCTATTTCATAATGGTGTTGAAGCCGTTTTGCAACACAGTTTTTCAAATCAATAGTGATGAATGAAAATTACACATTTCTGTTCAAATATTAGAATCAGGAAAATAAACTTTATGTATTCCTCATATATTGAACGGTATTCATAGTTTGTGAATATACTCCAATGCATGCTAAAAAGGGTTTAAAAAAGAAAGACTTATCACAGAGAGGGCGAATAAAAAAGTTACCATACAATAGAGAAAAAAACGCATCTGTTTTTTGTATTTATTACACATAGATGTTCATGGATTCGAGGGTTTTTCACATTTTTAGTAGTTTCATGGACAAAACCAGTAGAAAAAAATCACCGCCAAAATGCAGTTAGCAATGCTAGTTAGCACCCAAAAACTACTGCATTCATTTTTTAAAGGATTGCAACCTACCGCTGGACTATTCAGTAATCAGTGTTCACTGACTCAAAAAGTTTCATGCTTGATTAATAATATTTCAAACAAAAAAGAAAACAATCACAGTTTCAAATAAAATTGTTTGCCATTCGGATTGGTAATAAATTTAACAAACAATTATTTAATTTCGCTAGTATTCCGGTATGTGAAAACCTCAGTAAATTATTATTATAATCTCATGGCTACTTGATATTGGCAACATTGCAATAATGCATATATCTTGCTAATGACGATGATTTTATTGACCTCCATTGCAGAATGGAAGGATTCTTTTCTCGGAACCCAGAGGTCACGAGTTCAAACAGTCATCAATTAAAATGATGTTGGTTTATCCACATGCAAACATATTACTGAAATAAGAATATAACAATAAAAGCGATATAAATTGATGGTGAATTTCGTTCCGCAGTTGTTAAAATACTTTGGATAGTAAAAACGTGGTGTGAATTTTCACAAAAAGATGAAGGGAATGTATTATTAAATAACAAAAAAAGCGAAACTGTGGTGTGAATTCCACATTGCATATAAGGACTATTTAGGGAAATTATGAAATTCCACAGAAATTAATGAACATTATTTTGTAATACAATCAGAAAAATCAGCTAAGTGTAAATAAAAAAGAGCTGATTGCTAATAAGTTTTAAGTCTGATTTACAGAGGCAAAATAAAATATAAACACAATAAGAATGAATCATTGAAAATAATATAGATGAATACTTTATTGACCCCTAAACGACATTTGAAGGAATCGTGAAATGGTGACTAAATAAAAGAACCAGTAATAAATTAATTATAATGAATATTTATTGTTCGTTAATCTCCTCAGATGACATCAACCTGTTAGAATTTAATGTTTTAAAATATTTCTTTTGAAAACGATGAGAAATTGCAAGATTATTAACAATCGTCTGGTATTTTTTTTTTACAAAATTATTTTTTTAAGTGGTTTCAATCGTAAACATGAGACTGTTTCTTAGGTCCATGATTTTAAAGCTTTTTCTTTAAATAATAACAGTGATGTGATCAAGGGTAACGGCTGTGCTGCCCTTTTCATGCAAAACTTAAATTTGGATATTGGGCTAAAATACTCGGCCAAACTGAATAATTCTTATTTTTAACCACTCGGACCCATAACCTTGTTTTCACGATAATAAAACAATAACAGACATATGTATGAGGCGTGCCTGACTTGTTAATCAAAGGTAGATAATACAAAATATATATACATATATATATATATATATATATATATATATATATATATATATTTATATATACATCCCGCTATCATTGCTGCGTCTTCTAATGGTCCACTTTCATTCAATCCTGCGTCCGACCGTCATTCTGCGTCCGGTATACGGACGCAGGATTGAACACATGTAATTTCAAGTTTTCCCCACTCCTGTACCCTCATACGGTCCAAAAACGAAATTAAGCCAGACGCGGTATTGGTACCTAAATCAACTGAAATATGCTATTTTAGTTCAGTGCTTTGTCACCGATCGGCGAGCCGCGGCGCTGCAGTAGACCAGCGTATATTTTTAGCAAAGTATACGTTTTTATTGGCTTTTATTGACTCGCGTATCGCAACTCCTACATTTGGCAACATTGCTTTTTAACAGCGTTTCTTCTGTTCTCTGCGAAAACAAAGCAATCATACTTAAATATCGCACATTGCTACGTAAGATTACATTGAAATTCAGCTACATTACCTATTCGAAATTGGCGCCAAATATGATTCCAATAAGGATGGATCTTTGTCAAACGTGTGTAATTTATATTTCAATTTCACCAAGACAATGTTGCTACAATATCGTCGTTATTTACTCATTAAATAATAGTTTTTTTGCTGATATTGAATTTGCCAAAGCTGCATTTTTTTTAAAGTAATTATTTTACTTCTTACTCGCAAAGTGAATTGAAATTCATTGTTAAACTAATATTCAATCACAGCATCCATGCTTATATCTAAAAATAAAGACGAAATTGCCTAAACTAATTTACTAGAAGTGGAATTTTTCTTTTGATTTCTTTTAGTTCTTCTGACTTTTCAATTTCAATTTGAGAAGCAGACATGGGTACCGCCTCCCCGGAAACCATTTATTGGATAACCAACACTTTTGCCGTAGGTCACCCCAAGTGATTCGCTACATTTGGTGACTTAGCAGGGGTGCCCGAGTTTGTGGGGTAAGGTTTGCCCGGGTCTTGGCGTTGAATGCTTCTGCCCACCATGTGCATGGCAGGCTGGAACGGGAGAGAATGGTTGAGGGAACCATTCTCTCTGACTTCTGACTTCTTCAGCCTTTTTTTCTCGGAACATCGCCTTGCACCGAAGTGGGAGGGATGGACTCATACATCCGTCACTCCTGGACACACTAACCCCCAGATTAACCTACCCAACCTTCATTCGCTTTTCTTGCCCAGAACTTCCTTTCCTAAAAAGACCCTCCACACGCATCCAAAAAAATGTCAGCGCTAATGTAAAATGCATATTACTAAACTGAAAATGTCCAGATCTTCAGAGACTACAATTGCACATTTATGAAAAAGCCGGAGGAAAATTAAAAAAAAAACTACCAAGAATTTGGCGATATTAACCAACAAAAAAATATAGATGACTATTTTTACTAACGCCGACCGGTTTCGGAACGACCGTTTCTTCCTCATGGCAAACATATAATGACTTGACAATTACAAAACAGTGGGTTGATACAATGTATTATTACTAAGGGTGGGGGCGTGTTTTGTGGTATTTCATAATGTATGAATTCATTAAAAATAATATGTAGTAGGTACTTATTTGCAGCTTGTTCTAGAGTAGTAAATATGCCCGAGGAAGACACGGCATGATCATGTTAAACAAATTCTTGAGTCAGGCCAAGCCAAAAGTCAGAAAAACAGAAGAGCGATTATGAATGTGAATTGTAAATGAGGAAAAGAAATATATGCCAATACCTAGTTGTTTGGCGGTCTCTGCCTACTCCTGCGAGGAAACGTTAGGAGGCTTGATGGTTAGTTAGTTATTGCTTAACACTATTTATTAGTTTTACCGTTTTATGCTTTCCCTTTTTTGTGTTTTCCTTTTTTCGTCCTAAAAGAATATAATGCATATTTTTGTTTTAACGTCCATAAAATAACCTTAAAATTGTTTCTCCCGTGACGAGAATGCATTAGTTAACTGTAATTTGAAGAGATACCTACTGTCAAACATGATAGATTTGATAAGCATTTATGTAATTCTATGTTGATTTTAATGACATTAGAAAATACTCACAATTACTGTGGATTAAAGATATTTTTTTACTGAATGATTATATTAAAAAAATTCAACACGTGGCTGATAAATAAAAAAAGACTAGGATAACCAATTTGCGTATAAACGCTTTTTTATGTAAATTCCTCACAAGAGCCTCAGCTTCTCCCGTCTGGAGCCAGTGAGACTATGGCATCCCCGATTTGGGGTATGTTGTGAGGATAAAGCTAGTGGGGAGGGGAAGGAAATGGTGAATAGAAAGGTGAAATCTAGTCACCAAACACGGCTAAAGCCATTTCAATTAATTTATTTTCAATGGTGGTCTTACACAAGGGCGATACTGAGAGTATCTTCCACTCTGGAACGTGCCGCAAATATACTAGATATATATTATTGTTAAGGAATTAATTGTGAAATAACACAAATTCGTAAAATAAAATGTCTTTGCCCACGCCCGGATTGATCCCGCTACCTTTATTGCGAGTCAAGAGCCTTACCCCCAGACCACGCCGTTGTCGCTACTTACTTTACTTATTTACTTTATTTAAAAAAAAATAATAACATGCATTTTTGCTCATCTTTTATTAATTTTTTTTCATTAACTCCACACAGGAGGCCCTGAGGGAAAATAATTTCCCTCTAATTGTCATCTGGGATGCTGTGTGGAGGGTCTTTTCGAGAAGAGGAAGGAATGAATATTTGTCTTGAAGAGACTCATGTTGTAAGAAGGAGAAACACAGAGGCCGGCATAGCCGCGCTGTTGAACACAAGAACGAGTCGAAGAAGCGACCTGTTCTCGTGTGACAAATGTCAATCGTGTACAAATGTAGGGCACGCGTTTGGCGTGTTTCCCGACTATGCACCGGTGCCGAAAGGGTCAATTATGCAAATCCTTCGAAGCCACTTCCATTGTAATACCGGTAGAACAAGGATAGCATTCCCACCCGACGCCTGTGCTCTAAAGATTGCAACCCGTCTGTTAAGATGGGAGAATCTATCAAACGGACCGCCCGTTTTTGCCCAGAGTCGAGGGTATTTTTCAGGTATTTTGGAGCTTCAGACCAGAGGTGGCTGCCAAATTCAACCGTGGGGCACACATGTGATTTGTACAGGTTTAGCAGTTGTATACTATTAAAGTATCTGCGGGCCCTGTAAAGTAACGCCCAGTTTTTGAGAGGTTTTATACCCTTTTAACATTTTTATAAGCTTTTATGCCTTTTTTATGATAAAAAAAAATCATTTGGGTTTCTACATTGAAAATTTTTTTTGAAATTTTATACAATGTTAATTTAATTTTATGTAACTAATTCAATTTTGTTCATCTTTAAGCAAAAGCAAAATAATGCCAATCTTATTGTGACACGAAAATTCCATGAATGTAATGGTTGACTGTTGAATGTTCAATGACTCATAGAAAAATAAACAATAAAAATTAAATAACTTGATTAAGATAAATAATTATCACATAATGTGCATCAATTGTGGTTCGGAAAGAATTTAGAACGATTTACGAGGCAGTTTGTTTATATGGATACGTATGAACACTTGAGATGTAGGTTAAGTTATGAATGCATCAGCTGTCCCGAGGACGCTTATCACATAATAGTCGAACATTTTATTTATTGTGGCTTGGACTTTTTTGTTTCAAGTTACGATTAGTCGACGCCGATAAAAATGATATGGTGTTTTGGTGTTTTCTTCACATGTATGACCAGCAGAGCAGTACATTCGACCGGTCCATGGCCGAGTTTGGATCCCACTCAGGAGTTGTATGTTCAGTTCATCTGTGGCTAAATCCTCCATCTCGACACAAGCAACAATTTCTGCTTACTATTTTTCGTTTCATCGATTTTCAAATCACAACGGTCCTAAAGAAGCTTTTACTTTAAAAATCGTAATGTCAGAAAGAGCTTGGACTCAAATTAAAAAGAGAAGGTTATCTTTATATTGATATTGCGCACTTAATATCGTATTTTATAATGCTAGTGCACTGCACTATAATTTGCAAAGGGACAATACTTTGCCTAATAATATTTATTAGAGGCGGGTATGGGTACCGCCGCCCAGGGAATCATTTATTGGATAACCAACACCTCTGCCATAGGTCACCCTAAGTGGTTCGCTACGTTTGGTGACTTGGTAGGGGTGCCTGGGTTCATGGGGTGAGGTTTATCCGAGTCTTGGTAGCGTATGCGCCTGCTCACCAGCTGCATGGCAGGCCGGATCGCGAGAGAATGGTTGAGGGAGTTCCTTTAACTTCTCCAGCCGTACTCTCTGGGAATATCACGTTACACCGCAGTGGGAGGCATGGATTCATACGTCCGTCATTCCTGGACACACTAAACCCCGATTCATACTCATCCCTAATAACCTTTTCATTTCCAAAACTTTCACTCCTTCCTTTCCCTAAAAAGACCCTCCATACAACATCTCTGATGGAATTCTTTTTTCCTCAGAGCCTTCTGTATGGAGCTAATGTAAAAAAGTAAGATTTCAAATATTGTTTGGTTATTCGTAACCAGGGAATGTTTGTCTTTCTTAAAATTAAAAAAAAAAATCCTTCCCTATGTTTTTATTTTTAACTTTATGAGCCCTCAAATTATAACATTTAATTATGAATATGTTGATATTTCGATCAACATATTAAAATCTTGCTATCTTTTTCGATCAACATACCATGTTGATCGAAAAATGCTCAAAGATGTAACGAAAAATCCTCAAACATGTAAAAAATAATTCAATGAATAAAGAAAACTTTTATAAAATATATATTTAAATGAAGAAAATATTAGCGAAACTCATTCGAAAATCTGGAAACAGAAAAATCAGAAAAAGATATTGGCAATATCGTTTAATACGAGTAGGTAAAGTATATTTTCGGCACGTTCCAGAGCGGAAGATACTCTCAGTATCGCCCTGGTATAACGTTGCTTGCAATGGCTTCAGCGTGTTTGGTGACCAGATCAGAATAGCCAGGTACTTTCCCACCTTCCTCTTTCCCATCTCCTTCCCATCCTCACTACCTTCAGCCTCACAGCATACTCCAATTGGAGATGCCATAGTCTCACTGGACCAGACGGGAGTAATTCGAGACTCTTGCGCAGTGCTCATGTAAAAAAAAGTGAAATCACTTCCATATTGCAGGTCACGATTCATTTAAATTTTCTAGATTCTCCTTGTACCAATTCTCAGCATCTCCTTTCGTTCGTTGTACAATAAAAATACATTTACTGTATATTTTAATACTGTTTTAGCCTTCAAATCTTTAAACATTTTTGGAATTTCGGAAAGGTTCCCATTTCCAAATTTACTCCCTTCTATACCCTACCGTTACTATGTCACCTTTGCAATCCCTCCCTCTGCCATCCCTCGTCCTCCATCCCTTACCCTCACCCTCTCGTGTGTGTCCTTTCCCATGCGCCCTCGTTACACTCTCGCGACCCTCACCCCTCTTGCGTTCCTTTCCACCTTCCCATCTTCCCTGCTTTCTTCCCTTCCGCGAACTCGTCCCTCGTTGATATTCCCAATCCCAAATTTCCCCTTCCCCTTCCCCTCCCTCCATCACTCCTTGAAGCGAAACTAAATGAAAAACATACATATCAAACAACTCGCACGCCACTAATTGTAATTTTTTATAGAAATTTCATAACGCCAGAGCGCACTTTTATATATAGAAAAATTCACGGATGTGCGCATAACAACTCACCAAAGTTTCATCGCTATCGGATGAATGCCAAAAGAAATAATTTCATAGCGCTAGAGCTCACCACAGAAACCATCGCGGGCATGCGCACGACAAATCCAAATTATCATCGTAATCGTATGAATGCTTTAGGTACATAAACATTCGTGTTTAAATAAAGATTATTTTTACATTAGCTAGGGGGGGCAGGAGAAATTTCCACAGAAACCCCCTGAGGTAGGTGCCCAGGAGTGATGGACGTATGAATCCAATCCTCCCACTGCGTTGCAAGGCGATGTGTCGAGAGATTATGGCTGGAGAGAATAAAAGACCACCCTCAACCAGTCTCTCTCGATTATACCCACCACGCAGCAGGTGGGCAGACGCATCGGTCACCAAAACCTGGATAAACCTCACCCCATGAACCCGGTTACCCCTGCTAAGTCAACAAACGTAGCGAACCCCTTGGGGTGACAGCATTTATATGATAAGCATTAATATAATTATAATTTAATTCTTCATTCATTATTAAAATAATTTTCCTCAGGGCCTATGCTATCTTTGGCGATGCTGTTTGGAGAGGCTTTTTAGGTGAAGAAAGAGAGGAAGTTCTGGGAAAGAAAGGGATACCAGGGGTGGGTAGGAATCTGGGGGAGTGTGTCCAGAAGTGAGGGACGTATGAATCCATCCCTCCCACTGCGGTGCAAGGTGATGTTCCGAGAGAGTACGGCTGGAGAATCAACCAACCAATCCCTCAACCATTCTCTCCCGATCCGGCCTGTTATGCAGCTGGTGGGTAGACGCACCCGCCGCCAAGAACCAGATAAACCCCACCACATGAGCATAGAATATTATAGGGCACCCCTGCTAAGGGAACGTACCCATACTACGTGACACTTTTGGGGGGGGGGGGTCTTCAAAAGGTCACGCTCCATACAAATGAGCGGCGGGTTCCTTAGGATTTTGGTCACCGGGGGGGGGGGGGGTTAAAAATTGCAAAAAGTTGGTCACGTAGTTTGGGTACGTTCCCTAAGTTACCAAACGCAGCGAACCACTTGGGGTGACCTATGGCAGAAGTCTTAATGGTAAGATTATCCAAGTAATCACTGTCGTGATGCGGAATCAAAATGGGGAGAAGAGGACGCATATAAAGGTCCCAGCAATACAGATCTAGTCACTAAAAATAACTAATCGCACTTCAAGCAACGTTTTAATTCGGAATGATAAGTCTCAAAAAAATCCCATACCAATTTAATAAATATTACGTGCGCATCGCCGCCTGGTTGATTAGAGTCCGCAACATATTGGCCAGTCGTATTGGCACTTTCATATTCTATTAATAACTTTACAGTCGTCCAACCAAAAACTTGAACAAATAAGCGGCAACGTCGCAAGACGTTGGTTTGTCGTCAACATGAAAATGAATATATAATTGGACGCTACATTGTGGACCAAATTGAAGAAAATATACGCAGGATGCCTCACTGCATTGAATATGAAAGGAGGTCGGATTGGTGGAACTTTGAAGGGCGTTTTTTTCGTTTTGTATATTTTTAAAATCATTATTATCAAAAATATAAATACCTAGCTACAATCAAACACTTAAAAGCTAATATATACTTTAGTTAAAACTATGTAAAATTAAGTCCTTCAGGTAGACGCAGTAATGTCGATCTGATGAAAGGACGCAGCAATGATAGCGGGATGTATATATATATATATATATATATATATATTTATTTTTTTATTTTTTTTATTTTAACTTTTTGAGTAAAACCTGAAACTGTAATATTTAATTAAATGAAGACAATATAAATTAAACTCAATCGAAAATCTAAAAACAGAAAAATGAGAAAAAGATATTGGCGCCTCTGGGACTCGAACCCATTACCTCTCGCTTTCCGGGCAAATGCGCTATCACTGCGTCAAGGTGTCGATATCCAATTCGGTCATTTTAAACTGTATCATACTTCGACTAAGAACCACCCACATTATCTTAATTTTCTTAACGCATATTTAACTGGTTACTATCTTAATATCTCGGAAGTGCCAATATCTTTTTTGATTTTTTCCGTTTTCAGATTTTCGATTGAGTTTCGCTTATATTGTCTTCATTTAATTAAATATATAAGTACATTTTTTTTAAATACGTTTATTCTGTTTCTAATTGTACAATATATTATCTTACTTAAATCTTACAAAACTGATCAATCAGTTTGTTTGTAAGAAATCTTATTGCAGATATCTATTTCGGATGCTAGTAGCTTAATTTATTTGTGTTTTAAATGATAAAATATGGGCCAAAAATCAATTTTCCACGATTTTGGAGGAAAATTTGACAATTTTCAGAGTGTGGTAATTATTAAAAAAATAATCTTTCCCGACCTTCGATGTACATATTATGTAAAATGTAAAAAATATATAAAATAAGGCGTTTCCTGGTTGAATTTTTTGATTTAAGTGTGAAAAATTTGTGTTGCAACGTCGATCAATTTATTTTATATTTCAGTTAATTCACAAATAATTGCCAATGTTATCTAAAATCGTGGAAAATAGATTTCTTTAATGGCCTATGTTTTATAATTAAAAATTTCTCTACATATTATAAACTAAAGTCCCCCGCGTTGTCTGTCTGTCTGTTGTCTGTCTGTCTGTTCGCGATAAACTCGAAAACTACTAAACGGATTTTCATGCGGTTTTCACCAATAGATAGAGTGTTTCGTGAGGAAGGCTTAGGTATGTAATTTGTCAAGGATTTGTGTAAATTGCTTGAAACATAACGATAATTGTTAGAAGTGTCGGAAAAAGTCAAGCCGCCTGGGAGATTTCATCAAAAACACTGCATAATCCTTTTGAGAAACAACAAAACAATGCATGCTGGGATATTCCTCTTTTATAGATCTACAAAAAAGTCCGCGATGGCATACATCAATCTTTTACGGATAGCTTACTATACCCATTCTATTTTCTAAAAAAAGATGGATACTAAAATACGTTAGTTACCCCAAGCATTTCATTCACATTATTATAATCTTTCACACCATCTCTACGTATTATAAATTAAAGTCCTCCGCGGCATCTGTCTGTCTCTTCGCGATAAACTCAAAGACGGCGGTGGTTACAAAGGTTGGATTTTACAAAGTGTTTTATTAGCCACAGCAACGCGTTGCCGGGTCAGCTAGTAAATGAATAAATTAGAACATATTTGTTTTATAAATTTAGTACGCCTTGTGCCAAAATAAAAATTATTGAGTTTGGTTAAGTATTTTAGCTTCAAATCCAAACTTAAGTATTGTATGAAAAGGGCGAGCAGCTATTCGTTTTAAAGAATATTAAATCCCAAGATTTATCTTAGTCCTCCTCGTCAGGGGTTTCTGAGCTGATGCGGACTAGGTTTTAATCAAAGAGACACTGATTGTATAAGCTCCTATAATGTTTTTTTATCAAAATGTTGAATAATCCCTCACCTTTGATTTCTTTGAGATACGTTTTTGCAGGTGGAAATGATTTACAGAGCTTAATAGTTGAGAGGTATATGAAGTTCGTTTGACAAAAAATAGTTTTGAATTTAGATACTTATATTCATATTAGTAATCTGCTTAGATATATTCATATATTATATTCTTATATTCATATTAGACTTCAGGAGGTTTTGTTTCTTCGATTTTTAGTTTTAAAACATTTTTAGCATAGATGTTTTGTATGCTTGGGACTACAAAGGACTTGAAGATTTGTTTTGTTGGCGATCTTGTTGGAGCTTTGAGGGTTGTGTTTATGAATTCTCTTGGGTTTTGGATAGTTGTTTCATATGATTTGAGGTCGCAGATCCCCATCATAATATTATATATACACCATAATATTTAAGACAGGATTTGCACAGCGCGAATTAGTAATGTAGTTTCATGGCTGTTTTAATATTTCCAATAGCTATTTTCGAAAAAATGTTTGTAGGTATTTTGAAAGACGCCTCGCTATTTATTTCCATATTTACCATTTATGAGAGCATCCCACCCAAGTCATTTGATTTTTTTTTAAATATTTTGTGAATAGATCTGAAGTGCCAGATACTTTCAATCATCTTTTCCCCTTCTTCTTAACTTCCTTGCTTTCACCCGCTCCTCAACATTCCCAAGTGGGAGTTTTGAGGAGCTGCTTAGGGAGACGCTTAGTCTCGGCGTGGCAGCCGTTCACGATGAAGCTTCCGCTCGCCGCACCCGCCAGGTGTGAATTACGCTCCATAATTAGTTTTTTGTGCGAAGAATAAAACCCCGGTAGGAATTCATTCTCAGCTACTTCAAGTGTACGGAAAACAGTGTAATAGTGCGAAAACGTGCGCAAATGCTGCAGAAAATTTTAAAGCGTGCCGGACGGCCATCGGTTTCAGACGAAAAAATTGCTAAAGTGGAAAAAACAATGTTTGCTAATCGACGGGTGACGGTTCGGGAGCTCTGTGATATAATCCCTTTTGTCAGTAAGACCACTGTTGACAAGATTTTGAAAAAAAAAACATTTGGAGACCACAAAGTCTGCCCAAGTTGGGTGCCAAAATGATCATCGAAGATCACAAACAACAACAGGTTGAAGCAGCCCGCAAAATAATGAATAATAAAAGGATAATTTGTACAGCACCTTTTGATCTCTCCAGCAGGACTCTTTCGCAACATCGCCTTCCATCGCAGTGGAAGGATTTGATTCATACGTTCGTCCGTTCTCTTGGACATACTGATTCCCAGACTCCTACCCACTCTTGATACCTTTTTCTTTCCCAGAACTTCCTCTCTCTCCCTTTTTAAAGATACCCACAGCACCCCAAAGATGACATACTTTCCTCAGGGCTTCCTATGAGGAGCTAATGTAAAAAAAGCACCTCTTTTTCAAGAATCACCTCAAGGGTGCTGTACAAAAATGATTTTCACAAACATACTAGTAAAATCGATATTTTAGTGGGTATGTCTTGTTATGGGTTGCCCATATACCTATACAACACCTAACAGTCTGCACCATTTAATTTCACTACCATTTGCATATTTATATCTTAAGCTGTGCAAAAATACTTTATTCCGTAAGTAAACAAAAAAAACATGTATCCAGTTCACATAGGGTAGAAGTGAAACGTTCAGAAAACTAAAGTAGACAAGTGTGAGGAGGCCTGGCACAAAGAGACCGATATTTACCAATCCCCGCACAACAAGAGGAGACCGATTATTCTATCTCATTCTCTCGCATACTAAATCCCATAGACGACATAGACGTATGTGTTTATCTCTTTTTAGTGTCGCTTTTCGTTTTATCTAGTTTCAAACCACAACGGTGCTAAAGAAGTTTTCACTTCAAAAATAATTTCTTAACACTACGAAGCATCATAATTCATCCAATGCATGTTTCTTGCAAACTCGAAAGCCAGAATAAATATAAAGGAAGAAGTTATCGTTAGATTTATTCTGACAAAATCAAAAGCCGGAACATTAAGCATTATTCTCTCGAATAACAGTATAACGTGTTTCGTCCCAACTTGCATTCAATCGTTGCCTTTCCATTATTCGCAAATGCACATTGCACATTGCAGTACTAGAATCCGAGATCAGTCACGAATATTTGAACATATTGTATAGGAACATGCTTGGATCATCCAATGCTACTTGACGTAATAAATATATTTATTATGAAAAAGTTATCTGTCGTTAGTGAATTATTATATATGTCTCCAATAAAATGTGTTTGAATGAAAGAGTTTTATTTGAGTAAATTGGTATTATTTTTTCAAAATTAATAAAATACTGAGTATTACCACTTTTATTGTTTAAAAAACCAACATGTTTCGTGAGCAATGCTTACTTCATCGGGATTACTTAAAACTAATTACAATAATACTCTAAAAAATGTCACCGGATAGGCTCGAGTGTGTGTGATGAGTGAGGGGGGGGGGGGGGTAATAAGGCGTAATTTACAGTGGAACAAATTTAATAATGGGTCATTTTAAAGTATTTTTTGATTATTTATAAATTTTAAACACATCTTTACTGATGTAATCTTATCTAATTTTCAAGATTCCAAGTTTGTCTAAATGTACACCGTTAAGAGGGCATTACCAGAGAAAACCAGAAATATGTCATTTTCAAATCAGATTTTAGACGTATTGACTCTTTTCCACAAAAAATTATAAATGGATTTCGAAAGATTGTTCTTTTATCTAGCATTCGCATGTAATAAATTTCGAGAAATTCTTTAATTTCTAGTATAATATGGTTATTCCATAGGTCGTTGGCAGATTTGTTAAATTTTCAAAAAAGATTTTGTATTATACCACACCCATTTCAAATAATATAATCCTGCTGTAAAATAAATCAATACATTATCAGTTCTAGCAAACGCATGTTTTAGAATTTTAATTTTAGTTTCAATAAAATCATTAAAAAATATGTACGTACATGTGTTTCTTGACGAAAATTGGTCCATTTGTGTATTTATTTGCGCACTTACAAACTAATATATTTCAGATTTTTTTAACATTCTTATTAAATTTAGACATTATTGAAAAATGATAAATACTTACATAAAGAGTACATTATTTTAGTAGTTTTATCATTACGCCTTTCAGAATTTTTGGATGTAGGAATAAATTAGAGCAAATTTGGAATGAAATAAAATCGATATTGAGTTATAATTTTAAAAAGCTGGTACGGAAAATAACTAATCTTTCTTATTGTAACCGCCCTGCACGATCGTAAGAACAACTTTCTACGAAATGTGGATTTTCGTCCGCTGGCTGGTTAAACGCTCTTAACATTCCAGTGTAGCATATCTATTCTATTATTAAAACTATAAATATTTATTTTTTAAATAGCCATCTTTTAAATTTATTTTCTTATTAATACTTACAATTA
The DNA here is from genome assembly GCA_917880885.1 of Limnephilus marmoratus. Taxonomy (NCBI): domain Eukaryota; kingdom Metazoa; phylum Arthropoda; class Insecta; order Trichoptera; family Limnephilidae; genus Limnephilus; species Limnephilus marmoratus. The sequence continues at coordinate 23,901,014 of OU862921.1, read as the reverse complement.
ATTATAATTATTGATTTTTTGTTTTAGACTAATTATTTTAATTAATTATTCTTAAAAAAATTTATTATCTAAATGCAATTTTATTTTTCCTTAAATAATTTTTATATTTAATTTTGTATAACTATTTTTATGATTAGTAAGTAATTAATCACCTCTACTTTTTAATATTTTGTCTGTGTTATAATTTATTCTAATTTGTCTATACTGGTTTGTCATTTATTATAGTAACATATCCTGATGAAGACAACATTGTTGTTGAAACATGTTGATATTGTTTTAAAAATAGTGGTTTATACAAAGAAATCAGTTATTCATTATACTATAAAAATGAGTTCGTCTCCAATAAGTGATTAGTAAACTCCCAGAAATTATTATTGTATAACCACCTCATATGATCTTTCATCCTAATTTCAAAGTCTATTGTTTTAATTAGTTTTAAGTAAACCCTGCTAAACCATTGCTTCTGAAACATATTGGTTTTTTAAACAATGAAAGTGGTTAAAACTAAGAAAAATGCCTCAAAATAAATAATATCCCGCTTTCAAATCAAGTGTTGTTATGGTCTAAATCCTTAAATGGCTAAAAATACTGCACTACGTTCTTTAAAAAGACTCATAAGCCGTGTAGACTGTAGACTATCGTAAAATAAATTAATGCTATAACTCATTCTTTTGAAGAAACTAAGCATCTTTAATAATGCTAAATTCTATTTCGGTAAATCTTCACATTTTGTTTAAAGCTAATTTTAGTTTTCATTTTGACAGTGGCAATGTGATAATATATTGATAATTAAATCAAATGCACATCTCATACTTCGATGTTATCGAAATAGAAGTCACATATTTTGTCTAGTTTTATCTCGACTGATCAAGATTCGAACTAGTTATATTTATTATGTTTGGAATAACTTAACTAGTAAAACTTCAAATATTGTTTGTATAACTTTATCTTTCGAGACAATGTAAGCAACTCTCAATCCAATATTTGAAACAGAAAAACCAGAAAAAGCTGAATTTCACAGAAAGCCATTCAGAAGTTGAGCGCAAGCCTTGCCGGGGCATTGGTCTAACCACTGCGCTAATTCGAACCTATTCCTTTCGGTCATATTTAACGGTATCATATTTCGATTAAGAACTAACATTATTTTCATTTTCTTAAAGCATTTTTTTATTGGCTGCTATGTTTATGTACGATTGCAAGATTCATCCCGAACTAAATGCAATCCTCATAATGTGACATCTACTATAACCTCTATACGACCGAAGGGGATAGTGTCGATTTAGCTCAGTGGTTGGAACAGAATCCCTGCATCGCTAAGGTCATATTATAAAGGTCTATGGCATCAACATACTGAAATTCTAGATTCTTACCAAGAATAACTGTCTGTAAACGAATCAATCAAAAAATCTTCCGAAAGAAGATTTGTAATTTTCTTCATAGTACCTAATGTGCGTGCTAAGTAACACATTTGATCTGATATAACTTTGGCTCTATGGCATCAAAGTGACTGAAGTTTTGGATTCTTACTAAGAATAACTATCTGCACACGAATCAATCAAAAAATCTATCAAAAGAAGAGTTTTAAATTTCTTCATACTAAATATTCATCGTTTCTTGGGTACTTTGCCTTATCAATTTCTGGATGCGACCGTGTCTTTTTTTTCTTTTTAAAATTTTCCTTTGAGAGTCGTTAATATTGTTTCCGATGATAACATTTTCTTCATTCAAATAACACAAGTCTACAAAAAAATAAAAATTGAGAGCTGATTTGTTTTCTTTTGCGTAATTCTTATGTTTTTGGATGTGCTGAATTCGAAAATGGCTTTCATTTTGTCACAGAACGTCACGTTTTCTGACAATGTAGGTATCTATGTTAAACAAGTTATCATCTTAAAATAAAAGATAAAAGAATAAATATTTATAATTGCTTAAAAAAACTTATTTTTTAAAATCTAAAATACATTGATTAGTAAGCACTAAACACATTTCTTTTTCCCAGTGAGACTCCTTTTGGTACATTTTCGCTTGTGGGAAACATCTGGAAGGCCTCTCTGAAGCGTCCAACAGTAATCTGCAATCATTGAAATGTTCCATCTTCCCTTGTATCTTTTTTTCATCTCCTTAATATTTTGGTGAAATTGTTCATTTTGCTCTTCACTCACATATCCTAAATTTTCTGGAAAGTAGTCGAGGTGGGAATGAAGAAAATGTTCTTTTAAACTTAGGTTTATAGTTAGGGTCTTTGTTATTGCCTAAAAATTCAGGTTAAACGTCCCCAATCCCTAGTTCCCCTCCTCCCCTCCCTCGAACCCCCTATCCGAGTTCCCCTCCCCCCCCCCCGCATTCCATACATTCAGTCCTAGTACATTCAGTCTTCACAGCTCGCGTGCCACCTATTGCAATTTTTTTATACAAATTTCATAATGCCAGAGCTCACCAGTAGTTTTATACAAACCTTGTCTTGACAATAACGAACACAAAAAAAAGAAGTATCTAATTTAGTGCAGTCGTTCAAAGTTATGCGCGTACATACTGCGATTCGTTTTTATTTAATTAATTAATTTTTCGAAATTTCATGATGCCAGAACTCACTATTGTATACAAAAACCATCGCGGGTATGCACACATCAAATTCCCAAAGTTTCATCGCAATCGGATGAACGGTTTAGCAATGAAATGTTTATTGCCAGAGCTCACTATTGTATGTACTATCTATATCTATGTATATATTTATACAGTTTTGCAAAATAACCTGACATTCTGGAATTTTTTGAGTATTTTTTCTAGTTTGCAGAACACATAAATACATAGAAATCAGTTGAAAACATCCAGACAGCATTTTTGTTGTAGACGTGTGTAATACAACTCGGTTATGAACTCATAATTCAATAATGAAGTTATTCTCATAAAAACACAAAAGAATGCATTTTATCATTCCCCCGAAAAGTAATGGTGATCCTTTTCAAAATTATTAAATAAAAGAAAAGTTAATGGACATGATTTACATGAAACTGTCTCAAGACTCAAAAACTTTTGTTCCAGCCGAAAGTGTGTAAATAATACACTAGTGTGAAATTTGGTGTGACAGTGATCCTACTTCTAAGTTATAAGACCCGTTTCATAATCCAATTTTGGAATTAAACTCGAATTACCTCCGTGACAACTACTACTGCTGGGACTTATTAAAACTTTTTGGCATGCGAGTGTTATTATGACGGGAACATGAAACATATTATTACAAACTGACAGTTCGTAATTATTATTCTCGTACAGTTTTAGATTACTTGGATTGGGTGAGAAAACACTAGATTACCCTAACCAGTATTAATATATCTTTTTAAAAAAACTTAATACTTAAATCGAAAACATGACACAAAAAATAATCAAAAACATGACACATAAAATAATCAAAAAATAAAACGAAAACATGAAACATGAAAGAGAAACAGACACAGAAAATAAAATAAAATAACGCCCGCAACTGGGAATTGAATCCAAGATCTCTTAACCAACTCGGCCACTGGGACCTATTTATTTTAGGTTATTTTCATCGATCTCACATTTAAAATTCGTAATTAACAATATTATTCTCAACTACTTTTTATTTTTCGATTCCCAGTTAACCGGACCGTGTTCTGTGTTTTGTGTTTTGTTCTGTTTCATGTTTCGTTTAGATTTATTAGCAATATCTTCTTTTCAATTTTATCTATATATATATTGATTAAATGTTAATTGTTTTTGTGTTTAATTCGTAGAACTACATTTCAGTTTTTAGAAATTTAATCAAAATTAAATTTGATAATAACGTTATTATCGAGTTCTGCCAGATTTTTAGTGTATATTTTAGTTACATCTGTTTCGACTTGTAAGGTCATTTTCAAACAGTTCGAAAATGACCTTACAAGTCGAAACAGCTGTAACTAAAATACATACTAAAATACTTGCAGAACTCGATAATAACATTATCAAATTTAAATTCAATTAAATTTCTTAAATTGATTATGTGCCTTTTTTTTATATTTTTGAATGTAGCTATTACTTTGTGGTAATCCATTAAAGAAAAATGAAATAATTCAACTTTGTATTATTAAGTATAAGCTTTCCCTGACGAAGGAACGTTTGTTCCGAAACCGGTGGGATTTGCGCATCATATAAGTGGTTTATACAAAGTTGAATTATTTCATTTTTCTGATTATATAACCTTCAAAATTTATTCCAATAAAAAAAGTAACAAAAGTTCTTCAATTATCACAAATTCACTTTGTGGTATCATTTTAATTACATAAAGAAAAAAAATTACTTTAGCATAACGAGTTTACAATTAGATAACAAATTTTTTTTTGCAAGTAGATGAAAAATTTAATAGCCAATTAAATGTTTTTACTACAATTTTTTTCTTAAAATTGCCCTATCATAAATTTATTTTCAAATTAATACTAATATTTGTAATCATTTATTTTTGTTATTTAGACGACTTGATTTATTTTGTTAATTTATAAATGTTTTTAATGTAAAGTTGTAATTATTACATAATCTAAAATTATTTTAAGATACTATTTTAAACAATTGTTTTTATACTTACATTTAACGAATTAATACCATTTTTTTTTTTTTTTTTAACTTTATGAGTAAAACCTCAAATTGTAATATTTAATTAAACGAAGACAATATAAGCGAAAGTCAGTCGAAAATCTGAGAACAGAAAAATCAGAAAAAGTTATTGACACCGCTGGGACATGAACCCAGGACCTCTTGCTTTCCGGGCAAATTGATGACGGTTCATGTCCCAGCGGTGTCAATATCTTTTTCTGATTTTTCTGTTCTCAGATTTTCGACTGACTTTCGCTTATATTCTCTTCGTTTAATTAAATAAGAATTAATACCATTATTTGTAAGGCTTTTTTGCTGTAAGAATTTATTTGTCTATATTCGTTTTTTTTTGGTTATTTGTGTTAATTTAAATTTTATCCTATCAAAGAATTCATTGCTTTTGAAAGATGTTTATAATTTTGATTAAATACGTGTTGTATATGTTTTACTGTAAAAGCCCGTGCTACGGTAAATCTTAAGATTAAATAATTCTAATTCTAATGGTGGTAAACCTTAGGATTTAGGATTTACCAACATTAAAATCGGTAAATCTTAAGATTTACTAGTAAAACTTAAGATTTACCAAATTACCGGCTTTTACAGAAACATAAACAAAGTGATTTGTTGTCATAAAAGTAACAAAAATATTTGACTTAATTTGTTTTGTGCCGGCCTTTGAAGAACTCTAAATATAGAAAATATTATCGATTTTATTTACATGCGAGATCTATTTTGGATTCAAGAAAATAATGACACGTTAGTCTAGACATGCCACTAACAGAACCCCTGAGGTGATTTTTCACAAAAAAACGGCGCTGTACAAATTGTTCATTTATTATCATTATTTACCAGACCTTTGCCCGCAAGACCAACCTCTTTAATGTTAATTCGGTGATTATACGCTACTTATACGAAAGTTGTTTGAAGTTTTATAAGAATATCGCTCATGATATAATAACGTTTGACTTTACATAAATTCTAAGTTGGGAGCGTTACAAGAAGCTTGCCAAGTTTCAGCGATATGAACTTCATACATCGGTGAAATACAAGGCTTGATGTAGTTGGAATAATTTAAAGTATATTTTTAATGTTTTTCTAAAGTTCTCTAGTTTGAGCGTCGTACATAACTGCACTGCATTTTGTTATTTCATGAACGAGACTGAATTTTCATGTAGTGAATTTTCATCTAAGATGCCAGCTGTAATAAATCGAGCAAAATATTGTATACAAGCTGGTACCGGGCATGCTATGCTATGCCATTTAATAAATAATTTGTTTCTCCCTGCGTGTCTTTTCCCATTCGTTCCCCTTCCGCTTCTCCTTCCTCTCCCGCTTCCCCCTCCCCTCTCACGTTTCCACTTCGCGTCCTCCACCTTCCCTGTTCCTACTCCACTCCCCCCTTCCCCCGTCCCGCGAACCTCTCTCCCGAGTTCCCACCCCCCTTCCAGGTTCCCCTCCTTCTCCCTGGTTCCACTCACCACACTCACCGCACTCCCGCAAACCCCTTACACGAGTTCCCCCCCCCCCTCCCGCATTCCATACATTCAGTCTTGGTACATTCTGTTTTCAAACAGCTCGCGTGCCACCTATTGCAATTTTTTTATACAAATTTCATAATGCCAAAGCTCATCAATAGTTTTATAGAAACCTTGTCCTGACCATAACAAACACACCAAAAAAAGATTTATCCAATTTGGTGCAGTCGTTCGGAAGTTATGCGGGAACATACATTTCGGCGATTCATTTAAGATAAGATAAGATAAGATTAGAGTTTATTTATTAAATTTGTAACTTGCAAGAGAATAGCACTTTTTTAATCCAACAATTTTGAGCAAAATATTCAAATATATGGGTAAAAGTTTTTTTTTTACTTACGGCTCGTCATCAATACATCGTGTACCTATTACTATCAAGTTTTATTTATGGAACTCTCCGTTTTTCTTTTATATATTCAATAACTAGCTGGTTCCCGGCATGCGTTGCAATGCCATATTCAAAGAAATACATTGTTTCTACCTGAATCACCTTTCCCGTGGGTCCCCGTTCCCCTCCCACGTCCCCTTCCTAGCTTTATAAATTGTAGCCAATATGTGATTCTGATGTATGAGCTATATTATTGTAAGTTTCATTAAAACCCATTCAGCAGTTTTTGCGTAAAAGAGTAACAAACACATAAACATCCATATACACTTTCGCGTTTATAATATTAGTGAGATATTATTATTCAATTTATGGATTTTTTTTGTAAACAAGTTCTGCTGCGTAATTATTATCTATGCCCACTACACTGTTCCATACCACGACCGTACTATGAACGTATCAGCCACGAAATAAACACGCTACGCCCTACTATGCCCACTAGAACGTGCTAACACCGTATTATACCCGTACGTAACGGGTATAGTGACCGTATACACCGCGGTTAGTGTCCGTACCATCCCCGTTCAATAGGTGTACGGTGCCCGTTATATCATTTCGCCTGTGTTTTCGTATCGGACTGACGCGTCAGGAGAAGCATAGTGTCATATCATTAAAATACCTGGATATCAACACGAAAAATGAACACAAAGCACAAACTGACGGAGTGGCAACGCGGTTAGAACGGGGATCATACGCGTATGATCCCCGTTCTAACACCGTCGCGTGCCATGCATAGAGCGGACCGGCACCTGCAAAATATTGTCATTGAGAATTCACCGTTAGTCCGGTCATAGTATGCGACGGTGTTGGTCGGTGACGGAACGGTCTAGTGGGCAGCGTTTCATACTAATCGATACAAAGAATATTTTTTTGCATGCGCCGCTACGGTTACGGTCATGGTATGGAACGGTGTAGTGGGTATAGACCTTAAACTGTTATTTTATAAATTTAATGGAAGTATAATTGAACATTAAAAAAAAAACTAATATTGAGTGTACGAGAAAAAATCCCTATGCGAGAAAGAGACAAAATTATTATAAGAATGCTTTCCACTAGACAAGTACGAAACAGAAAACGGTTCATCGCTTATCAGGGCTTATTTAATACGAATAACCTGACAATATTTTGAAATCTTCCTACCACCACCAGTATAAGCGTAAATTGCTAATTGTGCGATGATGGAGCATTTGGCTATTAGAGGATTGAACCTATTAACCCAGTCATGCTTTAATAGTACGCTATCGTCATTAAACAAATATTTGAAGGAAAATTACATTAGAACGCTATAATTTTTTAAGCGTGCTCCCTAACGATAATATCGCCTACGGGTAATATGTTAACGAGAGATGGAAAGGCTGGTAGAGATATTTAAAAAAGGGTTAATACAGGTAACTCCATTAATGGAGGACTGAATGCCGTTGGCGCTAATAAAAAAAAAACTGTCAAAAAAGCGAAGCTAGCAGTTCACAATGGAGTCCTGGTACCTCTCCTGATGTATGGCAGTGAGGCGTGGAACTGGCAGGGGAAGGATGAAAGTAAACTGAATGCTGTTGAAGTGAGATCCCTGAGGGTATGTGCGGTAAAAACATGTATGATCGTGTGAGAAATGTGGATATCCGCAAAGAATGTAAGGCTGGTGTAAGCATAATGAGTAAGATTAAGAAAGGGACCCTCAGATGGTTTGGGCATGTATAGCGAATGAATGTAGAAAGTAGTGTGAAAAGAATATATGAAGAAGTCGGGGACAACCGAGACATGGCTCGGTCGAGTGAATCAGATACTTGAGTCGGGCCATGACAAGAGTCAGAATAATAGAAGAATATGTATGTGATGATGTATGAATGTCTTCTTCCTTTGCGCTGTCCCAACTCATTGCCTAGGTAGGCTGTTGGGGTCGGCTCTTCTCATTCTCAGGTTGTAATATCTTCTGTTCTGGGTATCGCCTTCATCCAGGCCGTTTCTCCGAAGAATTTTGGAACATTGAGTCGTCCAGGAGTTCTTCGGTCTTCCTTTGGATGACTGTCGATGAAGCTCCATAGACATTGCCTGCCTCACTGTATGGTCTGATGGTTTCCGTCTTATATGTCCATACCATCTCAACTGTCGTTCTTCCAGCTTGCTATTTATGTCTGTGACACCCAGGCTACCACGAATGCGTGAACTTTCGATCTTATCTTTTAATGATACTCCTGCCGACCATCTAAGCATTCGCATTTCTGCTGTTTCAAGTTGCCTAGTGTAGGAGTTGTACATTCGTCCAGCATTCGGAGCCATACATTATTTCGGGTCTTACAATGGTCTGGTATATTTTTCCTTTCAGTTTTATAGGCATTTTGGAGTCACACAATATTCCTGTTACGGATCTAAATTTAATCCATCCCACACCTATTCTATGGATGACATCCGCTGCACATCCTCCGTCTCTGTGGATTAGTGAGCCCAGATACTTAAATGAATCACAGTTGGCTAATGTTACTCCATCCAGTTGCATCGAAGGAGTTACAGCGTTTGTGTCTTCAAATGGTAAATACAAATATTCAGTCTTTTTCCTGCTAATTTTGAGGCCATTATCCTCCAGGATCTTTCTCCATCTTTCCAGGCTATTCTGTAAGTCACAATGATTATCTGCTATCAGTACTACATCATCTGCAAAAAGCATAGTCTTGAGAATACTGTTCATTTCTTGACTTGTTAGATAATTCATGACCATTATGAATAGCAGAGGGCTGAGGACAAATCCTTGGTGTACCCCCACTTTAATTGGAAATTTTGGTGATGTCCCTGATGTGCATCTTACTTGAGTTTCAACGTTTGTATACATATCTTGTATGGAGAGCACATATCCTTCTGATACATTGTGGGCTCTCAATGCCGCCCATATCAGGCTTCGGGGAACCCTGTCAAATGCTTTTTCCAAGTCTATAAATACCATGTGCAAATCTTTTTTTGCATCTCGATGTTTTTCAACTATTATTCTAACTTTTTCGTTATTTGTTTTTGGGGTATTGTGCCGTGTTGCGCTACCTCCTTCTTTAGCCAACGTTTCGGACATCGTTGCAGTGTCCATCATCAGGGCAGATCCGGCAGATCCGGTAGATCTGCCGGATCTGCCCTGATGATGGACACTGCAACGATGTCCGAAACGTTGGCTAAAGAAGGAGGTAGCGCAACACGGCACAATACCCCAAAAACAAATAACGAAAATGCTTTTGGCCGTGAAAATCTTAAAACTTATTATTCTAACTGTTTGAATAGCATCTATTGTTGATTTTCCCGACACAAAACCGCATTGATCGTCGTGTATTTTTACAATATTCCTTATTCGTGTGTTGATAATTCTCTCATATATTTTCATGGTGTGAGACATAAGCTTTATCCCTCTATAATTGTCGCACTTCCTAGAGTCTCCTTTATTTTTGTAAAAGGGAAGAAGGTAACTCTGCCTAAAGTTTTCTGGCATTGGTTCTCCATTCAGTACTTTATTGTACAGAGTGCACAGCCATTTATGTCCTACTTCACCTCATTCTTTCCATAATTCAACTGGAATATTGTCTGGACCTACTGCTTTCCCCACTTTCATTTGTGATATGGCTACTTGAACTTCTGTTTGAGTGATTTCTTCAACTGGCCCCTGCACTGGTTGCTCTGACACTTGAGTTCTTCTTGGAAATTTTTCATTCAGTAATGTAGAATAATAATCTTTCCATCTTTGACATATTTTGGTTTCGTCTGTGATCAACTCACCGTCAGTGTCTTCTATGTATTTGGGTGTTCTAATTGATTTGGCCCTTTCTTTCCTGTGTGCTGCGATTTTGTAAATTCTTTGCACCCCATTATAGCATATGAATGTGAGTGAGGCAAAGAGTACCAAGACCGAGTTGTTTGGTGGTCCGTCCTCTTTGCGTACCCCTGCGGGGAAAAGGCGTGATGGTTAGTTTGTTACTTATTTTTTCTACGATTATACAGTGCCAAGACAAAAATGAAACCTACAATATTCTTACAAGTTCACATTTACCTAGGCGTCGTGAGTTCAATTCATCGGCTTACTAAGTCCTCCATCACAACACGAGCAACATTTTCCGCGTAATGGGATAGAAGTAGGAGATTTTCAAAAATTGTCAGGTTATTCGTAACCCTCGAATGTTTAATTTATAAAATAAATTCAAGCGTGGAAAATACTTCAATTTGATTTTCTACTGCGGAATTGTATAAAAGTAACATATTCAAGAGAAAAATTGAAATCGAAAACGTTCAAGGAGCAAAAATTTAATATTTTGCTTGATTCAAAAACTTTTGAGAAGTCCTGGGAATGTTATGTCAGCGATTTCCATACACTTTGGATTGCAATGCGAAGTGTTCTTTTATTTTATAAAATATGGCAAACATTATTCAGAATATCCGCCCATTCTTTGAACTATTCGAACTTTAAAACGGAGATTTATCTATTTTCTTATTGTAGATACAACCATCGAGTTTTAAGTTAGTATTTTTGCATGATTTGTGTCAAGACTTTAAAAAGAATGGCATTATTTTAACAAAAAGACTTATTGGTACATGATGTATGAAATATTAATGTTTACAAGGTGGAGCAAAATTAATCACCCTATCGGAAGATGTTATAATTTTTGCAAATGGCGTCGTATGTCAATCATATTTGACATTTGTGAACTAGGCAGCTGCAGAATACAAACAAACAAGCAATGGAGCTCTCTGCTCCGCAAGAGCGTGGAATAATTGTGTCGATTTTAGCTTTAACGCGTTTAGTCATCATGAGCGATAAGGCGCATTTCCACTTAAGCGGTTACGTCAATAAGCAAAATCTTCGTTTCTGGGGCACTGAAATTGACGTGATGCACGAAGAGCCATTACATCCATTTAAAGCCACTGTGTGGTGCGGCGTTCACGCGGGAGGAGTGATTTTTTGAGGACGCCATTGGCATTACGGTCACTGTTACTGGCGAACGCTACAGGGCCATGATAAGCGGCTTTTTACTGCCGGAATTAGATGAGCGGGGCTTGGTAAACATGTGGTTTCAACAAGACGGTTCAACCGCACACATAGTACGAGCTACAATGGATATTGTGAAGGAATTCCTGGTCTCGTAAACTTACGTTTTGGCGATTTGGCATGGCCAGCAAGATCGCTCAATTTAACCAATCCCAGACTTCTTTCTTTGGGGCAACTTGAAATCGGGGGTTTATGCCAACAAACCTCAGATAATCGCAGCCCTTAAGGAGAATATTCGACAGGAATGCGAACAGTTATCACCGGAAATCTTGCGGAAAGTTATGGAAAATGCGATAAAACGGGCACAAATGTGTATCAACACTGGCGGCAGCCACTTGACGGATATCACCTTTTCCACTTAACCCTCGACCCATCGCGTGGGGTCTTTAAAAGCCCAGGTTTTACAGAAATGCTAATTATGTTCATTTTAAATGTTCCCACTGATTTCTTACTTTAGGTAGCTTCCTAAAAGGGACTATACTTGACGCAAGCGCCGAGAAAATTTAGTTTGCGCATGTGCGATGTGAGATACAGACTTGTGTTTTGGCGTGAGGCTAAAAAAATCAACAAAATACCATGAAAAATCAAGTTTATATGTTTTTTTTTATTGTATTTTGTTGATTTTTTTGTTGTTATAATAATAAGTCTATATCCACCTCAAATAGTTATAAGTTTGATGGAAATTGGTTAGATTTTTTTAAAGTTTTCTATTAAAAAATATGATTCAAAATTTCAAAAAAATGTTCCTTGTTGATTTTTCAGCTCTTGCATTGAAAATAAATAACTAATTTTTCACATTTCTTTTTATTTCAAAGCAATCATTATCACCTAACTGTAATCAGTTAAAATAACATATAAAATGTATGCTACAACAACAATTTAAACATATTTATTTTTGGGGTCCTAAGCGACCCCACGCGACATCTCGCGTTACAAAAAATTGTAAAAGTCCAAATAAAGATTTCTATTACTAAATATCTTTTTTTTTGTAAAAAAGTTATTCAAAAACAAAATTGGATGATTAATTTTGCGCCACCCTGTACATACCATATGTAATATAAATAAATAATATCTATATTACAATTTAATTGCATACAGAAACGGATGAGTGGAAGGATGATTGGAACTTGGAACCACATAAACATTATACATATCATGAAACTAAACTCCCCAAAACTTAATACAAATGTCGACGTGGGTCCTTGATTACGCGCCACAATGTATTATTAAGGGGTTTTTAAAATAAAAAAAACACATTGAAATAATGTTAATGGCTATGGTATTGGCTTTATTTAATAGATAATTTTAAGCCATTATTGTTTAAATATGATTTCAGGCATATGAGCGCCACGGCTAGCTCGAACGAAGCGCATTCGTGAAGTCCAATTTTCAACAACTTTGTTGAGCAACTGGGGCCAAATGTCGGCAATAACACGGCGAATGATGTCTTCCAAATGGTCCAACGTCTCTGGTTTATCAGCACAAACTAGTGACTTCACATACCCCCAAGGAAAGTAATCTAATAGTGGAGGCCAGTTCACAGGTTCTTTACGTGAAATTATGCGCTCACCAAATGTTTCCCGCAGTAAACCAAAATAAAATAAATCAGTCTATATTCAGTGTGAAATGGCAAAACATACTGACTACAAATCAACTGCCAAATTGACAGTCTGTATAAATAATGTTGCCAATTTAAAAACCAAACCTCTTTAAAAAACACCCTCTATATCTGTGGCTTCTTCCAAAAGGGTAAATGTCAGTTTTCAATATATATATATATTAAGATTTCGCTTCGAAATTAGGTTATCTTCCGAATTCTAAAAGAACCTTTCGATTTTCGGGGACCAATATCGCATAAGAAATTATAACCACTATTAAAAACTTACATTGGTCCTTTTAGAAATAAGCCCCAAAATTTATAGCAACATGTGACGTTCGCCGGATTTTCTTTTGTGTCATTTTGAATAAATACAAATTTGATATTAAAATAGATAAGATTTGAGATTTTCACTGCCAAAAGTATTATAGTGATCTGTTTTTAGAATATTATGCCGTGTTGCGCTATTTCCTTATTTAAGCAATACGGTATCACTTCACCATGATCTTTGATTACACGTCTGCCCTGAAAATGGACACGGTGATGCCGTCCGAAACATTTTCTAAAGAATGAGGTGGATTAACATTTAAAAACATCACTATAAAAATAGTATATGGAATAAATTGATAATGCTTGTTATTGTTTTCTAATACTATAATTTGGGAGACGGGAATGGGTACCGCCGCCCCGGGAACCTTTATTGGATAACCAACACCTCTACCATAGGTCACCCCAAGTGGTTCGCTACGTTTGGTGATTTAGCAGGGGTGCCCGGGTTCATGGGTGAGGTTTGTCTAGGTCTTAGAGGCGGATGACCAGGACACACTGAACCCCAGATCTACCCACCCCTTAAATCATTTTCCTTCCCAGAACTCTCTTCTCCTTCCTTTCCTACAAAAATAAACCCTCCACACGGCATTTTTAGGTTGGCATGGCTTTTATCATTTATACAAATTTTATTTTCTATAATTTAATATTGTAATAATTATATTGTAAAGAATTTTGTTTATATTCAAATAAAAAGACACATTTTCAAAATTGCTCGATTGAATACTTAATGTGGTGAACGTATGTCTTGCGGTATGAAGAGACATGCGTGTATGAGTGAGACAGCATGAGGCACGTATAAAAGGGTGTGATTGTTGTCTACCGTCCTCTTTGGATTATCGCTTCGTACGAAGCACTACCTGTACCATATCTCGGAATAAACTCGCTAAGTCTACCTACGAGTATTTATTGTTCAATCTCCCTGAACTGAGAGCACAATATAGAGGAATCTGGATCCATACAAAGGAGTCCAGAAAGTAATGTTGATACCGGCCACGGTCATCACATTTGGCGCAGCCGATAAAGGAACGAGAAGCAGCCAAAATCACATTTGGCGCAGCCGATAAAGGAACGAGAAGCAGCCAAAATCACATTTGGCGCAGCTGAAAAGGAACGAGAAGCAGTCAAATCATATCACATTTGGCGCGGTTTGAAAAGAACCACGGGCAGCCAAATTGTCACATTTGGCAGTCGAAAGAGGAATCCGAGATTGAGGCTACAGGGGCAACAGGCAAGAGCAGCAGATATTGGCATCCGAGGAACAGCAAGGCGCTGGTTTGGTTATTCAGTGCCGAGAATCAGGAGCATTACACGTAAGGCGTGGATGGAGAAGTCCGGGTCTTCAGGAGAAGACCAGAGACCAGGTGCAGACCTCACGGAAGGCGTGCCGGGCATTTGAAGGACGACCAGGGTTCAGGAGCCAGGAGACGGTCCGCGGAAGGGCGAGATCGGAGCAGCAGCATCAAGTCAACAGAGTCGAGAGTTGAGTGCTGTTTGTAAAATTTTCTGCTTTTATTGATTGTATCTGTGTGAAGATGGAAGGGGGAGAACTGCCCAGGTTTTGTCATTTGAGGGACAAACTGGAGACGTTCGTGTTGCAATACGAACAGTTCATCCTCGTCAATGATGACAAGTTAAATTCGGTAGAAAAAAAGAGAGCGGTTTTAATATCTCATTTACACACAGAGACAATAGATTTATTGATTGATTTGTGTTTTCCTAAAAAAATTACAGATATTACGGTCGAAAATTTATTGTTATTACTAGAGAATCATGTAGGTATCAAACGAAATGTTTTCAAAGAGCGCGAAATTTTTTTTGCTACGAAACAAAAAAGTTCAGAATCGGTTAATGATTATATAGCACGGTTAAGAAATCTCGTTAGATTTTGCAAATTCGAGGACAGACTTGAATATAATTTAAAAGATGTTTTTGTCACCGGTCTTCGAGTGGGGCGTATTAAGGAGAAATTATTTGTAGAGGCTGAAAACTTTTCATTAAAAAAGGTTATAGAATGTGCTATTGCTATGGATTCATTCGAGGTAATGAATAAGCAAATTAAAACGGAAAGTGTTGATTTAGTAAATAAATTTAAAAATACATCGAACAATTTGTCACAAAAACAAAATTCGGTAGGTAAACATTTTTTTAGAACTTCGGACAAGAATGTTACATCGTACAGAGCGAGGTCAGCGGACCGAACAAAGTGTAAACATTGCGGGAATTATCACGATTCAGTAAACTGTAAATTTAAAGACGTGTTTTGTTATAAATGCAGAGTAAAAGGGCATATTGGGAAGATATGTCGCGGTTTAAAATATAATAACATTTCTTCAGTGTTCGTAAATACGCAGGAACATAAAAACATGTTGCGGATAAACGCAGTATATTGTGAACCAATATTGTGCAAAGTTTTAGTGAATAATGTGGAACTAAACGGTTTATTGGACTCAGGGGCGGCAATTTCGATTTTAACGGACGAAGATTATGTTAAACATTTCAAACATTTGATGTTAAAACCAAAGGATTTAACCTTAATGGGTTACGCTAACTGTAAGTTAAATTTATTGGGTTGTATCTTATTAACAGTTGATTTTAACGGTTATAGGGAAATGTTAGAATTTTGCGTAGTAAAACATGGAACAATTACGGTTCTAGGGCGTGATTTCATTAAAAAGTTTAATATTGGATTTACGGGCTTACAATCTACTTTATCCCAGGAGGGAAGTGAAAATGTTTCTCACAATATGGTTGAGAATAATACTAGTGTAATTGATAATTTAATTCGGAAATTCCCGGAGGTTTTTTCGGAGAAACTGGGTAAATTCAATAAATATAAAGTGCATTTGAAATTAAAAGAGAATGCGGAACCGAAATTCTGCAATCCGAGAAATATACCGTTTGCCTTAAAAGCAAAGGTTGAATCGGAATTGGGCCGGTTACAATCGGAAGGTATTTCAGTTCCGGTAAACTATAGTAAGTTTGCGTCACCAATCGTTCCAATAGAAAAAAATAATGGGGAAATAAATGAACAATCAATTTCAGCCCAGGAGGGTAGTGAAATTTTTTCTCATAGTGTTTTTGAGAATGATAGAAGTGATTTACAATCAATTTCAGCCCAGGAGGGTAGTGAAATTTTTTCTCATAGTGTTTTTGAGGATGATAGAAGTGATTTACAATCAATTTCATCCCAGGAGGGTAGTGAAATTTTTTCTCATAGTGTATTTGAGAGTGGTAGAAGTAAAGTGAATAAAAAAATTCGGAAATTCCAGGAGGTTTTTTCGGAGAAAGCGGGTAGTTTTAATAAAAGTAAAGTGAAATTAGAATTAATTGGGAATGAGGAACCAGTTCACGTAGAGAATGACTTGGATACTCAAATTCTAAGTTTATTTAAAAATAACAGAGATTTACCTATAACGGAAGAAATATGGAGTAGGGTGCATATTAATTATGCGGGCCCAATTGCAAATAAATATTTTCTTGTAATTATTGACTCAACCTCAAAATGGTTAGACTGTGTAGAAGTAAAGTCTCCAAATTCGTATAACACTATTAAAATATTAAAGGGTTTATTTAGTTATTTCGGGAGTGTACAGACAATAGTTTCAGATAATGGAGCCGCTTTCATGTCAGCGGACTTCAAAGAGTTTTGTGAGATGAATAACATCAAACATTTAACTACTCCGGTAAATCATCCACAATCAAATGGTCTAGCAGAAAACGCGGTTCGAACGTGTAAAAATTTAAAAAAAAAAATGATGATAAGAAATAAGTTTCAGTCAGGTTATGAGGAAAAATTAGGAAATTTTTTAATTGATTACAGAAATGCACCACACTGTACAACTGGCTTAGAACCTGCAGTTGTAATGTTTGGAAGGAAACTAAGGTCAAACTTAAACAGTTTTGTACCGAGAGGGGGGAGAGATAAGGATAATAGAATTAAGAAAGAAACAAAAATTAAAATGTCTAAATGTCAGGAAAATCAAAAATATTATTATAAAAGAAATAATAAAGAATCGGTGGGTTTTTCGATTAATCAAAAGGTAATGGTTAGAGATTTCAGAGACCAAAACAATGATAAATGGGTACCAGGGAAAGTGTATAAACAATTAGGAAAAAAACTTTATATAATTGAGGTAAATTTAAATGGTAAAATTATGTTTTGGAAAAGGCATTTTGATCAGTTGTCTAAATTATGTGTGTCATGGGAAAAGAAACACAGCAATCCTTATGTCGCGTCTGAGACGAAGAGACTGTCGTATGATGAATACGATGTCTCCAGCTTTGGCCTGGATGACAGTCTAATGGGTTTTTCTCCTTCTCATTCCAGCCCCAGTGATCCAGTGGCGTCAACGTCGGGAAATTGGAAGGACCGACTACGACCACGAACACACAGATGAGTCAATGAAGGCAGCACTCAGCTCTCGACTCAACATGAATTACTTACATTGTAAATATTGGAATATTTTATGTATTGTAAATAATTATCAGTTCATGTTGTGTAACTGTCTTCGGATTTAAGTGTGGAGGGATGTGGTGAACGTATGTCTTGCGGTATGAAGAGACATGCGTGTATGAGTGAGACAGCATGAGGCACGTATAAAAGGGTGTGATTGTTGTCTACCGTCCTCTTTGGATTATCGCTTCGTACGAAGCACTACCTGTACCATATCTCGGAATAAACTCGCTAAGTCTACCTACGAGTATTTATTGTTCAATCTCCCTGAACTGAGAGCACAATATAGAGGAATCTGGATCCATACAAAGGAGTCCAGAAAGTAATGTTGATACCGGCCACGGTCATCACACTTAATACATAATATATCCATTTATTTCCGTCCGTTCAAGCTTCATCAAGACATTGATGCAATGCAACAGGACAATAAAAATTACACATTTACGTAAGTATAGAAAATATATATGCATAATAATAATATACGAAAGGGATAGAGAGCCTTAGATCTAGGGTGGGGAAAATGAGTTACATAATGAATAACAGTTACTAGGTTCTAAACTTTTTTTATTTTATTTTATATTCTTTCAGTTCTTTTTATTTCCTCTTTTTATTTCTCTTTTGTACAAATCATGTTCCATTTGTTCATATCCATAATAATTTGACTGTCCTAAAACGGGAAAACTCCTAGTTGGGCAGTCAAAAAAATTAATGAATTATGTATATACATGTATAATCTTGTACTAAATAAACAAACAAATAAATAAATAAAATAAGTATTTAAATACGCCAAATTTATTTTTATATACATCTTTAAAACTGTGAGCCTTGCAATGAAAGTTCTATAAAATTCGCGTAACAAGAACCTTTTATATTGAGAATCACTACATTTTCAGTATTTCCCACTTCAGAACGATTTCCAAATTTAAAATATTTAGCATCTAAATTTCAACGAACATTGTAAAAAAATACGCATGTGTCATTCATTAGGTCATTACTTTCACTTTAATTTTTTGATTCCGTGACCTCTGGTAATTTAGCAAAAGTATGAAGGACTTATATTCTTTCACGTTTATTTCTGAGAAGCAGATAATTTATAATATGTTTGTAATAAATTAAATATTTTGCGTTGTTTGCATTCTGACCGCAATTTATGACAAGTAGCTACTCTAAATGCCTTTTACAGTTCTCGTTCAACGGCTTAGGACCACCAGACCTGTCTGCCTTTCTATGTTCTGTATTTCCTCTAACGTGAACCTTACCACAGTTAGTAGGTACACACAGGTCAGCGGATGTACAAAGCATTATCATTATCATGGATCCCTCGCGGCAGCTTGTGGCGGACAAATGTTTTGGACATGTCTTTGTTTATGTGAGTTTTGTGAATTATTTCCCTAATTTGAAGAAACTAGTCTGCGTTGTGCTTTTTCAGGTATAAAACATTGATAAATTGGATAAGTGTATATTCATTTGTAAAAAAAGACGATGTGATAATTGGATAAAATGAAAGCTTTAGAATTTTTTAAATTTTTTATTAAGTAGTTATTTGTATCTCTCGGAACACTTTAATATATTTGTAATGCTACGTTTTTAGCATTAGACATAAATCTGACCAGGCAAGTAGGAATTCCTGTTACGATGAGTGATAATATTTAAATCTTGTTGATTTTCAGAAATATGTAATGTTTTATTAAAAACTTATTGGTTACCTTTGTATTGGCCTTCATGAATATTATGACATAAAACGTTTTTAATAAATATTCGTGCCCCGTATAAATTTATCTTTAATATTAATAGATAACCGCTTTAAGTACCTACCGAACTCAGGCAATACGACTGCCAACCATCCTATGTATTTTAAAATAATATTCCTCGGGGCCTACGTCATCTGAGATGCTGTGTGGAGGGTCTTTTTGAGGAGAGGAAGGAATGAACACTGATCGTGAAGAGACCCATGTTGTAGGAAGGAGGAAACACAGAGGCCGGGAAATCGTTCCACAGTCGAGCTGTTGAACACAAGAACGTGTCGAAGAAGCGACCCGTTCTCATGCGACAATGTGACAAATGTCAACCGTGTACATATGTTGGGCACGCGTTTGGCGTGTTTCCCGACTATGCACCGGTGCAAAGGGATCAATGACGCTTATTCCTCGGAGCATCTTCCATTGTAATACCGGTAGAACAAGGATAGCATTTCCACCTAACGCCTGTGCTCTAAAGATTGCAATCCGTCTCTTAAGATGAGAGAATCTATCAAACGGACCGTCCGTTTTTTGAACGGAGTCGAGGGTATTTTTCAGATATTTTGGAGCTCCAGACCAGAGGTGGCTGCCAAATTTAATCGTGGGCCTGCCAAATTTAAGCTGCCTCTTAATTTGCCTCTTTTAAGTTTTAGCCCTACAGGTAAGAACATATTTCAAACCGATTATTTATGTATAAAACAGAATTTATTTGAAACTAGCTTCACTCGTATGGAGTAAGGGGGGTTCCCACTTCGCCTCCCCCATCTCTCCCCCTCCCCCCTCCCCATCTCTCTCTCCCTCTTGCTTTCCATACATTCAGTTTTCAAACCTCGCGTGCCACCAATAGCAATTTTTTTATACAAATTTCATAATGCCAGACCTCACCGGAAGTTTTATAAAAACCTTGTCCTGACGTTATCGAACACGCAAAAATAAAATTAGCCAATTTGGTGCAGTCGTTCGAAAGTTATGCGCTTAGCAACACTTTTTATTATAGATATCGTTAGCACTTCACATCATTATTATTTCCAAAAAGCCCTGCTTTGCCCACTATTAAACATTCTTCCGAAAGTCGAATTGTAAGACGCACAAAAAATATTTGACGCAATTAAATTATGTAAAAAAAACTTTGGTCCCTTTGGTTGAATTTTTTACACGTTGAAGAACTGCGAGTGATCTCTGAAATACCTGAAAGTTGAAGCGGCTCAAACGTCTTCACGTTCATTATCTCCTGCCGCTTAACTTCATTAACATCCGGTCTTGACGTGGCATTGTTAGAGACTCCGGGGGAACAATTACGCGTGGTTAACAAAAGGAGTCGCAAGCACAGAGGACTTCTGGTTAATATGCTTTCAAACTTGAATGACTCAGAAATAATTATAAAATTTACATATTTTTACTCTCGGATTTATTGATCTTAACCGAATCTTTTATACAGGGGTTTGCATTTCATCCCGGCAAATTTCAACCTTAACTTGACGTACCAGTCATGTTCAACTCGTACGAAGCCATGGTATGTAGTATTTAGTATTTCAACCTCTTTCTCTCCTCCTTCGTTTTGCGTGGATTTAGTTCTTATTTTCATTTCTCAGGTTTTACCGGAATTTATTTATCTCTTTAAGTACCTGAAAATGTTCATTGTTTTAAAATTAATAAGTCGCTTTTAATTCATCTATCTCACTGGGTTATCTTGTATTTATTTCTTCTCTTTATTGTGTGAAGGATATGCGTTTTTTTTTCTTTTTCTTATTTTTATATCATCTATTGTTAAACCATGCAAAATACTTACTCCTACGCGCTTTTGCCCAGCGCGCGCTCCAGTCTTTTAGATGTTACAGGAGTCAGGAGGGTGTTAAGAGACGTACTTAACTTACGTTATGTCAGTGATTTCTGACATTATTTGGAGTACAAAATGAAATGAAATTTTGGTCTTCGGTGACATTTTTGATGCCTTTTTTAAAAATAAAATAAAATAAATCAGCAGGCGTTGGACAGTTCGAGGCGGGGTGAGGGATTGTAAATTGTAACCTAACCTAAGACATAAAAGAGATATATTGGCACGATAAAACGGGTGCTGCCACACATCAGACCAGTCGGGATGAAAAGGCTCTCTAATCCCGTTACAATTTGGTTGGTTTATCGGCTGAGGGACCGTTGACTACATGTAGAAGATTTTTTATTTGATTTTGAAGAAATCTGAATATATTATATGGTAATTCATTAAATATCACCCGTCTCTTTCACTGTTCCTTTGTATTATGTTTTGTCTCTTTCTTTATCTTTATAAGCTCACACTATGTGTATTTTTGACCAGTTTAATTTTATACCCTGAATATGTTTGAGTGAAGCGAAACCGGTCGGTATCATAAAAATTAAATAAATCATGGTTACAAACCAAGTTATTGTCTTATTTTGACAATAAACCACAAAGTGACTACTTTCTATCAAAATAAAAATAAAAAAATAATAAAAAAATAAAAAATAATTTTATATAATTTTTTTGTTTTTAAATCATATAAAAAGTCACCGGGGACCAAAATTTTTACTCCAAATACTGGTTAAAGTAAGTCAAGTACGTCCCTTAAAACCCTGTGCGTATACAAAGATAAAGGTATTTCCCTACCTTCCTCTTTCATATCTACTTCGTTTTCCAACTTACTTCAGCCTCACAATACGCCTAAATATATATATATTAATTCAGGATATTGTGGTCGCTCTAGCTCAGGATAGTTGTGCTCTTGTGCGGAAGTCACAAAACGTTTAATTATAATATAAAAACATTCCTGGTGAGTGCTTAGAAATAAATTATTTTTACATGTTTCAAAAGTCCACTGGATTTGGTTACATCGTGGAATAAATGGAAAGTTCATTATACACCTTTGTCATTTCTTTGTATGACCCTAAAGCCGGAAAATACTTATTCAAAAGAAGTCATCATCCAACGGTCATAATTAGTTGCTTCATGAATGGGCTTTAACAATCAAACTTCTAAAAAATAAATAAAACTATTTTTGCTGTAAGAAGTCTTTTATTACAAAATCCTAAAGTTTATAAATATCAGGTTTTACGTAATTATGTACAAAGTTCGTTTTATAACATTCATATTATTATACAGTTTTTTTGTTGATTGTTTTATTTTTATACACAGTTTCAATATAACATTGCGTGGACTGGAGAGGTATATTTTTTATTGAAGAAAAGTATTATTTTTGTATTCGTAACATTAACATTTTCAAATAAATTTCACAGAAATTACGTACATTGTAGGTTTCACAAAAACTATAGTCTTTTTACAGTAAAAACAGACAGTCAGATTCGATTCACTTCGCTGAGAGTTTTTTTATGATTCGTTCAAACTATTTTCACCCTTCAAAGCCTTATTTAAATGTAAAATAAAAAAGTTTTGATTCAGTAAATAAATTTTGATTATAATTAGATCACAATCCATGCACAACCGTTATGAATGTAAAAAAAACTGTCAGGGAAGCGTCAAATTCTAATTTTGGAAAAGATCTAAATGAATTATCCTCTTGCACTTTGAACCTCTTCTTTGTTGAAAATAAGGGAGGGTTGATTGTATACATATCCTATCGGTTTAGGGGTTGTGGTGGTAGTTGTAAGAGGCCTCATTGTGGGTGGGGGTGTGGGGTAGGTACCTGTGTAGGTATACTTGTAAGTTGAAGTTTTGTATGTAGGGTAGGTACCTGTGTAGACAGGGAAGGTTCCGAGAGATCTGTAGGTCGTGCTGACGGTTGTGTAGGGTACACGTGAAGGGGTAAGATATTTGGGCCCAGGGGTTGATGCAGGCTTGGTGGTAGTAGGAGGTAGGTAGGTGTTGGGGGCGGTGGAGGGTGTATCGTAATTGTATCCGGTGACTTTGGATCCTTTACTGAATGACTGGATCTGGTTTTGGCGAGCGGGGATCTTGGCGCTCTTGTAGCCGGAGTTGAAGTCGATTGTATCGAAGATCTGGCGCTTCAGCTTGTTGGAGAGGCTGGCCTCCTGGCTGCTGACTACACAGGCCAGGGCCACCATTAAAAATGCTAAGGTTACCTGTAAATAAAACAAAATACGTGAGATATAATATTACATGCATACTTTTAATTATCTTTACTCATTTTATGACCATTTTTAAAGATGCATTTTTTATTTTTTACAACACCACCCTGTACAGTGTAAAGTCAGGGAAACTATCACCACCCAATGGGATAGCGTTGTGAAACTGTTTAGATAGAGACTTTAGGAAGGAATTTATCAATGCGGGTCTTGAAGAGGCCCGGATTATATGAAGGAAGAATACAGATGCCGGTCTTTCGTTCCACATATGAACCGACTTAACAAAAACATTTCGAAGAAACGACCCATTCTTATGAAACCAACATTAACTGTGATCTGTCCGTGTCCTTCGAGTTTGACGCACGTGCACCGAGGATCAATGCTGCTAAGTCTCTAGAAAAGACTCATTTAAAATATCTGTACATTGCGTCTCAGCATGCCTCATTGCGTCTGTGAATTAGAGATGGCAATCGGTATTTTCAGTGTTTGGATGCCAACCCAGAGGTGGCTCATATTTGAGTTTTATACAAGGTTAGCCGCTGGTCATCTTTATCTTTATCATCGACAACAAAACCTCCTCTGTGAAATTATCGCTCATAAATCGGAAGTAGTTCCCACAAAAACCGCCTCCAAGACCTAGCAGCAGAAGAACATCGCAATAATTATACACTCAGTTCACTAGCAAATGCCAAAGTCATTACATTGTCAACTGCAATGTTACTTTATGCACCTTTCGCATTCCTCGATACCATAACATAATACCCACTGCATTGTCTTGTTCGATGGATAATTATTATATGTACGTGATTATTTATAAACATGTTATTACTGGTCGTAAAGGAAACATACTTTATTATGTGGATAACGTTTGTATTTCCCATATTTCTATTTCAAATTGTTGGCAGCGGGCTTTGTAACTTTGTACAACCGCAATAAACTAGCGTGGTCACTAAATTAAAGCGACAATCGTAGTAGTCAGAGTTGGAAACGGAGAATCATAATATTTCATGCATTAAAATATTGAGTAATGATGATTAAACAATTGAGAGTTTCTACCGTACCATTAAAAAAATTACTGTACCTATCGACAGGTTTGGTGCACCAGTGAGAAAATAAGCAGAAAAGTTTATTCATTTTTATTTAAGTACATAAAACAGGCAAGTTGCCACAAAAACGTATATATGTGGATGATTTAAATACAACTTATAACAGAAATTAAAACAATGATGGTAACAAAAATAATTACCTGAATATGCAAAAGTGAGTAGCAAACAAGAATGAGTAAAAGGTAGAATACAAAAGTATCACCAACAATTTATTATTGGCACCTGTGCTGATGGACAATGGTTTAGTAGGCACAGTATAGTCTGTCTTTAAATAAAGGGCTTCATCACAATATCGGCTTTATATCACTGATGGTCTGCGGCAAGATAGGTGGGTTTGCAAACCAATGAGAATAAAACTAAAATCATGATGCAAACCAGAACCCCACACCGCAGAATAAAAGATAATGTGAAATTTAAAGACAATTATAATTTCGAAGTGGTCGAAGAGTTTACCTACCTGTGCTCCATCATAACGCAGGACAATGAAGTCCCAGTAGAAGTAAGAAAGAGCATTAGAGCCTTTAGCAACACTTACTTCGCGTTGCTGCCTGTGTTCAAATCCCGAAACGTCCATAGGAAAACCAAAATAACCTTATATAAAACTATTATTAGAACGGTCTTGGCCTATGGATGTGAGGCGGGAACACTGAGTTAACAACAAGTCAGCGGAACAGCTGGACACCTTCGAAAGAAAGGTACTTCGAAGAATCTTAGGAGCGGTGCGAGAGGGAGAGGCATGGAGAATCCGCCACAATAATGAGCTCTATGATATTTACCAAGCTCCCAGACTCTCCACACATTTAAAGCTCCAAAGATTAAGATGGGCCGGACATGTGCACCGAATGCCAAGCACACGAGTACCGGAGAATGTTCTAACATGACACCGGGAGGTAAACCAAAGGCGGGCAGACCTAGATTGAAAGAGGACAAGGCTCGAAATGGGCTGTAGCGCCATTGAAGAAGAAGATTACTGGTGGTAAAACATATGTTTTAAAGTTTTTAAACGAGTCATTAAAATGTTATGTCTTCATGTTCGTGGTATAGAGGAGAAATATCCTGTGTTTGTGTGGTAGGTAGATGTATAGAAAATATCTTGCATCCTCATTGTTGAATTTTTTCATGGACTATTGATGTTATTTTGGGAAAAATGTTTGGTTTATCAACTGACGCATGTATAATTTTGTGCAGGAGCAATAAATCGTTTCCGTCTGACTATGAGAGAGTGTAATTTATAGTGATAAATTTGGTCGTTATACGTTACAAATTGATCAGATAAACCTTCGCGATAACAACAGTAGTTTTTCTTCGATTCTTCTTACCTACCACCGGTATTCCGCAATCCTCCCTTATTTTCTCCAGGCCCCTTCAAGATACGTTACAACTCACTTCATATCTTCATCCACACAAGTTGGCGGAAGAATTTTCGTGAGATGTCACATAAAAATAACTAAATTACTTTCAAATAACAGATTCGGTGTCTAAATTATCTTTATCACGAACCCCTTTCTCGACATCTCTAGTGATCTCAATAAAATAAATCCGGTCCCGTCAAAGCAAAGTGAAAATAGGTTCAGAGCTGAAACATTACATTGGTCTAAATAACCAAGCCTTGCAAACCTTCTTCTATTCACCTTATTTCTATCATCTCTATTTTTAAATTTCTTTATTTCCTTTCCATTCTATATTTTTCATTTCATTTCTACATCTCCTGCATATCCTTCATCTAAAAGCATGCTAGAATTTTGAGGTTGACTTAGTACCTGAGTGGATAGTATCATATTTGTAGTTTATAAAACTTTTCTTAATCATCAAATGAAATTGTATTTTAAAATGCATCTATTTGAATTTCAATTGAACGTATGTATAATGGAAGTGTGAATCTTGGAAGTGGAAATTAATCCACTTAAGTACGATCTAAGTGAAACTCGGCAGATAGATTCATTGTCGATGATAATGCATTCTCTTCAATTTTTGGCCCCAATCACGCACACATACGCGGACATAAACGCATTTCTATTAATTTCGAATAGCACTAAATACACAAAATAAATGTAGGTCTTATCAACTAGGGATTTGGCCCGGTTGGTAGGGCGGTTGATTCCGATCATTGGGTAGAATGGTTAAATCCTAAGACTAACCAAAAAAAAATTACATTTCAAAAGACATTTGAATATAGACGTATTATGATAAAAAATATTTTGCAGGTTGATTTTTGTTTTCTAAATCATCAGCCACAAATCATGTCATGTATTTTTCTGTGGTTATCATCTGTTAATCCTATAAAACCAATAATCTAGTTAATTTCTCATATTTTTTCTTCGTACAATAATTAAACAATATTTTGCCTTTATCTTGCTATAAAAAAATGCCCTTCAGTAAAAGTTTACATTCTTAATTAACATAAAACAATCAATAATGAAATAATTTTACTTTGTATAAACCACTTATTTGATGTGCAAATCCGACCGGTTTCGGAACAAACGTTCCTTCGTCAGGGAAAGCTTATACTAATTTGACAGTTTCGAACAATGTTTTATTATGGTAGGGGTGGAGTTGTTGCTAGATAATAATGTAGATTGGGTAGGTAGGTATTAGTGTAGAGTGGGTGGGTAGGGGAACAAATCCATGATTGGGCTATATGACAATATTTTTTGTTTATTGATAATAGATTCATTATTTTTAAGGGATTTTTTAATTTCCAAGGCTTCTAAGTTATCTAAACGTTTTCCTTTATGATTAATATGAAGAATATTTATCCCTGTATTTTTTTCAAAACTATGGTTATTTTCAATGATATGGTTAGCAAACTCAGAAAAATTATTATTATTAAGACACCTTAAATGTTCTTTGATTCTGATTTCAAAATTACGAGTGGTTTTTCCAATATAAAATGAGGGACAATCATTGCATTTGAGTTTATATATTCCGGAATTAGTCAATTTATGGTCTTTATCTTTAGTATTTCTCAAAAAATTACCGATATTATTTCTTGTATAAAACGCTGGTTTAATATTAGAAGGAAGATTTTTGTAACATTGAACTGAAATTATTATTATTATCATTGCTATAGACATTGAAACAGCCCTCTCATACTGTCCGAAAACATTTCAATACAAGAGTGCGGAGACTATTAAAAAAGAAATAAATAAACTTTCCGTAAGCATGAATCCGGAAATCTTTCACCTTAAAAACTTAAAGAAGAAACTTGAAGATGAAGATCTGATATTAACAAAGGCAGACAAGGGAAATACTGTAATCATAATGGACAAATCTGATTATCACAACAAAGTGATGGACTTTATAAATAGTGATAATTTTGTTATTTTACCAAAAGATCCAACATATAAATTTAACGAGAGTGTATCAAATGCTTTAAAATCTTGTAAATCGGACATATTTAAAGATGATAACATATTATCAAAAAATCCCAAATCACCAAAATTATATGGGTTTCTCAAAATCCATAAAATAAATACACCCATAAGACCTGTCGTTTCATCATGTAATTCACCAAGTTTTAAACTATCGTCATTAATAACTGATTTAGTTCATAAAAGTAATGTGTTTACACCAAAATATGTAATTAAGAACTCTTATGAACTGATTGCCCTATTGAAAAATTTTGTACTTCCCATTAATGCTAAACTTGTGTCTTTTGATGTCATTAATCTATTTCCTAATGTGCCTATTACTGAAAGTAAAGCAATTATTTCCAAATTATTGAAAGATTCTACATTACCTAGTGATTAGAATAGATCTGTCTAGTGACCTAACTCGTTTATTTAACTTAGTTTTAAATCAAAATTATTTTCAATACAATAATGTCATATACCAACAAAAAGAAGGCCTTCCAATGGGAGCCCCCACCAGTCCTCTTATTGCTGATATATTTATGAATGATTTGGAAACAACTGTTTTTAATTCAAAATCACCTCTTTTAAACAATGTTTTACTATGGAAGAGATATGTGGATGATATCTTCGTCATTTGGACAGGATCTGAACGTCAACTCAACAACTTTCTTAACCTTTTAAATTCCTTTCATAACCAAATAAAATTTACGATAGAAATAGGCAATGAAAAATTAAACTTTTTGGATTTAACTTTATCTATTATAAATAATAAAATCGATTTTAGTATATATCGCAAGCCAACATACACTGACATAGTAATTCATAGGACCTCCAACCACCCTGTCTCACAAAAACACTCCACCTTCCATTCCATGATACACCGCTTAGTAAATGTCCCAATGTCTAATAATAATTTCCTTTCTGAACTTTCAATAATAAAACAAATTGCTATAAATAACGGATATGAACCAAAATTAATTGATAACATCCTAAATAAAAAACTTATCAAAATTTCAAAAAATAATTATCTATACAATTCTAATAATATTAATGATAAAGAATGGCGTAAAATTTTGTATATTAATAATTTTTCAGTTCAATGTTGCAAAAATCTTCCTTCTAATATTAAACCAGCGTTTTATACAAGAAATAATATCGGTAATTTTTTGAGAAATACTAAAGATAAAGACCATAAATTGACTAATTCCGGAATATATAAACTCAAATGCAATGATTGTCCCTCATTTTATATTGGAAAAACCACTCGTAATTTTGAAATCAGAATCAAAGAACATTTAAGGTGTCTTAATAATAATAATTTTTCTGAGTTTGCTAACCATATCATTGAAAATAACCATAGTTTTGAAAAAAATACAGGGATAAATATTCTTCATATTAATCATAAAGGAAAACGTTTAGATAACTTAGAAGCCTTGGAAATTAAAAAATCCCTTAAAAATAATGAATCTATTATCAACAAACAAAAAATATTGTCATATAGCCCAATCATGGATTTGTTCCCCTACCCACCCACTCTACACTAATACCTACCTACCCAATCTACATTATTATCTAGCAACAACTCCACCCCTACCATAATAAAACATTGTTCGAAACTGTCAAATTAGTATAAGCTTTCCCTGACGAAGGAACGTTTGTTCCGAAACCGGTCGGATTTGCACATCAAATAAGTGGTTTATACAAAGTAAAATTATTTCATTATTCTATAATGGATAACCACAAAGTAATAGCTACATTCAAAAATATAAAACAATCAAGATTATCAAACAAGGTGTTTCAATCCGATGAAGATGATAACATCATCCACCATCATTTAAGTCAACGGACCTGAGTTTCCATTACAAAACCCAGCATTTACCCTTGGGCAAGAACTGAGGGGCTGTCGTAATCAAATTTTAAAAAAAGTTCCCACGAAAAAGACCTTATTATTATGCGCGACTCTCAAGTCAGTTTCCAACTACAACGTTAAACATGGTACGTGCAATTAAGGCTAACGTGAAGTTTTCATTTTACATGACTTAAACCAACACACGTAGTACAAACAATAAATATTTGATCACTCCGAGATATGCATCTGGCGATATAACGTCAACAGATTTCCAATTATTATTCCCCGGGCAGTTCTTAAAATCCGGACAGACATGGAATGGCATACTGCAAATAATAAAATTATTTTTGAAAAGATCAAAATAATTCAAATGTACAGCTGAAATAGAATTTTTATTTACCAGGAAATATTACTAATATTGAAAGGCAAGATATAGGGTCGCTGAGGGCCTGGTAGGAGACAGATGTCTTGACTGTGAAATGTACGAGAGTGAACTGGCATTAGAAGTGTGGAGGAGCTATTCCGGGCAGTGCAAGACAGAGAGACATTCCCAGAGTGATCGCCAACGTCGGGGGACCTGATAGGGCACACCAAAAAGAAGAAGGAAATGTTTCATTATAAAATAACTTCATTCTTGCACGGTAGTCTTTTTTGAATTAGGCAATTCACCCCAAAAAGAGTTCTAATCATAACATAATATAGGCATTCTATTAACAGGATTCACTTATTCTAATTGTCATCGGAAGATTCATTTTATTTGTAAATTTATAGCTCTTTACGTGTTGTAGTTTTATTTTTATGTAAACTAGACTAATTGATTTATAATAAATTCTTCTCTATTTTTCATTAATACTCAACGATGTTTAGTTTAGTTTTTTAGTTTAGACTCTTAATAAGAAGTCCTTAAGAGCGTTTAACCAGCCAGCGGACGAAAATCCACATTTCGTCGAAAGTTGTTCTTCCGATCGTGCAGGGCGGTTACAATGAGAAAGATTAATTATTCTCCGTACCAGCTTTTTTAAATTATAACTCAATATCGAATTTATTTCAATCCAAATTAGCTTTAATTTATACCTTCATCCAAAAATGCTGAAAGGCGTGATGATAAAACTATTTAAATAGTGTACTTTTTGTAGTTATTTTTTGATTATAAGTATTTATTGTTTTTCAATAATGTCTAAATTTAATAAAGTGCGCAAATAAATACACAAATGGACCAATTTTCGTCAAGAAACACATGTACGTACATATTTTTTAATGATTTTATTGAAACTAAAATTAAAATTCTAATACATAACTTTGCTAGATAATGTTTTGATTTATTTTACTGCATGATTACATTATTTGAAATGGGTGTGGTATAATACAAAAACTTTTTTGAAAATTTAACAAATCTGCCAACGACCTATGGAATAACCTTATTATACTAAAAATTAAAAAAAATTCTAAAAATTTATTACATAACTATGCTAGATAAAAGAACAATCTTTCGAAATCCATTTATAATTTTTTGTGGAAAAGAGTCAATACGTCTAAAAACTTTTTTGAAAATGACGTATTTCCGGCTTTCTCTGGTAATGCCCTCTTAAGGTGTATTTGATCAGGGCCGTCATTTAAAAGTGTATCTTATAGGATTGATGGACACGACCGGTTCTTTTTTAATAAATGGCGGCTGTGAATTAAATTCAAAACCGTGAATTAATTTAAATTTACGATTTGATCCCGTCTTCACTTTCATTTTCCTAGAATCATGACCAAGGCAACCTAGTAGTTGGCAATACGATGGTTACGTTTATCGATTAATAGTAAATCATAATATATAGATAAATCCTTTGTTTCACCAGATGCAAAACATTACCATACAATAGGCCACTTGCATCAATTTTTTTTAAATTTTTTTCCGGTTTAGGCAAATATTCTAAGACATTCTGTTTTTTTTTTTTTTTTTTAATCGTATTTTTGAAACCCTGGGGATTTTTTGAAAATTTCAATCCGATAAATCAGACCATTTTTTATAAACCGGAAAGACGGGACATAATTTTAAAGGTGTGAAAAAACGATAATTACATAGCCGAAAATCATTTTTAAAAAAAAGAACGTTTTCTACACGAATGGCACAGCAGAATAGCGAGGCATACCAAAAATATTACATCTCATAAATATTTTTTTTCCTTGATCCATCTTATTGATCATAAATCATTATAATGAACATCGTCTATATTACTACATTCAATGTAATATACTTGTACTTGTAAATTATAATAATAATAAGAATATTATAAAATTTAATTTTGTCAAAATCAGCACCATAATCATTATACCTCTAAAACACGTACCAACATCATCTGCACGTTCTGAAGAGAACCCCGTAGATCATTAAAAGTACGGGGTTCTCTTCAGAGCATCTGTCAAAAAGTGAAACCAAATGATAAGTTCGCCGAGAACAAACAATAAATCTAGTGAACGAATTCAAAAATTCGCCTGAAATCAAAGTGATGCCATATAAAAAAATAAATCAGTGTGGAATTTTAAAAAAATAATAGGAACATTTTCGGAGACGGGACATTTTCATTTAGTGACGTCACGAGCCCAAATATTGGATTTATTTATTTAAAAATAAAAAAAATCTGTACATTTCGAAACAATTTTACTAACATTTTCTTAATCTTAGTAAAAAGATCTATCCACATGATTTTTTCCAAGTCGTAATGAAATCCATGCAAGTGGCCTATTGGAAGGACACCTGACTAGCTGTCGCCCGGGGAATTGCTCGAAAAAACGAAAGGATTAAAAATGTTTGTTTTTTGTTCTTGGTACTTCATATTCTGTTGTTCAAATTTAAAAGTTCAATTAAACAACTTATTATCATTACTAGCTGACCCGGCCACGCGTTGCTGTAGCTAACGATATACAACGCCATCTACTGGATGGTTATCCAATCTTCATAACCACCGCCATCTGTTAATTTGCATGCAAATCACATCCACACCGCCGCGCGCGGACTTGCCAGCCCGCTCGTCCACCGCATACAGACATTATCCTTCGTATATCATATATTTCAACCAATTTACACAAAACCCTGACAAATTATATACTCAAACCTTCCTCATAAATTACTCTATCTATTGATGAAAACCGCATGAAAATCCGTTCAGTGGTTTTTAGTTTATCGCGAAAATAGGTAGCGGTATGAAATATACTTTACGACTTATTCTCGTACCTACCAAATATACATAAAAAAAAAATTCATGGAAATCGGTCGGGCCGTTTCGGAGGAGTCAAGCATCGTGACCCGAAATTTTTATGTATATAGAAGATAATGAAATCAAAAAGGTAAAACAAAATCAAGAGCAATGGTTAAAAACCAAAAACGCTCCGATCTTATCCATTGTTGTATTTTTCAAGTTTATCTACAACAATTTACCTATTCTAGATGCTTTCTTTTAAAATCTCTTGCCTACGTTTACTCAAAGCATAGACAACAAAGCACAAAATTTGTTCATAACAAGGAACAAAATATGTTCACAAAAATAAATCACTGGAAATAATTAACAATAATATATATATATATTTTTTTTTTATCCTTTATTTTTTCCCATTATACATTACAAAATAAATTTTTACACATTTTCTGAAAATATATTACATAATGCAAGGTAAAATTAAAGTAAAAAATACATATATGACAAAAGTAGATAATGGGAACCCACTAAGGCACTGCCTGTGCGTGGGTAATATTAACTATGTAAAGTGCTAAAGTGCTAAATTACACCAATAAGTTGGCGGTATAAGTAAAAAATGTAATTTTCCAAGTGAAAGTTTAAAAATATAGTGACACATACAGGTAAATTGATTTTTTTTACGCTTTCAAGAAGATAAGCTAAGTAAGTCTTGAAGTTACAGTAGAATTGTAAAAATGAATCATAAAGGTTTACACAGTTTATAAAAAAAGTGTTTCAACATCTGCATTATTTAGCCATAATTTTAATTCTTTTATGTAAAGTGATATTTTATCTGTCATTTGAATGTGTTTTGGTAGAAGATTAAATGTACGAGGACCAATAAAACTGCCATGTGTTTGCATTAATTTGGTTTTGATTTGGGGAACTTGAAACACATTATTAGTCCTTTCGCTAATTCTATTTTCGTTTTTTACGAAACAATTTTTGTTTTTAAATACATATTTCATTGTTTGCAATATAAATAATTTACGGATATTGAATATTTTTGTCTCTTTGAATAATATCTCAGTCGGGAATGTTTTAATTCTATTATACATAATTTTAATGATGCGCTTTTGAGCAATTTGTAAAGGCTTAATAAATGCATCAAGCGCACCACCCCATCCTACAATGCCGTAGATTATTGAAGATTGTACCAGGGAAAAATAGATAATTTTCAATTTGTCAAGATTGAGTACTTCCATGAGTCTGTAAAAAGTATATGTTAGATATCTTAATTTCGAGATGGTTTTATCTATTTGTGATTTCCAGTTAATTTGTGTATCAATAGACATACCTAAATATTTAATATTTTCTACTTCGATGAGTTCATTGCAAAGTGAACATAATTCTTGATTGCAACTTATTTGTGGATTCTAATTTTTAGGTTATCATGAGGTTTGTTTTTAATGTTTTTATAAAAAGTCAAATAAAATATTTTGCTATAGTTTAAGATGAGTTTGTTACATTTGAACCATTTTGAAACAAGTGCAATACATTCGTTTGCCTTAGAAAATGTTTCAATCCAAGAATTTCCATTTACTATTATTGCCGTGTCATCAGCGTAAGAAATAATTTGTCCAGGGGTTACAAAATTACATAAATCGTTTATATACATCAAAAATAGAATCGGGCCAAGCACAGTTCCTTGCGGAACTCCATTTTTATCTGTGCTTCTGGACTGTACATATTCCCAATTTTTGTTTTTTGTGTTCTGTCTTTAAGACAGTTAGTAAGTATTTTTAGTGTGTGATTTTTGAAACCCAGTTGTGATATTTTTTTTATGAGTATGTTATGACTTACAGTGTCGAAAGCCTTTCTTAAATCTAAGAATATAGCTAAACATTTCTTATTTTTATCGATAGATGTGTATATATTTTTTGTTAGATCATATATTGCATCTTCAGTGCTTAACGCTAATACGAAAACCATATTGGTTTTGCGACAGAATATTATATTTTTCTAAATGTTCTACGATTCTATTTTTGATGCATTTTTCTAAAATTTTTGATAGGTTTGAAACAAGTGAGATTGGTCTATAATTGTCTGATTTATGCGTTTCACCAGATTTATGAATTGGAATTATGGTGGAGATTTTAAACTGTTTTGGAAAATGACCTTCTTTATGGCACATGTTAAATATATGTGGAAAAGGAGTTAGAATATATTGTTTTATATTTTTCATGTATGACATGATAGTCCATCAGTTCCCTTAGAATTAGATAGTTTTAGGCTATCAATATGTTTTTTCAATTTCTTTTCTTGTAATGGGTGAAAATTTTTCTATTGGGTTGATTGATTCGTTATCTGCAATTAATTGTGAAGATGTCTCTACGTAAATATTATTATCATTTATACAGGATGATTTCAGTCCATCATCTACTATATTAATGAAAAAGTAATTAAAGTTTTCGGCAATAGCAGATTTGTCAGTTATTAATTTGTTATTTATTTGAACCTCATTTACAACAGTTGAAGACATACTTTTTTGTGCGTAATTTCATTTATAATATTCCAAGTTTTTTTACTATCATTTTTAGCGTTTTCAATTTGTTCACAATAGTATTTCTTTTTACAACTTCGAATCAGCCTATTGAGTAAGTTTCTGTACATTAAATATTTTGTTTTCATAAAATCCATTATTCTGACATTATTCTTTTGGTATTTTAACATTTCCCTGTATAATTTGTCTCTTTGCTTAATTGATACAATTAAGCTAACAGTTATCCATGGTTTGATTTTTTTATATTTTCTGTTTGTTACAACAATTTTACTTTCACTTTTCAGAATTTTGTCTAGAAGAGTTTTATAGAAATTTTCTAATGCTGATTGTGGGTTTACTATTGACAGAACATTTTCCCAACTTTCTAAATGAAGTAAAAAATTTAAAGTATGATAGTTAATTTCAATTTTTTCAAAAGTTTCACATTTTTGTTTTATAGATAAATTTTTGAAAGTGTGCCCATATAGTGTTGGATAATCATCCGTGATATTTGTTTCTAGAATTGAGGATATTATATTAACATCTTTATGTGTCTTTACAAATATATGATCTAAACATGCAGAGTTCATTAAGGTTACTCTAGTTGGTGAGTTAATATATAGCAGGTATCCAGAACTTGATAAACAATCTAGATATTCACTTTGACAATTAATATTTTTTGTGTGTTTTTTTTTATGTCATGTATATTATCGAGGCTTCTGACTCACACAATGTTGTCATTTTTGCCTCATCTGTTTTTAAATTATAATATTATCATTATTATATATTACCAGTTGAGGCTATTAAATTCTGAACTTCCGATGACTTCGAGGTCATTAGTATTGTAGCTCTCTGTCGTTCGTATTTAATGCACTTCGACAATGTGTGCTCGACATCTTCAATTTGTTCACATATCGAGCACATTGGAAAATCAGAGAGGCCTATCAAACACAATATTCTTCCCATTAGTTCATGTCCGGATCTTAATCTAAAAATGATTCTCATTTCCGATCTTTTTAGATTAACCTCAGTGAACCATGGTCTTTTAAACGGTTCGTTTTGGAGCTTTCTATACCATATTCCTTTATTGGTAGACAACATTTCAAAATGATTATTCCACATATTATTACAAATGGAATTTATTTTTTGGCAGTAATCTTCAGCGTCTGGCGTCCAGTCGTAGATGATTCCATTCACACATGCTTCGTTTGCCAACAAATCCGCCTCTTTTTGTGTTATCATTAATATTTATATTGATGTCCCCCGTCAGTATAGAGAAAGTAAAGTGATGTCTGTCAAGATTTCTAACAAATGTTTTTAGTTCATCTACAAATAGAAAACCACTTAAAGAAGGGGATCTATATACAGCTACTATGAGATATTTAAAGTTATTTTGACAAAAAGTTAATTTTATTACATTAGCAGACTTAAAATCAATAAATTCAGCTGCAACATTTTTTATAATAATTGTTTATAATAATTGAATAATTTCATTATTAATCAATGACAATATGTGAGCTATAAAGACAGACAATAAAAAAGGTAACGGTCTAAACTGGATCTCAAACCCAGATCCTGGAAAGCAAGTGGCTAACTATTAAAGAAGATTAAATCAGATACGACATTAACTTTTATATATATTTTTATGAAGTTATCAACAAAAACTCGTAATTTTTTCATTCAAATTTTCATCAGTAATTAGTTAAAATAATTAATTCCGTATAAAAGGGTCACCACAATTTCATAATTATTTCGCATCAATGCGTGGTTTTTCCTGACAAGATTAAAGGCTGTTGCCTCCGTTGTTGAGAAACAAGTTGGAATGGGTGTTACACGAGACGATGCTCCATTCATTATACACCTTATTATGCAATAGTTAACTCCGTATTATTAAATAACCTGCAACTATATGTAGTATATATTATGTACGTTTTCATGATTCGCCCTCTGGTTTATGACGCCCTCTGTGTTGTAACTGTATCTGATAAAGTATTAATAGCTAGCGTCTGTACAGTTGAAATTTAAGAACCTGACTTTGAATACATTTCTGA
The DNA here is from genome assembly GCA_917880885.1 of Limnephilus marmoratus. Lineage (NCBI taxonomy): Eukaryota > Metazoa > Arthropoda > Insecta > Trichoptera > Limnephilidae > Limnephilus > Limnephilus marmoratus. The sequence goes on along the minus strand of OU862921.1, from coordinate 23,863,259 downwards.
CGCCACGCCTTATGCAAAACCTTCTTCGTACATGAAGTTTGTTGCAAAACTACTGTCGAATCGCCTATTATTCGACAATCTTCGTATTATAATTGTCTGAGAACAACACTGTTGCAACCACTTAAAAAAGGTATTTCAACAACTATTGACCGATCTAACATAAATGACAGAAATTATTGGTTCATCAAAAAACAAATGAACCCTTCTTACTACCAATATGAGTGTGTTGTGGTTTTTTTTATTGTGACTTTCCACAGGATTTTTCTTTAAAATAAATTGTCATGTGAGTTCCTCACAGGGGTCCCAACAGAGCCCAAAGTCCTCTAGAGGTACTTTGTGCCTTTGTAGAAAGTTGGAAAGGGAAGTAGACGATGAAGATGAAGGACGGAAATTTCAATTAACATTATTTGTAAGGTATCACAGCATGAGTAGCAGCTGTGAGACCTTTATCACAAGGTTCTCCAAACAATTAACATTGAACATTGGATCGTAAATCATAAAAAAACACAATATTATAAATTCATCAAATAATTTCCAAAACACATGTCACCAATTTTATTGCATCATCACCAATATTACATTTAATTATTATGTACGGCCTCGGTAGCGTAATGTTTTACTCTTTAGACTTTGATTAGGAGGTAAAGGTTTCAATTTTAGCAGCAATCGAAAAAATTATCAGTAAGTAAAGAATTTATTTAAGGTTGAAGGTTGAATTCTAGTCATTTTTGAATAATTCTTACATTCTAATGCCTGCAATGTTTTAAATAGATGCTTACATTGTAACTTATTCAAGTTTGTGAACATTTATAATGATTTAGAATCGAAAAATGACAAAAAATGTTAGAGAAAATGGCAGAGATTTTCAAAATATTGCAACAATAAAAATCCTGTATTCTTCTCTAGGTCGAAGTCAAGTCGAATATAATTCTTCTATTTGGTCCCCTTACTTCTCAATCCACTCCGATTTCATTGAAAAAAATCCATCATAAATTCCTAAGATTTATTAACTATTCTAACTTTACCAATTTTCAACATCATTGCATACTAGTACCATATGTTTACAGGTTTATTTTATATACATGTTTATTTTACGCACTTCTTTTTCTCTTTTCTATTTTTTATTATAATTTTACCATTTTTCAACATCATATCATACTAGTATTATGTGTTTACACTAGACTTCACTCAAAGTAACTATCCTCCATTGGTCACTATGATTGGTATGGTGATTTAATGTATCTAATCTACGTAAATGTCTACGTAGTACATGTAATATGTATTTTATAAATAAATAATAAAACATGAACTTGGCCTACCAATAGAATCAATAAATTACAATCACTTAATGAAAGAATTAAACCTACTAAAACTTTCAGATAGAAGACTTATTTCTGACTTGACTTTTATTTTAAAAATTGTTAAATAAATAAAATTTAAATCAATGAATATGATTATCGAATAAACGGAGAATGAAGTGTTAGGTAAATATTACACGATGTGCAAAAAATAGAATAAAATATAAAAAAAATAGAAGGAAACGAAGGCATGGAACGGTCAAATTACTATACAGTCCCGTAGGCACACAATGTATGAACGTGAATCAAGTAAAAAGCATGCGCCAAGCCAGAGTTGGCTAAATTGGCGTGTTAGTCAGTAAGACAGACAATTGCATTCATTTTACTAATTAAATTCCTATAACAAAAACTGCTTCTAAAAACATTATCGTAAGGTACGATTAATAAGTATGTAATTTGTGAGTCATAAAATGCAGAGAAGACTTTGCCTACTTTCATTGACCAAAAATGTCGCAAACCCAACAAATTTATGAGTAATTTATTCAAATCGTGTCATAAAGTCTATAAACTGGATAAAAATCACCGCCAATAGCCATGCCGGCAAAGGCTTGTCCTTGAAACGATTCGTAACCAATTTTGTAGAAACAGGTTGATTCTCGATGTGGCCAGGTTAACACTGAAAGTTGTTGTGGGCTGGATTTGTAAAGGTGATGAATCTTACGTTAAATGTCAAACGTCAGATATTACGTGTCTTCTCATATCGCGATTGGAGCGAAAGAATTTTTTTTTTTAATATTAGACTGTTTTTTTGCCTTTGGTCAAAGTGCTTAGGTACCTACTTATAACAGCGATAAAAATATTATTTTAGACTTTATTACCAACACTTATATTTCAAAGCTACGTAGCTCACGATTGAAATTATCCCACTAACTTCATGTTTGCAGTGGCGTTGGTCTCGAAATTCCACACAGCAGAGCATACGTAAGATGTCAGAAATATTTTTATTCTATTTTAATCTGTGGTTCAGAAGTACCAATGAAAACTGCTAGTTCTGCCGGCCTTTTAAAAGGCCTTAAAGTCACCTACCGAGATACTGATACGTAAGATGTCAGAAATATTTTTATTCTATTTTAATCTGTGGTTCAGAAGTACCAATGAAAACTGCTAGTTCTGCCGGCCTTTTAAAAGGCCTTAAAGTCACCTACCGAGATACTGCAGTGCTACAGAAATGTTCCGCCACCGCATGGGAAGATTGTGATCAAACAATACAACCGTAATAGCAACTATTGCCTGGGTGGGGTCCCCCCTGACGGACCTCTACAGACTGGAGATTGCCAAATATCTTCCATAAATGGCTAATTGCTTAAGTTTTTGTGTTTAAAATTTTTCACTTATTTACCGCATTATTTTTTCCGTTTTTATTTTATGAATCCATGTATTATTACTTTGTTCAATTTCTTTATCTTTATCTTTTTTATTTTCTTTTCTTTTTATTTCAAAATATGGAATGTATTGCATTGCACTATCCCTGCATACATTCTGGAATAGTTTTATATTCGTTTTATTAAGATAAACTAATTTATTATTTAAAGGAAAGTGCTTCGAAGAACTAGCATCATTGATCAATATATTATGAAAATTACTTTTATGGGATTTTATGTTTCAAAACTCGCAAGGCCTTGGGATATAAAGTGAATCTTTTAAGTCCATATCAAGACGACGATCTTGAGTGCTAAGCTTCTGGAAAAGGTTGCTATTACCATCAGAAACAGTGAGGAGCTCTAACTATGTGTGCTGCTTCACGCTTAGTGAATATTACGGATATTTATATACGTATGTATTTGTCACTGCATTGACCGGGAAATACTAGAGTGCTTTTTATAATAAAATTTATTAACATGTTTGCATTCACTGATTGTGATCTTTATTTTTGCAAACCTGTCGTATGGAAATATACCTACTTTCAATATTATTACCATGAACTACAGTCAGAAATAAACCTTGCCTGATTGTTTATTGTAGAACCGCTGGCGCTGATACCTGCCAATATTATTTAATAAAAGTAAAATTACAATTTTATTGGAAAATGACTATGAGATGATTTCTTTAGCAACAGCATACGCTTACATTATCGGCATTCTTATCTTCGGTAGTTTTATTTTTAGATTTTTGTATAAAAGAGCGGTTTGTGTCTCTTTGAGTACCTACGTTTTAAATTTGAGTTTGATGTCAATAGATTCGGCAAAAATCACATTGTCGAAATCATTTTTATAATTAAATTATGATGTTCACATGAATTGAAATGTGTGCTTCTTCAAACCAAGCAAATTCACTTTGTGTAGTCATTTTTAATTTGAAAACAAATCACTTTTTTTTTAAATGTATGCGTGCACTTATTTTGAAATAGACCTCTATTGTAGACACTTACTTGGAATATCGATGTTAGGTTGAAATGTTGTGTTTGTTCTGCCGACGCGATCGCTACGTTTCAATGGAAAGTGTTATTGATATTGAGCATCATTAGGTTATTTGAAAACGGTAGTTCGAAAATAGTTTGTACGTTTTTCCGATGAGAAAGGATTGTTTTTAACTTTTTCATATACTTAACCATTGATCGAATTAGCAACACTTTTTTGAAGTTAAACTTCTTTACGCACGCTTGATTTGGGGAGTAAGCTGGTGAATGCGTGACGAGAGCGTTACAAAAAGTGTGATCGAGTGAGGCGAACGGTCAGGCCTTTACGCACGCTTGACTTGGGAGTAACCTGGTGAGTGCGTGACGAGAGCGTTATGAAAAGTGTGATCGGGCGAGGCGAATGGTGGGGCGAGGCGAACGCAAGTTGAGAGGGAGATATAAGTTACTGAAGTTATACTTCAGTCGTGTGGTCTAAAGCACACTCGTTTTTTTCTATTACATTTGTAGTTTTTTTTTTTACTTATTTAAAATATCTTTAACCAAATCTGTAAAATATCTATTCTTAAAAAATATGTGAAATCTGAAAATAAACAAACGTGTCACGCTAAAAGTCGGCACTACAAAGGAGTTTGTGATAGACTACATGCACATAAATATGAAGGAATCGATGCGGTTTATGCGGATTATCACGAAGATTCCCTCTCTTTGACTTAATATCAACGAATTAATAAAGTTTAACTGATTTTTCACATTTGCTTCTTGTGTTTCATAATTTAAACACATTTTTTGGATTTCCCTGTCAAGGTAACTATAGGTTTATGAAAATGTATTTCTTTAACGATTGAGCAAGTTTTCACTATAAACTCTAGCCGAAAATAGAAAATAATTATATTAGAAATTATTTCAACTGTTTTGCATTAAACCTTGTAATTTTATATACATTAAAATTTATCTAAGACATTGATCTTTACCTAACAACCATAAATCGATGTCCTAACAAATAGGCAGCTGTTTACAGTGTAAATCGACAAATATTCACTCTTATCTTAAGGCAAGGTGTCACATATAATATGGTCAAAAAATTGTATTGCATAACACAAATTCAATGACATCAATGTAGGTAACATATTATAATTTACACATTAAATTAATGGATAGCATTGAAAGAAGGACGCTCTCGTCTCGAAACTTGTTTGAGAATTTCATTACCAGTTGCGTGTGTTGGCACACGGTGAAATAAATATTATTTTGGAATTTTTAAATGTTTTTTTTAGTAATTAAAAAAGTCTTTCTGTAATTACGTCATTTCAGTTTTGGAATTAATTTTAGAAGAATACTTACTTATTTAATTAGTGAAGATAAGGAAATCAAAAAAGGAAAAAGATGTTTCCTTAGAATAGACACCGAGTAGTTCATCAAGAATTCCGATTAGTAATTACAGTGGCAAACGTGTCAGGTATCCACCCGGGTATCGTGGGTTCAATACTCTGTTTCGTAAGTCTTTCGTATTCATTATGTTCCGTATTTATTTCAGCTTATAATGGTGAATGTATGAGTAATTCAAACATTGTCACGTTTAATAATTAAATACAATTTTAACGGCTGCATGAAGAACCCAGGACCTATTCCTTGAAACTGAGAAAATTGAGATATTGTTGGTAGCTCTCGTTCGACGTATACTATGATACCGTTGTTAAAAAATTGAAGTAAGTTTATATGATCGAATTAAAATAACTCAGGTACGCCTCATACGTATGTCTGGCCGTGTTGTAGGCAGCTTGAAAACAAGTTGGTCCAAGTGGTTAACTTGGGAAGTGGCTAGTGGCTTAGATGGGAATGGATTTTTTTTTCTGTCTTTTCTGTTTCACATTTTTCATTTGTGAGTCGTTAATATTGTCTCCAAGGATTTTAGGTTTTTTCGTGTTATTTTACTAAACAATTTTGAAATGTCAGATTATTCGTTACTTTTTTTATAAAATAAGATGAAATTATAATTGCATTTTACCTTTTTTAGTTTTGATCGACGCCATTTGATGTAAGAGTCTGGTCTACGGACACATTTTATTTTACAAAAAGCAACACTAATTATCTTCAAAGTGTATTTAAAAGAAGAAACTGTAGCACATTTAATAGATTATTCACCGACATCGATGTACTACTATACTATTTAACTTGAACCTTTCACTAATCCCGACGTACTGAAAAATAACATTCGTTCAAAATATGTTCCTTGCTAATTTAATATTTTAATTATTTTTTCTTAATATTTTTTTTAATATTTTTTTTGTTGTTTTTATTGGCAATGCTGAATAAAAATACATATAGAGTTACATCAGTTACATAGTTACATAAGATTAACAAAAAAAAAAAAATTGCCTTTCCTCACCATAAAGAGACAATGCTCTTGTGTTTGGTGAGGGAGTTCTAGCTCAATTAGTAAATTAAAAGATCGTGTAAGTTAGTAATAATGCCTATTGTAAATAATAAGTAGGTTAAATCATGTATAAATTTAAAAATAAAAATGATGAAGAGTTTAAAAAATCATAATATAAATTAAAAATCATTATAAATGAAAGAATCATGTAACTTAGTAACAAAATTATTGTAATAAGTAAGTAAAGGATATGTAAGAAAGAACGCAAGATTTATACAATAGTAGACTTAGAGATATAGAAAGTATAACAGGTATGGGGGCTCCATCGAAGCCAGAGTAAAGTTAGCCTCCCAGAAACTGGGCGTGCTGTATAGGGCCCGCAGATACTTTAATAGTGCACAACTGCTAACCCTGTACAAATCACAAGTGCGCCCCACGGTTGAATTTGGCAGCCACCTCTGGTCTGGAGCTCCAAAATACCTGAAAAATACCCTCGACTCTGTGCAGAAACGGGCGGTCCGTTTGATAGATTCTCCCATCTTAACAGACGGATTGCAATCTTTAGAGCACAGACGTCGGGTGGGAATGCTATCTTTGTTCTACCGGTATTACAATGGAAGATGCTCCGAGGAACTAGCATCATTGATCCCTTCGACACCGGTGCATAGTCGGGAAACACGCCAAACGCGTGCCCAACATTTGTACACGGTTGACATTTGTCACATGAGAACGGGTCGTTTCTTCGACTCGTTCTTATGTTCAACAGCTCGGCTGTGGAATAATTTGCCGGCCTCTGTGTTTCCTCCTTCCTACAACATAGGTCTCTTCAAGACCAATTTTCATTCCTTCCTCTCCTCAAAAAGACCCTCCACACAGCATCCCAGATGACATAGGCCCTGAGGGAAATTATTTTCCTCAAGGCCTCCTGTGTGGAGTTAATGAAAAAAAAAAAAAAAAACTAAGAAATGAAAGAAAAAGAAGGAATGAATGATTTATAAAATAGCAGACTTTAAGATACAAAGTTAACATATTTGGGACTTTTACAGCAGTTTAAGGTAATTTTTTAAATTTGGGCTTAAATTCCTGCATATTTTCGATGGTTTTTAATATTAATGGGAGGTTGTTGTAATAGATTATGCCTAGGTAAAGATAGGAATTTTGAATGTGCTTAGTATTAAATTTAGGGATTTTAATAGTTTTCTGGTATTTTGCTGATGTATTGAATTTGAAGTTACGAGTATTTAATGTATTTCTTTGTTTTAATTTATTTGTATTTATTTGTAAATTTGAAGTATTGAATATTTTTTATAGATTTTGTCTATTGTAGGCATATTGAATATTGAAAAACGAATTTCAGTAGGAAATTTAGACAGTTTTCTCAAGATTACAAGATACTATATAACTCTATTTTGCTTTCAGTAGTTTGAATAATTAAATACAATCCATTTTTAAATGCCACAATTTAGGTTTGCATACTAATTAGACTTTTTGTAGCAACTTAATCAGAACTGATTTTATAATTTTTTTATATTGTCCATTTATTTGATCTTCAATAATTTTAAATGAACATTTTATTGGTAAATGAAACAACCTTCCCAAAAATGTTAAATATGTATGTATAAAGACTATTCATAAAATAAATAAATGAAATTAAAGACTGTTCGGTTATTGCTTCTTTCCCATTTATTAGTGTTACGATGTCAAATCAAAGGCAGATGTTAAGGGGAACGTATGCGCGGCCCATTTCTGCCCGTTTCATAATTTTAGATTTGGATTTGAGATCAAAATATCCAACCAAACTGAAAAATTATTTTTGTAATCAAAAGGTATATCAAATATGTAGTTAGGATGCGTGCTACTTTATTTATTTTTGCATTAAATTATAAGATATAGTCCTAGAATTTGAAATTAAAACACTTTTGTACTTTCTTCCACTAATTTATTGTACTAGAAAGTACAAAAGTGTTTTAATTTCAAATTCTAATACAATAGAATTCCACCACGAATTATCAGTGCAAAAACTAGATATAGGCCATTAAAGATTTTAATGTTTCTGGATTTTACAGGCAATTTGGGCAATTATTTGTGAGAAAATGAAAAACAATAAAAAAAAATATTTTAATATATTTATCATATAAATATAATGAAATATAAAATTAAAAAAAATCTATATAAAATCATTTTGATAGGTGTAAATTAAAAATACAAATTATTTACGGCGGAATAAAATATTCGTTTATATATTAAAATTAATACCCAAAAAATGCATTTTCAAGATTTTTTTATTTTATTTTTCATTGCTTTATAAAAATAAATACAGTAAAATTATATTTTTAATGTTTTTCTTTTACTCACAAATAATTGCCTAAGTTGCTTCTAAAATCATGGAACACTTAAATCTTTAATGGCCTATATCTTATAATTCAAAGAAAAAGTAAATAAAATAGCTCACATCCTAACTAGATATGATATACCTTTTGATTACAAAAACAATTTTTCAGTTTGGTTGGGTATTTTGATCTCAAATCCAAATCTAAGATTTGTATGAAACCGGTGAAAATGGGCCGCGCATGCTTCCCCCTTAAACAAGTTTTCTATTTATCTGTGGTAATTTATCACACTTTTCTTCATTTAACTATATCCTTTGATAACATTTGTTCTACGGATTTAAATGTTAAATTTTTTCTTCTTTAATTATTATGAACGGAATGAACACAAATGAGTGTAATTTTCTCTATACCGCTCTACGCCCATGTGAATCTTTAAAATTTATTTTTTTATTGTTGCCGCTTTCGATATGCATAGATTTCTATGCAATAAAATCAGCTTTAAATCAGTTCAAAACTGTGTAAATGTTTTGTCATTTTTTTATCATGTATTACACACGCTTTTATTTTAAATAAAGACAAATATTCCCGGGTTTCGAATAACCCGACAAGACTTGAAAATCTCCTACTTCGGAGAATGTGGCTGGTGTGGTGATGAAGGGCTTAGCCAGCCGAGGAATTGAGCATACGTTATGATGCCAACTCTGCCAAAGATCGGTTTTCACATACATAAAGGATTAAAAATCTAAGTCAAAATGTTATTAGTAAAAAATAAACCGTTTAATGTAAAGAAGTAAACACCTTTTTGAGTAAATTAGCTACTAACATCGAATTATAAATTTAAAAAAAATCAGAGTGTACAATTCACACGCGATAGAAGTGAAAACTTCATAAAACTAAAGGAGTGACAGACAGGAGTGACAGACAGGAGTGACAGGAGTAGACAGGAGTAGACAGGAATGGGGAGGCTACGAAGCACTGCACAAAGATATAATCCAATAGGCTACGAAGCATCGCATAAAGAGAAGACCGATTATACTTTCTCATTCTCTCGAGGGCTAAATAATATATATGTATGTGTTTGTCTATTTTTATTGTCGCTATTTTTCGTTTCATCGAATTTTAAATCTCAACGGTGCGAAAGAAGTTTTCACTTCAAAAAATTTCGATTTACAAAACAATTCAGTAAAATTTTTCAAATAAACTATGAACGGCTTTTGAAAGAAACGTTCCTCAATTGCATCATCTGTTTGGCTATTAGGTTTCAGCGTGTAATGAATGAGAGTGCATAAGCAAAACGAAACAAGAGTCAATACAGTAAATGAGACGAAGCGTTTGTGCATAAATACCATCTCTAGTTACTTTACGTTTATTTGACTTGCCAAGTTATTTTACTATAGTTCTTCGATTAAAATATACTGTAAAGATATTAACCACACCTTTTATTCGATTTGCAAGAACGCATACTGATACATAATAATGTTTCGTGTTTCTCATAATAGGACTTGCAAATGCAATTCGATCGCTTGTTTTAAAAGGGAACGTGTTAAAATTTAAAAAAAAATATTTTGCAATCTACATAGTTCTTACATTGTTTTAGCCCTCAACGGGTATCTATAGAAAATGTTCGAAAATAGCACCCAAAACCCAATGCATTATATTCAGTTACTTTTTTATATTTCCACATATAACCCTTTACACACGAGTTTTTAACTCTTGTAAAGGTAAATATGTCTAGTTTATAATTTGAAATATATATTATCATGTTAATTTAAGTACCTTTATGATTGTAATAAATAAATATTTTATTTTTTTTTTATAAATTAAAGTCCCCCACCGCGTCTGTCCGTCTATCTGTTCGCGATAAACTCAAAAACTACTGAACGGATTTACATGCCGTTTTTACCAATAGATAGAGTGATTCGTGAGGAAGGTTTAGGTATATAACTTGACAAGGTTTTGTGAAAATTGGTTGAAATATATAATATACAAAGGAAAATGTCTGGATGTGGTAGACGAGTTGGCTGGCAAGTGGGCGGTATGGATTTGATTTGTACGCAAAGGAAGGTAACTGTCTACATTTGATTTCTAAAATTCTGTGTAAGGCCCGAGCATCGCCGGGGACTTCAGCTAGTAGTATATACCTACAGTACGAGCATAACAGGAAATTAAAATAGATAAAAAAATACAAGTTTGCAGTTCACAGGCGGTAGAAATGAAACCTTCAGAAAACTAAAGTAGACAAGGGTGGGGAGACTACGCAGCACTGCAAATTTTACCGAATCTAAAGGAGACCGATTATTTACGAAACACAAAAAGGAGACCGATTATTTTATCTCATTCTCTTGAAGGCTAAATCACATAAATGTATTCATATGTGTTTGTCTCTTTTTAGTGTCGTTTTTTCGTTTCATCGAGTTTTAAATCATGACGGTGCTAAGGAAGTTTTCACTTCAAATATTTATTACAATTTTTTATCGGATACTTAGTAGATTCAACAGAATTCCAACAATTCCCGTATTATAATATAATACCAAAATATCTTACAATATTATGGCAACATATAATAAAATCTTCTAAATTATTTTTTACGTTTCTGAATTCACCTACCTATACAATCAACTATCAACCCTTTGAAGTGATTTTTTCACGAAAAAGGGGCTATATAAATTAGCCAAATATAATTATTATTATCAGACACGCTTACTCAATATGATGCAAGATCTGGGAAATACGTTACGGGGTATTATTGAAATATTTACTGAGTTCATTTATAGAATTAAGTGTAATTTGTTATATGGTGAATAAGTAAATGGTATACCAGTTGTATAAATCGTGGTGAATCGTGTGAAATGTTCATTAGTAAGGCTGTCATATTTGGAGAGGTTCAATTTTTCACATAAAAGTTTCTGTTATTAAAATCTTATTGTTTATATCTTACTCCTCTTCTCAGTTAATACAGAATAGTTCTTATTCAAACTGTTAGATTTATTATCACGAAAAGTGAGTAATTACTTCGATGGGACGAAAAAATATGCAAAAAACACGCGTGTTTCATTTTAATTTTGTTTAATTTAATTCACTTGCGTGGTATAAGAACTATGGCATATTTATGTTACATTTCATAGACAATCGAAGGTGCCAATCATCAAATCATTATTATTATCGTATAAAACAATAATTTATTCATGTTATGAAGTGAACGCATTATTGACAAGTTTGAACCTTTATTTATTACTAGCAGACTCGGCCACACGTTGCTGTGGCTAGCGAAACACAACGCCATTACCCAACCTTTATAAAATTCACACCACCCGCTTGCCAGCTGCCCGCTGCCCGCTGCCTGAATTGAATATTTGAATTTCTTGGCTTTTCTCTGCTATAATAACCACGTATTATACATATAAACTTTCCTCTTGAATCACTCTATCTATTGGTGAAAACCTCATGAAAAACCGTTGCGTAGTTTGAAAGATCTATGCGCACCTACGTTTTGAGCGACTTCATTTTATACTATGTAATGATAATGATAGAAGAATATAGAAAGAAAGGTATTAGAATAATTACATATACCCGTTAGACAAACCCTGCTTACTATTCAAACCATTCAAAACCTGGGATGTATATCTTATTGATGGATGATACGCAGCTTGAACTGCAACCCAGCTGTATTGGGAATAATTCGATAGGTAGGTACTATTGTTTTTATTTTGACGACAATTTATTTTATAAGGTTGGAACTTCTGACAAATGCCAATTTGACTGTCTATTAATTAAAAAAGGAATATTCCGCATTATCTGTGCATCGAACTTAGAAAAGGAGCATTCCATGTTATCCGTGAAGCGAGCTTATACATTTTTACAAAAAAAAATAAAATAATTACTAACAAACTCGCTTTTATAAATAGATGCTTCAAATCTTTCGATCACGATAAAGATTTCTATTCATAACTTTACTCACAGATAAATACATATATATTATAATATGTATGCAGGCGTTGGCGTTTATTGACATCGTGTATTTTATTTAGTTGCATAATCTTCTGAGAATATATTTTTAGAAATGTCAAGTCTTGCTTTGCCAATATTTTCAGAATCGTTAGGGAAGAAGTTGCAATAATATTCACATTAAAGGCAGAAGACAAAATTTAAAAAAGCACTAACTTTTATTTTATAAGTATTTTTAATACTTTTCACAATCCTTGAAACGAGTGATAAGTGCTCGAAAAAATTATCTGTGAGAAGTATAACGAAAAAAGTAAAGCATATTTTATTTATTATTCATAAAATAATGCACCTAAAATATTTAATTTTATTGAAGTTTCAATTAAAAATATAAATAAAATTATGAAAATCTAAAAAATACGTGCTTTATCATATTTATGCTTTTTATTACGCAAGTTATCAAATATCCGCCGAAAAAGTCATACATTTTTCAATTAATTTGTCAATGATTCTTAGTTCATTTAACAGAGCATTTTAATTTTAACTACAAAAGACATACAACTTTAAACATCTAAAAAAAAATCGCATGCAGGCAAATTTGAACATTTTTTCTGATTTGAAAATTTTTTTTTGTACTTCGGAAGAGTTCGAACTTGCAATTTTTCGCCTTAAATTAAAACGTATGAATGGTTTTTCTGTTTAAAACAATGCAGTGATTAGAAAGTAATTACTTTATACACATTAACATAGCCTATGCAGCAACTGACCTTTTGCATGGTGGTTTTAAAACACTGATATCCCACAGAATAATGCACTAGCACAGAAGTAGTTCGTTCACTCTCGAGAGGTCCACCCGACTGAATCTTCAAGCTTACTTCGAATTGAACTAACGCGCGTAAAGGCTAACGATCTTTGGTTGTAGGAGGAGTATAGGACCTTTATATATACGTGCGGTTAAGGTTACCTGGCTAGCCTTCCACGGTGGTAGTAGACAAACTAGTACGGGGCTTGCGTTGCCTGTTTATTTCAATACCGTCTCCAGTAATCATGGTCCCCTGATTATTATTAAAACAAGTTATTTGTGTAATTTTATATAGAGAGTAGGTATACAGGTTTTTTTATGGAATGTGAAAAGTGCAAGTCATTCCCGTATATTATGTTGCACTCCCGAAACTACATTGGCATGGGGCACAATATGTCAAACAGGGATAATAGATTTCAATGTCTTTTTAGATGCAATTTTTGAAGTGATTTAAAATCCGCTAAATTGTTGTAGTGCACAAATATTTAGAGTTCTAAACACTAGGTAACACTTTTTTTCATGCTTTCAAATTTATTTGGGAACGCATTACACATATCAAATTTGTGATTTGACAATTATTGAGAGCTTCAAACACTAGAGAATATTATTATTCATTATTTTTTTACATTAGATCCACACAGGAGACCACGTGGAAAACTATTTCCCTCTGGACCTATACCACATTAGGGGTTGCTCTGTAGAGAGTTATTTAATGAAAGAAAGGAGAGGAAGTTATGGGAAGTAAAAGGTATGAGGGAGGGTGGGAATCTGGGGTCAGTGTGACCAGGATTGGCGGAGTATGCGTTGTTCGAAATTCCTTCCCTCAACCAGTCTCTCTCGTTTCGGACCCCCATGCAGTAGACAAAGACCTAGACCAACCTCACCCCATGAACCCTGGCACCCCTACTAAGTCATAAAACGTAGAGAACCACTTGAGTAGATCTGTGGCAAAAATAAATAATATGGTAAAAGAAATAGATTGAAGTACACATATCAAAGTACAATACCAATTAAAGTTTGTAAGCAAAGCATCTTAATTAATTTGATTCATTGAATTACTGAAGTACAAAATAGTAAGGAGTGTGCATATTACAAGTGTGTACGGACATATATTTTTAAAATTATTTTATCAATGTATTAGATACATTTAAACACGGGTAATAATTAAAAGGAGTACAGATAAATAGTTGATCCACAATGGTGCAAATATTTTGCGAACATTGTCTAAAATCTGGAGTAAGACTGGATCCATTTCAGAAGACACTCTCACATGTGCTAAGTGTACATAAAATATGTTCTTCGTTTCTGCCATCCTCTTTCTTGTAAGTTCCACAAAGCCGATTATTCGTCCTTGGTAAATATGGAAGAAATGCTCCTATATCAAGGACGGTAAAGTTGAATATCAGTGGAAGCCAGTTATTTGAAGTCAAATCACGATACACTTTCTGAAGTTTACTAAAAATCTCACACGAATATTGCTTTGCAGAGAAAGCATCCTAAACATTATGTATGCACTCGTACCTTTTTACTTGGATACATTTTTCAAAATGCAGTCGATTACTTTTATCACCACTGATTACCGATAATGTACTCTGTCATGCTTAATTGTTAGAAGTCATGAGAAAATGTTTTAATACAATTGCAATAATTATCGAACTTTAAAGTTTGTGATTAGATTATTAATTATTAATATTTTTGAATGCAGCTATCACTTTGTGGTCATCCATTATAGATAAATGAAACATACAACTTTGTATAAACCACTTATATAATGCGTAAATCCGACCGGTTTCGGAACAAAACGTCCTTCTTTAGGGAAAGCTTATACTAATTTGACAGTTTCGAACAATGTTTTATTATAGTAGGGGTGGATCCGTTGCTAGTTATTAATGTAGATTGGGTGGGTAGGTAGATTAGGTAGATTATTTTAGGTAGATTATTAATTGGTATTAAACTAATATTACACGGATTTTTTTCAGTTTTACATAGAAATGTGGTATAATAAAGTGATATTTAATTATATACCAACTTGCTGTACCTACATTCACAACAAATTAATAAATCTTTTTGGCTAAAAAGGACACTGTATTATTAAGCAACACTTTTTCTTTGTTTTTGTTTTACATTGTAGGCAGAAGACAGTCCTCTCTAGGGATTAGTATTTGTGTTGGTGTTTCACCGTGATTTCCTCAATTTCATGTTTGTTGATTTCTTGACCTTACACCAACTTAGAAGTATCAGGTATTGCAATTTCACAGTCCTGTAAATTTTCGAATTCCCTTATTTTTTATCACTTGCTCGGTATACATATATTATCTATGATTCTTCCTGAAATTAAAAATCGTATCATATTTTTTTAAAATCTGTGTTTACTTTGTGTTATTGAAACTGAAATACCAAATACTGTAAGGTGGAACATTACATATGTTGTCGTAACGACCATTAAAAATAACAATCTGTTTTTAAACTACACATTATCACTAGAAGAAGTGAGGCCTGGAAATCGTTTACTATTAGGAATTTATTTCAGAGTAAGTGTAGTCCAGTATACGACCAAAGCATTTCGAGAATTCTAATACAATGTTAATATCTCGATTTTTATATAAAACCGGAGAGCTTGTACATTTTACATGTAGATTGCAAATAAATCTCACAAAAATTATTCAAGCTGTTAACAAGCTGCATACAAGTAAAATATTGGTGGAAATAATACAATGGATATTTTTTGTATGGCAATTATGTTATCTTGAATAATGACCAAACCGTCACTCCCTAAAATGTACACAAAACATAAGGCCTTTTATTTTTATAGCTTTATTTATCTACACATAAAATAATATTCATAATAACATTTGCATATTGACATAAGCAATATAAAAACTAGTACATTATTAATAACTTATCAAATGTTCTGAAAGAGTTTCAAATATTTAATTATTTCGGTAACAGGTACATTACTCACGCCACTATTAAACATAATTATAAAGGAAAGGTTATTATCCAAAATAGTTGGCTTCCTCGTTGAGGAATTTTAGTGCAGGGTCCTCATAGACGTACCCCTTTTTTACAATAGGGACAAAGATGGGTGAAAGCGGTGGTGGTGGGGGAAGGTCGGGGAAGACAATAATAGGCGTCGGATATTCGTAAGGTTTATAAATGTGTGTAATATTAGGAGCAGGAAAGGGTTTAAGAGGTGGTAAGGGTGGGTATGTAACTGGTGATCCTGTCACTGATGGAGTTAAGTACTTATTTCCAGGGGTAGATGGGGGCAAATAAGTGTTTGGTTGTTTTGTGGGGGGCAAGTAACTAGAAGGCGTCTTTGTGGTTGAATCGGTTTTAATTATTATGGGAGGTAGATAAGTAGATGGTTGTTTTTTTGGAGGTGGAGTAACTACTTTTGTTATTATTGGAGGCAAGTAAGTAGATGGTTGTTTTTTTGGAGGTGGAGTAACTACTTTTGTTATTACTGGAGGCAAGTAAGTAGATGGTTGTTTTTTTGGAGGTGGAGTAACTACTTTTGTTATTATTGGAGGCAAGTAAGTAGATGGTTGTTTTTTTGGAGGTGGAGTAACTACTTTTGTTATTATTGGAGGCAAGTAAGTAGATGGTTGTTTTTTAGGAGATGGAGTAACTACTTTTGTTATTATTGGAGGCAAGTAAGTAGATGGTTGTTTTTTTGGAGGTGGAGTAACTACTTTTGTTATTATTGGAGGCAAGTAAGTAGATGGTTGTTTTTTTGGAGGTGGAGTAACTACTTTTGTTATTATTGGGGGCAAGTAAGTAGATGGTTGTTTTTTTGGAGGTGGAGTAACTACTTTTGTTATTACTGGAGGCAAGTAAGTAGATGGTTGTTTTTTTGGAGGTGGAGTAACTACTTTCGTTATTATTGGAGGCAAGTAAGTAGATGGTTGTTTTTTTGGAGGTGGAGTAACTACTTTTGTTATTACTGGAGGCAAGTAAGTAGATGGTTGTTTTTTTGGAGGTGGAGTAACTACTTTTGTTATTATTGGAGGCAAGTAAGTAGGCGCTGTATATTCATAACCATTGTTTTTTTTAATAACGATTGGCGGCAATGTGACGGGAGGTTTATATTCGTAAGTTGGTGGTTTGTATTGATAAGAGTTATTTTTAATGACAACAGGCGGCGAAGGCACGGGCGGTTTTTTATACTCGTAGTTTATTTTTGGAACTACAGGCGGTAGAGTCGGTGGTTTGTAATCGTAAGTTATTCGCTTTGCAAACGGAATGGTGGTTGGAATCCTAGTGGTTGTTTGTGCAGGCTTTTGTTTGTAGTTTCTTCCTCCGACTACCAAACGAGTGTCCTCCAATCTTTTGGTTAAGTCAATTGTATCGAAAATTTCCCTCTTTTCTTTTCCCTGGCATTGCGCTATTGTAACTAACGCCAGGAAAAGAATGGCGATCCTTATCTGAAAGAAAAAAAGTATTTTATAAAGTATTGTGCTCATAAAAGCATTTTTATTTTATAAAAAATAATTATGCATGCGCGGACGCAATTTTTCAATTGCAATTGACCATGTGCACTTTTGAAAAATAGGAAAATTATGCTGATATGTTAATTTCAATGGTACCATTATCATTAAGTGGACTAAAGTTTTCATATATATGTGATGAGTGGAGGAAAGATGAATGTGAGCCGAATATTTTGATAATGTGTTTTGTAAGTATAAGTATTCCAATAAATGTTTTCAACGAAGAGAATTACGCACAGTTCTGACAAGTTGTTAAAATAGTAAAGTATATATATGTATTGCTAAACCATGCGCGTGCTAAATTTCACTTTAATACATTTTGAGCTCGTGCTAGATTCGTAGATACTTTCAGTATCTCCCTGTTGAAAGATTACCAATCATAATCTAACAATTGCTTAATTAAAAAGCCTTGTTTGGTGACAAGCTTTGATTAGCTCGGTCGTAATATAATAACTAATTACCTTAAAATTTTCTGAAACTACTTGAACTAACAAATTGGGAGAAAACGGAACAGATTTTTTAAATTTTTTTTAAATTTTTTTTTTTTACATAAATTATAATATATACTTTTACAATAATTAATTACATAATACATGTATTTGATGTACCCCCATAAATAAGCAGGGCTTGTGTGTACGGGTGATACCGGTTAACTCTTGTTCAACAAAAACATAATTCAACCACAACTACACAAAAGACTTGTCCCAAATGTAGGCTCCATAGGAATACGATCAAACTCTAACTTTATATAAATTCATCTGCGTTGTAATAACTGAATCACAGTGAAAACAGAAAAATTCTAACAGGGAATAGAAACAGGGAGCATAACACCAATTGTTATATCACAATTCTAAACACTTGAGGCCAAAATCTTAGAAACTACCTAGAATTTAATTAATAATCCAGATAAATTTTGGATTCGGAAAAATAATAAACAACAGTAATTGAAAAAAAATATTAAAAATTTTCTAAACTCGCGTAAAGACACATTGACCTTTCAGAAGCCATCAATACAATAAATCGCTCAAGTGTTTATAAAAAATTCTAAAATTTAGGGTTAACTGACAATGAACTGACGTTACGATCAGAATGAAAGGCTTGCCAAAGGATCGGCTCCCAAATGTAGGCTGGCTTAGGCTATTTCGGGTTTCGTTCTTCACCGAGCGTCGGAAAATCGTCTTCACGTGATTTTGATTCCAGACCATTCCAGAATAAAGTTTATTTCAAAATAAACATTGATATACTTCATCCTTAGTAAGTCAGAATGTGGTAAATTTAGCTATAAAATGCTTAACAAACTTTAAATTCTATTCCAATTTCTTGAAAATAAAATACTTTGCGTACCTACACCAATATTTAATCAAAATAATCGAGATGTTTCAAAACCAATGGTTTATTTGTCGTAAAATAAAATGTTAAAAATACGTTTTTTAAAGTAATGTAGAATTAAAGAATTGGTTTCTTTTGTCATGACAAAAGTAAAAAAAAAACAATAAATATCATGCATTAGCAATACTAAATTCGCCGTACAGTATTTAATAACAATAAAAATAAGTTTTATTTTGACCTAAAGCACTTCTAAAAATAATATTGTTTCTGACACCATTCGATTTTCTGTTCACGGTTTTGCGGTCGGATAGCAGACATTGAGAGAGATTTTTTATTTATTTTTTATTTGTGTGTTTTTTACTGTAGGTATATTTTTTTTAATTATAAAGGAATATAAAAATAGCCTTTCCTCACCGTAAAGAGACAAGGCTCTTGTGTTTGGTGAGGAAATTTATGCTCAAATATATGAAATCATATAATTAAGTAAATAATAAATTATTGCAAATAATAACAGAAAGGTAAGAATAACTCAAGATTTATGAAAACGAGATTTAAAAGAAATAATAATAATAGATATGAACTCTAACAGTATTTTCAGGTAATTTTTAAATTTAAGTTTGAATTCATAATTATTTTCGATAATTATTAGATTTAACGGGAGGTTATTAAATTAAATTATGCCTGGATAGAAATAGGTATTTTGAATGTGCTTGATATAAAATTTTGGGATTTTAATATTATTCTGATACCTTGCAGATATATTGAAATATAAGTTAAGCTGTATTTCTTGGAAAGTTTATAATATTGAATTTTTTTAAATATATTTCGTCCATAAATTGTAGGTACACGAAAAAGTTTTTTTTGTTCAAAATTACTCTTATTATATGATTTAAGTTACCATTATATTCCGAACCACTCGTTTTAGTAGTATTGCAAATTTTTGTAGACCAACAGTAAAATTTAAGCGCAAATAAATTAGGTTTTTATGCTAATACGAAATCTTTACAGATACTTAATTACACAATTCATTCACCATCACATATTCACAAAAATATATAAATCGGGGACGTTACATCAAGTACGGAGACGCCAAAAGTCAGCTTGTTTCATGCTCCTGTACTCAATTTTTTTTCTCCTTTCATTGGTATTTCGTATTCCACTAATTAGATATTCTAAAATGTCTTTACTAATGAGACCTTTGTTTACAGAAATAATTCCGGCTTGTGCATGCTTTCACTCTTGTTGACATTATAATTGTTAATAACATGTTTGACTCCCCTGAACTCCTTAGGCTGATTAACTTTCGTGTGCCTAGTAGAACTGTTTGTCAGAAGGTACCTTACCATTGTAACAATTCAGGTACCAATGCAGAAATAAACTCAGTAATGAACCGACTGTACAGTGCAAGGAATAAATATTACATGAACACTAACGGTACTGAATGTCTATCAGTCTATAAAAACATTGTTATTAAATCTGTACGTCTATCTTGATGTTTATAATTTTTCAATATGTATCGATATAAATGTGCATACTATATCTTACTCTGTTTGTTGTTTTTAAGTTAAAATTTTTATATTTGGTATTTATTTTAATTGTTTTATGTCTTAATTTATTGATTATGTAAAATGTTTTATTAATTTTATCGTTTGTAAATGCCCTAATTAGGCGTGTACAAATAAATAAATAAATTAAAATTATTTGAGAATGAATATTAATTTAGTTGCGGCTATTGAAAACATACAAATAGTTTAGGGGAGTAGGTCTGACGGTGGAAAAAGAAAAAAAAATATTGCAAAACTTAAAACCACCAAAAGTATAAAGTAATTATTATGAACATTTGTAACACGGTTTTATGTAAATATTTTCTTTTGGTATTAGCTGTTTTTATCACTGTTTTTGAACTAAAGTCCTGAATCATTGGGACTATTGTATCTCCGTTTCGGGATGTAAAGGAAATTGATAGTAAAGGAAATAGGTAAGAATATATACGGAAACGTTAAGAAAAAACATTTTCAAATAACATTTCGTTTCTGAGTGTTGTTTTTTCCCGTCTCCGAAAATGTTCCTATTAATTTTGAAAAATTCCACACTGATTTGTAGCAATTGAACGTGCTACGTAAACACAGTTAAAAGAAAGCTCTAGAATCATCGGTTGATAGTTTTTTATGTGCCATTAAAATTTTCACAATGTTATCAACATATGGAGTGTGACAGTTAAAAAAAATAATAAACAGTACAATTTGTTTCAGCTTGCTGTTCAAAAGAATTGGAATTTGAATTGCTTGAATTTGAATTCTTAAGTAAGTACTTCTCACAGCGCAGGTAGCTACAGTACTCCCTCCCCAGACAACGCAGACATGGCTGCGGTGGAAAGAGGAATAGTCAGATACCGAGGTGATCGGGAAATCGAACCCGCCTTCCAGAACGAGTGGTTGTGTGTGTCCGATCCTTACTGCCATCGAACAACGGAAGGGTTGGTTGTGATGTGGCGGCTGGTGACTCTGATGCGGTTTGCGAGTGTGATGTGAAACTCTCAAGATCTTGAGCAACGTATGCTGGTTTGAGGCGGTCGATGCTCACGGTGATTTCCTTCCCTTTTACCAGTATGGTATATGTTCGTTCGTGCCGACGAACGACTTTATGAGGGCCACTGTAGGGTTGTTGAAGCGGGCTCTTGACTGTGTCATCCCTCAGAAAGACGTGAGAAGCTGTGGGAAGATTTTGGAAGACGAAACGATGTCCATAACCATGGCGGGTACCTTCAACTGGTCTCAGCTCGTTGAAATGTTTCCGTAGTTCTTTGAGGAAGCTTCCGGTGTCGTCGTTAACATTAGGTCGTGCTGTACATAGAAATTCGCCGGGTAAGCGGAGCGGCTCGCCGTATACTAGCTCGGCTGAGGTTGTCGCGAGGTCATCTCTCCAAGCTGCTCTGATTCCCATGAGTACGGTGGGAAGTGTTTCCGTCCAACGGTTATTCTGATGGCACTTGATCGCTGCTTTCAGTTGACGATGAAATCGTTCCACCATGCCATTTGCTGCGGGGTGGTATGCAGTTGTATGGATTTGCGTCGTGCCTGAAAGGAAATTCAACTGCCTGAACAGCCTCGACTCAAATTGTCTCCCTTGGTCCGTAGTAATGCGGAGTGGAGTGCCGAATCTTGTTATCCAGCCCTTGTAGAAAGCACGCGCCACTGTTTCAGCCTCTTGGTCTGGGATCGGGAATGCCTCTGGCCATCTCGTGAATCTGTCTACGCACGTGAGACAGTATCGGCATCCTTCTGAAGAAGGCATGACGATTATGTCGATGTGGACGTGCTCGAATCTAGCGGAGGGTCTGGGAAAGGCTCCCAGGGGTGCTGACACGTGCCGTGTAATCTTGCTTCGTTGGCATTGAAGGCAATTGCGTGCGAGCTTAATAGTCTCAGCTTTAATGGCCGGCCAGACATAACGTTGAGTTATGAGCTTAACCGTGGCCTTAATTCCAGGGTGAGCCAGCTGATGGACCGCATTGAATGCCGCAGGTCTGAACTTCTTCGTGACGAAGGGTCTGGCTATGGTAGTTGAGACGTCACAGTAGAGATGCGCGTCAATACCCGGAATATTAATCTTTTTAAGTTGTAGGCTAGAACTTCCTTGCAAGTGTTGTTCCAGTTCAGGGTCGCACATCTGGTCAGCTGCCAGCGCTGCGTAGTCCAGAGGAGTATCTATCGTCTCGACCCTGGAGAGAGCATCCGCGACGATGTTGTCTTTTCCGGAGACGTGTCGGATGTCAGTTGTGAACTGGCTGATATAGTCCAGATGGCGGAATTGCCTTGGTGAGCATTTGTCTGCTTTTTGTTGGAAGGCGAACGTGATAGGCTTATGGTCTGTAAATATGGTGAACGACCTGCCTTCCACCATGTGGCGAAAGTATTTCACAGCGAGATAGATGGCTAGTAGTTCTCTGTCGTATGCGCCATATTTCTTTTCAGCTGCCGAAAACTTCTTCGAAAAGAATGCTAGAGGCTCCCAGTGACCTGCGACGAATTGGTGGAGTGCGGCACCGGCTGTAGTATCAGACGCGTCGCTGACGATAGAGAGTGGGGCGTCGCACTTCGGGTGAACGAGCAGGGTTGCCTGGGCCAGAGCTTCCTTGCACTTGCTGAAAGCTTCTACTGTTTCGGCAGTCCAAGACACGAGTTGTTTGCCTTTTTGGTTCCCTTTTAGGAGGTCATTGAGTGGAGCTTGTGTCCTCGCGGCGTTGGGAATGAATCTTCTGTAAAAATTTATTGCTCCCAGGAAACGGCGGAGATCCTTGATGGAAGCTGGTTGGCTGTAGTTGTTGATGGCCTCCACTTTATCTGGGAGGGGTGAAGTGCCAGCGTCGGACACCGAGTATCCTAGGAATTTGACCTTAGTCAGGCCGAAATGGCATTTGGCGGTGTTGATGACAACACCATATTCCTGCAGGCGCTGGAATAATATCTTGAGGTGGGCTAGGTGCTCTTCCTCTGACGTTGAGGCAATAAGGATGTCGTCTATGTAGGCGTAACAGAAATCTAAGCCTCTGGTAACCTCGTCCATGAAGCGTTGGAAGGTCTGGGCTGCGTTGCGGAGGCCGAAAGACATCACCGGAAATTCGAAGAGTCCGAATGGCGTAGTGATTGCTGATTTCGGAATGTCCTCGGGAGCCACAGGGATTTGATTATATGCCCGCACCAGATCAATCGTTGAGAAGATCTTGGTGCCGCTCAGTGCCTGTGCAAAATCTTGGATGTGGCGTACGGGGTATCTGTCCGGAATAGTTCTGGCGTTCAATCTTCTATAATCGCCACATGGTCTCCACTGGTCGTCCTTCTTGGGTACCATGTGCAAGGGAGATGCCCAAGAGCTCTCGGAAGGTCGAGCGATTCCGAGACGGACCATGGCCTCGAACTCCTTCTTGGCGCGTTTTAACTTGTCAGGAGCAAGGCGTCGTGGGCGTTCGACTGTTGGAGGTCCTGGCGTGGTGTTAATATGGTGCAGTGTTGCGTGACGAACTTCCCTCCTGGCGCCGTCAGGGCGAGTGATGTCAGGAAACTGTTGAAGAAGCTTATGATACGGGGACGTTCCTGTGACCGTCTTAATGGAAGCGATCTTGTTGTCGCTTCGTTTTCCCGTGATGGTCAAATTCGTCACCTGGTCCAGCAGCCGTTTATTTCGGACATCCACCAGTAGCTCGTACTTGGCGAGAAAGTCTGCCCCGATGATTGGCCTGGAGACGTCTGCAATGACGAAGCTCCAAGTAAAGTCGCGTCGCAATCCCAGATCCAGGTTGAGCGTTAGGCTGCCATAAGTAGCGATTGTGCTGCCATTTGCTGCTGCCAGTTCGTATGTCGCTTTAGTGGGGCGTCCCTGGACAAGGCGTCGTGGGAAAACGCAGAGATCTGCGCCGGTGTCTATAAGAAATTGGGTACGGGTTACCCTGTCGGTAACAAAAAGGCGACTGACTTGGTTGGGGCTGGCGCTGGTCGCCATCAGTTTGGGCCCCGCGCGTTTTCCTGCTGGAAGTTGCAGGGTTTGGTGCACTTGCTTGCCTTCGTCCCATACTTCCAGTGGTACCAGCATGTTCCCTCGGGCTCACCACCTCTGGACCGACTGCGGGAACGATTGCTCCAACGATGCGGGGTGGCGCTCCTCCTATGCTGGCCAGAGCGAAGTGTCGAAACTTCGCGCCTCAAAGTAGCGAGCTCTTGTTGGAGAGGCTGCATCAACCGCTCCATCCGTGTTAGTAGTGGCTGATTGATGGGTTTACCCATTTCCTCGGATGTACCGCTCGTGAGGGACATGATGATGATGATTGGTGCGCAAAATTTATCACCGAAGAGTTTATTTCGTGCGCGACGTGCTCGCGGTAGACGCACTTGCACGCGTCGTGTTCACTGTCGGATTCACAAATGTAAACTTCGTGGTCACTAATGTGAACGTCGGTGTCACCAATGTAGCAATTGAACGTGCTACGTAAACACAGTTAAAAGAAAGCTCTAGAATCATCGGTTGATAGTTTTTTATGTGCCATTAAAATTTTCACAATGTTATCAACATATGGAGTGTGACAGTTAAAAAAAATAATAAACAGTACAATTTGTTTCAGCTTGCTGTTAAAAATAATTGGAATTTGAATTGCTTGAATTTGAATTCTTAAGTAAGTACTTCTCACAGCGCAGGTAGCTACAGATTTTAACAACTTTTTAAAACTTTGATTTCAGACGTTTTTTGAATTTGACATTTAACGTTCACCAGATTTATTGTTTGTTTTCTGCGAACTTATCATTTGGTTTGACTTTTTGACAGATGTTATGAAGAGAACCCCGTACATTCTATGCTGTCTGTACGTGTTTTAGAGGTATAATGGTAATGGTGCAGTTTTTAGCAAAATGAAATTTTATAATATTCTTATTATTATTATAATTTACAATTACAAGTATATTACATTGGATTTAGTAATATAGACGTTGAACATTATAATGATTTATGATCAATAAGATGGATCAAGGAAAAAGTATTTATGAGATGTAATATTTTTGGTATGCCTCGTTATTCTCCTGTGCCATTCGTGTGGAAAACGTTATTTCTTTTAAAATGATTTTCGGCTATGTAATTATCGTTTTTTCGCACCCATAAAATTATGTCCCGTCCTTCCGGTTTATAAAAAATGGTCAGATTTTTCGATAAGAAATTTAAAAAAAATCACCAGGGTTTCAAAAATACGATTAGAAGAAATATAGAATGTCTTGGAATATTTGCCTAAACCGGATTTTTTTTTTAAATGTGATGCAAGTGGCCTATTATGCCAGCGTCCTATTCTGGCTTACTTTTTTGGCTTTGCGCAAGCTAGAACGATTTATATGACACTAGAAAATTTTAAGCAAATTACAAGCCACACTTCAGTAGCCTGTCATTTACTAGCTTTGCTGTCACCTAAAGCCAAACACAAAGCCAGGATAGTAACTACGGTGGTAGGGTGCGCTACTAACTCAAATAATAGAAACAAAACAAAACCAAATAAACTGTTCTGGCTTGAGATACTAGCCTACTGGCTTTCACGTTAGCTTACAAAAATAAGAAAAGCTGGTTCTATTTAAATAAGACTACAGTTACTAACTCACTGGATTACTAGCAATAGCTTATTTTCCTGGCTTGAATCACTAGCCTCGTGCGGCTCCCGAAGTTATTATTTCCTGTGTAAATCTATAAATGCTAATAAAATAATCTGTAATATCGGATTACATTCCACGTGAAAGCTTTTTTATTTGCATAATTTTATGCTCATTCAGTAATATTAACAGATTTCAGTGAGTGACGCTCATATTATCAAAACGTAAATATAGTGACGCAAAATAGTAATATTTATAATAATAATAATAGTTGGCTAATTTATATATCGCCGTTTTTGTGAAAGATCACCTCAAGTAATTTTATAAATTAAAAGGGAAATACGTCATTTTCAAAAAAGTTTTTAGACGTATTGACTCTTTTCCACAAAAAATTATAAATGGATTTCGAAAGATTGTTCTTTTATCTAGCATTCGTATGTAATAAATTTTGAGAAATTTTTTAATTTTTAGTATGATAAGGTTATTCCATAGGTCGTTGGCAGATTTGTTCAATTTTCAAAAAAGTTTTTGTATTATACCACACCCATTTCAAATAATAAAATCATGCAGTAAAATAAATCAATACATTATCTAGCAAACGTATGTTTTAAAATTTTAATTTTAGTTTCAATAAAATCATTAAAAAATATGTACGTACATGTGTTTCTTGGCGAAAATTAGTCCGTTTGTGTATTTATTTGCGCACTTACAAACTAATATATTTGAGATTTTTTTAACATTCTTATTAAATTTAGACATTATTGAAAAATGATAAATACTCATAATCAAAAAATAATTACAAAAAGTACATTATTTTAATAGTTTTATCATCACACCTTTCAGCATTTTTTGATGAAGGTATAAATTAAAGCTAATTTGAATTGAAATAAATTCGATATTGAGTTATAATTTAAAAAAGCTGGTACGGAGAATAATTAATCTTTCTCATTGTAACCGCCCTGCACGATCGTAAGAACAACTTTCGACGAAATGTGGATTTTCGTCCGCTGGCTGGTTAAACGCTCTTAAGTGCGGTGAGTAAAACTATGTACAATATCTGTAAAAACAAACATATATAAGTATATGTATATATTTATAGTTAGTATCAAGAGTCGGTATAATAGAAGAAATAATATTTAAATTCGGTGATTTATTTATTGCACGATTTTTTTTTTTTGAAATTACGTTTTTTTAAGTATTCAATAAATCATTATTTTGTTAATTTAGTACACGATCATCAAACTCTTACTAAAATGTATGTTTATTATATATATAATATAAATTTATTCATTGAAAATCCAAATACTTTTAAGATTTTCTTAAAAAAACACATATTTTATTTTTTTATTTTGAATGAATAACGCACATCAGTACCTATTGCTCCCAATTGTCTTGAGCTAGTTAGCAATGTTCCCAGTCTAAATGGCGGTCTAACATCAGGGCGATACTGAGAGTATCTTTTACTCTGGAACGTACCACAAATATAATATAACACATTGTTTTTAAATAAATAAATGAAACAATTTAACTTTGTTTGAACCACTTTTGTATTTGAGTAAATCCGACCGGTTTCAGAACGACCGTTCCTTCGTCAGGGCAAATGTATACTGATTTGACCTTTTTGAAATATGAATGGGAACAATATATTATTTTGGATAACCACAAAGTTATAGCTACATTCAAAAGTATATATTGTTTTAAATTTATAAATTTTGAAATAAAATAAATGAATCAAATAAAATTTACTTGCGCACGTTGGAATTTAAACCCGCTACCTCCGGATAGCCGAGAGTCTTACCCCTCGAGTACGGGGTTTAATGTTGCCAAAATTAAAATTAATTTAGACTCAAACAACTTGTAGATGTAAAAAAAAATCAATCAATGATAAGCGCCGACCCGGAAATAATCACGGAATGGTCAAAGAGGCACCATCAGGCATTAATATCTCGTCGAAATATTTAAACTATTATCACCTGAGTAACAGTGCGCGGGCACCGGATTCAGTGGTTTCCGGTCGTTAGGCGTTAGAGCGTTGGAGGTCAAATTGGACTAATTGGAGGTAAAAAAGTGAAATCAGTTTGTCTCACATAAATATAATACATCAATTGGCGGTCCAGGATTTGTCAAGAGGCGGTTTAAGCCGCGGCCTAGGGACGACAACCTACACAAGTGAGTGATTATGATAGGTGGCAACTTCTAAGAAAGAGGAAGGGGTGGCGCAAATGAAGTGGCCTGTACTTATAAAAAGTATAATTCTGTCACTGCAATGGGGATAGTCAACATTCCTATCAAACCAGTCACAAACTTTATTACACCTGTTAAAATTATTATTTTATTACAGGTGAATATTTTATTCTCCAAACATACAAGACAGGATTCTCCAAACAGTCACCTTCAATTTTTTTTAAAATAGCTTAAATGCAAAGCAAATCCAGGCTCTAGAGTTTATTGGATTTACAGATAGAGACACGACCGAATTTAGAAATTTTAATATTTTGCATCCATCTTTTCTCTTATACAGACCATAATAAAAGCTCAAAAACTGCTGATGAAAGAAAACTTGTCCAAGAAGTCTTTTAAAACCAGTATGGTCAAGATTTTATATTTTGATCAAAGGGTTTAAATAAATACGATTTTGCACTGAGGAAACCCAACTTTCTTGATCTATTCACAATGCACACACAAAATTAATAAAATCACAACACTGATGAAATTATTTAGCCCGGATTGTATTATTATACTGACCTTAGGCATTTTTGCAAAATTTTAACACTTTCAAGCTTGTACAGACGTCACAGTTCACTCGAACACGTCTTTTTCATAACTGAATATTGTAATCCTAAGATTGGGTTATATACAGTATTTTCTAGATGAATGCATCTAAAATTTATACAAGGATTATGGATTATTTCGATACATGATAGTTTATAAAATATTCATTAGACTTTCCTTGTTTGTCTCGTTTCATATAAAAATCATGGTTACATCAGAAACCGCGGCATGACCCAGGGCGGTTCAATGTAAAAACCTAATAATAAAAAAATGGTAACATGAATGGAATTTTTTTAAATAAAAATAACACCGTACGTAGAAAGGTAGTAAAATAATAATTATAAACAATAAATAAAATTTATTAACCACATCATGGTTCAAAATTAAACTGCAATTATGCGTTTTTCGTCGATGATCTTAAAAGTTTTCAAATTAAGTTTGTTTCCAATCGTCAACTGTTTTAAAATTACCTCGACATACTCAATAACTGGATTAATCTCAATGATTTGCACTCAAATATTAAAAAATATTATGCTTTAAACTTCACTCGAAATAGAATTAAAAAGGATAATAATTCATTCTTTTTTATTTTTTTTATTTGATTCATCTGATTTATACATGTGTGTTACATATTTGACTAATGTGGGCCTCACTGGGTGCTTTACCCGTGCTGAGGACCACATTTTACAGTTTGATATGATTTTTTTTTTTTTTAATTTAAGATACATATAAAATAAAAACTAAAGAAAAAAGAAACTCAATACTAACATATGAGAATTAAAAGAAAGTAAAAAAGAGCAAAATAAAATAGAGTAAAATAACACTAAAATTAAACAATAAAATAAAATTATATAAATAGGATAGATACATATAAACCGATAGTGAAATTAAAAGGGTTTTATATATTAGTGAGTATTGCAATGGTGTTTATGTATATGTGTTTTTATTTTTTTATGTTGTGATTTTTTTGTAAAGTTGCCTTTTTTGTTCTTTAATCCATCTTTTAATTTTGAGTGTGAAAAGTTTTTTGTTTTCTTCTTTTTTTAAATCGAGTGAAAGATGGTTGAATGCTTTTATTGCCTGGTATTTGTGATGTCTTTGTCCAAAGCTTGTATTTATCGTCGGTGTTTTTAAGTTTTGTATGTATGCTTGTCTAACTGGTCTATTAATATTTTGTGTTTGTTGGAGTTTGTGTTTTTGGTCAAAGATATAGTTAAGAAGTGTTTTTATGTGTCGTATATCAAGTCCGTCGAACAGTTTTATTTCAAATGATATATTATTTTTAAGAATTCGGCAAAATTTTCGCAATCTTTAATTTTATTCTAAAAAGGTTTCTGTCATAAATGACGTAGGAATCACTGAGGATTCTAAATACATATTTGATGTGTACATAAACGACATAAAGTGCAAATCACCTAAAATTTTGGGATTTATTCACAGAATAAGTAAAGTTTTTAAAGATCCTAAATCATAAATTGGGGGCGGTTCAGACCTTCAGGGGGTGGTAGAAGACCAAGCGGAAATTGGGGGGCGTTTCAGACTTTCAGGGCGGCGGTGGGAGACGCAGAGAAGCCCATCCCATCCCATCCCATCTTGCCCCATTACGCTCCCTCCGTTGACGTAAATGTAATCGTGATGACAATTGTTATTTCAGATTTACAAGTTAGGGGGCGCTAGAAAAAAAATCTGAAAGTGGGCAGTGGGCAAAAAAGATTGAGAACCTATGCCAAAAATCAATTTTAGCCCTTTACAATGTCTTAATGTAAACTTGAATATGGAAGCACCATTTGGAAACCACATTACTGTAAATATGAAAGCATTGTAGAATCGGTTTTTTTATTAGTTAATCAAATAAAATTTATTTGCGCACGCCGGGTTCGAACTTTCGGATTGTGAGTCGAGAGTGTTACCTCGGGACCACGGAGGCCGTCAAAAATGCTAACACTTTTATCCTTTGAATGTTGTCTATGTGAGCATCTTAGATCTTTGACAATATTAGTGACTCTCAAACAAAATTTGAAACAGAAAAATCAGAAAAGGATATTAGATAAACTCAGAACTTTAAAGTGCTCTCTGCTCTGCTCTCTTAAATTCGAAACAAATCCGGGTTCATTAAATCAGAAAACCTACCATAATTACAGTCCCTAATGAAACTCTCGTTTTCATTGCTTCGTACTGTATTTATTTTTTTCATTTAGATACGTGCATATACTTTTCTAAACGGAAAATTAAGACCCTTATTTATCAACTTTTGTTTGCCTTTAAAATCTAGTATATTCATTTTTTATTACTAAGAGATGTGGACTGATTTTTAACATGAAGTCATTACCTTAATATCAATTCTGATTTTTTTATAAAAAAAATTGATCTACCTTATGATTTGACTGTGCAACATAAATATTGCAAAATACGAAAATACCTATTTATAAATTAAAACGTTGTGATGCACAAGTTGTATGCATAAGCGATATTATTTTAGGCTAAATTGCATATTTAAATATATATATCTTAATTAAATAACTGCTTCCTAGAAATCTGTCCAATTTTCATTTTCCCATGTAGGTAAATTAATTATTATGTAGGGGCATAGTCTGGGGTGAGCTCGGGCCCAGCGCTCACTCGGGAGTTTAGCTTGGTGCAGGAAGGCTTTGGTCACCATTGTGTTTTCGAAGGCCATTTGCTGCATCCTGGCTCCAGTGACCCGGCGTCACATTAGACCGACAAATCCATGCAGTCCTAGTTCCGTAAGCATTATTATGCGAATCAAATATTTGGATTGGGTTATGTTAATAAGTTACAACAGAAGAGTATGAGCCGAGGAAGATTAGTGTGGTGGTTCATATATGCCTTCCCTAGCGAGAATTGGCGCTATAGTTAGTTGGTTATTAAATTTTCGCTATAGCGGGGAAAACGCTGTAAAAGAATTCGTCATTTGAATGTTCAGAAGATCCACTTAAACCCGGCCCATGAATGTGGGTTGCACAAAACTTAAGTTTCATTTCACGAACAAATTGACACCCACCAATGTAAATATATGCATAATATAATCTAACGCGATTTTGATGTAAAATATTATTAAGAATACCTAATAAGTAATATCAAGGCTTGCCCCAAATAGTTCTGTAGCAGTAGATTCGCGGCATCATTTTTTCAAAAATAATAATCACAGTCAAATTAATACGGTGAACTTAACGAAAATCTATCGATTTTGAAAGCAATGTAGATAAAAGTTACCTTAAGGTCTTGATTTGTTTATATATGGATTTAATAATTACTCTTGATTCGTTCTCTCATCGATTCTGTGTGCAGCTCTGCCAAGCGAATGCAGGTTTTGCTATCTGCAACGCAAAACTTTTTTCTAATTACAGTGCTTAAAATGTTTTGTTTTAGTTTGGTTCGCAGCATTCTCGAGAATGTCTCCGTAATATGAAGACTTGAAAATGCGTAGTCACCAAACTGAAATATTTTATAATAATAATAATAATAATAATGGTCTTTATTCCAAGATGTAGGGAGGTAAGTAAATAACCATGAAACTAAATAAACGCCCGGGTTGCCGGCACTGAAACTGAACTGAAGTGCAATCCCGCACATCCCATAGAGAGTAGGTACTCAGTACTACTAATACATATATGTACAGACCTACTGAGTCAGTAAGTCTGTACATATATCGACAACATAAGTATAGGGTTTTCCAATAAGAGGTGTTATTTTGAATAGCCCGCTATTTTGGTAGATGTCACTTTTCTAGCTGTCATTTTTTGACATATGACAAGTAGAAACTACGCCATTAATAAAAATGGAACGATACATGCTTCAACAACGCATTGACATTATTAAAATTCACTATGAAAATGAGGCTGGAGCAACAGTTACGGTGATTGGATTGCGCTATCGAGAGATGATTAATGATTTTTTTATGGCCGGAATTGGTTGGTATTGATCTGGACAACGTTTAATTTCAACAAGATGGCGCTACGTGCCACACAAGCAACGAAACCATTGATCTTTTACGGGAAAAGTTTCCGGACCGTGTTATCTCTCAAAGAGGTGATCATAATTGGCCACCGAGATCTTGTGATTTAACACCTTGCAACTTCTTCCTTTGGGGCCACGTGAAAGAAAAGGTGTACGCCAACAGCCCAGCGTCGATTCAAGACCTCAAAGATGAAATTCGTGAGGCTATCGAGGACATAGGGCAGCCACTTTGCGATTTGGTTATGGAAATTTTCATGAAAAGGATATGGCCTGTAAGCGTGGTCGTGGTGGTCATTTGCCTGATGTTATTTTCCACTATTAACGGCGTACCTTCCTCTTTATAATGAAATAAACATCCTATCATTTATATTAAAAAATTGCATTTTCCTTTGAATATCAAAATAACACCTCTTATTGGAAAACCCTGTATTTATAAATAAGAGTAAAGATGGAACAAATTCAAAATAAAAAATATAATCGAAAGCAAGAAAGAAAGAAAAATAAAGCAAAATAAAATTCAGAGAAATAAAAGTAAATAAAAAAAGAGTAGTATCACTAGATGATAAATATTCATAAAAATATGATAAAATCTTTAATTGAGCTCTTATTGCTTCATCGGATCTGAGATTGTGGGAGCCATTGTCTTTCTCCGATGTTCTTCTATGCTCGATCCTGAAGTCAGACGGGATTCTATGACGAGAATATTCTAAAAGGTGCACAAAATTTTAAGCGGTGTATTTGGTTTGGGTACTCCCTCTGTTGTATCCCTCGGATTTTCTCACTGGAATGCTAGGACCAGCTCGTTTAGATCATTAAGGCTCTCGACTAGTAATCTGGAGGTCGCTGCTTAAATCCCGGTGTGTGCAAGTAATTTTTTTTAAATTATTTTTGTAATATAGCTTATTTATTAATATAAATAATATATAGTTCGAGTATATTTGCGGCTGGTTTCAGAGTGGAAAATGTTCTTAGTATGTACCACCACTTGAAACATTGTTTAAAATGACATTATCCATGTTTGGTGATAGTTCAGAATAGCCAGGTATTTCCTCACATCCCTCTTCGTCTTCCCCATCTCATTCTCCTCCCCACAACCGTTCGCCTCACAACATATACAACATACCGCGTTGTGCTTTATGTCCCCGATAATTTCACCAGGAGCTAAGCGGCAAAGTTTTTTTTTTATTTTTCTAAGAGCGAGGGCCAACCAATGATCAAATCTTTAGGGAGAATGACTACACTGACATAATATCATGTATGGTTTTAAAAGAGAATCCCAAAGATCTTTATTCATCAAGCCCAAAGTTTTGATAGGTACCTACCTACTTTTTTGTTTATTCTACAGCGTGTGAGAGTCTCAATCATCCGAAGACATGGCATCTCCAAAAGGGTTAAGTTTTGAGGATGAAAGGAGTAGTAGTAAGAGAAATGAAATGTGAAAGAAGAAGGGCGGAAATTCAGAAATGTTTACAGATGTGTATTCTTATCCTGTGGTCATAATCAAACACCTTCCATTTTGTGAATGATTTATGTAAAGAACGTCAATTCATTCATTCACTCGCCGTTTCACTGTGTCATAAAAAGACGTATGTATAATTTTTAAAATGTTTAACATCTTAATCTAAGACATCCTTGATCTATGGCAACGTTTGAAATTCAAGGGAGAAAATAATATCCGGATTGACCTCAGAATATTATGTGCGTTTATTTTTATTTTTAAATGCTTCATCATTTTCCTTGTGCGGTGTTCGACCTAGGGCATCTATTTTAAAACGAGTAATTATTTAAAATATTTTAATGTCAAGATTCCTTAATGCATTATGATAATACTAAAAAACTTTTTAATAAAAACTAATAATTTTTAATAACAAAATACACCTCTATCCACTTCAGCGGAAGACACTTACGGAACGCCCATTGGGAAGATCAAGACCTACGACCCACCCCTTAAGAGCGTTTAACCAGCCAGCGGCCGAAAATCCACATTTCGTAGAAAGTTGTTCTTACGATCGTGCAGGGCGGTTACAATGAGAAAGATTAGTTATTTTCCGTACCAGCTTTTTAAAATTATAACTCAATATCGATTTTATTTCATTCCAAATTTGCTTTCATTTATTCCTACATCCAAAAATGCTGAAAGGCGTAATGATAAAACTATTAAAATAATGTAGGTACTTTTTATGTAAGTATTTATCATTTTTCAATAATGTCTAAGTTAAATAAGAATGTTAAAAAAATCTGAAATATAACGTGTCCGGAAACTCGTAGTACAAGCGGGAAACTGGTGAATCTACATCACGTAGAGAACCCAAAAAACTTATTTTTTTCGATCTAAACATTTCGATTTAAATATTATTTTTTTTCAATTTTTCCATTTTTCCGGCAACTAAAGGGTTAAAAATTTTTTTGAGCCCGGTTTACCCTTCGTTGCATTTTATAAGACATTACAGCTGAAATCAACCCCCTAGTGAAAATTTTTTTCAAATTTAACCTAAAAAATTCAAACTTCAGACCCGATTTACTCGAAAACGAAAGCTCAATTAAAAAAAAGTTAAACCACAAAATCGACTCCAAATGTGATGTGGATTCTCCAGTTTCCCGCTTGTACTAGGAGTTTCCGGACACCTTGTATATTTTTTAATGATTTTATTTTAACTAAAATTAAAATTCTAAATCATGCGATATTGCGATACCAAGGTAATGTATTGATTTATTTCACTGCATGATTATATGATTTGAAATGGGTGTGGTATAATACAAAATCTTTTTTGAAAATTTACCTTATTATACTAAAAACAATTTTTTTTCTCAAAATTTAAAACATGCGAATGCTAGATAAAAGAACAATCTATCGCAATCCATTAAAAAATTTTTGTGGAAAATATTCAATGCGTCAAAAATCTTATTTAAAAATGACATATTTTCGGTTTTCTCTAGTAATACCCTCATAATGGATATAGGAAGTTATAGAATGGAAATGTGTTTTCGCATTTCTTAAATTTCTTACGCTTAAGTTATAGAATGGAAATGTGTTTTCGCATTTCTTAAATTTCTTACTCTTAAGTTATAGAATGGAAATGTGTTTTCGCATTTCTTAAATTTCTTACGCTTAAGTTATAGAATGGAAATGTGTTTTCGCATTTCTTAAATTTCTAACGCTTAAGTTATAGAATGGAAATGTGTTTTCGCATTTCTTAAATTTCTTACGCTTAAGTTATAGAATGGATATGTGTTTTCGCATTTCTTAAATTTCTTACGCTTAAGTTATAGAATGGAAATGTGTTTTCGCATTTCTTAAATTTCTTGCGCTTAATAATATTCTAATTATTCGATTTAAAAAATGGTTTATTTTTAAACGACTTCGAAAAGGAGGAGGTTCTCAATTCGACGGTATTTTTATTTTATTTTTTTTTATGTTTGTTACCTCAGAACTTTCGACCGGGTGAACCGATATTGATAATTCTTTTTTAATTTGAAAGCTGGTGCTTCCCGTGTGGTCTCATTTTAATTTGGTCCAGTTCTGACAATGGCATCCATGAGAAAATCATATAAGTCTCATATTTGCATCAAGTATGTGCGCGACAAATGGACGAATAACTCGATATCACGCCAACTGATTTCGATCATTGTTTTTTTATTGGAATGGATGTCCTCAGGGGTAGTTTGATGAGAGTTTGGTTAGGTTCTGATTATGGGATCCATGACAAAGTAACGGAACTCTTCAATTCTTAAGAGCAAATTTACGATACTCGGCCGAATCTTAATCGAATTAGTTGGTGTACTTCAGATTCACTAAAAATCAAAAAATAATTTTTTTTTTAACAAAACAAAAAAACGACTTCAAAAAATGCACTAAAAAGTAAAAAAATAATTTCGTATTCTTCTACAACTTAATAATCAACCTCCTTTTTTCTACTCATCAATGTGTAGGTACGATTGTTATTTTTGGAGTCGGTGTCAGCCAAGGTAACGGCCCGGCGTGTTCACAAGTCGCGCGAGCGACACAAACACATCTCACCTATAACTATGTATGAAGTTACAAACCTACCTTGGCTGACACCGACTCCAAAAATAACAATCGTACCTACACATTGATGAGTAGAAAAAGTAAGTTGATTATTAAGTTGTAGAAGAATACGAAATTATTTTTTTTACTTTTTAGTGCATTTTTTGAAGTCGTTTTTTTGTTTTGTTAAATTTTTTGTTTATTTTAAGCAAGTTCTGACGTTTAGTCATTATTACGCGTGGAGTTATTTTACCTTCAATCTGAAGACATTCTGAAACCGTATTTTAAAGTCGCTGAGTATAACTCTGAAGAAGTGTAAGCTTTTCAAGTTTCGGTGGTTCTGTAATTCTAGAAGTAAAGTAGAGTGTCGGAGTAGGGGACAAATTTCCTACAGTCAGTTTTACTAAGTATGTAGTTTGTTTTCTAGTTGTAGTACCTACTACTACTTGAGTTTAGCCAATATCTTGTAACTATTTAATAGACGACGTTGCAATTTGTCGTCGTAGAGGTTTTAGTGATGTTGAGGTTTCTGGAGTACATTTTAAAGTTTTTCTTTGACTCTTGGTATCTTGGAGTACGATTTTTGAAACGCTAGTGTAATTTATTTTGTGGGTATATTTTTTCACATGTGAGGAAAATAATTTCACTCCGGTAATCTTTGAGGATGCTGTGTGGCTGTCTTTTTGGGGAAAGGAAAAAGTGAACCTTGTTAACTCTCACCAAATGAACAAATTGTTGTGGTGAGATTAGTCTGTGCTAATTGAAGAAATTTAACGAGCTTATCACGAATTTAAATGGTTTGTAATTATTCGCAGAAAAGAGATCTCCTCCTTTGAATATTGGACCAATAATTGCCTTTTTTGAGACAATTTGGGAATTATCCAGTTTGCACGTTTGGATCACAAATGTGGTTTGGATGTATTATTATACCTTCTTTGCGTTTATTTTTGACATTTGCAGAGATTCTAACTATTCCAGATGCTGATTTGGTTTTTCAGTTTAAAGATAATCCCATTAATTTCTTCTTTATTTAAATTTTGCGACATGTCTGTACCTTTATTTGTGGCTGTATTATCAATTTCTTTAAGTACTGTTACGATATACGAAACGCCTCCTCTCAAATTGGAGCGCACGCCACTGTACGGACAAACAGTTTCGCTCCCTCGCCGCAAGTGCGCCGCGCGCTGACGGTGGCGGAACGCCAGCCTCGGTCGGCCGACTAGCGAGCCCGCCATTCTCCTCCCGAGCCCGCTCTGGGCGCACGTGTATCGTGAACCACGCTGCACTGTTCCGGAACATTCCACAACGCCGCTATGGCGGTTGTTATTTTGCCTAGTGACTGGCGGGAATGCCAAGAACGGCTAAATTCCCCTCCACATAACCGAATCTCCAAGAGACCAGCCTGCTGCTGTGAGTACCATGAGCTATTTAACCCCTCTTTATTGCGTGTGTTCCTTGTAAATTCAACGCGAAGATAAATGACCGCCCCCAGAGAGATTTTAGGGCCAAATTCACCCGATTTAGATAGAATTACTGTTGCTACCCTGTACTACTCTGCTTGCATTATTGTATCATTGTGTTTACGAAAGAATTCTACCCAATACAACTGTTATTTACCGTAGCCACTTGTTTCACTGTCTCCCTCAGCCCGTAGGATTTGAGCTTATTTCAGGGATGCCACACAAACGCCTCAGAGATCCTACCACCCTGATAATAGTCTCCTCCGCTATGCTGACCATTCTGAGCTAGTCTGTCGGCAGAAGTTAGGCACCTCAGGTAGGTGTACTTAGCAGTACGTTCCAAATTTTCTTTGGGTTCAAAGATATGTTTTAGATTATTAATTATAATAAGCAAAAATTATCAGCCTGAATCACTCATTTACGTTGAAAAAATCTTCCGAGAAAAGATACATGCCGCCATCGAGACTTGAACCCGTGTCCTTCTGATTGCCGGTCAGGTGCTCTCACCACTGAGCTATGGGAGTTTATCTAATACCCGCCAAATAATTCAATATATACTAGTGTTTCATTCAATAATTACTGTTTATTACATGATTCCACCTGAAAACAACCAAATTTATTTTTTTCGGAAGATTTTTTCAAATTGGATGAGTGTTTCAGGCTGATAATTATTACTTATAATAATTGTTACCCTTTGTGCTATGCATAAAAATCTTGTCTTAAACGTTAGTTTATCAATATAAAAAATAATAATTTTAGATTATTATTTTTAATATTCCCCTTTCACGCCTTTAATGGTGTTTTTTTATATATATTTCTACATATAAAATATTTAAGTTTCGTGGTCTCATCTTGCTGTTTTACGTTGTATGGTGTATCTTATCTCGTTTTTTAAAAACATTATATTAGTAGAAGTTTTACTACAATTCTAGCACTTTGTTGCTAAATCATCGTCCTTTTTTGGGCACACCATCGATTTGTGCTCTCTGGCGGAGTGGAGACACCTGTATTTTATAGCAATGTAGTTAGATGAGGAATGTATGATTTCCATCTAACTACATTGCTATAAAATACATTGTAGCATTGAATTAATGTACCGATGTTTAAACAGCTGAGACTTCTCAAGCGCTCTGTCGACTATTAGAACTGTATTCCTTAATTGTTCGTTCCGGTTTATATATGGTTCGAAGGATCTTTAGACAGCCTTCTGATCAATTTGCTGAATGATCATGCGGAGGATTTAGTTATTATTCATTAGCAACTTCTTTGACCGTACATCGGAATAGCTTCACGTCTTTAGATTTTAGTGATCCTTGAGTTGCTTTTGAAATTTCTATTAGTATCTACTTGGCATCTGTCTTTCTTCTTTTTTTACATTAACTCTACACAGGAGGC
Source organism: Limnephilus marmoratus (assembly GCA_917880885.1). Lineage (NCBI taxonomy): Eukaryota > Metazoa > Arthropoda > Insecta > Trichoptera > Limnephilidae > Limnephilus > Limnephilus marmoratus. Next base: position 23,823,549 of record OU862921.1, on the reverse strand, counting down.
CCAGACGAAAATAATTTCCCTCAGGGCCTATTTTTTTAATTTTTTTTTATTGTGTATTTTATTTAGATATAAAATTTTTATTTTTTTTTATTGTGTTTTTTATTTAGATATTAAAATTTAGATATCTAATGTTTTCTTTTCTATGACTACTACAATATTATTTACTACCTACTGACTAAAATTTGGACTTTACAACATTAAGACATAATCCACGAAAAACTGCAAGACTTTTAGCCTCCTTAACATTTACAGGGAGTTCATTGAACATTTTAAAACCTTATAATAAATATTATTTTGTGTTCCCGATAAATTTGTTTTAGGAAGCCTAAAATCGTTGCAGTTTCTCGTAGGATAACAATGAACTGTACTGTTGATTCTAACATTATTCAACATATAATCAGGTAACATTTTATTTTTTAACTTATAATGACCTATGACATCTGGGATGCTGTGTAGAGGGTCTTTTAAGAGGAGAGAAAGGAATGAACATTGGTCTTGAAGAGACCCATGTTGTAGGAAGGAGGAAACACAGAGGCCGGCAAATCATTCCACAGCCGAGCTGTTGAACACAAGAACGAGTCAAAGAAACGACCCGTTCTCATGTGACAAATGTCAACCGTAAACAAATGTTGGGCACGCGTTTGGCGTGTTTCCCGACTATGCACTGGTGCCGAAGAGATCAATGACGCTAGTTCCTCGGAGCATCTTCCATTGTAATACCGGTAGAAAAAGGATAGTATTCCCACCCGACGCCTGTGCTCTAAAGGTTGTAATCCGTCTGTTAAGATGGGATAATCTATTAAGTAGACCGCCCGTTTCTGCACAGAGTCGAGGGTATTTTTCAGGTATTTTGGAGCTCCAGACCAGAGGGCAAATAATAAATACCTTGTTATTTTTGCTTAGTTATTATACAACTTTATAACCCCTTGCCTACCGGACCTTCGATAAATTCTGCAATAATTATATAACACTTTGTACTATCCGATTAATTGGCTACTTACTTGTTTGTTAGCATTCATCGAACCACATCTCTTTTATTAATTAAGTAACCCCCGTCCCTCCTTACGCCTTAATGCAAATATTTTATGTAGCTATAAATTGGGATAGATTTTTTGGAATATTTTGATAACTTTCGCAGTCTTCAATTTACTGCAAAAGATTATTGTTTATTTTTTTGCAGCACTACTTCGTTTGCAGAGTTGGGACTCATTGATGTAGAAAAAATGTAAGTTTTCTCGGACAGTCTAAGTGAAGCAATAAGTCCAACTAAGAAAACTCCGGAAATAAATGTTCCTACCCATAACTTTTAGAAGAGACGGTGTTTTAAAAACTTCACTGCAGATGTTGTCGTAAGTTCCGAAGTGAGTAATGAACTTTGTGTTTTTGTTTGCATAGAGTTTAAAATGACATTTTTGATACATAAATTAATATCGAAGAATAGAAAGCTGGATTAACATGTGCAAACAAATTTTGGTATTATGTAGATACAAATAGTTGTATAAACACGAGATTTACGCTCAAACAAATAATTGTATTTGAAAATTTGTAATTTTTTAAAATATTAAGAATTGAATGAAATATACTTGTACGATTGTACGTGTCATGTAACCGTAGTTCAATAAAGTTTTACCTTTCAACGTTTATTTTCCTTGAAAAGAATATTAGTCCACAATAATTTCAATACCCGCTATATCCGATTTTTTGACAAAATGATCTGAGTATGAAATCTTGTTCACATTTTTGCGAGGGACACGACTAATAAATTTAAAATTAAGTTTCAATTTTAGATTAGTTATCACGACAAAAAACCATGTTAAAACTGCGAGTGAGAAACAAAACCCGCTATATCATTCTACAAGTTACTATCAAAACCCGCTATATCGGAATTCAACCAATCACGAGCTTATTTTGCCAAGATGGCGGGTGTAGAAATACGCCCCTCAGGTCAGTTAAGTTTCCAAAGCCTCTGTATTCCATATAAATCACGAGTGAGTATCAAAATCCGCTTTATCCATTTTATTTGTCCAAATTACTTAAATATTTCTAGACATACATTGAAAAATGAACACTTTTAGAATGAATATTACTCCAATTAATCATATAAAAAAATAAAAAGCAATTTTTCATTTACGCTAGTGATATGACGGTTTTTTGCGGTTTTCTCCGAATCAGTGAAAGTTGATATAGCGAATATAGAAATTGAAAGACTGAAATATTCATAAGATAAAAAAAAAAAAAATATATTTTTTAACGTTGGCCACTAATTTATTATATTTGAATAAATCCATATAAAAATTAGTAAATAATTATTATCATTCATCTATCAATTCATAAAAAGAATTGTGTGGCGGGCGGGCGACTAAGCGTGACTTTGGTTCTTGACTTTCAAATCTTCTCGACTTCGAAATCCAGAGTAAGTTAATTTTTACATAAGATTTTGAAAAATCACCCCCATCCACTTTACCCACCTTTTAAACAGAATTTTGCCCACTTAACGTTCAAAATAAGAGGAAAATTACTGCCCACTACAATATTTTAACGGCCTCCATGATTGAGGGGTAAGGCACTCGTCCTGCAATCTAAAGGTTTCGGGATCAAATCCGGCTAGCGCAAATAAGTTTTATTTTGGATATGATTTTAGATTTTCACGGCCAAAAATTTTATGGTTATTTCCTTTTGGGGTATTATGCCGTGTTGCGCTACCTCCTCCTTTAGCCAACGTTTCGGACAGCGTTACAGTGTCCATCATCAGGGCAGATGTGTAAATGTTAGAAATGAAATGTGTGCTTAAGTACTTCAAAGCAATACCGTGTCGCCAGCACCAATCCACTGCGGGCTGGCATTACAGTATACTTCAAGATGGTTTTTTGCATTTAGCTTTGGTGTAGCCGTCAATTACCGGATACCAAGAACTATTGAGCTTAGCTCCGTCGTCTCTATTAATGTTAATAGGATTTTTATGAATTTCAATTGCCTCTGGAATTAAGCGTGCTCTATAGGTTTTGGGTCTTCCCAGGACTTCAGGAACAAATCCGAAGTAATGGCCGGTTTCAATTAAATGCTCGGCGATTGCCGATTTGTCAGGGTGGCCAAGTTTACATGCTCGAAAGTGTTCCGATATCCTTTTGGAGATCGTCCGCTCTGTCTGGCCAACATAGACCTTATCACATCCGGAACAGCTGAGTTTATATACTCCATCTGTTTCCAGAGGAAACTTGGTCTTTGCAGACCTCAGTAGGTCTTGTATTTTGGTCGTGGTTCCGAAGACAGTCTTGATGCTTTCTTTCCTCAACAGTCTGGCAATTCTGTCTGTCACATTGTGAATATAAGGTAGGAAAGCACAGCCTTTAGACTCTTGTTCAATTCTGTCTTCGTTTGGTGTAGATTTGGCTCTTATTATTTGCCTTGTCTACCTTGCCGGGTAACCGTTACGCTCCAGTGCATCGGTGAGCTTAGTAAGTTCCGCTCCGATTTTTATTTCTTCACATATTCTGGTCGCTCGGGTTACCAGCGTATGGATAAGTCCTCTCTTCTGCGCTGGGTGGTGATGCGAATCAGCATATAGATACCGATTCGTATGAGTTGGTTTCCTATACACTGTGTGTCCTAGGCTACCATCTACTTTTCGCATCACTTCCACATCTAGAAAAGGCAGGATTTTGTGGTTATTTTCCAACTCCATTGTGAACTTAATTTTACTGTGAAGCGAGTTAATATGGTCTAGGAATTCGTTCAGTTTCTCTATTCCATGAGGCCAAATGGCGAAAACATCATCGACATAACGCCACCATACCTTTGGAACAGCCGAAGCTGTGTCAAGTGCCACTTCTTCAAACTTCTCCATAAAGAAGTTAGCTAGAACTGGTGACAACGGACTGCCCATCGCAACTCCTTCCACTTGCTCAAAAAGCTCACCCTGAAATGCAAAATATCCTGTTTTGAGACAGTGTTCAAAAAGTTTGCAAATGTCTTCCTCATATATCTCCCTGAGCATTGTCATGGAGTCTTCTAGAGGCACATTCGTAAAAAGAGAAACTACGTCAAAACTGACAAGAATATCCCTTTCATCAGTCTTAACCTTCTTAAGTTTACTGATCAGATCTGTGGAATCCTTAATCCAAGATTCAGTTTTTCCAGTTTGCATCTGCAGTAGTCTAGATAGGTATTGGGACAGTTTGTAAGTAGGTGCACCAATAGCACTGACAATCGGTCTCATTGGTATATCCTTTTTGTGAATTTTTGGAAGACCGTATAGGGCAGGAGTTCTGGAGGCTTTTACGAAAAGCCCAGATCGATCCTCTTTCCTAATACTGGAAGCTTTAACTAGCTCTCTTGTCTTCAAGTCAATCTTATTGGTGGGGTTGTTTTTAATCTTCTTGTAAGTGCCGGCATCGCACAGGAGGTCTTCCATCTTTTTGATGTAGTCTACCGTATTAATCACCACAGTGGCATTACCTTTGTCGGCAGGCAGAACTAAGATTTCCTCATTGGCGCGCAATTCTTTTAAGGCCACAAACTCTCCTTTTGTGATGTTTGGGCGGGGTATTTTGGCCCTTTTCAAAATATGGCAAGTCTCTTGTCGTATATCTTCTGCTTGGGTCTCTGACATTTTATGGACTTTCATCATTGAATGTAGTGCTGTCTCTACACAACATACGATAGATTCCACAGGTATTTTTTTGGGGGCAACTGCATAGTTCATCCCCTTGGCAAGCACAGAAGTCGCCTGTGGGCTCAACGCAAGGGACGAAATGTTAATAACAACTTTATTTTGATCAAGCTGTTTTCGATCACCTTTTTTATCTTGGTTGAGCCTCTCGAATTTTTGTTTCTGTCTCGCATCTGTTGACTGCTTACATCTCTGTGCTTGTTGGTAAGTCATGTTGTCAACTTTCTTCCAATCGTCATCGATCAGGATTGCACTCAGGTGCAGATGTAAATAGAAAAGGTCCCGAGATATTCCATCCAGTTCGCTGCGCACATTGTGGATTCTTTCCCTTAGTAGCGCTGCTTCTGCTCTTTAGAATACCCTATCGGCTTTCCGGGATGTGATATGTCTTTTTATGCGAATGTGTACTGGTACAATCGATTCCTCCTTACATCTCTTGAGGAAAGCCAGGCTGCCCAATAAGAGGTTCCTTCGCTTTCTCAGATTCTCCAATCGTCGTACCATTCTGTGAACTTCCTCCCCATAGAGGTTCGTCAGATATGATTTTAGATTTTCACGGCCAAAAATTTTATGGTTATTTCCTTTTGGGGTATTATGCCGTGTTGCGCTACCTCCTCCTTTAACCAACGTTTCGGACAGCGTTATAGTGTCCATCATCAGGGCAGATGTGTAAATGTTAGAAATGAAATGTGTGCTTAAGTACTTCAAAGCAATACCGTGTCGCCAGCACCAATCCACTGCGGGCTGGCATTACAGTATACTTCAAGAAGGTTTTTTGCATTTAGCTTTGGTGTAGCCGTCAATTACCGGATACCAAGAACTATTGAGCTTAGCTCCGTCGTCTCTATTAATGTTAATAGGATTTTTATGAATTTCAATCGCCTCTGTAATTAAGCGTGCTCTATAGGTTTTGGGTCTTCCCAGGACTTCAGGAACAAATCCGAAGTAATGGCCAAGTTTACATGCTCGAAAGTGTTCCGATATCCTTTTGGAGATCGTCCGCTCTGTCTGGCCAACATAGACCTTATCACATCCGGAACAGCTGAGTTTATATACTCCATCTGTTTCCAGAGGAAACTTGGTCTTTGCAGACCTCAGTAGGTCTTGTATTTTGGTCGTGGTTCCGAAGACAGTCTTGATGCTTTCTTTCCTCAACAGTCTGGCAATTCTGTCTGTCACATTGTGAATATAAGGTAGGAAAGCACAGCCTTTAGACTCTTGTTCAATTCTGTCTTCGTTTGGTGTAGATTTGGCTCTTATTATTTGCCTTGTCTGCCTTGCCGGGTAACCGTTACGCTCCAGTGCATCGGTGAGCTTAGTAAGTTCCGCTCCGATTTTTGTTTCTTCACATATTCTGGTCGCTCGGGTTACCAGCGTATGGATAAGTCCTCTCTTCTGCGCTGGGTGGTGATGCGAATCAGCATATAGATACCGATTCGTATGAGTTGGTTTCCTATACACTGTGTGTCCTAGGCTACCATCTACTTTTCGCATCACTTCCACATCTAGAAAAGGCAGGATTTTGTGGTTATTTTCCAACTCCATTGTGAACTTAATTTTACTGTGAAGCGAGTTAATATGGTCTAGGAATTCGTTCAGTTTCTCTATTCCATGAGGCCAAATGGCGAAAACATCATCGACATAACGCCACCATACCTTTGGAACAGCCGAAGCTGTGTCAAGTGCCACTTCTTCAAACTTCTCCATAAAGAAGTTAGCTAGAACTGGTGACAACGGACTGCCCATCGCAACTCCTTCCACTTGCTCAAAAAGCTCACCCTGAAATGCAAAATATCCTGTTTTGAGACAGTGTTCAAAAAGTTTGCAAATGTCTTCCTCATATATCTCCCTGAGCATTGTCATGGAGTCTTCTAGAGGCACATTCGTAAAAAGAGAAACTACGTCAAAACTGACAAGAATATCCCTTTCATCAGTCTTAACCTTCTTAAGTTTACTGATCAGATCTGTGGAATCCTTAATCCAAGATTCAGTTTTTCCAGTTTGCATCTGCAGTAGTCTAGATAGGTATTGGGACAGTTTGTAAGTAGGTGCACCAATAGCACTGACAATCGGTCTCATTGGTATATCCTTTTTGTGAATTTTTGGAAGACCGTATAGGGCAGGAGTTCTGGAGGCTTTTACGAAAAGCCCAGATCGATCCTCTTTCCTAATACTGGAAGCTTTAACTAGCTCTCTTGTCTTCAAGTCAATCTTATTGGTGGGGTTGTTTTTAATCTTCTTGTAAGTGCCGGCATCGCACAGGAGGTCTTCCATCTTTTTGATGTAGTCTACCGTATTAATCACCACAGTGGCATTACCTTTGTCGGCAGGCAGAACTAAGATTTCCTCATTGGCGCGCAATTCTTTTAAGGCCACAAACTCTCCTTTTGTGATGTTTGGGCGGGGTATTTTGGCCCTTTTCAAAATATGGCAAGTCTCTTGTCGTATATCTTCTGCTTGGGTCTCTGACATTTTATGGACTTTCATCATTGAATGTAGTGCTGTCTCTACACAACATACGATAGATTCCACAGGTATTTTTTTGGGGGCAACTGCATAGTTCATCCCCTTGGCAAGCACAGAAGTCGCCTGTGGGCTCAACGCAAGGGACGAAATGTTAATAACAACTTTATTTTGATCAAGCTGTTTTCGATCACCTTTTTTATCTTGGTTGAGCCTCTCGAATTTTTGTTTCTGTCTCGCATCTGTTGACTGCTTACATCTCTGTGCTTGTTGGTAAGTCATGTTGTCAACTTTCTTCCAATCGTCATCGATCAGGATTGCACTCAGGTGCAGATGTAAATAGAAAAGTCCCGAGATATTCCATCCAGTTCGCTGCGCACATTGTGGATTCTTTCCCTTAGTAGCGCTGCTTCTGCTCTTTAGAATACCCTATCGGCTTTCCGGGATGTGATATGTCTTTTTATGCGAATGTGTACTGGTACAATCGATTCCTCCTTACATCTCTTGAGGAAAGCCAGGCTGCCCAGTAAGAGGTTCCTTCGCTTTCTCAGATTCTCCAATCGTCGTACCATTCTGTGAACTTCCTCCCCATAGAGGTTCGTCAGATATGATTTTAGATTTTCACGGCCAAAAATTTTATGGTTATTTCCTTTTGGGGTATTATCCTTTAACCAACGTTTCGGACAGCGTTACAGTGTCCATCATCAGGGCAGATGTGTAAATGTTAGAAATGAAATGTGTGCTTAAGTACTTCAAAGCAATACCGTGTCGCCAGCACCAATCCACTGCGGGCTGGCATTACAGTATACTTCAAGATGGTTTTTTGCATATACTTATCCATACGCTGGTAACCCGAGCGACCAGAATATGTGAAGAAACAAAAATCGGAGCGGAACTTACTAAGCTCACCGATGCACTGGAGCGTAACGGTTACCCGGCAAGGCAGACAAGGCAAATAATAAGAGCCAAATCTACACCAAACGAAGATAGAATTAAACAAGAGTCTAAAGGCTGTGCTTTCCTACCTTATGTTCACAATGTGACAGACAGAATTGCCAGACTGTTGAGGAAAGAAAGCATCAAGACTGTCTTCGGAACCACGACCAAAATACAAGACCTACTGAGGTCTGCAAAGACCAAGTTTCCTCTGGAAACAGATGGCGTATATAAACTCAGCTGTTCCGGATGTGATAAGGTCTATGTTGGCCAGACAGAGCGGACGATCTCCAAAAGGATATCGGAACACTTTCGAGCATGTAAACTTGGCCACCCTGACAAATCGGCTATCGCCGAGCATTTAATTGAAACCGGCCATTACTTCGGATTTGTTCCTGAAGTCCTGGGAAGACCCAAAACCTATAGAGCACGCTTAGTTACAGAGGCAATTGAAATTCATAAAAATCCTATTAACATTAATAAAGACGACGGAGCTAAGCTCAATAGTTCTTGGTATCCGGTAATTGACGGCTACACCAAAGCTAAATGCGAAAAACCATCTTGAAGTATACTGTAATGCCAGCCCGCAGTGGATTGGTGCTGGCGACACGGTATTGCTTTGAAGTACTTAAGCACACATTTCATTTCTAACATTTACACATCTGCCCTGATGATGGACACTGTAACGCTGTCCGAAACGTTGGCTAAAGGAGGAGGTAGCGCAACACGGCATAATACCCCAAAAGGAAATAACCATAAAGTTTTATTTTATTAATAATGTGTTATTATTCAATTAATTAAGAGGGCATTACCAGAGAAAACTAGAAATATGTCATTTTCAAATCAGATTTTAGACGTATTGACTCTTATCCACAAAAAATTATAAATGGATTTCAAAAGATTGTTCTTTTATCTAGCATTCGCATGTAATAAATTTGGAGAAAAATTTTTAATTTTTAGTATAATAAGGTTATTCCATAGGTCGTTGGCAGATTTGTTAAATTTTCAAAAAAGATTTTGTATTATACCACACCCATTTCAAATAATATAATCATGCAGTAAAATAAATCAAAACATTATCTAGCAAACGCATGTTTTAGAATTTTAATTTTAGTTTCAATAAAATCATTAAAAAATATGTACGTACATGTGTTTCTTGACGAAAATTGGTCCATTTGTGTATTTATTTGCGCACTTACAAACTAATATATTTCAAGTTTTTTAACATTCTTATTAAATTTAGACATTATCGAAAAATGATAAATACTCATAATCAAAAAATAATTACAAAAAGTACATTATTTTAAAAGTTTTATCATCACGCCTTTCAGCATTTTTGGATGAAGGTATAAATTAAAGCTAATTTGGATTCAAATAAATTCGATATTGAGTTATAATGTTAAAAAGCTGGTACGGAGAATAATTAATCTTTCTCATTGTAACCACCCTGCACGATCGTAAGAACAATTTTCGACGAAATGTGGATTTTCGTCCGCTGGCTGGTTAAACGCTCTTAATTTTAAAAAATGCGGGGTGTACTTCCGCACGTTCCAGAATTGAAGATACTCTTAGTATCCCCCTGGGGTAAGACCACCATTCTGAATTGAAACGATGCTTAAATTGGCTTTAGCTGTGTTTAGTAACCAGGTCTGAATAGCCAGGTTGTTCATCTTCTACATCTTCTTCCGCTCCCTACTTCCTTCAGCTTCACAACATACCCCAATCAGGGATGCCATAGTCTCACTGGCTCCAGACGGGAGCAGTTAGGACCCTCGTGCGGTATTCACATAAAAATAAAAATGAAAAAATGCTTCTGATTTCGAAAAACTCTTTGTAAATGCCATCGTCGCACATAATTATATTGTTTTTTGTTTAACTTTATTTCCAGAAATGCAATAATGAGTTACGAATTATTTTAGAAACACGCAAAAATTATTGTGTATTAATAAGAACAGTGTTTAAGTCACGTAGTGTCCACAGAAAAACCAAAATAACCATATAATATAAGACCATTGTTAGAACTGTATTGGCATATGGATGTGAGGCGCTGACACTGACAGTAAAGATGGCTGAAATGCTGGATACTTTTGAAAGAAAAGTGCTGAGAAGAATATGTGGACCCGTGAAAGAGGGTGAACAGTGGCGCATCCGGCACAATACAGAATTGTATGATATATATAAGGCACCTAGCATCTCAACACATATGAGACTCCTCAGGCTGAGATGGGCTGGGCGTGTACAGAGAATGCCGGATTCACGCGTCCCAAAAAGAATTTTGACTGGACACCCAGGTGGAAAGAGAAAAGTGGGAAGACCCAGACTGAGGTGGGAAGACGAAGTAAGAGGGGATGCAGCACAGCTTCTCCAGGTACCAAATTGGAAGTCAGCCGCTGAGGACAGGAGGAGTTGGAGGCGACTGTTGCAGGAGGCCAAAGCTCGATATGGGCTGTAGCGCCATCGAAGAAGAAGAATAGGAACAATACATTAAAATCAAGGCTTTCTCCTATTGAAATTTTAATTTAAAAAAATCACAAATAAAAAAAATTCAATTCAAACTAACCGTAAAAAAGAAAATTAAAATTTATATTTTTTTTAATGCTAATAGTTCAAGCGGTTTTAAGATCATCATCGTATTTAATATTTAATGAACATGTTTTCCTTAGATACCCACATCATCTTTCAGCTTTATTAGATGATTTACTGCAATGGATTACCCTGAATGATAAAACGTAATTTATACTGAATGGAAATCAACATGCACGAAAACATAAAATACTATCTGTTTTAATAATGTCAAAAATGCATAATAGTAGACGATACATTAAGTTTAACGATGTCTCCATAAAAGAAGAATATGCAATTTATTTTAAATATTTAAAGTCAAATAAATTTGTTGATCTATTTAACAACCAGAAAGATGTCTATAAAAAGGAATCAAACAATATAACTTCATTGTTCGTCCGTATAAGTGTGACAGTTTCCAAATTGGTACTGATTTAGTTGTCGTGTTTTGTAAAAAAATATCAAATTGTAAAAATAATCTTTTGGCTATCATTTTTTTTATTTCTCCATAAATTTTTATAAAAGAGTAATACGTTTTTTAAGTAATTGTATGTGTGCACTCTCCTAATAAAGCAGAATCATGTGCTTAGGAGAGGACAACTTGTGTATTAATTTTTATTTTTATTTTAGGGAAGTCAACCATTTATAATTTGATTAATTTATACATGTTTAATTTACCTAACTGAGAAACCAATCACAGATTTCCCCATTATATTATTACATTATTACGTTACACCGATACGATCTTCAATACTTTCAACGTTATGGACATTAAACAGCTCTACGCAAAATCCATCTTAGTTTATTTACATAAAAACAACAAAATCCTATAAAAACCAACACAAATGATACACAATACCCGAGCCAAAAATAAAGAACTTCTCCAAACTCCCTTTTCTAAAACCACCTTTGGACAAAAACACTTTAAATGCATAGCTTGCAAACTACACAATACACTACCAGCTACGATTAGACAAACTGAAGCAATGACCAAATTCAAACAAGATATAAAGAAATGAATTATAAGTATTGGTCGTCACACTACTGCTAAAATCTGTAAAATAGATAACAAATAGACAGAATTACCATCTCACGTATGTCCTTACCCTTATTAAAGAAATTAAAATAGTAAAATCCTATATGTATAATATAACTGCCAATATAGATTCGACAGGATTTACTACTTTATTCATCTCTTCCTTCACCTATATAATGCTCTCTTTATGGTATTAACCCTCAATTTAAATCATCTTTCTGTTTGAATTGTATAAATCAGTATATATCTTTCCTTAAATATTCGTATGTTATAATTAAATATTCTTATGTATGATACTCATTTATGTACCTCTACGCCTGTCTCAACACAGGTATACCCTAGTGAGACAGGCATCGAATAATGTAATGCAAACATACCTTATATAGATAAATAAATAAAAAATTGTATATCTAGAAATTAAACATTTATCTTACAACAACTAATATATATTACATTATTAAAATAGGAGGTAGGTAGGAGGAGGTAGTACATAATATATGTCATTACATAATATATCATTAAATTTATGCAGTTTTTAACCCATTTAATACATTTTTAATGCACTTTTGATAGAGTTTTTGTATTTATTTTCATTGCAGTTGAAGATATCTATGACAGAGAGAATGTTTTTATACGCACCAGATTTAAATGTCCGGGCTAAATTTTCCCCACAGGAAAAACTAAACCCTTTCACACACTTCCCCAAATGATCATCTAGTCAACCCACTCTATGCAATTGCACTATATAAGTATTATAAATACAAAATAATACAAGAACAACATGTCAACCTACTAGAGACCAAATGGGAATATAATTCACCGACTCCAGATATTTTCATATCAGAGGGTTCGGCTCTGTGGCATTTCTAATTGAACCTAGAAATCCTACTGATCCCTCAATATAAATATTTAAAAAATCTTTTCTAATCCTAAAATAAATATTTTGTTTAAGTCTTATAAGGAAAACATTATTATTACAATCAATAGAAGAGTTAAATAATATTAGAAGAGTTACAGAGTGAAATTATATTTTACAAGGCAATGAAGAAGACAATATATTCATGATAATAGATGTGGCAAATTTGTAAGATAATATATAAAGTAATAAACAATATAGATAAGTTGTATATAATATATTATAAATCATTACCAAAACATAATACCTAAGAATAAGTAAAAATTACATGGTGGTACTACAAAATTATTGTTTAATATTTTTCTATAATTGAATGCGAAAATGTGTTTGTTTGTTTGTCCTTCTTTCACTCCGAAACGTAGTAACCTATCGAAGTGTATTTTTGCTTTGGAATATTTGAAGGACTGGGAAGTGACATAGAATAGAAATCACTTTTCATTTGGAATAAACAAGTAGGTAATTAATAAAAAAACAAGATAAAAAAATATGTACTCCTATATAAAAAAAATATTCCATCTTGTCTATCGACCTAATAAAGTACTCATTAGTCATAAGATTATTAAAAACATTATCATGATTTTTAAATAAGAAACTATTGCAACATTGTATAGTTTAAGAATGCGAAATAGGATCACCGTCTTTATTCTCATATCTACGCTTTCGCCGATTTGATTTTTTTTAAATTAATCCAACATAACGGATGGAATAATTTGAACGTGATTATGAGACTTAGAATTTTCTGTATGTTCCTAGTTCCATTAAACGCACTTACAACACTTTGCATAAAATATTCCATTGTGAGATGTTCTTCTCAAGTTCTTCTCGCTCATTAAGCATTGGCACGGAACCTGCGTTGTCACGCATTTTTCACAAGAGCGAACTTAATTAAATTTTAAAGGCATCTGCTATGATTTCCAAAATAAATTTATTTTGAGAAGTTGGGAAGAGGTGCTTATTTTTAACGAACGTGTGACAATTTTACCAAATTTGTATTATGATAACGAATGCGAAATCAGACAACCTTTGTAAACTAGTCGTTTCAATTTTATCTTATTTAATCATCGTTATATTAACTATAAATTAGCCCTCCCATACCCAATTCCAATACGGTTTTCTCGATACGCTGCCTCGAATATATTTTTAGATATTCATATAATTGATTAAATTGTTAATAATAAAGTCCGGGATAGCCCATACCTAAATTATTTCTAACTGCCTGAAATTTGTGTTTTATAAATGATCTTCACAAAGCTAGTAATTCCGTTACCGCGAACTTGCTGGAAAACAAATTAGCTCCACGCAGGTCAACTAAAGGTACAAACCAATGCTTCTTGCGATCTTTTGACTGCGAGATAATGGACTTTCTTTTTGATGAATGTTTTCGTAAACCAATATTTTTGGTTCCGGTGTCATTTTTAAGACCTGCACGCCCTGTCTAGATATACTTGGTCGAAGTATTTAATAAATAAAATTTTAAAAAGTTTCATTTGAAATCCTAAGAAGGTCAAATCTTAAGTCAATAAAACACACCAAAACTAAATGCCAAAAACATTATTTGAACCACTTTTTAGGTATTATACTGAAATACCTTCCCTAAGAGGACCAACGCCCGCCACATGATAGTTATTACTTCATCAAACATAAACACACACGTCTATCTATAGAATTTTCCTCGATTTGGAAGCAGTTGTTTCCAACTCTCTTGCTCGATGGAAAACCCTAATCCGCTGTCGAGTCATTTAATTATTTTTTTAAAATTCATTTTGTTACAACAACTCTACACAGGTGGTCCCGAGGCAAACAATTTTCCTCGGTTCTGTTCAGTTTCAGTGCCAGCAACCCGGGCGTTTATTATATTTACATTTATGTACATAGATTTCTTTTAACCACCTCACTAGACAAAGTCTGTTCAGAGGCTGGTAAATTATATATTACTTTATTAAAAAAGATATGTATCAAATATGACATGTATGTATATAAAAAGATAAAAATTAGTAAAAAAGATTTTAAAAAATATATATATATATATCCATATGTTCGTATTATTCATTAATATGTTTATCCATATATAAACGTAATCATATACACATGCATACACACTACACGCATACATATACACACATGCATACATACATGCTTACAAAATGCTTACAAAATGTTGTTATGTTGTTATTTGATGTATTTCCATAAAAAGATTGCATACGTAATTTAAAATTACACAGGGAAATAAGAAAATATAAACACAGTAGGTACATGATAATTAATATTGTAAAAAATCAGTACTCTGCATATTGGTGTCCTCTTTGGCGATGCTTTGTAGAGGGTCTTTTTATATGTAGGATGGGTAGGAATCTGGCGGTCAGTGTGTCCAAGAGTGACGGACGTGTGAATCTATTTCTCCCTCTGAGGTGTTCGGCGATTGGTCGAGAGAGTTCGGCTGGAGAAATCAAAAGGTCGCGCTCAACCAGTCTCAGTAGGTGGGCAAACGCATCCGCCGCCAAGACCTCGACAAACCTCATGAACCCTGTTATGTCACAAAATGCAGCGAACCACGTGGGGTGACCTATGTCGGGGGTATTGGTTATCCGATAAATGGTTCCCGGGACGAAAATTTTCAAATCATTGTTTTAAATATACCTCTATATTGGTTATTTTATCACACTGCAAAAACAAAAATTGTGCTAAAATCTAGATAAAATAATCTTTCTGATGAGTATATTATAAATTAATAATTTTATTTCTAAATATTTACATTTTTATATTATTCTCATATATTGTAAATACACCTCTATATTGATAATTTTTTATCACTTTGCAAAAACAAAAATTGTTCTAAAATCTAGATAAAATAATCTTTCCAATGTGTGTGTTAGAAATTAATAATTTTATTTCTAAATATTTAAATTTTGATATTGAAAGTGTAAAGCGACTGAACCAGTATAGGTTTTGGAAATACACTCCCGGGACGGCGGTACCCAAAACCGCCAGCCAAATTTATTCGGTCCTTGAAAACTTTTTCAATAAATATTGAACTCGCAGGTCATGTTTGACGACCTGATTTTTGAAAAGCTTTTCGATTTCTGACTCTGACAATCCACTGTTTGCTCAGGATTATTTCAGTAGAATATTTTGAAAGTTTTGCGCGAAAGAGGGTCTAAATTTTCCAGTTGAAAGTTATTTTCAAGATAAAACATTGTTGAAAAGAAAGATATTTATTTTATTAAAAACTTGTTGAGATTTTTCTAAGATTGATAAAAAACTTATTCATTGCTTCGTCAAAACACAAAACACTCAGCGTCGACAACTCTTTTCGAATTTAATACGAAAAATGCTCTAAAAAAGTCTGGATCTGACTGGAAGGGTTTTCAGTTATAAATTTAAAACCATTTTTCGAATTATCAACTTGAAACTTGAAAATCGTCAGAAAAAAACGCTGTCTACCTCAATATGTCATTGTAATTTATGCACAATATTATATCCAATCGTGGAAAAACATTTATCGGGACCTTTTTTAACGCAAAAAAAGAGATAATACAAAAATGAGAAATACAACTTATGAAAACAAATCATAAATCTTAAGCTAGAGCACAGACGTTAGGAAGGTGTGCTGTCTTTCTTCTACCGGTGTTAGAATGGAAGATGCTCTGAGGACCTAGCGTTATCGATCCCTTCGACACCGGTGCATAGTCAGGAAATACTACAAATACGCACCCAATATATGTACACGGTTGGCATATTATATCGCATGACAACGGGTCGCTTCTACGACTCGTTCTTGCGTTCAACTCCGCTGTGGAACGATCTGCTGGCCTCTGGGTTTCCTCCCTCCTACAACATGGATCTCTTTAAAACCCGTGTTCACCCCTTCATCTCCTCAAAAGACCCTCCACATAGCATTTCCAAAGATAACATAGGCCCTGAGGGAAATTATTTTCCTCCGAGCCTCCTGTATGGAGTTAATTTTAAAAATAAAGTAAAGAAAAAAAAGAGAAAATAATCTAAAAAAAAACAGTTTCTTTCAGCAAGCCAAACCTTCAATAACGTTTAACTTGGGAGGCGGGTATGGGTACCACCGCCCAAGTACCCATTTATTGGATAACCAATCTATCTACCATAAGACACACCAAGTGGTTCGCTGCATTTGGTGGCTTAGCAGGGACGCCCGGTTTCATGGCGTAGGTTTATCTAGGTCTTGGCGGTGTATGCAGACCCTCCTGACCCAACGCCTTACACCGCAGTGGGAGGGATGGATTCATACGTCCATCACTTCAGAACACACTGACCCCCGGATTTTTACCCACCTCCATACTTTTTTTCCTTCCCAGAACTTCCTCTCCTTTTTTATGTGAATACATCACAAGAGTCCCAGCTGATCCCGTCTGGAGCCAGTTTTAGTATGGCATCCCCAATTGAGGTATGTTGTGAGGCTGAAGGTAGTGGAGAGAGGAAGTAGATGGGGAGGAGGAAGGTGAGGAAGTACCTGGCTATTTAGATCTGGTCACCAAACATGACTAAAGCTATTTCAAGCAATGTTTCAAATCTAAATGGTGGTCTTACACCAGGGAGATACTGAGAGTATCTTCCACTCTGGAACGTTTCGCAAAAATACTATGTATTATTTAAAATGAATTAATTGTGAAATAACACAAATTAATCTAATAAAATTTATTTGCTCACGCCGGGATTCGATTCCGTGACCTTCGGATTGCGAGTCAATAGCCTTACCCCGCGACCACACCGGCGGTCCTTCCTCGCCTTAAAAAAACCCTCCACAGAGCAACCACATGTTTTTTTTTTTTTTTACAGTGAATACCGCACAAGAATCTCAACTGCTCCTGTCTGGAGCCAGTGAGACTATGGCATCCCCAATTGGGGTATGTTGTGAGGCTGAAGGTAGTGGGGAGGGGAAGGAGGTGGGGAAGAGGAAGGTTGGGAAGTACCTGGCTATTCAGATCTGGTCACTAAACACGGCTAAAGCCATTTTCAAGCAACGTTTCAATTCTGAATGGTGGTCTTACACCAGGGCGATACTAATAGTATCTTCCACTCTGGAACATGCCGCAAATATACTATATATTATTTTAAATGAATTAATTGTGAAATAACACAAATAATCAAAATAAAATTTATTTGCGCATGCCGGGTTCGAACCCGCGACCTCCGGAATGTGAGTCAAGAGTCTTAGCCACTGGACTACGGAGGTCGTCAAAGGTGGTGTTGGTGTTGTGGTCGTCGGAGATGTTTGATATAGACCCTGCTGTAAGAAATCCCCCCATCCCCCAAAGAAGGCCTTTTATTTATTTATTTTCGGGAAATCGACAGTTTACATTTTTTCATATTTTGGCTATACATGTTTGTATAGCCAAAATAAAACCAATTATGGATTTTCTCGTTGTGACTTTACCTCTGATTAAACAGCATAATAAAAAAAATTAAATAATAAAATTTGTAACAAAGGAGTCTGAGATCAAAAATTTTATAAAACAAAAGATTAAGTACATAAAACTAAAATTTACATAAAACATAAAAATATCAATACATTGGTAACCATAAGAAGCCAGGTTGTACATATAAATCAAATCATAACAGAATTAAAGTATAAACGATAGAAACATAGACACACGATATATTCATGAAACCTCAGAGAAATACTTACTCTTTTATGTAGGTACCCCTTATATTTGGTAAGTTCGGAATTGAAAATGTCCACCTTGGATAATACACTATTGAAACTATTGCGTAGTCTGTTAAGACAAGAATTTTGCTTACAGTTTGTCTTTCATTGATTTACCCTGAACAGGACAGAAAAGCGTGTTGTACGCGCAGGTACATTAAATTGAACTCTGGGCATTGAATATTATTGTTAAATAATTTATACAGTAATATTGCATCCATATGATGCCTTCGTACACTCAATGAATCAATTTTAAAGTATAAATTAGTGGAAGAAAGTACAAAAGTGTTTTAATTTCAAATTCTAATACAATGGAATTCCACCACGAATTATCAGTGCAAAAACTAGACTCATTATGAAGCTGCCTCTGCATAATTATTAAATCTTACATATGACTTGTAACAAAGATATTTAAGGAATTTGTTTTGAATTTTGGGGGAGGCAATGTGAAAAAAAATCCGTTTGTTCTTTTTCTAATTTTTTTTTTCAAATAACTACTTATCATGATGTAATCATGAAAAATCATAAGCAAAACACACCACAACAATCAATTCACCAATCAAATAAGTTGAATGGTTGGTTTATCCTGGTTCGTATATTGCCAATGTGTAGAGCAAGTGTACAGTGGTTTGGTCCAAAATGGCTAACGATCTCGTGACAGGCGGAAAATCGTGTTTCCGAAGTGTCTCACCACTAATGTTAGTTCCGAGGTAGACACTGCCGTATTCCCCTGCTGTGCATTCAGAGGCAATACGTTACTTTAGACACAGTTGACATGTTTTACTTTGAAAATGTAAAAGAGTTATTGGAAAGTTCTTTTTAATATATTTTGTCCCAACTGCTTCCAACATTCTAGAGTCAGAGAGACTATGGCATTTTTGTTTTGAAGAGTTTTACTTATCATATATATTCCTTACTTCTATTTAAATTTTTCTGCTTTAAATGATGTTGACTCCTCCCACCATTCTTTCCCTCCCCCAAAATCACCCCTCCCACTACTCCACCGAATTAAATCTAATCATTTTTGCACTTGTATAGAATCTTTAAGTCGGTTTTAAGTTTTCTAGTGGATGACTCAGTTGTGTCGAAACCGATAGCAAAAAAAATTAAATTAAAACTCTTCAAAACAAAAAAGTCTAGAAATTGTTACACAGTTAATTTTAATGCCCAAGAAGACAAAAAATTGTGAAGACTACGGCATGATAATAATAATTTGCATTACTTTCATAGCCTTCGATGGCCTCCATGGTCGAGGGGCAAGACACTCTACTGGCGATCACGGGTTCAAAACCCGGCGTGCCCATAATTTTTTTTTTCACTATTAGTTAATTAAAAATAATATTAGGTATATACATCAGCGGTACGTTCCAAAGCGGAAGATTCTCTTAGGATCTCCCTAACATTCAGAATAAAGACGTTGCCTGAAATGGCTTTAAACGTGTTCGAATTTAATCTGAATAGCAGGTAATTCCCCACCTTCCTCTTCTCCATCTCTTTCCCTTCTCCACTTACCTTCAGCCTCACAACATACCCTACTTGGGGTTACCATTGCTCACTGACTCCAGACGGGAGCATTTGGAACTCTAGTAGGATATTCACATTACAAAAAATAGCGCTGTTTTATTTTTTATTTATTTATTAGGGGAATGAATAGATTATTTACATATATTACAATAAAATTAATAAAAAACATTAAAACTAAAAATAGCTAACTAATAATAGCTAACTAATAATAATAACTTAAAAAAACCAAGGGTAAAGCTTTCCTGAGAAAATCACCTCAGAGGCGCATAAATCGCGCACAAATTGGATGAATTCTCAATTGGATATTGCGAAGCCAGAGGTAGTTAGAAATAGGAAGATGGGTAATTATTATTGAGGGTAGCTATTCAGATCTGATACAGAGCGAAAAGGCTTGGCTAAAGCCTTTTCAAGCACCGTTACGATTCTAACTGGTGTGTCTTTCGCCAGGGCGATACAACGTGCCGCTAATAGTCCAAAATTTATTTTTAAATTATAAAATGTGAAATAACACTTACAAATACACTCGACAGCTTGAAGCCTGTGGGACTGTGGTACCCTAGGATAATATTTTGAGGCTGACAGATTTGGGCAGGAAAGGCAGATGTTAAGATGAAGGTTTTGAGTTACCTGTCCATTTAGAGCTGGCCACTAAATTCCACAAAGCGTCCTTCATTTAATCTTGTACTTCGTAGCGATCTTAAACTTTTCAATTATTGAGTTAAAAAATAAGTTATTTAGTTAAAAAGATAACCATTACATGCATATTGTTCCCTTCACTTCCCAAAAGCGTGAAGACAACATTAAACCTTTTTTATAAGAAAGCTATTTCAAAAAATCACAAGTATCAACCGGATTATTGGAAATACATAAATGTACTCAAAACATCTAACTATTTATAAAAAACATGTACCTACTATTCTGTTTACATGTCTGTCAATATTTTAAGTACCATGGAAACCTAGCTATCATTTTTACATTACAGCCTCCGTGGGGAGGTTGCGGGTTCAAATCCAAATTATTAAATGAGAATAATTTACAGCATATTTACGAGTATTTGTGGTACGTTCCAGAGCGAAAGAAACTCTTAGTATCGTCATGGTGTAAGACCACGATTCAGAATTGAAACGTTGTTTGAAACGGCTTTAGCCGCGTTTGGGGACCGAAAATTGATTAGCCAGGTATTTTCCCGCCTTCCTCTTTCCTATCTCCTTCCCCTCCACACAACCTCCAGACTCATAACCAGGGCTGGGCGGTATTTGAAATATTTGTAATTGAAATACGTATTTGAAATACAAATACGTATTTTGTATTTGTATTTCAATTACTTCCTAAAAAAGTATTTTGTAATTGGTATTTCAATTACATGCTGCTGAGGTATTTTGTAATTTGTATTTCAAATACTTATGGCTTCAAAATACATTTTCAAATACATTTAGCGACTTCAATGATGAAAATGAAAAATAAACTGACATAGACAGTATATAGACTAAAACCGCTAGAATCCTGTACTATTGTCCTATTATCCTGTGCTATAGCACGCTTACTAATGATTATTTGTAGTTATCTTATCATTGCTTTATAATAGGCTATACCTTATTTTTTATGTCATGCTAGTTATTATTATTGTCTTGTGCTATATAATTAATAGCACTGTTATTGTACATTTTGTATCAAATTATATTAAACTGGCCATTGCTTGTAGTGTACATTTTTGTATCATAGTATTAGATCAAGCACTATAGGAGTAATTTGACTGAATACTAGATTATTTTTAGGTTAATTACTGTAGAGCGCACTTGAGAGCGAAATAACATAAAAATGCGCTAAACGAATGTCATCTATGTATATAAAAATGAATCCTTATTTCCCTTGGTCACGCCATAACTTCAGAACGACTTTACCTCTTTCATTAATTTTTTTAAAGTTTTCTAATACTTTGCAGAAGGTTCTTACGGAAAGAAAAATAAGAAAATTACGCAGAAAATTGGATAATTTCAGAAAACTTGACTGCTATTTTAACTTCGCACGTTTGACATTTCGCGCGTTTGATGAAATTGAATTTAGCAGGCAGCTGTTTTTTTTGTAACAAAAGAATTTTCTATGGATTTTTTTAAATATAGATATTTTAAATAGGTTCCTTAGTTAGGTACCAGATTTGATTGATTGTTCCTGTAATACACAAAAATGGATATTTGTAATATGTTGAAAAATGAAAGATTTGAATAAAAAAATTGTAATAGCTGGAACTTGAGTTGTTTGAAAACTGAATGTACTGGGACTGAATATATGGAACACGGGAGGGGGGTTGGCGGGACAGGGGAGAGGGAGAGGGGAGAGGGTAGGCAGGGGGTAGGAAAGGGAACGCGGGAGGGGAAGGGGATGAGGGAGGGGAAGGGGATGCGGGAAGGGAACGGGGACGCACGGGAAAGGACATGCAGGGATAAATAATTTATTTCTTTGAATATGGCATTGCAACGCATGCCGGGAACCAGCTAGTGTTATTATAATACGCACCCTTAGATAAGGGCACTTACGACAATTTATTGCAACCAAAGGTTCTACCAAAACCAAATGTATTTTGTATTTTGTAATTCAAATACACGACTTGAAAGTATTTTGTATTTCGTATTTTAAATACATGCGAAAAAGTATTTTGTAATTTGTATTTCAATTACAGCAAAGCATGTATTTTGCCCAGCCCTGCTCATAACACACCCCAATTGGGGATTCCATGGTCTCATTGGCTTCCGATGGAATAAGTTGGAACTCTTGTACGGTATTCACATTAAAAAAAACACACACACGCATAAAAAAATTGTTTCGTAAAAGCAGCAATCAGTAACGTTCTTTCAGATGTCTCCTAGTTTATGTGCGTTTTTCACATAAACTTGAAGACATGAGAAAGTAAAACGTTTTATCCATTTATATTTTTTTCCAATACTACGGCCATAATTAGTATAAAAAACAACTAATCCCTTGTCTGTAACGTATTTTCAAAAGCTTTTTATTTATTGCTGGTCGAACATTTATGAAAAAAGAAAACACGGTAATTAGGCTGACAAGGGGGCAAGTAGACTGGGCCTCCGCTCTCGGCGTTGAGCGCCACCAGCGGTGAGGGAAACAAATTGCCCGCATCGTGTATAAATCAACTGCGGAACCATTAGTGGCTTACTTAGAGACCAACACATAAATCTTGCGGCCTGATCGCCTGAGTTCGAACCGGCCCGATTTTCGGCGCCGTCGAACCGCGTCGGTTCGATTTTCGGCAATTGAGGGTCGGTTCGACTTTCAGCAATTGAAAGCTCGCTCGGTTTTCGCCGTTTGAAAGCGTGTTCGATTTTCGAGGTCTGAAACAAAATGTAGAGTAGAGCAGGATGTAGTGTATTATCTGGAACTAAACCTAAGAAGCTTAAAAATGTGGATATATTGGAGCATCCTCAAAATGCCCTGGACAGGTAGGGTTACTAATTTTAAAGTTTTTCGTAAATTGCATTAGATATTTTAAAATGTTATTTATTTTCAATAAGGAAATGATTTTAAATTATTCATCTCATACGCCGTATTTTAAACCTAAGGGACTGATGTGAGAAAGACTGAATAATGATAGTGTTGATTGTAGCCAACTTCCGATTGGGTAGGACACTAGAAGAATTAAAAGATACTTATGAACATACCATGGAAAGAGAAAGTTTCAATCCATTAGTTGTAAGAAAATCTTAAAAACAATTTTAAAAATTTGCACCTTACGATGTATTTTTAAACGACTTCAAAAAGGAGGAGGATCTCAATTCGACCGTTTTTTGTTTTGTTTTTTATGTTTGTTACCTCAGAACTTTCGACTGGGTGAACCGATATTGATGATTCTTTTTTTTAAGGCTGGTGCTTCCCGTGTGGTCCTATTTCAATTTGGTCCAGTTTTGACAATGGCATCCATGAAAAAAACCACATAAGTCTTAAATTTTCATTAAGTATGTGCGCGACAAATGGACGAATAACTCAATGTCACGCCAACCGATTGCAATTATTCTTTTTTTATTGGAAAGGATGTATTTCAAGGGTAGATTGATGAGAGTTTGGTTAGGTTCTGATTATGGGATCCATGACAAAGTAACGGAACTCTTCAATTCTTGGGAGCAAATTAACGAAACTCGGCCGAATCTTTTATAGGCTTTCCGGATCTTTGAGTCACCTACCGTAACATCGTTATGGTCAAGTAATGTCTGTCTCATATGAGCAGCACGTTTAGTAGGTCTACTCATATTCAGACAAATTAGTTAGTGTACTTCAGATTCCTACATATTGATGAGTAGAAAAAGTAAGTTGATTATTAAGTTGCAGAAGAATAAGAAATGTGTAAATAGTGCATTTTTTGAGGTCGATTTTTTGTTTTGCTAATTTTTTTTTCATAAGTTCCCCACAGGAGGCCCTGAGTAAAATAATTCAGGGCCTATGTCGTATTCGGGATAAGCTGTGGAAGGGATTTTTCGGAAAAGGAGGAGAGGAAGGTCTGGGAAAGAAAAGGGGATGAGAGGTGGGAAGGAATCCGGGGGTCAGAGTGCCCAGGAGTGACGGACGTTTGAATCCATCTCTCACATTGCGTTGCGAGGCGATGTGCGAGAGAGTCTAGCTGGAAAAGTCAAAAGGGTAGACACATCTGCCGCCAAGACCCGGACGAACGTCATCCCTTGAACCCAGGCACCCCTGATACGACACCAAACACAGCAAACCACTTGGGGTGACCAATAGCAGGTGGGTTGGTAAAATAAAAAAAATGGTTCCCCGGGCGGTGGCATACACGTCTGTATTATATATTGAGAGTTTTATTATTACCGTGATGATCCACGCTTACGGTACCGTGACGGCATAAAAAAGCACGAAACTTACGTTATTTACCCTAATAATTCCGCTCTTTCAAAATATGAGATACACAATGTATGTAGGTAGGTCCGATTCCTCCAAAAGAAAAAATAATCATTTTCTTGCATCTCTCTCACACACCGCACCCTACAATAGACTCCTAAGGTAATTACTAGCCGTGACAATAATTTTAAAGTATGGAATATAGCAAAGGATAATATTGAAGTGTGAGTAATATTTGTTTCCTTCAAAGGAAAACAGTAGTACTGATGTGTGTTTTGTGTGAATGCGGATGTCGAAGGACCTTGTATGTGTGTTTGAAATGTATGAAAGGACACTGCACAATTAAAAATGAAAGCACACAAGGAAAGGAAAGAAGGGATTAACTGTGGAACCTCGTGGCACTTTTCTTATTCTTCTGGGTTTGTTCATACACTTGTAGAATTATTAATCGCGGTATTTACTGTGATATGCGGGTAGAGAATGCGGGAGCGGAAAATTATATGTTTATACGGCTATGATCGATTAAAGACTGGTTGTGGGTAAGTTTAAAATGACAGGTATACAGGAATTGGTAGGAAAGGAACATGTGACAATACAAGCTACAAATACAGGGTCTATGATGTATGTAGGTAAGTAGTGTGTAGGTAAGTAGTATGTAGGTACAGTAGGTAAGTAGCTATGTATCTTTGTATGTAGGTAAGTGTAGTATGTATTGTGTAAATGTCCAACCAAGTACTTTGCAGGAAACAGAACAAACACACTTATATTGAGTTTATTGTTATGAAGTTTAATTTGTAGAACTCCGTTTTAATTTTTATTTCTTTTATATGTTCAATAATAAAATTATTCAATTAATAAAAACGGTTTATTTATAAACAAGTTCTGCTGTGTAATTATTATTACGCATGACAGCTGTTTCGCCTTTCGAAGGCATTATCAAACTGCTGTTTTTATTACTGCGGTAATACTAAAAGCGCTCATTATCTTACGAGACCACGTATAACCGTTAAACGATTGAGGATTCAAAAATTATGTATTTATGGCGTTTGCCTATTAAACAAGATTAAGTTGGGGACGTCTAGATGGTTTGGATTTAAAACACATACATTATATGTTTACTTAACTAAATGTAACTTGTATAAATGTATATGTAACATGTGCGGTGAAATCAAAGTCAGGAAAATAAATATTATATGAGCAAAACGGGGATTGTCAGTCAGAGTATCACAGGTTAGCGAATGAGATACTGTATGGATGGGATGTAAGGCGAGGGTGTGCGGGTAAGTTTTTATGATCCGGGTGGTACCAATTTAATATAACAGTCCCGATTCAATTAATGACAAACCCCAAATTAATGATTATCGTTGTGGGTAGGCTAGGGGCCTCAAATATCAGAAATACATAAATACATTGCCTTACATACATTCAAAGGCACATTTAAAAAATAAAACCATTATATTACATGATATTGATGAAAACGTACCTAATTAAGTATGTGGGTATTTTCTTAAAATTAAAATCCCTTATTATCAATACGTCTGTAATCTTTCTCAGATTTAAGAACCGTATACTTACGGATATTATGAAAACAACGTTTATTTCTATTGTATTTTTAAGGCACAAGAGTCCCAACTTCTCCCGTCTGGAGCCATTGGGACCTGGGCTTCCCCAAATGGGGTATGTTGTGAAGCTGAAGATGGTGGGAAGGGGAAAGATAAGGGAAAATCGGAGTAGTACCTGGCAGATCTGGTCACCAAACACGATCAAAGCCATTTCAAGCAAGGTTTCAATTCTTGGTGGTCTTACACCAGGGCCATACTGAGAGTATCTTCCATTTTGAAAGCGCCGAAAAGATACTATATATTATTTTCAACTAATTAATTGTAAAATATCGCAAATTAATCAAATAAAATTAACTTTCTGTTCCGCTCCGCGGCATTGACGCCACTGCTTTTCACGGTTATATTGTACCTGTGACTGTAGTGGAGCTGGCGACACGGTATCGCTCCCAAGTAAATATGCACACATTTCACCACTAAAAATTACACATCTACCGGATCTGCCCTGATGATTGACATTGCAACGCTGTCCGAAACGTCGGCTAAAGAAGGTGGTAGCGCAACACGGCATAACACCCAAAAACAAATAACTAACTTAAAATGTATTTGCGCACGCAAGGATTTGATCCTGTAACCTTCTGATTGCTAGTCAAGAGCCTTAACCCTCGACTATGGAGGCCGTCAAATAATTCCTGTCAGATCTCAAAACATAAAATAATCAGAATGATTTGGGAACAACAAACGCTTATTTTGTTTACGTGGAAAAACAATTTACAGCTCCCTTGAGGTGCTTTTTCATAAAAATGGCGCTATGGAAGTCATCCAAATTTTTATTTTGTATTAATCTTTTTGTCACACCCCCTCTATCATGTGGTCTGATTCATGATTTACAAACATTTTCTTCCATCAACTTATTATTTTTCTCTTATGTCATATAACTAGCAGGTACCCGGCATGCGTTGCAATGCTATTCAAAGAAATAAATTGATTCTCCCTGCATGTCCTTTCCCGTGCATCCCCGTTCACTTTCCGAGTCCCCTTCCGCTCCCGCGTTCCCCTCCAACCTTCCCCGCCTTCCCCCACCCTTCACTTTTCTTAATTTTTCTTTCCGTTAGAACCTATGATGAAGTATTAGAAAACTTTTTAAAAAAACTTCCAATTCCTTCTCCTCCCTCCAAGAACATTCTACAAAGTATTAGAAAACTTAATTTATACATAATACATTAAAAATAATATAAAAATAATTCTGCATAAAAAAAAGCTAAAATTAAACTAAAAATAAAAATTTATCATTTAGGTAAAATGTGTGTTTTTTATTGAATAGTGTTTCATATTTGTTTTTGTGTATTACGTGTATGTGTTTTATTCTTATTATGTAATGAGATTTTGGTAATATTGTCTTTTGTGTTCTTTAATCCATTTAATAGATAGATTGGATTCATTATAACAGATAGATTTTAATTGAGTAGATACATACGGGGTCTTAAGGGGCGTACTTGACTTACTTTAACCAGTGATTCCTGATATTATTTGGAGTAAAAAATGTAAATGAAATTTTGGTCTCCGGTGACATTTTTGATTTTTTTTTTTTCTACATAAACGTAAAAAAATGGTAGGTGTTGAACAGTTGTAGGCGGGGTAAGGGGTTCGTCGGACACCCGGCTGAGTGACCAATAACAACATGCGGAAGAATTTTTTTTTGTTTGATTTTGAAGAAAAAAAATTTAAAAAAAAAAGTCATCAGAAAAAGTCACCGAAGACCAAAATTTCATTAACATTTTTACTCCAAATAATGTCAGGAATCACTGGTTAAAGTAAGTCAAGTGCGTTCCTTAACACCCTGTATAACATAGTATTATATCATGTGTGAAGACTACGAGTACATATACGAGTAGAAGAGAATAATATGGTCCTTCCCAGAAGAAGTTCGTTATTAATACTCATTGGGAATATATTAGGGTCAACCATATCGTGTTATGGAATACTGACAGTTATTAGACACGGGGCTAATAATAAAGGGTCTATTTGTAAACCTGTTACTCTAAAATGTAACGGATATTTAGATTAGATTTCTCCCTAGAATATCAGAATATCAGTACCATTTTAAATATCTTCTTTACAGATCGTGTAATAATAAAGTGAAATTCAAAACACATCATGGATACAGATTGTTTTTAAAGAAACTTATGGTTATTTTCCACGAAAGATACTTGAATTGATAAGTATGCTAAAATTATTTTATAGATGTTAAGGTTCAGAAAGTAGTGTGGATAAGACTTTAATGTATCGCTGCCCCTGCCATTGGTCACCCCAAGCGGTTTGATGATAGAGCAAGATCCCCGGGTTCATGGGGTGAGTTTTGGTGGCGGATGACCTGGATACATCGAACCCCAGATTCCTGCACACCCTTCATATATTTTCCTTCCCAGAAGTTCCTGTCTTATCTTCCTTAAAAATACCCTTAGCATACCCTAATGTGTGAAGCTGACGTAAAAAAAAATAATGGCATCTGTTTTCATACGCCATCACATGCAAAACATTGATTACACAACAGTGCCGAATGGCTGTTCTTTAGAGAAATAGCATCTACCATTGAAAATCTGAAAGTCCAAACACATCATTCCTACATGAAGTCGCAACTGGGCCTCGAACCCACGTCCTCTCTAGTCTTACTGGGACTGGCACTCTACCAACACAGCTATCGCCACCCTATTTCATCATATCAATTTTATCTTTCTGAAAAATCATCCCTTCTAGTAAACTGAAATGCGTATTACTGTTTTTCATTATAATCACTAATTATTATTAGTAGCTTATCCCAGAGATTACCCTCCGCAAAGCTGCCAGTAAAGGCGCCATTGTTTCTCAGCTCTAAATCTAACTTCTAATTTACGTGTTCTGTGTGAGCTGAGCATATTACCATTTAGCTGTGCAAACATCCATGTATAATTATTTATTACGTATTTGCATATATATCATTTCATACGCATAGTACCTACCAAGTGTATTGTTTTCTCTTTCCATTTACATGAGTTATATTGTTGTTTGGCCTTTGTAATTCTTATTCCTATATGATGTAAACATATTTATACATAGATTTTAGATGAGATATATTAAAATTGCTTAATACGAATTTACTAGTTATAAATTACGTAACAATAGTTTAATCATTTTAATGGTTTTTTTTTGCAAAATCTATTACTGCTTTTTATGATATTTGAAGTATATTTGTGCAAATAATTAATTGAAATAAACCCCATTCAAAATGCGCTTCGATTGGTCAGCATATTTTAAAAGCGTAGATTTTAGATTTTCACGGCCAAAAGTATTTTTGTTATTTGTTTTAATGGTTTTATGCCGTGTTGCGCTACCTCCTCCTTTAGCCAACGTTTCGGACAGCGTTATAGTGTCCATCATCAGAGCAGATGTGTCCACGGTGTTTCACGGGTATTATCTTCACTAGTTTTAAAGAAGGTTTCAGTGTGCTTAAAACCTGTTAAACGTACATTTGTTGGCCAACACAGTTTTTTACTTGGCCATGCATCCACAAAATTTACAACATTAACGCCGCTGACAGCAAAGAACCCATTGTTATTGACTGTGGTGAATGTTCTGAAAAAAAATTGCTTTCAATTAGCAATTCGGAGGTTGCGAGTTCAAATCCTGAAAAATGTATTTCTTTGTGTCACTTTTTAATCACTGTGGTAAATATCGTTTTTCTGAAAATATGAAAATGACAAATCATTTTTTTCCTCGTACTAGTAGTTTTTATCCAGAAACCCAATAAATCTGTGAATTAAAATTTCATTTGTGACATCTTCGCCAGATTAAGGGTTAAGCGTGTCAAGCTGTACTAAGTAAGCTTCACGCTATTTTCCCGAAGGGATAATCAAAGGTAATTGATATACCGCCGAACTTTGGTATTGTAGACACATGCTTCAATAACATAAATTTGTCATTTTCTTTTTTATCGACTCTTGACATGACTCTTTTTTTCTTATAAATTAGCTCACCATCTCCAGCTTTGGAGATGGTGAGCGGAGGGTCTTTTTAAGTGACATACGGAGAGGAAGTTTAGGGAAGGGAAAGGACAGACGTTTCAATCTATCCCTCCCGCTGCCGTTAAAGATGATAGGTCGAGAGAGACCAGCTGGAGAATCTCCCCAAACTGGCCTCTCGCGATCCTTTCCGCCACGCAGGTGATGGGTAAGCGCTTCCGACGTCAAGACCAGAACACTCCTCACCCGATGAGCTCAGGCACCCCTTCTAAGTCACTAAACAGAGCTAACCACTTAGGGTGACCTATGGCAGGGGTGTTGGTTAAATCCAAAAAATGGTTCCCGGGGCGTTGGAATCAATACCCGCCTCCCAAATGGTGCTATATATATTTCCTTTATATATTATTAGTCGTACTTTCTTTACATTACTGTAGATTTCTATTTCCATTTGAATACATAATTAAGAGACGCTCTACATTTCGAATTAATATGATTATATTCGTAAAACACCGCAATAACAAATTATTGCAGTAATTAGTATTCACGAATGTCACAACGTTCTCATAAAATTGTCCTGAACAGTAATTAAGAGAACTGGAAACATAATAGAATAATGCTAATACTCACAACTATCATATTTATCTGCGTCGTAACATAAATTTTATGAATATGATGCGAAAATGTTCACGAAATTATATGTGTAAATATTAGGTGTAGAGTCACGTGGGGTAACCGTACGCGGTTAGTAAGTGTACGCGGCGATGTTGGTGATAAATTCTTGCTTGCTTCACCTACGTTCTTTCCTTTATTCTGTAGCGACACCTTGAAGCTGTGATTCTTATTCAGTGAGCCCTACTTAGAAAATAAAAAAAATGACAAGTTTGTTTCTTTTTATCGTGGTTTTCTAATTTGTATCGGCTTTGATACCGATGGGTGTTACTAAGTAACCATTTGTTTCAGAACGGTGCGTGTGGTCTATGAAGCTTTTAAGAAAAATAATTTTTATTTCGCGGTTGCGATAGGCAATTCTCATACAGATTACCAATAATCTAATTTTTAAGTTTATTTTAATGTTTTTTAATGATGGGTTGAGCGTGCGGGTTATAGGTGTCTAACTCCCCTCTGGAATCCACATTATAATATTCCTGTACAAGCTATTGAAAGAATACAAAGTAAATTCATATGTTTGCTAAATTTTTAAATTGGAATTCCAGCAATTATGTTGAACTACAACACTCTTTTAAATGATATGAGTTTAAATTGTCAGACTGACGAATTTTCATTGACTTGGTATTTCTATTAAAATATTAAATTATGTAGTTGGTAGTCCAGAATTACTTGCATTGGTAAGCTTTCGGATTCCACTACGTAATACTAGAAGTCGGGATATATTTCAGTACAGAAATTCTGGGACTGACTACCATATATATTTCTCTTTGCCTAGAATACAAGTCGCCTTAGTTTTTAATTGTCCAAATGACCATTTGTGTTTTTGTTCACTCTCCATTTGTATACTATTTTTTATACTATAAAATTAAAAATAAAGTATATAAAGTGATAGTTAACCACTTGACTAAGAATTATTTAAACTAATGAGACCTTTACCTTTACGAAAATAGACTTATCTTAAACACCTGTCATAATGTTTCATTGAAATAATGAAAGAAAATCTTCTATTCCCGTAAAATTTTCTAAATGTCTTTTGGACAATTAAGAACTAAGGCGACAACTGGAGGGAAATAATTATACTAATTCAGTGCACATCTTCAATTTGTCACTAAACAAATACAAAATATTGTTACTGAAGCAGTTCTGTTATGTACAATAATTATTTTCAAATTTGTCGGGTTATTAGTAACCCGGGAATATTTTCTTTCTTTAAAATAAATAAATTTGTTTTTAAATATTTTTCAAATCCCCTAAAAGGGCGTTAATAAATAAATTTACAAAAAATAAAACGATTAAAAACAATTTATTAGATATTATTATATTTTATATCGATTATTCATACAACGTTCATCAATTTTTTTTCATTTTGACGTTCTTAGCATTTTGGAAGATAATGTACAAGAAAAATCAAAGTGTGCAGTTCAAACACGGTATAAGTTAAACCTTCAGTAAAAAAAGAAGACCCGAGTTGGTAAGCTCCGAAGCACCGAACAAAGAGGAAACCGATAGGCTACCAAGCACCGCACAAAGCGGAGACCGATTATTATTATTATTATTATTTTTTATCCCTTATTCCAGATCTCCACTATATTATACTATCTCATTCTCTCGCAGGTTAAATCATACAGATGTATGTGTTTGTCTTATTTTAATATCGTTATTTTTCATTTCCTCAAGTATCAAATCACAACGGTGCTAAAGAATTTTTCACTTCAAAAATAGCTACTATTAACCGGTCAGTGGTTGAGTGGGCATAGCGCTTGGGTCCCACCCGGGCGTCGCGTGCTCGATTCCTCGGCTGGCTAAGTCCTCCATCACAACACAAGCCATATTTTCGGCTTTCTGTGGTGGTAGTAGGAGATTTTCAAACATTGTTTGTCTTTATTTAAAAAAAAACGTTTTAAGCTTACCCAATTAGAATAATTAAGTATAATACCCACTGTTTTAAAATTTTCATTCAATAGCAGTATTCCTCTTGTCATGATATGCTGTAATAGAATATTTGTTCAGCTGTGTAGTATCTTGAAGAAATTGTGGCGTCGATTACGATTGAAGTTTTCATGCAGAGATAAGCCGTTGTATTCCAAGAAAAAAATGGGGTATAATATATATATCAGATTTCGCTCATTAGGCCCAATATATTATAGCTTTATGTCAGCATTCTATCCACGTCCGGAGATATGTGGTAGTGTCATACAGACGTGATATTGCGTAATAGCTACTAAAGCCGCGTATTAGGGAACATATTTCATTGCGAATTGAAAGCAGTTCTAAAAGATACCAAAATTTTAAAGAAAACCTTTAAAAATCATGTTCTGAGGAACTACGAAAAAAATGTCTCAAAGTATGAAGTAGTACCTAACTATTTGAATTTCAATGAGTTATTATAAATACAATGATGGCGGATGATTTATTCCCATGAAAGTGCTGATAGAATTTTTTTTAAATGGAACATGGCAACAACTCATTGTACAATAAGTCCATCCGTACACGGTGCTACTAAAAAATCAAGTTGGCAACTCAAATCGCTATCTTGTATTTCAATGGTGGTCCACACACTACGCAACTTATAAAAGACCAATTTTCAACGCTGACGCGACCGGTTTCTCGCAACTCGCAAGTCGCCGGCGCGTTTCAGTTGCCAGTTGCGATATTTCCGAGTACGAAAACATCGAATTTATTCAGGAATTACCTTTCATTTATGACTATAGGATTCCAAACTAAGCTCGAAAATCAAAACATTTAACATAATTTTCGTAATTTTTATAGTTTAATTTGTAATTTTATTTATTGTGACCAAATAAATAGGAAAAATGAGAGATTTCTTACAATCAAACTGATTGATCAGTTTTGTAAGATTTAATTAAGATAAATATTATACAATCAAAATATTTAAAAATAAATGAATAAACATATTAAAAAAAAACGCCTGTATTTAGTTTGCAACTTATGGCTATACAATATTGCTAATTTTATATAAGCACTATGTAACCACCGTACATATTAAAATATGTTGTATTAATAGATAAATAAATAAAATAAACAATTAACAAAAAAAGCTTGGAGGGAAGCGGGGAACATTTGGTATTATATATGTTCATTTTTTTCATATAATTGGACATGAATTGATTCCTTGAAAGTGCTGCTAGATGTGTGGTGTGGGTAATTTTATGAAGAATATTATATGAAGATCTTTTGAAGGTGATATTGTGTTTGGGTCTAGAATAAAATTTGTATCGTAATGAAATTATCGTGGATGACAAAAAATATCTTGACTCCATAACCTAAGATCGTATTTATAGACGATTCCGCCACCGTTGAAAATAATAATAAAGAATGCCATCTTCAACATGATTTGATTTTGTAGACATTTATTGTGATGACCGTGGCCGGTTATCATCATAATATTCTAGACTCCTTGGGATGATGGATCCAGATTCTTCTGATTATGATCTCAGTACAGGTATTGCCAATAATAAGACGTAGGTAGTCTTTTGTGGTTTATTCCGAGATTTTGTACAATGGTGCTTCGTAGGAAGTCAAATGGCAAAGAGGACAATGAACAAAAATCACACCCTTTTATATGTTCCTCATGCTGTCTCACTCATATCGCAATACGTTCACCACATTTATGAACGCAATATGACAGTGGCAATTGACAGAAGTGTTCTTTTTCATTCTAAGGTTAAACAAACTAAGATAATTACTTAAACTGTAAAGTTGAGTTGCACCCTGAAAGAATCTAGTTGCCAAAAAGTTTGCAACATGCAGTTGCCAACCAGTTTTAGTTTGGTTTCGGTTTCTCCGTGTGCGAAGGACCTTAGTAATAATAACTATTCTGAAAATCAACTCTCAATAACTTTTATTTTAAGTTGAAAAAAAATATAATTCGAATGGCGCTTATAATAATAAAGGCGTGGGTGTATTTAAATTACTTAAAACTTCTTATGAATAAGATGAACTTTCTTTGAAGATTAAAAAACGGAATGAAATATTATGTCGAGAGAATCCACAGAAGTCGAAAGGGCATAATAATATTGCATAGTTCTTACTGTTTAGTTTACTACCATTGTAGCGAAGTGGTAAGGCTCTTGGTTTTTAGCCTCGAAATGTTTGAATGGCAAGAAATGAGAATCGCTATGAATAATTAGATCAGATTGAGTGGTACTTTCAGTATTGCCCTGGTGAAATATCACCATTCAGAAACAAAACTTTGATTGAAATGACCTTAGCAGTGTTTGGTGACGAGTTCTGAATAGCTGTTTTACCCACATTCCTCTTCCCCGTTTCTTTTCCATTTAGCATCACTAAAAACCCCAATTGGAAATGCTATAGCCCCACTGGCTACTCTTTCACGTTATTCGCATTAAAATTAAAATGAAACTCAATCAAAACATGAAATAATTTCCTCTTATTCTTTTCTTTCTATTTCAATTTTCTTTCACTTCTTAATTTTCCCCCATTATAGATTTAGCTCGATGCAGTGTAAAACTTGTCACTTACGTAAAAAGAAACAATATTATTTTAGCAGGTAAAATTATCGATAACAATAATTGATTGAGATATACAATTAAAAATAAAATAATAAAAATTTATTGAATTGTTGGTTTGCTTACTTGAAAACACAAGTGTAGTTTTATTTTATCAGGCATTATCCAAACTGAATAGTTCTCAAAACTCGTTTGATAAAATTTTTTTTTAATATAATCGGAATTATTACATCATTTTGCTTACCCGAAATTCCAAAAACGTTTATTAATAACTTTATATGACAACCAGTAAATAATAACTTACAGCGTTCGGTAGATATCCATTGCAACTAAAACTGCTCTTTAAATGATACCTGAGCACTTCGTTAGGAGTTCAATACAAATTTAGCAAACGTTATCCAAAATCCCATCAGCCACTCTCATCATGTCATCATACATAACTTTAGTACATTATTATTGCTTCTCCTCCATTTTCAGTCCGCCCTTACTCGGGTTTAAATATTTTGAAACAATACACCATAAACTACGATAACAAGTTGCTGTTGATGTTGGCATATTCAAAATAACATGCAAATTGTTTGAACATGCAAATCAACGCCTACTTCAAAACTTGACGAGAAACATTCACGTGGGTACATTTGAATATGTCAAATTAGATTAGGAAATTTCGCAACAATGTCGTTTGATTGAAGATGTTCACTTTAATAATACCTACTCATATGAAACAATGTGAAATAAGTTATTCTTATTTTTATTATGCTTTTTTGTTACACGTTGAGAAAAGACTGTAAATTTTCTTTTTCGAATTGTTACTAATAAGAAATATTTCTGTCGATCTGGCAACGTTGTGTTTTCATTAATTCTGGCCAGCATCTGGCCAGGTGGTGGCCATTACTGCGCACGCGCATTTATCTTTGGGAGGCAAGTATGAGTACCGCCGCCCCGAGAACCTTTATTGGATAACCGACACCCTTGTCATAGGTTTTCTCAAGTGACCTAGCAGGGGTGCCGGGGTTCATGGGAAGAGGTTTACCTGTCTTGGCGGCGCATGAGTTTCCCGCCGACTGCGTGGTGGGCCGCAACGGGATAGACTGGTTGAGGGAGACCTTTTTCGCCTCTCCAGCTGTACTCTTTCGACCCACTGGCTTGTACCGCAGTAGGAGGGATGGATTCATACGTCCGTCTCTGCTGAACACATTGATCCCCAGATTCTTTCCCGCCCCTCACATTTTTCTTTCCTGGACTTCCTTTCCCTAAAAAGACCAAAGACAGCATCCCCAAAGATGGCATAGACCCTGAGGGACTTTTTTTTTCTTCAGGGTCTCATGTGTGGAGCTCATGTAAAAAAACCTTTCCCGCTGCAAATATCATCACAGCGAAAAAATTTCTGTAACGAATTGTGATTGATTTAGATCTTGTTTTATTCTTAATTTCTATTCTAATGACCCATTCACTTTGATATTCGTGTAATCAATTTATTTATTATTATTTGTGTTATTTGTCATCAATTTCAACAGGTCATGTTGTGGATTTATTTCTTTATTGGGAAAAAATTAGGTTATATCGACATGTTATTTTTTTTAATTGACTTTTTCTGCGTGAGTTTAAAAAAACTTCCATGAACGTAATGTTTTTTAGTAACATAAATGCCTTTTACATGTGTAAATAAATTCAAATTCGCAAATAACATTTTTTGCGACACTTCTTTAAATTGCGCAAAAATAAATCGAGATGAATTTTATAATTATTCTTGGGGAATAATTATTATGATTTTTAATAATATTGAGATAAAAAGTTAAGTCCAAGTTTTGTTGCTTAACAACTAAGACCCATAAGCTTATTTTTATGATAATTTATTTTTGCCAGTACGACGTAGGAGGCATACCTGACGTCGAGCAAAAAGCTTATCAAAAACGTTAATTTTTAATCAAGATGTTTGTGGTAAGTTTATTTTCCTTTTCCCGTTCCCGGCATGCGTTGCAATGCCATATTCAAAGAAATAATATTTTTTCTCCCTGCACGTCCTTTCCCATGCATCCCCCTTCCCCTCCCGCATCCCTATCCCCTTCAGCGATCCCCTTTCCACCTTCCCCGCCACCCCTCTCCCCCTCTCCCGCTTCCCCGTTCCACTAACTGTTAACCCACCGTTACATATATTCATTCCCAGTGCATTCAGTTTTCAAACAGCTCGCGTGCCACCTAATACATTTTTTTTATTTCAAATGTTCTATTTTCGTATATTACAAATATTCATTTTTGTATATTATGAGAACAATCAATCAAATTTGGTAACCATTTAAAATACCTATAGTTTTAAATAAATTCAGAGACTTTCATTCATTCTTTTGCTAAAAAAAAAACAGCTGCCTGCTAAATTCACATTCATCAAACGCGCGAACTGTCAAACACGTTAATAAAATATTCGTTAAGTTTCCTGAAATTATTCAATTTTCTGCGCAATTTTCATAATTTTTCTTTCCTTAAGAATCTTCCACAAAGTATTAGAAAACTGAAAGATGAATGAAATAGATCAGTCATTCATCAGTAGTTAAGTCGTTCTGAAGTTATGGCGTAACCAAGGGAAACAGGAATTCATTTTTATGTATGTAGATAACTGGTTTCATTTTTTCTCGGAACAAGAATATAGTGGATACAACGTTTTTCCGGCAAGGGTTCAATATTGTATTTTTTTAAGCATAACATCCAAAAAAATACATTCGTTAACATAAAAGGCGAATTGAGACTCGGGCAATGATGACCCACAATCTGCCCAGATCAATAATTTCCGCCGAAAGCTCACTACCTACCCGAATCTGCATAACGAAATCGTTTGTTATACGCGCCGCAAGGATATTTCTGAGAAGTGAAGCAGCGGTGGCGGAGTAACGACTCCCTCGAGAGTCCGGCTCTAACGGCGAGGTCGGCGGATCCTTCCAATCCGTTATCCGTTATCCGTTAGAGTTCAGAGCATTCGGGAACTTTCCGATCAGTGCTATGGCACCAAATTCTCTATGTAAAATTAAACTTTTCTATTTCAATGGTATATGTTTCAGGTTATTTAACAAGCTATGTGCTTTACGTTTTCCGACCGCAACAGCCATTGAAAATAATACATCACTAGATTTTAGACAGCTACGCGATTCTGTATCATATCCATACGTATCGCCTA
The DNA here is from genome assembly GCA_917880885.1 of Limnephilus marmoratus. Lineage (NCBI taxonomy): Eukaryota > Metazoa > Arthropoda > Insecta > Trichoptera > Limnephilidae > Limnephilus > Limnephilus marmoratus. The sequence goes on along the minus strand of OU862921.1, from coordinate 23,785,024 downwards.
GTTGTGTAGCATGGATTTGACATTTGCGAAGTTTAGTTTCAATATAAATAGGCATGAATTACTTAGTTACCAAAATTAAGAACATTATTTGGGCGCGTAAATAGTTGTTTCTTGTAGTAATTGTTGAAATGAAGTGTAATTCCCGTAATCCGTACGTAAAAGTGCGGCGGTTAGTGGAATAATTAATTTATTATTTTTTGCCTTTTATTTTGTCCCCAAATATTCAATTAATGCGTAAACTGCCTGTATAGCTTTGCCTTAAATATGTTTTTAATTTGGACAAACTAAGTAATTCATGCTTATTTAGATTGAAACGAAACCTTGCATATTATTATGTCAAATCCATGCTGTAAACTCTAGACGAGCCAAATACGGCCCGCGAAGCTTTTTGGTGCGGCCTGCTGAAAAAAAAATTACACTAAAAAAGCCCTAGAAAAAAAATACACTCAGAAAGCTAGAACGGTTTTCTTTGAGTGTTTAAGCTACATTTCAACCCAGAAAAAGTTATAACAAGTGTGTGTTTACATGTGCATCTATGTTTCTAGAAATTAGATTACACACAAATACATACGTGATCTTACATCCTTTTTAGATTTATTTTAATTTCTTACTGGGAAATTAATATCAAAAAAATATCTCAGTATTGATGACAATTATTTCGGGAAGGAAAAAAATATTAGGTGCTTTCTTTATATATTTCCTCACTTTTGCCATAAAAAATAGTTAAATAAATTACATATTATTTCATATAAATTATCATAAATATAAAAATTCAAAAAAAATTATTGCAGTCAATAAATTTGCTGTAAAATGCAGGAAAACTATTTACATGTTTTTAGTATCAAATAATTTAAGCTGGTGAACCCCTAAGCAGATGCATTTCTAAATTTAATTCTCTCTTGTGTTCCACTCTTGTATTCATAATGCAAATTCCTGTCGCGGAGTCGTCTGCTGACGCAATTGATGGAAGCCATCCATGTGTTTCTTGTGTAAAAATCGGAGGAAAACCATTTTCGGGAGTTGTATCAATTAAGGCTAGGGACTCGCATTCAGATTCACCCTAAAGTTAAAACCAGTTTCATGTTCCGAACGATCTGTCAAAATTCCAGGATTAATCTGCTGACGCATTTCGAAAAAAACCGTTCTAACGTTTCAAGTGCAGATAAAATTTTTGTTTCCAATCACGTGCTATAATTTGGGAGGCGGGTATGGGTACCGCCACCCCGGGAACCATTTATTGGATAACCAACACCTCTGCCATAGATAGATCTCCACAAGTGGTTCGATACGTTTGGTGACTTAGCAGGGGTGCCCGGATTCATGGGATCAGGTTTGTCCGGATCTTTACGGCAGATGTATCTGCTCACCAACATCGTGGCAGGCCGGATCGGAAGAGACTGGTGAGGGAGATCTTTTGACCTCTCCAGCAGGACTCTCTCGGAATATTGCCTTGTATCCGCACTCCTGAACACACTGACCCCCAGATTCCTACCCACCCCTCATATCCTTTCCTTCCCAGAGCTTCCTCTTCTGCCTTCCTCTAAAAAGACCCTCCATACAGCATCCCCAAAGATTACATAGGCCCTGAGTGGAATTATTTTCCTTAAGGCCTCCTGTGTGGTGCTAATGTAAAAAAATGTGCGTCCAAATTCATAATTGGTAGAAAAACTATATGCATATTTGAGAGTAATACCTACTAATTGAAGCTGGGGACTCGCATGCAGATTCACTCTTAATTTAAAACCAGTTTTTTTGTTCGATCAAATTCCTTTTGTGTATTCATCTGCTGACACATTTGAAGGAAACCATTCAAAGTTCATTTATTAAATTTTAGTTAAAGACCAGATTCTGCCAGAATCAAACAAAAACCGTTTTCATGTTCTGAGTGTAGTTTCATTTCACCGCAAACATATTTTCAGAATATAATGATAAATTAAACAATACCTAAGTTGCAAATCAATCAAAGGAAGCCATTCTCATGTACCGAGTGTGGTTTTACATTTGAGTTGCACACCATATGCTGCAAAATTCTGAGAAATTGACTAAATATTCGAGACACGAGAAAGGCATTTCATTTTTTTTTTTAGCATATAAAATATAATGTACATTTAGATGATGTAATAATTTGCGTCCATGTTCATTTTCAAATATCTTAATACCACTCTTCCATGGAAGCATTAGCTTGTGTCTGGAAGAGTAGTGTACATTTTTAATGCTATATTATATTATAAGTTCTTAAATTACAATGTGAATGTAAGAAACAATAAGTTGTAAGTTCGGTGTTATGTAATTATAAGTATTTATCTTCTATGATACTTATATTTATAAGTATCGTATCTAGAATTATTGTAATTAGTTATTAAAAACAAAACAAAATTTAACTTGGAGTAACATTTGAAAACTGAGTTATAAGTTATTCTTGAGATTAGCTTAGTCGGAAACTTTTTTTTGAGATTATTTTTAAACCGTGTTCATTAATTGGATTTTATCAATTTTTCTAATTCCATCCGGTAGTCGGTTTTATTCTTTTATTTTATATCACCTGTGATATAAAAAGGCGGATAAAAAAATGAGGTCGTACCCCCCCCCCCCCCCCCCCCCGGCACAACTAAATCTCTATGCGGCCCGCGGTGATACCACAAACACCCCTGCTCTAGACGAACATTAAATGAATAAATAATCATACATACTTACTGCATTTCGTATTTTAAACTCGTTGAAAAAGCAATTGCAAGCCATAGACAATCACAAAAATTTTACAGGCGATTACGTATGGAATAGATTATGTATCCACAAAAGATACAGAATCGCCCTTCACGTAAATGAATTCGTTTTTATCCCAGAAAGAATTTCGACATTTGCAAATGTTTTATCGCTTTCGCCAAGAGTGGGGAAATATTGCATACTTATTGCATACTATTGCAACAAAACACTTCTATATTATCTTTATGTCATCTCTTCAGTGGCTTGATAGTATGTATATGTCTATAACGGCCAAATGGCGCCGAGGGCAATATACATATCGGCCTCTTTTAGTCAAACCATCGCATTCAAGATCAATTCGTGTTATATTTTTGTATTTAATAGTTATTCTATTGGCGTCATGTATGCTAAATGTTCTAAAGTGTTTGCTGTAAAATATATGGCCGACACCTACTCGATCCTAATTTCCAGAGAGTAGTTACCATGGCATTTGACTGATGTTAGAGTTCACTTCTAGCACAGCGTAAAGGTTGTTCGATAATAATTTTTTTATTGTGGTGAACATATGTCTTAAGGTATGAAAGATACACGCATGTATGAGTGAGACAGCATGAGTGATGTATAAAAGGTTATGAGTGTTGTCCATTCGTCCTCTTTGCAAATAGTCTTCCTGGAAGAACACACCGTACAGACCTCCTAATAAACACTCATAAGACTATCCACATCTTATTATTATCTCTCCACCTCAAGTACTGAGATCACCATAAAAGGAAACTAAATCCACCACAAATTGGACGTCCAGATCACCAATGTTTAATTGTGAAACAGTTTGAAAGCTAAACCCATGTTCCCAAGTCCTTCATTTATTCATTATCCCTTTGTCTTCCTCCTTTCCTTGAAGTCCCTACTTAGTTACTACAAAGGAGAAGAAGGGGTTTCCTACCTACATGGAACACAAATCATATGGCACAAAACTCTAAAATTAACTATTTGTTGAGTTGAAAAATCGAAGCGACATCGGACACATCTCGCAATTAATCGCAAAATTTACTAATTTATGAACTCCAAAGTGTCGGTAACTGTGACATATAGTTGTGCCGTTATTGTGGGAAGCTGCCAGCACCAGGATCGATCCGAAACAGCTGATGAAACCATCAAAGGTAGGGACTTATTCTTTCCATCACCAAACTCCCATGATTGAGTTTCAAAACGCAGTAAATTGTCTTGTATTAGCAAAATTCGGATTTACAGTTCACACATCAATCTCGTGTCAAAAAAAGGGGGCACGGCAAATAACTACTGTGTTTAAAGGGTAGATGGTTTGACACGGGCGGTGCCTCAGAAATTAATAAAATTGGTATATAAGTACAATTTTATTAATTGTTTATTAGTTTTTTAAAATTATCACAATTGACCAGTAACTCGTTCATCGAAGTAAAAAGAAAATGTTATATTTATCAGCCTGAGCGCAAAACGTTCTGACAATCAGTATTAAATGGTCATTTCTGTAGATTACTATGACATAGAAACGATTATCGTGACGAGTCTGTAAGAAAAAAGTCGGTTCTTACTTTTGTGTTCACACGCCAAAAGACAAATCAAAGTCTCCCCACATCTTGATTACAAATGGACTCCGTAGTACGCCTGTGTTACGCCTGGCGCAATAGAGACGTTTCTTTAAATTCGTTAAAAGATTTCATGAAAATGTTCCCCATTTTCGACTTCGAAACACAAATCACTTTCAGAATTTGGGAGGCGGGTATAGGTACCGCCGCCCGGAAACTATTTATTGGATAACCAAAACCTCTGCCAAAGGTCTCCTCAAGTGATTCGCTACGTTTGGTGACTTAGCAGGCGGGTCCGGATTCTTGGGGTGAGGTTTGTCCAGGTCTTGGCGGCGGATGCGTCTACCCACCTGCTGCGTGGTGGGCCGGACCGAGAGAGACTGGATGAAGGAGGCCTTTTGACCTTTCCAGCCGGACTCTCTCGACCAATCGCCTTGCACCGCAGTTAGAGGTATGAATTCATACGTCCATCACTTCCACACACACTAACCCCCAGTTTCCTACCCGCCCCTGATACCTTTTTCCTTCCCAGAACTTCCTATCCTTAAAAATATCCTCCACACGGCATCCCCTAAGATGACATAGGCCCTGAGGACATGGCTCCTGTGTGGAGCTAATATAAAAAAGAAATTTTTGAACTGAAAACTTCTTTAGCACCGTTGTGATTTGAAACTCGATGAAACGAAAAAACGACACTAAAAAGAGACAAACACATACATCTATGGGATTTAGCCGGCGAGAGCCTCATCTTTGTGCGGTGCTTCATAGCCTCCCCACGTTGTCTACTTTAGTTTTCTGAAGGTTTCACTTCTACCGCGTGTGAACTGCACACTTGTAATATTTTTTTCTTATACATCTCTCTCTCATAAGAGGTTCGCCATCATCATAAAATTCTTCAACCTGCAGGCTTCAGTCTGAAATAACTCTCCGGAACTCAGAACAGTTTCGCAGATTCTCTCTCAACATTTTCCATCAATCTTAATTATAATTATCTTTTTTTCGAAGAAAACTTTTCATAGCCGGTTATCACTTTGTGGTGGCATTATTTATTTATAAAAAGGTAAATAACTCATTTCTTTAATAATTGCAAATTCACTTTGTGGAGTTATTTTTGTTAAATGAAATAAATATTTATTTTTATTATTTTTAAGTCATTGAGTAAAACCTCAAATTATAGTATTTATTTAATGAAGACAATATTAGAGAAACTCAATCCAAAATCTAAAACAGAAAAATCAGAAAAATATACGGTCACATCTGGGACTCGAACTCAGGACGTATGACTTGCCGGGTCAGTGCTATACCAACTGAATTAGTGTGTTCCTATCCAATACGGTCATATTTAACTGTATCGTTCTTCAACTTATTTTTATTAACTGCTAGCTTTACATAGTATGATTACAAGATCCAACCAGAACTTTATTTTTTTTATTTAGTAAGTGTAAATTTATTATTTTTTACATTTTTATATGAAACATGTAAGGTGTTATATACAATAGAAAATTTATTCGTAGTCCTCCTTACTAGGAGATCCTGTGCTGGGGGGACTATGCTTTGGAAAAGTTTTCAGCGACTTCTATGGTTTAACTTCATTGTTTGGATAAGGTTTTCCAGAAACTTCTACGACGATGTTTTAAGTATACTAGTAAGTTCATTTTCCGATAGTTCCTTCAGCCAAAATGTAATGTCCTTAATGTTGCTATTTTTTGTTTTAATTTGTTTGATACCAAGTGGGAGTTTTTTATATAACTTACTGCTAAAAATTGAGAACTTCTTTGTCCAAATGAAGAGTTATACTTTGGTATATTAAGTATGTCTGTTTATTTGGGTCTGGTTTTATGAGCATGTGAGGTGTCTGCCTCTGAATCATTTTTGTGGTGATGTACTAGAATGTTTTTGTCATAGATTTTCTGTATGCTTGGAACATCAAACTGTTTAAAAATGTCTGTTGTTGACGCCCTTACGGGGACCTTTATTATGATAAATGATAACTAAATGCTATTCATCCTTGATTTGCGGAAAAGTCAATAAATGTCGCATGCAATAATCATCAATACTTGCAAATAACGAATATTTCTGAAAAGGATATTAAAGACATCAAAAAAACTTCTGTGCTGAGAATCAAAATGGCGTGGAGCATGGAGAGTAGTCATACCGAGTCTGTTTTACGGACATTAAAATAGAGCATGGTATAACCGGTAGGTATACTGGTAACGGAACGAGAATCTCGGTGTGCAAGAGCGAATGAGTTATTTACCCAATAAATCATTATTTTATTTACAAATAACGCACACATTAGCCGTGCTGCCTTGATTTTGCACGGCTGAGTTCTTGTAAGTTGTTAAATTATCATTTTTTTTAAACGGTCATAAAAAGCAATCATATTATTAACAACTTCAATATCAATAATTAACACGGTAATTTCAAATTCGGTCATGGCTGTAATATTTTTCGAATGTGTGGATTTTTTTAAAGTAATCACTTTTCAGTGTTTATTTGATGTTACTATTATTTTTCATGTTTACACATTATCAAAAATCTGTTTAATGATTATTATGGAGCTTAATTAACCCCTCAGAATTTTCGCGAAAATTCGCTTACGATGTCTCAAACGAAATGACATTTTACGAAAACTTTGTGTTATTACCGCTTCACAATTAAATATCTATTAATGAAACATTTTTGTACGTAGCCGAGTAGTAAAAACTGTTTTAGAAAGGCTACAAAATAAGCTTTCGAATTATTATATTATTATATTATATTAAAATTTAGAATGCAAACATTAAAAAAAATGTAAAGATGACTCACGTGATATTTTTATGTGAAAACGGTACAAAAATCACAGATTATTTAAACAAAAATACTTATTCTATGGTATAAATGTATAATAAACACTTTTGTCACCTCACTTTTTTATCATTTCATATAAAAATATTCAATAAAAATTAACAATGTCGAGCGCGGTCGAGCCGCCGTTCGCCGGTAGGAAATTTGGCGGGATAAATTATGTGTCAGATTGCGCGAATGACAGAAGATGTACAGCTTGATCTACTATCGACCTTTTAATTTTTGTTTTAGGAATGTCAATAAACGAATATTGGAGTTAGAATGATTTCTATGGAGACACACGCGTTGACATATAAACACGCTTATTGTACTTGACTGCTGTCGTATTTCTAACGCATATATCTGCTTAAGTTGGTGACCGGTTCTAACTAATCAACCATCACGCCGTTTCTACGCTGAGATAGGCAGAGAGAACAGAACGCCAAACAACCCAGTCTTGGCCCACACTCTATGCCTCTTTCGCATTCATACTTCCTCTTAAACATACTCTTCTATTCTTGACATGGCTCGACTCAAGTATTTGATTCACTTGAACATTCCATGTCTTCCTCGGCGTCCCCCACGTCTTCTATCACTCACATTTCTCAATTTGGGAGGCGGGAATGGGTACCGCCGCCCCGGGAACCATTTATCGGATTACCAATACGTATGCCATAGGTCACCCCAAGTGGTTCGCTACGTTTGGTGACTTAGCAGGGGTGCCCGGGTTCATGGGGTGAGGTTTGTCCGAATCTTGGCGGCTAATGGGTCTACCCACTACTGTGTGGCAGAACGGATCGGGAGAGAGTGGTTGAGGAAGTCCTCTCCAGCAGGACTCTCAGAACATCGCCTTACCCGCAGTGGAAGGGATTGATTCCTACATGCGTAACTCCCGGACACACTGACCCCCAGATTCTTACCCACCCCTCATACCTTTTTCCTTCCCACTACTTCCTCCCCTTCCTTTCCCTAAAATGAACCTCCTCACAGCATCACCTAAGATGATATAGGCCCTGAGGGGAATTTTTTTTCCTTGGGCCTCCTGTGTGGAGCTAATGTAAAAAAAAACTCCTTTCTTCGTTCATTCGCTCTACATGCTTAAACCATATTAATCTTACTCACTACGCTTACATCAGCCTTGCATCCTTTGTGAATCTCTACGTATCTAATATATGTAGCTTAATCTACCTTACAACAAACAATTAGTAAATGATTGAAACCATTAAAATTAAAAGTTACCACCGTGTTTCATCCTTTGCGGATCTCCACGTATCTAATATATGTAGGTTAATCTACCTTACAAACAATTAGTAAATTATTGAAAACATTAAAATTAAAAGTTACCACCGTGTTGCATCCACCGTGCCATTTTCACTGCAAAAAGCTTTCGTGTTTTTATGTGTGAGTACAACACATCGCTCCGCGTGTCGAATATCTCCCCAAGTGAAATCTCTCAGCCGACAGTCACTAATGACAGAATATTCTACCTGTATTTTATGTGTTCGTTTACATCCGTATATAGGTGTATGTTTGCGGCTTGTACGAGGGGAAGTTTTATCCCCGGCGGACCATAGACATGTGAAACAAATAGAGAATCATGAACATTATGTCTGGTGGTCGAGATGCTCAAACGAGATATGTAAATTTCATGCAAATAAGAAATTAGTTTTCATTTTGTAACGTAATGTGATATTGAAATAATCAAATGAAAGTATTGCAAATGTGATTCAGAATAACAGAAGGGCATGTATGAGATGATTTATGAATGAGAATAAAGCAAGGCGTGCTCCAATACCGAGTTGTTTAGTGGTCCATCCTCTCTGCCTATACCTGCTGGGAAACGATTTGATGGTTAGTAAAGTTAATTAACAGATATGGTATACCTTCATGTAAACGTTAGAAACATGTCTCATAATCAGTGTATTATTTTTTTTTAAATTTATGTATTTACTAGCTGACCCGGCCAGGCGTTGCTGTGGCTAACAAAACAGAACGCCATCAACTGAATGGTTATCGAACCTTTATTACCACCGCCTTCTTTGAGTATATCGCGAAGAGGCAGACAGACTCCGCGGAGGACTTTAATTTATAATACGTAGAGATGGTGCGAAAGATTATTGCATGAAATGTTTGGGGTAACTAACGTATTAACGTTAATAAGGATTAATACTGTATACGTTTAAATAACTTTCCAATTACCGCAATGTACGTGACCATTTTTTAGAAGATAGAATGGGTGTTGTTAGCTATCCGTAAAAGATAAATATGTAAAGAGAAATATCCCACCATGCATTGTTTTGTTATATCTCAAAGGGATTAGACAGTGTTTTCGATTAAAGCTACCAGACGGCTTGACTTTTTCCGTTTCTTCTAACAATTATCGTTATGTTTCAACGAATTTACACAAATCCTTGACAAATTACATACCTAAACCTTTTTTTTTTTTTTTTTTTACAGTGATTACCACACAAGAATCTCAACTGCTCCCGTCTGGAGCCAGTGAGACTATGGCATCCCCAATTGGGGTATGTTGTGAGGCTGAAGGTAGTGGGGAGGGAAAGGAGGTGGGGAAGAGGAAGGTTGGGAAGTACCTGGCTATTCAGATCTGGTCACTAAACACGGCTAAAGCCATTTTCAAGCAACGTTTCAATTCTGAATGGTGGTCTTACACCAGGGCGATACTAATAGTATCTTCCACTCTGGAACATGCCGCAAATATACCATATATTATTTTTAAATGAATTAATTGTGAAATAACACAAATTAATCAAATAAAATTTATTTGCGCATGCCGGGTTCGAACCCGCGACCTCCGGAATGTGAGTCAAGAGTCTTAGCCACTGGACTATGGAGGTCGTCAAACCTTCCTCACAAAACACTATCTATTGGTGAAAACCGCATGAATATCCGTTTAGTAGTTTCTGAGTTTATCGCGAACAGACAGACAGACGACGCGGAGGACTTTAATCTATAATATGTCTATAATAAAGAGAGAATTGAATACCGCGTGAGAGTTCCATTTGCTCCCAACCGTCTTTAGTTCGGAGACTATGGCATCGCTAGTTGGGGTATATTGTTTAGCTGATATAAGTGAGGAGGGGAAGGAGATGGGAAGATGAAAACGGGGAAGTACATGATATCATTCAGTTCTGGTCATTGAACACGGCAAAAGCCATTTCAAGCAACGTTTCAATTCCGAATAGTGGTCTTTACCAAACTGGAAGTACTGGGTAGGGGAAGGAGATGGGGAAGAGAAAAGTGCGGAAGTACATGGCTACCTGATATCATTCAGATCTGGTCAGTTTTTCAGCAGTACGATACTAAGGACGGGTTGTTTAAAAAAAAATCACTAATTCATCAAATATTTGAAGTTAATTTTCACGTTATGTGTGAGTTCTACTCAATTTCTGTGATTATTTCAGTTTTATGAAGCAACTGGCCTATAAAGATATAATAACAGACCTTGAATAGAACTTACACAGAACGTGAAAATTAATTACAAATATTTGACGAATCCGTCAAATTCTTTTAAACATCCCGTCCTAAGAGTATCTTCAATTATGGAAGTGCCACATATATTTTGACCGAACAGTGGCTGAGCTGGGTCCCACCCAGGCATCTCGTGATCGATTCCTCGGCTGGCTAAGTCCTCCATCACGACACAAGCAACATTTTCCGCTTACTGTGACTGTGGTGGTAGTAGGAGATTTTCAAACATTGTCAGGTTATTCGCAACCTGGGAAAATTGGTCTTTCTTCATAAAAGAATACAAATAATATTTAAAAAAATAAAAAAATATGTACATACTTTTATGTTATTTCAGAAGCCAGATTTGAGTCTTGGGATCACGCGAAGACACGCGAAAGCGATCAGTTTGAGACAAAAACTCAAGACATAAGGCCTCTGAAGATGGACAGTGAGGCAGTAACATATTTTAATATATTACTTCGTGAATTAATTATGAAACAACACAAATTAATTAAATGAATTTTACTTGCGTACGCCGGGATTCGAAACCACGACCTCCGCATCCCCTCTTCCTGACGACCACGGAGGCCGTCAAGTGCAGCATAAAGTCGGCATTCAAGAGCATAGTTACACCAAAATTACAATGTAATTAAATCGGTGCTGCAATGCCTGTGATAATTTCTAATGGTTTTATATGTAGTAACTTCCTGAACTAGAGTTTCCGCTCTATCCTACAGATAAATTGTATCAAAGCATAAAAAAATGACGTAATGTATTATATTTTTACGAGATTCAAAAGTTCTTGACAGCTCATAATGGATCGTATACAACAATTTTGTCAGATATGATTGACACAAAAGTATTATCATGATTTATTTGTGGATTATTATGCCGTATTGCGCAACCTCCGTCTTTAGCCAACATGTTCGAATCGTTGGCTAAATTATAACGACATAATAACCCAAAACTACCCGTAAACAGTGTAACTATGGCATCCCTAATTTTAGGAATATTGTGGAGTCGAAGTTTGCTAGAGAAGGGAAAGTTATGGAGTACATTACTGTCTATTCGGATGTTGTGACCTACCATAGCTGAAGCCATTTCTAATAATACTTTCTCCATAGAATTATTGATTATTGTTTAAAAATAATATTACATAATTTCCTCGCGTATAGGAACGCACGAATGTTAACATTTTAACCTACAGGAGGCCCTGCGGAAAAAATCCCTCAGAGGTTATCTTTGGGGATGCTGTGTGTAATTTTTTAGGGAAACGAAGGAGACGAAATTAATGACAGGAAAATGGTAGGACGGTTGGGAAGGAATGTGGGTGTCAATCCGTCCAGGAGTGACGGCGTATGAATACGTCCCTTCCACTGCGGGGTAAAGCGAAGGGTCTGGAGAGTTGAAAAGGTCTCCCTCAACCGGTCTCTCCCGATTCAGCCTGCCACGCAGCAGGTATCAGATGCGTCCGCCGCCACACCCGGACAAACCCCTTATGTACCTGGGCACCCCTGCTAAGTCACCAAATGTAGTAAACCACTTGAGGAGACCTACATATGTCAGGGGTGTTGGATATCCAAGAAATGGTTCGCTTGGTGGCGGCACCTATACCGTCTCCCAAATTGTTAAATGAATGCACATTAAAGTATCCAGACAAGCTAGAAAATGCATACGATATAATCTACCAAAGAATTTTTTTATGTTTAATGAAAATAAAATTTAAAAGTGGTTCATATAATTTACTTTATTGGAACCAATATAATATGCGTGGGGTAAAATTTTCGTATAATAATGAAGATTTTCAAATAAAATCATTTCCACTCGTAATTTTTCATGGGTAGGTACTAATTTTGCTTCCACTACTTTTGAGATTGTCTGGTTAGGTCCTGGTAATAATGATTTTTAATATATAATCTGGCACAACTACTGCCGGTCTACTCTTTGATGTTACTGTGAGCCAATCTTCGATACGGCCTTCAAGCTGTCTCCGACTGGGGGCACGTATCATTGTTACAGGGGATTGCACATTTCTTTGTTGATTAGAAAGCTTCGGGAGAGATATATGGGGGGTGTCTATGGTACCTACCCGCACAACATACATTTTATATGTTCCTACATAGTGATACTTTTTTTTAACTTCTTTAGCACCGTTGTGATTTTAAACTCCCCACGAAAACGAGCCATACTAAAAAAAGACAAACACATACATCTACAGGATTTAGCCTGCGAGACAATGTGATAGCAACATAATATTTATTTATTTCTCGGGTACTCGGTTCCAATATAATACGATAAATCCACGGTTCCACGCAATCTCCTTTGGTCTAGTGGTATAAAACGCCTGAACCTTAGCGTATAGACATTCAGCCGACGAAGGGGTCGAATCTTACGATATCGTCTAAAATTAATATTCAATCTTCGAACCGTTCCAAAATGAACAGGTAAAGAAAACACAAAACAAAGCTACATCTAGCGACTTCGAAGAAGAAAATACAAAGATGACCAAATGTATAGATGTATAGGAAAAGGTGATCAGGAATTCGGCGACAAAAAAATGGAAAAAATCATTCTTCACAATGATAAAAAAAGTGCTTCGTAATCTCCCCACTCTTGTCCACTTTAGTTGTCTAAAGGTTTCATTTCTGCCGCCTGTTAATTGCATTTTTTTACTCTGATTTTTTAAAAATTTGAATACCTCACTAGAGTCCCAACTGCTCCCGTCTAGAGCCAGTGATACTATGGCATTCCCAATTGGGGTATGTTGTGAGGCTGAAGGAAGAGTGGAGGGGATGGAGTTGGGGAAGAGGAAGATGGGGAAGTACTTGGCCGTTCATATCTGGTCACCAAACACACTAAAACCATTTCAAGCAACGTTTCAAGTCTGAATGGTGGTCTTACACCAGGACGATACTGAGAGTATCTTCCACTCTGGAACGTACCGCAAATATACTGTTTGTTATTTTTAATGAATTGGTTGTGAAATAACATTAATCAATAAATTTTATTTGCACCTGCCGGGATCCGATTCCGCGATCTTCGGATTGCGAGTCAAGAGCCTTACCCCTCGACCACGGAGGCGGCTTATGAACGTGCGAATGAAAATATATTATGTCCTTTCCTAAAAGACAATTAATGCATCGTTCAGTTTAAAAAATAATTTTGCTAGGGTAATTGCATATAATATGTGTATGGGTAATGGTAGGTAGAGATGCAATGAAAGACGTTATGTTGATCACTGTCCTTATTGCGTAGACATAGACAATGATAGTATGTACAAGTATGTATTATGATGGGATTCATAACTGGTTATTATTATTATTATTGTTGTTAATATTCATGTTCATAATAGGATCCATTTAATTTAATTAGCATAATTTATCTCGTGATTACTGTTCGGCTATTATGTGTATCACATATTTCGTAAATATAAACAAATAACTAAATTAACACCCAGATCAAAATGCTGTGGGATGTTGGATGTAGATGCGGGCGGCGATTTGATTGGGGATGATGTTGTCAGCTGGTAGTGAAGATCAGGGATCTTTCTGGTCCCCCAGTGAGATGTGGTTCGATCCTTGATGCCATGCGGGCGGAGGCTGGATGAAACGCCGGATACTCGAGTGGATCTCGACGGTTAGTGTGCGGCGGGCGCGGTGACTGAGAATAAAGCCCGCCTTCCACCGCGAGCGGAAAAGAGTCGAGCTGAGCGGGGTTGGAAATGAGCGAGATAGCTTTGACCTTCCACCAAAAAAGAGTCGCTAAGATGATAGGTGTTTGCCTTCCACTGCCCGTTCGAGAAATGGGCGAGGCGAGCGGAGCGACGTCAACGAAAAATGAGAAATAGTTTTGCCGTTTCATTAAAAACTAGTCATTGATGCTCCGTCTCGAAGTGAACAGAGTGATTTCTGTAATTTTAAGTACTGATTCTGGTGAGGATTATTTTTTTACGCGTATGCAGTGAAGAAATATTTGCTTAAAAAAAACTATTTTTTTTTTTTTTACTTTTTTTTAAACTTTCTTATTTCCGGCAATTTCATCTCAATGGTGGTTTTCCAAGCCGCATCCTTTTTGTCGACATTGCGCCATTATTTGCTAGTCGCATCCTATAAGCACTAAAATTGGCAAACGGCTCCAATAAACATCTCCATCTCAACATTCCGGACTGAGTCCGCTCCGCTCGTAGTGGAAGGCGGGCTTTAGACTAGACTGAGTAACTAGCGCTGAGGCTGTCGCTAAATAGTCGCTAAATAAGTAACTTGCAATTTTTTTAATTTCTCACAAGAGTTCCAACTTCCTAGAGTCAGTGGGTTGAATGGTGGTCTTTCCACGGTACGATACTCACATTGTCTACCACTAAAACGAGTATAGAAAATTAATATACCTTTAAGTGTTTATCGATGTTAAAATGATAATACACCATGAAAAGCTTTTAATAATAATAACAAATTATATGAAATAATACTGCTCAATATAGTCTTGCTAAATATTTAAAATATTATTTTAATCGAATATTTTTTTAAATTATGAATATCTGGTCGAAATTATTCCTCATCATCATCATCTGTGGCTCTACAACCCAGGTCGGGTCTTGGCCTCCAGCAGAGCCTGCCTCCATGACTGTCGGTGTTGTGCTGCGTTGCGCCAGTTTCGGATGTCGATGGTGCTTGCATCCTTCACCACTCCATCCAGCCATCGAAGCTTTGGTTTTCCAACTCTTCTCCGACCCCCAGGTGCACCATCCATAATTCGCTTTGGAATATCTCCTTCGCTCATTCTCTGGATATGTCCAGCCCACCTGAGTCTTCCAGTTTTGATTTCCTTAGAGATATTAGGGTCCTCGTAAAGATCGTATAGCTCCTGGTTGTATCTGATACGCCATTCTCCATTATCACAGACTGGGCCGTAAATCCTTCGCAGCACCTTCCTTTCAAAACTTTCTAGGGCTCCTTCATCACCCTTACTGATTGTCCAGCATTCCGAACCATACATAAGAACAGGTCGTATAAGGGTCTTGTAAAGCAGGACTTTAGTTCTTCTGGTAAGGTGGTGAGATTTCATATGCTTCTGTAGCCCAAAATAGTATCGATTTGCAGCTACTATTCTTCTTTTGATTTCGCTGGATGCATTATTGTCATTTGTCACCATAGTACCGAGATATACAAACTCAATTATTCCTACATATTTATAAATCGTATAACATTAAAGCGAACGCCAGGCTTCGAACCGGCGACCCTGATTTAGGAGTCGAGAACTTAAATGCTAAGCAAAGGGCGTTACATACCTACATGTCTATAACCTACTATGGCATCGGCTGTGGAATGATTTGACGGCGTCTTCAAAGATGAAATAGACCCTGTGGGAAATTATTTTCCTCAGCGACTCCTGTGTGGGATAATGTAAAAAAAGTATCTCCAAAGTCGGAAGTGGGGAGGAGTACCTTGCTATTCAGATTTGGTCAGAAAACACGGCTAAACTCATTTCAAGCAACGTTTTCGCTTAAATTCAACATAATGGATTTTTAAACTTAGCAACTGTACTTATTTTGGATGATGTTCGATGAATCACATCGGCTCACAATGACGTTTCCTAATTTGACATAATTTTTAATTATTTGTTTTTACTTATTTCAAATATTTTATCATGCGTTGTAATCGATCCCGCTTCTACTTAACCCTTCGAATAATAAGAACATAATTTTTTGTCAAATTTTGCCTGTCAAGGTTGGTGCGCAAAATTCCTGGTTCTTTCCATGCATTTTAAATGTTCCTATTTTTTGTTTTTTTTTAACGCTTTTGCAAAAACAAAAATTGTTCTAAAATTTAGATACAATAATCTTTCCGATGTGTTTATTAGAAATCAACATTTTTGTTTCTAAATATTAAAATTTTAAAATTGGAAATGTAAATTGGCTAAAAATTGTATACCTAAGAATATTCGAATTAAAGTAATTAAAATAGAATAAACTTAAAATTTTAAATACAGATTCCTTTTCTAAGCAAAATTTGTAATAAAACTGTCACCTCACTTTTTATCACTTTCATACAATTTTATTTTAAAATTAAACGTTTGATGCGTCACAAATCGGCGCAAAATTAAACCGTCACTTTTGATCGGGTTTGTAAAATATCTGAACAACCTAGCTCATATAATTCTAAGACAATGAGAAGCATTATTTCATTCCGTTTCTAACATAAAAGAAATCACACATGACCGGAAGAGAGATATCTAACTTTTAATAATGCACCGTTGCTCTGGGACAATCTGGGTCTCCTGTTATTATAACGGCATATGATGTTTTGGGACAACTTGGGTCTCCTGTGATTAGACGGGTTAAAGTCAAATGCGTTAACCGTTATGCTACAGAGGCCGTCATCATTAATTTACTGTGGCATTATTTGCCAAGTGTTTATACACCTGTGTGTGATATCGATTTATGAACTTTGTAGAAGATAAATCACGCTAAGGCAATATCGATGTCAAAATCCTGCTTGGCTTTGAATTATTATTGCCTTCACTTGATTGAATATACAAACAGAAGCAGATTCAGTGGAAGAAATTAATATTAAGCAATACGTATATTAGGTAATGGTTCCTAGTCGTAGCGTAGAATGGCGAGAACATAGCGTTTCCTGGGGTATCACATTTCACATCGATTAACTTGTCTTGCAAATTATTTAAGACAATTTCAATTCAATTAAATTTTCCATTGCTTCATTGAAGCAAATATAAAACTTAATTTGGAAGGGATTAGGTACCTTTTATTGGATAACCAACACCTTTGCTGTAGGTCACCCCAAGTTGTTCGCTACGTTTGGTGACTTAGCAGGGGGTGCCCGCGTTTATGGTGTGAAATTTGTTTAGGATTTGGTAG
The DNA here is from genome assembly GCA_917880885.1 of Limnephilus marmoratus. Lineage (NCBI taxonomy): Eukaryota > Metazoa > Arthropoda > Insecta > Trichoptera > Limnephilidae > Limnephilus > Limnephilus marmoratus. The sequence goes on along the minus strand of OU862921.1, from coordinate 23,767,588 downwards.
CGGATGTGTCTAACATAAATGGCCGTTTTTGAGTGGAAGGTAATTTTTTTTATACTACCAGACCCTTCCACACTTTGCTGTGGCTAACGAAACACAACTCTATTACCCAACATTTATAAAATCCACACCACCCGCTTGCCAGCTGCTCGCTGCCAGAATTGAATATTTGAATTTCTCGGCTTTTCTCTACTGTGAAAAGCATTTATTAAAGGTGTATGCATTACCTGTGTATGAGGGAATATACATGCTACACATTTCTGAATCCATCGTTGTTCTTAACAGGAATGCTCGATCTTAATACCTTAGAAGCCCGCCGAAAAATATTTTTGGGGAAACATTTTTTTAAGCTGAACTCCTGTACTGTACTGAATCCACCTATGTTGAAGGAGATTAACCTATAAGTTCCTAACGCGTATACTCGTGGGAGATCCCACGCACTTTTTTCTCCGAAAGCGAGAACTTCTTCCTTTCAGAATGCGACATTAAACAGAGCAATTCAACTGCTTAACGATTCTGCATTGAGGATCGACATCTTCAATGTTACCTATAGAGAGTTCAGTAACTATCTTTTGTCATACGTCTCAACATAGTGAAACTGCCCCCCTTGGACTTTTTTCTTTTAAATTTTGTAATCTTCTCCGTAATAATTTGGTATATAACAGTATTATGGAGAACCTGCAAAAAAAATATATAAACCTTCCTCTTGAATCACTCCATCTATTAGTGAAAACCGCATGAAAATCTGTAGCGTAGTTTAAAAGATCTATGCGCACATACATTTTGAGCGACTTTATTTTATACTATGTAATGATGATGATAATGATGCAAAAAATCGTGTTCCGACATAAATTGGTAATTTACAATTAAAATGTTCATCCATATTTTGCTTTTTTTAATCAGTTCAATTATATATTTTATATCTCATCATATTTCTATAATAATTATTTTTGAAATGTTTATCACTTCTTACTAACAAATATTTGCCCAAGTTCCCTTTAAAATCATGAAATATTGAAATCTTTAATGGCCCACATTTTATAATTTCAAACAAAAATGTTTGTTTCTTCAATCTTCGCAAATACATTGTTTTCATTAAATAGCAAAAAAATTATTGTGTTCATCTGAAAAATAAAAATACCTATCATCTATTGACTGTATCTATTAACTCCATTTTACCAAATACAAATAGTTTCCACATCGACCGCAGAGTAAGTAAACAAATCGGATAAGGCCAATTATCTTTTTTTAAAACATTTTTTTTGTTTTTGTTTCGTATGTGTTCTCAAGTTAGACCAAATTAGGTGTTCGCTTGCTCAGTATGTGTTGTCTACGGCAGTGGTCCCCAACCCCCGGTCCGTGGATCAAATGGTGCCATGCCGCCCAAGGCCTTGCTTAAAAATCAAAATTAGGTAAAAAAATCGAACACACCCAATAAAAAAATAAATAATTATCAAAAAATATATATTATTCAATTGAGAACCCCTTCACGTCAAGTTTCCGACGACGCACACTGGGGCCAAATACTACAAGTTGATACAATAAACAAATTTATTTTTTTAATTACACGATGTCGCTTTATTTGTTTCGAGGTACCTCGATAGATACAGCATTATTATAAAATATAGCAGAAAGAAACCCTTCACCCCACCCTTCTACCTGTGACACCGCTCAGTTGAGAGCAAATATTCGTGCAGATAATACGTCGTTTACAAGTGCCAGCATAAACCTCTAGTTCAAGTATTTATTTCGGAAGATACCTATTACAAATCCCAAAACTGATTATGGAAACATGATTTTCAGGTATTTATCTTATATTTTCACCTAATATTTTTAACATAATTAATTATTTTGATATGTAAAATTGTATATCAAATATATACAAAAATTAAGTAGTGATTAAAAAAAAAATCATATTCTTTTAGAGATTAGTTGAGCTCCGGGCACCTCCGAGCTTTTATTTAAACACTTTTTGGACGAGTAACTATTGTAATTTACGAATCATTTTTAAAATCTTGCACATATGTGCACTTTTTGAAGTAATTAATTATTTTAATGTGATCGGTAGCTATAATTAAAATGAACGGTTTTTTTTAATAATTCGGGATCAGACAATTTAATATCATGTAAATTACAAAACCTGTCAGAAAATAAATTTATTTCAAAATAATCGTTACCGACATTCAATTTCCAATTTTTGAACGTAAGGTATATAGTGGTAAAGTGTTTAAACTCAAAGATTAAACTTCATGTTCTCCGTTTCTAAAACGGTTTATACCACATGTCTGGTCATAATAGAAAAAAGATAGAACGCATTTTCTGAGAGACATGAAGTCGCGTCAGTTGGTGACAGATATAGCACAACGCGATTCAGCGGTTTTTGATGCTTCGTGACAAATACAGCACTACGTGAACCGAGAGGAGAAATTTATTCATTTTCTTTTTTTACACAGATGCGAATTCCAATACCTTATTCATGACAAGACGACAATTATTCACGATAATGAAGAACTCCGGACAGGTAAAAATTCCAGATCAGCTAAATTCGCTGCAAGATGGAATTGAGGACAGGATGCATCGATGATCCCAGAAAACATAAAATATTTCGAGGAGGATAAATCGCTTCAAATCGGAACATTATTCACGATGGGGAGCAGCGCACCGGATTGAAGTAAGATACAAAAGTATCCGTGGTACGTCATGCCGCCCACACTTCATAAATTTTTCATCCACGGGCCAGAAATAATAAAAACCGCATTATTGCCAATTGGTCAATTGACAGAAGAGGCACAAGAAGCACGAAATAAGGATTTCAAAAATTGTAGGGAGCATCATTCACGAAAATACAGCCGTGAAAAATCCAATGTAGATGTTTTCAATTTGTTGTTGTTTTCATCAGATCCTCTGATAACGAGCAAAAGGAAGCTGCCAAAAAAAGTTGACCACGCTCCCCAAAGAAGCGGTAGAACTGCTAATAGCTCCATCATTACAGCCGACAGGTGAAAATTATTCAAGTACTCAGGATGATGATGATGATAGTGACGATTACGATTATGATGATGACCGTTATGATGGTAGTGTTGATGTTGGTGATGATGATAGTGATTTTGATCAAACAAGTCGGATAAAGGGAACTGATATTTTTTTTAAATATTTATTTATTTAAATCGTATATATTGTGTGTGCGACGCATGGGCTTCCATCTTGCGCACTCGCATATATAACATAAAGAGCTCGAGTGAGGCGCAACGATGCTTACGTCACCGCTCTTATATTCTGCTTGCCCAAATGCAAGTGGAATCGTTTTTTAAAGAATATGTGACATAGGTACTAACGCACTTTGATTGTACTGGTGAATTTATTCCCGTTTTTTCAACAAAATATTTATATAACTTCTAGGAGATGTTATTATAATGTTTATTTTTAAGGCGGTGTGTACCTACTAGTTATACATTTTAGGTGACATAATATAACTTGTAATATAAAAACATTCTAAAATATGAACAATTAGCTCCCCTTCCCTCCCCCACCCCCCCACCATTAGCGGGCCGCGGTAAAATTATCAAACGTTGACCGGTCCACGGCGATAAAAAGGTTGGGAACCACTGGTCTACGGTGTACTGTATATTAATATTTATTCTGTCTACGGTAGATATAAAATTGTTTGCTGTAGAGGTTTCTCCATCTTTTCAACTTACCGAATGACTTTCACACCTTTTAAGTACAAGTTATTTGATACAAAGATTTTGTATTTATTTTTGAGCATTTCGTGTATAATAAAGAATTGCTTTAGATGTTAGATATTTTGGAATGCTAATGATGAAGACTTTGATGTATGTAAGTACTTACTCTAAAACAAGAAATCTTATTTGAAAAGTAGAAATTTGATTTAACGTGGTAACAAATCATCTTCGGCGTATTATGAAGCCATCGATTTTTGAACAACTTTTAATACCGATTTATTTATTTATTTTAATGTACGCCTATACGGACATTTACTAAACACCAGATTTACACAATAATTTTTTGAAACAGTAATCTTGGGGTGTAATAGGCTAACATCGATTTATTGATGTATGTTATGATGTATGGCCTATTTGTTACTACCTGTATTAAGCTTTAAATGTTTTTAAATGATTCGCTCGCCTTCGTACGTTTATTATTTTTTTTAATGGTTTATGTGTATGAACAGTACCGGATTATCCCTAAGGCAGAGTAGGCAACTGCCTAGGGGCCCCGCATTGGTTAGGGGCCCCGTGTCCCGAGAAAAAATGACTTGCTTCAATTAGTGAGCAACGAAGTTTCGGAAAAAGTCAGCTATGAAGATGTTTTAATTTTTTTGTTAGGAACAATTACAGGTTAATAACATTAGGTACACGCATTAAAGAAAACAACAAACTATAATAATTAGGTTATAATCCAATAAATAACTAATGCTCACATCATTCACAAATAATAAATAAATAGCCTATAATTTAAACAAATATATAAACATAGTTGTATTTTACTTTTCTTTCCTTCTATTTGTTGCAACATTACTTACAGCCGTTGTGTCCAACATTTTCGGATGATTAATCCGAGTGAAGCTGAGCCTAGCGACTTGCGCCGCTAAGCTAAGGTATGTTAGAAAAATGCTCCATTTTAGCTGTGTCCAACAACTTGATCGTAGCGCTCGGTGTGTAGCCCCATTTGCTTTCGTACACCAAAAAATGACGTCAAGTTAGCAACTTTACATGTTAAATTAATACCAAAACGTTAATTAATTTTATTTATTATTAATACAGATATTTTATTTTAAATAGTGTAATACATAAACCGACATTTAACATTTTTAAAACAAACGTATTTAATATGTTAAAAATAAGGTGTTAATTGACTTACTTTTTTGTTTACGTGCGTTTGAAGTTTGACATTAGAATCAGTTGAAATTTCGTATTCAAAATGGACAAGGCGAAGCGTTCGAAAAATTTTACGCCAAACGAAAAAATGAGACTTGTAGACCTAGTTACCTCGTCGCAGGTCATTTTGTCGAAAGCGACAGGTGGCCCAAACTACGCTACGCTTGTAAAATCAAAAGAAGCTGCTTGGAATGACATTGTCCTCGACAAGTGCTAATTATATTCCACATATTATTACAAAAATGACACTCGAATAAGTCAAAACTTTACCTTTCGCTTGCGTAAGTTAAATTATCTTCTACTTGGCTCAAAATTGATAGTCCGGTATTGCTAGAATTGATAAGCTTCCGGATTCCACAACGTAATACTAGAAGTCAAGATTTATTTCAGTGTAGAAATTCTGGAACTAACTACCATATGTATTCTTCTTTGCCCAGAATACTAATGGAGGGAAACAATTATACCAAGTCAGTGGACATCTTCAATTTATGTTTAAACAAATATAAAATATTGTTACTGAAACAGTTCAGTTATGTACATTGAATGCTTTGTATTTTCTTATTATTCATATGTAATGTAAAAGCCCCGAAAAAGGGCGTTAATAAATAAATAAATAAATAAATAAAAACATATAAAAAAACACGCTTTTGTCATCCTAAAGCGGTTATAAAAATCGCCGTCATTTAATACTTCCATAAAATTTATATCGGCATCTTGCCGCCGCCTATATAATCCAATATATATATATTATCGTCAAGCATATCTGCCCATTCAACCATAATCACTATATTCAATATAGGATTCATATTTCAAATTGAAAAACCAAATAAAAAAGCCGACAAAAGAGTGAACTGATGACAGATAATTAATTGACATTGACAGCTCGATTGTTTTCGCTCTGTTGTCAGTTTTTATAAGTAGGTCTTCCTTAGCAAATTTAATCCACCCGGCTACCTTCCTTACATTTGAGTGTGGTGGGACGATCATTGTGTTTCGACACAGCGTATTTGGGCATTTGAGCAGGGCTGAGCGGAGATCTCGGCTGAGCATAGGTTGGACACAACGGCTGTTAGTATCTGAAGTGATTGAAGGTGCCGTGTGTGGTTTATATTGGCATTTATTTTGTATTATTTTTTGCTTTTATTTCTAATTATAAGTTTAAAATATAAATTTTGTACAAGCTTCAGTATGCACTATCTATCTGCTTGCTAAAATTCTTTGGGAAAGGTTGTCTGGAAGAGATCACTTTAGTAACGAGACGGCTCATTGTAATGTTTTTTTTTAATAATGTATATTTTTGTTTCTATGTACCTATGTGTCCTTTCATGCGTTATGTAGTAAAAGAACAGATTAATTATTAATAAAATTACGTTTTATTAGATTTTTTTTTAAGTTAGAAAAGGATCAAGTGCGGTAGCGGACTAAGCCCGTCAGAAGTCCGGGGAGGCAAAGTTGAATGAACCCCCCCCCCCCTCTTAGTGAAGTTGATGTAAGTTTACAAGTTTTTTTATTCAGTTCACACGGGGCCTCTGACTCTGGAGGGCCTCCAAATGCCTCCATGTTCCCTTTGGAGGCCCCTTCAATCCCCCCCCATGTTGCGTTTGGAGGCCCCTTCAAACCCCCCCCCCCCCGTTAGTCCACCCCGGGGGGTATAAAGGGCCCCGAGATGGTTAATCCGGCCCTGTGTATGAATGTCTCTCAGTATTTCAAAAATCTCTATTCTTGACAATGAAACTTTTATTATTATTATTATATGTTTAACTTGTAATATCTATGTAATATCCATGTAAAATGTACTTATATGTGTCAGTCCTTCCCGAAATGAGTTTGTTTCTTAACTCATTGGGAATAATGTGTTACCATGTTTTTTTTTTGTAATACATTATAATTAATTAAATAAATAAATATATTAAGATTCCTGGCTTTGTTTAGGAAGCCGCAAAGACTTTAATGATTTAGGCGCATTTATCATCCATATACATAAAAATCAATGCTTGCTTTTTGCTTGCTTGCATGTATGTATCTCTGTTTGTTTTATTCGTTGCTAAACCATTTATCCGGTTGCGATGAAATTTTGGTGATTAGATGGGCGCATGCCCGCGATAGTTTCTATATATAAAATAGTCAGTTCTGTCGTCATGAAATTTTGCTTTACTAAACCATTCATCCGATTGCGATGAAACTTTGGGATTTGATGAGCGCGTGCCTGCGATGGTTTCTATGTATAATTCTCTCTGCGTCATGAAATTATTTCCTACACCATTCATCCGATTGCGATTAAACTTTAGTGAGTTATTGTGCGCACGCGACGGTTTCAATGTATAGTGGTGAGCTCGGACGTTATGAAATTTGTAAAAATTTCAAAATTGTTTTGTTAGTAATTGTTTTTAAGTGCTATTTTATCCCCATCTTCACCAAAATCATAACATTCATTATACTGGCACACTATATTTTACAATTTTTTTGTGAGTACTATCACTTTACTTTTATCTTACTTTCACTTGTTTTTTTTATTAATGTACATAATATTATTTCTCGATCCTACATCTAGTGTTTTTCAGTTTTCATCATTATTTTTATATATTTATTTTTCTACTTTCATTGTTTTTTATCTTATCTTATCTGTATCTTTTATGTATCACACAGTATTATACAGTATATATATAGACTATGTTTAGATTGTTTATCTAGTTCCTATCTCTGTAATATTAGGCAAAAAAAGTTAATAATTATTTACTCTTTATTTATTATTTGGGCATGATGTGAACATTTGTTATTGGGTTGTAACCTAATTATTATAAATTATTGTTTTGTTTAATGCATGTAATGTTATTAACCTGTAAATGTTCCTAATAAAATAAAATAAAATAAAATAAAAAATAAAATAAAACATGGATAACTCTAACCTGCCGAGCGATTTTATATCTTTTGTGGCTCGTTATTGAGACAACGGACGTTATTTCCTGTCAGATTTGTGTAATTTATTTGCTTTTCTTTTATTTGAATTCTTGTTTAAAACGATCCAAACTAAATAAGTATGTGACAGAAAATATGTAAAAAATCACACAAATCTAACAGAGATCACGTCCGTTATTTCGATAACGATCCCACAAAAGACAAAGAATCGCTCGGCTGCTTCCACTTTATGTATTTGGCTGATCATTTGAGTTCTTATTTTATTGTTATTTATTTTTGTCTGTATGTCTATCTAATAATACCTTTAAAAAATAGAAAACACGAATGCATTACAAAGATTTCATCTAAAAGAACTCTGTTTTGTAACCATTTGTCAATTTCAGAGCGCTTAAAGCTACTTTATTAAATTGGCTTCTCCCGATACGTAGCTTTGGGACTTCCCGCACTGCAACCTTCGTATTAAGCACACAGCACACCCAAGATCAGGAAGAGGAACCTTTTAACGATATTACTTTTCTCAAGCACCTATCGCTATATGGAATGTGTATTTCAAGGCACCTACCCAAGTATAATGAAAACAGTTTTAAATAACACTATATATGCATACAAAATAATATTGTTTACATCAAATTTAATGATTTATAATCACATCAAGCAATAAGTAATTAGTAAGCGCTTCGATTTCTTTTTATAATTTCTTAACTTGTAGTTTTTTTTAACAACAGATCTCGCTTCCAGAAGAGTATGTTTTAAAATACAATTTATTAGTCTTAGTTCAGTTCTATCATTGTTTCCCGTTGTTTATACTATACCGGGTTCATGTGGTGCTGGTTATGACGCGTATCTTAAAGTATTTCAAATCAGCAATGTGTAATAATTTTCTAAAAATATCGCAAAAAATTTAACTGCCGTTACAATTACTTTTTTCATTGGAGTTTGAATTTTTTAAAGTATCGTTTGACACTTTGACATATTACAAATTTGCAATTCAGCAAACACACCAACAGAGGAAATTGTCAAACTTAATTATTGTATTAAAAATGCATTCGGCGTGACATTTTTTTCTATATTTTTGACAGATTTATTGATTGAAAATTATGCGTAAAATGACATTTAACGCTTTTTTCGTTGCTGCTCATTACTTAAACATGGCGTGCAAATTACAAGCCATAAAAAACCAATTCTATGGATTCACCATACCTGCTTGATTTGTAATTGTGGATAGTGATGCACTCAAATATTTCAGATGTGCAAATATTTGCATGAATTATTTATTTATGAGACAAGGACTACAAAATTAACTGTTTTTTCTCAAATGTTACAACAAATATAATAACTAAATTTGTTTATTTGATTTTGGACATTTATTGTTTGGTAAAACATGCCTTAGTAATAAAATTTCACACCATTTGCATCAGTTTAGTATTAATTAAGTTGATTCGTTATTAGGATGAGGTTTGTGCGGATCTTGGCGGCAGATGTGACTTTTTTTAAGTTTGTTTTAATTAGTTATAAAATTTGACATCTTGTATCTAATATATTCTTTTTCACAATTACTATAATATTATTTACTACCTATACTAAAATTTGGACTTTACAACATTGAGACGTAATCCACGAAAAACTGCAAGACTCTTATCCTCATTAATTTTTACGGAGGTTCATATTTTAAAACCTTTATGATAAATATTGTTTTGTGATCCCGATAACTTTGTTTTAGGAAGCCTAAAATCGTTGCAGTTGCTCGTAGGATAGCAATGAACTGTACTGTTAATTCTAAAATTATTCTAGAAACACTTAATTTTTTAACTTATAAATAATTAAATACTAGGTTGATGTAGACTAATGGACTGCCTACGGGAGAGAATGGTTCAGGAAGACCTTTTGATCTCTTTAGCAGGACTCTCTCAGAACATCACTTTGAGGGAGGGACAGATTCGTAGGTCCGTCCCTCCTGGACAATCTGACTCCCCAGATTACTACGCACCCCTTATATCCATTTCTTTCTCATTAATTCCTCTTCTTCCTCTATTAAAAAAAAAAACAAGTATGACATAGGCTCTGACGGGAAATATTTTCTTCCGGCCCCCCTGTGTGGAGCTATTAATGTAAAAAAAGAACTTGAATTTAAAGTTAGTTAAAAGAAGAGTTAATAAATTGGGTAGATACAATGAATCTTTCCAAAATTTATTTCATGGATGAGTAAAAAATAAGTTTTTAATATTTTTTTTGTAAAAATGCAGGATAGGCCTACTATTTGAATATTGAATTTTTGATACTGAATATTTTCACATATTTATGTTGAAATATTGATGGCTTGAATATTTCAACAAAAATATGTGAAAATATTCAAGCCATCAATAGTTTTCCTATAACTTTCACTTGGAAAGACTCTTAAGATAAAATATCCGTGATAAATATTGAAAATATAACATTTTTTTAAACTGGGCATTAACATCCCAAAAATAGTAGTACACAATATTATATATGGGATTAAATGCGAACATAGTTTGTCTCCTTCTCCATCACCTCTCTTGTCCCTATTTTACTGAAATGGGTAAACCTACATAGAACACGCCCCAGAAAGACTTGAGCACAATTGAGTAAATTAAATAGGTACTCGAAACAAACCATGTCAGGACGCGGTATTACAATAGACGGTCTTGAAGAAGATGTATCGATGTATGGAATAACCTGTTACTAAATATTGGTTTTATGTCGACTCTATTTGTGTCACAATGCCTAAAAGATTAACCTTTTTGGTACTTATACCTACCTGCCATTCTACATTGAGCAATTAATACAAGTAGCCAATATCGAGAAGTGTGCCAATTCAGAGATGAATGAAATCTGCCCAGTCTTTAGTAGTATTGGGGTGACAGGTTGTTAGTTATGGTTTCCTGATTTTTTAATTTCTATTTCAACCGTGTTAAATTGAAGAATTCTTAAAAATATCAAAAGTAAGATAGTTGTTTGCTAAGCAATGTTCAGATTCATTGGTATTTGAGCGGTCCGTCTAAAAGTTTTAAGGTTTGTTCAAATTTTTATCAGCCGTCGAGCATGATGGTTCTACCTACTGACTACTGATATGTGATACGTCATAGTGATGACTAAAAACAAATTATTTAATCGCCGGAACAGGCCGGCAATCGGCGATTAGCGGGGGCAATCACAGACAAATGACGACAGGAGCTGGGCTCCTTACCTTCTTGGCACATTGGCAAGTTACGCACAGAGCGGTTTGCTCCAAAAGGGGCTTGCATAGGGTCAGCCCAGAGCGGGGACCGTTCTAGTAAAAAATATTCAAATTCATGCTTTCGTAGATTAAGGTGGAGTTCCAATCATAGCGACAATAGCGTCAGTGACGGTGACATTGGAGGACCCACCACTTACCCGCCCTGGTATAGGTAACAGATGGTTACCCCTTCAAGGCTCTTGCTAGGACTCTAATTTTTTGGGTAAAAACGACTCTACATTTGATAACGAAACTAGACCTCCAATGTCCCTGCATACGTTGTTAGTAAGCAGTATGCAAGTGCTTAGCGGGAAATACAGATACAATATGTGTTAGTATGACAAAATATAGACAAGACAATGGGACAGGTTGGTGAAAGTCCACGAGGTGGCAAGCGCTGGGTGATTGTATACAGCGTATCGTACAAGCACCTGTTTGGGAAGAAGACACAATAGATAAGTAATAAGGGAATGGCAAACGGTTGGGAGTCCTCTTCAATCGATTGGCAGTCCCAGCAAGAATGCGCATGACATTCGGTCTAATCGTGAACCACACTCAGCTTCCGCGCCCCTTAGCCGGTTCCTCGGTGATGCCTCAAAGAAAAGTAAATGGGAGATCGGGGGGAAATACCCGACGACCCTAAGGAATTCAGCGTCGAGTAGGTTTGTGACGGTGAGTCATTATCGCCGCGACAGAGCGATAGTATGATGCACTATAGAAATCAATGGGAGCATATTCGAACACAGGGTTATTGACGCACAGCAATTGCAGTGATTAATTTTTACTTTTACTTGTAAAAAAAATGAAAAAAAATTAGAGTTTTTACCGGGGAAGATGATAAGTTTCTTATTACGTTGGTATCTCAACATATATCGTTGTTTGATAAAACAAAAAAAAAATAATAAGAAAATTGCAAATTATTCAGAAAATATATTAGTTTATCTAGATAATTTTTTTTTTTTTTTTTTTAAGTATGTTTATTCAGTTTTTTTTTAATTTTACAATATTTATCTTAAATATCTTACAAAACTGATCAATCAGTTTGATTGTAAGAAATCTCTCATTTTTCCTGTTTAAATACTATTATACTTTTATGTTTTACATTGTAATAACTGTGTAAAATTTAAAATACTAATTATTATAAACTACTAATTACGAATACAGTGTGTGATAGTAATTTCCAGGTATTTGATCAATATTCGATTTGGGTATTTGTATACAATATTATTTGCTTTCATGTTCTACGGAGATAGAATGATTTAACTTTTTTTTGATATTTGAATAAGATGTCTCATTTTTAATATTTTCAGGTAATGCGTTAAATATTTTCGGAACTCTATGCCTCTTTGTTCTATCACCGTATACATTTTGAGATTTATTAATAATAAACATTTGTGCTTCTCTATGCCTAGTAGGGTAGTTGTGGTTTACAGGTTTTTTGAATTCTGTATTCCAGAATTCATCTAGCGTTAATTGATAATCTACCTTACTGTGTATAGAGAGGACATTACACAAGGAGAAAATTTTTTTATAATCGCCTTCACATAATTGAACTTTTTTTTTGCCTGATATCAATTTTAGGAAACGGATTTGTAATTGTTCTATTTTATTTAAGTACGTTTTATACGTTAATCCGTAACTATTTATTCCGTATCCTATAATTGATTCTGCTAATGCTTTGTATATACAGTATATTATATTTTTATCAACAAAGTTTTTTAGGTGATAAAATTTCCCTAATATGGATCTTAAATCTAAGTGTACAATTCATGGTAGATGTGAAAACATCATAAAAGTAAAATGGATAAGAGTGGGAAGTCTACGAAGCACCGCACAAAGAGGACAGCGATTATACTGTCTCATTCCCTCGCAGACTAAATCCTATTTATAGTATGTGTTTGTCTCTTTTATCGTGTCGCTTTTTTTGTCGATTTTTCGTTTTATCGAGTTTCAAATCACAACTTGAGTCATAACAGTCAAGTCATTATTAAATAATTTATTAAACCTTAACATTTAGAACGGGGAAAATAGACGTCCACATAATGGAGTGTCTACTGTTTCCTTTAGTTTCTCGACAAATAAGTTCACAGGTAATAAATCAATTTAGACCCTTTGTAAAATTGACATTTAGATTCGTATAAATAAGTCGTCTCAAAGTGGTATAAAAAAAACCACATTATAAAAATGGCCTTGTAAGCCAAAACAGCTGTGACAAAAATACTTGCAGAACTTGATAATAACATTATTAAATTTAAAAAAAGGACGCGGCGACCCTGCCGCAGCGTCACTGACGCTACTGTCGTTGTGGTCGGAACTTTGCCTTGTAAGATGTTACAGAGGTTCATTAATGTATCTGAACCGAAAATAATAATAATAATAAAAAATATTTTTCCGTTTGTCTTTTTTTTACATTAGCTCCACACAGGAGGCCCGGGGAAAGTAATTTCCCTTAGGGCCTTCGTTATCTTAGAGGATGCTGTGTAGAGGGTCTTTTTAAGGTGGGAAGGAAAGATAGTTCTGGAAAGGAAAAAGGTAAAAGGAGTGCGTAGGAATCTGAAGGTCTGTGTCCAGGCGTGACGGTCTTATGAATCTATCTCTCCAACTGCGGTGCAAGGTGATGTATCGAGAGAGTTCAGCTGGAAAGGTCAAAAGGTCTCTCTCGATCACGTCCGCCATGCAGCAAGTTGGCAGACGTATCCGCCACTAAGCCCCGGACAAATCTTACCCAAGAACCCGGGCACCCCTGCTTAGTCTTAGTGACCTATGGCAGAGATGTTAGTTATCCAATAAATGGTTTCCGGGGCGGCGGTATCCATTACCCGCCTCCCAAATTGAAATATTATGCTAGTAGTCATAGGAATAAGATGTAAATAATATATCTGATTTTGCATTAGGTATATTGCAAACTCGGGTGCAAAGCGATGCTTATGTGATATTTATAATATAAAATCCCGTATCCGTGAATTTTCCCATATCGCGTAGTGTAATATGAGCGAATACATCTAACGAAAAGTATTAGTTTAAAGGTTTCCTCTAAGCTCGATCTCTATATAATGTCTCTCTCGTATTTCTCGCGAAATGGGAAGGAAATAACCTGAAATGGAATGTGATGCATCTGCTCGTGATGGCTGAAAGATTCAGGTTTCGCAGTAAAAATTTGATGTTGAAAACTGAAATTGAAAACAAATCGAATGATATATCCTGGCGATGGCACGTTCGGTCAGTTGGGTGATAGGATGTAATGCGGGTCTCGGATCACAAGCAGCAGATCGAGTTTAGATACTTTAAGGCGATGAGAAGGACAACGATACACGGTATTTTATAAAGCGTTTAACGTCAGTACCTAAATTTATCCGAAAAAGATTGATTTTTTTTAAGTTGGTTCTATCGATTATAAAAACCTTTTTTGTAAAAATTATGCATGACATTATAATTGAAGAGGAAATAAAGCATTAAATGCCAAACGAGTACCTACAGGTGACAAACGAGAATAATACCACACAGGAGATCCGGAAGCGCATAGTGAACGCATATCGCTGTTATTTCCGCCTACAAAACCAATTAAAATCCAGACTGCTATCCAGAAACACGAAGATATTAGTGTACAAAACACTTATCAGACCAGTACTTACTTACACAGCTGAGACTTTGGTACTAACTAAGAGGAATGAGCTAGCACTGAACGTTTTTGAAAGGAAACTTTTGAGGCGCATCTTCGGACCGGTTCTAGAAAATAGATTTTAGCGCAGATATTATAACAATGAGCTCTATACTTTGTTTAAGGAGCTAAACGTCGCAAAATTTATCAAACTGGGACGATTCGGTGGCTCGGTCATGTGGAGAGAATGACCGAGCATCAAGCACCAAAGTCCCTGCTGAACTCAAGACCAATCCAAGGTTAAGATGGAGCGACAACGTCCTCAAAGACATATATCTATCTTGGAGCTTCTAAACTGGAGAGAGCTGGAACAAAACGGAGATGAGTGGAGGAAGACTTTGAGAAGTCCAAGACCCACCAGGGGTTGTGATGATGATGAATCTCAAATTGAATTAATAAGTGTCTTAACTCTGGTTTGATGATGGTAGATGTCTTCAGTGCAAACAATTAGTCATAAATTAGTAAGTTGGTCAATGAGTTCTTTTATTATTACCGTGACTAGCAGCGGTTACGATACCGCGACGGCACAAAAAAGGAATAAACATACGTTCCTTATCATTGCTGCAGCAATATAATTCTGCAGCTCTTTCAAAAGATGAGATACACAATGTATGTAGATCTATTTCCTCTAAAGGAAAAAGTCATCATTTTCTTGCATCTCTCGCACACACAGCACCGTGACGCCTCCGTAGACCCCTAATTTTCGGCCGTGACGATAATTTTCAAAGAATGGAATATTGTTACAAGGATAATATTGATGTGAGTGAATTCCAAAAAATCAAAAACATCGAAAGTCAATGCGCTGATGGTTTTGCTTTTGTTCTTAAAAATATAATGCTGCATCATTTTCTTACATACTAAATAACAACCTTTTCTTACTTACTCAATAACAACTATCGAAAATGAGACAAACGGTGAATGTATGTCCTCACCTCCCCAAAGGAAACATGCAATCATTATCGTACATCTCCCGTACACGTATAAAGAAAATTAAACGCAATTCCCGTTGCCGTATAGCCGTCATAAGATATATCTGTTTCCTCCAAAGAAAAAAAAGTAGGTACTTTGAAAGGAAAAGGATATATTGTGTCTCATCTTTTGGCTCACTATTATTTAATGTGTAAGAAAGAGCTGCAACATTATTAGGAAAAAGAAGTACCTACGTTTTATGCTTTTTTGCGCCGTCACGGTACCGTAATCGTGGATGGTCGCGGTAATAATTAAAGTTTTCATTGGCTACTCATTTAAGATTAATTCATTTAAATTAATTAATTAAATAGGGTTCCAAATAACTTTTTTTGATAGAACGGGAATTGAACCCGTAGCCCCACGACTCAAATGCATAATCTTCCTTTATGGATGCCATAGTATTCAGAGTGTCAAGGGAGGAACTTTAATTAATTTAAACAGTGATTCCTGACATTAATTATTTTCAACTAAAAACATAAACATTCAGTAGATATTGGGCAGTTAGGGTCGCGCTGAGGGGTTGGGTGGTCACTCTGCCGAGTGACCTGTGGCGAAACATGACAGATTTTTAAGAATCACTGGTTTAAGTAATTCAAATACGTCGCTGAATATCCTGTATAATATATTTAAATTGTTTTCACTGATTTTTCACTGGTTGCACGTCATCTAAGATCTAAACAACTGAAATGTTTTTTTCAATAAAATTTAATTAATTCCTTATCAAGCGTAAATAGAATCATTTTAAAGATATTTTTTCTTGTAAGAGAGGACTGCGAACGAGTGTTAAAAATCTATATATATATAAATAAGAATTTTTGTAGCGGGCGGATGGCGAAGATACGATTTTTAAACAATTATTCCGAGATTGACGAAATTGAAAACAATTGGAAGGTCACCGTCTACATTTGATTTCGAAAACTTTGGCAATTTATTATAACTACTAGCTGGTACCCGGCATGCGTTGCTATGCCATTTAATAAAAAAATTGTTTCTCCCTGCGTGTCCTTTCCCATTCGTCCCGTTCCCCTTCCCCCCCCCCCCTCTCCCGCGTCCTCTTCCCCTCTCGCGTTTCCACTCCGCCTCCTCCATCTCCCCACTCCACTTCCCCCCCTTCCCCTTCCCCCATCCCGCAAACCCCCCTCCCGAGTTCCCCTCCCTCTTCCTAGGTTCCCCTCCCCCCTCCCTTGTTCCCCTTCCCACCCCTCCTGCGTTCCATAAATTAATTCCCGGTACATTTAGTTTTCAAAAACCACACTTATTGCAATTTTTTATACAAATTT
This sequence comes from Limnephilus marmoratus, assembly GCA_917880885.1. Classification (NCBI taxonomy): domain Eukaryota; kingdom Metazoa; phylum Arthropoda; class Insecta; order Trichoptera; family Limnephilidae; genus Limnephilus; species Limnephilus marmoratus. The sequence goes on along the minus strand of OU862921.1, from coordinate 23,750,635 downwards.
CATAATGCCAGAGCTCACCAGACAATATCGAACACAACAAAAAATAATTATCCGATTTGGTGCAGTCGTTCGGAAGTTATACGCGTAGGTACATACATTTCGGCGATTCATTTTTATACAAATTTCATAATGCCAGATCTCATCAGTAGTTTTATACAATAACGAACACAACAAAAAAAGAATTATCCTATTTAGTGCAGTCGTTCGGAAGTTGCGCGCGTATACGTATACATTTCGGCGATTCATTTTTATTTATATAGATAGATATTACTCAGCTTTAGACTGCTGAATACTGAATATTTAAAAAGCACTTCATTGTCTGAAATTAGAAAATAACTAACTGAAATTGCGAAGACTGTAAAAATATTATCTCTGCCGTCTTTTCTTTAACATTTTACTTCTAAAGTTATGGAAAACTAACTTTGTATTTTCCAGATATTTCTTTATATTTTTATTTTTATTTCCATTCCAGTGAAACCACTAACTGAAAAGAACTACAAACTTAAATAACTCGGTCACAATCGCAATCTCGCTGCCAGAGATCCGATTCAGAAAGATGTCATATAAGCAAGAAGCTTTTATGCCTTTCAATTAGATTCTTTCGTTGACAAATGAAAGAGTTTCAGATAAGAATATACATAACACAATTGACTTGTCTGGTTTATTCTTATTTTGTCTTTCCAGACGGTACGAGGTGAACATTTTGATGAACGAACATAACCTCCAATCAACTCGGTTTCGTTAGGATGCCTTTTTATTAAATTATTGAACACTATAAAATTATGAAGAAAATTATTAAATTATTAAAATTATTTATATATAGCACGTGTGTATTTAATGTTTTTTAATTTTGGTTCTCTTAATTTTATGTTACTTTATAAAAAACCATTGTCTAGATCATCCCATTCATGACTTCCTTGATCAGCCAACCAGCAGCCGGGCAGTTTTTGGTGTACGATTTTTTAAAGATTTAAATTTTATGAACAATTTTTTTCTGTACTAAACCTATCGTTGCACAAATAATATTATAATGAATATTGTATATAATTTAATTATTGGAATCATCGCTTTAACCGTAGGTGTATGTATTTCATCGCTGAAACTAAAATGTAAATGTACATGGAAAATAATTTCCCTCAGGCCCTATGTCATCTTTGAGGATGCCGTGTGGAGGATTTTTTTAAGGAAAGGAAGGAAAAGAGTTTAAGGGGTGGGTAGGAATCTGGGGTTCAGTGTGTTCTGGTCATCCGCCTCCAAGACCTAGACAAACCTCACACCATGAACCCGGGCACCCCTGCTAAATCACCAAACGTAGCGAACCACTTGGGGTGACCTATGGCAGAGGTGTTGGTTATCCAATAAAGGTTCCCGTGCCGGGGTACCCATTCCCGCCTCCCAAATTGAAACTTAATTACATTATTCAATTTGGGAGGCGGGTATGGGTACCGCCGCCCTTGGAACCATTTTTTGAATAACCAACACTCCTGCCGTAGGTCACCCCAAGTGGTTCGCTACATTTGATGACTTAGCAAGGGTGCCCGGGTTCAAGGGGTTAGGTTTATCTAGATCTTGGCGGCGAATGCGTTTACACATATACTGCGTGGCGGGCCGAATTGGTTGAAACTGGTTGAGGGAGACCTTTTGATTTCTCCAGCCGGTCTCTATCAACCCATCGCCTTGCACCGCAGTGGGAGGAATGGATATATGCATCCATCACTCCTTGTCCCCCAGATTCCTATCCACCTCTCATACTTTTCCTTCCCAGAACAACCTCTCCTTTCTTTCCCTAAAATGACCCTCCACACAGCGTCCCCAAAGACGACAAAGGCACCGAGACAAATTGTTTTCCTCTGGGTCTCATTTGTGGAGCTATTGATAAAAAAAAATGACTAATCAATAAATTAATTTTTAAAAAACTAACAATGAAACAAATACTTACACAAATTTCGATTCAATTTATTCACCAACCGGTTTCGCCTCGCTCAATCGGGATAAAAAAAATTTTTAAAGAAAAGATCGTTATAAAAGCATCATTGAAGTAATCATCCAATTCCGAAGTACGAAATCAAATTTGCATTGTTTTTCAACCTTTAAAAATGGTTTTCTGTTGTCATAATATCTCTTTTAAATATTTCCAATTATTAAGTAGACAAATTTCATTGGATGAGTTAGTAATAAAAATATATTTTTTAAAAACTTTTGTCCGTCTCAGCACGGGACATTTCCCTAATAAACAGGCACAAAAAAGGTACGAATTTTGTATGAATGTATCTACTAATAAATTTAAATGTAGGAATACTAAAAGTGTCATATTTTTTCACGCATTCCTGTTATCCTTTTTCTTCTTCTCATGCCTTGTCCGATCAACGGATGTTGGCTATCATGTTGGCTCTGCGAACTTTGTTTACTGCAGCCCGGAATAGTTCTACAGTAGACTGGCTAAACCACTGTCTCAGGTTTTTCAGCCATGATGTTCTCCTTCTTCCAGGGCCCCGACTTCCGGCAATATTTTCCTGCATTATGAGATACAAGATCTCGTACTACTCTGGATGTTTCATCACATGTCCCAGATATTGAAATTGAGTTGATCCACATCTCGAATGCCTCAAGCCGCCTTATTAGTTCTTCAGTAAGCGTCCATGCTTCCATTCCATAAAAATAATACCGAAAACACGTAGCCAAAAACGCGTAATCCAAAGTTGAGATCATGACATTGCATTAGTACCATTTATCAAAGACCTTGGTGTTATTTTTGACCGGAAACTTACATTTTATCGTCTTGTGAAACAATTTCCAATAAGACTATGCAAATTCAAGGTTTTGTAATACGTAACACAAGAACTTTTCAAAACATTGAGTCAATTAAGCTACTTTACTGCTCTCTTGTAAGATCGCAGCTGGAATATGCATCTCCTGTATGGTCTCCGATTTATACCTGTAACTTACACCGTTTGGAGAGAGTACAAAGAAAATTTCTTCGATACGTTCAATTCAAATTGAGACAGCCTGTAATTGAAATCCGCTACAATGCATTAATGTCCGATCTAAACCTACCACTACTTTCTACCTGGCGTACTATTAATGACATTCTTATAATTTTTCTAAATTGCTGAACAATCTCATAGACTGCCCTCAAATTTTAAGTGTTATAAATATTCGTGTCCCTGTTAAATCAACTCGACTCCACCACCTTTTCCACAGTGACAATCATAGCACTAACTATTCCTATCATTCACCGCTAGTGCGTTATCATCGAACTGCCAATACGTATACAGACCTTTTCGATATTTTCAAAACCTCACCGTCTTGCATCAAAGCAAAAATAATTAGTTATTTATGTAACTGATATGTTTATAAAATAATAATTATTTGTTGTACTAATATGCATCATATGTATGTACTAGTCTTGGGTCGATCGATCTTTTTACACGACCCGGGTCACTCACGACACACTGGCGTCACGAGCGGGTCGCGAAGACCCGCTCTTTTCGCAAGACAAAATATGAACTCGATTACGCTTTACCCAGCTACTTTCTACTACCTGAGTCGAGATAACGGGTGTTGACAAACCGTTCGCCCTCTCGTACATCTATCTATCGTCGCTCGCCCCGCCACATCCGCACCCGAAACCCAGGTTGCAGTAGTAGAGCGGTTGCGAGAAGTGGGTCGCGAGACCCGGGTGCTGACGAAAAAATGACCCGCTCGCTCTTTGGTGGTCCGTGAGCGGGTTTTCACGACCGACCCAGGACAAGTATGTACTGTATGTTATTCTATATATTATATATAATGTTTGTAAATGTTCGATACACTTGTATTATGTATGTAAAAGCCCCATGTACGGGCGTTTAAATAATAAATAAAATAAAATAAAAAATTAAAATAAAATGACTGCTGAACATCTTTCCCGTTATCCATATCCGCATATTTATACGTTTATATCCCATGGTTACAAATTAGTCCTAGGTCGGTCGTGAATGACCCGCTCATTGAAACCCGCTCACGGACCACCACCGAGCGGGTCATTTTTTGTCAGCACCCGGGTCTCGCAATACACTTCTCGCAACCGTTCTACTACTGCAGCCTGGGTTTCGGGTGCGGATGTGGCGGGGGAGCGACGATAGATAGATGTATGAGAGAGCGACCGAGTTGTCAACACCTGGGTTTCGCCACCCGCTCTCTCGACTCAGGTAGTAGAAAGTAGCTGGGTGAAGCGTAAGTGCGAACTGCGACACATTCGGTCAACACACACGTGCGTGACGTTAATAAATAACAATACATGATATACATATTAAAACAATTTGAAAAAATTCTCCACAATTTATTTTGTACCGGTCTATGCTCAGCCTATTATGATCATCTTTAGACAATTATTCAGTATTCATTAGGTTTAATAATATAACATTTGTACATACACGGATAAGAATTTTTATATTATTATTAAAATTCTAATAAAAATCGTGCAAACATTGGAAATATTATTGCCAGTTGAAAACTTTTGTACACCCTCTCCTCTTGTAATTTGTACTCCTACTAACTATCCCACTATCAAAAAGTAGGTATCTTAGCAAGGTACGTTTATTTTATTTTTTGTCCTATTACACAAAGAAAAATTATAAAATAATGGTTTATAATAAAGCATTACAGCTTACAGCTAATTTACTTATTTAAATTCTAAATAAAAGCTTAATAACAACACGTTTTTTACCTGATTTGTATATACTTAGAAACATGATAAAACATTGTTTTTTTTTACCCTTGAAGCATGTATTTTTTTAAATTTATTTCTGGGACACCACATTACTAGTTACAGGTGTGACCTGTGAGCGAACGTTCATACAATTATTATAACCTGGGTTTCGTGTTGCGTATGACTTGACCCGTCTGAGCGGCGAAGGGCGCGAGAAACTCTGTTACCGAGTTTCGTATTTTGTGTCGCGAAAAAAGCGGGTATTCGCGACCCGCTCGTGACGCCAGTATGTCGTGAGCAACCTGGGTCGTGTAAAACGATCGATCGACCCAGGACTATTACAAATGTTTATCCCCGCTTTTTAAACAAATAAAAATGTTTTCATCTTTTACTTCATACCATCCTCTCTTCTTTTCCCATAAAAGTGACAATGACATCACACCGGCGTTTATCTTATGACATTATTAATTTTTACATATTTAGTCTGAAACATTGCCGAATCGGGCATGATTTATGGTCAATTTACACATTACCGCGAGACGGCAGATGTTCGCCAGCTGATTTATTTTGGAAACCAAACGCCGTCTACCATTTCTTGCGAAATTAATGCTTTATAGGCTTTGACCGCCCCGAACGCGCGCCGCACGTGAAACTAACTACTTACTGGATTTCAGAGTTAAGAGTATAACGGTTTGACCAGGATCTGTAACATTTTTATTAATATGTTTATATATATTTAATACAGTTATTTCGTAACATCATCATTTGCATATGTTGGTACCTTGTCCTAGTTAAATTCCTACCTATAAATACTTTTTTACCTACCTACCTTATGCCGACTTAAGGTGAACGTCCACAGGTCCGCACCGGCCGCAACGCACGCACGGCACGCCAAGCCAATAAATAACCAATCCCAGCCAATAAATAACCAATCATTCGGACTTTTGTACAAATAATATTCGAACTAATTCATAAGAAGAATCTGTGGACCTTAAGAGTACAATATGTGTGTGATAGAAGTAAAAGTTATCCTGTCAACACCTGTGGGTGTGATTAACGGAGATCCATGTCGAAACCGGCTACGCCATCGTGAGCTCGCGAGTTTGTAGTGGTTATGTGATTGAACAGCGAAATTGTAGACAAGCAAAGGAAGAAATAAGGTATGTTGGCATTCCTGATTTTCCTCCTTCTTTCCGCTTTGTGACGGTACCTCATTTACGTCCCCAACACCATATTTTTCCCCTGTCGTACTCCGTCCGTCTCAATTTTTTTATTATCTACAGGTGTACGTCGCTTTCCTTCTAATCTTCACGTCACTATTTTTTATTTATTTTTCTGTACAGAGATGTAGAAAAATACTGATATAAAAAATAATGAAAAAATTCTACGCTAAATTAATGGTGCATCAGTGTTACTTATGAACCGAAAGTCAAATATAAAAGAGAGATTTAGATTTTTAATAAAACTCCTTCAATAATAAGAAAAACACTTTGTCGTAAAATTTTAATTAAATACGCAAACAAGAAAAACAAACATTGTTTAGACCTCTATTTAATCAAATAATATGTTTCAGACATCCTCCTTTTCTTCATCGGGGTGAAAAATATACTAAAAATGTATACTTTTTAAATAAGTATAGACAAATAAATACCCATGGACAAAAATATGACAATAAGCGGTCATTAAATAGTTAATATTATGTGAAGTAATTGAAATTATTGGATAATAGTTATTACAAAACTTACTATATTGATCGTATTGAATACATACAAAAAATATTATTAAACATTTTTAGCTATATATAAGCATAGAAAAACACTGAAGTGTGGTTTTTATATAAAATTGTTATCATTGATTCACCATATATATTGAAAATAATTGCATTTCGTTGCCCTGAATGCTACACCAGATTGAATAATGCCACACTATAAATGTAAGCACCCGCCAAATTCTTTAATGGAACATATCCGCAAAATATTCAACATCCCACGGCATGTACACATTTTTATCTGTACCTTCAATACATATAAAATCAAACAGACTGAATCTACTCATATCAATTTTTTTTATTGTTTTTACTGTGTGCTTGTTTTCTTATTGTTTGTTTGTTCCATTGTTTTTTTTTCTTCTGTTTTTTCTTCTATTGTTTGTTTGTTTGTTTTTGTGTGAAATTTTGGAAGTCACCCTGCATAACTTTTAAAAATCAAATATCTAATAACCTAGTAGTCCAGTCAAGGAAGGAGGTGTAGAGTGCGTGAGCAGGGACCTAAGCGATTCTTTCAGGACTTGTTTAGGGTGCTTAGGGTGTCAACATACTAAAAGTCCTGACGTCTAGGTGGTGAGCTAGGGGGGGAGGGGGGGGAAGGTCCCAATTTTCAGGTTTCCGCTTGTATCTCAAAAACGGTGCGTCGCAGAGGAAAATTTTTTAAGAATAAGTAAAAGCTTATAAAATTATCTACAACTTTTATTCTATATGTAATTTTCTAAATCCCAGCCGTTTTTGAATTACACGCTCCAGAAATGTAGATATTTTCGAAAAAAATCATTTTACCTCATATTTTTCATCAAACATTCCTTCATATCGTATAAAATATTCATCACACAAAGAAGTTTATTTAAAAGAAGTTGTAAATAATTTAATTCCCTTTTAGAATATATATACATATATAAATAAATCTCCAACCAGTAAATATTTACAGCAATTTAAAAATTTTTCGTAAAATGTCGCCATTTTCAGAAAATGCCGTTTTATTCCTATTACAGCCCACAGCTTTTGTTCGTTCACCTAATAAATATGTGTGACCACACTAATAAAGCCAGTTATTAAATAAAGTAGACAAAAATCATATTACTTAAAAAAAAAATCGAATTGTGTTTTATAATGATAATTATGTTATGATAATTTTATAATATTTCGTTACATCAAGCACATAAAAATATAAACCTCATTGTTATCACTGTTCTCAATAACATAATGTTACACTCTCATCCTCTTTGGACGTGAGGGTCCTGGTAAGCGTTGTTCATCCATGGCATCTTCATCCTCAGTAGTTGATGGCTCTTGCTGAATAGGCTCTACGTTGTCTTCATCGTCGTCCTCGGTAACGCTACTGAGGCATCTCCCTTGGCAGTGGAGGCACGCTGTAGAACAGGTCAGCATTGCTTTTCGGCATCCACATTTGCCAATTGCACAATCCTTGGTGCAGCGGCAAAATATCATATTCAGAAGGACCTCCGATGCTGGTGGATCTTCTGTTGTAATTGGCAACAGGGTCTCTCCTTCATGATTCCACCCCCATTCTTCAGGGGGCAGCTCAATCGGTGCACTGAGAATGCTGTTTAGCTGCGCTCTCTGTTGGAGGGAGGGAGCTGATGTCAGGCTTCATATTTGCCCACTTATTAGGCCCCACATATTAGGTCCACCGACCTTGTGAACGACTGGAAGCGGTACTGGTTAAGGGAGCTCTGTCTTTTTGGCGCCGCATACCATCTAAGGAAACATTTATTTCCAGCCTCTTCAACCTCGTCGCGAGTAGAGGAGGGATTGTAAAAGAACATTGCCGCTTGCTTGATGATTTCTGACTCCAAATACAAATTTGAGAAGCCCACCTTGCTTCTTCTGTAAGTTGCAGATGTTGTATCGCAGCCGGTAAAAGAATGTTATGTATATTATTCAAATCCACGTGCTGCATCTCTCGAGTGTACAGTGTCATTGTTTCGGTTTTCCCTCGTCCAGGTTTCAGCAGCAGAATATCTTGGGTGGGAGGAGTGGAAGCAATCAATAGGACAGTGAATTCACATCTTCACCAACGACAGTCACAGAATTGTGAGAGGATTGTTCCACAGCAGTCTTAACGACAAGGACATCGGCATCATCGGTGGCGTGAAGAGTCTGTGTCCCATTCTCCCGAAGCTTTGTCTGTAGAAGATGAAGTTAATTTTGTTGGTAGGATTGGATAAAAAATCTCCCTGTTTAACAGGTGTTCCAAGTCAAATTGATGTCAGCTGATCTTCTCAGTCTGTATCATCATATCTGTTCTTGTGATTTCGTACTGTTGGCTGAGTTTGAATACCCATCAAATACCACAGTGCGAGTCATCCAGGATAGTGTTGGTTGACGTAGGTGATGTAACGATCACAAATTGTGGCAACGGAGGCATCTTTTTGCCAAATTACTCTGTGTAGTAGAAATCCTCCGTCCACAACTATGTTCATCTGAGGCAGTAGATCAGTTTTTTAGTAGGTTCAAATAAGCTGCACAGGACTGCACAAGATTTACTGCACAAGATTTAGTGGTCTTTCGCATCCCACTTTCATTGAACAGTGCCAAGAGAAATGTGGCCAACTTATACTCAAAGAATTTAATCAAATCCTCATCTGATCGTTTGCTTATCAGTTTGCTTGATCGTTTGCTTATCCGCTGGAACAGCAATGTTGGGTCAACTGCAACCTTTTCATCGTGAATTTTTATCGACGAGCTAACAGAAGACATTGGAAATTGACATTATTTCACTGGTTTGTGGGAAGGTAGGATTTGCATCAAACCACTGATCGAGTTTGGAAATGTCTGCTGCATCTCTACTTCGGTGGGCTTGTTCGAGGTCCTTGTGCTATTCACTTGACATGAAGAAGATTCCACAAAACTCTTCAGGGGAAGTGCAGATCTCATGAGTTGCGCTCATACCAACTAACCAATTGCTGACTACATTGTGCGAAACATCTCTGGCTCCTGTTATGCCTCCTCGGCTATTGAATGATCACATCAATGTGGTTTCAATGGTCATATCTGACCATACGTCTGACTAAAAGCGATCAGAGCATCGCATAATCGTCGTTGCGCGTCGGTGTGTCAGTAATAAGATAAAAACAGCATTTTCTGAAAATGGCGACATTTTACGAAAATTTTTTAAATTGCTGTAAATATTTACTGGTTGGAGATTTATTTGTATATGTATATATATTCTAAAAGGGAATTAAATTCTTTACAACTTCTTTCAAATAAACTTCTTTGTGTGATGAATATTTTATACGATATGAAGGAATGTTTGATGAAAAATATGAGGTAAAATGATTTTTTTCGAAAATATCTACATTTCTGGAGCGTGTAATTCAAAAACAGCTGGGATTTAGAAAATTACATATAGAATAAAAGTTGTAGATAATTTTATAAGCTTTTACTTATTCTTAAAAAAATTTTCTCTGCGACGCACCGTTTTTGATATACAAGCGGAAACCTGAAAATTGGGACCTTCCCCCCCCCCCCCCCCCCCCCCCTAGCTCACCACCTAGACGTCAGGACTTTTAGTATGTTGAAACAAGTTTCTGAAGGAATCGCTTAGGTCCCTGCTCACGCACTCTACACCTCCTTTTGGAGCATTCATTTACTGGACAGGTACCTACTTAGAAACTTTTGCTCATATAAAGATAATGTGTAGGTATGACTGAAGCATTTTGAAACCTATTTATCTAGCAAGGAAATGCAAGCTGCAATTTCTGAGGCAAGCGCATGGGCAAAAGGCGCCTTGTGCACTTCATGAAAGCAGATTTTTCAAGATGGATTTTCTGCTTTATAACCTAATAGGTTCATTTATTTTATTTGTTCAAAGTCAAATACATAACATAATTAATGTATAAAACCAATAACACATTTTTAAATAGTGTCGTACCTACCTCGCCAGGCGAGAGAAACTTGGGTGCACAAAACTTCTAAAATGATGTTAAAAACAGCGAGTCTTTTTTTTATTTTTTTTTGGGTAACTTTACTGGTTCCTATTTACTTTCAAACTTTTTAAAAATCTGTTATCTTAAGAAGAAATAGAAATAAAAAAGTAATTAGAACATGATGTTATGAAAATGAAAAATCAAGTTATTTATGACTGAGCGGTGTCCGTATATTCCTACGTACGAAACTGGTCGAAAAATGATTATTATTAATTTGTAAAGGTCAGCATTGAAGGTCAGTAGATCCGTCTCTCATTTACCAACAATCTTAATCGATTACTTTGTTTTTTTAAGGCGTGGGAACGGAGCCATAAATCTTTAGGTTTGGGCACGTTCACCAATACACGCTTAATCAGAAACCTATATTATTATAATATTTTTATCCATTACTCAATGTAAACCGATTTATTTTAAGCAGGAGCGTGGGTTTTATTTAATTGATAAGCTGTGTTTTATTTAGTGTTTTCCAATATTTATAGTACGGATATTATAAAATATTTTAAAAAGTTGATTTTATTTTGTTCGTAGCTCTTGAATGGTTTTAGTAAATCCCACACACAAACGTACCTATTGCCTGCTTTTCACATAAACAACATCAAATATATGAATTCGTTTATCTTGTCCGTTTTCGAAAGAAAAATAATTTAAAGTGCCTTTTGAGGGTCGAAAACGCTTCTATAATACAATTTGGAAACCATGCGTCCTGCAACCCGCGAGTATGCGTAAACAACACCCCTGCCATAGGTCACTCTTAGTGGTTCGCTACGTTTGGGGACCTAGGGTGACTTAGTTTAGGGTGATGTTCGTCTAGGTCTTGCCGGCGAATGTTTTTAACCACCTACCGCGTGGTGGGCCGGATTGGGAAAGACTGGTTAATAGAATAGTTGTTATCTATCCAGCCGGACTCTCTCGACCCATTGACTTGTCCCGCGGTGGTAGGGATGGATTCACACGTTCGTCACTCCTGAACACGTTGACCCCTAAATTCCTAATCACCACTCATACTTTTTACTTCTAAGAACTGCCTCTTCTTCCTTTTCCTAAAAAGACCCTCAACACAGCATCCCCAAAGATGACATACGCCCTGAGGGATTTGTTTCCTCAGAGCCTCCTGTGTGGGGGTAATTTTTAAAGAAAGGTGATTAAAATGTTTTTAATTTATTTATTTTCTTATATTTTATTATCTGTTTACATAAAATTATATTACATGTATGACTACCACAACATGGGCAATAGCCTAGAATGGTAGTCAAAAATGTCCAAAAATGTAAAATTTAATCATTTATGAAATAATAAAAAAAAATAAAAAATATATATTTAATGAAAAAAATTCAGTCCAAAAGCGAATATTGAATATTATCATCATTATTTACGTATAGGGTTGTGGAAAATATCTAAATATTAAAAGAACATTTTAAGGCTATAAAAAGGCTTTAAAATTCTTAAATTATGTCACGAGTCACTATGCGAACACGATTCTTATGTGCAAGATATACATATATGCGAAAAGTTCTTTCCTTTACACTTTGTGTGATTGTCGTTTTATTCACAACATTCTTAGCAAAAAGTTGTACTTACGCTCCAAACATAATATTAGCAGCACAGATTTGTTTAATTCACATGTATGTAGGTGTTAAAAATTACGCCTTGTTTGAAAAATGCTACTAATTTTGGTAAAGCATTATCCAGATTGCAGGTATATTCTGATAATTTTTTTGTATTTGTGGTACCAAATTACATTTAAATACCATACCATTTATGCATATTGGGCAACCTGCTTATTATGATTTCGTTCCACTTGTGGGCATCTTGATATCGTGAGGTCTATTTTGAAATATGTAGATATTACAAGAGAGTTTTTCTGGTTCATTGAATGGTGAATCCGGGTCGGTGACCGGTGTATCTTTGAGTTTGTGTAAAATTCAACAAGCTTTTTCAAATATCAATAATTTTCTTGAAACAGAAATTATTTATCAGTGGACTGTCTTGTGTAAATGGGCAATGTATCAGTTTTCTCTTAAATCGGTATAGATAAAAATTCTAGGATTTTGTTTGTTCAATGGCTGCAGTCAAAAAGAACTGGATTATATTAAAACAATTTTGAGTAGCATCGGTTACCTGTATTTACCACATCACAAGCACGGATAATCCCGCTGACTCACCCCAATTAGAAATAAGATCATCCACTATGGTATCATGATCCACCATGGTTTAAATTTAGGTCCGAGCAGCGCGCAGCGGCCCGCTTATGACCGCACCATTCGACCGCCCGAAAAGAAGTTGGTAGTAACTTCTAGTTTAGAAGAGTATGAAATACTACTTACCTTGTCAAAACGCATTTCCTTGTGAAATAAATTATTACGATGTTTTATTTATGTATTCCGATTTCGGTGTCAACATATTGAGAATACATAAGTGGATAAGGCTTAAAGTTCGCACAACTTACAGTATTTCGTGAAAATCTATTAAAAATGATAGAAACAATTATCAACATAACTGCTTTTTGGATCCCTGTAGATAAGAGCACCGTCATCTTAGATGAATTCTGGTTAGCCTTATGAACAATAAGATGAATAATTTGTATAACTTACACACAAAATTAGTATTCTTCATTAAACACAGAAGAGTTATAGTCCGACTCACCTTGCGTAAATAGTTTTTAAAATGTATTAAAAATACAAAATAACTTTATCTGTTATTACCCATTTAATAGAATTCATTAGCCGTTAGTATAATTTACTTATTTGTAGAATGCTTGCTAACAAATTATCATTCAGTAGCGTTTCACAAAGCGAAATATCTACAAAAACTATTTGGTTCGTGAGTTAATAATAAGTAAATCGGGGTCAATACATACTCGTATATATATATATATATATATATTTTTTTTACATCAACTACACATAATATCCCTCGGAACCTCTATCATCTTTGGAGATGCTGTCTGAAGGGTCTTTTTGGGTCAGTTTCTTGGAGCATCTTGCATTGTAATACTGGCAGAACCAAAGATATTGAAATATAAGTAGATGTGCTATCTGCTGTTTTTACTATGTGGGTCTGCGCTTCCGAGTGTTGCCGATATTGTTTACCAATTAACAAACAAACTAAAAGAACAAATAATTAACGAATAAACCAAACGAACGTTAAACTAAATGAACGAATTCTTTCCTTATTCAAAATATATTGTTAACCAATATTAATGCACATTTTCAAAAATTCAACGAAATGAACAAATTCTTTTTGTTTGAAACTACGCTAATTAGCGCGTAGTCCGGTGACAGTTGCGCGGACACCATACCATATCTCTTCTGTATTTGAATATCTTTGGGCAGAACAAAGACAGCATACCTACCTGACGTATGTGCTCTAAAGATTGCAATCCGCTTGTTAAGATAATCTATCAAACGGACGCCCGTTTCTGCACATAGTCAGTAGTTTTTTAAGGAATTTTGGGGTTCCCGACCAGAGATGGCTGCCAATTTCAATAGTGAGGCGCACTTTGCGATTTGTACAGGGTCAGTAGTTGTTTACAATTGCTAAAAAGTATCTACGGACCTATACAGCTCGCCCAGCTTCTGAGAGACTAGTTTGCTCTGTCTATGTTAATCCTTAATGCACATTCAATTCTGTTAGACATGATGAATATTGAATATTAAGGACACTCGGTAATAAGATGACGATAAGATAACGAATAATATGGAAATAACAAAAAACTGCGCTATATAAATACGACATTATTATTATTAAGATAATAATCGATATTTTAAATTATAAACTCTCCTAGTAATTTCACGTTGATAAAGATGGAGGTTTATAGCATTTCTGAATATCTGAGTTCTTTCGTAGACACCGAACGTAAAAATTAAACACAGAGAAAAAGAATTTTAAAAAAAAAAATCGTTTCGACAGATTTTTCTCCTTGAGAATTTGTTTCTCATTTGCAAACACAGGTAAATATTATTAAAATAAAAACCTGAAGAATCAATTATTTTTTTTTTATTGATAAACTTATGTTTAAGACAAGATTTGTATGCATAGCACAGAGGGTAACAATTATTATAAGCAATAATTATTAGCCTGAAACACTCATCTACATTGAAAAAAATCCTTAATAATAATAATTGCTGTATTGTTACCCTTTGTGCTATGCGTAAAAATCTTGTCTTAAACATTAGTTTATCAATTAAAAAAAAATAATTAATATTTGACGAGTTAAAGCATTTCACCAAAAAATGTATACATAATTTGCCTAGTGGGAGATTTAGCTCTTTCAATGCCTTTCTCATATAAAATAAAGTTGGTTGTTTGCAGGTGGAAAAATGTAATCAGCAGTAACTGTTGAATGAAACACTATATATTGAATTGATAAGAGCAGTTGACCGGAAATCAGAAGGACGCGAGCTCCCGGAGTCCCGTCGGTGGCATGTACCTTTTCTCGGGAGATTTTTGTTAATTGTTACATAAAAAATCGTTTGGCATGCTGGCGTTTTAAATTTTTTCGTCACGTTTAAGATAAAATTTCGATATCAGCGTCCTATAATTGCAAAGAGAAATAACTAATCTGCTAACTAACTGACCATGGCAACATTTCAGCAATCAAGATCGCATTCCAACTCTTTTGCGTAACTCGCTTCATCCATCCATCCATCGTCTTATACACACTATGCTTTTAAAATTCAAATAAGTAATTGATTCACTTGGTCATGACATGTTTTCCTCTGGAATCCCCGACTTATATTATTTACTGGTGCTTTTTCTCCAGTCTTCCGTAATGCATTTAAATCAGAATTACACGACATCATAATAATATGTATTTAAACACCATAAAAGTATGACACATTCAGCAAGCAATCCATTAGCTACGGGGCAGTATATATTGATGGATCCCTCTCAATGATGGATCAGTTCTTTATCTCGAACAATAATAAAAAAATGCCCACCCGTTCTATTAACATTATCAATAACATAAATGTATTTATTTTCTGATTACTGAATGTTACTGATTGATTACTAATTACTACTGAATTACTGACAGTAATCTCTTATATTTTACATCTCGGTAATCGAGTTATGGAAATTGCAACATAGTAATAATTTCAAAGTGGTTGAACGCAACTCGTTAGTTGTTGTAAGTTGCGGGACATCTTCATTAAAGTAATATGATACCATTAAAAGCTGAGTGGGTTGCAGGGAAGGCACTTTACAAACTCTAATACTTTGAAATAACTTGGGGAAGTGAATTTGTTCCTTTAAAGGAAAATCGGAGAATAAATAAAGGAACATATTAAATATCACTTTTTGTAACTTTATAACCCTTTTAAATATGTATTTTTTTTATATACTGTGTTGGTTTTGTTGACTGCTATCTTTTAGAAGAATAATTCTAAAAGAAGGCTGTATTTAAAACACATAATTCTTAATGAGTCTAGTTTTTGGACTGTTAATTCGTGGTAGAATTCCATTAAAACATTTTTCACCAGGACCACCAATTTATTTTCACCATGACCGGTTTCATCCTACTACGGACATTTTTAGACTGGTAGTTGAAATTCTTATGCTACGGTTTTTATACAAACTTAGGCAGGGGTACACAACATTGTCTCCATATGATGAATGTTTCTATTTTGTTAATTTAAGGTATTATAAGTTATTTTGTTAATTTAAGGTACAAATAGGTATTTATAAAGTTTATTATTAAAATTATGAATGATGTTACATAGAAAATAGATATTTTTATGTACATTTTTCATATATATGAATTTATATAATTGAAAAGGTTTGTGATTAATGATATTTTATTTTGGTAATGTTGGGATATTCCCTGCTTGTTGTTTAGGGCTTAATTGACATTGCATTATGGTATTTATTATTATTATGGTTCATCGAATTTTTGGGTTATTACATTTTCAAATTACATTCTTACGTTACACCACTACTCTGCAATTAGAAGAATTAAAATTTTGTGTACTGGTACCTACCCTGAAGAATGGCAGTGGGTACCGAACTGGCAGAGGAAGCATGAACATAGACTGAATTCGGTACAAATGAGATCTCTAAGGCGAATATGTGTTCAAACCATGAACGATCGTGTGAGAAATGTGGAGAGCCGCAAATAATGTAAGGCTGATGTAAGCGTAATGATTAAGATGAAGAAAGAGCCGCTTAGATGGTTTGGGCATGTAGAGCGAATGAAGGAAGAATGTATGACCCTAATTTGAATGATAAAAGAAATCGGTGACAACCAAGAAAGACATTGTACGATCAAGTGAAACAAATACTTGAGTCGGGCCATGTCAAGAGTCAAAATAATATGAGAGTATGTATGAGATTGTGTATGAATGTGAATGAGGCAAAGAATTAAATATAGTTTATTAACTAAACTGTTCATCCGATTGCGATGAAATGTTTGGGATTTGATGTATGCATGCCCGCGATGGTTTTTATACACAACTAGCTGGTTCCCGGCATACGTTGCTATGCCATTTAATACAGAAATTGTTTCTCCCTGCGTGTCCTTTCCCATTCGTCCCGTTCCCCTTCCGCCTCCCTTTCCTCTCCCGCGTCCCCTTCCCCCTCTCGCGTTCCCACATCGCCTTCCCTCACCCCACTCCCCTCGCCTGCTTCTCCCGTCCCGCGAATCCTCCTCCCGAGTTCCACCCTCCCGCATTCCATTCAGTCAGTCCCGGTACATTCAGTTTTCAAACAGCTCGCATGCCTCCTATTGCAATTTTTTATACAAATTTCGTAATGCCAGAGCTCACCATTAGTTTTATACAAACCTTGTCCTAACCATAACGAACACAACAAAAAAAGAATTATCCAATTTGGTGCATTCGTTCAGAAGTTATGCGCGTACATACATTTCGGCGATTCATTTTTATTTATGAGCTCTGGCATCATAAAATTACGCAATGCTAAACCATTCATCCGATTGCGATAAAACTTTGGGGATTTGGTGTATGCATGCCCACGATGGTTTTTGTATACAATAGTGAACTCTGGCATCATGTAATTATGCTTTGCAAAACCGTTCATCCGAGTGCGATGAAACTTTGGGGATTTGATGTGCGCATCCCCTCGATTCTTTCTGTATAAAACAGTGATTTCTGGCATCACGTCGTTTCAGCAGGGGTAGGCGTTTTCTCTGCCTACCCTTGCTGAAACGACGTGACGGTTAGTAAATTAGAAAAAAAGGAGATAACCTCATTTACAGTAACAAAGTTGTACCTACCTCGACCACTACCCGCATGATCGTGTGATTCGGATCTGAAAGTGTTATTTTCCTAATAAATTTCCAGTAATTCGAAATAAACGAGTACCTAGTATCAACGAACAAACAAAGGGTGTAATATGAATATGGTAATCTATTGTAGGCGGCGTTTAATTATAACTACTGTTTACGTTCAATAATGTATGATTGTGATAAAAGGCGTTTTTTCCTCCAACGTAATTAAGTGAGCAATTTGTAATCCCGGATTGTGCAATTTCTATCGCATTGAACATGCACAGTTTTAATGGCCGGCTATTAATATGGTCGTGGATTGGAATATCAAAATTCCATAAATCGTTTGTAAATCCGACAACAGCGGCCAAACGGTTTTGTAAACTCTGCGCCTGTTTATTGTTATTGCACACGAAAATGTTAAAACTGGTCGGAAACATGTGAAGACATAGTTTTTTTTATGATAATCGTTGTAATGAGATAATATAGTAGGAACTTTGCGACACTTCCTAGAAAATGACATTCCTCATTTTACTGTGTCTTGCTGCATTCATTTTATTACAAAAATATTAAAAACATTTTTATGATTTTATGCAATCTTTTAATCCACGCTGGTTTCAAAATACGTTTAGATGCTATAATGTGGTCAGCCAATATTATTAATTTTGAACAACAGTAATTGACGAGCGTTTTCATGAAGAAAAATATAACCAAAAAAAATATGAACATAATAACCCAAAATGTTATTTAAATGTTTTATTCTTATCCTCTGTCCTTATGGCTTTTAAAAATCAAAATATTTACCAGCTTTATGTATAACAGAAAATATTAAATTTTCATAAAGTGAAATATCTACATCTGTATAAAAGTTAAATATCCAGGTAGGTGTATAATGTAAATCATCCATTATCATATTATTTCAAGGTATCTGAGTAGCCCCCTAGTTATAAAAAAAAAATAACTTGTCTAGATAATACTTATTTATTTTTGTATATTAAATTATATTCTTAAAGCCCTTTTTCGGGAATTTTACGTGTGAATGATAAGAGATATACAGTATTTGTGTACATAACTGAACTGCCTCAGTAATAATATTTTATATTTGTTTAAAGATAAATTGAAGATGTCCACTGACTTGGTATAATTGTTTCCTTCCATTAGTATTCTGGGCAAAGAGGAATACATATGGTAGATAATCCCATAATTTCTGCACTGAAATAAATCCTGACTTCTAGTATTACATAGTGGTATCCGGAAGCTTATCAATTCAAGCAATACCGGACCATCAACTAAATCATTTATAATTTTATATAGAAATACCCAGTCAGGTCGTGTGGTTTCGGTTTTCTAGGCACTTAAATCATAAAGCATTATTTATACTTCTTTTTATTTTTTTAAATACATATATTTTACAACTAAAATGTAAGTTGTATATTGCTTTTACTTTTTACCTACAACTTATAACCTTTATGTATCATAAAACTTATGTATCATACATATCAAACATATAACACGTGAAATCCTTCAAGCTCTTTTGAATTTGAGTTGCTCTGTTTCTTAAGGAAATCTCTGATTCCAGTACTGAAATAAAAATCTTTATCTCAATTAGCGCTTATAACTTCATTCTTTCTATTGTTTTTCAGCCACATTCATTGTTTTAAACCCATTGGGTAAAAAATGTCTCAAAATCAATATAAATTACCAACAAGAGAGAGTCAAAGCTTTGTCTAGATTTACATTACATTGTTTAATATTATATTTTCCTCCCAAATTGATGCATAATTAAGAAAAGAAACCAATCTTTATTTTTTTTAATTCTCCGCAATGCTTATTTTTAAAGCATCTTCCTCACCCTTTCCAAATGAAGACCATAGAAGCAAACTTTCTCTAATGGTGGATAAAAGTTTACTCGTCCGTTAAATAAATGTTTTCATGGCAACATATTAACTCAGGCTCAAATCAGAGCGCGAGATAATGAATGACCTTTGACATAATATTACTTCCTTTGAAGCACACATTAAACCATTTTAAACTTCCTTTTAAAAATTGTAACAGCGCATACACTTTATTACAAAAACGTAGAAGGAGTCATAATAAAATATTTTACAATTTGCAAGTACAGGTTGGAACCATAACAAAACGTATACTTACTCACTCCAGCGAATGGTGCGACACTTTGACCAAGAATATCTAGACAAGCCCTAAAAAAATAATAATGGCCCCTCAAACTCCCGAAACCAGAATAAAATTGGCTTACGGCCCATTTATGAAAAAGTATATGCATCGTATTGCACCGTTTAGAAGGCACAGTTCTTAATTGTATCTTTTATTGGGCTGGAGGGCTACACTGAAACTAATTTGCATTGCCAGCCGTCCAGACGGGGGTAAATTTTTTCAAACACAAAAATATACTACTACCGAATATTTTACAAGGTACACGTCGCGGACTTTATTTTTGAAAACGTAGTCAGCTATCAGAAAACAGAAGAAAATATATGTGTTACAGATCGCATTTACACAGCGCATTCATATACGTGAAAAACATTATAGTTTTTAAAATTTGTCAAGCAATATTCTGACGTCATTCGCGCTTCGGTTCGTTCACTAATACATTGACATACACGGACAAAACAAAACATAACGGATTCTCGTTTCCTGTGACAGCGCGCAGCTTGTATGTTGGTCATTAGTCATTATAAAATGTCTAAATGTATAATTAATAATTGCCACAATTCGCAAAACAGCAAAAGGAAGAATGATGGGTTGTCATACCATAGGTAAGTTTATGCAAATATACTTTATTTTAATAAAATTATCATGTTGACGCGACGTCACTTCTTGACCGCGTGATAAGTTATCGATGTATTCAGCTCAGTTCACAATATTGACACACGTGTTGGTATTAGCCATGGCCTGCCTTCGTGTTACTTCTGAGCAAGTGTGCGTGTTTTTCGGCGGCGGATTCGCTAAACAGGGTTGTATTATGTCGATATTGCCCAGTTTTAATCTTTTAGATCATTTTAGATCATTTTTGAAATCAATAATTATGAATGAAAATATTAAAATTACATATTAGTACGATAATCACAATCAGAATAATAATCTTTAAATCTTCTAAACGTTTTTAACGGTATTCATAGTTTGCAAAAAACCCCATTGTGATTAGGTACTATTGCTATAGCGGACATGCTGTATATGAAAAGGCAAGTTCAAGTAGGTTTACAATATTTTTAATGCAATAAGTTAGGTATAGGGATAAATATTTTCTGTATACATCCTGATAATTGTTCATAAAACGACTTATTTTTTCTTAGGTTTCCCAAAAAAACGGAAAAATTGGAGAAATGGATAAAAGCAATACGAATTCAACAGGGTGATAGCAAGTGGATACCGTCAGCAGGAAACCGTGTGTGTTCGAATCATTTCCATCCTAAACATATACACATAACTACAAGCGGCCTTCGACGATTAGATTGCAAAGCTTTGCCTGTTTATCCGGTAATTATTTTGTTTGTTTTTTATGTGAAAACTTAAGCAAGTTTATCGAGGGTTGGTCAAGTGATGATTGATAATGTTGTTTTCAGGCTGATTTCGGGCGATCGTTATCCGCCACGGCCACAGAGAATGCGAAGAGAACTACTGTAATTGTTTCTCCTCCAACAATAGTGGTTCACGATCCTGCTGAAACTTCCACCGTAATCGACGACCCGGCTCTTTTCAGTGATTCTTTTTCTCATTTTTCTTGTGTACCTTTCATTCAAGCTCATAGATCAGATTTAAAACAAGCAATAGGAGAATCCGATAATGTCAACGAATCAATTATTTCTATACCACCATTAATTGAAACACTAAGAGAAAAACAACTCGTATATAAGTTGGAAAGAAAGTGTGTTTTATTAAAAAAAGCCCAATGTAAAATAAAATTATTGCAGCGACAAAACGCAAGATTAAAAAAAAAAGTATCATCATTTAAAAAGATTGTCTTGGAAAAAAGGGTTAGACCTTCTAAAGAAATAATATCACAAATATCACCAAATACTGAAACTGCTGAAGTATTTCAGAGCTTATACCTAAAAAACGTTAAAAATAAAATCAAACCATTTAAACAATACCCTCCTGCACTCCGTAAGCTGGCATTAACACTTAATTTTTATTCCCCTGCTGCGTACAAATACACGCGAAAAGTGTTTGATTCATGTCTTCCCCATCCTCGGACACTTACTAAATGGTACAGAAATTTCAACGGTAATCCCGGTTTTACAGCTGAAGCATTTAGTGCACTTAAAAAAAAAACAGATAATACAGATTTAAAATTAATGTGTAACTTAACTGTTGATGAAATGGCTATCAGGCACCAAAAAATATGGGACGGTAAAAAGTATCAAGGTTATGTAGACATGGGAATGGGAGTAAACGATAAAGAGAAAGTCTTGGCTAAGGAGGCATATGTCCTGCTGTTAGTGTGCATTAATCAAAATTGGAAACTTCCTCTAGGTTATTTTCTTATAAATGGATTAGTTGCAAAGCAAAGAGCACGCATAATTAGACTATGTTTGAAAAAATGTCACGAGGTAGGAATCGAAACCGTTTCCGTGACTTTTGATGGGTGTAGAGCCAATATTTTGACAATGAAAGTGCTTGGTTGTAAAATTGATGATGCCAAAAATTTTAAAACTACCTTCCCCCACCCATCTACTGGAAAAGAGGTTGCTATATTTTTAGATGCTTGCCATATGATAAAGTTAGTCAGAAATACATTTGAAAAAAAAAAAATAATTATCGACAAAGAGGGCAAGGAGGCGCGATGGGAATTTTTCGTAAAACTTAATAGGACCCAAGAGGAGCAAGGCCTTCATTTCGCCACTAAAATAACTTACCAACACATTTTTTTCAGAAGTCAAATAATGAAAGTCAAACTGGCAACTCAATTATTAAGCCGAAGTGTTGCCAAAGCAATAGAATTTTGTAGAGAAGATTTAAAAATGCCATCTTACAAAGATTCAGAAGCCACATGCAAATTTGTTAAAATCTTGAATGACCTCTTCGACGTTTTAAACTCACGAAATCTTAAAAAATTTGGATTCCAGCAACCCTTGTCTCCCTTAAATAAAGAAACTGTATTTAATTTTTTAGATGAAGCCACTGATTATCTTAACACTTTAAAAATCATTGTAGTAACTAAAAGGATGAATAAACAAAGTAAAAAAATTGAAATAACAAAAACCGAAAAACTCCTCGTAGACAGTTTAAACAAAACCGGCTTCTTGGGATTTGTGGTATGCATACAAAGTCTGAAACATTTATATAAAAATTTAATTGAGGAACATTATTTAAAATTTTTACCTTCTTACAAATTAAGCCAAGATCATATAGAGTTATTATTCGGCAATATAAGATCACATGGAGGCCACAACAATAACCCGAATGCTCGACAGTTTAAAAGCATTTATAAAAAACTCCTCGGCCATCTTGAGCTAACATCAGCATTTAGCGGTAATTGCATTCCCCTTGAAAATATAACCCTATTAAACTGTTCAAGTAGTACACCCATTCAAAATATAAACGTAACAACAACCGGTATGTCTTCCGATGAAGAATTTGATGAAAACTTAGATGTGATAGATTTTATTGATTTAGACGAAACCGTTTTGAGATTACCCGGCAATAGTCACCAAATAGTAGGTTATATTTCGGGATTTGTGGCGAGAGGATTAACAAAAAAAATAAAATGTAAAGAATGCATCGATAGTCTCACTGCCCAAACCAAGATGTGGTTTCACAAATTTATAATAGTCCGAGACAAAGGAGGGTTATGCTATCCATCTTTGGATGTGTTTGAAACCTGCCTTAAATGTGAATCGGTAATTAGGAAACTTCTAAATGAAAACGATGGAAAAACTATAATGCCTAAATATACAAGTTCTTATATAGCAACCAAAATTTCACAAAATTTCTTAGATTCAAACATTTTTGATTCCCTCAATATTCATTCAATGGACCAACCCGCTACACATAATCATAGATTACATTTAATACGAGCAATAATTGAAAGATATGTCAATATTAGACTTCATTATATAGCCAAAATGAGCAACATTGCCAACAAGCTTGCTAGCAAAAGGCAAGTGTTCAATCAGACTATACTTTTTCAAGGCGGGTAATTAAAATTTACGTTAAAGGTGATATTCCAAAGAATTAGAAATCTACTCTTTCACAGTATAAACAACACGGGACAACCAAAAAACAACACAAACACCATAAAAATACACGAATGTTTAAAAAACAACATCTGCAATTGCCCTTCTCTAGAAAAAACAGAACAAATAAAGTATCTAGGAATCGTAATTGACCATAACCTAAAATGGACGCATCATATCAAACAAATCACAAATAAACTCCCCAAAACAATACACATTTTCCTAAACATAAGGAACATACATATATAAAATAAAATAAATGAAAACAATATATTTTGCACTTTGTCAATCAATAATAGAATATGGAATAATTGTCTGGAGAGGAGCAACAAAATCAGCTATCGTTCACTTATAAATCGCGCAGAAAACGATCTTAAAGGTAATTCTTAAAACACATAGACTAACTGATACAGACCAAATATTCAACAGTTGTGACGTACTAGATATACGCCAATTACACGTTAAAATTATTATTCAAACATAAAGTTAATGGATCCTTATAATAACCAATTCATTACCAAATACTCGTAGATTAATTCACTTTAACAAAACTAAATAATTATTACCTTACTTTTTATGTTTTTAGTTTAAAATAATGTAATACGTATATGTGTATATACGTCCATGTGCGTATATATATTATTTTTCCACTTTAAGTCTGGTGTTTTTTTTTCAATTTTTTTTTTTTTTTTGTTTTATAAATATTTTTTTATTTAAATAGCCATAAAACTGGCACACTATATTTTTTCTACTTTCATTGTTTTTTATCTTATCTTATCTGTATCTTTTATGTATCACACAGTATTAGACAGTATATATAGACTATGTTTAGATTGTTTATCTAGTTCCTATCTCTGTAATATTAGGCAAAAAAAGTTAATAATTATTGACTTTTTATTTATTATTTGGGCATGATGTGAACATTTGTTATTGGGTTGTAACCTAATTATTATAATTTATTGTTTTGTTTAATGCATGTGATGTTATTAACCTGTAAATGTTCCTAATAAAATAAAATAAAATAAAAATAAAACTCTACTTAACTACATTTTCGACCAAAAAAACAAATTTCAACAATCTCAAAATATCACTAACAGACCAGTAAGACAATCGTACGAAAATAACATAAAAACTCCGACAGTAAATACAAGCTTTGGAAAAAGGCACTATAAATATCATGCTATTAAAGCATTCAACAGTCTTACCCTTGAAAATAAAATAGAAGAAAACAAAAATAAATCCATACTCAAAACTAAAAATTGGATTAAAGAACAAAAAAGACAAAATTTACAAAATCTCATTACATAATAAGAATAAAACACCAACACGTAACGCACAAAAATAAATATAAAACACATTATCAAAAAAAAAAACATTTTACCTAAATTATAAATTTTTATTTTAAGTTTAATTTTAGCTTTTTTTATGCAGCATTATTTTTATATTATTTTTAATGTAATATGTATAAATTTTTGTTTTATAAAATGGAGGCCTCAGCGCAGGTCAGCTACCCAGTGAGGTCGACATTGCTGAATTGTATTTAATAATGTTAGATATTATGTCAAATAAATAAATTATCGGAAAGTAGTGTTCAGAAAGGAATTTAGTCATTTGATGCTTGTGGTTCATTGATCACTGTTTATTTTTCCTTAGCCGACTTAACAGCATAATGAATCCCTTTTATTTGTACTTTTTTAAACTTGTATTATTTTGCTTTCATGTTGTCGCTTCCTCTCGAGTCGTTTGCCGGGGACCCCCAGTACCCACTACCCACTCCAAATGCACCGACCAACAAGGGTCATCTCTCCTCGTACTTGTTTACGACATAGAGAGCTGAGAAAACCAACATTCCGGGTGCCTTGGCGGTGTCTTGGCGTTGCTGCTGATGCAAATGTTAACATTATGTTTATGCACTGTATTTTTGTAAACTATAAACTGACTTCTATTATTTGTGTGAACTGCATAACTTTTTGCCTAGGTTTTTAATGTTGAATCTCTGTGCGGACGACGTTTTTTTTTGTAGATTTAAAGAAGATGTGCTTTGAAGATTGTTGATCCTAAAAAACCAACATTGCCATTACTGTTTCAATTTATTTAAAAAAAGGATCAAAGTCAAATTTCGCCGTCCCTTGCCCAGGCTACGATGCAACAACGCGATGGGTAACGTAAATGTAATTCTTATTACAAGCTTTGGTTAGTTCAAAAATCTGCTTCCGATAAAATAAATTTTAAAATCAGTAAATAAGCTTCCAAATCCGTCCATAAAGAGATTAAAACTTTTCCTAGAAGCGTCAGAAAATCATTTGCTGCAATATCTCTAAAGGGGCATTTGTATAACAAAAGACATGGTTTTATTAATAAACATTTCTTTATTTTATGTACCAATCTTTTCATTTTCCAACCTTGTTTGGTAGTTTCCCAAATCGATCATCAACAAACTGAAAACACCGCAAATAACTCTCCGATTGAGCTAGTGGGAGAAGACTAAGTATCAACTATTTTTAGCTGAAAACTTACTTTGAAAAAAAAAAACGTTTCTGGTAGATTTCTGCCTTGAAGTTTCGAAGGAATATCCCACAATTAGTCCAGTCAATGAAAGGTCAAAAAGGTGTTGTAGAGTGCGTGAGCAGGAACAGAAACTTCACGCTCCACAAATGTAGATATTTTCGAAAAAAATAATTTTAAATCACATTTTGAATCAAACATTCCTTCATATCGTCTAAAATATTCATCAATGAAAGAAATTTATTTGTAAGAAGTTGTAAAGAATTTAATTCCCTTTTAGAATAAACATATGCAAATTAATCTCTAACCAGTAAATATTTACAGCAATTTTAAGTTTTTTAGTAAAATGTCGTCATTTTCAGAAAAAGCTGTTTTTATCTTATTACTGACACATCACTTTTGTTTGTAACAGATTGTGGGACTTAGACTTGGATTTAATTTATTTTCAGCTTGGATTTAGAAAATTACGTATAGAATAAAAGTTGTACATAATTTTATGAGCTTTTACTTATTATAAGAAAATTGTCCTCTGCGACGCACCGTTTTCGAGATATAAGCGCACATCCGAAAATTGGGACGTTCTCTCCCCCCCCTCTTCCACCCCTAGCTCACCACCTAGACGTCAGGACTATTAGTATGTTCACACCCTAAACACCCTGAACAAGTTTCTGAAGGAATCGCTTAGGTTCCTGCTCACGCACTCTACACCTCCTTCCTTGACTGGACTAAATATAAATACGGCTGCTCTAACCCATCTCCTTCCCCTCCCCACTACAATCAGCCTCACATCCCCAATTGGGGATGCCATAGTCTAACTGGTTCCAGGCGGTTGGGAGAAACCCATAACCACCATTTATTGGGTAACTAACACCCCTACAATGGGTCTTTCCAAGTGGTTATTTAATATTTATTTACCAAATATTTTTAACTAAGATAAAACCTTTGCCCAATAATAAAAAATGTAGGTTTACCTACCGTTTTTGGTTCTAGAGGACCTGTTCAGAATGTGGTGAACGTATGTCTTGCGGTATGAAAGAGACATGCGTGTATGAGTGAGACAGCATGAGGAACGTATAAAAGGGTGTGATTGCTGTCTACCGTCCTCTTTGCATTTACGCTTCCTACGAAGCACACCTGTACACAATCTCGGAATAAACATAAATAGTCTACCCACTATTATTATTGGCAACCTCACCCTGTACGGAGATCACCATCCCAAGAAGATCTGGATCCATACAACGGAGTCCAGGTGGTAATGTAGATAACCGGCCACGGTCATCACATTTGGCGCAGCCTATAAAGGAAGAAGATTTACGCAGCAGCCAAAATCACATTTGGCAGCAAACATCACGAGATTGAGGCTACAGTGGACAATAGGTGATCAGGCAGCATCAGGCCAGATCACATTCAGGAAGAGCAAGAGCAGCAGAAATTGGCATCCGAGGAATAGCAAGGCGCTGGATAGGTTTATTCAGTGCCGAGAACCTGGAGGAGCATACACGTAAGGCGTGGATGGAGAAGTCCGGGTCTTCAGGAGAAGATCAGAGACCAGGTGCAGACCTCACGGAAGGCGTGCCGGCGCATTAGAAGGACGATCAGGGTTCAGGAGCCAGGAGACGGTCCGCGGAAGGGCGAGATCGGAGCAGCAGCATCAAGTCAACAGAGTCGTGAGTTGAGTGCTGTTTGTAAAATTTTCTGTTTTTATTGATTGTATCTGTGTGAAGATGGAAGGGGGAGAACTGCCCAGGTTTTGTCATTTGAGGGACAAACTGGAGACGTTCGTGTTGCAATACGAACAGTTCATCCTCGTCAATGATGACAAGTTAAATTCGGTAGAAAAAAAGAGAGCGGTTTTAATATCTCATTTATACACAGAGACAATAGATTTATTGATTGATTTGTGTTTTCCTAAAAAAATTACAGATATTACGGTCGAAAATTTATTGTTATTACTAGAGAATCATGTAGGTATCAAACGAAATGTGTTCAAAGAGCGCGAAATTTTTTTTGCTACGAAACAAAAAAGTTCAGAATCGGTTAATGATTATATAGCACGGTTAAGAAATCTCGTTAGATTTTGCAAATTCGAGGACAGACTTGAATATAATTTAAAAGATGTTTTTGTCACCGGTCTTCGAGTGGGGCGTATTAAGGAGAAATTATTTGTAGAGGCTGAAAACTTTTCATTAAAAAAGGTTATAGAATGTGCTATTGCTATGGATTCATTCGAGGTAATGAATAAGCAAATTAAAACGGAAAGTGTTGATTTAGTAAATAAATTTAAAAATACATCGAACAATTTGTCACAAAAACAAAATTCGGTAGGTAAACATTTTTTTAGAACTTCGGACAAGAATGTTACATCGTACAGAGCGAGGTCAGCGGACCGAACAAAGTGTAAACATTGCGGGAATTATCACGATTCAGTAAACTGTAAATTTAAAGACGTGTTTTGTTATAAATGCAGAGTAAAAGGGCATATTGGGAAGATATGTCGCGGTTTAAAATATAATAACATTTCTTCAGTGTTCGTAAATACGCAGGAACATAAAAACATGTTGCGGATAAACGCAGTATATTGTGAACCAATATTGTGCAAAGTTTTAGTGAATAATGTGGAACTAAACGGTTTATTGGACACAGGGGCGGCAATTTCGATTTTAACGGACGAAGATTATGTTAAACATTTCAAACATTTGATGTTAAAACCAAAGGATTTAACCTTAATGGGTTACGCTAACTGTAAGTTAAATTTATTGGGTTGTATCTTATTAACAGTTGATTTTAACGGTTATAGGGAAATGTTAGAATTTTGCGTAGTAAAACAGGGAACAATTACGGTTCTAGGGCGTGATTTCATTAAAAAGTTTAATATTGGATTTACGGGCTTACAATCTACTTTATCCCAGGAGGGAAGTGAAAATGTTTCTCACAATATGGTTGAGAATAATACTAGTGTAATTGATAATTTAATTCGGAAATTCCCGGAGGTTTTTTCGGAGAAACTGGGTAAATTCAATAAATATAAAGGGCATTTGAAATTAAAAGAGAATGCGGAACCGAAATTCGGCAATCCGAGAAACATACCGTTTGCTTTAAAAGCAAAGGTTAAATCGGAATTGGGATGTTTACAATCGGAAGGTATTTCAGTTCCGGTAAACTATAGTAAGTTTGCGTCACCAATCGTTCCAATAGAAAAAAATAAGGGGGAAATAAAGGAACAATCAATTTCAGCCCAGGAGGGTAGTGAAATTTTTTCTCATAGTGTTTTTGAGAATGATAGAAGTGATTTACAATCAATTTCATCCCAGGAGGGTAGTGAAATTTTTTCTCATAGTGGTTTTGATGATGATAGAAGTGATTTACAATCAATTTCCTCCCAGGAGGGTAGTGAAATTTTTTCTCATAGTGTATTTGAGAGTGGTAGAAGTAAAGTGAATAAAAAAATTCGAAAATTCCAGGAGGTTTTTTCGGAGAAAGCGGGTAGTTTTAATAAAAGTAAAGTGCAATTAGAATTAATTGGGAATGAGGAACCAGTTCACGTAGAGAATGACTTGGATACTCAAATTCTAAGTTTATTTAAAAATAACAGAGATTTACCTATAACGGAAGAAATATGGAGTAGGGTGCATATTAATTATGCGGGCCCAATTGCAAATAAATATTTTCTTGTAATTATTGACTCAACCTCAAAATGGTTAGACTGTGTAGAAGTAAAGTCTCCAAATTCGTATAACACTATTAAAATATTAAAGGGTTTATTTAGTTATTTCGGGAGTGTTCAGACAATAGTTTCAGATAATGGAGCCGCTTTCATGTCAGCGGACTTCAAAGAGTTTTGTGAGATGAATAACATCAAACATTTAACGACTCCCGTAAACCATCCACAATCAAATGGTCTAGCAGAAAACGCGGTTCGAACGTGTAAAAATTTTTTAAAAAAAATGATGATAAGAAATAAGTTTCAGTCAGGTTATGAGGAAAAATTAGGAAATTTTTTAATTGATTACAGAAATGCACCACACTGTACAACTGGCTTAGAACCTGCAGTTGTAATGTTTGGAAGGAAACTAAGGTCAAACTTAAACAGTTTTGTACCGAGAGGGGGGAGAGATAAGGATAATAGAATTAAGAAAGAAACAAAAATTAAAATGTCTAAATGTCAGGAAAATCAAAAATATTATTATAAAAGAAATAATAAAGAATCGGTGGGTTTTTCGATTAATCAAAGGGTAATGGTTAGAGATTTCAGAGACCAAAACAATGATAAATGGGTACCAGGGAAAGTGTATAAACAATTAGGAAAAAAACTTTATATAATTGAGGTAAATTTAAATGGTAAAATTATGTTTTGGAAAAGGCATTTTGATCAGTTGTCTAAATTATGTGTGTCATGGGAAAAGAAACACAGCAATCCTTATGTCGCGTCTGAGACGAAGAGACTGTCGTATGATGAATACGATGTCTCCAGCTTTGGCCTGGATGACAGTCTAATGGGTTTTTCTCCTTCTCATTCCAGCCCCAGTGATCCAGTGGCGTCAACGTCGGGAAATTGGAAGGACCGACTACGACCACGAACACACAGATGAGTCAATGAAGGCAGCACTCAGCTCTCGACTCAACATGAATTACTTACATTGTAAATATTGGAATATTTTATGTATTGTAAATAATTAACAGTTCATGTTGTGTAACTGTCTTCGGATTTAAGTGTGGAGGGATGTGGTGAACGTATGTCTTGCGGTATGAAAGAGACATGCGTGTATGAGTGAGACAGCATGAGGAACGTATAAAAGGGTGTGATTGCTGTCTACCGTCCTCTTTGCATTTACGCTTCCTACGAAGCACACCTGTACACAATCTCGGAATAAACATAAATAGTCTACCCACTATTATTATTGGCAACCTCACCCTGTACGGAGATCACCATCCCAAGAAGATCTGGATCCATACAACGGAGTCCAGGTGGTAATGTAGATAACCGGCCACGGTCATCACACAGAATGTAAAAACTAAAAATGAAAACTAAAATTTTCATGTTATTTATTAATCCTCTCCCAATTCAGCCCTTCTTTTGTTTCGTGACGTATTTTCTCGACGTTTGTTTAAAATTAAAAGAACACCTCTTGTCACACAATGAACGCTCTCGGGTTATTTTCTTTACGAGCGTGTACGGCTAGTTTATACCAAGTAGGATTGATAAATTCATCTCCATAATACGTCACGCGCGATATGTGATTGGTTGAAAAATGATAAAACTACAAAATGGGATTTGAGAATGAACTTTGTGATCGGATTTACAAACTTCGAGGCGAGGCGATGGAATACGTACAATAGTTGTATTGTTAACATTTACTTACACGGGGTCAATTTTACTGGCTTGCTTACTAGGTTAGGCCGTATCTAGATATACTTGATCGAAGGTGCGACACCATTTAATTGCGTAGAAGTACGAATTTGCCGTTAGGAATACGTTTGACATTTTACTCTCGATAAAGTTTATAAGAGGCGGTGAACTAGTGGGGTGGTGATAGATGGGGGAGAAAGATCAGTGAAAGCCATCAGTGCAGGGGTGGTTTAAAGAGCGATGGTTTTCTTTTCTCGAAAGAGTTGTTAAAGTTTAGAATTGGTTTTTCTCTTCTTTATAAACTCTTGAAAGTGTAACGATTATTGAAGTTTTGTGTGTAGAAGCGGCCATAATTGGAAAACGTTGATTGAACTAAGTTTTTTTTTGTTAAACTAAATACCTATTTATTTATTTATGTGAAAAAAATCACTTAGTAAAACATTACTTATTTAATCAAAATTATCAATATGTTTCAAAACCAATGGTTTCTTCGTCAAGATAAAATTAAAATAAACAAAACTAACAAAGACAAACAAGTATAAAGAAAAACAATAATTTTTAATTTAATCATTTGAAATTATGTATAAAATAAAATTTAAATTATTTTAGAATATCGTCGTTGCATGCACAATATCGTATATGTGAATTTTAGAACATTAGGAGATGATAAAAAAACGGTTTAAAAAATTAGGGACTTATGTTTTAATTTTATAATAATTTATTTTAATTAATTGTATAGTTACATTTGACACGTTGTTTATTAAAAAAAAGTGGAATTAACATCAAATTTTCATTAAAACCGATTTTTTTTTTATTTTGCATACACAATTTTTTGTGCGCACTCTTAATTACAAATATCAAATAAAAAAAAATTTACAAATAATTATATAAAATAAAATTAAAAATTATTTTAGAATATCGTCGTTGCATGCACAAAATATTATATGCGAATTTTAGAACATTTGGAGATAATGAAATAAAACTGTTAAAAATTAGGTACCTACTTATGTTTTCATTTTTTAATAAATCTTATTAATTTTAGAGTTACACTTGACATTTTGTTTATTAAAAAAAGTGGAAGTAACATAAAATTTTCATTTAGAGATAATAACAAAAAAACTTTAAAAAATTAGGTACTTATGTTTTAATTTTTTAAGAGGGCATTACCAGAGAAAACCAGAAATATGTCATTTTCAAATCAGATTTTAGACGTATTGACTCTTTTCCACAAAAAATTATAAATGGATTTCGAAAGATTGTTCTTTTATATAGCATTCGCATGTAATAAATTTTGAGAAATTTTTTTAATATTTAGTATAATAAGGTTATTCCATAGGTCGTTGGCAGATTTGTTAAATTTTCAAAAAAGATTTTGTATTATACCACACCCATTTCAAATAATGTAATCATGCAATAAAATAAATCAATACATTATCTAGCAAACGCATGTTTAAGAATTTTAATTTTAGTTTAAATAAAATCATTAAAAAATATTTACGTACTTACATGTCGTCGTTGCGCCTGCAAAATCCGACAAATGTTTTTTTTGCAAAATCGGTTTTTTACGGTTTGTGATAGAACGAGACATGGCGGATAGGCCTGTAAAACACGTTTTCTAATATTATAGCTAGTTTAGAAAACTGCAAAATCAGCTATGTATTTTCGCTTCAAAAATGGCTTTCAAAATACTCTATGAAAATTCCTTCACATATCGCATTTTGAACTAAAGTAAAACACTTAATATTGCGCCAGTTAATGACACATGGCGGATTTTGCACTGGATTTTGCACTGTTGGTTCAGAACGCACATATTACAAGTCACGTGACTGGACAGTGGATAGTTAAGCTGTCTTGTTATGATAGGTATTCAGTCTTGGTGCACGTGCCAGCGGATTATTTACGTTCATCAAAAAATAATGTTTAAGCTTTTAAAACAGTGTGAAATTACACTACAGTGCACGTGCACTCAGCGCACAATAATTTATACATTTGGACATTTCTGAAACAGTTTTGGAGAAAGACGTGGGGAATGTATCCCCAGTCGTAATCTTGACCATGAATGATGATGCTGACAGCATACTCAACCCTGAAACGGGAGTGTTTGAACGAGTTACTCTTTCAAATTCTTACGAAAAATGTGATGAGGATAAACTGGGCAAAAATAATCACAGGTTTATTTTGAATCACGAAACGGGACAATTCGAATACTCTGACGCTAACTCTAATTCTGAAGACGATCTGTTGACTAATAAATGTACCGAACATAAAGGACAAACGAAAATTGAATAAAAATTTACGAATCCTGGAGAAAAAATATAGCGGTATTAAACGAGTAAGTGGACGTACAATTTACGTTAAAAGGGCTCAAAGAAACATAAAAGAAACACCATGCAATCATCATGACTTGAATTTATCCAATAGATCTTTTCTATGCGGATTGGTTAATGAACAAGCTCGTCTAGACGTGTTTAACTATTTATGGAGCTTGTCAACATGGGAAGCTGAGAAAGCCTATATTTTTGGACTTGTAAATATCCGAAGAGTACTCAAGAGGCGACAACGGCGACAGCAATTAAAAGGTAGAAGTGCTTGGAAGCGCAAAATTGGGGTCGACTGCTCCTTACCCAAGCTTATTTGTGAAAAAGTTAGAGTTTGCAGAGAGTTTTTCAACGCCACATTATGTATTACGAAAGATACGTTTGCTCATTGGATATCATCAACACAGATTGATAACGAAGATGAGACTCAAACAGCTGGGAAACAAAAGAGTTCCTCAGTCTTTGAGGTCAGATTCCGTTAAAAAACGGTTGGACCTATTGCCTAAAGTTTTGAATAATTATTGCCGCTCGACTAGTTTAAGAACATACGTGGAGGATTCTTTTAAATCTATAACAGAAATGCATAAAATTTACAAGTCGTGGTGTTCAGAAAACGGCATAACTTGCGTCCAAAGAAAGAAATTCTGTGATATTTTAGAAAGTAACAAAATATCTATATTTAAACCACGCAAGGATCAATGCGACACATGCGTGTCCCACAAACAGGGAAATCTAAGTGAAGAAGAATACCAAATTCACAATAATAAGAAAAATGAGGCAAGAGATGCAAAGAAGCTGGCTATTGCATCCTGCTCTGATCAACATTTAGTAGTAACAATGGACCTTCAGAGCACACAGCTTTGTCCGAAACTTTTAGTATCCTCTCAATATTATAAGCCAAAACTTCAGTTACATGACTTTACCATTTATAAAAACAGCACGAAAGATGTTTTTCTGTACTTTTGGCATGAAGGCGTTGGAGGTGTTTCAGCAAATGAGTTTGTTTCTTGTATTATCGATTTTATAGAAGGAGAAATTAGAAAGGGATTCAAAAAAATTACTTTGATATTGGACGGCTGCGCTCACCAAAAACAAAAATAAATTCCTCAGCAGTGCTCTGGCAGATATATCGAAGAATATGAATATAGAAATAGAGCAACTCATATTAGAAAAAGGACACACATGATGAAGGTGGATAGCGTCCACTCGACATTGGAAAAGCTTGTACTCCTCCATTATACTCCCCAACGGATTATGTGGACCGAATGAGGAAAGCTAGACCTTCCAAACCTTACGTTATTAAGTATCTTGATTAAAGTTTTTTTAAGGCTTACGATACACTTCCCAGTAATTACTGCACTATTCGTCCAGGCAAAAGGGTTGGAGATCCTACAGTTACCCAGATCAGAGGGCTGCTGTACAAACAGGGTGAGGTTATGTACAAACTCCGACACATTGATAACTGGACACTTCTGCCTCAAAGGAGGAAGAAAGATTTATACACAACACCAAAACCATTGTACACAGAGCAGAAAAAAATGATATTTCTAAGTTTGAGCAATTACAATCCTTAAAGTTATATATGCATCGAGATTATCATTCATTTTACGATAATCTTAAACACTGATTTTGTTGATTACTATCATACGTTCTATTTTTATAATATTTTAAAGATCTCAATAGTTATTAAACTAATGTTCAGTTTACTAGCAGGCGTTATCATTGTTTATTTACATAACTGAGTAGTTATTTGTTTTGTTTAAAAGTTGTAATTATTGTGATTGTATTATTGTTCAATAATGTTTGGTTTGTAATAAGTATAATACTAGTTACTATCTACTTGATTTTATTCTTCCAATAAATAAAATGTAATAATCTCGAACAGTGGTTTGATAGATTACATTATGTACCTTATATTTTTATAAAATTTTACAGATCTCAATAGTTATTAGTTATTAGACCAGCAGGAGTTATCATTGTTTATTTACATAACTGATATGTTATTTGTTTTGTTAAAATGTTGTAATTATTATGATTGTATTAATGTTGAATAACGTTTAATTTGTAATAGATATAATACTAGTTACTATAATCTACTTGATTTTATTCTTTCAATAAATAAAATGTAATAATCTCGAATAGTGCTTTGGTAGATTACTTAGGTAGTTTCTGCTTTTTATAAAATTTTAAAGA
Organism: Limnephilus marmoratus; assembly: GCA_917880885.1. Classification (NCBI taxonomy): domain Eukaryota; kingdom Metazoa; phylum Arthropoda; class Insecta; order Trichoptera; family Limnephilidae; genus Limnephilus; species Limnephilus marmoratus. Next base: position 23,714,445 of record OU862921.1, on the reverse strand, counting down.
TTTCAATAGTTATTAGACCAGCAGGCGTTATCATCGTTTATTTATATAACTGAGATGTTATTTATTTTGTTTAAAGTTGTATTTATTATGATTGTATTATTGCTGAATATTGTTTGGTTTGTAATAAGTAGGTATAATACTAATGACTATCTACTTGTTTATCTTCTTTTGAGAAATAAAATATAATAATCTCAAATACCGATTTTGTTAATAACTTAGGTACTTTTTATTTTTACAAAATTTTAACGATCTCAATAGTTATTAGACAAATGTTTAATTTGCTAGCAGGCGTTATCATTGATATTTTATGCAACTAAAATGTTAATTTGTTTTGTTAAAATGTTGAGATTAATTTTAAATGATTGTATTATTGCTCAATAATGTTTAGTTTGTAATAGGTATAATACTACTATCTACTTGATTTTATTCTTTCAATAAATAAAATTTAACGTGTAATAAACTTGTTTTTCCATCTTACTCAAAATATTTTTAGTTCACCTTCACTCGATAATTACTTATTTAAAAGTATACTCTCAGCTGGGAAAGATAAAGATTCGTTAGAAATAGGCTATTGGTTTGTTAAAAATGCTTTACGCATACGTTAGTACATTTAAATTATACGCAATTAAAGAATTAATATCATTTCTAACTAAATGCAAAATCCATTATGTCTAAAATATACGTACATAAAAATCCGCTATATGCTGCCTCTAACACAAAGCGGATTTAAAGACCCATACAAAATCAGCTATGTGTCATTTATTCACAAAAACAAATATTACTACTAAAGTATTAAATATTTAATTGTAAAATATCATTTATACAAAATCCGACGTAAAGATCTAATTTTCTGTTTATTTGGATTGTAAAAAATGCGAGCCATTGTTAAATAAATCAGTTTTTTCCTTCTCCTGAAAAGTTACGTTTTTTAACATAACGGATTTTGCATGCACAGCGACGATGTGTTTCTTGACGAAAATTGGTCCATTTGTGTATTTATTTGCGCACTTACAAACTATTTCAAATTTTTTTAACATTCTATTAAATTCAGACATTATTGAAAAATGATAAATACTTATAATCAAAAAATAATTACAAAAAGTACATTATTTTAATGGTTTTATCATCACGCCTTTCAGCATTTTTGGATGAAGGTATAAATTAAAGCTAATTTGGATTGAAATAAATTAGATATTGAGTTCTAATTTTAAAAAGCTGGTACGGAGAATAATTAATCTTTCTCATTGTAACCGCCCTGCACGATCGTAAGAACAACTTTCGACGAAATGTGGATTTTCGTCCGCTGGCTGGTTAAACGCTCTTAATAATTTTTATCAATTGTAGAGTTACATTTGACACTTTGTTTATTAAAAAAAGTGGAATTAACATCAAATTTTCATTAAAACCGATTTTTCTTAAATTTTTGATACAGGATTTTTCATGCGCACTGTTTAGTACAAATATTATATTTTGTGTAGCAAACGTAGGAACGGAACGGTAGAATACCCAACCAAATTGACAAATTATTATTTTAATCGAGGTAGAGCAAATATATAGTGCGGATATGTACTGTTTTTTATTTAAATTATTAAATTTTGACCATTAAAATTCAATTCCGCATGATTTTAGGGGCAACATCGGCAATTTTGCGAGTTGATTATAATTATTTAAAAAAATATTCTTGCTCTACCTTCTGAGTTAACATATTGATTTTTTTTTTAAATAATTAAAGTCTTCCCTATATAAAAAGTTATAATCGTTAGAAATTTATTTATGAACCCCAGATTTCTTCAAAAAGTCATCCTTATCCTTGTACTTTGTTACATAATATTTATTATATTTTTTTAATTTCTTATTGTTATTAGTATTAAAAAACTGTGGATGTTATCCGGCAGGTTTAAAGTTATTAAAGTTGAAATTTTATTATTTAAAAATATTTTTCTACAATTATTTTCGTTGTCAAGTATGTGTGGATAAAAATAAGGTCTAACAATATTTTTCTTATGTTTTCTGTTTGTTTGAATTGCAGTTTGTTTGATGATTTTTAATTATTTGTTAAATTGTCAAAGTAATTGGTTTTCATTTAATTAAAATTATGCCACGAAGTGAATTTATATAGACTGATGAAGTAATACATATATGTTTATTTAAAGAAGAAAAACAGTCTTAATACTAACATAATGTATAGACGAGAAAGACAAAAAGAGACAAGTTATTAAAGTTCATTATTGATAACTTGATTTAGAAATATAAAACAAAAATACTTTACAACAAAGCTGAACTATGCACTTCCACTAGCTAATAGATAGAACACAACTTATTTTAAATATAAATCTGACACCAAGTCTTGGTTCATCAGCCAAGACAGATCTAACATTTTATCAAAACCAATTTATAAGTACACTTTTGCAATGATGCGATGATGATTGTCTTTTATTTTAAACGTAACATTGTGGTATTATTTGCATTTTGTTATAATCTGCGCCTCCACTTATAAGTATGCGTTTCTAACGGTGCGATACTGATTTTGTCATGTATTTTAAATTTAATATTGATGTAAACATTATTTTTGTTACATTTCTGTTGTAAACTGATCATATTGTAAACTGCGCCTGCTCACAACACAGGAGTTCTTAATGAGATAGACATAGCATACCAATTGTAATAGAATTAAGATGAATATATACGTGAAATCCTATTTAGATACTATTTTGATTAATCTTTACGATGAATCGGCTTGCAGTATGAACATCAAAAAATATGCTACGGATAAATCGAGGCTTTTACTAGCTTTTCTATGTATTGAAATTACAATAAAATTATTATTTACGTAACAAAAAATATTAGCGTAAACCACCAAATAAATGTTTTTTCATGACTTAACTATGAAGTAATACAAGAATTTTTTTTTTAAAAAACCCCTTTATGTCTAAGACTATTTTTGAGGTCTTCTATGTTCTAACTTTTTTTCGTTCTTATAAAATTATGCACAAAATAAATAAAAACTGTAGCGCGCCGTTTTTACGCTTGCCACTACACCATCTCTTTCCCCCGTACAGCGCCATCCTGCTCACCCACCCCTAAGCAAACCAGGATGCGCCGACGCTTTCTGCGCATCTCCCACCCTCGAGCCGCTACATAAACCACACCCCGCAACAAGGAATGGGCTATATAACAGGCTGCGCGCCCTAAATTAGTCAGTTCGTCTGCAGCTCGCTCTTGGCTAGTACGCTCTCTTAGTTGCGCTTCGTCCTCTGGCACGACCCTCTAAGGAGTATTCTACTACCATAAGTAAAGCACCAACCAGACCCCCGACTGCTGCCTTAGTTGCGCTTCGTCCTATGGTACGACCCTCTAAGCAGAACCACAGTCAGCTTTTGTTGTTCCCAAAGCCTAACGGCAAGGTTCCCTCCGATCCCTTGCTCAGTTAATTAGTGAATTGATACATTGTGACTATTTTTACCATATTATGTGATCTGTGAACTTACTTTCTTAAATAAATAACCTTTTACCAACAATTGTGTTATAAAACTGGCGCCCAACTTAGTGGCCAGACACATAAAGTAAAATTAAAATCAGTGCATCTACAAAATTTCGTCGCTACCACGTCGAAGTCCTCGTTTCACAATGCAGGCCAAGGAAAGTGCTGGCATCTGCTTCACGCAGGAGCAGTTCGCGGAACTAATGAACTCCATGAAGCGGATGCAGTCGGAACCAACATGTACGGGTACATTCACCACCTGTACGGCACGCTTCGATGGTACCAGAGACAGGAGGGCGGTCGAGAGTTTTATTGCCGCCGCATCCATCTTCAAGTGCGCCGAGAACATCGAAGACGCAAACGCTCTGGAAGGATTACCACTGCTGCTTACGAAAGACGCCGCCGCATGGTGGCTCGGCATAAAAGGAGAAGTACGAGACTGGGAGAGCGCAACGAACCTCCTCAGGCATGCTTTCGCCCCTAAGAAGCCAGCGTACAAAGTGTACACAGAGATATTTTTATGCAAGCAAGACGCATTAACGTCAACCGATGTTAAGCAGCGGATGTTACTCGCGGAGCTACCACCGCCCAGCCATCCAGAGAAGGTCCAGATAGACCTAATATTCGGACAACTGAATATCCGGATACGAGACAGAGTGCCGCGCGAAGCGATCAATACCTTCGCCGAACTACTACAAAAAGCCCGTGCAGCGGAAGAAAGCCTGTACGAGAGCACGAAGACCGTCCCACTACGCGCGATGGAAAACCGAACAGACGGCCGCCTACGCTGCACTAACTGCCGCAGATTTGGGCACCGTTCCGAGGAGTGCCGTTCCCGCTACGATACAGGAGCGCACGTAAAGTACACTCCTCCAGTCAAGAAGCTGGAGACACCCAGTGATGCGAAGTTCGCATGCTACGGTTGCGGTAAACCAGGCGTGGTAAGAAGCAAGTGCCCGCAATGCAGCCAAGGGAGAATAGACACCCCTCACCCACGAGCCAATTTTTGCTCGATACATGAAATAGGCCTTCCCCGAGCGAGACCTATACTACACATCGGGATTGGAAACTTCCTGGGCACTGCTCACGTAGACACCGGAGCAAAATTGAGCGTAGCGTCAGCTGAGCTACACCGGCGGCTAATCGCTCAAAATTTCAAAACCCAGCGAACCATCATGGACATCGTATTGGCAGATGGTGTCCCTAAACGTCAGGAGGTCGAGACAATAGCCGCCACCTTGACACTAAGAGGCCGACAGATATCCACCAGCTTCATCGTGCTCCCAGGAGGACACGAGAATCGAACACTCCTAGGCGTCGATTTTATCGAAGACGCGGGGATCGATATAAACATTCCCCAACGCGCATGGGCATTCACGGACAGCCCCGAAGTACGGTATATGCTGCATATGGAAAATGACGCCATACCACCAAACCGAGGTATTCGACAACGTCAAAAGACTGGCGAGATACGAGAAGTGAGAGCACACAAACTCCCTAAGGTTTGCCTACCCGCCCCACCAGTACAGGACAATGAATGCGAGATCTACGTGCCGCCGTTCATGAGTCCTCTCCCACAGACACCGCCTAAGGTTCGTCTGCCCGCCCCACCAGTACAGGACAATGAATGTGAGATCTACGTGCCACCGTTCGTGAGCCCTCTCTCACAGACACCGCCTCGCACTAACATTTGGGCTAAGATGATAGCCCTGAATGAGCTGTTTCCCGAGGACGCGATGGAGGAAGACGCCCTAAGGGAGGTAATGATACGCTCCTATCGGCTCTTCGATGACTCCCCAAGAAAACCCAGAAATGAAGTGGAGCTCTGTGCCTTGGACGCCGAAATACTAAGCCTCCGACCAGATGAAGCCACCCACCTTATACCTACCCAGAGGGACCAGCTGGACCGCCTGCTGTGCGACAACGCCGCTGTCTTCTCAGCCACCCTGTCATCTACGACAAAAATTGAGCACCGAATCGAGACCGGACAACAACCGCCGATTTCAGTAGCCCCTTACAGGCTCTCGCCAGTCCGCCAAGCAGAACTCCGCGCCGAGATTAACAGTATGTTAACCCAAGGGATTATAGAAGAAGCAGATTCACCGTGGGCCGCACCTGTGGTTATGGTGCCCAAAAAAGATGGAAACAAGCGCATCTGTATTGATTTTCGCCTTTTCAATGCGATAACGGTACCAGACGTGTACCCCCTGCCCAGAATGGATGACCTGCTACACTCGGCAAAGCAGTCAAACTTTATGTCTACAGTAGACCTACGATCTGGCTACTGGCAGATCAAGATACTGGAGAAAGACCGTGACAAGACGGCCTTTATAACCCCATTCGGACTCTACCGCTTCTTGAAGATGCCATTTGGACTTCGCAATGCGCCCGGGACGTTCCAGCGCATGATTGACCGACTTAAGATCGAGCTAGATGAAGTCAATATCCTAGCATACCTGGACGATATAATCATACTTTCGCCCACCTTCGATAAACACCTCGCCGATCTACAACAGGTGTTCACCAAGCTACGAGAATTTAATCTCACTGCAAATCGAGTTAAATGCCACTTCTGCTGTCCAAGCATAAAATATCTAGGACACGTAATAACCCCCGGAGGAATCAGCACCAATCCGGAGAAGTTAGAGGCGATCTCTAAAATGAAGGAGCCAAACAATGTCAAACAGCTACAGACATTTCTTCAGACATGCTTCTGGTATAGGCGATTTGTACCCGAGTTCGCCAAAACCGCCAAGCCACTCAGCGACTTGATAAAGAAAGACGCCACCTGGGAATGGAAATCCCCACAGCAGAATGCTTTCGACACCCTGAAAGCACTACTCACTAGCGCCCCATACTACGACAAGCCGATGGAAGCAAGGAATTCATCATAAAGTCGGACGCAAGCAGCTACGCAATAGGAGCAGTTTTGGTCCAGGGGGAGGGACTAGAAGAACATCCGGTAGAATACGCGAGCCGCCTGCTACTACCAGCAGAGAGGAACTATTCTACCACAGAACGAGAAGCCCTAGCAGTCGTATGGGCAGTTGCAAAGTTCCGAGGATACATTGAAGGAACAGCAATCACCATGGTTACCGACCACCAAGCGTTAAAGTGGTTAATGACGATAAAGTTGCCTTGCAAGATGGGCCCTGCAGCTTCAACCCTACAACCTGAAAATCCAATACACACCTGGACGCTCAAACCTGGTGGCGGACACACTATCACGACCACCATTACTTGAAGACCCACCCTCTATTTGCGCACTATGCACGATAACCCTCGACGTTCCAGTACGCAACGCGGCTGACATCCGCAGAGAACAATTGAAAGACACTGCATTGAAGAAAATTATCGAGTGTTTTGAAGCCAACAATCCAAACGAAGACCTTAGTTACTGAACAACAAAGGGCTACCTGATGCAAAACGGTGTATTGTACCGATATGCACCCGATATCGAAGAAGAGGACGCTCAACTAGTCGTCCCCGAGCATGAGCAATACCAAATACTCATGGCCTATCACGATGCCCCTACCGCTGGGCATTACGGAGTAGAACGCACGATTCGACGAATTGCCAGACGATACTTTTGGAAGAATATGCGGACCTACATACAGAAATACGTCAAGAACTGTCTGGAGTGCCAGAGATACAAGCCATCAAACCTAAAACCCGCCGGCCTCCTACAGACTTCAGTAATGAACCAGAGGTTTGAAACAGTAGCCTTCGACCTCTTCGGACCACTCCCAACTTCCGAGGATGGTAAGAATTGGATCTTCATCATCGAAGACGTGGCCACACGCTGGATAGAACTATTTCCCCTCAAAGACGCGACTGCCGAGACCTGCGCCCGCGTCCTGATTGATGAAGTATGCCTACGCTACGGGACCCCACGCCGACTGATAAGCGACAACGGTACCCAGTTCGTGAGTGCCGTGATGCAGCAGATGACTTACTGCCTGGACATCAAGCACACCTTCACACCAGCCTACCACCCAGAGGCCAATCCTGTCGAGAGGAAAAATCGAGACCTCAAACCCCAACTAGCCATCCTGGTTGGCACAGGACACCGAAAATGGGCCGAAAGCCTTCCATCAATACGCTTCGCCATGAATACCGCGTTCTGTCAGAGCACCGGATACTCCGCTGCCTATCTCACATTTGGACGTGAGCTAAGGTCAGCCGATGACGTCGGAAGAGACTTGAGAAGCATTATCTTATCGGAAAACTTCATCCCCGAGATAACGCCGCATCTGTTACAACTAGCCGATACCCTACGTCTTGTCAGGACCCACAATGATGAGAAACAAGACAAACAAAAGAATTACGTGGATAACAAGAGGCGAGAAGACCCCCATTACCAGCCCGGAGATCACGTCTTTGTCCACTCCCACGCTCTTAGCAAAGCCGCAAGAGGCTTCAGCGCAAAATTAGGACCACAACGCGATGGCCCCTACCTGATCCTGAAGCAACATGGACCAACGAGCTACGAGATAGCTTCAATGGAAGCACCAGATGTCTCGCTAGGCACCTACCACACCTCAGCACTGACTCCATACCACGGGCACTTGACACCGCTGCCCGCTCCGGTTATTCCTCTACGCTAACGAGGTCGACCAAAGAAGAATAAGTAGCCGCCACGCTACTACAGACCTGGATCTTCGACGGGACGTTACTCGATCCAGAGGGGGAGGATGTAGCGCGCCGTTTTTACGCTTGCCACTACACCATCTCTTTCCCCCGTACAGCGCCATCCTGCTCACCCACCCCTAAGCAAACCAGGATGCGCCGACGCCTTCTGCGCATCTCCCACCCTCGAGCTGCTACATAAATCACACCCCGCAACAAGGAATGGGCTATATAACAGGCTGCGCGCCCTAAATTAGTCAGTTCGTCTGCAGCTCGCTCTTGGTTAGTACGCTCTCTTAGTTGCGCTTCGTCCTCTGGCACGACCCTCCAAGGAGTATTCTACTACCATAAGTAAAGCACCAACCAGACCCCCGACTGCTGCCTTAGTTGCGCTTCGTCCTATGGTACGACCCTCTAAGCAGAACCACAGTCAGCTTTTGTTGTTCCCAAAGCCTAACGGCAAGGTTCCCTCCGATCCCTTGCTCAGTTAATTAGTGAATTGATACATTGTGACTATTTTTACCATATTATGTGATCTGTGAACTTACTTTCTTAAATAAATAACCTTTTACCAACAATTGTGTTATAAAACCACTTTTTCGCATACTAGCCTCGTGCAAAAAGACGCTCGATTTTAAAATTTTGCAGGCATGAGATTCGAAATATTTCTAGCGTTTATATTCCTCTTAATAAAGAAGAATAAAGGAAAAAAAATACGTTATGAACGTTAACTAAAATATAAAGCAGATCAAACAAATTAATGTAAAAATGAATGTAAAACTAACATAATATACCCATGGAATTAATACCTAAATTATATAACAACACAACGAGTAGGAAACGGGTATTATAGTTGGGATAGGTACGAGTATATCACCTAGAATATGATACAATGAACTTATTTTACGATAGTAACTAACAATGAATTTATCAGCATAATTAATATACATAAAGCTGCAGATTCTTGACATGAGTCGGTGTGGCATCCACAGAAGCAGAAAAGGTTCCTTGCTATATCGAAGAGGTGCGCGGAAATTTATTTTGTCAACTGCAGGCAGTAAACCTTTTAGTAAATAATTTTGTAAGGGAGCATCTAATCAGGGAAAAGCCTCATAATGAGGAGTTTCAAAAATGTTTCAGATTTAACTACGTAGATTGAAAATTTAGGGATTTGAGAAATTGCTCCTGAAATATAACGTATAACTGTGATTGTTTCATAATAGAGAACTCCCGCTCAATTTTTTAATGAAAAATGACCTTCTGACTTAAATAACTGCATTTTTTTAGAGTTTGTTTTAATAGTTAAAATAATTTTCAAAGCTTTAATTTTTCAAGATCCCCCGATAAACCCCGCACGTGTAATGAATCGTTTGACGTCATCACACCTGAAAAGTTTTTCAACAGGTGTTCATTTTGTATGACATTTATACGGAAGAAAGTATGGTACTATTCGATAAGTTAAAACATTATTTAGGTGGAAGTATTTATTTATTATATTATATTTATTATGTTATTATATTTTTCAATATTATTACGGGAGAGTGGTATAGAAATTGTTTGAAATAATTATTTTTTTTAGCTTTTGAAATCAATACTATCTCAAACGGAGCATCACCTGCACACTGCAAAAATTGTAGGAAAATAAGAAACAGCGCCGACCAGCTGATCGGTGACGGCCATTTTGAATTCGAAGTTCGTAGAGAAGTGAGTCGTTCGCGAACGAGTCGGCTCAGTGACCCGGATCTTCATACGGATCCGTAAAATCCGGTTCCGTAAGACCGATCTTCAAAGCTACGGACACACTTGCTCGCGGTTCGTGGATCTTTGCGAACGAGTGAGCGGGTAACAATTGCTATTAGGTAGCATGCTCTTTGGCTTCTAATGAGCAAGTGTGTCCGTAGCTTAATTCAGTCGTTCAATTGAGCCGCTTTGCCCGTCTCTAGATAGCAATATGTTGTAGCATATTATACAATTTTTTCGTACAGTTTAAACTTTTTCAAAATTTTAAATAATAGAGATAAACTAACAGAAATACCTCTATTTTTGACACTGAATTATTTAGGCTTAAATATTGTTTCAATAAACACAACAACTAAATCTCTATAAACAGTATGAAATAACGAATAACATGAAATGTTGTTAATACTGATGACTTGTGTCATACCTACATAATCAAAGATTTCAATACAATAACCATTCAATAATACCAACTTGACGCTGTGTTTTGACGAGAGGTTTAAAAATGCACTTTTTAATATTTTTTTAAGAACTCTACGTTTGATGTTATGAAATAAAACTTACATATTCAGAATCAGCGTTCATTGGTCTATATGAACATATTTTTTTAAAGCCATAATATTTTTCACTGGAGTTCCTTATTCTAAATAGATAAACTTACAAAATAATAAACAAAACACTTCCTTAAACTTTCGTATAAAATATTTATGTTTTATTGACTTGCTATCCAACATGATTTCATTATTCTTAATTTATTTTATCCACCTGTAATGTGTTTATTTAAGGAATTGACTTTTAATAAATTTATTTAAAAATTCATGTGAAACCGGTTTACTATGCTTTAAATTTTTGAAACATATATTTTACTTGTCCTTGGCTTGAACATATAGAGAGAGGTCGCCCACAAATGAGATGATCTGATGACTAGTGAACTACCGGCTTAAAATTGGTGAAAGCTGCCAACAATCAGCATAACCTGATATATTTGAGGCAGGAATGTGTTCAAAACTGATTGCCAGAATTTTACGATAATTACGTAATTTATTATTTTTGGCGTTGTGATTACATAAGAATGGGTATAAGAGGGGCACCAAAAATAACATCAGATCGGTCTGATAGACTTAACGCACATACAGTTGTAACAGATGCATTCAGATTATAGTAATTTAGGAGAAAGATCTTTCCATACATGATTAACTGGACTATCTAATTACCTATACCAGAGTACCTAGCATGGTCGATCGACATAGGTTTTATCGAAAATGTCGGTAACTTGTCATCGCTCACGAGCACGACTGCAGACCGCTTACGAACAAATAACAGTTCATATTTATTTGGTGCGCATTCTGACACGCACAAAATGAGAATAACGTATTGTTCTGAGGCGCGCGTTTTTTAATGGCGCGCTATCTGCAATGTGTTTATATTAATGTGTTTATATTATTGTTATTAATAAGATTGTTTTATTTTCTCAGTTATCTTTTTAATGGGGGTTCGTCGCACAAACGCACTTTAGAGAAAACCGCCACTGCCTGTACATACAAGTCGCAAATGCGCCCCACGGTTGAATTTGGCAGCCGCCTCTGGTTTGGAGCCACACAATACCTGAAAAACCCTTGTCTCTGTGCAGAAACGGGCGGTCCGTTTGATAGATTCTGCTAACTTAACGAACGGATTGCACTCTTTAGAGCACAGGCGTCGGGTGGGAATGCTATCCTTGTGCTACAGATATTTCAATGGAAGATGCTCCTAGGAATTAGCGTCATTGATCCCTTATGGTTGACATTTGTCACATGAGAACGGGTCACTTCTTCGACTTGTTCTTGTGGAACGATTTGCCGGCCTTTGTGTTTCCTTCTTCCTACAACATGGGACTCTTCAAGACCAATGTTCATTTCTTCCTGTCCTCAAAAAGGCCCTCCCACAGCATCTCAGATGCATAGACCCTGAGGAGAAATTATTTTACTCAGAGCCTACTATGTGGAGTTAATGCAAAAAAATGGTCACATGGTCTCAAATCTCGGCATTTTTACGTTGTGTACAAAGTAACGATATTAATATAAAAATAATAATAATCATATTCCAGGATGTGGGGAGGATAGTGCAATCCCACACGTCCCATAAAGTTATACATATTTACACAACAGATAAAGTAAAAAAAGTAAATAGAAAAGAAAAGAATGCCAGTCCAAAGTTACGGATTACACTTGTCCAAGAATCTTTCAGTTGATACCCATTTTTAGAGCTGCAATATTTTATTTTTTTCATTTAAAACAACTTAAAAGGGTGGACAAAATGAGCACAAAAATAATAATATCTTTAGCAAGAAAGCTTATAAAAGAGTTTTTCCCATAACGATACACTGGAGAGAAATAAAGTGATCCTTTTAACTCTCCAAGTTTATTCAAACCAAAGAAAGTTAGGATTTATTGTCTCAGGAAAGGTAGCGATTCGTCATCTGCCCATTTGATGGGGCAATATTTTATTCCCTCCTTTATAGCGAAAAATGTTTGTTGCCCTAAATGATACTTAAAAAATGTATAAAAAGAAATGGTGAAATATATATTCTAGTACAGTACAGGGGCATACTTTTCTTTTTACGGTCGTATATTGTTTTTGTTTTATAACATCCGTATATTAAACGGTTGTAAAGCCGACTTTTTGTTTTATGCGTCGAGCGTAAAAAAGTCGATTTGAATATACCGTCGAGAAACTAAGCGATGAATTATTCAAATTTAAAAAGAAAAAGGGTTTCCTCATGACGCGTAGTAAAAGTTTTTTTTAATGTTATACGAATAATACAAAACAAGAGAGCATCCCTCAGGTATCTGTTACTCGGGATTGTATTGCAGATTAAATAATGCACTTTTTCACATTAGCTTCTTTAGAATAATTCTCTTCAAGGACTGTGGTCATCTCTGGGGAGGCAGTGTGGAGGATATAATTTTTTTTATTTATTTTGTTATAAAAGTACATTCACAGTTTAAGAAAGCTTTGACTGTCCAACTAGGAAGGTCACCCATTCTAGGACAGTCAAATTGACAGGTTTCGTTTATATTAGGTAGTTAGGTACATGATCATTCATATACAGGGTGTCCGGGGGTAAAGTGCATTTACTTCGGGAGGTGATTCTACATGATGGTAGGAGTAAAAAAGATTAACAACTTTTTACAAAATTCCAACTTTTTTTTCCCATACAAAAGGACGTACCTACTAAAAATCCTTAGTGTGAGGTACGATCTGACTTGCTGAGAGCCTGCTGGTCGCTCGACTCGATTGTGATTGACCCGTATCGTAACAGCAGCAAATAATGTCGGCCGCACACGCCGGACTAGTTTTATCTTTTTACCTCAAAACTACACCTAAAATATGGAATTTTGAAAAAAGTTATTTATCTTTTTTACTTGTACTATCATGTAGATTCACCTCCCGAAGTTAATGCACTTTATCCCGGACACCCTGTATATGTAGTATTAAGTAAAGTTGACATTCACAAATTCCATTTATTAAGTATAGTTGAGACATAAGATTTAAGTTCTGGAAGGTAAAAGGTGTGAGGGGTGGGTAGGAATCTGATGGTCAGTGTGTCCGTCTATTTTAAAGATTCATCGTCCTTATTACAACTAATAACTATCGATCACGCTGAATTATTTAATTCAAATGTAAACAATTTTTTTAACAAAAATACAAACCGTTTATAACAATTATTTAACAAAAAATATGAACCGTAAAAGCATACTACTTGAGACACTCTTGAGATATATTTGATGATATTTTTCGTGTTACCTATGATTGTGGGTGTTAGATGTTTATATAATATAGGTATTTAGACTAACTTTAGGCAAAATAAACAACTCCATATATTTTAATTTACATTTCTCAAGTTACTCTCAAAGCTGTAATACTTGAGACGATGGTCGTTCAGTGTGAACACGAAATCATGCCTATCACGTAGAATACTGAAGACAACATTTTAAACTTAAAATTAGAAATGTGGTAATTTTATTTAAAAAACGTAAAATTAAGGTTATAAAATCACTTTTTTTAAAATGTAACCGACTAAAATTCATTTAAAATTTAAAATGCAATTAAAAATGTGGTGTAAACGTCTAAAGATATGGTGATATTATTAAAAATGTGCAACATGACATGAAGTACTAAAGTAAAAACGTGTCTCAAGTTTCAACGGCTGATTAAAAATATTATAGGCATTACCCTTTTTTCCGACTTGGAAATATTTTTTATGTATGGTTTTGAAATGGCAGACACTGAGACAAAAATAATGTTAAATAAATTTTAAAGTACTGATCACCGAAAAAGTTACTTCTTTTTTCTAGTGTTTTTTAGACAATTTCAAAATAATAAAGTGCCATCTACCCAAGGTTCATAGAAAATGAACTTAACGAGGTTAGCTCATCGAGGGGGTAGATCGATGATTGGCTAAGTCGTGACGTGACTTGAAGTCCATTCTCCACTGGCAGATTTGAATTTGCTACGATATAACTAATGGCATCTTTAAATGATTATACGATCATAAGTTGGTAATTATACTATCATTATTTATTAAAACTATTTTTAGATTTTTTTTTAATTCCTTTATTTTTCCCATATTTTACATTTTATATTTACATATTTTGAAAATTATAACAATAATGAGGGAACCCACTAAAGCGCAGCCTGTGCGTGGGTAATATAGTTGAAAGAAATTTTATTTAGTACCTAGAAAAAAACAAACAGTGGTATATAAAACAAAAACAATTTTTTTTAAACAGTTTGTATAAAAAGTGTATACAATAGTGTACGGTTAAATACGTGTACAGTGTAATAAATGATATACATTGTAATAATAGTTGTAAAGTTTGTGAGAAAAGTGATATTAAACTAAATAAATAGAGTTTTTACATCTGTATGGTTTAGCCATAATTTTAACTCTTTTATGTAATGCGGAAGTTTAGTTGCAACTTGAATATTTTTTGGTAAACTATTGAAGGTACGAGGTCCATTAAAGCTGCTGTGAGTTTGCATTTGTTTTGTGTGTGTTTGGGGTGTATAGAATACATTATTATTTCTAATGTTGAATCTGTTAACATTTTTTTCGAATTTGTTTATGTTTTTAAATATATATTTCATAGTTTGCAGTATAAATAGTTTACGGAGACTGAATAGTTTAGATTCTTTGTATAAAGCATCTGTCGAAAATGTTTTTATTCTATTATACATAATTTTGATTATATAATTTTGAGTTGTTTGTAAAGGTTTTATAAAAGCATCAAGCGCACCACCCCATCCTATTATTCCATACATGAGTGAAGATTGTACCAGAGAAAAATAAATCATTTTCAATTTGTCAATATTCAATACTTCTTTAAGTTTGTAAAATATGTACGTAAGATATCTCAATTTAGAAACGGTATTATTAATTTGTGATTGCCAATTTAAATTTGTATCAATACATATACCCAAATATTTGATCTTTTCAACTTTTCCAATTTCAGAGCAAGTTGAGCATATTACTTGATTACAGTTAGCATTATGAAGAATTAAAGGGAAATAATCCTTGGATGATCACTTCGTTAACTTAACTATATCGTTGTTAGTCGATGAATATGATACGGTTAAATATGACCGAATCGGATAGAGACTCAGTTGGTTTTAAAGCGAAAGTCCTGGGTTCGAGTCCCAGATGTGACCGTATCTTTTTCTAATTTTTCGGTTCGCTAATATTGTCTTCATTTAATTAAATACATTTTTTACAAATCGCTGTTCCGGAAGAACAACGTTACAACTGCAAAAAAATATAATTTTACAAAATAGCAAAAAAACGTGTGTATGCGACAATAGTGTGTATGCGACAGAGAATAATGGCATAACAAATGTTCGTAGAATACGTAATTTTCTTTCAATCATCAGAGGTTAGAATTATATCTGACTAACTGATACGAGCAATTACGTTATCGTTCCCCGCATAAATTATTTTCTCTTTCAGAAGACGTAACGTTTGATTTCTGTCACTAAGAACACTTACGTCACTGTTCCACACAATATAACACTCCTCTAATCACCCATCAACACGACTGAAGCTTGCGGCGTTGTTGCCTTGAAGGAAGATAACAAACAGCTGTAATTTCATCTACGACGTAAACACTACCTTCTGGCAGTCCGAATAAGAACTACAGTCATGTCATTGTTCCCCAGTGCGCCCAATGATTTTCTGAGACCATATTTTACCAATTTTTGCAGTCGCGGCATTGTTCTTCCGGAACAGCGATATGTATTTCCAGTGAGTGTTATTCTCTTCATGTGTAATTTTGTCCGAGGATAATTATTCCCTCCATGTATAATTCTGGCAGCGTAATATTTGTACGTGAAATTCCCGCCTGTGTAATTTCGTTCTGACACCGTTATAAAATGACATATTGTATCTATTAATTAGAATTGACTCCTTTTTTGGCAACCGGTAAGTTCTATGACCCTGAACTCTGAGTCGCGGATTCAAATCCTAGTGAGAGCCACACATATTTCAAATCAATTTATTCCAAAGTTCATCACCCTGTCCAGAAACGACCACTTGGAACCATAATATTGTATGTAAAAGTTTACCACCTCAGGATAATTTTTTCGCTCTTCGGAACAACTGATTTAAGTCTTTTATTAAATGAAGACAATATAAGCGAAACTCAATCGAAAATCTGGAAACAGAAAAATCAGAAAAAGATATTGACACCTCTGGGACTCGAAAGCAAGAGATCCTGTGTTCGAGTCCCAAAGGTGTCAATATCTTTTTCTAATTTTTCTGTTTCCAGATTTTCGATGGAGTTTCGCTTATATTGTCTTCATTTAATTAAATATTACAATTTGAGGTTTTACTCATAAAGTTATAATAAAAATAAAATATTCATCCTAGACTTGTAGAAAAGTCAATAGATGTCGCATATTAAATAAAATGGATGAAGATTTATCCAGACACCATCTAGAGAGCATTTAGTTCGGGTTTGAATCTTGCAATCATACATAAAGATAGTAGGCAATAATATATGCGTCAAGAAAATGAAGATAATGTGGGTGGTACTTAGTCGAAGTATGATACAGTAAAAAATTACCGAATTTGACATCGACACCGTGGCGCAGTGGTTAGCGCATTCGCCCGGAAAGCAAGAGGTCCGGGGTTCGAGTCTCAGAGATGTCAATATCTTTTTCTATTTCCAGATTTTCGATTGAGTTTCGCTTATACTGTCTGCATTTAATTAATACAATTTGAGGCTTAACTCATAAAGTTAAAATAAAATATGTCTATGATATGTCTCATAAAATTTGTTGTGTCTCTCTTACAGCGAGAAATGTGATGTAAACGATGTTAGAAAGCGAACACTTCACACGCTTTATATTTAAAGCTAAGAGTTAACCACAAA
This sequence comes from Limnephilus marmoratus, assembly GCA_917880885.1. Lineage (NCBI taxonomy): Eukaryota > Metazoa > Arthropoda > Insecta > Trichoptera > Limnephilidae > Limnephilus > Limnephilus marmoratus. Next base: position 23,697,189 of record OU862921.1, on the reverse strand, counting down.
AGAAGTAAAATATACACCTTTATGAAATCAAAATTTTGGATCGCGATTTGAAAAAAAAAATTAAACTTTGGAAATTTTTTATTAATAATTTTTACATGTTACGACAAAAAAATTGAGATGACAATAACGTTTTAAAACGGATGTGTTATCCGTAACAAAATGTGTAGGTACAAAAATAATATATCTTTATTCAATAAAATTGACAACATTACAACTAAAAAAGTACATGTTCAATGTAGATTACAAATAGATTACATCAGTACAAAAAAATTAACAAGTAGAAAGTAATGTAAGATCGGTTACACAGAAGTAGCATAATTATATAATATTTTTAGTTGTGCATAGCCTGCCTCACTAGGTGAACCTGTATTGAGGCAGAATTTTTTGTAAATTGTTTCTCACAATTTTATCTATGGTTTTTTATAAATGTATAATGTGGGTTTCGATACAGCACAAACTTTATTTTAGTTTACATTATTGTTTGTATATATGTACACAATAGAAAAACTGCAAGGTTATTACTAGATACAATAACTACTGTCAATGACAGAGCGTTTGGGTGAGAGCATCAGTATTAAAATATATTAAATTATATGTGTTCCTATTTTTTTCATTGTCAATAATGTTAGTTATAAAAACGTATGGCGTGTGACTTTTCAATCTTTTTTATGTGTGCATGTAAAATTTTTATATTTCAAAAAGTATATGTTTGATTTAAATTTGAAAGCGTGTTTTTAGTTAACAAACCTTCATAAACACTTTATAGTTTTCAGATATGTTCAAAAATATTCTATTTGTTTGGATTTTATCGCAAAGTGGAAATATTTAGACTCTCTGACAAAATATGGTCAAGCAAATCTGAATACGAATAGTCAAGTAGAGTGATAAATAATTATCAACTAGCTTTTGCCCGTTGCAGATGCAACTAACGGGTTAAAACACTATGCGATTTGACGTGTGAACGTGGATGAAGCGAGGAGGAGTGTGTGTTAAATTAAATATATGAAGAAAAAACGATGTTTGAATGCGGATGAAGCGAGGAGTGAGCGCCTACAAAGGGAACAGGTAGTCGACGAACGGTTTAGCAATGCATAATTTCATGATGCCAGAGCTCATTATTTTTTATAGAATGAATCGACTGGATGCGCACATCAAATCCCAAAAGTTTCATCGCAATCGGATGAAAGGTTTAGCAATGCATAATTTCTTGATGCCAGAGCTCACTATTGTATACAAAAACCATTGCGGGCATGCATACATCAAATCCCCAAAGTTTTATCGCAATTGGATGAACGGTTTAGCAATGCGTAATTTCATGACGCCAGAGCTCACTATTTTATATTAAAAAAAATAATCGAGGGAATGCGCACATCATAGTGGAAGGTACTCTCAGTATCGCCCTGGTGTAAGACCACCATTCAGAATTGAAACGTTACTTGAAATGGCTTCTGCCGTGTTTGGTAACCAGATCTGAATAGCCAGGTACTTCTCCACCTTCCTCTTTCCTATCTCCTTCCCCTCCCCACTGCCTTCAGCCTCACAACATACCCCAATTGGGGACGCCATAGTCCCACTGGCTCCAGACGGGAGCAGTTGGGACTCTTGTGCGGTATTCATGTAAAAAAAAATCAAATCCCCAAAGTCAGAGAAGCCAGATCCAGAGCTCACCATTTTATACAGAAAGAATCGAAGGGATGCGCACACAGTGTCCCCAAAGTTTCCTCGCAATCGGATGAACAGTTTAGCAATGCATAATTTCGTGATGTCAGAGCTCATTATTTTATATAGAAACCAATGAATTGTTCCCGGGGCGGCGGTACCAATCCCACATTGAATGATTATCATAAAAATGAAATATACAAAAAAGCGCTATATAAATTTATCATTTTTGATAAAAAATATATGGTACTAATGTTTAGAGGTACCTGCACGTACGTAAAAAAAATATTAAATTTATTTAGGCTGGGTTGTTCAAAACAATATTTAAAAATCTCCAATTTTTCAAGTTAATTTAAACGTTCTGTGAAAGTTCTGTTCAAATTCTATTCAAGTTCTGTAATTATTTTATACATTTACAAAAAAATACATAAGCAATATCATCAGATGATACAGAGTTGTTATGTGCAGGTTACCTGCACGTATGTAAAAAAACATATGAAATATATTTAGGCTGGGTTCTGTGAAAGTTCTGTTCAAATTCTATTGAAGTTCCGTAATTATTTCTGTTTTGAAATAATGAGTATAAATAAATAATAATAAATATAATAAGTTTTGATGTTTTGAATAAATAAAACTCGCCCATTGCGTGAAAATAAACTTGACTAATTTAAAAATAACGTTCCTACCAACAGTGGTTGTCAAGAAGCAACCTCCGTGTACCCACATATTTCAAAAAGTGATCATCTAGGGTGATTTTTTCATTTCATATCATGAATTTTCGATTTAAAATTTAAAGGAAAGAATATCCTCACATAAGCCGGTACCTACCTAGTACATACCGAGAAAAATAATATTTGTGTAGGTACCTACGTGTTTTCTCAATAAATACTTGGCGAATTTGCAATAATTCGATAGAACGGTAGGTACCTACCGTGTTATAAATGTAATATCAATGCTGCATTACCTACTTATTTGATTTTCAATGGAATTAAGTACCTACGTAAGTACCTGATTTGGTTTCTCAAAACCTCGGATAATATGGATGCTGCATTAACTACTGTTTATTTTCTACGTGTAAATCCTTCATATTTTAAACGCCAGTAGGTACCTACCTCGAGTTCATATTAACTGGCTGGAAAATTATGCATTGTCGATGATAGATCGATTTCGGCAAATGTCAGAAAAATTTCAATCTTTAATGCAATATAGTGTAATATTTTGAATGGAATGCGGTACATGTCGCAACTTTAAAAGTTTCTAAAACTTGTATTTTTACAATTTATTGAAAAACATCTCGGTCAAAATATTTTTTTACGCTGTAATCTGCGTTCCCGCAAAGAGCCTTTAAAATGTCCATTTTTCTACGTTATTTTGAATAAAGCCGTAAAATTAATAAATCCCTAGCAAATACAGTTTTGTATGGGAGGTGAACTTTTCTGACGCACTGAAATATTCGACATTTTTTAACGGGTGAACCTGTCGGCAGAAAATATAACTGAGGCCGAATTTCTTCGTCGGTGAGAGATCTAATTGTAGTTTTCGCCGTTGGGTGCGCTGTTAATCCTGCATCATCTTTTTTGTATGAAATCTGGTCCTCAATCGGGACACGACCCTGTCTGAATCCGCTTCGAGCGAAAGTGACCCTTAAGGTGGTTGAAACGTAAAGGGCAGAGTGGTCGTTTTTAGCGCGGCAAAAAAAGTGAGGCGTCTCCAAACTGTGTATTAATATATACTAGCGGGGCCCGTTGCAAAAATGCAACTAACGGGTTAAAAAATTATGCGATTTGCGTGTGAACGTGGATGAAGCGAGGAGGAGTGTGTGTTAAATTAAATATATGAAGAAACCTGAAGTTACAGTGACCTTGCAACGCATGCCGTGTACCCGTTGTATATAATGTTATGTAGTGCAGCGCTTGCATTAAAATGTAATTTCCCAGGAATTTGAATAGAACCATTACAGTTAAGTTGACCATGAGGTTACAGTGACCTTGCAACGCATGCCGAGCAACCGTTGTATATCATTTTATATATTGCAGGCACTTGCTTTAAAATGTTATTTCCCGGGAATGGGGATGGAACCATTACAGTTAAGTTGACCCCGAGGTTACAGTGACCTTGCAACGCATGCCGGGAACCCGTTGTATATAATGTTTTAATATAGTGCAGACGTTTGCAAGGCGCTTGCATTATAATGTAGTTTCCCGGAACTTGGAATGGAACCGTTACAGTTAAGTTGACCCCGAGGTTACAGTGATCTTGCAACGCATGCCGGGTAACCGTTGTATATAATGTTATGTAGAAATAAAAATCCCCAAAGATGACCTTTATTGGATAACCAACACTCATGCCGTAGGTCACCCTAAGTGGTTCGCTACGTTTGGTGATTTAGTAGGGGTGCCCGGATTTATGGGGTGAGGTTTGTCTAGGTCTTGGAGGCGGATGACCAGGACACACTGAACCCCAGATTCCTACCCACCCCTTAAACCCTTTTCCTTCTCAGAACTCTCATCTCCTTCTTTGCCTTAAAAAACCCTCCATCCAGCATCTCCAAAGATGACATGACCGTGAGGGAAATTATTTTCCTCAGGGTCTCCTGTGTGGAGCTTTTTCCTCCCCCCCTCTCGCGCCTCATTAATTCATTCCCGGTACATTTAGTTTTCAAAAAGCGAGAAATGTGCACCTACTTCGGTCGCCCGGTTCATTATTGTATCCCGATTGATCATTATTGTATTCAGAAACCATCGCGGGAATGCACACATCAAATTCCAAAAGTCTCATCGCAATCGGATGAACCAACACCGCTGTCATAGGTCACCCAAGTGGTTCGCTACGATTGATGACTTAGCAGGGGTGCCCGGGTTCATGGGATGAGGTTTGTCTAGGTCTTGGTGGCGGATACGTTTGACCAACCACATGGCGGGCTGGATCGGAGGAGACTGATTGAGGGAGGCTTTTTATCTCTCCAGCCAGATTCTCTCAACCCTTCGCCTCGCACCGCAGTGTGAGGAATAGATTCATACGTCCGTTACTCCTGGCGACACTGACCCTCAGATTCCTACCCACCCCTCATACCCTTTTCCTTCTTATATCTTCTTCTCCTTTCTTTCCCTCAAAAAACCTTCGACACAGCATCCTCAAAGATGACATAGGCCCCTAGGGAAATTGTTTTCCTCGGTGCCTCCTGTGTGGAGCTAATATAAAAAAAAGTTTAGCAATGCATAATTTTATGATGCCAGAGCTCACTATTGTATATAGAAACCAATGAATGGTTCCCGGGGCGGCGATACCAATTCCACGTTGAATGATTATCATTAAAATACAAAATACAAAAAAAAGCGGTATGTAAATTTAATATTTTTGAAAAAAATTATACCATTCAACTTCAAGCAATTTTATTATACATTTACAAAAAATTCATAAGCAATTTCATCAGATTCTGAGTTGTTATGTGCATGTAGGTACCTGCATAGATTCTATGTAGAGTTACCTGCACATACGTAAAAAAAAACATATGAAATATATTTAGCCTGGGTTTTTCAAAAAAATTATTTAAAAATCTTCAGTTTTTCAAGTTAATTTTAACGTTCTGTGAAAGTTCTGTTCAAATTCTATTCAAGTTCCGTAATTATTTCTATTTTGAAACAATAGTATAAATAAATAATAATAAATATTATAAGTTTTGAAGATAATTGAATAAATAAAAATCGCACATTACGTGAAAATGAACTTAATTAATTTAAAAATAATGTTCCTACAAACAGTGGTTATCCAGAAGCAACCTCCGTGTTCCTACATATTTCAAAAATTACCATCTTGGATGATTTTTTTCATTTCATATCTTTAATTTTCGATTTAACATAGCCGGTAAATCGAAAGCCGGTACCTACCTAGTACATACCGAGAAAAATAATGGTGGTGTAGGTACTTACGCGTTTTCTCAATAAATACTTAGCGAATTAGCAATAATTCAATAGAACGGTAGGTACCTACCGCGATTTTCTGCATTTAAATCATTCACATTTTAAACGCCAGTACCTACCTCGAGTTTATATTAACTGGCTGGAAAATTATGCATTGTTGATGATAGATCGATTTCAGAAAATGTCAGAAAAATTTCAATATTTGATGCAATATAGTGTAACATTTTAAATGGGAAGCTACACATGTTTTTATTTTAAAAGTTTCTTAAACTTGTATACTTTCTATTTAATCAAAAACATTTCGTGCAAAATGTTTGTTTTCGCCGCAATCTAAGTTCCCGCAAAGGGCCTTTAAAATGTCATTTTTTGTACGTTATTTTTGAGATAGCCGTTTAATTGATTGAAATAAATTCCTAGTGAAATCAGTTTTGTATGGGAAATCTCTTTACTAAACGGTTCGACGTTTTTTAACGGGTGAACCTGTCGGCGAGAAATATAACTGAGGTCGAATTTCTTCGTCGGTGAGAGATCTAATTGTAGTTTTCGCCGTTTGGGTGCGCTGTTAACCCCGCATCATCTTTTTATATGAAATCTGGTCTGACCGGCAGAGATCGCCGTCCGTGCCCCCTTTCGGGCCAAATTGATCTCTGCGGTCGGTGAAACTCGAGGAGCGGAGGTCGATTATCGCCTGCGGGCCGAGGCGGGCGAGGGAAATCGAAAGGGCGTAAGCGTCTTTTTCGTTTTTAAGCGACAATACGCCGTGAGGTCTTGCGGATCGAGGGGGAAAAGAGTCGATTATCGGATCACCAAAACGCGTTTTTTTGGAACGGCCGTTTGTATGAAATCCCGGTCCACGCGCCTTGCTCGGCCAAATCGACCCCTGCGGTCGGTGAAACTGGACAGGCAGAGCGGTCGATTTTCGCGTGTACCCGGACGATTAAAAAAAAAAGTGAGTTTTCCTGACCTACCCCAAAACCAAACATTAATATATATACTAGGTTTTGCCCGTTGCAGAAGCAACTGATGGGTTAAAACATTATGCGATTTGACGTGTGAACGTGGATAAAGCGAGGAGGAGTGTGTGTTAAATTAAATATATGAAGAAACCTTAGTTCACAGTGACCTTGCAACGCATGCCGGGTACCCGTTGTATATAATGTTATGTAGTGCAGCGCTTGCATTAAAATGTAATTTGCAAGGAATTGGAATGGAACCATTACAGTTAAGTTGACCCCGAGGTTACAGTGACCTTGCAACGCATGCCGAGTAACCGTTGTATATCATGTTATATATTGCAGGCACTTGCTTTAAAATGTTATTTCCCGGGAATTGGGATGGAACCATTACAGTTAAGTTGACCCCGAGGTTACAGTGACCTTGCAACGCATGCCGTGTACCCGTTGTATATTAAGTTATAAATTGCAGGCGCTTGCATTAAAATTTTATTTCCCGGGAATCGGGATGGAACCATTACAGTAAAGTTGACCCCGAGGTTACAGTGACCTTGCAACGCATGCCAGGTACCCGTTGTTTATAATGGTATATATTACAGGCGCTTGCATTATAATGTTGTTTTCCGAGATTCGGGATGGAACCATTACAATTTTAATGGACCCCGAGGTTAAAGTGGCCTTGCAACGCATGCCGGGTACCCGCTGTATATAATTTATTTATTTACGCACAAAAAGTCCATTAATCTCCCTCTTATCCTTTCCCTTGTTACCATAATTATTGGAAGGCTTTTGACCTCTCCAGCCAGATTCTCCCAACCCTTCAGCTTGCACCGCAGTGTGAGGAATAGATTCATACGTCCGTCTCTCCTGGCCACTGTCCCCCAGATTCCTAAACACCCCTCAGACCTTTTTCCTTCCCATATCTTCTTCTCCTTCCTTTCCCTTAAAAAACCCACCCCACAGCATCCTCAAAGATGACGCAGGCCCCTAGGATTTAGAACGGGCCTTTTCTTGTGTAATTTCATGATGCCAAAGCTCACTATTGTATTCTGAAACTGTATGTATTTGTCTAGATCTTGGTGGCGGATACGTTCGCCCAACCACTGCGTGGCGGGCTGGATCGGAGGAGACTGATTGAGGGAGGCTTTTTATCTCTCCAGGCAGATTCTCTCAACCCTTCGCCTTGCACCGCAGTGTGAGGAATAGATTCATGCGTCCATCATTCCTGGCCACACTGACCCCCAGATTCCTTAACACCCCTCATACCTTTTTCCTTCCCATATCTTCTTCTCCTTCCTTTCCCTTAAAAACCCTCCGCTCAGCATCCTCAAAGATGACATAGGCCCCTAGGGAAATTGTTTTCCTTGGAGTCTCCTGTGTGGAGCTAATGTAAAAAAAAGTTTAACACTGCATAATTTCATCCTGAGTTCTCCCCAAGGTTTCAGTGATCTTGCAACGCATGCCGGGTACCCGTGTTATATAATGTTATGTAGAAATACAAATCCCCAAAATTGACCTTTATTGGATAACCAACACCTCTGCTGTAGGTCACCCCAAGTGGTTCGCTACGTTTGGTGATTTAGTAGGGGTGCCCGGGTTCATGGGGTGAGGTGTGTCTAGGTCTTGGAAGCGGATACGTTTGACCAACCACTGCGTGGCAGACTGGATCGGAGGAGACTGATTGAGGGGGGATCTCGACCTCTCCAGCCAGATTCTCCCAATCCTTTGCCATGTACCGCAGTGTGAGGAATAGATTCATAAGTCCGTTACTCCTGGCCACACTGACCCCCAGATTCCTACCCACCTCTCATACCCTTTTCCTTCCCATATCTTCTTCTCCTTCCTTTCCCTTAAAATACCCTCCGCACAGCATCCTCAAAGATGACGTAGGCCCCTAGGGAAATTGTTTTCCTTGGAGCCTAATGTGAAAAAAAGTTTAACACTGTTGAGTTGTAAAAAAAAGGTTAAAAATCTTCCATTTTTTCAAGTTACTTTTTACGTTCTGTGAAAGTTCTGTTCAAATTCTAAGAGGCTTCTGACCTCTCCAGCCAGGTTCTCCCAACCCTTCGCCTTGCACCGCAGTGTGAGGAATAGATTCATACATCCGTCACTCCTGGCCACACTGACCCCCAGATTCCTACCCACCCCTTATACCTTTTTCCTTCCCACATCTTCTTCTCCATCCTTTCCCTTGAAAAACCCTCCGCACAGCATCCTCAAAGATGACATAGGCCCCTAGGATTCAGAACGGGCCTTTACTCGCGTAATTTCGTGATGCCAGAGATCATTATTGTATTCAGAAACTGTATGTATTTGTCTAGGTCTTGAAAAAAATGTATTTGTCTAGGTCTTGGTGGAGGATACGTTTGCCCAACCACTGCATGGCGGGTTGGATCGGAGGAGACTGATTGAGGAAGGATTTTGACCTCTCCACCCAGATTTTCCCAACCCCTCGCCTTGCACCGCAGTGTGAGGAATAGATTCATACGTCCGTCACTCCTGGCCACACTGACCCCCAGATTCTTACCCACCCCTCATACCTTTTTCCTTCCCATATCTTCTCCTCCACCATTTCCCTTAAAAAACCCTCCACACAGCATCCTCAAAGATGACATAGCACTGCGTGGCGGGTTGGATTGGAGGAGACTGATTAAGGGAGGATTTCGACCTCTCCACCCAGATTCTCCCAACCCTTCGCCTTGCACCGCAGTGTGAGGAATAGATTCACACGTCCGTCACTCCTGGCCACACTGACCCCCAGATTTCTTAACACCCCTCATACCCTTTTCCTTCCCATATCTTCTTCTCCTTCCTTTCCCTTAAAAACCCTCCGCACAGCATCCTCAAAGATGACATAGGCCCCTAGGGAAATTGTTTTCCTTGGAGCCTCCTGTGTGGGGCTAATGTAAAAAAAAAAGTTTAACACTGCATAATTTCATCCTGAGTTCTACCTGAGGTTGCAGTGACCTTGTAACGCATGCCGGGTACCCTTTGTATATAATTTTATAATACATTGCATGCGTTTGCAAGGCGCTTGCATTTTAATGTAGTTTCCCGGAACTTGGAACGGAACCATTACAGTTAAGTTGACCCCGAGGTTACAGTGATGTTGCAACGCATGCCGGGTACCCGTTGTTTATAATGTTATGTAGAAATACAAATCCCCAAAGTTGACCTTTATTGGATAACCAACACCTATGCCGTAGGTCACTCCAAGTGGTTCGCTACGTTTGGTGATTTAGTAGGGGTGCCCGGGTTCATGGGGTGAGGTTTGTCTAGGTCTTGGATGTGGATGACCAGGACACACTGAACCCCAGACCCCTACCCATCCCTTAAACTTTTTTCCTTCCCAGAACTCTCATCTCCTTCTTTGCCTTAAAAAACCCTTCACCCAGCATCTCCAAAGATGACATGACCCTGAGGGAAATTATTTTCCACAGGGTCTCCTGTGTTGAGCTCATGTAAAAAAATAATTAAATGCATATAAATTCACCTTTCATTGCCGTTACATTTAGTTTTCAAACAGCTCGCGTGCCACCTATTGAAATATTTTTATGCAAATTTCGTAATGCCAAAGCTCACCAGCCAATAAACAAACATATCAAAAAAAGAATTATTCAATTTGGTGCAGTCTTTCGGAAGTTATACGCGTACATACATTTCGACGATTCATTTTTATGCAAACTTCATAATGCCAGAGCTCACCAGTAGTTTTTTACAAAACATTGTCCTAACAGTGTCGAAGACAACAAAAAAAGATTTATTCAATTTGGTGCAGTCTTTCGGAAGTTATGCGCGTACATACATTTCCGGGATTCATTTGTATGCAAATTTCATAATGCCAGAGCTCACCAGTAGTTTTATACAAACTTTATCCGAACAATAAGGAACGCAACAAAAAAAGAATTATTCAATTACGTGCAGTCGTTCTGAAGTTATGAGCGTACTTACATTTCGGCGAATCATTTTTAAACAAATTTCGTTATGCCAGAGCTCACCAGTAATTTTATTCAAACCTTGTCCTAATATTAGCACATACAACAAAGAAAGAACTATCCAATTTGGTGCATTGGCTCGGAAGCTATGCGCATATATAGATTTCGGCGATTAATTTTAAACAAATTTTATAATTCCAGAGCTCATTTAGTTTATACAAACCTTGCCTGAACAATAACGAAACCAACGCAAAAATAATTATCCAATTTGCTCCAGTCGTTCATGAGCTATAATTTATAGATGATACCCGTGGATAATTATTTATCCGTTTATGTAATTTTCAGGGTACCTACCTAGTTCATCAAAATATTCTAAAATAATATTTTATCTATATGGCAAGACAACCGTTAAAAGTTGTCATAACCACCTGAAGCAAAGCCTGAAAATCGAACACCTGCGCTGGTTTAAGAACATTTCCCATACAAATTACGTCAGCTAACGCTGTCAGGGCCTCGCTGAAATCTTGCGGTGGTTTTGGATGATGTTCCATGTTCAGTATTGCAAGGTTGGAAAAAATTACATAAAGATTTAAAATATCTACCGATTTAACAGGCTGAAAACCATGTGCATTATGGATGTTATTGAATTTTTCGCAAATGTCAATATAATTGCAAAGTTTGACGCGACATTGTGAAACATTTTAAATGGGAAGCTACACATGTTTTTATTTTAGAAGTTTCTTAAACTTGTATACCTTCTATTTACTCAAAAACATTTCGTGCAAAATGTTTGTTTTCGCCGCAATCTAAGTTCCCGCAAAGGGCCTTTAAATGTCAATTTTTCTACGATATTTTCGAGAACGCCCTTAAAAAAATTCGAATAAATCCCTAGAAAAATCAGTTTTGTATGGGAAATCTCTTTACTAAACGATTCGACGTTTTTTAACGGGTGAACCTATCGGCAGGAAATATAACTGAGGCCGAATTTCTTCGTCGGTGAGAGATCTAATTGTAATTTTCGCCGTTTGGGTGCGCTGTTAACCCCGCATCATCTTTTTATATGAAATCTGGTCTGACCGGCAGAGATCGCCGTCCGTGCCCCCTTTCGGGCCAAATTGATCTCTGCGGTCGGTGAAACTCGAGGAGCGGAGGTCGATTATCGCCTGCGGGCCGAGGCGGGCGAGGGAAATCGAAAGGGCGTAAGCGTCTTTTTCGTTTTTAAGCGACAATACGCCGTGAGGTCTTGCGGATCGAGGGGGAAAAGAGTCGATTATCGGATCACCAAAACGCGTTTTTTTGGAACGGCCGTTTGTATGAAATCCCGGTCCACGCGCCTTGCTCGGCCAAATCGACCCCTGCGGTCGGTGAAACTGGACAGGCAGAGCGGTCGATTTTCGCCTGTACCCGGACGATTAAAAAAAAAAGTGAGTTTTCCTGACCTACCCCAAAACCAAACATTAATATATACTAGGTTTTGCCCGTTGCAGAAGCAACTGACGGGTTAAGACACTATGCGATTTGACGTGTGAACGTGGATGAAGCGAGGAGGAGTGTGTGTTAAATTAAATATATGAAGAAACCTGAGTTCACAGTGGCCTTGCAACGCATGCCGGGTACCCGTTGTATATAATGTTATGTAGTGCAGCGCTTGCATTAAAATGTAATTTCCCAGGAATTGGAATGGAACCATTACAGTTAAGTTGATCCCGAGGTTACAGTGACCTTGCAACGCATGCCGAGTAACCGTTGTATATCATGTTATATATTGTAGGCACTTGCTTTAAAATATTATTTCCCGGGAATTGGGATGGAACCATTACAGTTAAGTTGACCCCGAGGTTACAGTGACCTTGCAACGCATGCCGTGTACCCGTTGTATATTATGTTATAAATTGCAGGCGCTTGCATTAAAATTTTATTTCCCGGGAATCGGGATGAAACCATTACAGTAAAGTTGACCCCTAGGTTACAGTGACCTTGCAACGCATGCCGGGTACCCGTTGTATATAATGTTATATAGTGCAGGCGCTTGCATTATAATGTAGTTTCCGGGGACTTGGGATGGAACCATTACAGTTTAGTTGACCCTGAGGTTAAAGTGGCCTTGCAACGCATGCCGGGTACCCGTAGTATATAATGTTACATAGTGCAGGCGCTTGCATTATAATGTAGTTTCCCAAGACTTCGGATGGAAACATTACAGTTTTATTGACCCCGAGGTTAAAGCGGCCTTGCAACGCATGCCGGGTACCCGTTGTATATAATTTTATAAAGTGCATAATTTTATAATGTTGTTTCCCGGGACTTGGTAGGGAACCATTACGGTTTAGTTGACCCCGAAGTTAAAGTGGCCTCGCAACGCATGCCGGGTACCCGCTGTATATAATTAATTTATTGACGCACAAATAGTCCATTAACAATAACAATCGGTTGCACGGTTTAGCAGTGCAAAATTTCATTATGCCGGAGCTCACTATTGTAGTTGTATTGTATTTCATTTTGCAAGTGTAAGTACTAAGTAGGTACTTTGTTGTAATATTTCACCAAAACGACGCCATTATGCTGTTGAGCATAAAATAATTTTCACTATAAATAAATTCATTCAATATCATGTTTTGATTTTAAAATGAAAAAAGTCCCTGCAAGTAAGTACCTACCTAGAACACGCGTAATTATTTTTTTTATTTAACAATGTCCAAATAGAACACACCTAAAAATAAAAAAAATAATTAATAAAAAAAAAATTGACAATTCTTAAAATTTTTCAAGTAAATTTCAGTTCTAGAAAGTTCCGTTCGAGTTCTGTAATTATTTCAGTTTTGTGATGTAACTGGCCTATAATGATAAAAAACAGAATTTGAGTAGAACCAAAACAGAACGTGAAAATTAACTTAAAAAAGTTCAATTATTCAGTATCATCGAAATAACCTTACCTTAGTATTTATTGCATGAAAACCTAATTCGTTGTGTAGGTACCCATTCAGGTAGCTACCTGCGCATTTCCTTAGATTCCGGCAATCTTTGCTTTTTTCATCATATTTGCAATACTACCGAAATAAGTAGGTACCTACCCGGAATGAATAACGTGTTAATTTTAACTGGCCACCAATATTTAAACTTCCGATGGAATCTGTGAGCGCGTGTTTTGATGATTTTTTTTCGGAAAATTTCGAGTTTTGTCTGCATCTCCTGACGTATTTTATATGAGAATCGTATGTTTTATTGTTATCAAAAGTTGCGGAATCTTTCCGGCTTTCGTATTTTTTAAAAACATCTAGCCCGGAATCGTTTTTTCGGCGGCAATGTCGTTTTCCGAAAAACAACGACCCAAACCGCCGAGAGTTCCGTTTTGTTAGGCTAAAAATTTGACATCTAAGATTTTGACCATAGACCTAGCATTTTCCTTTGAGGAAAATGCTAAGTCTTTTTTTGTCATTTTTTTTTTGAAACGCTATCTGTCGGCGGGAAATACAACCGAGCCGAATCGAGTGATTCGAGTAGAGCTTCTAGTTTTCGCCGCCGATTCGTATCGGAGAATAAATCCCTGTATATATTTCATTTTGTCGAAAAAAAAGTGCTTACAGTTTTCATTCGGAATTTGCTTCAACCGAAAGTGAACCTTGAGGTGGGTGAAACGCAAAGGGCGTACTGGTCGTTTTTGCGTCGACGAAAAAGTGAGCTTTTCCCGACCTACCCCAAAACCAAGCATTAATATATATACTAGGTTTTGCCCGTTGCAGAAGCAACTGACGGGTTAAGACACTATGCGATTTGACGTGTGAACGTGGATGAAGCGAGGAGGAGTGTGTGTTAAATTAAATATATGAAGAAACCTGAGTTCACAGTGGCCTTGCAACGCATGCCGGGTACCCGTTGTATATAATGTTATGTAGTGCAGCGCTTGCATTAAAATGTAATTTCCCAGGAATTGGAATGGAACCATTACAGTTAAGTTGATCCCGAGGTTACAGTGACCTTGCAACGCATGCCGAGTAACCGTTGTATATCATGTTATATATTGCAGGCACTTGCTTTAAAATATTATTTCCCGGGAATTGGGATGGAACCATTACAGTTAAGTTGACCCCGAGGTTACAGTGACCTTGCAACGCATGCCGTGTACCCGTTGTATATTATGTTATTAATTGCAGGCGCTTGCATTAAAATTTTATTTCCCGGGAATCGGGATGAAACCATTACAGTAAAGTTGACCCCTAGGTTACAGTGACCTTGCAACGCATGCCGGGTACCCGTTGTATATAATGTTATATAGTGCAGGCGCTTGCATTATAATGTAGTTTCCGGGGACTTGGGATGGAACCATTACAGTTTAGTTGACCCTGAGGTTAAAGTGGCCTTGCAACGCATGCCGGGTACCCGTAGTATATAATGTTACATAGTGCAGGCGCTTGCATTATAATGTAGTTTCCCAAGACTTCGGATGGAAACATTACAGTTTTATTGACCCCGAGGTTAAAGCGGCCTTGCAACGCATGCCGGGTACCCGTTGTATATAATTTTATAAAGTGCATAATTTTATAATGTTGTTTCCCGGGACTTGGTAGGGAACCATTACGGTTTAGTTGACCCCGAAGTTAAAGTGGCCTCGCAACGCATGCCGGGTACCCGCTGTATATAATTAATTTATTGACGCACAAATAGTCCATTAACAATAACAATCGGTTGCACGGTTTAGCAGTGCAAAATTTCATTATGCCGGAGCTCACTATTGTAGTTGTATTGTATTTCATTTTGCAAGTGTAAGTACTAAGTAGGTACTTTGTTGTAATATTTCACCAAAACGACGCCATTATGCTGTTGAGCATAAAATAATTTTCACTATAAATAAATTCATTCAATATCATGTTTTGATTTTAAAATGAAAAAAGTCCCTGCAAGTAAGTACCTACCTAGAACACGCGTAATTATTTTTTTTATTTAACAATGTCCAAATAGAACACACCTAAAAATTAAAAAAATAATTAATAAAAAAAAAAATTACAATTCTTAAAATTTTTCAAGTAAATTTTCAGTTCTAGAAAGTTCCGTTCGAGTTCTGTAATTATTTCAGTTTTGTGATGTAACTGGCCTATAATGATAAAAAACAGAATTTGAGTAGAACCAAAACAGAACGTGAAAATTAACTTAAAAAAGTTCAATTATTCAGTATCATCGAAATAACCTTACCTTAGTATTTATTGCATGAAAACCTAATTCGTTGTGTAGGTACCCATTCAGGTAGGTACCTGCGCATTTCCTTAGATTCCGGCAATCTTTGCTTTTTTCATCATATTTGCAATACTACCGAAATAAGTAGGTACCTACCCGGAATGAATAACGTGTTAATTTTAACTGGCCACCAATATTTAAACTTCCGATGGAATCTGTGAGCGCGTGTTTTGATGATTTTTTTTCGGAAAATTTCGAGTTTTGTCTGCATCTCCTGACGTATTTTATATGAGAATCGTATGTTTTATTGTTATCAAAAGTTGCGGAATCTTTCCGGCTTTCGTATTTTTTAAAAACATCTAGCCCGGAATCGTTTTTTTCGGCGGCAATGTCGTTTTCCGAAAAACAACGACCCAAACCGCCGAGAGTTCCGTTTTGTTAGGCTAAAAATTTGACATCTAAGATTTTGACCATAGACCTAGCATTTTCCTTTGAGGAAAATGCTAAGTCTTTTTTTGTCATTTTTTTTTTGAAACGCTATCTGTCGGCGGGAAATACAACCGAGCCGAATCGAGTGATTCGAGTAGAGCTTCTAGTTTTCGCCGCCGATTCGTATCGGAGAATAAATCCCTGTATATATTTCATTTTGTCGAAAAAAAAGTGCTTACAGTTTTCATTCGGAATTTGCTTCAACCGAAAGTGAACCTTGAGGTGGGTGAAACGCAAAGGGCGTACTGGTCGTTTTTGCGTCGACGAAAAAGTGAGCTTTTCCCGACCTACCCCAAAACCAAGCATTAATATATACTAGGTTTTGCCCGTTGCAGAAGCAACTGACGGGTTTAAACACTATGCGATTTGACGTGTGAACGTGGATGAAGCGAGGAAGAGTGTGTGTTAAATTAAATATATGAAGAAACCTGAGGTTACAGTGACCTTGCAACGCATGCCGGGTACCCGTTGTATATAATGTTATGTAGTGCAGCGCTTGCATAAAAATGTAATTTCCCAGGAATTGGAATGGAACCATTACAGTTAAGTTGACCCCGAGGTTACAATGACCTTGCAACGCATGTCGAGTAACCGTTGTATATTATGTTAAAAATTGCAGGCGCTTGCATTAAAATTTTATTTCCCGGGAATCGGGATGAAACCATTACAGTAAAGTTGACCCCTAGGTTACAGTGACCTTGCAACGCATGCCGGGTACCCGTTGTATATAATGTTATATAGTGCAGGCGCTTGCATTATAATGTAGTTTCCGGGGACTTGGGATGGAACCATTAGAGTTTAGTTGACCCTGAGGTTAAAGTGGCCTTGCAACGCATGCCGGGTACCCGTAGTATATAATGTTACATAGTGCAGGCGCTTGCATTATAATGTAGTTTCCCAGGACTTCGGATGGAAACATTACAGTTTTATTGACCCCGAGGTTAAAGCGGCCTTGCAACGCATGCCGGGTACCCGTTGTATATAATTTTATAAAGTGCATAATTTTATAATGTTGTTTCCCGGGACTTGGTAGGGAACCATTACGGTTTAGTTGACCCCGAAGTTAAAGTGGCCTCGCAACGCATGCCGGGTACCCGATGTATATAATAATTTATTTACGCACAAATAGTCCATTAACAATAACAATCGGTTGCACGGTTTAGCAGTGCAAAATTTCATTATGCCGGAGCTCACTATTGTAGTTGTATTGTATTTCATTTTGCAAGTGTAAGTGCTAAGTAGGTACTTTGTTGTAATATTTCACCAAAACGACGCCATTATGCTGTTGAGCATAAAATAATTTTCAGTACAAAAAAATTCATTCAATATCATGTTTTGATTTTTAAATGAAAAAAGTCCCCGCAAGTAAGTACCTACCTAGAACACGCGTAATGTATATATATATATACAATGTTCAAATAGAACACACTTAAAAACAAAAAAAAATAATTAATAAAAAAAATTGACAATTCTTTAAATTTTTCTAGTAAATTTTCAGTTCTATAAAGTTCCGTTCGAGTTCTGTAATTATTTCAGTTTTGTGATGTAACTGGTCTGTAATGATAAAACAATAGAATTTGAGTAGAACCATCACAGAACGTGAAAATTAACTTAAAAAAAGTTCAATTATTCTGTATCATCGAAACAACCATACCTTAGTATTTATTGCATTAAAACCTAATTCGTTGTGTAGGTACCCATTCAGGTAGGTACCTGCGCATTTCCTTAGATTCCGGCAATCTTAGCTTTTTTCATCATATTTGCAATACTACCGAAATAAGTAGGTACCTACCCCGAATGAAAAACGTGTTAATTTGAACTGGCCAGCAAATATTTAAACTTCCGATGGAATCTGTGAGCGCGTATTTTGATGATTTTTTTTCGGAAAATTTCGAGTTTTGTCAGCATCTCCTGACGTATTTTATATGAGAATCATATGTTTTATTGGTGTTAAAAGTTGCGGAATCTATCCGGCTATCGTATTTTTAAAAAACATCTAGCCCGGAATCGGTTTTTCGGCGGTAATGTCGTTTTCCGAAAAACAACGACCGAAACCGCCGAGAGTTCCGTTTTGTTAGGCTAAAACTTTGACATTTGAGATCTGCGTCAACGGTCCTAGCATTTTCCTTTGTGAAATTAAGGGGTTTTTTCGTCATTTTTTTTTTTACCAACGCCATCTGTCGGCGGGAAATATGACCGAGCCGAATCGAGTGATTCGAGCAGAGCTTCTAGTTTTCGCCGCCGATTCGTATCGGAGAATAAACCCCTGTATATATTTTATTTTGTCATTAAAAATTTGCTTACAGTTTTCATTCCCAATTTGCTTCAACCGAAACTGAACCTTAAGGTGGGTGAAACGCAAAGGGCGTACTGGTCGTTTTTGCGCCGACAAAAAAGTGAGTGAGTTTTCCCAAAACTAAACATTAATATATATATACTAGCTGGGCCCATTGCAAAAGCAATAAACGGGTTTAAACACTATGCGATTTGACGTGTGAACGTGGATGAAGCGAGGAGGAGTGTGTGTTAAATTAAATATAAATCGGTTAAATATCAAATTTTCATTGCAATCGGTTAATTGGTTTAGCAATGCGTAATTTCATGATACCAGAGCTCACTGTTGTGCACAAAAACCATTGCCGGCCTGCGCACATCAAATCCCCAAACGCAATCGGAAGAACGGTTTAGCAATGCATAATCTTATGATGCCCAAGCTCACTATTTTATACAGAAAGAATCGAAGGGATGCAGCAATCAAATCCCCAAAGTTTCATCGCAATCGGATGAACGGTTTAGCAATGCATAATTTCATGATGCCAGAGCTCACTATTTTATACAGAAAGAATTGAGGCGATGCGCACATGAAATCCCCAAAGTTTCATCGCGATCGAAGACAAAATAACACAGAACGTGAAAATAAATTAAAAAAAGTGTGCTTTAGACCACACGACTGAAGTAAAACTTCACTTACTTATGCCAGATACCCGTTATATATAATGTTAAATAGTGCAGGCGCTTGCATTATAATGCAGTTTCCCGGGACTTGGGACGGAAACATTACAGTTTTATTGACCCCGAGGTTAAAGTGGCCTTGCAACGCACGCCGGGTACCCGTTGTATATAATTTTATATAGTGCAGGCGCTTGCATTATAATGTAGTTTCCCGGGACTTGGGATGGAACCATTATAATTAAGTTGACCCCGAGGTTACAGTGACCTTGCAACGCATGCCGGGTACCCGTTGTATATAATGTTATATAGTGCAGGCGCTTGCATTATAATGTAGTTTCCGGGGACTTGGGATGGAACCATTACAGTTTAGTTGACCCTGAGGTTAAAGTGCAGTTGCAACGCATGCCGGGTACCCGTAGTATATAATGTTACATAGTGCAGGCGCTTGCATTATAATGTAGTTTCCCAGGACTTCGGATGGAAACATTACAGTTTTATTGACCCCGAGGTTAAAGCGGCCTTGCAACGCATGCCGGGTACCCGTTGTATATAATTTTATAAAGTGCATAATTTTATAATGTTGTTTCCCGGGACTTGGTAGGGAACCATTACGGTTTAGTTGACCCCGAAGTTAAAGTGGCCTCGCAACGCATGCCGGGTACCCGCTGTATATAATTAATTTATTTACGCACAAATAGTCCATTAACAATAACAATCGGTTGCACGGTTTAGCAGTGCAAAATTTCATTATGCCGGAGCTCACTATTGTAGTTGTATTGTATTTCATTTTGCAAGTGTAAGTACTAAGTAGGTACTTTGTTGTAATATTTCACCAAAACGACGCCATTATGCTGTTGAGCATAAAATAATTTTCACTACAAATAAATTCATTCAATATCATGTTTTGATTTTTAAATGAAAAAAGTCCCTGCAAGTAAGTACCTACCTAGAACACGCGTAATTATTTTTTTTATTTAACAATGTCCAAATAGAACACACTTAAAAATAAAAATAAAATAATTAATAAAAAAAAGTTGACAATTCTTTAAATTTTTCTAGTAAATTTTCAGTTCTATAAAGTTCCGTTCGAGTTCTGTAATTATTTCAGTTTTGTGATGTAACTGGTCTGTAATGATAAAACAATAGAATTTGAGTAGAACCATCACAGAACGTGAAAATTAACTTAAAAAAAGTTCAATTATTCTGTATCATCGAAACAACCTTACCTTAGTATTTATTGCATTAAAACCTAATTCGTTGTGTAGGTACCCATTCAGGTAGGTACCTGCGCATTTCCTTAGATTCCGGCAATCTTAGCTTTTTTCATCATATTTGCAATACTACCGAAATAAGTAGGTACCTACCCCGAATGAAAAACGTGTTAATTTGAACTGGCCAGCAAATATTTAAACTTCCGATGGAATCTGTGAGCGCGTATTTTGATGATTTTTTTTTCGGAAAATTTCGAGTTTTGTCAGCATCTCCTGACGTATTTTATATGAGAATCATATGTTTTATTGGTGTTAAAAGTTGCGGAATCTATCCGGCTATCGTATTTTCAAAAAACATCTAGCCCGGAATCGTTTTTTCGGCGGTAATGTCGTTTTCCGAAAAACAACGACCGAAACCGCCGAGAGTTCCGTTTTGTTAGGCTAAAAATTTGACATCTGAGATCCTGACCTATGTCAATAGTCCTATATAGCATTTTCCCTTGTGAAATTAGCGGGTTTTTTCGTCACTTTTTTTTTTCAAACGCCGTCTGTCGGCGGGAAATACAACCGAGCCGAATCGAGTGATTCGAGTAGAGCTTCTAGTTTTCGCCGCCGATTCGTATCGGAGAATAAATCCCTGTATATATTTTTTTTGTCGAAAAAAAAAGGATCCCAGCTTCTTGTCTGAATTTGCTTCGACCGAAAGTGAACCTTGAGGTTGGTGAAACGCAAAGGGCGTACTGGTCATTTTTGCGCCGACAAAAAAGTGAGTGAGTTTTCCCCAAAGTGAACAATACTATATACTAGGTTTTGCCCGTTGCAGAAGCAACTGACGGGTTAAGACACTATGCGATTTGACGTGTGAACGTGGATGAAGCGAGGAGGAGCGTGTGTTAAATTAAATATATGAAGAAACCTGAGTTCACAGTGGCCTTGCAACGCATGCCGGGTACCCGTTGTATATAATGTTATGTAGTGCAGCGCTTGCATTAAAATGTAATTTCCCAGGAATTGGAATGGAACCATTACAGTTGATCCCGAGGTTACAGTGACCTTGCAACGCATGCCGAGTAACCGTTGTATATCATGTTATATATTGCTGGCACTTGCTTTAAAATATTATTTCCCGGGAATTGGGATGGAACCATTACAGTTAAGTTGACCCCGAGGTTACAGTGACCTTGCAACACATGCCGTGTACCCGTTGTATATTATGTTATAAATTGCAGGCGCTTGCATTAAAATTTTATTTCCCGGGAATCGGGATGAAACCATTACAGTAAAGTTGACCCCTAGGTTAAAGTCGCCTTGAAACGCATACCGGGTACCCGTTGTATATAATTTTATATAGTGCAGGTGCTTGCATTATAATGTAGTTTCCCGGTACTTGGGATGGAACCATTATAATTAAGTTGACCCCGAGGTTACAGTGACCTTGCAACGCATGCCGGGTACCCGTTGTATATACTGTTATATAGTGCAGGCGCTTGCATTATAATGTAGTTTCCCAGGACTTCGGATGGAAACATTACAGTTTTATTGACCCCGAGGTTAAAGCGGCCTTGCAACGCATGCCGGGTACCCGTTGTATATAATTTTATAAAGTGCATAATTTTATAATGTTGTTTCCCGGGACTTGGTAGGGAACCATTACGGTTTAGTTGACCCCGAAGTTAAAGTGGCCTCGCAACGCATGCCGGGTACCCGCTGTATATAATTAATTTATTTACGCACAAATAGTCCATTAACAATAACAATAACAATCGGTTGCACGGTTTAGCAGTGCAAAATTTCATTATGCCGGAGCTCACTATTGTAGTTGTATTGTATTTCATTTTGCAAGTGTAAGTACTAAGTAGGTACTTTGTTGTAATATTTCACCAAAACGACGCCATTATGCTGTTGAGCATAAAATAATTTTCACTATAAATAAATTCATTCAATATCATGTTTTGATTTTTAAATGAAAAAAGTCCCTGCAAGTAAGTACCTACCTAGAACACGCGTAATTATTTTTTTTATTTAACAATGTCCAAATAGAACACACTTATAAAAAAAAAATATAATTAATAAAAAAAAATTGTCAATTCTTAAAATTTTTCTAGTAAATTTTCAGTTCTAGAAAGTTCCGTTCGAGTTCTGTAATTATTTCAGTTTTGTGATGTAACTGGCCTATATTGAGAAAAAACAGAATTTCAGTAGAAGCAACTCAGAACGTGAAAATTAACTTAAAAAAAGTTGAATTATTCAGTATCATCAAAACAACCTTACCTTAGTATTTATTGCATTAAAACCTAATTCGTTGTGTAGGTACCCATTCAGGTAGGTACCTGCGCGTTTCCTCAGATTCCGGCAATATTTGCTTTTTTCATCATATTTGCAATACTACCGAAATAAGTAGGTACCTACCCCGAATGAATAGCGTGTTAATTTGAACTGGCCACCAATATTTAAACTTCCTATGGAATCTTTGAGCGCGTATTTTGATGATTATTTTTCGGAAAATTTCGAGTTTTGTCAGCATCTCCTGACGTATTTTATATGAGAATCATATGTTTTATTGGTGTTAAAAGTTGCGGAATCTATCCGGCTATCGTATTTTCAAAAAACATCTAGCCCGGAATCGGTTTTTCGGCGGTAATGTCGTTTTCCGAAAAACAACGACCGAAACCGCCGAGAGTTCCGTTTTGTTAGGCTAAAAATTTGACATCTGAGATCCTGACCTATGTCAATAGTCCTATGTAGCATTTTCCTTTGTGAAATTAGCGGGTTTTTTCGTCACTTTTTTTTTTCAAACGCCGTCTGTCGGCGGGAAATACAACCGAGCCGAATCGAGTGATTCGAGTAGAGCTTCTAGTTTTCGCCGCCGATTCGTATCGGAGAATAAATCCCTGTATATATTTTTTTTGTCGTAAAAAAAAGGATCCCAGCTTCTTGTCTGAATTTGCTTCGACCGAAAGTGAACCTTGAGGTGGGTGAAACGCAAAGGGCGTACTGGTCGTTTTTGCGTCAAAAAAATAGTGAGTGAGTTTTTAAAAAGTGAGTGAGTTTTCCCCAAAGTGAACAATACTATATATACTAGGTTTTGCCCGTTGCAGAAGCAACTGACGGGTTAAAACACTTTGCGATTTGCGTGTGAATGTGGATGAAGCGAGGAGGAGTGTGTGTTAAATTAGTTATATGAAGAAACCTGAGGTTACAGTGACTTTGCAACGCATGCCGGGTACCCGTTGTATATAATGTTATAATATAGTGCAGGCATTTGCAAGGCGCTTGCATAATAATGTAGTTTCCCTGAACTTGGAATGGAATACAGTTAAGTTGATCCCGAGGTTACAGTGATGTTGCAACGCATGCCGGGAACCCTTTGTATATAATGTTATAATATAAAACAGGCGTTTGCAAGTCGCTTGTATTATAATGTAGTTTCTCGGAACTTAGAATGGAACCATTACAGTTAAGTTGACCCCGAGGTTACAGCGATCTTGCAACGCATGCCGGGTACCCTTTGTATATAATGTTATAATATAAAGCAGGCGTTTGCAAGGCGCTTGCATTATAATGTAGTTTCCCGGAACTTGGAATGGAACCATTACAGTTAAGTTGACCCCGAGATTACAGTGATGTTGCAACGCATGCCGGGTACCCGTTGTATATAATGTTATAATACATTGCATGCGTTTGCAAGGCGCTTGAATTATAATGTAGTTTCCCGGAACTTGGAATGGAACCATTACATTTAAGTTGACCCCGAGGTTACAATGTTGTTGCAACGCATGCCGGGTACCCGTTGTATATAGTGTCATGTAGAAATACAAATCCCCAAAGTTGACCTTTATTGGATAACCAACACCTCTGCCATAGGTCACCTCAAGTGGTTCGCTACGTTTGGTGATTTAGTAGGGGTGCCCGGGTTTATGGGGTGAGGTCTGCCTAGGTCTTGGAGGCGGATGCCCAGGACACACTGAACCCCAGATTCCTACCCACCCCTTAAACCCTTTTCCTTTCCAAAACTCTCATCTCCTTCCTTTCCTAAAAAAAATCATCCACACAGCATCCCCAAAGATGACATAGGACCTGAGGGAAATTATTTTCCCCACGGCCTCCTGTGCGGAGCTCATGTAAAAAAAAAATTAAATGCATATAAATTCACCTTTCCCAAAAAGCCAGAAATAATTGAAAAAAAACATGTTCTTTATATATTTTCCCTTTCTTAGTTCTGCACTCCTGGCATTTATCCTTTTAAAATTTCGTTTTATTCGATTAAAAAAAGAACAGAAAAAATATTCTTTCATAGCGTACTCTACTCCCCCCCCCCCCCTTCCTTCATCCCGCAAAACCCCCTCCCGGGTTCCCCTCCCCCTTCCCAGGTTACCCTCCCCCCTCCCTGGTTTTCATCCCCCCTCTTTTTTAACCAACACCTCTGCCATAGGTCACCCTAGGTGATTCGCTACGCTTAGTGATTTAGCAGGGGTGCCCGGGTTCATGGGATGAGGTGTGTCTAGGTCTGATGATCAGGACACGCTGAAGCCCAGATTCCTACCCACCCCTTAAACCCTTTTCCTTCCCAGAACTCTTCTCTCCTTCGAAAAAAACGATGTCTGAATGCGGATGAAGCGAGGAATGAGCGCCTATAAAGGGAACAGGTAGTCGACCGCTCCCCCAAAATTTCGTCGCAATCGGATGAACGGTTTAGCAATGCATAATTTCATGATACCAGAGCTCACTATTTGTAGTTGTATTGTAAGTACTAAGTAGGTACTTTGTTGTAATATTTCACCAAAACGACGCCATTATGTTGTTGAGCATAAAATAATTTTATAAAAACTTCTTTTCAGCACAAATAATTTTATTCAATATCATGTTTTATTGTTAAAGGAAAAAAGTCCCTGCAAGAAAGTACCTACCTAGAACAGCGTAATATATATATTTTTTTGTTACTTCACAATATCCAAATAGATAATCTGCACATTTAAAAATAACATAACATAAAAATAATAAGGCTGGGTTGTTTAAAAAAAATAATTGACAATTTTACAAATTTTTCTTGTCAATTTTCAGTTCTAGAAAGTTCCGTAATTATTTCAGTTTTGTGATGTAACTGGCCTTTATTGAGAAAAAACAGAACTTGAGTAGAACCAACACAGAACGTGAAAATTAACTTTAAAAAAAAAATTTGAATTATTTAGTATCATCGAAACAACCTTACCTTAGTATTTATTGCATTAAAACCTAATTCGTTGTGTAGGTACCCATTCAGGTAGGTACCTGCGCATTTCCTTAGATTCCGGCAATCTTTGCTTTTTTCATCATATTTGCAATACTACCGAAGTAAGTAGGTACCTACCCCGAATGAAAAACGTGTTAATTTGAACTGGCCAGCAATAATTAAACTTCCGATGGAATCTGTGAGCACGTGTTTTGATGATTTTTTTTCGGAAAATTTCGAGTTTTGTCAGGATCTCCTGACATATTTTATATGAGAATCGTATGTTTTATTGTTATTAAAAGTTGCGGAATCTCTCAGGCTATCGTATTTTTAAAAAACATCTAGCCCGGAATCGGTTTTTCGGCGGCAATGTGGTTTTCCGAAAAACAACGACCCAAACCGCCGAGAGTTCCGTTTTGTTAGGCTAAAACTTTGACATTTGAGATCTGCGTCAACGGTCCTAGCATTTTCCTTTGTGAAATTAAGGGGTTTTTTCGTCATTTTTTTTTTTACCAACGCCATCTGTCGGCGGGAAATATGACCGAGCCGAATCGAGTGATTCGAGCAGAGCTTCTAGTTTTCGCCGCCGATTCGTATCGGAGAATAAACCCCTGTATATATTTTATTTTGTCATTAAAAATTTGCTTACAGTTTTCATTCCGAATTTGCTTCAACCGAAAGTGAACCTTGAGGTGGGTGAAACGCAAAGGGCGTACTGGTCGTTTTTGCGTCAACAAAAAAGTGCGCGGAAAAAGACCTTTCCCAAAACCAAACAATACTATATACTAGGTTTTGCCCGTTGCAGAAGCAACTGACGGGTTAAGACACTATGCGATTTGACGTGTGAACGTGGATGATGCGAGGAGTGTGTGTTCAGTAAGTATTTGAAGAAAAAAAAAACGATGTTTGAATGTAGACGAAGAGAGGTGTGTGCGCCACATAGAGGGCACAGGCAGTAGACTGCTCAATTTGGTACACCTACTATAGGGCCACTTCGGCCAACTGGTTCAAAGAGTTCAGTATGGGCCTAAAAGTAATTTTTTTTGGAATTTTTATAATATTGAAATTTTATGGATCTTAAATTTTTTTCGGATTTTAAAATGTTTTGGATTTTGAAATTTTTTGGAAATTAAAATATTTATCGATTTTGAAATTTTTTGGATTTTAAAATTTTTTGGATTTTAAAATTTTTTTCGATTTTGAAATTTTTTGGATTTTAAAATTTTTTTATTTTAAAATTTTTGGGATTTTGAAATTTTTTGGATTTTTAAATTTTTTCGATTTTTAAATTTTATTGATTTCAAATTTTTTGGATTTTAGAATTTTTTGGATTTAAAAATTTTTTGGATTTTAAACTTTTTTCCGATTTTTAAATTTTTTGGATTTAAATTTTTTTGGATTTTAAAATTTTTTGGATTTTTAAATTTTTTGGATTTAAAATTTTTGAACTTCAAAAAATTTTTTGGATTTAAAATTTTTTTTGATTTTGAAATTTTTTAGATTTTAAAATTTTTTCGATTTTAAAATTTTTTGGATTTAAAAATTTTATGAAATTTAAAATTTTTTGGATTTTAAAATTATTGAACTTTAAAATTTTTTGGATTTTAAAATTTTTTGGATTTAAAATTTTTTTTGATTTTGAAATTTTTTAGATTTTAAAATTTTTTCGATTTTAAAATTTTTTGGATTTAAAAATTTTATGAAATTTAAAATTTTTTGAATTTTAAAATTTTATGAAATTTAAAATTTTTTGGATTTTAAAATTTTTTGTATTTTGAAATTGGTTATCAAAATAACGTAATATAATTTAGGGCCCCCTAGGTCGAGAGGTAAGACTCTCGACTCGCAATCCGAAGATTGCAGGTTCAAACTCGATGTGTGCAAATAATTTTTGATCGATTAGTTTGTGTTATATCTCATTAACGCTAATTAACTTATAAAGTATAAGTTCTAGTGTAAAACCACCATTCAGAATCGAAACTTTGTTTGAAATGGCTTTGGCCGTGTTTACTTACCAGATCTGAGGTTTAATTTGGGAGGCGGGAATGGGAACCGCCGCCCCAGGAACCTTTATTGGATAACCAACACCTCTGCCATAGGTCACCATTTTATACATAAAGAATCGAAGGTCCCCAAAGTTTCATCGCAATCGAAGAACTAACACAGAACGTGAAAATTAACTTTTAAAAAAGTGTGCTTTAGACCACATGACTGAAGAAAAACTTCACTAACTTTTGTTGGATACCAGCTGTATATAATGTTATATAGTGCAGGCGCTGGCATTATAATGTATTTTCCCGGAACTTGGGATGAAACCATTACAGTTTAATTGACCCCGAGGTTAAAGTGGCATTGCAACGCAAGCCGGGTACCCGCTGTATATAATGTTATAATACTCAAGAACTCTTTGAAAAGTCATTAAATGCTATTAAAAATATAATTTTAAAATAGCCGTTAACCCTAACCTATTTTTTATATTTTATTTATTATCACTCTTTATGACCTTTCTGAGGTGGTTCTGAGTTGGTTTCATTCTGAGTTGGCTGGTCACCCTCTGTATTATGTACCATATACCATTAGATTATACCATAGTCCATAGTGCATACAGTGTCACAGTCAGCCATGGTGCTTTCAGCGAACTGTTGAAGAAAAATTAATAGTAATAATTATATTTGCACATCTAATTTGCAGTTGAAGTTTCTTCCGAGGAAAATATTACAATAATTTCACAATGCCAGAGCTCACTATTCTATACAGAAAGAACTGGATGCACACATCAAATCGCCAAGGTTTCACAGCAATCGGATATTTGACAGGTGAATGTGGATGAAGCGAGGAGCGCTTGTTGAATTAAATATACAAAGAAAAAACGATGTTTGAATGTGGATAAGGCGAGGAGTGTACGCCTACAAAGGGCACAGGAAGTCGACCGCTCAATTCCATATACCTGCTCTCGGGCCGATTCGGTCGCCCGGTTCAAGGCGTTCAGTACGGGCCTTCTCTCGCAAAAGGGGGCCGCGGAGATGCCAGCTCAGTTTTTCACTGCGCCATTCCGGTTGTGCAGGTCGATACGCGTAATTTGATACCTGTATGCATAATTTCCTGCTGCAAAGAAGACTTACCAACTCTCTCACTCTACGTATGAATGTATGTTTACAGTTCAGGTAGCAATTGAAAAGCTGAAGTGATAGCGTTGCCAACTCTATGACTTTTTAGATCTACGTATTTTAGGCCTTTCCTGTACACCTACGAACTTCAGTCGCAGAATCTACATATTTACTTTGAAATTGTACAAATTGAAAAAATTACTTAACTCATTAGGCTGAATAAGTATATTTTCAGTTACTTTATTTAAAGACAGAGGCGCCCCTGTCTGCGAGACAAATTATGTGGCGCGGACTCCAACAAACGTTCTGTTTCATACTGCTAGAGTCCGTGCCACATAAGAAGTCCTGCAGATGGAAGTGCTTGACTATTTTCAGGATTATTTCCAACAAATCTTACCAAGTTGGACCGTGAATGGAGAACTCCAAGAAACACAAATCTTCCATTTCAAGAAGTTTCAGTTTCCCTTACTGGTCCAGTTTATATAAAGAAGTATGTCATTTTGCTACCAGCAGCTCCCCAATACCAGTACCGATTATACCTACTCTCTTCATTACCGAGTTCCACCCATCAGACACACAGCACTTATACGACAACATTACACTACAAAAGTTATTAACTTGCCTCAAAGCAGTGCGAATGTCGAGCATCTGTTTTCTGCGATCAATTTGACAAAAACTAAAGTCAGAAACAGACTTTCTAATGACACGCTTACTTTTCATAAAAAGTGGCTAAAAAACAAACAGCGAGCCTTCATTAATATTTTAATAAATATAATTTGACTGAAAATTGAGTATTATATTCTTAAACCATAATTTACAATACCAGAGATGAAAAGGGGTTAATACGCTAATATTGCAAGTATGAAGAACGGTTCAAATGCTGTCAGTACAGCATCCTACATACAGTTTCCTCTGGGAGTTCTATCTCTCTAACCCGTAAGCTGCGGATTGCATGTATAGTCGTTTTTAATGTTATTTCGTTTTTGTAAATAATTATGTGTAAAAACGAAATTACTAAAGCTTTTGGTATAGGTATTTGTAAACATTGACAATGTAATATCTTATGACATTCAGGAGTTTCCTCAGAAAAGAGTAAGTAAAAACACATTTTTTATTCAGGAAAATACACCAGCCAAAATAATACTGCAGAATAATTCAGCAGCTTATGGATTAATTAAATTGTAAAACAAAATACATGTTTTATTCAGTTTCACCTACACTAACTTCTTCATTTCAAGAAGAAAAAAAAAGTATGTGGATCTATGAACTTTTCATATACAAATTTTACTAATACTACATAATTTTCTAATCTGGCCTACGCCTTTTTCAAAATCCGAGTTGGCAACACTACAGGAATGATGTGTGATTCCATCCTTCCCGCTGCGATGAAAGGCAAGGGGTTGAGTCCTGGAGAGAACAAAGGTCTCCCTCAACCAGTCTCCCAATTTCATAATCACTTTTGTTCTATTGTACTATTCATAAATATAACCAGTAAATATTTACTTACTTTTTTTTCAAAATACTCCGTATCATTTAGTGGTCGGCAAACTTATTAGCCAAATCTGTGCATTATAACGATTCAAAAAAAATTTGAGAGCAAATCTGTTTGATTTAGTAAACATTTATCATAATTTTAGTACTTCATTAAATTATGGGTACGCTGAATAAAATTTGATAATAAAATTTTATTCATTGATAACAAAATATTATGTTATTAAGGGATACATAAATTGTATTCCTTAATTACAAAAGCGTCATGCGGCTCGAATTTGATAAGAATGTAAAAGTTTTTTAATTTCCAGAAATGGTAAATAATGCATTTTAATTTTCATTTAAAAAACAGACTACTTATAAGTACTATAAATACATGAAGAAAAAATAACCTTTTTATAAGTTTTCTTGCTTCAATTGTATTATTCAGCATAACGTAAAATAAAAAAAATTACACATTTTGAAGCAAACAAAAAGTCAGAAATCAAGATTTGTATAATATTTATAATGCAAAAAAATTGATGAACATATTATTTATTTAATTTTATTTGAGGGAAATTAAATTACATTCACAGACTTCTACAGTCGTACTCTCACGGAACATCGCCTTGCACCACAGTGGGAGGGATGGATTCATCCGTCTGACAGTTAGTAAAATTTGTACAATCGTTAAAGTTTCTAGATTGCTTATATAATTAATGCATTTGTTTTTTATTGAAAATGAATTCTTTTGAAAACCATATGGGATAATGAGAAGCCTTAAAAATTAATTATAGGAACATAAGTTAAAGAAAAACAATAAGTTCCTTCGAAGTGTTTAAGAATGAATAAAATTTTTGTGCTTGATCAGTTATATTGTTACCAGCCTAGCGATACCGTATTTTTTGTGAGATCGTTATTGGATAACGGACGTAATCTCCTGTCAGATTTGTGTGATTTTTAAGTCATATATTTTAGTTTAGATCGATTTAAACATAAATTCCTGCAAGTAAGCATGATTATTTTCTCATTTAATGTACGTTGTACATAGAA
This sequence comes from Limnephilus marmoratus, assembly GCA_917880885.1. Taxonomy (NCBI): domain Eukaryota; kingdom Metazoa; phylum Arthropoda; class Insecta; order Trichoptera; family Limnephilidae; genus Limnephilus; species Limnephilus marmoratus. The sequence goes on along the minus strand of OU862921.1, from coordinate 23,666,062 downwards.
AACGCAAATAACAGCCATAAAAATCACACAAATTTGACAGGAGATTACGTCTGTTATCCAATAACGATCTCACAAAAAATAAGGAATCGCTAGGCAGTCTCTTAAATGACAAATCTAAATGGTCAAAATAATCAACAATATATGATTTTTCTATTTTTTTTTAAATTTATCTGCCTATAACGTATCTTTAAAATACTTTGGACACGTTGATCGCCAAACTGAGGACTCCAACTTGGAGAAACTCATAGTCACTGACAAAGTAGAAGGCAGAGGAAGGTCACCGCAGCGCTGAAGTGACCAAGTATCACTGGCGTCTCTGGTACGTCGATGTCCTTCGCTCTCCACATAGTGCAGGACTGCGGGGACCGGAAGAAAGAGCCTTATCCACCATGGAAATTGGAGTAGAGCACACGATCCTCAGCAAATGAAGAATCTCCACGGGATATAATCAATATTGCGTCGGTACAGCCAGTCGATATCAGTGCATCTTCATATCGTAGTATCTTGAAACATAAATATTATTTAAATTCAGTAATTACACAACGAAGTTTGATTTTCAAATAAAATTCTTTATAACAAAATCAGATATATAATGACTTTGATTGACATGATTCCTTACACAGTTGATTTTAAAGCTGGGTCCACACATGTTCTTTTGTCCGTTCCGTTCCTCCGTTCCGTATCAGCGTCGCGATCAAGAACGCTAGTTTGGACGCCCGTTCGGAACGGTACGGTGTTACGGAGGTACGATACGGGTAGAGGTACGCCCCGATCCATCGGGAGTCGGTTTATTCGGCCCGGTCAAAGGCGATACGATACGGGTATGCGCCAGTCTGGACGCGATCGCGGCATGCGCAGGTCGTTCTCTCTGTCGAATGGAATGAACACGCGATGCCGATGATCGCAGCGACGTTACGGAGGTACGGGCTATTTTTACTTGCGTCCAGAGTTTTTGATACGAAACGGAGGTACGGAACGGAACGGACAAAAGAACATGTGTTGACCCAGCTTAAGCATATAACACTTGCTTTCCTTGCGTCCAATACAACATCAGTCTTACAGCCAATGGATCAAGGAATAAACGGTCACTCAAAACTAATTTTAGAAAGAATCTTGTGCTTAAAATGTCACAAAGTACCATTTACAATTGTTTCAAACATGCAGGATTCAACCATGACGGTTTAACTGTTCAAACAGCAGAACATAACAGATGAAAATTTTAAGGTTGTTTATTTTCTACAAAATGCTTTGTATGACGTCCGATCATTTGTCATTTTCCTTCGAAGTCATTATCTTCTGGATTGCCGTTTGTCACCCGGTGGCCGCGAGGTGACCGCGGCACTTTTGAAGGTTAAAACAATAGGAAATACATAATTATCTGGTAGATTGCTCTATTTTTTAAAGAAAATAATAAATAAATACCTTTTTAAAATGAATTCCTTTGATCAAGAGTCTTTTTTTTTGTAAGCTTGCTTCGTTAAATATCTACGCACTTTGCGTTTTCGTGTCACTTTCACTTTCAGTATAAATATCATACCAACATATTAATTTATCCAATATCTCTGGGGGCATTTTCAAAATCTTTCCTGTAAGTAAATAAATTACGATTTAGATCATTTTCAAAATCTTTCCCGTAAGAAATGACGATTTAGGTTATATCATACGTCTGACGTGTTAGCTCATTTTCGAGCTAATCTGTCTATAAGTTGCATAAAATTATTAATGGAGTATTATTTCATATCATATATTGTATTCCTACCTATTTACAGTCAGCAATTTAGTTCCGTCACGTCAATAAATGAACAAAGCCATGAGCGACAGCCCGCCATATTGTTTACGAAAATAAATAGTTGTCATTTTGAACTTTGTTGAACACCAGGTTCAGTGTTGCCGTTTCTAAAAAAAACCTATTTCAGAGGTAAAATAATCTTATGTTTAGTAAGAAGTTTTTCGTAAACTTTTAATTGAGAGTATAAGAAAGCAACGAAACATAAATATATTAACTTTGATGCTTTATTATTCATAACATTTTACAATATACCTGCGAATAGAACGAAAAAAACATGTTTTTGAAAAAATAACAACAAAAACACCCTAAAAATATTTTTTTTAAACATTTTTTTTGCTGTTTTCAAACTTCATATGCACAATTCCATTTAAAATATATTTCCAAATAATAATATGATAGTATAAATGAGTTGAAAAAAAAGAACAAACAATTTCACATGAGGTAAAAGAAATTCTACCACAACTTCAATAATTTATTTTTTAAAGTGAGTGTTGGTATGTTTAGAGCAGTTAATTTAGGTATCCAATTAAATTTATATGAAATGTATTTTATATTTAAACGTCTCCATATTATTTATTGTCAAAATTAACAATTTTAGTAAGAGACGTTGTGAACCCGTATTAAAATCAATGAGACTACATTCCAAAATCAGCCATTCCAAAATCAAGCACCTGGCAACATTATATTAAGAAAGTCGCTGTATTGAGTCATGTTGAGTGCCCTTTTTTCGTGAATTGAAAATTTTTGTGTAAAATCAGACGACCCCGCCATTCGAACGGATAAAAATAGAACTACAACCGTATGCGATAGACATTTGATTTTTTCTAATGTGAACAATCCACACTCGTATTCCGCACCGCTAGATGTCTCCCGTAAAGTTTTGGCAAACGTATAAATTAAAATTAAAAATGTTTCCCGATCCAGAAAAAAAAACAAAAGCTCGTGCCGAAGACTTCGAAGGAGATTGAACCGTGAAGCCTTCCGAAATGCTGAACGCCAAGGTCCACTTTGGCTTGAGGATCGATGGCTGAAAATTCTCATACGATTTTAGTTACGCTGCCCGTTGACCGAAACTGACCTCTCAAAGTGTACGAATCTCGAGGAGCCGAAAGGTCGTTTTGGCGTGACAGGTTTGGCTTAATTTTTTCATACAAAAAAGGGTGAGTTTTCCTGACCTGCCCCAAAACTAAACAATACTATATATACTAGCTGGGCCCATTGCAAAAGCAATAAACGGGTTTAATCACTTTGCGATTTGACGTGTGAACGTGGATGAAGCGAGGAGGAGTGTATGTTAAATTAAATATATGAAGAAACCTGAGTTCACAGTGGCCTTGAAACGCATGCCGGGTACCCGTTGTATATAATGTTATGTAGTGCAGCGCTTGCATTAAAATGTAATTTCCCAGGAATTGGAATGGAACCATTACAGTTAAGTTGATCCCGAGGTTACAGTGACCTTGCAACGCATGCCGAGTAACCGTTGTATATCATGTTATATATTGCAGGCACTTGCTTTAAAATATTATTTCCCGGGAATTGGGATGGAACCATTACAGTTAAGTTGACCCCGAGGTTACAGTGACCTTGCAACGCATGCCGTGTACCCGTTGTATATTATGTTATAAATTGCAGGCGCTTGCATTAAAATTTTATTTCCCGGGAATCGGGATGAAACCATTACAGTAAAGTTGACCCCTAGGTTAAAGTCGCCTTGCAACGCATACCGGGTACCCGTTGTATATAATTTTATATAGTGCAGGTGCTTGCATTATAATGTAGTTTCCCGGTACTTGGGATGGAACCATTATAATTAAGTTGACCCCGAGGTTACAGTGACCTTGCAACGCATGCCGGGTACCCGTTGTATATACTGTTATAAAGTGCAGGCGCTTGCATTATAATGTAGTTTCCCAGGACTTCGGATGGAAACATTACAGTTTTATTGACCCCGAGGTTAAAGCGGCCATGCAACGCATGCCGGGTACCCGTTGTATGTAATTTTATAAAGTGCATAATTTTATAATGTTGTTTCCCGGGACTTGGTAGGGAACCATTACGGTTTAGTTGACCCCGAAGTTAAAGTGGACTCGCAACGCATGCCGGGTACCCGCTGTATATAATTAATTTATTTACGCACAAATAGTCCATTAACAATAACAATCGGTTGCACGGTTTAGCAGTGCAAAATTTCATTATGCCGGAGCTCACTATTGTAGTTGTATTGTATTTCATTTTGCAAGTGTAAGTACTAAGTAGGTACTTTGTTGTAATATTTCACCAAAACGACGCCATTATGCTGTTGAGCATAAAATAATTTTCACTACAAATAAATTCATTCAATATCATGTTTTGATTTTTAAATGAAAAAAGTCCCCGCAAGTAAGTACCTACCTAGAACACGCGTAATGTATATGTATATTAACAATGTTCAAATAGAACACACTTAAAAATAAAAAAAAATAATTAATAAAAAAAATTGACAATTCTTTAAATTTTTCTAGTAAATTTTCAGTTCTATAAAGTTCCGTTCGAGTTCTGTAATTATTTCAGTTTTGTGATGTAACTGGTCTGTAATGATAAAACAATAGAATTTGAGTAGAACCATCACAGAACGTGAAAATTAACTTAAAAAACGTTCAATTATTCTGTATCATCGAAACAACCTTACCTTAGTATTTATTGCATTAAAACCTAATTCGTTGTGTAGGTACCCATTCAGGTAGGTACCTGCGCATTTCCTTAGATTCCGACAATCTTAGCTTTTTTCATCATATTTGCAATACTACCGAAATAAGTAGGTACCTACCCCGAATGAAAAACGTATTAATTTGAACTGGCCAGGAATATTTAAACTTCCGATGGAATCTGTGAGCGCGTATTTTGATGATTTTTTTTCGGAAAATTTCGTGTTTCGTCAGCATCTCCTGACGTATTTTATATGAGAATCATATGTTTTATTGGTGTTAAAAGTTGCGGAATCTATCCGGCTATCGTATTTTCAAAAAACATCTAGCCCGGAATCGGTTTTTCGGCGGTAATGTCGTTTTCCGAAAAACAACGACCGAAACCGCCGAGAGTTCCGTTTTGTTAGGCTAAAAATTTGACATCTAAGATTTTGACCATAGACCTAGCATTTTCCTTTGAGGAAAATGCTAAGTCTTTTTTTGTCATTTTTTTTTTGAAACGCTATCTGTCGGCGGGAAATACAACCGAGCCGAATCGAGTGATTCGAGTAGAGCTTCTAGTTTTCGCCGCCGATTCGTATCGGAGAATAAATCCCTGTATATATTTCATTTTGTCGAAAAAAATTTGCTTACAGTTTTCAGTCCCAATTTGCTTCAACCGAAAGTGAACCTTGAGGTGGGTGAAACGCAAAGGGCGTACTGGTCGTTTTTGCGTCAACCAAAAAGTGCGCGGAAAAAGACCTCTCCCAAAACCAAACAATACTATATATACTAGGTTTTGCCCGTTGCAGAAGCAACTGACGGGTTTAAACACTATGCGATTTGACGTTTGAACGTGGATGAAGCGAGGAAGAGTGTGTGTTAAATTAAATATATGAAGAAACCTGAGGTTACAGTGACCTTGCAACGCATGCCGGGTACCCGTTGTATATAATGTTATGTAGTGCAGCGCTTGCATTAAAATGTAATTTCCCAGGAATTGGAATGGAACCATTACAGTTAAGTTGACCCCGAGGTTACAATGACCTTGCAACGCATGTCGAGTAACCGTTGTATATTATGTTAAAAATTGCAGGCGCTTGCATTAAAATTTTATTTCCCGGGAATCGGGATGAAACCATTACAGTAAAGTTGACCCCTAGGTTACAGTGACCTTGCAACGCATGCCGGGTACCCGTTGTATATAATGTTATATAGTGCAGGCGCTTGCATTATAATGTAGTTTCCGGGGACTTGGGATGGAACCATTAGAGTTTAGTTGACCCTGAGGTTAAAGTGGCCTTGCAACGCATGCCGGGTACCCGTAGTATATAATGTTACATAGTGCAGGCGCTTGCATTATAATGTAGTTTCCCAGGACTTCGGATGGAAACATTACAGTTTTATTGACCCCGAGGTTAAAGCGGCCTTGCAACGCATGCCGGGTACCCGTTGTATATAATTTTATAAAGTGCATAATTTTATAATGTTGTTTCCCGGGACTTGGTAGGGAACCATTACGGTTTAGTTGACCCCGAAGTTAAAGTGGCCTCGCAACGCATGCCGGGTACCCGCTGTATATAATTAATTTATTTACGCACAAATAGTCCATTAACAATAACAATCGGTTGCACGGTTTAGCAGTGCAAAATTTCATTATGCCGGAGCTCACTATTGTAGTTGTATTGTATTTCATTTTGAAAGTGTAAGTACTAAGTAGGTACTTTGTTGTAATATTTCACCAAAACGACGCCATTATGCTGTTGAGCATAAAATAATTTTCACTACAAATAAATTCATTCAATATCATGTTTTGATTTTTAAATGAAAAAAGTCCCCGCAAGTAAGTACCTACCTAGAACACGCGTAATGTATATATATATACAATGTTCAAATAGAACACACTTAAAAATAAAAAAAATAATATATAAAAAAATTGACAATTCTTTAAATTTTTCTAGTAAATTTTCAGTTCTATAAAGTTCCGTTCGAGTTCTGTAATTATTTCAGTTTTGTGATGTAACTGGTCTGTAATGATAAAACAATAGAATTTGAGTAGAACCATCACAGAACGTGAAAATTAACTTAAAAAAGTTCAATTATTCTGTATCATCGAAACAACCTTGCCTTAGTATTTATTGCATTAAAACGTAATTCGTTGTGTAGGTACCCATTCAGGTAGGTACCTGCGCATTTCCTTAGATTCCGGCAATCTTAGCTTTTTAATCATATTTGCAATACTACCGAAATAAGTAGGTACCTACCCCGAATGAAAAACGTGTTAATTTGAACTGGCCAGCAAATATTTAAATTTCCGATGGAATCTGTGAGCGCGTATTTTGATGATTTTTTTTCGGAAAATTTCGAGTTTTGTCAGCATCTCCTGACGTATTTTATATGAGAATCATATGTTTTATTGGTGTTAAAAGTTGCGGAATCTATCCGGCTATCGTATTTTCAAAAAACATCTAGCCCGGAATCGGTTTTTTCGGCGGTAATGTCGTTTTCCGAAAAACAACGACCGAAACCGCCGAGAGTTCCGTTTTGTTAGGCTAAAAATTTGACATCTGAGATCCTGACCTATGTCAATAGTCCTATGTAGCATTTTCCTTTGTGAAATTAAGGGGTTTTTTCGTCATTTTTTTTTTTACCAACGCCATCTGTCGGCGGGAAATATGACCGAGCCGAATCGAATGATTCGAGCAGAGCTTCTAGTTTTCGCCGCCGATTCGTATCGGAGAATAAACCCCTGTATATATTTTATTTTGTCATTAAAAATTTGCTTACAGTTTTCATTCCCAATTTGCTTCAACCGAAACTGAACCTTAAGGTGGGTGAAACGCAAAGGGCGTACTGGTCGTTTTTGCGCCGACAAAAAAGTGAGTGAGTTTTCCCAAAACTAAACATTAATATATATATATATATGGTCCTCATCACAATTCTTCCAGTTTTCATTCATTTTGCTTCGTTTATCCTCACATTTCTCAAAAGTAAATAGCACTGATCAAAGTTTCCGCGGTGGGAATAACATTAATAATTATGCATTATAACATTTATAATTAATCCTTGGCACTAACTGCTGCTGGGAAAAGGCGGTACAAAAGAAGAAGGCATTCCGCTCGACGGTTTAAATATTAAAATGCGTGTAAAAGAAGGAATGTTTGATAATTAATAATATAACCTGTAGTCAGGGGCGTATCTAAAAATTAGCAGGAAAAGACTGAATATTTACACTTGCCATTTGAAAACTCAAATGCTGTAACTCCTTCGTTGCAACTGGATGGAGTAACATTAGCCAACTGTGACTCATTTAAATACCTGGGCTCACTCGTTCATAGAGATGGAGGATGTGCAGCGGTCACTAACCGTAGAATAGGTGTGGGATGGATTAAATTTAGATCCGCCAGGTGAATTTTGTTACTCGAAAATGCTTATAAAACTTAAAGGAAAGAAATACCAGACTATTGTTAATCCGCAACTTGAAACAGTAGAAATGCGAATGATTAGATAGTCGGCAGGAGTATCACTAAAATATAGGATTAAACGTTCACACATTCGTGGTAGCCTGGGTGTCACGGACATAAACAGTAAGCTGGAGGAACGACAGTTGAGATGGTATGGGCACATACGATGGAGACCACCAGACCACACAGTGAAGCAGGCAATATCTATGGAGCTTCGTCGACAGTCATCCAGAGGAAGACTAAAGAACTCCTGGATGACTCAATGCTCCATAATATTACAGAGAAACGGCCTGAATGAAAGGGATACCCAGAACCGAAGAAGTTATAGCCTAATAACCAGAGGAGCCGATCCCAACAACCTACCTAGGCAATTTGTGGGGACAGTGCAAGGAAGAAATAAGAGTCAGGAGCGTGCCTTCCATAAAGGCATCAAAGCACTACTACCTAACCTAATTTATTCATACAAAAATATAAGTGCACTAAAACTTGTTAAATAACTAGTGATTAAATAAAGAAATAAAGTTTTTACGTTTTCATTCTGTCTCCTTCCCCAGGCGGATGTGCGGTAAAACCATGAATGATTGTGTAAGAAATGTGGAGGTCCGCAAAGAATGCAAGACTGATGTAAAGAAAGTAAAGGACAATCAAGTGAATCTGATACTTGAGTCGGGATATGACAAGAGTGACAATAAAAGAAGAGTATGCATAATATCCCTGTGTTCAAATCCCGAAACGTCCATAGGAAAACCAAAATAACCTTATATAAAACAATTATCAGAACGGTCTTGGCCTATGGATGTGAGGCGGGAACACTGACAGCAAAGTCAGCGGAACGGCTGGACATCTTCGAAAGAAAGGTACTTCGAAGAATCTTAGGAGCGGTGCGAGAGGGAGAGGCATGGAGAATCCGCCACAATAATGAGCTCTATGATATTTACCAAGCTCCCAGACTCTCCACCCATTTAAGACTCCAAAGATTAAGATGGGCCGGACATGTGCACCGAATGCCAAGCACACGAGTACCGAAGAAGGTTCTGACAGGACACCCGGAAGGTAAACGAAAGGCGGGCAGACCTAGAATGAGATGGGAGGATGATGTCAGGAAGGATGCAAGAGGATTACTCCAGGATGCAGATTGGAAGAAGACGGCCGAGGACAGAGGGCGGTGGAGGCTTATTTTGAAGGAGGCCAAAGCTCGAAATGGGCTGTAGCGCCATTGAAGAAGAAGAAGAAGATGCATGAAACGATGTACGAATGTGAATGAGGTAAGTAGTTGGTGCCAAGACGAGTTATTTGCGGTTCTTAATCTGGTGGTTAGTTAGATTAGTTAGTTCTGATTAAAAACTCAAACCGTACGCGCCACTGCCGAAGTGTGTCTGCCATAGTTTGCCTTGGATCTGTGATTGGAATTACTGTCTGGAAATGAACCTGGTTGACCTTGAGGATGATTTTTAATGTTGACCTTCTCTTAGACCGGATGAGTATTCGAATTAATACAGTTTAATATGTTTATTTTCCAGACGTAAAACAATTCATCTAATAATCTTCGAAGAGGCATTTGTAAAATATGGTGATATTAACATTAAGATTGGAATGTGATAGGCAACATTTTTTGTTGAAATTTTTTTTGTTTACAGTTTAAGCAAAACGTAAAATAAATTCATGAATTAGATGATCTCCGTGTACTCAATAAATCTATTTAAGTGGAACCTTCAAAGCGGATGATAATATTAAACTTGTTACCATCGTACAATTTTATGACTCACCACTATGAATATGGTAGTCAGACTATAAAAGTTTTTTAGTTCGTTGTTTCAGCTCACCTTTACAATATAATAACGTGAGATTTTATTATCTAAGTATAACAAAGAATGACACGAGAGCATAAAGCAAACACCGCGGGTAGCATCACTTCATAAATTATTACTCAAGACCTACCGCTGAGAGATACGTTGTAAACTCTACTAACTCGAAGCAAGTAACAAAAGAATAGTTGACACGTAGTTCTTAGTGGAGGACTATAATGCTCTGTATGATGTTCGTCAAAACTAAATAAAAAGGGTTATTATTCACGTACACAAAAATCCAGAAAGTCTTAATACATTTGATCACAAATGTATTACAAGAAGTCACACCAGAAAGGATATCGTGGTCCCTTCGAGCAATACGGCAAAGTATCAAAAGACATATTCATATCTGGGACCGAAATTATACAATAAAATCCTATTATACAATAAAATCCTATTAATCCTAAAAATTATACAATAAAATATTAAAACAAGCAAAATGTCTTACATCAATTCAATAATAATCAAAATTTTGGGTGGAATCCAAAAAACTATTAAATGTCAATTAAAATTTTACGTGGGTAACTAATTATGGCAATTACTTAATATACTTAATTTAAAAAATAAAACAAAACAAAATCATTTTTTTTTACAAAATAAATATTTGGCATTTTCACGGTTCCTTAGGATGGGCAATCTGCCTAGCTAGAAACTAATGTCGACCTACAAGACATAATAACACTTAAAATACATTTTAAAATATTTTCATAATTTTCATTTATGCGATATTATTACTTTGATATTTTGGTGACCGGACAACTCAAAATGAAACCAACTCAGAAGCACCTCTTAATGACCTGAGTGATGATAAAAAATATAAAAAATGGTTAAATAGGTTATGTGAGGTTAGGGTTACCGACTATTTTAAAATTATTTTTTAAAGCTTTTAATAACCTTTCTGAGTTAGTTTCTGTGATGACCGTGGCCGGTTATCAGCATTACCATCTGGACTCCATTGTATGGATCCAGATCTTCTTTTGATGGTGATCTCAATACAGGGTGATTGACAATAATAATGCGTAGGTAGTCTATTGTGGTTTATTCCGAGATTGTACAGTTGCGCTTCGTAGGAAGCCTGAATGCAAAGAGGACGGTAGACAGCAATCACACCCTTTTATACGTTACTCATGCTGTCTCACTCAGACATGCATGTCTCTCTTATACCGCAAGACATACGTTCACCACAGTTTCATTCCGAGTTGGCATTGAACCGTTATTTTTACTATGTAAATGTATCTTATAAAATAAATAAATAAAATAAATATACCATCTTTTGACTCGCAGTTCCATTGCTGGACTGCCGTATAACAACTGTGAAATTGTTAACCTCCATTATATTTTCGTTATTTGGTTTTGGAGTGTTATACCGTGTTGCGCTACCTCTTTCTTTAGCCAACGTTTCCGACGGCGTTACAGTTTCCATCATCAGGGTGGATCCGGCAGATGTGAAACACGGCATAACACCCCAAAACAAATAACAAAAATACTTTTGGCCGTGAAAATCTAAATACGTACCTCCATTATATTATTTATTAATCATTGGCGCCCTTATGGGCTTTTACATATTTTTACATTTTTTAAAGGTTTAGTGCAAAAATGTATGTGTAAATTATGTACTTATGTTTAAAAAAATGTCACTTGGAGTTGAACCAAACAACAACAAGCTTAGGATTGTGTGTATTGGTGGATACCTAATCACTTACTTCCAACGGTGATGTCCTTGCCAAGCCTCACTAAGAAATAACATTTTATCATGGAACATCATACAGGGTGTCCGGGGGTAAAGTGTATTAACTTCGGGAGGTGATTCTACATGAAAGTGTAAGTAAAAAAAATAAATAATTTTTTTCGAAATTCCAACTTTTAGGGGTAGTTTTGTGGTATAAACGTAAAATTTGACCGGCGTGCGCGGCCAGCTTTATTATTTTCCGCTGTTACGATACGGGCCAATTATCACCATTTATTGTTGCCACGATCGTACCCGGCAGGCTCCCGGCAAGTAAGATCGTACCTCACACTGAGAATTTTTAGAAGGTAGATCTTTTTGTATGGGAAAAAAATGGTGGAATTTCGAAAAAAGTTATTAATGTTTTTTACTCCTACCATCATGTAGAATGACCTCCCGAAGTTAATGCACTTAACCCCCGGACAACCTGTATATTTTTAAAGTAGAAAAGGGATAACGCTGTATGTTGATCGAATTGGAATGAAAAGTTTTTGCCCTATCTGAAAAGTTCTCTAGTGTGTTATATTTATTTTAAAACTAGCCCAGACCCATGAGGAATTCTCGACCATAAGTTCCAATTTAAAAAATGACACTTAAATTCAAAAGACAACCGACATAGTGTGTTTAATGATTAACAATGAACTTTCTTTTCAATTATGGTGGAAATATTTATTCTGCATTTCTCTAGTTTCACTTAAATAACAATTAAAACTTTATTGCATTTCGAAGGCAAAAAACAAGTTTGAAACATTCTATACGCAAGCAATGCATCCGAATAAGTACTTCGTCGATTGCGATACCTACGTAAATACGTTTTGAGTTATAGTACTTTGTAACATTTTCGATTACCATGTTACTTTGGCAGAATTCGACACCAGAAAAATAAAATTCGATAAGCCTTTAAGGACGGGTTGATTCATAGAATTTGAATAATCATAGACCCTCCACACAGCATCTTCAAAGATGACATAGGCCCTGAGGAAAGTTATTTTCCTCAGGGCCTCCTGCGTGGAGTTAATGTAAAAAAAAAATCAACAAAGTTAAGATTCAAGTTTTGTGAAAATTCCATTCAAGTTCTGTTATTGATGGTTGTTCTGTGTGCTGTTATGTCCCGGTTGTTTCACAAAACTTGGATAACGGAACTTGAATAAGACTTTTACAAAACTTGAACTTTAACAACTTCTAATTTATTTATTTTTAATACTAACTTTGAAATATGATGAATTCTTGAAGTTTTGAAAGTTTTGATAGTGACATTACGATAATTTCTTTTAAATATTTAAAAAAAAATGTATCCTACCGAACGCAGAACATACACAAAAATTAACTGGTGATACTTATTAACACGTTCCAGCTTTGTAGATACTCTCAGTATCAACCTAGTGAAAGACCGCCATTCAGAATCAAACCTAACCTAACCTAACCTAACCTTCGTATTCTCCATTTTCTTCCGATCCTAACTCCTTTCAGCCTAACAACATACCAAAATCGGGAATGCCATAGTCCCACTGGCCCCTGATAGTTGTTACTCTTGTGGACTTGTACGGTATTCACATAAAAAATACAAAACCTCCGCATTTTCACTTACGGCAGTTTAATTGGAAGATTAGTGGGCACTTTATTACTAAGTTAGGTTTCTCGATCGTTAAAATACCTGTTTCACTTTAATAGACTCAGATGCATTCTCATCGAAGAAGAATTAATATTGTCATGCAAAGCATCGTCGTAAAGCGGTAGGTGTCTACCACCTCGAAAAGGTGAAGGCTTTCGAGGCGGTAGACACCTTGCTAGAAGGCTTGCACCTGGGAGGTGATTCAATCTCCCGACATCCTATTAAATCTAATTTTGTGGGATTTACTGATCAATAATTTATTGTTGATATATTTTATTTTCTTTCCGCTATTATAGTAATTTCTTATATTATAACATAATCACAAAACTGTTTTTTCCTCATTAGAGGTTTCTCCGACTGGTCATGGCCGTTATTTTTATTTTTCTTTTTTTTTTACTAACACTATTTTCTCTTTTTGATGTTACCTATTTCAGAAGAATTATTCCACGGGCTGCTACTTCTATTTATCTTTTGTATAATGTTAATGTAAGTACTTGCATACTGCATACTAACCTCGTATGCATGGTCATTGGAGGGTCTAGAGTCGTTCAAATAAATGTAGCTTCGTTCAAAAAAAAAGTAGAGTCTTGACGTGTGCGGTGAAGGAGGAAACCATATGTTTCCTTATAACGCCGTTGGGAAAGTGGTGGGGTCCCCTCCATTGATCAATTTATTGGACGTTGTTTTATTTACACAGGTCCAATAAATAACCAATTCATTACCAAATACTCGTAGATTAATTCACATTAACAAAACTAAATAATTGATTCCTAACTTATATGTTTTTTTTTTTATTTGAAATTTAAAATGATGTATTACGAATATTATTTTTCCACTTTACGTCTGGTGTTTTTTCAATTTCTTTTTTGTTGTTTTATAAATATTTTTTTACTGTTTTTTTTTAAATGGGCATAAAACTGGCACACTATATTTTACTATTTTTTTGTGAGTACTATCAATTTACTTTTATCTTACTTTTACTTGTTTTTTTATTTAATAATGTATATATTATTTCTCGATCCTATAGTCTGTCAAAAAAGAGTAGAAAATATATGAGGGCGCCACTGTTGATCAAATGGCAATACTAAACACATAACTCATGGTGTTAAAGTAAAGCTGTGTAACCTACATTTTCATAAAAAATTAAAAAGGCATAATAGTGGAAAAAATATTTGTTCATTGCAGTATAGTGATTCCCGCCGATCTCAAAATTAGAATTGAATATAGGTATATTATTATTATGCCTTTACAATTTTGTGTTAACATAATGAAGAATAACTATAATGTAATAAAATATAAAGCACAGGTTAGAAATTGATCACATTTATTTAATACTAGATAAAGTACTTAGCGTTGCCTGGGCTTTAGATCATGTCTCTAATTTTAGATCTGAATATATTTAACTCATTCAGATCTAAAAGTAGTCTAACTAAACTCACCATTAGTGATTCTTCCTTTCTATCTATTGTTAAATTCAAATTTATGGTAAATTAAATTAAAGCAAATCGCTTTATTAATCACCTTTTAATAAAATTTATGTCATGAAGAAAAAATGTTTTTTAAAATGTGGTGTACTGTGTTCTATACATTCAGTGTCATTGCACTTCAAAGAAATATTTGACAGTTAAATTGGTGTTGCCAGTCTACAAATTTAGTAGTTCCAGTTTTTATATTTTCTACTCTATTTTGACAGACTATACATCTGGTGTTTTTCAGTTTTCATCATTATCATTATATGTTTATTTTTTCTACTTTCATTGTTTTTTATCTTATCTTATCTGTATCTTTTACGTATCATACAGTATTAAACAGTATATATAGACTATATTTAGATTGTTTATCTAGTTCCTATTTTTGTAATATTAGGCAAAAAAAAGTTAACAATTATTGACGTTTTATTTATTATTTGGGCACGATGTGAACATTTGTCATTGGGTTGTAACCTTATTATAATTATTATTTTTAATTGTAAAACTAACGTTTTTAAGACAAGATTTTTTATGCATAGCACAAAGGGTAACAATTATTATAAGCAATAATTATCAGCCTGAAACACTCATCCACATTGAAAAATCTTCCGAGAAAAGATACATGACGCCAACGGGACTTGAACCCGTGTCCTCTCGATTGCCGGTCGATTGCTCTGACCACTGAGCTATGGCGGCTTATCTCGTACCCGCCAAATGATTCAATATATGCTAGTGTTTCATTCAACAATTACTGCTTATTATATTTTTTCCACCTGAAAACAACCAACTTTATTTTTGCGAGAGAAACATTGTAAGTGTTAAATCCCTCGCTAGGTGGCGTCGAGACAAATTATGTCTTCATGGGTTCAAGTCCCGTTGGCGTCATGTATCTTTTCTCGGAAGATTTTTCAATGTGGATGAGTGTTTCAGGCTGATAATTATTGCTTATAATAATTGTTACCCTTTGTGCTATGCATAAAAAATCTTGTCTTAAAAACGTTAGTTTTACAATTAAAAATAATTATTAATATTTGACAAGTTTAAGTATTTCCCCAATAAATGAAGACATAATTTGTCTCGACGCCACCTAGCGAGGGATTTAACACTTACAATGTTTCTCTCGCAAAAATAAAGTTGGTTGTTTTCAGGTGGAAAAAATATAATAAGCAGTAATTGTTGAATGAAACACTAGCATATATTGAATCATTTGGCGGGTACGAGATAAGCCGCCATAGCTCAGTGGTCAGAGCAATCGACCGGCAATCGAGAGGACACGGGTTCCAGTCCCGTTGGCGTCATGTATCTTTTCTCGGAAGATTTTTCAATGTGGATGAGTGTTTCAGGCTGATAATTATTGCTTATAATAATTGTTACTTATTATAATTTATTGTTTTCTTTAATGCATGTAATGTTATTAGCCTGCAAATGTTCCTAATAAAATAAAATAAAAATAGCAATGAACGCTGTGGAAAAGAGAAAACTTATTTAATATTATTAAAATATTTATTAGCATGTAATATTTTTTATGAATACCGCAAGAAATGCTTCTTCAATTTCCGGTGCCGGTGAGACTATGTCATCCCTATTTGGTTTATGCTGTGAGGCTATAGGGAGTGCGGAAGGGAAGAATATTTAAAAGGGGTTAGAAATTAGTGAAGCTTTTTAAGAATGTAATTGGTTATTTTTCACGAAGGTAGTTGTGGTGTAGAGTAAACTACTTAGAATCTGAGCATATTTTTTAATTATTATTTTTTTTTTAATTTATTTAGTACTTATCTTATAGAATGGAACATGTTTATTTATGCATGAACATTTTTATTTAAAATACATATATACCTATAACAGATTTAAAATAGAAAACATGTGGTTCTTAAAACTTATTACGATGAATTAATTTCTCGTTAACGAAACTACCCAACTCAATAGAGAAAACATTTCACTTGTTTGAATTTGGGAGTAGTACCGTCATTAAATAGATACAGAAATTATATTTTTGGAAGTAAGAAATAAATAAACCTAATAGCACGATAACAAGTCTACATAATGTTTTAAAAAAATATTCCGCGGTGCAAAGAATATCTCAGGGGAGTATTTTGTTAAATTCAGATAAGGGAATGGGAAACAATGAAAAAAATATGGAAGGGACACCAGCTGCTACGTGGCCATCTTTAAATTATTCAAAAATATGTTAGTATAATAATAACAATATTATCTCAAAAAGTGTGCAAAGGTAGTGCATTGCAATACGTTCCATAATTCGGGGTAATAAAATATACAAAAAACAATTCATTAAACAGAAAAGAAGTAATTAAATCATGGATGATGTTTGACCGTCTCCTGTCGCGAAATCAGGAAGGGCTTCGGTGTTGGATTGGTGTAGTCTGCGTCATAAGCGTCATATACGGTGGAACGAGAAGTGTTCTGAAAGAGTGCACTCGTCTCTCCAGGAACATTTCTGTAGCGCAGCAATGTCTCCGTATAAATTATTTTCTATATTTCAAAAAGATGTTTTCTCCACAGTTATATTGACCATTATTTCGTTAGAAGATATTTTTTACGGTTCCATGCCAACTCAGAATCGAGTACCTAAACTAACAGTTCTTTGAAAAGTCATTAAAGCTACGAAAAAAATTATTTAAAAATAGCCCTTAACCAATTTTTTTACCATTTTTTAATATTTTTTTATCATCACTCATAATGACCTTTCTAAGGTGGTTCTGAGTTGGTTTCATTCTGAGTTGGCCGATCACCATTTTTTACATTTGTAGGTATATCTTTCTTCCTGTTTTTATCATGCTTCCTCTTTGGTTACGAGTTATAATGTGTCTACCTACGTACGCTTTTATTTTCAGCACCTTTCTTGTTTTCTAATTTTATGAAACATTTTAACTGTTTTTTTTGTTGTTTACTGTCAATTTATATCAATAGAAAACATATTTATCCGATCTAAATAGAAATAGATTAGAATTATACAATTTTTCAGCTTTTTGTTTCTTTCTGTGATTATTGAACAACAATCACAAAAAAGAGGAAGTGCCTGAAGCCAGTGGAATTATGAAATCCCTTACTGGAGTAATGTCGTATGACTTAATGGAGTAAGGAGAGAGGATAGATATTTAGAGTAAGGTTGAGAACTATCAGAATATTAATACTATTATTGAACTAAATGCTAGTTGTGGAAACAGATGTTTCACTCGAATGAACGTTTACTTGAGCGAATGTTTATCTTCATTTCATTCTGCGACGCTACATGAATAATGTTCACTTGTCCATTCCCGCTACAATATCATCGAGCGAAGTCATACGCGTTGGAATTCATTTGATTTGTGATAACTTGATGGAAGAATTAACGAAAAAAAGCAAAGAAAACGCCGACGTGATCACCTCCTCTTCGGGACGCCAGACGGACTGAACATTCACTCCAAGTTCAGACGTTTCATTTTCTTTTCATTCCGCGCGCGAGTGAAAGATGCCGAATGCCAATATCCAACGTGTCCGATCGGTTCACTTGGTACTTTCATTCTGCACTTTGTATAATTTCTTGTTCAAACGTATCACTCTGAGTGAAAAGAGATGGAATGAAAGACAGAAATGAATGAAAAATAAAGCATCTGATTCCGCCATAAGTCACAGGAAGGTCACCAAATACTACCAGAGCTCTTCCAATAAACATTTCAATTCTGTTGGTTGCCACTTATCAGGGCAATACTGAAAGTATCTAAGTGAATGTAACCCTTATTAGTTTTTAAAAATGATATAATTTATATGGTGATAATTCAACTGCAGTAAAAGCTTTCGATTTATAAAAACACCCATTTTGTTTTTTTTTTAAATTGAAATTTGTGAATTAACATTGGGTGAAGATCGCTTTTTTAGCACATATATCTGTGGTAGATATGTATATTAGCTTGTGTCGCTCTCCATAAAGAGACAAAAAGTGGCATTCTTTTTAAACGCCCGGGGTCTCAAAAGTTTCGTATGATCTGAAGCTATTAGAAAACGTTAAAAAAATGAAATTATTGTTCACTATTAGCCCGCTAAAATGGCCGGAAGTTTTGCAAAAAAATAGATTTCGTGATTTGGAAAATAGTAAAACAAAGGGTTCATAATTTATATTTTTTACCAAACTTAATTTTCATTCCCTAACTGCAGTACAAAGAACACATAACATATGTGATGTGTTGGTTAAAAATATAAAAGGGGAAAATAACACTTTTTCTGGAAAAAATCAGAATTCTTGTTGACATACTTATATTCATAAACTTGAACTTTTTGTTCATTTTTGTCAATTATACGCATTTTTTAACAACAAACAAACGTTAAAAGGTTAAATTATTGTAATAAAAAATTGATTAAAAATTTAAAAAAAAATGGTTTTAGGTTTGTCTTCTGATTTTCAATGCATTTTAGCGGGCTAATAACTATTTTAAAAAATACATTTAAATGCAGTTCTCATTTTCTTTGTAAGACGCAACTTTTGAGACCCCGGGCGTTAGTGAATTCAAAAGTTGAAATAATTGACACACCCTGATGTATGTGACGCGTAGCCATATTTTATTTTAACATAGGTACTATTTTTTCTTGTTATTCTGATATGTCTGTTAATATAGGTATTAAGAAGTTGCCGCATTCTTGAGATGAACAATGTTTATGAGTCAATAATAATGCATTTATTGTTTTGTTTTTTTTTTTATCCGATAATATATATTACCTATGTCAAAATTCGCCATTTCGGTCGACCTCAAACAAACAAAACTAAAAATATGCTACACGTGCGACCATTTAGCGATGACTCACCGTCGTAAATAGACTTGCAACAATATATTGCACTTTTATATTTTGACACGTAACTCAATAACCGGTTTTATTCATTACATGTTACCTTACTACCCGTCGTCGCCCGTGCTTAAACATACCCTTTAGAGCGGGAGCACACAGAGAGCGGTCAGGAGTTCCGAGTTCCGAGTTCCGCGTTCGGCGTTCATTAGAATGTACTGATACTATAACAACAACGCACACAGCGGGCAGTCAGACCGCGGCGGTCAAAACGGAACGTCGCGTTCTAAGAGTTCTTTTCCCGCCGAGGCAGAGAACGCCAGAACGCCACGATTTCTGAGGTTGCAAACCCGGCAGTTGACTGGAAACCTTACAGAATATTACGAAAACATATCGTATTCGTTACATAATTCGATTAACAAATAAATTCGATGAACAACTATTAATTGACATCCGAAAATAAATATAGAATCGTTGTTCATCTTTAAGTAAATCCTGAAAAGTACTACTAAATTTGCCTTGTTCTTTTCGCGCTGTGTTGATTGGGTGCACCAAATACCTCCTTTTCTTTTTAGAAGCTGCTAAGCTCCAATAGAACAATAATTTTTCATCGGATGATGAACTTTCTAGTGACATGTTGCATGTGCAAAGACCCAAATGAAACTAGAACGCGAGAATTTGAACGCCGCTTGTGTGCGTTGGAACTCTTGAGCGGTCAACGGTCACTAGAACGCAGAACTCTGACCGCTCTCTGTGTGCTCAAGCTCTTAACGAGGATTTTCTTTGTTGAAAAGTTTTTAAAAGATAATGTAAAGCATTTTATTGATGAAGTAGATAACAATAATAATCTAAACGAAAATATGAAAGAGAACAAGACACAGAAAAATAGAACAAGATAATGTTCGCAACTGGGACTCGAACCCAGAACCACTCGTCTAACCGGGCCGTACGCGTTTACCAATTCCGCCATTGCCACCTTCTGTCAAACCGTCATATTAGTCAATTTCATATTTGAAATTTTAGAATTAACAATATAATATTCAACTATTTTTTTCCATATTATAGGCAACTACCCTTTTTTATTGGAAACAATCATTCTAAGAATTGGTTTGTAGACGGGAGCTTCTGGGTTTGAGTCCCAGTTGCGACCAGTTCTATTTTTCAATTTTTTCTATTTCGACTTGTTCTATTTTTCTGTGTCTTGTTCTCCTTCATATTTTCGTTTAGATTATTATTGTTATCTTCTTCTTCAATGATATAATACATTTATGGAATAACTTTCAAAAGTTACGAATGGAGAGTTTTTCTTATTAAAAATTAAAGCATTTTACTTTGTTTTTGACGATACATAGCTAACGATGAAAACAACTATGCTTACTGAAAAAAAATTTAAACAAACTGAAATTTCATAGGTAATCTGTTTTTTGGTAAATTTTAATAAAAAACTTTTTTTAATGAAAACTAGGGTGGTTTTTTTAAATTTGTAGAAAAACCCCTTATTAAAGCATAAACCTCATCAACTCCACCGTGGGCATGAGGGTAAATGGAGCCTTAATAAATAAATATATATCTACTCAGTCGGCTCCGATATAACCTTATTACGATTATCTGAAATGTACCGCAACCTCTAATAAACTACCACACTTTGTGACTCTAGGCATACTCCCAGTAAATATGGTATCGCTTAAGAGATAAAATAAAATAAAAACAACATTTCACGTGAGTTCGAAGTAAACTTAAAAGAATTGCAAAGTTATACAATAATTCATCATTATTCTACTACTACATAAGTTGAGTGATTCTAGGAGCTCTTGTTTATTGGAGGAGTATTTACGTGCAAAAAATAATGTTCTAATGAAATATGTAAACAATTTTCTTTTTAATTTAAACAAGGTTCTCCTAGTGAGGTGTTCACGAAACATCCAAAATTTCCCACACACAGTTTCTCCTTCACAAACTTACCTTACACCCAACATAATAAAATTGCACTTTATATTATTTTAAAATGTATTAACAACATGTTATGTTAAAATGTAAATAATTAGGTAAATACTGTAATATATAGAAATAAATTACAAAAAAAAAATTATCAAAGAACTTATGAAATAAATACTATACAATTTAGAAAAAAAATTATCATTGAAAGACAATAACAATTTTTTTTTTAATATTAATTATTACTGATTAAGTAAGGGTAATTTAAGGGTACAATATATCATTATCCAATTTCAGGGATGTAACTTGCTTTTTTAATTGCATATGATTTTAGATTTTCACGGCCAAAAGTATTTTTGTTATTTGTTTTAGGGGTGTTATGCCGTGTTGCGCTGCCTCCTCCTTTAGCCAACGTTTCGGGAAGCGTTACAGTGTCCATCATCACATCTGCCAAATCTGCCCTGATGATGGACACTGCAACGCTGTCCGAAACGTTGACTAAAGAAGGAGGTAGCGCAATACGGCATAACACCCCAAAAATAAATAACAAAAATGCTTTTTGAATTATTCATGTTTCAATGTTTCGGTTATACTAATTTTGTTACTATTTGTTATATACCTACTCTCATTTTTAATCACTATTACTACCGTTTGATACAGGCATCACATTCTTAATTCAAAATTACCCACTCACTAGGGGTTATTTTTTATTTATTTTTTTGATATTGTATAAAAATTGCAAACAATTTGTATTTATTACCCATTAAGCTACTGAAAGTAGCATGTCGGCAGGAGATTGGTTCCACAGATTAGTTACAACAACAAATGAAATAATCATGAACGCATTAGCGTAGCAACAACTTACACATATAATAACATATAACACTTTAAAACCTTTTTTTAAGCTGATCTCCGGCACTGTTCTGAATCCATCTAAGTTGAAGGAGATTAACCTATATGTCCCTAACGCGTATACTCGTGGGAGATCCCACGCACTTTTTTATGCTCCAAAAGCGAGAACTTCTTCCTTTCAGAATGCCCCATTAAAAAGAGCAATTCAAATTCTTAACGATTCTGCATTGAACATTGACATCTTCAATGTTACCTATAGAGAGTTCAGTAACTATCTTTTGACATACTTCTCAACATAGTGAAACTGCCCCCTTGGACTTTTTTTCTCTTAAATTTTGTAATCTTCTCCGTAATAATTTGGTGTATAACTTGTTACGCTGCCACTCTACAGCATCCAAGCCGCCTACCCATTTTTTCGGCCGACCCTAATAGAATCGCACACCGCTCGCCCCTTGCAAATATTACCTCCTCCTTCCCCTCGCCGTACGCACCCGGCCGCCACAGCGCGCAGCCCTCAGAACCGCCCTAGCTCCCGTCTCGATAACCCGCGTCGGGCTCTTCCAAATTGTTCCCACGGAATACCGCGCGTCGGTTCGGGTTTGAACTTGAACTTAACGGTAGTAAACTAAAAGGCCGCGTGCCTCTTGCCTTTGTGCCCGCGACCTTGCTGGCCATGGACTGGCTTTTGTATGTGTCCACTCTTACCACGCGAACTGTAATCACCCCCAGGGAGAAAGGAGAGAGATTTATGTAGGATGTTTTTCAGCTAGGCCTATCTGTGATTGTTAATTTAGGAGGATGCTACCGCCAATTGTTGTAATTGTGTATCTCAGTCAATACAGTGTTGTTCCCTCCTAGAAGCCTGTTTTATTTGATGAACCACGTGGACGAGTGTTGGCCTTATAACCATGTACAACCCCCCCTCTTTTTAGCTACCTACGACCCTGATGTCGTGAGAATCACCCGTTCTGCCGAGGGTATGAGCTGGCCGAAGGCAGAAGGTAGGTGCCCCCATTCCCCGGGACACACGACAAACTGTTTTATGGAGAACCTGAAAAAATAAATAAATAAATAACTTACCTACCAACATTGTGATATGTAAATGTTGAAAATAATTCAGAATCAGCATTTTTATTATGAAAAACAGTGGAATAGGAAAATATATATATTTAAAAAAAAATTATTTATACAAAAGCCACATAATAGCATGCACAGGTAATACATTGATTGATTTATATACGATACTAATGTCTCGCCTTTGGTTAAAAAAAAACGTGTTTTGCTCACTAGCAACTTTACCGTGGCGTTTTATGTTAGTTTTACGTGATTGACCCCAGGAAGTTATCCCATATCTCACGGTTGATTGATTGATTCCACTACCTTTGTAGGATACGTTTCAAAGTAATGTTAACTTTTTATTATTTCTTTCAATTTATTACTCGGCTTTGCCTCAGTTTCAATATTTATTTTTTTTATCAAGAAATTGAAAGTAATGGAAAAACAATGCGTAGGTACGGCATATTGTTGTATTTATCTGCAACATATTTTTACTACGCATAAATTTTTACATGTTATTCGATACTTTACATAGGTAGTTCCTCGTGCTCGAAATCTGACCGGAACCACAATATAAGCTATCGCAAATTCATAACTGCATTACATTGGAAATCCTCGCACTATTAATCCGTGAAATTATTTTTATCTCCGCAGTGCAGTCTGATCATAATTGTGCCATTATGCATAATATTATAACGTGAGTTGATAATATTTCCTATTTCGATAATCCGTGAGAAAGCACATGAAAGATCGAAAAACGTCAGTGACACGAGATCTATTTTAAAAATTAACTTAATGTTCTACTTATTTGTATATATTATATAATCGAGGAAATTAAAAAAAAAAAAAGTTTTACAGTTTGACAAAAGGCGAAACTGAAATAGTTCTGTTAAATGCATATGGTTGAGCGTTTACACAATACATAGCTACACTTACCTACATACATCTACATACATCATAGACCCTGTGCTTGTAGCTTGTATTGTCAGATGTTTCTTTCCTACCCATTCCTATATACCTGTCATTTAACCCTACCCACAATTAGTCTTTAATCGAAATTCGCCGAATGAACATCTCTAAAGGCGATTCCAGACTCACGGCGAGAAGTCTCGGCGAGAACCTCTCGCCGAGAATTCTCGCGAGAACAAGCACTTATCCACACTCTCATTTTTCTCACTCGTGATCTGTTTCCCATCCGATATGGACGACATTACAGATGATATTCAAAATGCAGCAGGTTTGGCTCTGTGCGCCATGGCATATTATAATTTTGTGAACGTTGTAACGTTGAACGTTGTAGTTAGCCCTTGATTCAGAAAGGAATCCAGAGCGAATCCAGAGCATCATATGCAAACCATATAGGTTTATAAACTTCATTTTCACCAGCACCCGATTTGGAGGAATCATTCACCATTTTTCTATATTTCCGTTAACTAGCAAAAAGGGAATCTTTTTTCTTTTTGAGTTCAGGTACTTGCATTATTTCTTCAAGTCTGTTCCACGCATCGTGGTTCAAACTATTGTCTTTGTAATTCGATGTTTTGCATCCCATAACACCGGTTCAGATTGAAAATATTCTATAAATTGCAACTCTTGTTGATTTTTAATACAAGGAAACAAAATTTTCGAAACAAAAACAAAAATATAACGCACGTCTACTCTCAACCGCTCACTAAACAACACTGAGACAAAACGTGAGTGTAGTAGCCTTCTCGCTTCTCGCCCGAGACATCCTTTGAAGCGGCCAAATTTACCGACAGCCATCCGAGAACAGGCGAGCCAGAGAAAGAGAATGCGAGAAACACATCACATTCACGCTTCTCGGGTGTTCTCGGGGCTTCTCCCGTGAGTCTGGATGGGCTATTATATTCCGTATACTGTCAGTAAAATACCACGGCTAGTAATAGTCGTACAAGTACATCAATAAACTCAGCCGAGGTAGAAGAGAAGTACCAGCGCAGTAAGTCCTTTTTCTCTTATTCCTTTATGTGCATTATTTTTTCTTGTGCAGTGGTCTTTCATACAATTCAAAACACATACAAGATCTTTCGATATCCGCAGACACATAAATCTTGCATCAAACAGCATGTTTCTTTTTGCTTTTGCGTTGTTTCCCTTTCACTAAGTATTTACCTACACACACACACACACACCAGATTAGAATGAAATATTTCAGAATATCTACGATCTTGGGAAAAAATAAGATATTCAAACCGTATATTGACGCTGTTATAACTTAGGGCGACAGATGAAAAAGAGATTTATATGATGAACAATTATTGAAATCATTTCTTTATATCTCTCCAAAACTA
This sequence comes from Limnephilus marmoratus, assembly GCA_917880885.1. Taxonomy (NCBI): domain Eukaryota; kingdom Metazoa; phylum Arthropoda; class Insecta; order Trichoptera; family Limnephilidae; genus Limnephilus; species Limnephilus marmoratus. The sequence goes on along the minus strand of OU862921.1, from coordinate 23,640,558 downwards.
CAATTTGAGAGGCGGGTATGGGTACCGTCGCGTCGGGAACCATTTATTGGTTAACCAACTCCCCGACCATAATACTCCTCACCCCAAGTGGTTCGCTACATTTGGTGTCTTAGCAGGGGTTCATGGGATGATGTTTTGTCTAGGTCTTGGCGGCGGATACTTTTGCCCATTCCTGCGTGGCAGGCTGGATTAAGAGAGTCTCTTTGACGGAGAACTTTTGACCACTTCAGCAGCACTCTCTCGACAGGATTCATATGTTCGTGATGAACGCTTTGACCACCAGATTCGAACCCACCCACCATATCTTTTTCCTCCTCAGAACCTCCACTACTTCCTTTTTTTCTGTTTCTCAACATGATTATTATCTCTAATATTCAAAAAATCAGAGTGTGTAATTCACACGCGGTAGAACTGATACTAGAAAGTCCCTAGATGTCGTTTTCTTTTCTTTTGCTTGTTTTTAAAGTGGTTTGAAGATTGGATTTCACATAATAAAAAAGTTTTTTTTGGATTTTGTCCGATTCCAACCCCCGTTCGCTTGATGTCTGTGTCTCTGGCCGCTGAGACTTGTCAGGCACCTTGCCAACTACGCTATGGAAAACACGCGCCAAGGTGCGAATTTACAGCATTATATTAGAACCGATTGTTTGCGTAGTACTGAGTTTTGACGCAATTCCGTTTCACCCGAAATTCAAGTCACTAACGGTGCTAAAGAAGTTTCACTTATGTATGCAATTCACACGTGGTAGAAGTAAAACTTTCAGAAAACTAAAGTAGACAAGAGTGGGGAGGCTACGAAGCACAGCACAAGGAGGAGACCGAAAGGCTACGAAGCACCACACAAAGGGGAGACCGACTACAATATCTCTTTCTCTCGCAGAATAAACCGTATGTGTTTGTCTCTTTTTAGTGTCGCTATTTTTCGTTTTATCGAGTTTCAAATCACAATGGTGCTAAAGAAGTTTTCCCTCCAAAAACCCTGAAACTTAATTATTATATTTTCTACCAGTTATTATTGCATGAAGTTCATCCTCTTATTTTCTTAACAAAATAGTGGGTAAATTCAAATTATATATTTACTTTTTCAAAGTGCCACTCTTTAACAGCGCCGGATCTGCCATACGTTCAAAAACGTGCAAAAAACCTGGCGCCAACTCCGAAGGGGCGCCGTGAGAAAATAAATATTGTATTAAAATTTAGTTATAATATTTCCTGAATCGTTTAAAAATTAGCCATAGTACGAAATAATTATTACGCTCTAGCAACACTTTCCAAAGAAACAGAATTCGCACGCATCAGGTTGGTGTGAACGGCTTACGAATTTATAGTGAGTTACAGAATTTTTTTACAAATTCCATATATTTAGTTAAAACGTAAGATCTATTTTTCTACAAATCTTTTACCGTATTTTAGGACGAATGGGTGCGATCCAAATTCAATAACCAATCACAGCGCGGTATTTTTCTTCTAGTGTATCAAACAAACCGACTTGCGCCTTTCAAAGTACGCTCCTATTGTTTTATTTTGTACGATTTAAATCTCTAGGAGAAGGTAGTTAAAGACCATTTTCTTATGAAATCTTCAGTAAATTCCATTAACAAAAGGATCTTTGTTCAAGCATCAAGTTGCAACTTGTTGACAGTTTCGTCATTGGTTTGACATATTATTTTTTGAAGTTCGTTAATAATTAATATCTATAATATTAGATTTGTTGGATTTGTTATTTTACGGTGTCAGTGTAAGCGTGTTTGTATGGTGTTTGTTCGCTCAATTTGGTGTTTGTTCGCTCAACACATGGGAAATGCAAGGTACAAATTTGAGGTTATATTCTTATTAGTATCCTGTACAATTGAAAGATTTTTATTTTCCTATTACGAACTAAATTTAATACTAAGTATTAATACAAGAAACTGCCTAATGGAGAAGAATAACATAGATCGCGGCTTATTTATTCGAAAACTTCAGATAGGGTTTTTTGTTTTTGTTGCAAATTATTTTCTGTACCTATCTAGGAATGGCGCGTTAACTAGTTCAGGATTATGTGATTGGAATCATTTAACGCAAAATTTAAATTCACATGAAAAATCACTTCAGCATTTGGATAGATTTATGTTCATAATTTTATGTTTACCCAATAGATTCAGAGAGTATAGGACTCCTGGCGATTCTCTCTTTAAAAAAAACGAGTGTGAGAGCTACCGCCAGGTCACTTGGAAAAGTTACACCCTTTATATGTCTTGATTTTATTTGATGAATTAGTGTAAAAAAAAAATTAAATTAAAAAATTGGGGTGAACGAATTTTTAATAAAAATAAAAATATAGGGGGGGGGGCGCCATCGGTACCTACTGCACAGGGCGCCAGATTTCGTAGATCCGGCCCTGCTCTTTAATCCGGCAATTTTTTTATTTACTTGAAAAGTGCAGTGTAATTACGACTACTTACACTATACAGAGCTCGTCGATAAATACAACCCTACCACAACAACGGATTACAGAAATCAAACAATGCAATCAGTACCGGAGCTTCAGTGGCTACATGCCGATGTTATACATTATAGTAGGTTAATATCTACAGTTGGTGTATATATTTACTCTATTTATGGCTTGGGTTATAACAATAATTGAACTGCTGTTCATTTGCAGGGAAACAGAAACGTTTCTGCCATTATGCAGGTTAATATTGGTAAACAACAAAGCAAGCTGTAGTATTTTGTGGCACTCCTGGGTACACTATGATTATTAATTATTGAATAAGAAGATATTACGAATAAATATAAATGAAACATGAAACGGAACCAAACACAAAAAAAAGTAACGGTCGCAACTGGCAGTCAAACCAAGGATTTCTGACTAACGGAGACATCGCCTTCATTTGATCCACCGACATTTGGCCCCCCGAAATTATAATTATTATAAAACTATATTTTTTGCGCTTTTTAATCATTTTTTAGAGACGCTGCTTGGAGGGTATTTTTGGAGAAAGGTAGGAGAGTAGAGAGAGAAATCTAAAATTGACTTCGAAAATATATTTAATAACTAGCTGGCATGCGTTGCTATGCCATTTCATAAAGAAGTTGTTTCTCCTTGAGTGTCCTTTCCCATTCGTCCCGTTTCCCTTTCGCGTACTGCATTTTATACACAAGTACGCCGGTGGGGAATCAACTCTCATGGAGTCGCCCGGCCATTGGGACCTATTTTATTTTTAATCTCCGACCGACGCAAGGAGCGGTGTTATAAGTTTGACTTTTCTGTGTTTCTGTCTGTCTGTGGCATCGTAGCTCCTAAATGAATGGACCGATTATGATGCGGTTTTTTTCTTTGAAAGCTGACGTTATCGAGATAGTTCTTAGCTACAATTCATGAAAATCTGTTCAGGCGTTTCAAGGTCATCAGCTCTTTTTTGTGATGGGGGTTAACTAAAATTTTACATGTCCTTATTTTAGTCGATCAAATATTTCAAATTCTGAATTAACGATATGGTCTTCAATTATTTTTTCACCATATTTTTGACAGCTATCTTTTTGAATGATCACAAAGTTCAAAAGAATTTCTTTGAGTCTAGTTAGTTTCTCGGATACTTTCATTCATACGAGACAACTATTGACGTGGCACAACATTTTTTCCGATGTCATATTTCAAAAATATGTAAATGACGTAAATAAAATACGTCACAATTGCCGAGTGGTTGGTTTAAAGCGCCGTATACCCGCTCAAAAAGAATGTTAGAGAGAGCGCGCTAATATTTAAAACGTTAAAATTTAAGCGAAAATTGTGAATATGTTTAATAAAACACGACTCGTTTAAAATAGAGCAAAAATCCCTTAGGGGCTGTCTAAAATAGTATTTAAAGAAACACTGTGAATTTTTTAATACATATAACTTGTAAAATAACTGAAACAAACGTGTTTATAATATTTTTCGGAGCATTCGAGGGAATTTTATATAATTTGCATTTTGGCGTGGGGAATGTATAGATATTATCTTCAAAAATAAAAAATATTTTTTTAGGTGCTTAAAAACTTCAAATGTTTTAATTTTCTTTGTCTCTTTCTGTTTCATTTAGATTTATTGTTATTATCTTCTTCTTCAATGATTAATATTATATTGATAGGTATTTGTATTGTATTTGTATATGTATTTGTGTGCCCCAAATTAAACACTTCTTTTGCCCAACACCATTATACTCACCAAGGAAAATTCTTTTTCAATAACCTACCAATAGAAATCAGAAGCATTAGGAACAAAGTTCAATTGTTGAACTCCATCAAAAAGTATTTTAGAGAATGTCACACTAAAAATCATACTTGTTTTTCTTCTTACTGAATACATATTTTTTTTTATTTTTATTTTTATTTTTTTTTTTTATTTTATTTTTTTTTTTTATTATTTATTGAAACATTTATTATAATTACAATTTTACAACAAATATATATTTTTTTTTTACAGGTATTTTTTTTTTTTTACTACCCTTCCATTTAAAGCATTTGCTTGTGTATGGAAGGGGAGTGTACATAAATGCTATTAGTTATTAGTTATAAGTTAGTACTTAAATAATTAATTGTACATAAATATATGTGAGCTGCAGTATTTATTTGATAATGGTGTGAATTTTTTTAAAAAAAGAAAGAATGTAATGGGAAACTAAGGATATTTGTAAGATTAATTGACAGTAGTTTTTTTCTTAAAAATATTTTTAAAATGTCTCTTGACAGAGAGCAGTATTCGGGTTTTATCATTAATGCTTCTGATTTCTTCTGGTAGACGATTGAAAAAAGTTCTTCCCTGGTAAGTATAATGATGCTGTGCAAAAGACGTATTTAGTTTTGGGCATAGAAAAACATGTTTAAGTCGAGTTCTGTTTTCATTTAAAAATGGATATTTATCTTTTTCCTTTATAATTTGAATCAATGAATTTTTAATATATAAATCTTTAAATGTGGGTACTTGAAATTCTTCAAACAGGCGTTCTGTTAGGTAGTCGAAGGATTTTTTTAATATAATTTTAATAATTGTCCTTTGTACAATTTCTATTGGAAGAAGGTTACATTTATACGCCGATCCCCAACTAATAATAGCGTATTGATGAGTGGATTGAACTAAGGCATAGTAGATTAAATATAGATTTTTTATCGACAGAAAATTTCTAATTCTTAAAAATATATATATTAATTTTCTGATTTTGTTTACTACTTGACATATTTGTTCCTTCCATTTCAGATTTTTGTCGATAATTAATCCGAAATATTTAATTTTATTTGTTGTTTTTAATATTGTACAGTTTGATTTGCAATAATTTTGGCTACGAATTTTAGTATTATCGTGCATGAAAATGTTAAAATTTTTGGGAGCATCGTTTGGATGGATTGCAAATGGAATTACAAATGTCTTTTCACTATTTAGTGATAGTAAATTAGTGTCATAGTGATAGAAAAAATTCTTAAGCGTGTTGATGTCTTCTGTGGCCTTTAATTCTACATTTTCCCAAGTCTTTTAACTTATTATTAATACTGTATCGTCGGCGTATGATGCAATTTGACCATTTAAATGTTGAAAAAAATATCATTTACATATATGGTAAAAAAAATTGGTCCAAGCACTGTACCTTGCGGGATTCCAAAGCTTGAAATCTCTTGATCACTATTAACATGATTGATTTTTACCACTTGAGGGCGGTTTTTTAAGTAGTTTGTCATCCATTTAATCGCGTTGCCTTTTCTGCCAATATCATTTAATTTTTTTAATAGGATCTCATGGGATATGCTATCGAATGCCTTTCTGAGGTCAATAAATATGCCCGCACATTTTTTAGCTTTATCTAATGATTCGTAAATGTATGAAGTTACGTTAGCAATTGCATCTTGTGTGCTGAGTGATTTAATAAAACCAAACTGGTTTTTGTGAAGTATTTTATTACTATCTAGGAAATTTACCAATTGTTTTTTTACTATTTTTTCAAAGATCTTTCCTATGTTAGAAATTAGACAAATTGGGCGATAATTCGTTATTTGGTGTGGATCACCAGATTTGTAAATAGGTGAGATTATTGTGTTTTTGTAGTTCATTGGAAATATTCCTTTCTTTAAACTCAAGTTTATTAAATGAGTGATGGGTTTTATTAAGTAAGATTTCATAGATTTTAACATGTGTAACGTAATAGAATCAAAACCGGGAGACGAACCTCCTTTCATATTTTCTATTATTTTTAAAATTTCACATTCTGTTGTTATTTCAAATTTTGAAAGTATATTACGTTTCTGTAGATTTTTATTTTTATGTTTTTCTGGGTTAGAAGGTATATGAATATTTTTCGCAAGATTTTTTCCAACATTTGCAAAGAAGGAATTAAATATGTTGGCACATTGTTTAGGCTGTAAATTGGCATCTATAATTTTTTTATCATGTTCGATGTACTTAATATTTTGTGTCTTTTTTGTATTGTCTATGGCCAAATTCACAGTTTTCCACATTTGTTTATGGTTATTTTCTGAAGATAATACTTTATTTTTAAAAAACTCTTCCTTACTTTTAATATTTAATATAAGATGTTAATTTATTTTTATATTTTTTATAATAAATATATGCTTTTTCATCATGGGGATTTTTTAAAGTTGTTTTATAAAGTTTTTCTTTGTTTCTGATAGATATTATAAGTCCTATGGTAATCCAAGGTTTTAAACATCTTAATTTTGATTTTACGTGTATTATTATTTCAGTTATCGAATTTTTAATGTGTTGTGACAGGATTTTTTCAAAGTTAGTCGAACATATTTCGGTATCATCACTCTTTAAAACATTGTTCCAATCTTCCATTTTTAGTTTTTCAGAGAGAATAGTCATGTCTATTGTTGATTTTTTGGGTATTAAATTATGTTTTTTATGTTTAATATTATTATTATACAGAAGTAAGCATGAATAATGATCAGTTATGTTAGTTTTCCAAACAATTGATTTTAGTTTGTGAAGATCTTTAATGTTTACGTTTGTCCAAATGTGATCTAAACAAGATGGAGTATGTTCTTTTATTTCTCTAGTATTTTTATTTATGCAAGATATGAAATTTTGTTCAGTCATACAATTGATGTATTCAGTTTTGTTATTATTTTCTATTTTTTCATTAATGTTCACATTAAAATCACCCACCACGAAGCAGAGTTTATTTTTTAATTTTAATAATATGTATTTCAGGTCATTAATAAACGTAATAATACTTGAGCCATGCGTTCTATAGATAGCTATTAAATTATATATTGATTTGCCGAGTTTGAAATGTACTTCGATGCAGTTTACCAAATGTATTGGGTGTTTTATAATGTTAACAATGCTAAATTTATTATTTGCAAATATTATTATTCCCGAATTTTTGTTGATATCTACTTTGGTAGAAATATAATTGTACTCAGGTAAGTGATAAGACGGTGACTCGGCGTTCGTGAATGTTTCAGTTAACACTGTGAAGTCCGGCTTTTTAATTAAATTATTTATTTTTATAATTAGTTCATCTAAATTTTTCTGAATGCTACGGATGTTTATGTGCATAATAATTATATCATTGATGTTTTTAGAAATAATTTTGTTACATGAATCAGTACAAATACATTCATATTCTTGAATTTTAATATTTAAATTCTAATTCGCTATTTAAGAAATCATCCATTTAATTAATGTATTTTGCAAAATCATATATATTTTTTTTATTCAATGTCGTAGTTTATTCTTTCTTTGGCTAATTTAAGCATGTAAGAACGGAACTTACATGTTTCGCTGTTTGTTCGGTGGTCTATTTCATTCATTTTACTGTTGAAGGAGTTAATTTCTTTCTTCTTGTTAGCTGAGTGACAGTTAGCGCATTTGGGCGGTAGTTCCAGGGATTTACACTCCACTTTATGTTTGCATATTTTAGTTAACGGGTCTGATTGCCATGTGTCTGTATTAACTGCACCTACATATATATTGAAATACACGACTATAGTAAATAGTAATTGTACTTATATGAAATGTATTAACTATATTAACTGCATTGTATTAACTGTACACGTGACTGTATTTGTACATAATATATGAAATGTCGACTCTTCTTCCATCCACAAGCTAAGGCTTTTAATGGAAGACCAGTAAAATTATAACATGTAGCAATTTTAAGATAAACAAATAAAAATAAATAAAATAAAATAAATATCCTTCAAAAGTCATAAAAAAATTATTCCAATAATATTGAACTCTATGATAGTTGCTTCGCGGATAACATAATATATGCATTCTCATGCTGACTGTTTTTTGGTTTGTTTTATAGGCAATTAATTTTAACCATTTATTCGATAACCAACACGTTTGCCATAGGTCACCCCAAGTAGTTCGCTACGTTTGATGACTTAGCAGGGGTGCCCGGGTAAGGTTAGTCTGGGCCATGGGATGAGGTTAGTCTGGGTCTTGGCGGCGGATGCGTCTGCCCACCAGCTGCATGGCAGTCAGGATTGGGAGTGAATGGTTGAGGGAGTCCCTTTGACTTCTCCAGCCGTACTATCCCGGAATATAACCTGGCACTGCAGTGAGAGGGATTGATTCATACGTCCGTCACTCTTAGACACACTGACTCCCAGATTTTTGCTCTATTTTAAACCTACCCTCCCTCGTACCCTTTTCCTTACCAGAACGTCTTCTCCTTTCTTTCCTAAACAAACTCTCTACACAGCATCTCCAAAGATGACACAGGCCCCGAGGGGAATTATTTTCCTCGAGGCCTCCTGTGTGGAGTTATTATATAAAAAAAAACTTTTTTGGAAAAATACACATTAAAATATTCTTACATTATAAGGACGTAATTTTTCTTTCTGCTTCCAAGAAGGTTGAAATGTCCACATCTTTCTTGCTAAAGTCTAAAAAATGTGCACTCGGGATATGAAAATCTAAAATTGCTAATGTCAGCAAGAAATGTTAGCCTCCATTTCCCTTTTTTATCAGTTAAAAATTTTGCTATGAGATATTTGAGTGTTATAAGTTTTTTTGGTACTGAATAGAAAGGTGAGGCGGTTGATGTTATTTTAAAATAAATGTGCTGTGAACGGTGCCTGACATTCAAGAGATATTTTCTATTTAAAGAGCGTGCTTAATACAAGAATTGTTATTTTACCCTCGGTTACTGTCATGATATCTGCGTTAGGAAATGAAAATGTTGACCCCATCAATCAATGCCGGGTGAAGTTCAACGCGTTTTAAATCAATTTTAATTTAAAACAGGATATATTTATCAAGGTGAAAGATGCCAAAGTACATAATTCAGAATAAGATATATGTTTTCTGAGATTCTCCTTGAGTCATTTTTAATCTCGCTTCTCTCAGAAATTTTTGAAATTTTGGATGCAGGTATCATATTATTTCACACAAGTAACGCGAGAAAAATAAAATATTTTTCTACTGGGTACCGTCTAATTTTGTTTGCCAATGCCACAGACATCCAAATTTAATAGACCAGAAGATACAAATGAGGGCTGTGGAGGGCGAAGAGGGGAAAGATGACTGTGATTCGTTAAAAAATCAATCTGACAGTATATAGGCATCTCGCATTACAATATCACCATTTAGTTCTTAAAAGCAAAATCTGCGTTTGAATGAATAGACCTTTTTACATGGGAGCGCGAATTGCTCGCCACGTTATTAACAATTTGTGAAGTCCAAATGCGGAAAAGTAAAGTTCGCCGATTTTCACGGAGGAATATTTTGTTGCCGTATTTAGTCGAGACACTTTTACAAATGTTTCATAATTTACTTACCCCCCCTGTAACCAGCGACAAGTTCACGGAGTACCGCCCACATTCGTTATGTTCAAATATTTTAGGGTATAGCGTATATAGCACAAGCTCTCATTTTTGACATGTTATTTCCTAAAATGTACGATGTGAGCTCGGTGGTGATCAGGACAAGATTGTTGACGTCACATTTTTTAGATTCAAGCGAGGCTCTCGTAAGCCCAGCCGGCTCCATGGAACCGGTATGGGGAGGGGGAAATAATACGCTTTTATCACTTAGGTCCAGATATATTCATATGTCCATGGCCAATGCCAACAAAGCTGTAAATTTTCTAAACAAATATATTAAAATGCGAAATAAAAGAAAACAAGTTCACAAATTAGACGAATCGTTGCCCAAGAAGAACGAAAACATTTCTCTAGTTTTTCATTAGTGTATTTGAGTTTTTTTTAACATTTCGGTCAACAGCGTAAAGGTATTGAACATTCTGCTGTAGTATTTATTGAAGAGGACAACACAAAGTGGACGAGGAAATGGCTTGAATGTCTAGATTTTACCGCGCAGTTCCAGCCATTACCCGGGGACCATAATATAACTGTGGGATGTGTAACAAAGATGAGCATCTTTGTGCAAAACATTCATTATTCTGGAAGAAAACGTTAACGTTTTAATGTATATAAAAACGAATGTTTCTTTTTTAGTCCCTTATGCTTTCCAAAACAATTCATCCAATTGCAATAAAATCTTAGGGATTGGATGTACCTACGCATGTCCGGAATGATTTCTATATACTCGTATAATAGTGAGCTCTGGCGTTATGAATTTTTCTAATACTGTTCAACCGATTGCTACTAAACTTTGGTCAGTTGTTGTGTGCATGCCCGCGAAGGTTTCTATATACATCCTGGTTAGCTCTGGCGTCATGAAATTTGTATTTAATTTATGCAATAGATGGCGCGCGAGTTGTTTGAAAAATGGGTGTATTTCAAATAGTTTAGTGACAGGGGGGGATGGAGGGGAGGAGGAGAATGGAAGGTGGAAGGGGAACGGGAACGCGAAAGGACACGCAGGGGGAAAGAATTTTGCGATAGAATTGCAACACATACCGGGAACTCGCCAATTATTAGATAAAATATTTGAGTTAAATGAATTATAGCAGATTAACTACTAACATTAATATTATCTTTTCTTTTTTTTCCATTGCAAAAAGTATTATGTTCGTTTCAATTAATACAAGTAGGGACAGGTAGGTAGGTATAGGCAAATCATATATATAAGAGGACAAGTTTGAATGTATTTGTGCAAAAACTTATTAAATTTAATAATAACTACACTACACAAATAATTTGGGTGGGGGGGTAAATAATTAAGCAGACAAAAGGGAAAAATAAAGCGTGTGAAATCAATTGAGACTATAATAGTATATTCTTCTATAGGGCCTTCCCATCAATGTTCAAGAATGTATTAAGCCCCGGGAACCGTTTATAGGATAACCAACACCCATGCCATATGTCACCCTAAGTGGTTCGCTACGTTTGGCGACTTAGCAAGGGTGCCCGGGTTCATGGAGTGAGGTTTGTCCGAATCTTGGCGGTGGATGCTTCTGCGCACCAACAGATCGGGAAAGACTGGTTGAGAAAGACCTTTTGACCTCTCCAGCTGGACTCTCTCGGAGCATCGCCTTGTAACGCAGTGGGAGGAAGGGATTCGTATGTCCGTCACTCCTGGAGACATTGACCTCCAGATACCCACCCACCCCTCATACCTTTTTCCTTCCCAGAACTTCATCTCCTTCCTTTCCTCAAAAGTACCTCGACACGGCGTCCCCAAAGATGACATGGGCCGTGAGGAAAAATATTTTTCTCGGGGCCAAGAAGCAAGCATCTCCATAAATCTAAAATGATTTTCCTGTACTTATTTCCGTATTTTACCGCTGCTTTAATCAATTTTCAATTTACGAGTAGGTATTTTATTGATATGCCGTAGGTACCCTTTCGGAACATTTATTTTATAATGCATTTAAATATCCGTCCTGACGAAGCACCATTCTGCATACACTATAATGCCACGTATTTATTGTAAATTTTTCACTGACGTTAAAATAATAACATGTGGAAAATGCTTTAACTTATAGTTAAAGATATATTATTATTAATATTTACCTGAAACCTGCGCATGCATATAGAGAGGAAATGTCACTTCCACATTCCACCTGACGCGCTTCCGAAAATCATGTCGTTCGCGTTGTTCAAGCAAGTGTGCATTTTATTTTTCAGCCCACTCTCGTATTGAATGGATATGCCGTAGGAGTCCTATCGTAACATTTATTTTATGCATTCACATATCCGCCCTGATGAAGCATGTTCTGCATACACTATAACTAATCCTACGTATTTATTGTAAATTTTTCAGTTACGTTAAAACAAATTTAGAAAATACTTTAACTTAAAGATAACGAAATAATAATAATAACAGAAGAGAAACACTAATCTAATATATTGCAAAATAATAAAAACTGAAGCGTCTACTATTGCTAAAAATGTTTCGTGCTTTTTGTTTTTTGATGACGCTATAAAGGGTATTTTTGTTAAATGGTATTGAAACTCAATCAAAATAAAATATAATAGTGTTTTTTATCTCCGTTTCCGTTGAATTTTTTCATCAAATCGATTCAGCACGTCGCTTTAAAAGCGTTTAACCAGCCAGCGGACGAAAATCCACATTTCGTCGAAAGTTGTTCTTATGATCGTGCAGGGCGGTTACAATAAGAAAGATTAATTATTCTCCATACCTGCTTTTTTAAATTATAACTCGGTATCAAATTTATTTCAATCCAAATTAGCTTTAATTTATACAAAAATGAAAAATGAAATAATTTAACTTTGTATAAACCACTTATTTGATGCGCAAATCCGACCGGTTTCGGAACAAACGTTCCTTCGTCAGGGAAAGCTTATACTAATTTGACAGTTTCGAACAATGTTTTATTATGGTAGGGGTGGAGCTGTTGCTAGATAATAATGTAGATTGGGTAGGTAGGTATTAGTGTAGAGTGGGTGGGTAGGGGAACAAATCCATGATTGGGCTATATGACAATATTTTTTGTTTGTTAATAATAGATTCATTATTTTTAAGGGATTTTTTAATTTCCAAGGCTTCTAAGTTATCTAAACGTTTTCCTTTATTATTAATATGAAGAATTAATTAATTAATTAATTCTTCATATTAATAATAAAGGAAAACGTTTAGATAACTTAGAAAACTTAGAAGCCTTGGAAATTAAAAAATCCCTTAAAAATAATGAATCTATTATTAACAAACAAAAAATATTGTCATATAGCCCAATCATGGATTTGTTCCCCTACCCACCCACTCTACACTAATACCTACCTACCCAATCTACATTATTATCTAGCAACAGCTCCACCCCTACCATAATAAAACATTGTTCGAAACTGTCAAATTAGTATAAGCTTTCCCTGACGAAGGAACGTTTGTTCCGAAACCGGTCGGATTTGCGCATCAAATAAGTGGTTTATACAAAGTTAAATTATTTCATTTTTCTATAATGGATAACCACAAAGTAATAGCTACATTCAAAAATATTTAATTTATACCTTCATCCAAAAATGCTGAAAGGCGTGATGATAAAACTATTAAAATAATGTACTTTTTGTAATTATTTTTTGATTATAAGTATTTATCATTTTTCAATAATGTCTAAATTTAATAACAATGTTAAAAAAAAATTTAAATATATTAGTTTGTAAGTGCGCAAATAAATACACAAATGGACCAATTTTCGTCAAGAAACACATGTACGTACATATTTTTTAATGATTTTATTGAAACTAAAATTAAAATTCTAAAACATGCGTTTGCTAGATAATGTATTGATTTATTTTACTGCACGATTATATTATTTGAAATGGGTGTGGTATAATACAAAATCTTTTTTGAAAATTTAACAAATCTGCCAACGACCTATGGAATAACCTTATTATACTAAAAATTAAAAAAAATTCTCAAAATTTATTACATGCGAATGCTAGATAAAAGAACAATCTTTCGAAATCCATTTATAATTTTTTGTGGAAAAGAGTCAATACGTCTAAAATCTGATTTGAAAATGACATATTTCTGGTTTTCTCTGATAATGCCCTCTTAATAGATCACAGTGTGCTAAAAGATCCCAATACTTTTTTTACCTCCTTTTCAAATGAAACCACATAAAAAGTCGCCAAATTGTATTTCAGCTAGTAAATCTTTATTTGAAAATTGAAAATCTCGCCCATTCAGCTGTGGCCTAATAAAATTTTGAAAGCTTTTTAGATCAGTGCAATTACAGTGGATAACTATATTACCGAATCGTTCTGTAGTTTTGAACATCAAATTATGTAGCTATCAAAAATTAAGCAAAGACATCTGCAGTAAGTTATTTGTTTTTGGGGTGTTATGCCGTGTTGCGCTACCTACTTTTTTAGCAACACGGCTTAATTTAGCACGGCCGTGAAAATCTAAAAACGTATCTGATATTAAATAATGATAATTTTTTTTGCGATACTTTCCAGAATGGTGGATACTTTCAGTATCCACTTGGTAAAAGGCTCTTAGTTGGGATCGAAAAGTAGCATGAAATGGCTTTAGCCGTATTTGGTAACCAGATTTGAATAGCCAGGTACTTACCCTTCTTCCTCTTCACCATTTCCTCCAGTTTTTTTTTAACATTTGCTCCACGTTGAGGAAAATAATTCCCCTTAGGGCCTTTGTCATCTTTTGAGGATGCTGAGTGAAGGTTTTTTTTAGGAAAGGAAGGAGAGGAAGTAATGGGAAGGAGAAGGGTTTTAAGGGTGCGTAGGAATCTGGGAGTCCATCCCTTCCACAGCGGTGTAAGGCGATGTTCCGAGAGAGTATGGCTGGAGAAGTACAGTTGACTCCCTCAACCATACTTTTCCAATCCGGCCTGCCAAGCAGGTGGTGGGTAGACGTATCCATCGCCGAGACTCGGACACTCAGACACTCGGTCACCCCCATGAACCCGGGAACGCCTGCTAAGTCACCAAACACTTGGGGTGACCTATGGCAGAGGTGTTGGTTACCCAATATAAATGGTTCCCGGGGCGGCAGTACCCATACCCACCTCCAAAATTGAAAACCATCCTTCATCTTCCCCATTTCTTTCTACTCCTGAATACATTCTACCTCAAGTTATAATATGCCACAAACCCACTGGCTTCAGGCGGTTGAGAGCTGTGGGGACCCATGTGCGGTATTTACATAAATACATTATAACTAGCAGTTAAAAAACCGCTCCGCAGGTTTTTGCTGCAAGGCCCTGCGGGCGGCTTTTACATTCGGCTTCGCTCAGTTTGAGTGTAGGTAACCATTTTATAAATCCGATAAAAACTGGTTGCAAAAATAAGCAGTTCTTCGGATTCACTGTGATCTAGTGACAGCTAGTGACAGGCAATGACGCCATATGTAATCTTTCTATATCCGGATAGATACTTAAATTCTATAAATTCGTTAATTAAATAAAGTAGTTATATCTAGGGAAGAAACATCCACATGCGAGCTGCTGGCGGAAGTAGCGTCATCTTGTGTCGAATTCTTAAATAAAAAACCGAACTATAGCAGTAGCTTTATGTGAAATTCCACGTACACATATGTTATTTGAGGCGCGGCCGTTAAGCGTGTCGTCCGACATGCACTCGTGGCTGGGTTCTGAAATTCAAACACGCAGACGCTAACGTAATAATATACTCCGATAATTTACTTTGGGTAGTACATAAGTAACATAATAAATAATATATAAAGTACAGAATGTTGATATGAATATTTAAAATAACAAAAATTCTGGCAGATTCTCCACAGTTTTTGTAACGTAAACATTGGTTGGGTAACTCACTACCTCTGTTTACCATTCGCCTAGCTCTGGCGGACCTTCCTTGTCCCGGGTGGAGAGGGATTTAAATTAAATGGATCCCTTTATGGGAAAAATCAAATCACCAAGCAAGAAGTAAAAAGGCACTCTGTGTTGTCATTTAGTTAAAAGCTGAATAAAGTTTACAGTATGGTCTCTTTGTGGTCGATTGAATTGAATGAAAACCCAAAATTATATAGGTATGTATTCACAACGTTGAAGGGGTTTTTTGTATCTACCAATATTGAAAAAGGTTGTGTAATGTTTATCAGTGGTAAATAGGGAAAGGAAAAATCAAAGAGTATTTTATGAAAACAAAGTATTTCGCATTACTGCTTCCATCTGAGGAGCCAGTGGAACTATGGTATCCCCAATGAACGTTGTGAATGTATTCCCATTAGGAATGCATGGCGAGCAGTATGGTGATACCATATAGACCAAGTCCACATTTATTAATTGTTTCTTTATATTAGATACTAGCTGACCCGATTAACGTTGTTCTACCATAAAAATTATTTTTAGTGAATATTTTGGTTGTTAAATAAAAATAACGAATGTATTGTAAGTGTGTGGGGATGGGATCAATGACAGAAAGAGGAATGGAGCGCTTTAGACGATGATAGCCGGTAAAAACAAAAAAAAAACACTAACTAAAGTAGGAAAATGAAATAAAGAAAATCAATATGAATTTCGAAGAGCAATTGAGTGTACGATATTTTTTTTCAGTCCGTATTTAGCCAAAACAAATAAGCTCGATGGTTTACCTTTAACATGAAGTCGAATGAAATATCAAAATGACTCGACGCTTCACGTGAATGTCTTGCGATGTATGGATGAAAGTTCGATGAGGCGGACATAGCGCCATCTGTCATTCAACAACATAAATAATTTCGTTCTGTTCGAAATACGAAAGACGGTTAAATTTGTTCACCCAAAAATACAAAAATCGCGAAAGTACATGGGTGCATGAATGAGTAATTTTATGAAATACGTCCATTCTCGGTCAAATTTAACCCTAAATACCTTAAGTTTTTTCCAAAAAAAGGACAATAAAACTAAAATAATCTGCACATAATGTAAAATATATATATTCAAAATCACCTCTTTTAAACAATGTTTTACTATGGAAGAGATATGTGGATGATATCTTCGTCATTTGGACAGGATCTGAACGTCAATTCAACAACTTTCTTAACCTTTTAAATTCCTTTCATAACCAAATAAAATTTACGATAGAAATAGGCAATGAAAAATTAAACTTTTTGGATTTAACTTTATCTATTATAAATAATAAAATCGATTTTAGTATATATCGCAAGCCAACATACACTGACATAGTAATTCATAGGACCTCCAACCACCCTGTCTCACAAAAACACTCCACCTTCCATTCCATGATACACCGCTTAGTAAATGTCCCAATGTCTAATAATAATTTCCTTTCTGAACTTTCAATAATAAAACAAATTGCTATAAATAACGGATATGAACCAAAATTAATTGATAACATCCTAAATAAAAAACTTATCAAAATTTCAAAAAATAAATATCTATACAATTCTAATAATATTAATGATAAAAAATGGCGTAAAATTTTGTATATTAATAATTTTTCAGTTCAATGTTGCAAAAATCTTCCTTCTAATATTAAACCAGCGTTTTATACAAGAAATAATATCGGTAATTTTTTGAGAAATACTAAAGATAAAGACCATAAATTGACTAATTCCGGAATATATAAACTCAAATGCAATGATTGTCCCTCATTTTATATTGGAAAAACCACTCATAATTTTGAAATCAGAATCAAAGAACATTTAAGGTGTCTTAATAATAATAATTTTTCTGAGTTTGCTAACCACATAATTGAAAATAACCATAGTTTTGAAAAAAATACAGGGATAAATATTCTTCATATTAATCATAAAGGAAAATGTTTAGATAACTTAGAAGCCTTGGAAATTAAAAAATCCCTTAAAAATAATGAATCTATTATCAACAAACAAAAAATATTGTCATATAGCCCAATCATGGATTTGTTCCCCTACCCACCCACTCTACACTGATGCCTACCTACCCAATCTACATTATTATCTAGCAACAGCTCCACCCCTACCATAATAAAACATTGTTCGAAACTGTCAAATTAGTATAAGCTTTCCCTGACGAAGGAACGTTTGTTCCGAAACCGGTCGGATTTGCACATCAAATAAATTGTTTATACAAAGTAAAATTATTTCATTATTCTATAATGGATAACCACAAAGTAATAGCTACATTCAAAAATATAAAAATAAAAAATATAAAATATATTTATTATTATTTATTTTTATTTTTTCAGGTTCTCCATAAAACAGTTATACACCAAATTATTACGGAGAAGATTACAAAACACAAGAGAAAAAAAAAGGCCAAGGGGGCAGTTTCACTTTGTTGAGACATATGTCAAAAGACAGTTACTGAACTCTCTATAGGTACCCATATGTTTAGTTCTCTGTAGTGTTTTCTTTGAACTTTATGTTTAAATAATGTTTTCTTACGTAATAATGTTTTTGTTTACTGTTTATTATAAAAAATCATCGAAAAGGTTGATTCCAATTTTTTAAATGCGAATACCGCACAAGGGTCCCAATTGCTCCCAACCGCCTGGAGCCAGTAAGACTATGGCATCCCCAATTGGGATATGTTGTGAGGCTGAAAGTCACACTTCTGTTTACTAGGAAAAATTAAGTCATTTTATGTTTCTGGATGTCTTAATTTTAATTTAAAGAAGAATTTACTGCGAGTTTATAAGATTTTATCTGATTTTTTATTAATGAGTCTTTACCAATGAAAGTTGGTTATCTTAAATAGGTATATACGTATTATTATTGGAATATTTTATTTATATTTTTTATAACTCGGTGTAAAATAAATTAAGTTTAGGCTATATGTTTGAATTTGGGTCCAATTAGACTCATTTATATCGTGTACGTAGCTGAAAAATGTAAGTATACCAGTCCAGTACTGTTAATCGGTAAATTTTGTTTCACTTTAAATGAATCTATCGAAATTATGTGACAGGAAATCTGTTTTATTTATTTATTTTATTTTAAATGCACATTTACAGTTATACATAACCAATAATAAACACACGTTTTATTTTATTAAGTAATAATAGCGTTTTTGAATTGATGAATATTTATATTTTTGAATGTAGCTATTACTTTGTGGTTATCCATTATAGAAAAATGAAATAATTTAACTTTGTATAAACCACTTATTTGATGCGCAAATCCGACCGGTTTCGGAACAAACGTTCCTTCGTCAGGGAAAGCTTATACTAATTTGACAGTTTCGAACAATGTTTTACTATGGTAGGGGTGGAGCTGTTGCTAGATAATAATGTAGATTGGGTAGGTAGGTGTTAGTGTAGAGTGGGTGGGTAGGGGAACATGTTCCCCTACCCACCCACTCTACACTAACACCTACCTACCCAATCTACATTATTATCTAGCAACAGCTCCACCCCTACCATAATAAAACATTGTTCGAAACTGTCAAATTAGTATAAGCTTTCCCTGACGAAGGAACGTTTGTTCCGAAACCGGTCGGATTTGCGCATCAAATAAGTGGTTTATACAAAGTTAAATTATTTCATTTTTCTATGATGAATATTTAGTTGAAAAATATCTATATCAGGGGACAGGTAATTTAGTAACAGAACAATAAGGTAATTTAGTAACATTTTCCGAGCGGCATTATTAATGGTAAGTTAGTTCGGCATCTCGGAACAACAAAAGTTCTGTGTCTGCACGCTCTTATGAAGTTGTCGGGGACATAAAACTCAAATTTTTGTATTATATCGGGAATACAGATGTAACCGTTTAAAATTTTATATGCTGTTGTCAGCAAAGCAGTTTTCCTTCTTTCGGCGAGGCTATTAATACCCAGCATGCCGGACAAAAAGGCTGATGGATATAACCAGGGTTAATATCCGAAGTCTCTTAGATATAAATATCTCAGAAACTTCTTTTGCACTTTCTCAATCGTTTAAGAGTATGTTAATAAATAAATGTTATTCTAAATTTAAAACAAATATATGCCAAGTATATTCTTATACATCATTTTAAAAACAGAAAATCTCCTAATGAAACTCGAATACATGACACAAGAGCTTCAAAAAAGGATATACGAGATGTTCCAAAATTCAAGACAAGTTTTGACCAAAGAAACCACATATATCTGGCAACCAAACTTTACAATACCCTTCCTCCAAGTTTGAAAAAGATAGAAAAGATAAATAAGTTTAAGGAAAAAATTAAAATATGGGTGAAAGAAATTAATGCAGACATTCTAGAGAATGTATTAAAAACATCATAGAAACTAAATAACGGAAAATCAAAGAAGTCTACCAGTCCACCTCAGCACAGGACCACCTAGTGAGGAGGACGAAGAACAAACAGATGAAATATTTATATCCATTATCATATCTTGTAATTCTCATCAAACCTATAATCAAATACTCGCTAATAAAAAATAAAAAAATTAAATTAAATTAAAAAAAACAAAAAAAATCCACTGGTCCCCATATTACTGAACCATTTTACACAATGCTACGTACTAAACTATAGTATAGCACCGAATCGCGGCCGAGCTGCAAAAGTGTCTAGAGTTGCTC
This sequence comes from Limnephilus marmoratus, assembly GCA_917880885.1. Classification (NCBI taxonomy): domain Eukaryota; kingdom Metazoa; phylum Arthropoda; class Insecta; order Trichoptera; family Limnephilidae; genus Limnephilus; species Limnephilus marmoratus. The sequence continues at coordinate 23,620,230 of OU862921.1, read as the reverse complement.
AGCACAAATCCTAGCATTCTTAAGAGCGTTTAACCAGCCAGCGGACGAAAATCCACATTTCGTCGAAATTTGTTCTTCCGATCGTGCAGGGCGGTTACAATGAGAAAGATTAATTATTCTCCGTACCAGCTTTTTTAAATTATAACTCAATATCGAATTTATTTCAATCCAAATTAGCTTTAATTTATACCTTCATCCAAAAATGCTGAAACGCGTTATGATAAAACTATTAAAATAGTGTATTTTTTGTAGTTATTTTTTGATTATAAGTATTTATCATTTTTCAATAATGTCTAAATTTAATAAGAATGTTAAAAAAATCTGAAATATATTAGTTTGTAAGTGCGCAAATAAATACACAAATGGACCAATTTTCGTCAAGAAACACATGTACGTACATATTTTTTAATGATTTTATTGAAACTAAAATTAAAATTCTAATACATAACTCTGCTAGATAATGTATTGATTTATTTTACTGCATGATTACATTATTTGAAATGGGTGTAGTATAATACAAAAACTTTTTTGAAAATTTAACAAATCTGCCAACGACCTATGGAATAACCTTATTATACTAAAAATTTAAAAAAAATCTAAAAATTTATTACATACGAATGCTAGATAAAAGAACAATCTTTCGAAATTCATTTATAATTTTTTGTGGAAAAGAGTCAATACGTCTAAAAACTTTTTTGAAAATGACGTATTTCCGGCTTTCTCTGGTAATGCCCTCTTAAGGCTTTTCTGCATATCGTTTCTATGTGGACGTAAAACATAATGCTACATTAGCTCCTACGGGCTAACTCCGAAATAAGGGTGTAATTTTTTAAATCATCGTAAACGTTTTCCTTAAGAGAGGAGTTTTTAGCTTCACTGTCAATTAAGAATGGTTTATAAATCCTTGAAATATTACCATAACTTTGATATTTTATGCATATTTGAGTACTTTTCCGAATGCTGTTTAACCTTGATATTCGCTTGGCAAGTAAAGTTTTAGTATCACTATACAATACCTGAGATCGAAATAATGCCTTGGAGATAAAATATATTATTTATTTATGTATGATTCATCAGATATCCATTATTCTTCATTACAGAGAACTGGGAACCCAGAAAGGGGGTTGGCAGAACCCTTGTCATTCGTCCTTATTGACTTAACACACAAAAAGCATTAACAGGTAACACAACTCGTGTTTGGAGTAAGTAATAATTATTGAGGTGTTAATTTGATACATTATTTATGTACACGAGTATATAAAATACAAAACAAGCCGTGCTATGTTAGCATCTACTCTTTGATATGGAACACTATTGTAAATTTTTTTTATTGCAAAATGGGCTAGGTGAATTTGGAAATTTTTTTATAGTATAGACTTATTACAAGACTGGGGACTATTGCAAGTTTTGTTTAGTGACTTTTGCAAACGTGACGAATGGGAAAGGACACGCAGGGAGAAACATTTTCTTTATTAAGTGGCGTAACTCGCTATAATAATAGAAATGGTGCGACCGATCGACGTGATTTTTTTTAAACATTGATAATTGGAGGACTGGGAAATGACATAGGCTACTTTTTATTCCGGAAAAACATTTGATTCCCGTGTAAAAATTCATTACACGGTAATTTCCGCCTAATACCACGCGAGCGAAGCCGCGGGTAAATGCTAGTTTCAAATAAAACTATTCGCGCATGCCAGGATTTGAACCTGTGACCTCTGGATTCGTAGTCAAGAGTCATCATTCCCCTCCATCATGAAGGCCATAAATTTAAATACGTATTTGCGCATACCGGGTTTCTAACCAGTGACCTCTGATTCCTGAGCCAAGGATCTTAACAGATCAACCACGGAGGACGTGAAACTTTACATTATTAATCATTTTAGAATACTTTTTCATAAATATGATCAAGTGACCTTTTATTTTCATAAATTAATCGTTAATGGAAGTTCCAACATGTCAGAATATGATCAGCTCTATTATATTTATTGGGTAATAGCAGAAAAATTTAATGCAGAATTCCTTATCTTTTCGAATTAAAAAATTCTTTCTCGTATGTTACGTTAAAAATCTAAGAAAAAAATGAAAACCTATTTCAATAAGTAGAATGACTCTTTTAGTGTATTTTACGACCAAAAGATTCCGGATTTGATACGCATTGAGTAATAAAATAATCCCACGAATTATTTGTCAGAAATCTACATATTTTTACGGAAGTCCTATGTTGGTTGGCGTCTTTAATCTGTGAATTTAAATCTTTGGTTGTGGTCTCGAAAATATTTTATTACTTGTAAAACCTTGACGCTTTTTAGGCTATCCTAGTCAGAAAACACTCAAAACTGGGTATTTCCATATTAGTGTGTGGAGCAAAGGTTCCCAAAGTGGACTATATGGACCCTCCGGGGGCGATTTAGACTTGCTAGGGATCCATGTCGGCAAGAAAAGAAATTGAGGTACCAGCGAGTAGACTACTATTTAAAATCAATCATCACCAACTCATATAATATACCTAATACAGATTACGCTAACAAAATGCTTATAATAGACAGAAAATGTAAATTACTTATTTTATATTTCATAAATTTGTTCATTGAGGTCCCCATTTGTATTCTGATCAGAATTATTATATGGAAGCATAACTATGTTTCCCAACTATTCTTAACCAAACGTGTTTAACACTTCAAAACTAGATTTGAAGATGTTTTGACTATGGAAATGGAGCATTGAAAAATTGGATATCATATGACAAAAAGAACTGATCGTAATTGTCAGGCCGCACACATCAGACAAAAATCGGATCAGACATACATCGATACGAAAACCGGATTGGTTATAATACCGGGGCCACGCCCGTTGTTGGACCTGATTGGACGACGGCCGGCGCAAAGTAACGAAAATAGGCCATGCCTTTCTGCGCCAGCCGGGTCATCCAATCGTTTTTTGTCGGATCAGACAATCGGATGAAAAAATCCGATTTGTAGGCCGGCCATAAGCACTAACAAAGAACAACGGAAAAGCAGAAAAGGGAAACAGGAGTAATAGCTTCTGAAAGAAATATCTGTTGCTTATCCAGAATAATGGATTATGAGACACCTCACAAGGAAGCCTCTGACAGCACAGGGTACCCGGTTGTTGGATAGCATTGTGAGGCCGGTTGTAAGTAGAGGCTGTAAGAAGAGATTTATTGATGCGGGTCTTGAAGAGGCCCGGTTTACATGATGGAGCGTTTCCAGATTCATCCCTCGTGAAATGGGATTGTAAAAAGTTTGAGAGTCTCTGGTCTAGAGTGTAGGTATACATTACAATGTCGCATAAGAATGGTATTCATAAAATAGGTACCTATAATCTCAGTGTATTATTCTTAACATGATGGCCTAACAACGCGCATCGTTGTTAGGCCATCATGTTAAGAGTCAGAGTTTCTTCATTTCTTAGTCGTTCTTTCTTATATTCTTATTGAATACCTACAGTCGTACGTAATCTTCAACATAATAAATAATAAAGCTTCTACATATAGCTTTGCATTACATAAGTAACACCATTTTTTAACTTTTATGCAAATAACGAACGAGTATAAGGTAACAATATTTTTTTCTTAATTAACGCATTGTTTTGAATAAATTAGTTTAAGCTATAATAAATTTATGGCTTAACATAGCATTTATATTTACATTTTTATCTAACAAATTTAAAAAAATTATTGAGGTCAGCAAAAGAAAAAAAAAGCTTACCCTTAATCTAGTCACAACTTAAGACACCGGAAGGTGATTTAAATAAGAAAATAGTTTTTATGTTCATGTTTTTTTTTACATTAGCTCCACACTGAAGGCTCCGAGGAAAATAATTTCCCTCAGGACCAGTGTCATCTTTGGGGATGCTGTGTGGAGGCATTGATAGGAGGAGGGTCTTTTTTTAGGAAAGGAATGATAAAGTTCTGGGAAGAAAAAAGGTGTGAGGGGTTTTCGAGAGAACACGGACATAATATGAATCTATCCCTCCCATTGCGGTACAAGGCAATGTTCCGAGAGAGGCAGCCGACGTCAAAAACTAGACAAACCTCACCCCATGAACCCGGGCACCCCTGCTAAGTCACCAAACGTAGCCAACCACTTGGGATGACCCATCGCAGAGGTGTTGGTTATCCAATAAATGGTTCCCGGGGTGGCGGTACCCAAAATTGCCTCCCAAAATGTATTTTAATATACAGACATGTTTACAGTAAAATCTTAATATTTAAAACACTTTACCACTTGTTTACTGTATTCAGATTACAGTAGTTATTAAATTTTCACTACGCAGCTCCCTAACCTCCAGCCGACCTCCATATTATTATCTCTGAACGAAATGTTTTCCTCTTATTTTGTTTGTACACTGTTTTTACTCGAATAATATACCCGTTAAAACTATTTCGATCTTTTTTGTTGCCTAAATGCCCTAAACAATGTGACCTTCTCAACTAGATAACGAAATTCACTAATGAGCACTATTATTTGCAAGCTTAACTACCCGGCTTCAAATATCAACACTTTTTATAAAAAATGATTCGTTTATTTGCTTTTCAGTAGTATTTACTTTATATTTATTTAAAGATCTGTAGGCCTGCACCAAAAATTGTAAATAGTAAGTGCCGGTACACAGAGATGCCCGACTATTGCAATGTCTTGATAAAGATGTTTTCTCGCTTTGACAAAGATTTGCTTTGTCGAAGATGCCGGTAGTGCGCAGCAAGGGTACTGTGGGATGCGTATATGCATTGTAAGGAGAAATCACCCGGTTACCCGTCCACGTTAGGCAGATATCATCGTGGCCGGGACGATCGCTGGCAACTCAAAAGTAGACTGGCTTGTCATTGCGTAGTGGTGGGTCGCTACATATCTGACACCAGCATCTAAGGCCGGGGTAGTCGCAGCAACTCACGTGTAGGCTTCATTGCATGGCGGTGGGTTGCTACATATCCGCGTGTTAATTAAATTTTCGTTGCGTGGCAGTGGGTCGCTGCATATTCGACACCAGCCTCCAAGGTCGGGAAGGTAGCAGCAACTCACATGTAGACTGTCTTGTCATTATGTGGCGGTGGGTTGCTACTTATCCTAGGCCTGAGCGGTCACAGCACCTCACATATTGATTGTCTTGTCTTTGCGTGGCGGTGGGTTGTTACATGTTTGGCACCAGCATCCTAGGCTGGGGCGGCCGCAGCAACTCACGTGTAGACTGGCTTGTTATGGTAACAGATCTAACAGGAGCAGAGAGGTGCGAGACTCCGGGCAGGTCTAACAGGAGTACAGAGGTGTGAAGCCCGGAGCAAGATGGCCAGGGCTGGTGACTTCAAAGGCCTCGGTGAGCTACAGGAAGTTGAGAGAATCCCAAAGCAAGGGGGGCAAAGGCTTTATCATCAGAGCAGAGTGTATGGGTAAATAAAGCCCTCACAAGAAAAGAAGAGACTGACGTCTTAGAGTAAGTCCTGCAGAAGCGAAATCAAGTGACGAATCGTAGGCCAGTCGAAAGATGTACAGATTAAGTAAGGGCAAATTAACGGTACAATATATCATTATCCAATTTGAGGGACTTAATTTGCTTTTTATATTTTTCATATTTCAATGTTTCGAAGATCGTGGTCATCATTCTTTAATCATTATAAATCCAATAGGCGATGGTTTGGTTGAAAAAAATTAAACTTGTTAGTTTTCTGATGACCTAATTTGGTAATAAGTATAGAACAAACATTTAATTTTTTATGTTACCATTGCGTTAAAATTATTTGTAAATAATAAAAATTGGCCCGCTTTTATTTCAAATGAATATTTCAAACTACACACGTAACATGCAACTACTAATATTTTTGTCTAGTTCATTTTCGAACCATCCTTGTTGTGAATCGAATCCCGCTTGTTGTGCCTAACAAGTCCTCTCCACCAATCATTATTTGAGGTCAAAACTAACATCTGTGTCCAGTGGCTACGTACGTTCAAAGTGTGATATTGTAAACTTACTATGTATGTAGGCATTTTTTGTGGAACTACCGGTGGCTCATAGCGGTGTTTTCAGTACATGAAGTGAGATATTTGGCTATTTGTCTCACAATATTACACGCATAAATCTTCGCGCTAATTAGCTTACAAATAAATTCTGGTATTTATCTTTTTACTGATGTTTTGTCGAAATTACGAAATGTTTTCTTAAACAAAATAAAACAGAAGCTTACATATTTACGCAACGTTTGTCATGAATAAATAACGTAGCCGACTTTAAATTTAAATTTCATATCATAATCACAGTTTTCGTTAAGACTTAGAATTTTCGTAAGTAGCTGGGGGTACTTGATTTAATTTGTAGACCGCGTGCTGGGGCTAAAATATTTTAATGGTCTTTACCGTAACCTTTTTAAACGTGTTATAATGATATTGATTAAGAACAATTAAATTTATTGTCTCCGTGTAAGGTGTGTTCAGGTGTTGGCGGCGAATACGTTTTATTTTACATAAGCTTCACAAAGGAGGCCCTGAGGAAAACCATTTCCAGCTGAGCCTATGTTATCTTTTAGGATGCTGTGTTGAGGATCTTTTTAGAGAAAGGAAGGAGAGGAAGTTCTGGGAAGGAAAAAGGTAGGAGGGGTGGGTAGGGATCTGGAGGTCAATGTGTCCAGGGGTGACGGACGTATAAAATCATTCCTTCCTCTGCGATACAAGGCGATGGAGCAAGAGAGTCCGGCTGGAGAGGTAAAATGTCTCCATCAACCACTCTCTCGATCCGACCACGTGAGCAAACGCATGTGATGCCAAGACCTAGATAAATCTCATCTCATGAACTCGGGCACCCTTGCTAAGTCACCAAACGCAACTACTTGGGGTGACACATGGCAGGGGTATTGGTAATCCAATAAATGGTTCCTGGAGCGGCGGTACCCATACTGGTTGAGGGAGACATAACCTAGACCTCTCCAGCTGGACTCTCTCGACAAATCGCCTTGCACCGCAGTAGATGACACGGATTAATTTGTCCGTCACTGCTGAACACTTTGACCCCCAGACTCCTACCCACCCTTCATACCTTTTTCCTTCCCAGAACTTCCATTTCCTCAAAAAACTATCCACACTGCATCCCCAAAGATGACATAGGCCCTGAGGAAATTTTAATTTCTCAGAGCTTCCTAATGTTAGGAAAAATACTGATTTTATAAAAGTTCCAAATTTCTCCCTGAAATATAATGTCCTATTCAAAGTATTTAAGTACATATACCGTATGTATATAAATATATATATACATGACCGGTCAGTGGCTGAGTGGACATCGCATTTGGATCCCACCCGGGCGTCGCGCGGTCTTTTCCTCGGCTGGCTAAGTCCTCCGTCACGACACAAGCAACATTTTCCGTTTAGTGTGGTGGTAGTAGGAGATTTTCAAACATTGTTGGGTTATTTATAACCCAGGAATGTGTATCTTTCTTTTTAAAAAATATGTAAATAATATGTTTAATAGATTTTGATGATACATTCAACAAACCTTCATTTTTATGAGGTCATCGAAAAATAAGTAATAAAAAAACATCCCAGAATAAAAATAACTTGAATTCAAAGAAATCATCGTGCAAGTCACTTTCAAGTGAATGCAAAAAATTTATATTTCTGCAGTACCTACATGTTTTTTTCATCAACATTGACAATACTGAATTTACGAAAGGTATCTGTTTATGACACGTGACAATCTGGCTGTATGCCATTACGTGATACTGTGACTTTACTTGATTTGATCAGCTTCCGCTCAAGTGACGTGGACTCGTCATCAAGGAATCTTCACATTTGATGACTTTCCATTTAGCCATTCCCCTCCGTCAGCGATTCCAGAATCTCGTCGATTATACCCGGGTTCGGAGAAACCTTAAAGCGGTTAAGGAAAAAACCTTTTTTTCCCCGGATAACAAAGCCTTAAGGTTCGAAGGGAGGCTTTAGATTGTAACCTGCTACAGTTTTTTGTTGAATGGACTTTTCTTCTGGCTCGTAAATACTGCTTGGACAAAAGCGGACGACTTTTTTTTACGTGTCTTTAAAGTCGTATTAGATAAAATTCGTAATTCAAAAGTATTAAAAGTCGGCCTCGTGGAAACTGAGTAGTAAAACGTGATTTATTACTAATCCTATTAATCTTTTAAGATTTCTACTTACTCTTTAGTATTAATGAAAGTTTCTTTCTCAATATAATATTATCAGCAATTAGATTTCCAAATCATTAAGTTAATTGCCTAGACCTAGATAGAAAGAGATAAATTGAAAGAGATGATTGAATTGAAATTTATTAAATATTAGCGAGTTCCCGGCGTGCGTTGCTATGCCAAGAAATTGTTTTTTTTTTAATTCCGCCTCCCCTTCCTCTCCAGCGTCCTCTTACCCTCACGCGTTTCCACTCCTCCTTCCCCAAACCCCTCTACCGCTTCCCCCGTCCCGTGAACCCCCTTCCCGTTTTCCTTTCCTCCTTCCCGATTTCCTCTCCTCTCCCCGCGTTCCATAAGTTCAATCCCGATACAATCAGTTATCAAACAGCTCGCGTGCCACCCATTGCATTTTTTTATACAAATTCCATAATGCCAAAGCTCACCAGTATAAACAAAGAAACCTTCGCGGGCGTGCTCTCAACAACTCGCCAAAGATTTAACGCTATCGGATGAATAGGTTAGGAAATAATGTCATATCGCGGGCGTGCGCATAATAACTCACTATAGTTTCATCGCAATCAGATGAATAGTGTGGGAAATAATTTCACGCAATAGCTCACTATTATGTATAGAAACCATCGAAGAAATGCGCACTTCAAATCCCCAAAGTTTCATCGTAATCGGATGAATGGTTTAGCAACGCATAATTTCCTGACGCCAGAGCTCACTATTACGTATAGAAACCATCGCAGGCATGCACACATCAAATCCCCAAAGTTTAATCGCAATCAGATTAATGATTTTGCGACGCATGAGGAACAAACATAATACATACAAGCAAGAAAGCAAACATACATTGATTTTTATAAATGTATATAGATGGATTATCGTGGTCTAACACTGTTTGATAGTAGACTTGAGCCGAAACAGCTAATAAACAAAACTAAAATGCTTGCAAACTTATTAAAAACATAATTTAATAAAATTTTTATTATTTTTTATTTTTAAAATTATTGTAGTATCTATTATATTAATGATACGGGAAAAAATCAAAACTGTATTTCAATATGGAAATCCATTATGTTTTTTTTTACGTTAGCCCCACATAGGAGGCTGTGAAAAAAATAATTTCCCTCGGGGCCTATGCCATCTGTGGGGATGCTGTGTGGAGGGTCTTGTAGGGAAAAAAGGTATGAGAGTTGGGTAGAAATCTAGGGGTCAGTGTCTCCAGGAGTGCACGGCGATGTTCCGAGAGAACCCCGCTGGAGAGAACAAAAGGTCTCCCTTAACTAGTCTCTCCCGATGAGCAGCTGGTGGGCAGATGTATCCACCATCAAAACCCGGGCGCCCCTTCTAAGCCACCAAACCATGTAGCGAATCATTTGGCAGAGTTGTTGGGTAACCAAAAAACGGTTCCCGAGGCGGCGGTACCCATACTCGCCTCACAAATTAAAATCATTCCATAAAATATTACTTGGAGTTTCTGTGTTTCACGGCATAATGAAATTGTATATTATAGTGGCATAGAATCAGTTATTACAAAAATACACCTGGTTTGGTGTGGAACCAGTGAGGCTTTAGCATTCCCAATTGGGGTATGTTGTGTAGCTGAAGGTAGATAGGAGGAGAAGGAGATGGGAAAGAGGAAGGAGGGGAAGTACCTGGCTTTTCATATCTGGGCACCAAACAGCTAAAGCCCTTTCAAGCAACGTTTCAAATCTGAATAGTGGTTTTTCACCAGGGCTACAATGAGAGTTTCTTCCACTCTGGAACGTGCCACAAATATACAATGAATTAATTGTGTAATAGCACAAATTAATCAAATAAAAATTATTTGCGCACGCCCGGATTCGATCCCGTGACGGATTGCGAGACAAGAGTTTTTTTTACCCCTCAACCATTATCATTAGGTGACATACATTAATTACGTGAGCAGTTTTTCTTCCAATACAGAATACAGACTCCCCCCCCTTATTGAGATAAATTTGGGCCCCTTCGTATATTATTTTCAGGTAACGTGAGATTTTGCTGGACTTCCCACCCCCCTTTTGAGCTCACGTAATTAATATATGCCCCCTAATGATTACATTGGGATCAAGTAAAAATTTATTTTCGCTCTTAATTTCCTATAATTAGGCATGTTATGAGAGTGCTTACAGCAAATGGTTCTCATCTAGTTTTCAAGTCTAGTTTTCAAACATTGTTTTACCCTTTGTAGCGTTCACCGTAGCCTAACGTAAATTGAAGACATTGTTGTTCGTGAAGTGCACCTGAAACTTTGTGGAATTACTCATCTCTGCTGCTCATATTAATGCTAAATAATAATTCCATTAGCGCCACGTACGAGGTTCTCCTACTTCCCACGTGGGAAGAACTTCTTCAAGAAGACCCACGCTTGCATTAGCTCGCCCCCTCAGTACATACTGGATAAAATTAATCTTAATTAAAATATGGCTGATATCCGCATTATCCGGAGTGGTTATTGATGATTAAAAATTGTTAATAATCTTCAAAGGTTGCGAAAAAATAAAAATCTTATTAAAATATTAGTTTGTGACAGAGCCTCGTACTCAGGATTAAGGATGCAAGGTTTTTAAAAATATCGATATATCGATATCGATGTATATCGAATTAAAGTCGATATTGATGTATCGATATATCGATCTAGTAGGCCGATATATCGATATTTCTTATTTTTTTAAAGCTTATAGAAATCCAACGTAGTTTTAGTTACATCAAACGTTTATAGATTATGTACGTATATATTTTTTTTACTTATCTATGTGAATAATCACAAAATTTATATAGGTATATAAAATGTGTTTTTTTTTTCATAAATTTAGTCAAAAAAAATTAATTCCAGTATGTTGTACCAGCTATCGAACTTAACAACAGTACTCGTAACTTTGACAGACTGCTTCCTTGTAGCCGGTTTCTGCTTTGAGTTATAGTGGCTCCTGCCTTTGAAAAAAGACATTCAGAAGGGACACTTGTTGCCACAATTGGTAGATGACTCATTGCCACTTAAAAAAGATTGGGATATGCATCTCTTTGTATCTTGTATCTCTTCAAGAATGTTTCAAGATTGTTTACTTTCAGAGTATTTACAAGAGCAGAAAGATATAATACTAACATTTTACCCAACTTCGTGGGTATTTTAATTTGGGCGGGTTTTTTGATATTGCGGTACGATATACTGTGTTTTTCGATATTGATATATCGATATTGGCATATCGTCGATATCGATAAACATCGATATTTTTAGGGGTCGATATATCGATATCTATCGGTTTTGCGATATATCGTTGCATCCCTACTCAGTGACTAAATCGATTTTTCAAAATATTAAATATGTATATAAATCTCTACATCTCTATCTCCATCTTCTCTATATCTCTACTCTCTACATATTATAAATTAAAGTCTTCCTCGACGTCTGTCTGTCTGTTCGCGATAAACTCAAAACTACTGATCCGATTTTCATACGGTTTTCACCAATAGATAAAGTATTTCGTGAGAAAGGTTTAAGTTTATAATTTGTCAAGGATTTGTGTAAATTGGTTGAAACATAACGATAGTTGTTAGAAGTGTCGGAAAAAGTCAAGCCGCTTTAAAGCTTTCATCGAAAACACCGCTTATCCCTTTAAGATATAACAAAACAATGCATGGTGGGATGTTTCTCTTTTGTAGATCTACAAAAAAGTCTGGGATGGCATATATCTATCTTTATCGGATAGCTTACTATACCCATTCTATCTTCTTAAAAAATGGTCACGTACAGTGCGGTAATTGGAAAGTTATTTAGACGGATACACTATTAATCCTTATCAACTTAAATACATTAGTTACCTCAAGCATTTCATGCACATTATGATAATCTTTCGCACCTTCTCTACGTATTATAGTACTCCGCGGCGTCTGTCTGTCTGTCTCTTCGCGATAAACTCAAAGATGACGGTGGTTATAAAGATTGAATAACCATCCAATAGATGACGTTGTGTTTAGTTAGTCACAGCAACACGTGGCTTGGTCAGCTAGTAAAATTATATTTTCTACACGTTCCAGAGTGGAAGACACTCACCATTCAGAAATGAAATTTTGCTTAAAATACCGTATTTGGTGACAAGATCTGAATAAACTGGTGGCTGGGTCAGCTAGTAAAATTATATTTTCTACACGTTCCAGAGTGGAAGACACACTCAGTATTGCCCTGGTGAAAGTCCACCATTCAGAAATGAAATTTTGCTTAAAATACCGTATTTGGTGACAAGATCTCAATAAACTGGTATTTCCTTAACCTTTATCTTTCTTGTCTCATTCCCAGCCCAGAGGCTTCAGACTGATGATTATAGATGCCATAGTCTCACTGGCTCCAAGCGGTTGTGAGCAGTAGAGGCTCACATAAAAAAACTAATATTGTGATAATAACGTAAGCTAGCGTAGTGCAGCGGTAAGGCGCTTGACTCGCATTCCGAAGGTCGCGGGATCGAATCCCGGCGTGGCAAATAAATTTTATTTGATTAATTTGTTATTTCACAAATTATTCATTTAAAATAATATATAGTATATTTGCGGCACGTTCCAGAGTGGAAGATACTCTCAGTATCGCCCTGGTGTAAGACCACCATTCAGAATTGAAACGTTTAGCCGTGTTTGGTGACCAGATCTGAATAGCCAGGTACTCCCCACCTTCCTCTTCCCTATCTCCTTCCCTCCCCTCTACCTTCAGCCTCACAACATACCCCAATTGGGAATGCCATAGTCTCGCTGGCTCCAGACGAGGCCAGCGAGACTATGACAATGGAAAAAATAATTCACAATCTGATATGATCTTAGATATTCACGGCCAAAAGTATTTTTGTTATTTGTTTTTGGGGTGTTATGCCGTGTTGCGCTACCTCCTCCTTTAGCCAACGTTTCGGACAGCGTTACAGTGTCCATCATCAAACACATCTGCCCTCACGAAACACATCTGCCCTGATGATGGACACTGTAACGCCGTCTGAAACGTTAGCTAAAGGAGGAGGTAGCGCAACACGGCATAACACCCCAAAAACAAATAACAAAAATTCACAATCTGCTCCTTCATAGATGGCGCTAGTTTAACTATTTTCAAAAAAATACTTTTTACAAGTTATGTTTTAAAATTTTGTTTATGGACAAAACTATTTATTAATATTCATATTGCGTATGTACGGGCGCAAACAATTCATTCATTTTAATACCTTAAAGCACAACTGGTGAAAAATGGTTTTTATTAAATAATTATTATTGCCATCTACGAAAGAGCAGACTATGAATTTTTTTAAGTATCACCCAAGGTTACTTAATAATATTATGAATTACAAAATATCTATCTGTTACTAATAATTTATTACAGAACCTTTGAAAATTCTTTGAAGGGTCGACTGGAATGAATAGTAGAATTTGCTTTAAAATATTTATTTTGGGCGGTAGCAGCTGCCTAATGAATAATTAATAAATCTTTGAACTCTAATCGAAACCAATTTTCAAACATCGTCAAGAAAATTTTGTTCGCACGTAGTTTTAATGTCGAAGTCTAAAAGTTAAAGTAACGAGGTTGAAGACCTAAAAGAAAAATGTCCTTGAAGTGTATTTTATTTTCGCTCAAGGGTTTTACGTTAGTTAAAAATCAAGTTGTTCTATCTAGGAGTCGTCCATTAATCACGTGAGGCTCGAAAGGGGGGGGGGTTCGGAAAAATCACCAAATATCACGACGGGGGGGGGGGGTATAATGAGATATCACGTGTATTTATTTTTCGTGATAACATTCTCAAAATTTCACAATACTTTGTACTAAAAAAAATACACGTGATTTGGGGGGGGGGTTAGTCTAAAACCTCACCACATATCTCCGGGGGGGGGGGGGGGTTAAAAAGTTGCTAAAAACATCACGTGATTAATGGACGACCCCCTACGTGAAATGCCTAAGTTATTGCAATTTCTATCCATGCGTGTTATGCTAACTTTGAGGAAATTTTTCCAGCTCAATACTAGTAGTTCTGTGAGCAGTAGACCTCACGTCTAATAAATCAAAACCAACTTTTCCTCTGAAATCATAACAATTGTAAGTAGCTGCCTACATTTTCCAGGAAGGTATTGTTTTCTGTCAACCTTCCCATGGCATTTCACATTCCCTTTCTACGATAGATTCAACCCATAATTTAAAAAAAAAAACACCATGATTATTAAATCAACATGATGTATTACGTACCGAATTGAATAAACACCACCCCTGTAATTAGAAACACGATTGAGGCCTTCCAGAGAGGGTTCCAAGGCTGCAAACCAACCGCAAAATTATTTAAATCATCCCCGTCTATACCTACATAATGTAATCCAATAAAAATCCAATTTCCCCCACTTCTTCATGGGGTACCTACCGTATTTGCTACCAACCTTATATGCAATCTAATTACAGACAGAACGATAGGCGAATTTGCATACTGATTGGTTGGGAAATGACTTTGCGTGGAACCGTATGTGTTCGGAGAATGGAGGAACACAGAATAATACCATATAGGCAAATTGGGTAAAACCCTAAAATTAATCAGGCAGGTGTGTACACGCCTGGAAAATCTAAAATAATCATTGTTCTTTGTTAATTCGTCATAAACAAACTATTCCATTCATTTCCAGTCAAAAGTCTTGTCCCGGTTTGGGCCTTCGTAGTCGAGGGGTATGACTCTTGGCTATCAACGCGGGTTCAAATCCCGGCGCCAGTAAATTTTATTTAATTCATTTGTGGTATTTCACATTTTATTAATTTAAAATTATATAATATGATATAATTGCGGCACGTTCCAGAATGGAAGACTATCGCCCTGTGTAAACAGTTTTAAACATAATTCAGAATTGAAACGTTGCTTAAAATGGCTTAATTCGGTTGAAATTAAAAAAGGAATGGCCGTTTATTGGAAAAAGAATGAGATTTTTATAAAATTTACAGTCGTCCGTAAATGGATATTTTCTTACGTACAGACTGTAAAAATCAGTATAACCGTACATGGTTATCTGTAAATTATTGAAAGATTGTATTTTGAATTGTTATAATATTTCAATTCATTTTATTAAATTACAATAGCTGAGCGAATATGTATTTATACCGCTGTATTTCTTACAAGTGTCTACATCTGTTCCAATTTTTAAAATTACACACACTTAGGCGAAGGGAAATTACATTGTTTATAATAATTCCGTGCATGTTAGATAATATTACGTGTAAGAGAACTATTAATGATTTGTTTTGGTGTAGTATGAAAAGTGCTTTTCATTCGAAATGCTCAAAGTCCTATTCGTGTTCTCTGTGAAAAATTCTGACGGCTTAATTTTCACAACAAAATATGCCTTTTCTATAAATTATTACAAGAAACATGGTGTAAATGATTTTTATGTTAATAATGAAATGTGAATGCGTGTTTTTTTTCTTCAGATAAATTACAGCGACGACTGCATAGTGGTATTGTGCAAAATATGGTATTGTCAAAAAAAATGTTATGGTCTAATCTTTGTTCAGTTTATTTCTCTATTATAATATTGCCCAGTCTTTTAGTACTTACTGATACAAAGGAACAGTCTCAATTTAACAACAGCTTGTAGATCTTGGAGAGTTAAAAAGTTTTTATCAATAGAGGCACTGAATGAGAGGCGACTGTTTGGGAGAGATAACTTTACGCTCAACTTGTTAATGAAGGATGAATTTCTTAACGAAGCAGTTATTCAAATTAGTATTTATCTTCGGCGATACTTTCAGTACGTATTTTGTTTATATCTATATTAAAACAATGCTGAGAAGTATTGTTCCTGGAGATTTATCTGCGATACTCAAACACGGCTAGTTAAATTTAGAATTGAAAGTTTATTACTTATTTTCAAGTAATTGAAATTGAAAGGCGAAGACTAGATATGAAGGGAAGGCTGATGAAGACATTGATTTAGGGTTGAGCGCAGAACTTTCAAATAACGGAGGACTGATTTCAGTAGTCAAATCAAAGTCAAAGACGTAGAAGGTGCAGTAGCACATCTGGACTCAGATATAAATAAAGATTATTCATTTCCATTTTCCAAAGTCCGAAAGTATGTGGATTTATAGATGAATTGCCTATTGTTTCCAATTTCTAAAAATGATCGATGTGCAGGACTCCAGATACTAATATCTACAGCCTGTATGTCTCAAGTGTTGGACAAATATCTATAAACTTCAGAGTGAGGACTAATATCTACAGAGCTAAGGTCGTACGAATATCTATGACGGTCACAGTGGTGACAAATATCTTTGGAGCGTAGTGTGATGAATGCCAACCTTCAACCTACGATAAGCCTACAAGAATTTTTTTCCCCTAAATATTATGTAAAGAAATTGGTACATTCGGCGACATCTGTCCGAGCAGTTGGGAACTATTACAGAGATCTGCACAAAGACTGGAGAAAGGGAAGCCCCATATCATAGCTATCTCGAGAACAAAGAAAGCTTAAACTCTACCAATAACAGATTGAGTAAGACAAATAAAAATAATCTGAACCAATCAGAGATAAAAGGGCCGTGCCCATTATGGACATAAAAGATGGGACTTTGGCCCAAGTGATTAGTGAGGTAATTAATGGTTTTGACGTTCCCACAGAGATCAGGGTTGAATGCACTAAGAGATAAATATCGAACTCTTCAAGGACTTTAGTACAACGAACCCAAGTTGTGTTATTAATAACGGGTACATTCAAGGGGTCGGGAACCCTAGTTTTCTAATGCATTGGAGCCTTTTAGTTGCGGAAAAACACACTTGGATAACGAAGGAAAGTTTTACCAGTAATATTTTGGGTAGAAAACGCGGGAACGAGGGGACACGGTTGCCGGAGGATTTTCAACTATAGAATAGCTACATATGATGGCCGAGACGCCAAATTCGAGGAAAAAACGTACGAAAGGAAAATGAATATACATAAAACAATGGAAAATTATTGATAATTATTTCAGACGAAGGGGAGATATTAGAAAAACGATTTTTAGAAGAAAATTTAATAAAAAATGGTGGATGCGTTGGGGACGTAGGGCAAGCAAGAGGATGGTTCGGTGTGCTAATTGCAATCTCAAAGGGGATACAATTAGTATTGTTAAGTGTCTGGGGTCGAGTAACAATACCGGACAAATTACGGATGATTTTATTCAAAAGAAATGGTCGTTTTATGTCATTCGTGCCGTTGAAAGAATCACATAATTGAGCTTGGTTACTGAAAAAGTGGACACGGGAAATGGTTGTCGATCACACATGTATTTTTTTTTCAAAAACAATGAAGATCCGAACATGCCTTTTGTTTATTTAAGGCCCATTATCCATTAAAAGCGGCCATAAAAATTAACATTGCTCTTACGTGGTATTTAGATTATAGATTTTCCATAAAACTAAATTACAAACACATAAAAATGAATTTATTGCCAAGTATGTAGAAATTATAAAGTATGCAAACGTCAGAGCTTACAGTTTATGGGATTTTGAGTAAGAGAGAGATAGAAAATTGGGCGGAATTTGATCGAAGTAGTTAACTTGACAGATATTCCAGTATAGAAATGGTTAGTGGGCAGAAAAACACCATAAATAATATATCAAAAAAGGAAAAAAGGGTTTTAGCGGGGAATAGAATCACGACATAAAAGGCAAACGTTAAATTTCAATAATGGATCATTGGGTTAGGAATGGGGGGAGAGAACGAAAAACCGACATAGCCGGAAAACTCAGGTAAGGAAATGGAAAAAACTCAAAATGTTATAAGTAGAGTAGATACGGAACCAGAATATGGTTCCTTATGAACAACGAAGGGAAAATCATTTAAGAATAGTTGCTAAAACACCGTTACTTGAAGGAAATTTAGGTGGGAAAAGGGAAAAGTTAAATATGCCACATAAATAATGAAAATATGGTTCTGAGACATAATTGCTTACGTAGACTAGGGGAAAAGAAAGAATTTCCGTGGAAATTCATACAGGACAACTAGCGTTTAAAACTAGGAGACTGAGGAATCTACGTTTTCCCAAATATTTATGCCAATTAAAATACAGTTTGATCAGATCACTTATGGGCATGTTTCAAATTGAGAAAAAAAAACAAGATTTAAACCATGTTTATAAAATATATTATTAAGACAGAAGACATGTGGAAAATGGGCAAACTGGATGGCAGCTTACTAAGTCCGGGACTATAAACCTTAGGGAAGCGAAACAAAGTTGTGGGACGAACCCAGAATTAGGAAGATGAAAAATCGAAAGATCTTATGTAGGAACAAAGCATAACGAGATGGGGATTTCAAAAAATTTCGAGCTATTACAGATTATATTTTCTTGTCAAGGAAAATACGATTATGCCCTTTTGGAGCTGTGATGGGTATAAAATAGCGTGTTTGGGATGATTCGGGAGTCCTTCGACAACTGGCAAGGTTGCTTAAAGCGTCGCGCATGTCGTGAGAATTACCCTGGTAATTAATTAGAGTCTAGAATCAGTTTTTATACTTTAAAAATACAGTGGAAAATTAGAGTCAGTTTATACTTATAAAAAAAGTCAGTGATAAAATAGAGAGTGGAGTGTCCGGATAGGATTAGTCTTGCAATTTAACGGAGTGTATGATCTTATAATAAATCTAAAAATCAGTGTTTGCAATAGTCTCCGATTCAATAAAATCTAATAATTAATTAATTAATTACAAATTCAATGCGGAAGGAGTTTAATAGAGTGTGTTTGAATTGATTTAAATTTGTTCTATGAAGGTTAAAATAAAGTTATTTAGTCCGAGGTTAAATAAAGAAAATTACAGTCTAATAAGTTTTATTCAATAAAAATTTACGTTTAAGTCGAAAGTTGGAAATTTTATTACGAGATATTAATTATCGTTAGGTGACAAAGCAATAATAATAATTGATCCGAAATCTGGAAAATACTTAGCCGAAGTTTAAATGAATAATCCAAGTGATTAATTTGCTGCTAAATGAAAGTATTATAAAATAAAGTGGAAGTGGTTCTTTCAGTTCTGTTGTAATTTGAGTGACGAATAATATTTAGTTATTCGTTATAAAAGGATTCTAATTTAAATTGGAAAAATAAATAAAACTTTAACTTTGTCCTTAAGTGGAATAATTCAAGTTTAAAGAAAATCTTTAGTTGTTATGAAAAAAATATATAATTTAAATTGAGAAAAAAAATAAATAAACCTTAAATATTTTTATAAAGTGGAATAATACAAATTTAAAGAAAATTCAAATTAATAAATTAATTTATTAAAGAGTAAATAAGTATAGTTATATATCAAATAATAAAATAATATTCGAGCGAACGATTATTAAGAATCGATTCTCTTCTTTAGATTGAAATCAAATATGGGAGAAAAGGGGAGGGAGGTAAGGATTGTCGAGGTTAATTAGATAGAATCGTTCTTCTTCAATAATAACGGCAGATATTAAAGGAAAACGTGAGGATTTTTTACATCAGAGATCTATTCAAAGGAGAAAGGAAGGAGATGAATTCCGGATCTTGTAGGATTAAATCGTTAAAAGTGGGAAGTCGAAATAAAAGTGCGATAAGTTACACAGGTAGTCTGGATGCTCTAATAAATTTCTTGCCGATGATAGTAACCCGGTGGAGCTGAAATTAAGACATTAGAGCTTGGTGAGTCCTTACAATATTTAAGCTTTTACAGGTTCCTGTGGGTAATCTGACATTGAAGAACGTGATACCAAGTAAGGGTAAATAAATAACTAACCAATTTATTAGCATTCGCATGTCACACCTCCCATACAGAATGAAATGTTGCAAAACAAATGCTTAACACATAATTAGATAGAAACGCATCACTAAACCAATTTTGTCTATTAGCGTATTTGTAAAATAAATACCTATCGCTTCTTTTTCACTAGCACGATTAGGGTATGTTTATATGACCTTCGATAGTGTACCTAAAATTTCGATTGGGGTTCAATGTCACCCATTGACACAGTCACCTAAATTCCATTAACGAATAAACAAAACAAAGCTTTAACGTCAGGGACAAATTTATCAATTATAGCTTGCGACGAAATCTTCGGTCAAAAATGTGAAGACGACATTGACGTTAAATTCACTCAATTCTAAAAAAACTTATTTGTACTAGAGCGATCGCCAATAGGTAGCATTGTTTTAGCATGCAAAATTTCGCAAAGTAAAGTACCTCGACTAGCTTCAAACTCAAAGAGAGCTCATCACAATTATTCAGGAGGTCATAGATTCAATGACAACTTAATTTATCTCATTTTAAATCTTTCTTATAGCAAGTAGGTATCCAAGAACCCATAAATACCCAAAATCCTAAATACCTAACACACGAGGAGCTAGTGACCTCATTTAAAAAACACTAGTGTTTAAATACTCATACAGTCCTGAATCTTAACTTGTTCTCGAACGTAAGCTTCAAGGCTTCTGTATGTGGGTATGAGCCATCTGGAAATGTAAGTGTCAACCTTTCTCGAACGGAGGGCTTTGATCTTGTGGCGGTATTGTCGAGTTGGGGCATGCGGGGAAGAGGAAGGACGTATGCGGACAGTACGCTGACGCGGCATTAAAGCTACAGGTTATTTGCATACCGTAAGTCTTGTCGAACCTGAAAGCAAACATAAGGCTCACGAGGTGCATTTTATGTCAGCTAGTCAGAGGTGGAGTGTAACGCTGGGTCGGTCACGTGGGAGGAAGGATCTGCCCGTCACAAGCTTACGCCACATTCAACGGATAGAGGCATGATAAGGGAAGACATGAAATACCCCTTCTAGACTCAGTAGAGTTAAATTCAATCCGGAGGAGATGGAAGTCGGAGTGAGACAGAAAAACGGCATGAAGACTTGGAATTCCCCCATCTGGCGTGAAGAGCCCCTTTCGTAACAAGAGACGCTCGTCGAAGAGAGTAAAACTCGGACTTAAGGATAAGCTTAGCAAGCGTACCTGGGGGAAACCGGTTTGTAATTGTTGTTCATCGGTCTTCACTTGGATAGCGGAGGAGCCGACTTTTCAGCAAACATATTATCCCCCTCCCCATATCCATCCATCCTTACTATTCAAACACTAACTATGAATACTAACTATGAATATACAAAACATTTTGTTAGGGGAGGTTGCAGACAAGGACTTCAATTGAGAAAACTGGACCCTCGAGCACGATCATCCTACACCGGTAAGGTAAGGTTTTCTTTCTAGAAATGATGTAATTTATTAACTGTTGTTTTATGTTATCGATGTATCAGCGGTGATAGGAAGAATTAAATAAACACACTAAATTCCTACGGAAATCAAATAGACACAAAGTTTAGGATGAGGCTAGTTTATCAAACTCGGTAAAAGGTACAAAAATAATAATAATTAATAAATCGGAAAATTCTCACCCTTTCTCTAAAAGAATCTATGGGTTACCACACGTAATACATTATCTTCTCTACATATGTGTGCATATTAAGTATGCAAACAGATGTAAAATCTAAAACAAAAAAATTACACAACGAAGATTATAAAGTCAGAATAATAGAAGAGTATGTATGAGACGATGTATGAATGTGAGTGAGGCAAAGAGTGTGTGCCAAGACCGAGTTGTTTGGCGGTCCGTCCTCTCTGCCTACCCCTGCGGGGAAACGGCGTGATGGTTAGTTAGTTAGTTAGTTAGTGAACAAAAATCTTAAATCTTGATTACTGTGAGAAAATCGCAGGGATTTAAGAAGACAGGGTAGGTTTAGCTAGATTAAAAAGGTATAGGGGTTTGAAAATCACGAGCCTGAGGTAGAAACAAACCGGAAGGAGGGTTAAGTTAGGCCATCATACCTAGTGGTGTGATCAGTAGGACACAAGGGTAGGATTATGAACGTAGCTACGAGATAGGAGCTACGAGATTCGAACTACGAGGTAGAAGCTTAGGAAAGTAAATCAGCTAGGTAGGGTTCATCACAATTGGTGTCAAAAGCCAGGAGTGTCGGACCATTACAGTAGGTGGGACTAATATCTACAGAGGGCAGCTGAGCAAGAGGTTGTACGGAAAACCTAACCTAACCTAACCTACGCAATATTACGTTATTTCAATATGCTTTATATCATTGCAAATCCAACCTCTGCCAGTGCTGTAGATATTCATTCTCACTTTGGTTCTCATAGATATTAGTCAGCAGTTTGAGCTGTAGATATTCGTCCTCACTTTGGTTCTCATAGACATTAGTCCGATTTGTTCAGTTTTTGGAATTCCAGTAGATATTAGTAGACGCTATCCATGTGCAGTCACTTGAGTTTGCAAAGCATAAAGAATGGAAATAACTTGAAGGCCAAGATATTTGAAAGAAATATTACAAAGCACTGTTTTTTTTCTATGCATGGTTGTTATAAATCGTTGATGCAAATGAATGAGTAAATATTATGTTTTTTTGTAAAGCTAGAGTTATCTTTTCAAGTAATCGATCATTTATTTTGAGACGGGCTAGCCAACGGGACATTGTATGTAGGGTGAATGTAAGAGATTTTTAATTTTAAAGTTTTGAAAATGGCACTCACAAAAATATGCCAACCATTCCAATATTAAGATCTGACAAACCTTGGTGTATTGCAAATAGAAATAGATTTAGAAATGATATAAAAATAACCTAAAAAGTAGACTGAATACAGTTTAAATTAGTGTTAAAGCCACTTAAACCCTATAAAATGAAACCTATCCAAAATATCAAACACAGCGCGTATAAAGAAAGCGCCACGTGCAAAAATTACTAACTTCTTCAAACTTCGCAAATACACTTTGTGGCGTCATTATTGATTTAATGAAAACAAATAACTTTGTAAACGCCACTACGTTATCTAAATATCTATCTCTTCTCTATCTCTATATAAATAAAAATGAATCGCCAAAATGTTTGTACGCGCATAACTTCCGAACGACAGCACCAAATTGGTTAATTCTTTGTTTTTTGTGTTCGTTATTGTCAGGACAAGGTTTGTATAAAACTACTGGTTAGCTCTGGCATTATGTAATTTGTATATTAAAAAAGGCGGCACGCGAGCTGTTTGAAAACTGAATGTATCGAGACTGAATGTATGAAATGCGGGAGGGGTGGATGGGAACCCGGGAGGGGGAGGGGAACCTGGGAGGGAAAATGTATTAAATGGCATAGCAACGCATGCTGGGAACCAGGTAGTTAATATTATAAAAAATATAATATTAATAGTATAGTGGTGTTTACAAACTAATTTGTTTTCGTAAAATAAAAATTACTAAGTTCAAAGTAAAACCAATAAAATGCTAATGAATCAAAAAGAAATTGCCTCGAATTTTGTTGGAATTTTATGAAACTGAAACTTTTGTATTGAATTAAACATATATATATCTTAACAAAAAAGAGCTGACTTACGTACAATTTTCATAAAATATTAAGTGCACAAAGTATGCCTATCGCCTAAAGTTATTTTAAAATGACCCACGAAAGTACTTTTAACTACGAGCGATATTGCCAAGATTGGCAACTATATTAGATGATCAGAATGAAAAAGGCATGTGCCAAAACGAAGTGGTGTAACATCCGATAAGTTTTAAGATTTTCACGGCCAAAAGCATTTTCGTTATTTGTTTTTGGGGTGTTATGCCGTGTTGCGCTACCTCCTTCTTTAGCCAACGTTTCGGACATCGTTGCAGTGTCCATCATCATAACATGGCATAATACCCCAAAAACAAATAACGAAAATGGTGTAACATCCCTTCATAATAAATACTGAGGAGAAATGACGTGATAATTAACTACGCAGAACTTTTTTTAATTGTTATAAATTAAACAGAAAAGTTTACAATAATACACCTGAGTATTTCCGCTTTGTCACTAAAACTCTAAGATTTTTATTTTATTTTCATCCTTTGAAAATCATAAAACTCAGTTAGATCGTAACTCATAGAGACCCTCGAGTGTTTCGCGGGGTAAATATCCAAGTAAATGAAAGTAAGCGCGGTGATGAAAAGGGGATTAGACTCGTTTTCTATTCCCTTTCCTGATATAATGAATCGTCTACTTTTTCCCCAAATCTGTGCAAGTTTCCACTTTCTCATTACTTAGCCGTCAAAAAAACGAAGCCTCCGGAGAGCACCACTGCGGGCGAATCTAAGGAAGCAAATTAACGGAAAATTGTATTGCCAGTCGTAATGGCGGCTTCGGTTAGTAGAATCGTGAATTCGGCCTGCACTACTCTTACGGCCAAACTACAAAACCGTCTTGATCAATCAATGTTAATGTTCAAGTACATCACGGAATAATACACGACATTTTACCTTTAATCTTATGCGGTTTACATATCAGTCAAATCACCTATGACTCAAATCAAGTGACAGACTGGAGGAAGATTAATGGTAAATATTAATTAATTGTTTTTGTGTTTAATTCGTAGAAATCCATTTAATTTTTTTAAGAATTAATTTTAATAAAATAAATAAAATCGTATACAATAAGGACATTCACAGACATTACACAAGGACTTGCAAGGAAATAAGATTAAACAAAAAGGACAAAACGAATACGTAAAACAGTCTGCTATACAAAGGAATTAAGTTATATAACACACTACCAGAAACTCTTAAGTCCTCACCAATTGAAAAGTTCAAGATGGATTGTAGGAGCTACATAAAACAAAAACAAAAAATTTTATGATTTCAAAAATTTTGTGAATTTAAAATATTATAATTAAAAAAAAAAAAAAAAAACTGCAATATGAAATATTATAATCAATTAGAAATTTGTAAACTTAAATGTACAAATTTCTAAAATAAAATTCAAATAAAAAATAAATAAAAAAATTTAATTTAATAATGTTATTATCAAGTTTTGCAAGTGTTTTAGTGTTTATTTTATTTTACAGCTGTTTTGGCTTACTGTTTTGACATTGACCTTGTGAGCAAACAGCTGAAACAAAAATAAATACTAAAATACTTGCAGTATTTGATAATAACATTATTAAATTTATTTTAAATTATAATTTTTTTTTAAATTAAGGTAATTATCGTATACAAAGACAATAATCAACGTCAACATCCGATAGGAGAGAGCATCATAAGTAAAAAGCAACCTTTTGGAAAAATATTTAAACATTTTACACTGGGTAGGCAGAAATATCTGGGATGCCGACATTATACCTACTCGTATATTCACACCAATGGAGACCTAGCTAACTAACAAAGACAAATCTGATTAGATTCGTTTTTAAATTTTCAGATTTAAAAGTATTTTCATAGACGTCATAGACGCGAAGTTAATTTGTACTTGTCTCGGTTAATTTGTACCGGTGACTAGCGATCACTAAATGACAGTGGATTCGAGGAACAGGCTGTTTTGGAACCGGTTCCTACGCCATTGCCTTATCCGGTTACTTTGTACCGGTGACAAGCGATCACTGAACGACAGTGGATTCGAGGAACAGTTTTTTTGGAACCAGTTCTTATTGTAGTACACCTGATTACGGAGGCATTTGAAATCTACAAACATTTTGAAGTATACTGTAATACCAGCTCGTAGTGTAGTTGAACTGGCGACACGCTCTCGCTTCCAAGTAAATAAGCACACATTTCACCACTAACAATTACACACCTTCCGGATCTGCCTTAATGATGGAAACGAAACGTTGGCTAAAGAGGGGGGAGCGCAACACGGCATAACACTCCAAAAACAAATACCGAAAATAAATCTGTTTGCCTGAAGCAACAAAGTAATAGACTGTTGAGCTCTGGTGATACGAAATTTGCACAGTTTGAAAGTGCTTTATCAAAATTGTTTGTTGTTTCATTCAAATATTGCAAGAAAGCATAATATACGTTGTAAAACTATTAATATTATTAAGTTTTTCTTGTATTCATAATATGACAGCTACTATTAAAAATCAAATTTATTACAGACAACGGCATTCATTTTTTAACATTCACCAGAGTTTAGAAACATGAGTGAAAGAAGCATAAGATTGTAAGTGATATACTGTATAAGTTTCTCAATAATTCACTTTGAAAGTATTTTTTAGTTCAGCTCATAGGATCAGACCCGAAATAAGACGTCTTAGCAGGACTTAATGCCCGGAGCCTGTCAACCAGGAGCAAGGAGTAAGGCCTTGAAAGAGATACACTGATTAACGGGACATTTCTTCTGACTATTAAAGTTGTTAGATTTTCTTTTCACGGGAAAAGTTTTCCACGTTTTCTCACAGAAGAGATTATTGTCCAGATAATGATATAGCTCGGAGAGCCTGTTATTTTATTTAATCTCCTCGGAGTAGTCCTTAATTAAAACAAATATAATTAAAATTAATCTTAAGTACGGTTTGTTATTATTTGCGTTAAAATGAAAAGGAAATTATTAAATAAAATATAACGAAATCTTCTATTCCGAAACGCTTTGGTGGGATTGAAAATTTAAAAGCATTTTCTCTCACAACTCAATGATGTTTATGTTTACTTTATTCTTTCAATATTTCTAGTATTAATCAGATCGTATTTATCTGCTTATTTAAATAAGAAAAATAATATTAATGATTTATAATTGGCAGTAATGAATTCCTATAAATCTTTTTTATAAATACGTACGATGGTACTTAAATATAAATCCGAGTATCTATAATTAAATTTATTAAAAAAAAGATAAACTTTTCCGGGTTTTGAACGACCTGACAATATTTGAAAATCTCCTACTACCACCGCAGTAAGCGAAAAAATATTGCTTGTGTAGGGATGAAGGACCGAGGAATTAAATATACGACGCTCGGATAGGACCCAAATGCGATGCCAACTCAGCCACTGGCCGGTCAATAGTGATCGTCATTACAATTATGAGCTAGTTTTGAAAATCGACCCTTTGGAATAACAAGATTCTATCTGTCGCGGTAATGTCATGCGAAAATGAACTCTAAAGCAGTTTACTACAGATCCTTTTATGGTATGACGTTACCGCGATAGATGGAACCTTATTATTGCAAAGGGTCGATATGGTAGATAGAGGATAACATAGATTGTTCCATATTCCATTGAAAAAGGAAAAAAATCACGAAGTTCGATTATTTCGGATGAAGCCGAGCTGTAACCACTATTTTACTAATTAATCATTGAAGAAACCATGTATTTAGATGTACCCACTTAAAAAAAAACTTTATTTATGTTTGAGTGCCAACTGACAACCTAAATAATAATAATTTAATAATTATATAGATTACTTGTAACATTCTTTTTTTAATTCCATAATCTCACCGGCTCCAGACGGGAGCAGATGGGACTCTTGTAAGATATTCACATTAAATATGTATTTATTTATGTATCTACATACTTCTCCTATCAAAAGGGCTTAATTAAGTCTAGGTAAATAAATACTGCTTACACTTTAATTAAGCCCTTCTAAGTAAATAAATATTACTTACACTTTATAGTATGCCCTTCTAAGTAAATAAATATTACTTACACTTTATAGTAAGCTTTTCTAAGTAAATAAATATTACTTACACTTTATTTAAGCCCTTTTGAGAGAAAAAGTATGCAGGTACATAAATTAATGTTTTTTGTTTGAAATACGATTAAAATTCGGAATGGTGAAACTTCTGAGATGACAAATAAATTTTTAAATATCAACCTGTAAAGTTCAAAGTTTTCTTACTATGATGCATCTGTTTTCAAATATTTTTAAGACTTAAAAAAATTGGTATTACGTTCATGTGTGTGTTCGAGATCACTATAAAGAAATGATAAAATGCAGCATCATCGAAATCACCGAGTCTATCTGCCGAGTTTCAGCCGATCGGATATCGGGAAATGGGTTAATTTCTATTTTCAAGATTCTACGTCAAACAAGCAAAAGTGAAATTCTAAGTGAGTACTTTAAAATACAGGCAGCATTTAATAACGGCTCAACTAAAAAAAAGATTAAATGAATCTTAAATGGCTATCTCAACTTAAGAGGTTAATAAGAAAACCTCATTTTGAAAACCAGTAAAATGTTTAAAGAAGGAATATAAATTAACCGTTTTCAGTGAATACGATCGCTTAAATAACTTTTTTGTCGGCATTTTTAAATGATATTCTTAAAGTAATCTACCATTTTATTAGACGATTTGATTTAATCATTAAAGATTCTTTATTAATCGTTAAATACTTCCCCATAAAATTGATTACGAAAAATTCAATTAGAAAAAGCGGTAGATACCTCCCCACGCTCCGCTTTCTTCCCAAGATGAAAACTCATCCCAAATGAAAGAAACTCCGGCGTTTTAATTAAAGAGCATAGCCAGCGAGTTCCTTGAACCATTTTCCAGTTAAAAGTGCCCTAGCAGTAATTGCATTCCACGGGGAAAAGTGTCGGCAGGTATTTGTAATGGAAGGAAGATTAGTATTTAGGGAACCATCTTGGACCCCGGCAGTCCCTTTTGGACCCGTGGAGTTCCCAGGCGTCCCTGCTTGGTCCCCTGTACATGACGTCATCGCCGGACGCCGGACCTTTAGATCACGTGACAAGAAACTTTAGGCACCTCTGAAATGCCATTGTTCTACCTTTAACCGTAGTTTGACTTGAAGAACTGTCTATATAATATCCTGGAGAAAAAATTTGCACTTAGCAACAACTGGATGCACGATATTATGGATGTTTTATCTAATTGAAAGAGTACCATCACAAATTGAAGTAAAACTTTACATGAAATCTGTAAATCTTATTTTTACGATTGATAAACTACCTTAAATTGTTTTATTATTTTATTTAAGTACATAGGAAAAATGATATCATTGTATATAAATACTTTAGCACACCTACTGCCCTCAAAGAGCGTAGGTTTGCAAAACGCACAAAAACAAATAAAATATGTCGTTGTATTTGTGGTTTTTTTAGTTTATTTTTATTTATTACATTTAAACCCGCTAAACTACTTAAGTAATTTGTCAGCAGGTTTATTATAACAACATTGGTACATTTTCAAACATTGTGTATATATAATTTTGATGCTGAAATATCAATGAATTAAATTACGGAAATAGTGTATACATGTAATAGCACTATTAGCCTTATATAATAAAAAAGTACAAATGGATTTAGTATGATCAAATTAATATAATCAACAAGTAAATGAATAGTTTCGTATGCATGAGGTATTAAAAAAATTTAACATTTATATTTCAAATGCAAAGTAAGAAAATAGACCTTTACGAAATAAACTCAAACTCCATTCAACTTGACTGTCGACTGGTAGCGCTCAGGTTGCTTGCTTACTGCTCAGGCCCACGTCAAGTTGAATGGAGTTTGAGTTTTGAATCCAAAACCCTTCCACTGCGGTACAAGGTGATGTTCCGGGAGAGCCCGACTGGAGAGGTCATAAGGTCTCCCTCAACCAGTCTCTCCCAATCCAGCCTGCCAAGCAGCTGGT
Organism: Limnephilus marmoratus; assembly: GCA_917880885.1. Taxonomy (NCBI): domain Eukaryota; kingdom Metazoa; phylum Arthropoda; class Insecta; order Trichoptera; family Limnephilidae; genus Limnephilus; species Limnephilus marmoratus. Next base: position 23,590,671 of record OU862921.1, on the reverse strand, counting down.
GTACAGACGCATCCGCCGTCAAAACCCGGACAAACCCCGTGAACGAACGCCCCAATATGTACAATAAATATAGGCAGTACTATATCCGCCTACCAAATTGATTGTAAATGATTATAAATTAATATAAATTATTCAATGCGCATACATACATACATACATACGTAGACACACACACACTTACTCATAATAGGTACCCACCCCACCATGAAATATACTTTTTAATTGTAATTTTTTTTTCACCAATATATCTAATGTACCTACTGTTTGTTTCTGTTTCAAAATAAAATGAAATAAAATTATTCAAGTAAATTAAAAATTTTATAAGTCTTGTCAGTATATTTTTACTGAAACGAGAATTAAACCTTCCAATTCCGCCGAATTGATGTCTTAATATATTGTGAAATCCATTTGGGGAAAAATGGAAAATATTGTTTGAAGTGCAATATTATAATAACGGTTATGGCTTCATGTTGTATAACATCAAGCACAAAATATAACTACGCCGCCAAGTACCAAAATGTAATATTCTGGGTTTACGCGACGCACTACCAAGCAGTGCAAAATCATGTGATTTTTGTTTGAAAATATTTTAGATGGTGTTACGATATACGAAATGCCCCCCTCACAAATTAGAACGGCACGCCACTGTGGAGACAAACAGTTTCGCTTTCTCTCCACTAGCGCACCGCGCGCTGACGGCGGTTGAACGCCAGACCCGGCCGGCTAGCAAGCCGCCATTCTTCCCCAGACAGCGCTGCGAGTGCCCGTGTAGCGTGAACCATTCCGAGCGGTTCCGGAATATTCCAGAAGACCGCCATGACGGTGCCCGTCCATAGTGACTGGTGGGAATGCCAATTACGGCTAAATTCCTTTCACCTCACCAATCTCCAAGCCACCAACCAGTTGCAGTGAGTAACCTGAGCCATTTAATTCCTCTTTATTGCGTGTGTTCCTTTTAAATTCAACGCGTAGATAAATGACCGCCCTCAGAGAGATTTTAGGGCCAAATTTACCCGAATCAGATAGGATTATTGATGCTACCCTGTACTAACTTTGCCTGCATTATGTATCATTGTTGTTTATGAAAGAATTCTACCCAATACACCTGATATTTACCGTAGCCAACTTGTTTCACTGTCTCCCCCAGCCCGTAGGATTTGAGCTTATTTCAGGGATGCCACACAAACGCCTCAGAGATCCTACAACCCAGGTGATGACAGTCTCCTCCGCTCTGCTGACCATTCTGAGCTAGTTTGTCGGCAGAAGGTAGGCACCTCAGGTAGGTGTACCTAACAATGCTTTAATTAAAAAGTGTTAGTGAAATTCGTATTTGTGTTTATTTGTTGAAATAATCAAGCATTTTTTCATTTGTTTTTATAAAAGCCCAGTAAAAAATAAAGTATCAGGCCTATAAAAACTACTTAAAAGATCAAAATCTTCCACTTACGAATCCCTTTAATGGTTTTGATGCATAATGTGAAAAATTAAATTCCTGAGAAAATGATCATAAAAAATTAAAATATTTGTGCCCCAGCTTCTTTTCGTGAATAAATCAAAGCTGGTTTAAACCGGAATTTAAACAATGATTTACCTCAATAATATTTACAACACTTATTGAACGTGATCTTATATTTAGTTCAATACCAAAACATTTTGGTTCGATTCTATGTTGGCCAAAAAAATACTTAAAACGTTTTCTTAACTTCCATTTTTTCAATGCTTAAAATTTCTACTATTTTCATTAAACAAACCTCAAGAAGTTTTCATAATAAAAGTTATGTACTTGGTCTTGTAGTTAAAATAATGAAATAAAACTTGATTGTCGTGTAATTTTCTTTTTATTGATAAACTAAAAGTGTAGCAAAAGTCCTACATACTTCTTTATTATAATTTCTTGGATATATAGCTAAGAAATAAAAAATATTTCCTTTACAACCATATGAAGAACATACAATTTCCGTAATAAGTAATAATTATGATAAATTTATCGTGAATTCACGGGTTAAATCGCCTTTGTTCTCGCTAAGTGTGTGCTGGCGGCAAGCAAAGGTCATCCCTTGAAAGTTGATTTCACCCCCTCTGTGGTCACCGAGAAAGGGAAGAATTTCCACTCAGGATCTGTTTCAAGCGAAAGCTTCTTGTTCATTGATATTGCTTCAATGAGATTGGATTTCGCAGTACCGAAAATGACTTCGTTCCTAATTTTTTTATTATTCTTGAATTAGAAATTTCAGTCCGCCAAATGTAAACCGTTAACGTTTTAATCGCTTCAAAAGGCAAAGCTATATGGATTGTTTTAAGAGTTGACAATAACGAGTTTCGTTTAACAGGAATGACTCTGCCTTGCAACGTATATGATGTGGGTGGAAGATGGTTATAACAAGACTCCATTTATATTAATCCTAAAGGACAAAGGATTTCCAGGAGGCTAAAACATAGGTGGCTGTACAGAGTGGACAGGGCAAGCCACATCCTTGGGCATAAGTAACTCTGAGGAGACGACAACTGGAGAATAAGCTCATCTCTCTAAGGATTTTAGCCCGATGGCATTGATAGAAACGTAAAAAAAAAGAAAGTCAAACAACGTAAAAAACGCTACTATCATTTTCACATAGTTTTATTTTTGAACCAATGCAAACATTACTTACAATGAAAATGTGAAAAAGAGTAGAACACCGATAATGAAAAGATAATGGTCGTAACCATAAATAAACCAAACCACACGCGTCTCAACTATTGGCACTTAAACCCATACCTCCAGAAAAAATAAATGTAATACATCATGTTAGTCTATGTTTTCTTTCCTACTTTACTATAATTTGTCTATGGGCTCTTCGGATCACATGGTCTCTTTTCCGAGTTGTGCCGAAGGTGGCCGAAGGTGGCCGAAGGTGGCCGAAGGTGGCCGAAGGTGGCCGAAGGTGGCCGAAGGTGGCCGAAGGTGGCCGAAGGTGGCCGAAGGTGGCCGAAGGTGGCCGAAGGTGGCCGAAGGTGGCCGAAGGTAAATGTATGGAGTCATTAGAGTTCAGCAGCTCCCGCAGATGAAAAATAATTTTCAGCTTGGAAGGACGTTCGTCCTCAAAAGTATTAACAAGAATTACTAATAATTATTAAGTCACTGTGTTGTAAGTACCTAAGTTATTTCAAAAGCATCCAATGGCTAATGGAACTCAGGTCTGAACACTGAAAGGTCTCAGTGATTACTAAATTACGAAAGTCTTTAGATAGAACATAAGAGATACTACAATAAGTGTTGAAATTTGAGGTCGATTAATTCTGAGAGTCGAATAGTTTTATTTTATTTAAAAACATTACTTTACATAAACCTTTGTTCTATTTTCAATTTTCGAAACCTCGATTGAAATTTATTTATAAAATATTTTCCAAAGATTTATAAAAGCAGAGCACATCTAGTTTATGTACCTACGTCAGATTTGTGGGTCCTTCTTCTCTTTAATCGAAACTTAAAAAGGTTCCGTTTTATGGAAATGCCTCGAAAAGAAAAGGTTAGTTCTGGAATAAACTTGTCCACTTGGAAGGACGTAAATATTTAATTTGGGAAGCAAAGGGAATAACAAATTTAAAAATAAATCACGAAATCATTCGTAAATAATATTTTTTTCTCTTCAAACAAAGCAAAGCAATATTTTATTTATTTTTACGTAAGAATGAGTGGGTTAAGTTTTACCTGAAAGTATTCTATCAAAAGTGTTAGAGAAGAGACAGGTTAACAGTAAGCGCCTCCGCTCATGGAGAAACTGAAAACAAAAAAAACAGTTCTCGACGCAATTGCAATCAACCTCCTTAACAAAATTGACAGTTCGTGATTGTTGACAGATTGCCACTACCATGGCAATCTGTCAACAATGCAACAAACTGGGCGTACTGTACAGGGCCCGCAGATACTTTAATAGTACACAACTGCTAACCCTGCACAAATCGCAAGTGCGCCCCACGGTTGAATTTGGCAGCCACCTCTGGTCTGGAGCTCCAAAATACCTGAAAAATACCCTCGACTCTGTGCAGAAACGGGCGGTCCGCTTGATAGATTATCCCATCTTAACAGACGGATTGCAATCTTTAGAGCACAGGCGTCGAGTGGGAATGCTATCCTTGTTCTACCGGTATTACAATGGAAGATGCTCCGAGGAACTAGCATCATTGATCCCTTCGGCACCGGTGCATAGTCGGGAAACACGCCAAACGCGTGCCCAACATTTGTACACAGTTGACATTTGTCACATGAGAACGGGTCGTTTCTTCGACTCGTTCTTGTGTTCAACAGCTCGGCTGTGGAATGATTTGCTGGCCTCTGTGTTTCCTCTTTCCTACAACATGGGTCTCTTCAAGACCAATGTTCATTCCTTCCTCTCCTCAAAAAGACCCTCCACCCAGCATCCCAGATGACATAGGCCCTGAGGGAAACTATTTTCCTCAGGGCCTCCTGTGTGGAGTTAATGTAAAGAAAAAAAAAAATATTCGTTCGACATTTTTGTTCTGATAAGTTTTAACATGTCAGATCAGAAAAATAACGACTTTGTTAAGGAGGTTGATTAACTATTTTTTTTTCAGTTTCTCACAGTTTGACAATTGCAATTTGTATGCTTCATTTAAATAGCCGTGTTCAAGTTATTAGTATAATCAACTGGCAGGACGTTCGTGGGGCTTAGTTTTGATATTTACTTTACCGTAACCCGTGTGGTTAGAGATAATGCCGTATAAAACAGTGTCCTCTCGTACTTTGAAGTTTGCTCTTTCAAACTACGAAGAAAGAAAGACAATGATGTCTGTTTCGCTCCGGTGATATTGCCCGGTTGGCTAGTGAGCGTTGCTCAATGGATGTTAAATATAAATATCTTATAATGAAAATCAAATCACTTTGTCTATGTAAACCACTATATAATTATCTATGTCAACATGTTTCAATAACAACGTTATCTTCATCAGGACGAGATGTTAATTTTTTAAATTTACGAAAAAATGTTAATTTAAATGTTAAGTTAACAAGATGTTAATTTTTTAAATGAAAAAATTAACATCTCGTCTTGATGAAGATTTTTTTTACATGAATACCGCACAAGAGTCCCAACTGCTCCCGTCTGGAGCCAGCGGGACTATGGCATCCCCAATTGGGGTATGTTGTGAGGCTGAAGGTAGCGGGGAGGGGAAGGAGATGGGGAAGAGGAAGGTGGGGAAGTACCTGGCTATTCAGATCTGGTCACCAAACACGGCTAAAGCCATTTCAAGCAACGTTTCAATTCTGAATGGTGGTCTTACACCATGGCGATACTGAGAGTATCTTCCACTCTGGAACGTGCTGCAAATATACTATACATTATTTTAAAGGAATAAATTGTGAATAACAAAAATTATTCAAATAAAATTTATTTGCCACGCCGGGATTCGATCCCGCGACCTTCGGTGTGGGAGTCAAGAGCCTTACCGCTGCACCACGCCGGTCGTCATAAGAAGATAACGTTGTTATTGAAACATTATATAGTGGTTTGATGATAAACCTTGATAATTATATAGTGGTTTAAACAAAGTGATTTGATTTTAATTATATTAAATTGATGGCACAGAGTATGTTTGCTAATTTTGAAGAAACAAATGTCTTATTTTAATTGAAAAAAATATGCTAAATTAATTTAACAGATTTTTTATTTGAATACCTATCAACTGTGCCCCAACTGCTCCCAATCACCTGGAGCCAGTGAGATTATGGCATCCTCAATTGGGGTACGTTGTGAGGCTGAAGGTAGTGGGGAGGGGAAGGAAAAGGGCAAGAGGAAGGTTTAGAAGTACCTGGTTATTCAGATCTAGACACCAAACATGTCTAAAGCCATTTGAAGCTACGTTTTAATTATGAGTGGTGGTCTTATATTTTGACGACACTGATAGAATGCACTCTGGAAAGTGATCAAATATAACTAATGTTATTTTGAAATAACATTAGTTATATTTGAACACAAATCAATTAAATAAAATTTACTTAGGCACGAAGGGATTTGAACCTGCGACCTCCAGATCACTAGTCGACAGCCTCACCTCTCCACCACGTTAGAAAAAAAAACATAATAATAATGCGAATTTCGTTATTTATTTCAATTGAAAGTAAGCGGGATATCTTTAATTTTTTCTACTATTGTCTTTGAATTTCAATAGTTGAATACTGTAAGAACGCTTACGAAAACTTTGCTGGGAAAGTCATTAATAAAATAATTGTAGATTTAACTTTCTCTTGAATTCTCATAAAACTTTCAATATGATAGCTGTTCTGTGATTTTGGTTGATAATAATTTAATGACGTCAAGCTCTCTCAATATTTAAATTCCATTTCAACTTTTTAGACTAAACAACAAAATACAAATCTCTAACCGAAATAACGTAAGTGGTAATACATTAATAGGTTTCACCCAAGTAAGTAGATTCACTTTATTAAATTTATTTTAAACATAATTTGTGGAGTGGAAAAAAAGTACCAAAAAAAATCACATATGCTACCAAGAAATTTGTAGGCAGTTAAAACAAAGAATTTCAAGGTCAAAGCATTGATGTTCAGCACGCAGCATATTTCCATTGTGATCTATGGAAGTTTCGAATATCCATTGAACAGTTTTTTTTACTAAGGCCACCTTTTTTCCTTTCCAATTTAGCCCGGTCCTCTTCTAAACCTGCAACAACAAATTTATTTATTTATTTATTTATTCTTAGTACATTTACATTACAAAGTTATAATATATTGTCCTCCACACTAGGAGTTCACCTACGTTGTAGAGGTCATTTTTCAGTTGTAAATTATAAATTATGAATTGTGAATAGTAAAACAAAAGAGTGTTCATAGTTAATATAAAAAAGAGAAATAATAAAAATCAAAATATAAAATCGACTTCAATTCGACAAAATTATAAATTAAAAGTTAAAAGGATTGTAGCCAGTTTCTTATGTTTTTTTTTGTATTCAATAATATTAGTTGTTTTATATTGTGTAGGAAGAGAATTGTATAGTTTTATAGCCTGGTATCTGTAGTGTTTTTGTCCAAAGGAGGTTTTTTTTTTTTTTTTATTCTTCATTTTAAGCACCCGCTAAACTGCCAAAGCAGTTTGTCAGCAGGTTAATTTAACAATATTAATATAACATTAAATCACAACTATAACAAGAAACCACAATATACAAAATAGATACAGAAGAATAACTTTTAAATAGCTACAATACAAAGGCATTGTTTTTGTTATTTGTAGTTGGTGAGCATAACTTGTTCTAGTATTGCGAGAAGATGAATATATACGTGAAATCATATTTAGATACTATTTTGATTAATATTTACGACGAATCGGCTTACAGTATGAACATCAAAAAATATGCTACGGCTAAATCGAAGCTTTTACTAGCCTTTCTATGTATTGGAATTACAATAAAATTATTATTTACGTATCAAAAAATATAAGCGTAAACCACCAAAAAAATGTTTTTCATGACTTAACCATGAATTAATACAAGAAACAATTTTTAAAAAATACCCCTTTACGGCTAAGACTATTTTTGAGGTTTTCTATGTTCTAACTTTTTTCGTTCTTATAAAATAATGCACAAAATAAATAAAAACCACATTTTCGCTCACTAGCCTCGTGCAAAAAGACGCTCGATTTTAACATTTTGCAGGCATGAGATTCGAAATATTTCTAGCGTTTATATTCCTCTTTAATGTGGATAAGTTCTTGTAAAGGAAAGTTAGTATTTGTTTTGAATATAATTTTTGAATTTTCAGCACTGGGAATCTTTCGAATATGATTGAAGTGGGTGTTAGTATTGATAACTTAAGTATTACTTTTATTAGGGTTTTCTGAGCGTTAAACAGTGTATTAATGTATTTTTTACTGGCACAGCCCCAGGCAATAATGCCGTATTCCATTGTGGATTGTGCAAATGCGAGGTATATATTTTTATATCACATATGTTTAAAATATTTTTCAAGTTTTTAAAAAAGTAAATCAACTTGTTTAATAATTTCTTCCAACAACCCCTACCTCAACACGCCTCACAACATGGCCCTAACTATGGCGATATAGTTACGTTTGTGTAATAATGTATATAGTATATACTCGTACAAGTAGTGAAAAAAAATAAAATCGCCTCATTGTGCGCGTCATATTTTTCAAACCGAAAGTCAAGCAAAACCAAGTAATAAAGCTTTAACTTGTAAGTGCGACTTGAGTTTAGTGTTCATATAATTTTTACAAGCTTAAACTTTAAAGCGAAGTAAGTTGATAATTTATGGAAACAAGCTAGTAACTAGTAACTAAGTGTGTTTCTCGCAACGTCAGGAATGACAGATGTGAAGGTTGGGGAGTTTCTTGTTTTCAACTGTAATCGATAGCACTCGAGATGTTTTTATAGCGCTGTTGGGAACTAAGCCATTTGCTACTTCTGCCGTTACAACATTTTTACGAATTTCATCAATGTATTTTTTTAAAGTTATGATCAAAGAACATAAATGTATAAACCTTTTTTGATTACAATATTTAAAATACCTTTCAAGTCTCAAGGTTACACAGAAATAACTATAATTAAATATTTTTTAGCTTCAACCAAATTCAACACTTAAAGCATTCTAAAAAAACCCTCTTGTTTTATTGAACAACGCCTATAATATTTTAAATTGACAAATCAAAGTTTAAGGCCGGTTACAGTGCTCGACCGACGGTCGGTGCGTACGGTCGGTCCTGACGATACGCATACCACCGACCGACAGTCGGTGCGTACCGTCAGTTCACGCTTGACCAACAAGCTGACCGGACGTCGTACGCAAATGAATTAATTAATAGCTGCTTATTATCTTCGTAGACGTATTAGGAACAGAAGACGTAGATATCACGTACACCCGATCGTCGCCCAGAGAGCATTTTTAGCTCGTCGGTCGACCGACGTACGGATGCGCACGCGCTCGACCGACGATTCTCGTACGCACTGCGTAGCGATATACGCATGCGGACGGTCGGTCCTGCACTGAACGATTTATGAATTTTCATACAAATGACAAGCGCGACCGACGTACGCACTGACCGTCGGTCGAGCACTGTAACCGGCCTAATACATTTTTTGAGGCTCCGAAGCTCATGTATTTTTTTATTCATTTTTTATTAGTTTATATGGCAAAATTTGTACATTATGTAAGTATAAAGCATAATATAAGTATGTAGGTATAAATTCAAGGTTTTCACATTCCCCCTCATGAGGATTTCTTTTTTGATATATAGTATTGATATATATGTATTTTAAAGAAAGACAAACATTCCTGGGTTACGACAATATTTGAAAATCTCCTACTACCATCACAGAAAGCGGAATTTGATGGAGGACTTAGCGTGCCAAACACGGGACACCTGGGACCCAAACGCGATACCCACTCAGCCATATTTTTGTATTTAGTTACTAATTGTCTTAATATTGTGTTTTCATAGTCTTCGTTGTATTTTCTCGACAATTTTGAGTCTTACAAAATATCCCAACAATGGGAATGTAATAATTGTCCGTAACACCCGAATGTTCTTCCTTTTTAGATGTTAAAAAAAAAACAAAATAAACAAAACATCGCGATTTTTTTAATTAGTACCATATAATAATCTCAACTACCTAAAGCAAGTGGGAATATGGCATTCCCAAATGGGTATGGAGGCTTAAGGGGCATACATTAATTAGGTGAGCTCAAAAAGGGTGGGGGGGGGGGGTCCAGCAAAATCTCACGTTACTTGAAAAGAATATACGAAGTGGCCCAAATTTATCGCACCAAGGGGGAGGGGTCTAGATTGGAAGAAAAACTGCTCTCACGTTATTAATGAATGCCCCTAAGCTAGAGGGGTAAGAATGGAGACGTGGGAGAGGAAGATTCTGGGTGTTAATTTAAATATAGTCACTAAACAAGGCTGTCGTCTTATCAACCAACTATTAATTGTTTTTGTTTTTATTTTATAGAACTCCATTTTATCGATTATAATTTTTACAGCTGTTTCGGCTTACAATTTGCTTTCATACATATTTTGAAAATGGTTAAATACAAAACTTTTAGACTGTTTGAAAATGGCATTCTAAGCCGAAACAGCTGTCATAAAATTTAAAAAAAAAAATAGAATACTTGCAGAACTTCATAATAATAGTTCTTGAGTTCTAAAGCTCGGCTGTGAAACAAAATGCCGGCCTGTGTTTCCTCCCTCCTACAACTTGGGTCTCTTCAAGACCCATGTTCACTTCTTTCTCTGCTCAAAAAGACCCTCCACACAACATCTTCAAAGATGACATAAGCATTGAGGGATATTATTTTCCTCAGGGCGTCCTGTGTGAAGTTAATGTAAAAAAATAACATTATTTAATTTTAATTAAATTATCAAGCTACGTTTCCATTCTGAATGGAGATCCTTCACCAGGTCAATACTGAGAGTTCCTATGCATCACTCTGTGGCCCGTGAAAAGAGGTATCTTAGATCAATTATTTAAAACCCTCAGCAATGAAAGTAATCTTTCGCTTGCACGTTTTTCATCGATATTTTCCATCATGAAAAACTGAGGGAAACCGTATTTTTAATTACTAGAGATGTGGCCTAGATATGGATATAATCCGTTCTTGATTGAAGATGGGGCTTCCTTTCGTGCTGCGTGTGAAGTAAAACTTTCTCGTTTATCCCGTACTCCATCCAGGATACTTCAGCATTCTTCTAAAGGTCTGCATTTCAAAGGTTTTCTCATCAATATTGAAATCGTTGTAGATTTCAGTTCCCAAGCTTCCATCATATTCAGAAAATGAGGAAATTAATAATGCAATAACGAAATATGTTGTTTGAATATCATCGAGATTTTGTGCGAGACTCATTTATTCATATGAAGCACTGAAGAGATAATGTCGAAGTGGGGTTGTGAGGTTGTCTTATAGGCTTTTTATTTAACAATTTTCAAAATATCTGAGTTAAAGGCCATTAACCAGCCAGCGGCCGAGAATTCAAATTTCGTCGAAAGATATTCTTACGATCGTACAGGGCGGTTCCATGAGAAAGATTAATTATTCTCCGTACCAGCTTCTTTAAAATAAATCAAAATCGATTTTATTTCATTCAAAATTTGGTTTAATTTATACCTACATTCAAAAATGCTGAAAGGCGTGATGATAAAACTATTAAAATTATGTACTTTTTGTAATAATTTTTTGATTGTAAGTATTTATAATTTTTCAATGATGTCTAAACAAAATAAGAATGTAAAAAAATCTTAAATATATTACTTTCTAAGACCGTAAATAAATAAGCAAACTGAAGTATTTTCGTCTCGTGCGCGGATCTTTTTTTTAATGTTTTATTTAAACTAAAATTAAAATTCTGAAAAGTACCTTTCGCTGATAATTTATTGATTTATTTTACTGCATTTTGTTTGAAAATTTAACAAATCTGCCAACGACCTACGGTAAAATCTTATTGTACCAAAAATAAACAAATTTTCTTAAAATTTAAAACATTGTTTTACTAGATAAAAGAATAGTCTTTCGAAATCATTTTATATAATTTTTTACCACGATAATCTTTATTTTAAAGTCAACATGTTTCAAGAACGATGTTTTCTTCATCAGGACAAATAATTTACTAAAACTAAATGATCGAACATAGAAAGATAGGCGTGGGTAGAAATGGAAATAGTGGGGGAGGAGAAAGGTGGAAAGGGGAAGTGCTTAGAATATCAACAAGGGTGATGGGGTGGGGAAAGAGGTGGAAAGGGGGGTGCTTAGAAGAACAAAAACAAAAATTACTGTCAAATTATTGTCTTTGTTCTTCTAAGCACCCCTCTTTCCACCTCTCCCCCCCCCCCTTGTTGATCATCTAAGCACCTCCCCTTTCCACCTCTCTCCTGTAATGGTCCGCCACCCTTGGCTTTTGACACCAATTGTGATGAACCCTACCTAGCTGATTTACTTTTCTAAGCTTCTACCTCGTAGTTTAAATCTCGTAGCTCCTGTCTCGTAGCCACGCTCATAATTCTACCCTTATGTCCTACTGATCACACCACTAGGTATGATGGCCTGACTCAACCCTCCTTTCGGTTTATTTCTACCTCAGGCTCGTGATTTCTAAACCCCTATACTTTATAATCTAGCTAAACCTACCCTATCTTCTTAAATCCCTGCGATTTTCTCACAGTAATCAAGATTTAAGATTTTAGTTCACATTATTTCTATAATCTGCGTTGTGTATTTTTTGTTTTAGATTTTACATCTGTTTGCATACTTAATATGCACACATATGTAGAGAAGATAATGTATTACGTGTGGTAACCCATAGATTCTTTTAGAGAAAGGGTGAGAATCTTCCGATTTATTAATTATTATTATTTGAGTATCTTTTACCGAGTTTGATAAACTAACCCCGCCTTAGACTTTGTGTCTATTTGATTTCCGTAGGAATTTAGTGTGTTTATTTAATTCTTCCTATCACCGCTGATACATCAATAACATAAACAACAGTTAATAAATTACATCATTTCAAGAAATAAAAAAACCTTACCTTACCAGTGTAGAATGTTCGTATTCGAGAGTCCAGTTTTCTCAATTGAAGTCCTTGTCTGCAACTTCTCCTAACATAATGTGTTTGTAGTCATAGTTAGTGTTATTGGTTAGTATTCGCAAAATTGTTGAAAGAGCAGGAATGGAGGGATATGGGGAGGGGGATAATATGTTTGCTGAAAAGTCGGCTCCTCCGCTAACCAAGTGAAAACCGATGAACAACAATTACAAACTCGAATTCTCCCAGTACGTTTGCTAGGCTTGTCCTTAGATCCGAGTTTTACTCTCTTCGACGAGCGTCTCATGCTATGAAAGGGGCCCTTCACGCCAGCAGGGGGAATACCAAGTCTTCATGCCGTTTTTCTGTCCCACTCCGACTTCCGACGCCTCCGGGTTGAATTTAACTCTACTGAGTCTAGAAGGGGTATTTCATGTCTTCCCTTATCATGTCTCTATCCGTTAAATGTGGCGTAAGCTTGTGACGGGCAGATCCTTCCTCCCACGTGACCGACCCAGCGTTACACTCCACCTCTGACTAGCTGACATAAAACTCACCTCGTGAGCCTTATGTTTGCTTTCAGGTTTGACAAGAACTTCCGGTATGCGAATAACCTGTAGCTTTAATGCCGCGTCTGCGTATTGTCCGCACACGTCCTTCCTCTTCCCCGTATGCCCCACCTCGACAATACCGCCACAAGATCAAAGCTCTCTCCGTTCGGGAAAGGTTGCCACTTACATTTCCGGATGGCTCATAAACACATACCGTAGCCTTGAAACTTACATTCGAGAAAAGTTAGGATTCAGGACTGTATGAGTATTTGAACACCAGTGTTTTTTAAATGAGGTCACTAGCTCCTCGTGTATTAGGTTTTAGGATTACGGGTATTTATGGGTTCTTGGATACCTACTTGCTATAAGAAAGATTTAAAACGAGATAAGTCAAGTTGTCATTGAATTAATGACCTCTTGAATAATTGTGATGAGCTCTCTTTGAGTTTGAAGCTAGTCGCAGTGCTTTACTTTGCGAAATTTTGCGCGCGGAATCAATGCTATCTATTGGCGATCGCTCTAGTATAATCAGTTGTTTAGAATTGAGTGAATTTAACGTCGATTTTTCTTTCACATATTGGGCGAAGTTTCCGTCGTAAGCTATGATTGATAAACCTGCCCCTTGACTTTTGTGCTTTTGTTCTGTTTATTCGTTGATGGAATTTAGGTGACCGTGTCATTGAACTCTAATCGAAATTTTAGATACACAATCGAAGGTCATATAACATACCCTAATCTCGTCGGTGAAAGGATTCGGTAGGTATTAGCTATACCTATCAATTTGCTATTTCTATTGATTTTTGCGTTACGTGTTTCATTTCTCATGGTTATTTGTTTATTTAATTTATGTGTTGTCGTTAATTATTTTCCCTCGTCTTATTATTATTATTATTATTCAAGTACGCCAATGTAATTACCTAGAATGATTAAGAGGCACACTCCTATCACACCTTGTAATACCTAATTAAACTGTGCCAATAGTTAATTAACTCCGATGAACGAAAGACCGATATTAAATAGGTACATCATTTTTATGGTTTGTTTGTTTACTCTTCACACAGACGACCTTCAGTATACTGACCTACTTTGGAGATTGTTTATTTCTACGGTCATTGTCCTTTTGAAGCACGATTCATCGTTTAACTAATTATTTCTTATTTATTTGACCTAGATTTGCTTAAACACTGATCATTTAAATAGGTACCTTGCTAACCTAGAGGTATCTGGATGACCTAGTTTCAACTAAGGTATAATTTGCTTGACCTACATAGTTCTGAGAAATATAGGTATTTCGGTTACGAATCGAGCTGATATCTTACGTCGCATTCCTTATACGCGCTTAAATAAACATTACACCTACCTAACTAAAACAAGTACTTGTATGACCTAATTTATAAGTAGGTATTTGTTTGTTTGACCTAATTTTGAGACGCTTGTATACTCCCGCACACGAAATATAGAATAAAGAGCTTCCACCATAGTCATTTATTACGTCCTATGCGCCTCGATTCGTTTTATATGAGTTATAATAAATTAGCGTATTTACCTAACTGAAGCAAAAACCTACATATGTAGCCTAACTCAGAGTAGATATTTCCTGGTTGGCTTGCTTTCGAGCTGGTGGGCATTGTTATCCTGCGTGGAAAATAACATAATCTTTTAATTAGTTGCAGTGTGTTAGTACAAAACTCCAAAGCTCCGATTGATTTATTGGTGATGCACGCTCGTCCCTTTCTTCTTTGTCTCTGAAAATAATTAATAATTGGTTTTATCTTACCGCCCTCGATCGATTACAATTTTTCCCAGTCGGAACTTTCATAACTTCGACATTGTGATCGAGGTTTTCCTTTTTTTTCGTTTCCTAGCTAATGGATTCCTATCGGCCCTTTTTGAGAAAAGACTCTGATGATGAAAAAAACTCTTCAAATATCTGTCTATTTAAAATTCACTTCGGTATTTCGCTTAGTTCCTCAACCTCGTATTAATTACTGTTTTATTTCATTCGCCTTCGAGAGGTGATTCATCAAATAACAAATCAGATGTTTAATTTTATTGTCCGGAATTAGGTAAATCATTATTTATTCTCAACACTCCAATATCACTTTAGAATTAATAACCGTAGATACGCACGTTTTCCAAGTGTACGAACTATTATCACTACTGTTCATTACAATTTCGTTATTCAATTCACAAAGGATTCCTAACCGCCTTATTATTGAACCACTGTAGTTTAACGTGACTCGAACAATTCGTTATTGTTATTCATTTCACATATGTCATGTTATTTAAAGTAAGGTTAAAGTTTTAATTATTATATCACCCATAGTTAACTTTAAAATCGCGTGTTATACCTTCTTTTATCCGGTAATTTGATTTATTTTAAGACACTGGATTTTTGTTAAATGTTATAAAACCACTAAATATAAGTTGTAAGAAAGAACCCCGAATGTCATTCAATTCCTATTTACTGACTCTAAACACTTTCATTATAAAACACCCGAACTTTCACGAAGTATTATTTAGGCACTTTTCCGGACTCTCCGTTGATCGTCTTTGAAATTTTTATTCCTCAATTTTAAAGGGAAAATAAAACACTGAATTTACTATTTTTTTGCAAACACTTGTAGACATTTTTCAACTCTACTAGAAGCACTAATTTACTAGTCTTCTTCGCGCACCTTTACATTTTTCTTGATCGCGCACTTCCCGCTACTTCATCCGAACTCTTCCTCCATCTCCCAACGAATCCCTTTCTTTCTCAAACCATGGTCTTTTAAAAACTTTTTAGAGCTCTCCTTTCATAGAAAAATCACCCCTGATCGCCCAGACTTTCATAGGAAAAAGGACCAAATTCGGTTCCTCCGTATGTGACCTTTTGTCAAATCTCTGTTAATCTTCTATCTCATGTCTTAGAACCAAATTAGTTTAGTGTCTCTCTCTCGTAAAAAATCACATAAATTTTCTCATTGACAGGTATTTATTTTAAAAATTTCATGTACTTGCTCGTAATTCATTATTAATGTCCACACTATAAAAGTAATTGTTTTTTCTCTAAAGTAAATACTGTATCTCGCTTGTGTAATTTTGTTTACATCGTTTCGCTTTAATGATACCCTTAATTGCTCGAAATCATGTTCTATAATTTTATTTGGATAAAGTCATATCAACAAAGTGATAGCCAACCTTTTTTCTCTAGTCAAACGGTTAGCGATTCCTTCGACGGTTCACACGCATTTCCCAGTGTCAGGCTACGTTAAGCATCTTTTCCTGTGATTTGATTTAATTGTAGAGTGACCAAAATGTACCGTGGCCTTTGATATGCAATATTTTCAATATCCTGTTCATCGTGAATAGTGTTGTCAGATCAGAGTAATCCTTATATCGGTACCTATTAAAGTCAATTTAAGTAGTTCCAATCAGTTTTCTTTTGAGATATTTGGCTCTAATAACTTCGTTTCACCATTCCATTTCCATATCAATAGATTTTCCCACTTTTTCAGGTTATTATATTCAGTTTGTGAAAATTTCCGAGATTCTACCCGTTTTTTGTGATCATTCCAGATCGGTTTTAATTAAATCGACCCCTGGGACCATTCATGTTACGTTTTCCGTGCCCTTATTGATGATTTTTCATTTACTTATTTTCAACATTTCCGCCTAAGATTTTCTTGTTTCCATTTGAAACGTTAGGTGCCCAAAATCTCCAGTTCCCGATCGCGTCTTATGTAAACACGACCCGGAGTCGATAATCTTTCAACTCTTTGTCCTCAGTATTGTTTTTAATACAGTTCATTCAACCTAAGTCCCTGTGAGAATTAATTCAAGGCCGCCCAAAATGATCAAAGTCCACTCTCTTATTGGTAGAATTTAAACTTCCTTTGTTTTCGATATAACTATGATATGGTGTTCCCTCGCTTCAGTCTCTATGCAGATTTCTGTATAGTTCCCAACTGCTCGGACAGATGTCGCCGAATGTACCATTTTCTCTACATAATATTTAGAGGAAAAAAAATTTTTTCTTGTAGGCTTCTCGTAGGTTGAAGGTTGGCATTCATCACAGCCCCCCTATAGTTATAATTCCAGCGGTAAACACGCCTCCTAGTGTTAGTTGATGGAATTAGAACTAAACATAGATCTAATTTTGTGCAATCTTCCTTAAATCTTTCCTTTTTGTTCTTTACTTCAAACTTGTTGCGCGCCCCTGCCTTTCACTATTTTATATCGTAGAATCTTGTTCGGTTTTCCTCTGTGCTGAAACCATTTTTCAATGTACTCTTGTCTACTCAATGACCTATTTAAGTCGGCTAACTTACGTCAGTTGCTGTACCTACTCTTTGTCCTACCCCCCTAAGATTCTTACTTCCACAAACTCCCCCCTAAGACTCTACTTCCGTAACCTCCCCTAAGTTTTCCTTTCCGTAACCTCCCCCCCTAAGATTTTACTTCACCGATCTCATTTAATTTTTTCCAATGAATTGAGGTATTTATAAGCTCACGGGCCGCTTATTAGGAATTGAATCACCTTCAATCATCGTTATTATAATTCAGGGAGTCATTATTTATACAATATTTCCCTAAACAATCTGCAACATAGCTATGT
The DNA here is from genome assembly GCA_917880885.1 of Limnephilus marmoratus. Taxonomy (NCBI): domain Eukaryota; kingdom Metazoa; phylum Arthropoda; class Insecta; order Trichoptera; family Limnephilidae; genus Limnephilus; species Limnephilus marmoratus. The sequence goes on along the minus strand of OU862921.1, from coordinate 23,572,984 downwards.
GCAATAATTTTTAATGCAACCCGGCTTTGTTTGTTTATTTATTTATTTGCACGTATATACAAATGTATAATGTACCTAAACCCCGTTTTAAACAAGTTACCCCCTCCTAAATTCGGATGCGTTTTAAACCGCTCCACTTATTGGCTCTATATTGCAAATCGGAAATAATCCGGTTACCCGAGAAATATGCCAACCCCCGGTAAGTCTAAATTTTTAATTTATTCAGCCGGCATCCATGTAATGATGTATCTCCAATCCATCCCTGTTACACGTTTGAACGCAACGATTTGAAAATCTCACTTTATTTATGTGTAAATATTTTATTTTATTTTTATTCGTCCTTTGCTTTGTATGTTATGTTGATTTTATTTATTTTTATGTCACCATGTTGAAGATGTATTTATTTATAAAATCCTTCAACTCGAAGGAAATAATAATACCCTCGACCACTATTAACATAAACAACGTTATTTGATTAACTATCGTAAGTATCTCTTCTTTCACAGTAACATCTCGAGTTGTTCAATAACAAAGATTTATCTATTCTGTTACAAACATATTTATCAGTAAGACCACTTATGTTTGTGGCAACACAAACATTTCCCCGCGACGGTGTTATTTAATCGTTGTTTATTTTCGGGCTTCAGTCAATGAACTAATTTGAATGATTTTTATTATTGAGGAATGCGCTTTTATTTATATAACGGCTTTTTTTTGTTTATCAATACGCTCCACCCTTCTAAATCTGGGTCAACATTCCTGGGTGTTATGAGATTTATGATTTTTATCTGGTATAAGGCACGTTTTTCACTTTTTGTTTTAAGATATTTGGTTTTTGAGTTATTATATTTTTTTTTTTCGACTGTTTTATTTAATGGTACGTTTTTTTTTTTCCACTTGTTTCACGTTTAATGAAGATGTTTTAATGGCACGTTTTTCACTTTTCGTTTAAATTATTTTTTTGATTTATTGTTATATTTCTATTGTATAATTTAATGATGCGATTTTTTTTCCCACTTGTTTTATGTAATCTGAAGTTGTTTTAATGGCACGTTTTTCACTTTTCGTTTAAAATATTCACTTTTTTTCCCAATTAATTATAATTTCATTTATTTGTTCATTTTATATTATTTTTATAATATCTCAGAATTCTCTCAACTTGTAACCTTTACTCTCCTGGTCCGCGGCAACAGTTGTAATGGTCCGCCACCCTTGGCTTTTGACACCAATTGTGATGAACCCTACCTAGCTGATTTACTTTTCTAAGCTTCTACCTCGTAGTTTAAATCTCGTAGCTCCTGTCTCGTAGCCACGCTCATAATTCTACCCTTATGTCCTACTGATCACACCACTAGGTATGATGGCCTGACTCAACCCTCCTTTCGGTTTATTTCTACCTCAGGCTCGTGATTTCTAAACCCCTATACTTTATAATCTAGCTAAACCTACCCTATCTTCTTAAATCCCTGCGATTTTCTCACAGTAATCAAGATTTAAGATTTTAGTTCACATTATTTCTATAATCTGCGTTGTGTATTTTTTGTTTTAGATTTTACATCTGTTTGCATACTTAATATGCACACATATGTAGAGAAGATAATGTATTACGTGTGGTAACCCATAGATTCTTTTAGAGAAAGGGTGAGAATCTTCCGATTTATTAATTATTATTATTTGAGTATCTTTTACCGAGTTTGATAAACTAACCCCGCCTTAGACTTTGTGTCTATTTGATTTCCGTAGGAATTTAGTGTGTTTATTTAATTCTTCCTATCACCGCTGATACATCAATAACATAAACAACAGTTAATAAATTACATCATTTCAAGAAATAAAAAAACCTTACCTTACCAGTGTAGAATGTTCGTATTCGAGAGTCCAGTTTTCTCAATTGAAGTCCTTGTCTGCAACTTCTCCTAACATAATGTGTTTGTAGTCATAGTTAGTGTTATTGGTTAGTATTCGCAAAATTGTTGAAAGAGCAGGAATGGAGGGATATGGGGAGGGGGATAATATGTTTGCTGAAAAGTCGGCTCCTCCGCTAACCAAGTGAAAACCGATGAACAACAATTACAAACTCGAATTCTCCCAGTACGTTTGCTAGGCTTGTCCTTAGATCCGAGTTTTACTCTCTTCGACGAGCGTCTCATGCTATGAAAGGGGCCCTTCACGCCAGCAGGGGGAATACCAAGTCTTCATGCCGTTTTTCTGTCCCACTCCGACTTCCGACGCCTCCGGGTTGAATTTAACTCTACTGAGTCTAGAAGGGGTATTTCATGTCTTCCCTTATCATGTCTCTATCCGTTAAATGTGGCGTAAGCTTGTGACGGGCAGATCCTTCCTCCCACGTGACCGACCCAGCGTTACACTCCACCTCTGACTAGCTGACATAAAACTCACCTCGTGAGCCTTATGTTTGCTTTCAGGTTTGACAAGAACTTCCGGTATGCGAATAACCTGTAGCTTTAATGCCGCGTCTGCGTATTGTCCGCACACGTCCTTCCTCTTCCCCGTATGCCCCACCTCGACAATACCGCCACAAGATCAAAGCTCTCTCCGTTCGGGAAAGGTTGCCACTTACATTTCCGGATGGCTCATAAACACATACCGTAGCCTTGAAACTTACATTCGAGAAAAGTTAGGATTCAGGACTGTATGAGTATTTGAACACCAGTGTTTTTTAAATGAGGTCACTAGCTCCTCGTGTATTAGGTTTTAGGATTACGGGTATTTATGGGTTCTTGGATACCTACTTGCTATAAGAAAGATTTAAAACGAGATAAGTCAAGTTGTCATTGAATTAATGACCTCTTGAATAATTGTGATGAGCTCTCTTTGAGTTTGAAGCTAGTCGCAGTGCTTTACTTTGCGAAATTTTGCGCGCGGAATCAATGCTATCTATTGGCGATCGCTCTAGTATAATCAGTTGTTTAGAATTGAGTGAATTTAACGTCGATTTTTCTTTCACATATTGGGCGAAGTTTCCGTCGTAAGCTATGATTGATAAACCTGCCCCTTGACTTTTGTGCTTTTGTTCTGTTTATTCGTTGATGGAATTTAGGTGACCGTGTCATTGAACTCTAATCGAAATTTTAGATACACAATCGAAGGTCATATAACATACCCTAATCTCGTCGGTGAAAGGATTCGGTAGGTATTAGCTATACCTATCAATTTGCTATTTCTATTGATTTTTGCGTTACGTGTTTCATTTCTCATGGTTATTTGTTTATTTAATTTATGTGTTGTCGTTAATTATTTTCCCTCGTCTTATTATTATTATTATTATTCAAGTACGCCAATGTAATTACCTAGAATGATTAAGAGGCACACTCCTATCACACCTTGTAATACCTAATTAAACTGTGCCAATAGTTAATTAACTCCGATGAACGAAAGACCGATATTAAATAGGTACATCATTTTTATGGTTTGTTTGTTTACTCTTCACACAGACGACCTTCAGTATACTGACCTACTTTGGAGATTGTTTATTTCTACGGTCATTGTCCTTTTGAAGCACGATTCATCGTTTAACTAATTATTTCTTATTTATTTGACCTAGATTTGCTTAAACACTGATCATTTAAATAGGTACCTTGCTAACCTAGAGGTATCTGGATGACCTAGTTTCAACTAAGGTATAATTTGCTTGACCTACATAGTTCTGAGAAATATAGGTATTTCGGTTACGAATCGAGCTGATATCTTACGTCGCATTCCTTATACGCGCTTAAATAAACATTACACCTACCTAACTAAAACAAGTACTTGTATGACCTAATTTATAAGTAGGTATTTGTTTGTTTGACCTAATTTTGAGACGCTTGTATACTCCCGCACACGAAATATAGAATAAAGAGCTTCCACCATAGTCATTTATTACGTCCTATGCGCCTCGATTCGTTTTATATGAGTTATAATAAATTAGCGTATTTACCTAACTGAAGCAAAAACCTACATATGTAGCCTAACTCAGAGTAGATATTTCCTGGTTGGCTTGCTTTCGAGCTGGTGGGCATTGTTATCCTGCGTGGAAAATAACATAATCTTTTAATTAGTTGCAGTGTGTTAGTACAAAACTCCAAAGCTCCGATTGATTTATTGGTGATGCACGCTCGTCCCTTTCTTCTTTGTCTCTGAAAATAATTAATAATTGGTTTTATCTTACCGCCCTCGATCGATTACAATTTTTCCCAGTCGGAACTTTCATAACTTCGACATTGTGATCGAGGTTTTCCTTTTTTTTCGTTTCCTAGCTAATGGATTCCTATCGGCCCTTTTTGAGAAAAGACTCTGATGATGAAAAAAACTCTTCAAATATCTGTCTATTTAAAATTCACTTCGGTATTTCGCTTAGTTCCTCAACCTCGTATTAATTACTGTTTTATTTCATTCGCCTTCGAGAGGTGATTCATCAAATAACAAATCAGATGTTTAATTTTATTGTCCGGAATTAGGTAAATCATTATTTATTCTCAACACTCCAATATCACTTTAGAATTAATAACCGTAGATACGCACGTTTTCCAAGTGTACGAACTATTATCACTACTGTTCATTACAATTTCGTTATTCAATTCACAAAGGATTCCTAACCGCCTTATTATTGAACCACTGTAGTTTAACGTGACTCGAACAATTCGTTATTGTTATTCATTTCACATATGTCATGTTATTTAAAGTAAGGTTAAAGTTTTAATTATTATATCACCCATAGTTAACTTTAAAATCGCGTGTTATACCTTCTTTTATCCGGTAATTTGATTTATTTTAAGACACTGGATTTTTGTTAAATGTTATAAAACCACTAAATATAAGTTGTAAGAAAGAACCCCGAATGTCATTCAATTCCTATTTACTGACTCTAAACACTTTCATTATAAAACACCCGAACTTTCACGAAGTATTATTTAGGCACTTTTCCGGACTCTCCGTTGATCGTCTTTGAAATTTTTATTCCTCAATTTTAAAGGGAAAATAAAACACTGAATTTACTATTTTTTTGCAAACACTTGTAGACATTTTTCAACTCTACTAGAAGCACTAATTTACTAGTCTTCTTCGCGCACCTTTACATTTTTCTTGATCGCGCACTTCCCGCTACTTCATCCGAACTCTTCCTCCATCTCCCAACGAATCCCTTTCTTTCTCAAACCATGGTCTTTTAAAAACTTTTTAGAGCTCTCCTTTCATAGAAAAATCACCCCTGATCGCCCAGACTTTCATAGGAAAAAGGACCAAATTCGGTTCCTCCGTATGTGACCTTTTGTCAAATCTCTGTTAATCTTCTATCTCATGTCTTAGAACCAAATTAGTTTAGTGTCTCTCTCTCGTAAAAAATCACATAAATTTTCTCATTGACAGGTATTTATTTTAAAAATTTCATGTACTTGCTCGTAATTCATTATTAATGTCCACACTATAAAAGTAATTGTTTTTTCTCTAAAGTAAATACTGTATCTCGCTTGTGTAATTTTGTTTACATCGTTTCGCTTTAATGATACCCTTAATTGCTCGAAATCATGTTCTATAATTTTATTTGGATAAAGTCATATCAACAAAGTGATAGCCAACCTTTTTTCTCTAGTCAAACGGTTAGCGATTCCTTCGACGGTTCACACGCATTTCCCAGTGTCAGGCTACGTTAAGCATCTTTTCCTGTGATTTGATTTAATTGTAGAGTGACCAAAATGTACCGTGGCCTTTGATATGCAATATTTTCAATATCCTGTTCATCGTGAATAGTGTTGTCAGATCAGAGTAATCCTTATATCGGTACCTATTAAAGTCAATTTAAGTAGTTCCAATCAGTTTTCTTTTGAGATATTTGGCTCTAATAACTTCGTTTCACCATTCCATTTCCATATCAATAGATTTTCCCACTTTTTCAGGTTATTATATTCAGTTTGTGAAAATTTCCGAGATTCTACCCGTTTTTTGTGATCATTCCAGATCGGTTTTAATTAAATCGACCCCTGGGACCATTCATGTTACGTTTTCCGTGCCCTTATTGATGATTTTTCATTTACTTATTTTCAACATTTCCGCCTAAGATTTTCTTGTTTCCATTTGAAACGTTAGGTGCCCAAAATCTCCAGTTCCCGATCGCGTCTTATGTAAACACGACCCGGAGTCGATAATCTTTCAACTCTTTGTCCTCAGTATTGTTTTTAATACAGTTCATTCAACCTAAGTCCCTGTGAGAATTAATTCAAGGCCGCCCAAAATGATCAAAGTCCACTCTCTTATTGGTAGAATTTAAACTTCCTTTGTTTTCGATATAACTATGATATGGTGTTCCCTCGCTTCAGTCTCTATGCAGATTTCTGTATAGTTCCCAACTGCTCGGACAGATGTCGCCGAATGTACCATTTTCTCTACATAATATTTAGAGGAAAAAAAATTTTTTCTTGTAGGCTTCTCGTAGGTTGAAGGTTGGCATTCATCACACTCCTCCCCCACTACTTCCATTTCTACCAACGCCTGTCTTTCTATGTTCGATCATTTAGTTTTAGTTCATTATATGTCCTGATGAAGAGAACATAGTTCTTGAAACATGTTGACTTTTAAATAAAGATAATCGTGGTAAAAACAAAGTGTGTTATTTCATTAATAAAATGGTGCCACAAAGTGAATTTGCAAAAAAAAAATATTTAAGAAGTTATAATTTTTGATGGCAAAAAGTCAATACGTCTAAAATTTGATTTAAAAATGGCATATTTCCGGTTTTGTCTGGTTATTCCCTCTTTTATGACTCGCACTTCAAAATTGACATTACCTCCTATCCAACGAATTTTTCACGAGGTTAATATGTAAAAAAAAAACTTTTTTTCACAATTTCAATTTCGGCGTTATAATATTAAGGCCCTTTAATTATCTGCTAACCAACTCCCTTCTAAGAAAAAAATATTTTAGAAAACAATTTATGTTCTACCGCAGGTGAAAATTTTGACACTTACTTGGAAAGCCCGGACGTGGAAAATTAATTAAAATCTTAGTCATTTAATTGAACTGTCGTTTTCAGGAGCAAAACGTTAAAAAGGATTTTCTTTCTGTGGATTTCGTACCCGGAAATATGATTATAAGTTGTGGTAGTTAAAGGGAGGGGGGTATTGGGGGGTGTGAGGTGTGAAGTGTACACCTCGTGTGTGAATATGAACTGATCTTAAACGTTTATTTGTTCCAGTGAAGTTCTTCGAGTTTTGGAACGAAAATATATTAGAACAAACAACAAAATCGATTATTTCAATATGGCATTCGTAGTAAAGTGTTACCTGGATTCACTCAACTCTTTCATAAAAATCTTTTATTTAAATGTTGTGAATATGGTTTTTTATGATAACGATGATCGATAATCGACGATAAATTTTATTTCTCACAAGTTCTTTTCTCTGATCTCTGAGAAATAGTTTGAATCCAGTCGGGTATTCTTTGTCTGTTCACTGTTATTTTTTTTAACATCACTGTCTATTTCTCCAAATCGTCTTCAAGAAAAACAATTAATTAATTATTTGTAAAAAACATTAACCTATGGATTTAACAGCAGGACAAATTAAAGATTTAGAAAACTGATATATTTGTAATATATCATTGATGAAGAAAATAAACAAGAAATAGAACAAGATACAGAAAATGGAAAAAAGATAATGGTCGCAACTCTTTACTTTGAAGAGAGTTGTTTTTCTAAAAAATTCAATATTCATTTAGACTGCAAATTATATTTATCCGAGCGCTATCGAGGTTTCAAACCGTTTCTTAGAAAGATTGTTTCCAATGAAAAAGGGTAGTTGCCCATGATAATGATAATTGTTAATTCTAAAATTTGAAAAAATGAGATTAACAATTATTACGGTTTGAAAGAATGTGACAATGACTGAATTGGTAAAAGCGCACGTCTCGATTCGAGAGGTTCCGGATTCGTATCCCAGTTGCGACTTTATATCTTTTTCTTCTGTGTCTTGTTCTCTTTCATATTTTTGTTTAGATTATTAGTGTTATCTTAATATTCAATGATATATTAAATTGATGGGAATAACCTTCACAAGCTATAAAAAGAGTGTTTTATTTTTTTGTATTTAAATGCGCTATTTAATGGAATGTTGATCTGACGTTCTTTAACAGTTTATCATAAAACAGCATCAGTTTTCACCGTAGAATTAGCATCTGATTGATCTTTCACTCCACACTGCCACAATAGTGAACCATCAAATTTATTTTCAAAAAGCTGTTTTTTTAAATACTTTTCTCTATTTCTTTTTAATTATTCTCGGCAAAATTGTTTTTGCATATCGTAAATATTATTACTATCCGTTTCAAAACACAATTTTTCTCCTCGCCGCTGTGACTCTTATATTTAATGCCATATAAATTATTTACCACATCTGTTTTTCACTTTTGTATTTCATGAATTTATTCAGTAAAATTTCAAGTTTTCGTGGAAAATGTGTTCCTTTATACTAAAGTTTTTCTGACATAATTTATTTATGCCTCGGAAAGCTTTTTGAAATGATTCCGAGCTTTTTATATACTGGAGTAATCCACAAGACACTCTGCTCTGTAACGCAAACAACTTTATGTGAACACGAGCTTAATATTTTTTCAATTTCAATAGAATAAATTTATTTTTCGTTTATGATGGAAGGAGCGATTCTAAAAACGAGTTTTGTAGTCACTCTAGTGTATTAAATTAATATTTTGCTTTATATTATTCGTGTTAAGCTTCTGTTGCAGGTAAAGTTATGTCAAGTTAGGTTGAAAGAAGATCGTGACAACTGGAACCCTTAACATTGTAGTTCGGTATGGAAATATTGTGCTAAAATCAAATCATTCAGAATTTCCCCATATTTTTCATTAACGTTGGAAAAACAGTACAGAGATGTTGTTTGTTTATAATCCCACAGGGGGAGGGCTTTAACATGAAAATCATCTAAAATCCACACACAGTGACCACTTTCAGTAAATTTGTATTTACGAAGGTACATCGTTTTGCAAGTAAAATAAAAAGTGATGTTTCGATTCTCCGTCATTTATAACCACCTCACTAAAGTATTTGATCCGATATTATGTAATGTTTCCCAATAATGTATTACAATTTTATCTAAAAACGCACTAATGCATTAACGCACTAAGGAGTAGTAGTAGTATTTGAATGAACGTAAGCTTACGGCTGCGGCCCTTTGAGAGTTTTACATATTTTATGAATAGATATTTTATGATAAATAAAATACTCTCCCCCCTCCCCCCCCACTGTGTGTTCTAACATATATTTTATTAATTTATTTAAAAAATGCATAATTTACGCATGTAGATACCTACATTAAAACACTATCCTAGACGGCTGCCTGTTTCATAGTGACCAATGGAGTAAAATTACTTTGTGAGTAGTCTGGGGTAAACATACATATGTATGTTTTTTTACATGAACTCCACAAAGGTGGCCCTGATGAAAATAATTTCCCTCAGGGCCTATGTCATCTTTGGGGATGCAGTGTGGAGGATTTTTAAATGAAAGGATGGAGAGGAGAGTTCTGGGAAGGAAAAGGGTTTTAGGGGTGGGTAGGAATCTGGGGTTCAATGTGTCCAGGTCATCCGCCTCCAAATCCTAGACAAACTTCACCCCATGAACCCGGAAACCCCTGCTAAACCACTAAACGTAGCATACCACTTGGAGTGATCTATGGCAGAGGTGTTGGTTATCCAATAAAGGATGCCCGCCTCCCAAATCGAAATGGATTTAGTATAAACATGCTGCAAATTGGAAAAAATGTGTGTACAGGGTGTCCGGGGGTAAAGTGCGTTAACTTCGGGAGGTGATTCTACATAATATTTATAAGTAAAAAAGATAAATAACTTTTTTCGAAATTCCAACTTTTAGGGGTAGTTTTGTGGTATAAAGATAAAATTAGACCGGCATGCGAGGTCAGCTTCATTATTTTCCGCTGTTACGATACGGGCCAATCACCACCATACAATTTTGCCACGATCGTGCCCGGCAGGCTCTCGTCCGAACCTCACACTAAGGATTTTTATTGGGTAGATATTTTTGTATGGGAAAAGTATGTTGGAATTTCGAAAAAAGTTGTACCATCATGTAGAATCACCTCCCGAAGTTAATGCCCTTTACCCCCGGACACCCTGTATACACGCAAACATATAAACACATACACATATTCGAGTCGTTTTTCTGACGTTCTCGTAATATAACTTTTCATAATCTTTCTTTATATTTAGTAGTAACTATGGTAGTAGTAGTCTTTGGATTAACAGACCAAAAACATTTACGATGTCTTGAACTTATTCGACAATCCTATGACGAATGACCTTTGTCCCATAAACATTAAATTTCGCACAAAAACTTAACGTTCGAAAAATCGTGTGGTTAAAATTTATTTGTCTCTAAATGAAATAACAGTTTAATTGGAAATATAAAGCAGGGGTTAAATAGAGCGATCCGGCCAGATTAACCGAGGATTTGCACAATGCGTGGAATGTTCTGTGCTTGGTGCGCGTGTGTTGGGCGGGATATGTTTGTAATGTAGATGTCGGATGACATCGTAACTGTTATCTTAATTCAGGTGATACTATCGCAGGGCTTGCGGGAATTGCTTTAGGGGTGAAATAATTACATTGGCTGGGCGAAACCCAGTTTATTTATGACACTTATCTAATTGAGGCATGGGACATTTGATTTCAACACCACATTATTATTTTTTTATGTGTGTCTATTTAAATTTCACTTTTGTTTTCTCGATCGTTTTTTGGTTTTAAAATACATTTGAAAATAGATGAATTATGGTAATAAGTAAAATTTTCAAAACTTTAAGTAACCCCAACACAAAAAGAGCCGATGACCTTGAAACTCTTGAACAGATTTTCATAAATTGTAGCTAAGAACCATCTCGATCACGCCAGCTTTCAAACAAAAAAATACGCATCATAATCGGTCCATTCGTTTTATGAATTACGATGCCACATATAGACACACAGATACACAAACACACACACACACACACTGTCAAACATATAACACCCCTCTTTTTGCATCGGGGGTGAAAAACACTTTGTTTTTACGGATTTTATATTTACAAGAACTCGGTGTTGAGGAATTATATAATGTCAACTTTTTGGAAATGTTGTTATTCTGACGAAAGTGTAAAAGGAGATAAAAATGAGAAGAGGTACATTTTGAACCTCCTGGCTATTCAGATATGGTCAGTAAATATGCGGAAAGTCATTTTAATTATGATTTCTCATTAGGGATATATTAATCTCTCTCCATTTGTTACATTACACTTATTAACTTTTTTGACATATTTTATGTGGGTACCGCGCAAGAGTCTTAAGTAGTACCCACAACCATCTGGAGCCCCTGAGATTTGGATTATATTCGTGTTGTGAGGATGAAGGTAAAGGGGAGGGTAAAGAATGGGAAAGAGGGAGTTGGAGAAGTACCTGAGTGTTCAGATCTGGTCACCAATCATGGATTCTGAATGGTGGTCTTTTATCAGGGCGGTACTGACAGTATCTACAGCTCTGGAATATCCCGCAAATATATCTAATACGCCATACCATAGTCTCACTGGCTCCAGACGGGAGTAGTTGGGAGTTGGGACTCGTGTAAAAAAAATGGATTGAATAATTTATGAAAAGTAAAGCTCCCTTCACATTTTGATACTTTTTTCAGGACTTAAAATCTTTAAGAAGAGTAGAATTAAATTTCTCCTAAGGGAATTTTATAAAAACGCGTCCGGCCGTTGAAAATAGAGTCATCATTCCAAAAATGGTAGCTTTTTGGTTTAGCTCTTTTGCATTATCCTAAATGGTATCTTCAAAGAAATAAAGAGAAGCTTCTTAGCGTCCTCTGCGTTTTTACTAATGCATAATATATACTGAGAGCTTATTTCCTTTCTCCAGGATGCGTATTTTGGCAAAAAATGTGGATTACTCCATTTCCCCTTTTAACTTTGGACACAAAAACCCACAAAGAAACATCATGATAAACAAAGGTTTTTGCAGGCATTTTTTTAACCTTATTAGATTGTAATGATTTACATTCGAATAAGACCCAGATAAAGTAATTATCTTTGGCAACTTGTTTTTCGAGATGTAAGATTAAAAAAAAGTGACATAACAACAACCGTTTTTGTTCACTAACCGATTAATTATTGTTTACCAACCTTGAACAAGTTATAAAAAGAACAAGACAATATTTATTTGTTTCTCAACGACTTTGTCTAAAATTATACGGTTGCCGGCTATTGTACGGAGGTTTGAAACAGGTTTAATAGAGCCAGTACCTACTCAATTTAACTTGCTTCTTATCTAATCGAAATAATCGAGTAGTTGATCAAATTACACTTTGGAACATTTGTATTTATGGTAACTAGTTTCTATTTATGGTAACTATGTTTAACGAACTTCGATTAACAGAGCAGTTTACAATCATTAAACTTACAACCTGTTCTCAGAATTTAGTAGCTCACATAGGTATGATAGCTGTAATATTATATATGTTATTGTTGTTGCTGTGTGTATTTATTATTCGATATTCCCCGCAAGAACTCTAAAGCCACTTTCATGACCACCGAATTATACAACAATTAACATTTTTTCAATAGGCTCCACACTAAAGGCCCTATGAAAAAAAAACTCTCAATACCTGTGTCATCTTTGCGGATACTGTGTGGAGTCTTTTAAAGGGAAAAAGGAGAGGAATATCTGGGAAAGAAAAAGGGTATTAGGAATGGATGGGAATCTGGAGTTCAGTGTTTCCAGGAATGACGGACGTATGAATCCATCCCTTCCACCACGTCGATGGGTCTCCCTCTACCAGTCTCTGCCGAGATGACCCACCATGCAGTTTGTGGGCAAACCTCACCCTGAGAAACGGGGCATCTCTGTTAAGTCACCAAACGCAGCGAACCACTTGGAGTGACTTATGGCAGGGTGTTGGTTAAATCCAATAATTTTTCCCCAGGCGGCAATACCCATACTTGCCTCCCACATCGTAAAAATATATTTTATAATAAAAAATAGATAAACATAATACCATAATCACGTTGACTGTGATATTAAACTTTTATATTTTTTCTGCATTACGGCGATTAAATTTCTAACAAACATACCTGCAATATAACTCTAAATCATGTACATAATGATCTACTCGTAGAAAATGGCTTAGTTCGCGTTACAAAGTTGCGCAAGTCCACTGGGACTCGACCCAGGGAAAGGGTGTGATTTATAATTATTTGATACTATTATCCTCGTATCTCCCTTCATGCTGTACTGGGCATACTAATGGATACCTACCCAGATCACGGCGGAGACAAAAGACGGAAAAATATTTCGGTTATTTCTCAAACAATAGTTTTAACCCGTCTCTCCTTTGACCTCTGATTAATAATCGGATAACATTCTTTTCATTTTTCACTTTGTTCCTATTCGTTATACACTACCTGCTACCCACGTCATATTTAAGAATTTACATTGTCCTTTGACTTTGGAGAATTTTTCGTTACCAAAGCCATCATAGGATTAAAAAATTATTACAAACGGATTTAAAATTTAACACAATTAGTTTTGAAAAAAAGCTTCTTTGTAATCATTTTTCTTTGTTAAATAGTGTATTATATTTCGCTCTCAGAAAAGTCACTATATTAGTTATTAATCAATTTGGGAGGCGGGAATGGGTACCGCCGCCCCGGGAACCTTTATTGGATAACCAACGCCTCTGCCATAGGTCACCCCAAGTGGTGTGATGAATGCCAACCTTCAACCTACGATAAGCCTACAAGAAATTTTTTTTTCCCTCTAAATATTATGTAGAGAAAATGGTACATTCGGCGACATCTGTCCGAGCAGTTGGGAGCTATTATCTGCATAGAGACTGAAGCGAGGGAACACCATATCATAGTTATATCGAAAACAAAGGAAGTTTAAATTCTACCAATAAGAGAGTGGACTTTGATCATTTTGGGCGGCCTTGAATTAATTCTCACAGGGACTTTGGTTGAATGAACTGTATTAAAAACAATACTGAGGACAAAGAGTTGAAAGATTATCGACTCCGGGTCGTGTTTACATAAGACGCGATCGGGAACTGGGGGTTTTGGGTACCTACAATTTTAAACGTAAACACAAAAAAATCTTAGACGGGAATGTTGGAAATAAATAAATGAAAAATTATCAATAAGGGCACGGAAAACGTAACATGAATGGTCCCAGGGGTCGATTTAATTAAAACCGATCTGGAATGATCACAAAAAACGGGTAGAATCTCGAAAATTTTCACAAACTGAATATAATAACCTGAAAAAGTGGGAAAATCTATTGATATGGAAATGGAATGGTGAAACGAAGTTATTAGAGCCAAATATCTCAAAAGAAAACTGATTGGAACTACTTAAATTGACTTTAATAGGTACCGGTATAAGGATTACTCTGATCTGACAACACTATTCACGATAAACAGGATATTGAAAATATGGCATGTCAAAGGCCACGGTACATTTTGGTCACTCTACAATTAAATCAAATCACAGGAAAAGATGTTTAACGTAGCCTGACACTGGGAAATGCGTGTGAACCGTCGAAGGAATCGCTAACCGTTTGACTAGAGAAAAAAGGTTGGCTATCACTTTGTTGATATGACTTTATCCAAATAAAATTATAGAACATGATTTCAAGCAATTAAGGGTATCATTAACACGAAACGACCTAAACAAAATTATACAAGTTAAATACGAATATTTACTCTAAAATAAAAACATTACTTTTATGGGGTAGGCATTAAAAAATGAATTACGAGCAAGTACATGAAATTTTTAAAATAAATACCTGTCAATGAGAAAATTTATGTGATTTTTTACGAGAGAGAGACACTAAACTAATTTGGTTCTAAGACATGAGATAGAAGATTAACAGAGATTTGACAAAAGGTCACATACGGAGGAACCGAATTTGGTCCTTTTTCCTATGAAAGTCTGGGCGGTCAGGAGTGATTTTTCTATGAAAGGAGAGCTCTAAAAGGTCTTTAAAAGACCATGGTTTGATAAAGAAGGGGAATTCGTTGGGAGATTGAGGGAGAGTTCGGATGAAATAACGGGAAGTGCGCGATCAAGAAAAATGTAAAGGTGCGCGAAGAAGACTAGTAAACTAGTGCTTCTAGTAGAGTTGAAAAATGTCTACAAGTGTTTGCAAAAAAATAGTAAATTCAGTGTTTTATTTTCCCTTTAAAATTGAGGAATAAAAATTTCAAAGACGATCAACGGAGAGTCCGGAAAAGTACCTAAATAATACTTCGTGAAAGTTCGGGTGTTTTAAAATGAAGGTGTTTAAAGTCAGTAAATAAGAATTGAATGACATTCGGGGTTCTTTCTTACAGCTTGTATTTAGTGGTTTTATAACATTTAACAAAAATCCAGTGTCTTAAAATAAATCAAATTACCGGATAAAAGAAAATATAACACGCGATTTTAAAATTAACTATAGGTGATATAATAATTAAAACTTTAACCTTACTTTAAATAACATGACATATGTAAAATAAATAACAATAACGAATTGTTCGAGTCACGTTTAAACTACAGTGGTTCAATAATAAAGCGGTTAAAAATCCTTTGTGAATTGAATAACGAAATTGTAATAAACAGTGGTGATAATAATTCGTACACTTGGAAAACGTGCGTATCTACGGTCATTGATTCTAAAGTGATATTAAAGTATTGAGAATAAATAATGATTTACCTAATTCCGGACAATAAAATTAAACATCTGATTTGTTATTTGATGAATCACCTCTCGAAGGCGAATGAAATAAAACAGTAATTAATACGAGGTTGAGGAACTAAGCGAAATACCGAAGTGAATTTTAAATAGACAGATATTTGAAGAGTTTTTTTCATCATCAGAGTCTTTTCTCAAAAAGGGCCGATAGGAATCCATTAGCTAGGAAACGAAAAAAAAGGAAAACCTCGATCACAATGTCGAAGTTATGAAAGTTCCGACTGGGAAAAATTGTAATCGATCGAGGGCGGTAAGATAAAACCAATTATTAATTATTTTCAGAGACAAAGAAGAAAGGGACGAGCGTGCATCACCAATGAATCAATCGGACCTTTGAAGTTTGTCACTAACACACTAATAACAATTTTCACTTGCTCGAAAGTGGGTCAAACAGGAAATACCTGCTTTAGAGTTAGGATACATATGTAGGTATTTACTTCAGTTAGGTAAATACGCTAATTTATTATAACTCATATAAAACGAATCGAGGCGCGTAGAACGTAATAAATGACTATCGTGGAAGCTCTTTATTCTATATTTCGTGTGCGGGAGTACACAAGCGTCTCAAAATTAGGCCAAACAAACAAATACCTACTTATAAATTAGGTCATACAAGTACTTGTTTTAGTTAGGTAGGTGTAATGTTTATTTAAGCGCGTATAAGGAATGCGACGTAAGATATCAGTTCGATTCGTAACCGAAATACCTATATTTCTCAGAACTATGTAGGTCAAGCAAATTATACCTTAGTTGAAACTAGGTCATCCAGATACCTCTAGGTTAGCAAGGTACCTATTTAAATGATCAGTGTTTAAGCAAAACTAGGTCAAATAAATAAGAAATAATTAGTTAAACGATGAATCGTGCTTCAAAAGGACAATGACCGTAGAAATAAACAATCTCCAAAGTAGGTCAGTATACCGAAGGTCTTCTGTGTGAAGAGTAAACAAACAAACCATAAAAATGATGTACCTATTTAATATCGGTCTTTCGTTCATCGGAGTTAATTAACTATTGGCACAATTTAATTAGGTATTACAAGATGTCATAGGAGTGTGCTTCTTAATCATTCTAGGTAATTACATTGGCGTACTTGAATGATAATAATAACAATAAGACGAAGGAAAATAATTAACGACAACACATAAATTAAATAAACAAATAACCATGAGAAATGAAATACGTAACGCTAAAATCGATAGAAATAGCAAATTGATAGGTATAGCTAATACCTACCGAATCCTTTCACCGACGAGATTAGGGTATGTTATATGACCTTCGATTGTGTATCTAAAATTTCGATTAGAGTTCAATGACACGGTCACCTAAATTCCATCAACGAATAAATAAAACAAAAACACAAAAGTCAAGGGGCAGGTTTATCAATCATAGCTTACGACGGAAACTTCGCCCAATATGTGAAGGTAAAATCGACGTTAAATTCACTCAATCCTAAACGACTTAACTGTACTAGAGCGATCGCCAATAGGTAGCATTGTTTTAGCATGCAAAGTTTCGCGAAGTAAAGTACCTCGACTAGCTTCAAACTCAAAGAGAGCTCATCACAATTATTCAGGAGGTCATTGATTCAATGACAACTTGATTTATCTCATTTTTAAATCTTTCTTATAGGAAGTAGGTATCCAAGAAACCATAAATACCCATTATCCTAAATACCTAACACACGAGGAGCTAGTGACCTCATTTAAACAACACTGGTGTTCAAATACTCATACAGTCCTGAATCCTAACTTGTCTTCGAATGTAAGCTTCAAGGCTTCTGTATGTAGGTATGGGCCATCTGGAAATGTAAGTGGCAACCTTTCTCGAACGGACGGCTTTGATCTTGTGGCGGTATTGTCGAGGGGGGCATGCGGGGAAGAGGAAGGACGTATGCGGACAGTACGCTGACGCGGCATTAAAGCCACAGGATATTTGCATACCGTGAGTCTTGTCGAACCTGAAAGCAAACATAAGTTTCACGAGGTGAGTTTTATGTCAGCTAGTCAGAGGTGGAGTGTAACGCTGGGTCGGTCACGTGGGAGGAAGGATCTGCCCGTCACAAGCTTACGCCACATTTAACGGATAGAGGCATGATAAGGGAAGACATGAAATACCCCTTCTAGACTCAGTAGAGTTAAATTCAATCCGGAGGTGTCGGAAGTCGGAGTGGGACAGAAAAACGGCATGAAGACTTGGTATTCCCCCTGCTGGCGTGAAGGGCCCCTTTCATAGCATGAGACGCTCGTCGAAGAGAGTAAAACTCGGATCTAAGGACAAGCCTAGCAAACGTACTGGGAGAATTCGAGTTTGTAATTGTTGTTCATCGGTTTTCACTTGGTTAGCGGAGGAGCCGACTTTTCAGCAAACATATTATCCCCCTCCCCATATCCCTCCATTCCTGCTCTTTCAACAATTTTGCGAATACTAACCAATAACACTAACTATGACTACAAACACATTATGTTAGGAGAAGTTGCAGACAAGGACTTCAATTGAGAAAACTGGACTCTCGAATACGAACATTCTACACTGGTAAGGTAAGGTTTTTTTTATTTCTTGAAATGATGTAATTTATTAACTGTTGTTTATGTTATCGATGTATCAGCGGTGATAGGAAGAATTAAATAAACACACTAAATTCCTACGGAAATCAAATAGACACAAAGTCTAAGGCGGGGTTAGTTTATCAAACTCGGTAAAAGATACTCAAATAGTAATAATTAATAAATCGGAAGATTCTCACCCTTTCTCTAAAAGAATCTATGGGTTACCACACGTAATACATTATCTTCTCTACATATGTGTGCATATTAAGTATGCAAACAGATGTAAAATCTAAACCAAAAAAATACACAACGCAGATTATAGAAATAATGTGAACTAAAATCTTAAATCTTGATTACTGTGAAAAAATCGCAGGGATTTAAGAAGATAGGGTAGGTTTAGCTAGATTATAAAGTATAGGGGTTTAGAAATCACGAGCCTGAGGTAGAAATAAACCGAAAGGAGGGTTGAGTCAGGCCATCATACCTAGTGGTGTGATCAGTAGGACATAAGGGTAGAATTATGAGCGTGGCTACGAGACAGGAGCTACGAGATTTAAACTACGAGGTAGAAGCTTAGAAAAGTAAATCAGCTAGGTAGGGTTCATCACAATTGGTGTCAAAAGCCAAGGGTGGCGGACCATTACAACTGTTGCCGCGGACCAGGAGAGTAAAGGTTACAAGTTGAGAGAATTCTGAGATATTATAAAAATAAAATAAAATGAACAAATAAATGAAATTATAATTAATTGGAAAAAAAAGTGAATATTTTAAACGAAAAGTGAAAAACGTGCCATTAAAACAACTTCAGATTACATAAAACAAGTGGGAAAAAAAATCGCATCATTAAATTATACAATAGAAATATAACAATAAATCAAAAAAATAATTTAAACGAAAAGTGAAAAACGTGCCATTAAAACATCTTCATTAAACGTGAAACAAGTGGAAAAAAAAAAGTACCATTAAATAAAACAGTCGGAAAAAAAAAATATAATAACTCAAAAACCAAATATCTTAAAACAAAAAGTGAAAAACGTGCCTTATACCAGATAAAAATCATAAATCTCATAACACCCAGGAATGTTGACCCAGATTTAGAAGGGTGGTGCGTATTGACAAACAAAAAAAAAGCCGTTATATAAATAAAAGCGCATTCCTCAATAATAATAATCATTCAAATTAGTTCATTGACTGAAGCCCGAAAATAAACAACGATTAAATAACACCGTCGCGGGGGAATGTTTGTGTTGCCACAAACATAAGTGGTCTTACTGATAAATATGTTTGTAACAGAATAGATAAATCTTTGTTATGTTCGCATTGGAACATCTCGAGATATTACTTTAAATAATAAAGAGATACTTAGATAGTTAATCAAATGACGTTGTTTATGTTAATAGTGGTCGAGGGTATTATTGTTTCCTTCGAGTTGAAGGATTTTATAAATAAATACATCTTCAACATGGTGACATAAAAATAAATAAAATCAACATAACATACAAAGCAAAGGACGAATAAAAATAAAATAAAATATTTACACATAAATAAAGTGAGATTTTCAAATCGTTGCGTTCAAACGTGTAACAGGGATGGATTGGAGATACATCATTACATGGATGCCGGCTGAATAAATTAAAAATTTAGACTTACCGGGGGTTGGCATATTTCTCGGGTAACCGGATTATTTCCGATTTGCAATATAGAGCCAATAAGTGGAGCGGTTTAAAACGCATCCGAATTTAGGAGGGGGTAACTTGTTTAAAACGGGGTTTAGGTACATTATACATTTGTATATACGTGCAAATAAATAAATAAACAAACAAAGCCGGGTTGCATTAAAAATTATTGCACATAGCTATGTTGCAGATTGTTTAGGGAAATATTGTATAAATAATGACTCCCTGAATTATAATAACGATGATTGAAGGTGATTCAATTCCTAATAAGCGGCCCGTGAGCTTATAAATACCTCAATTCATTGGAAAAAATTAAATGAGATCGGTGAAGTAAAATCTTAGGGGGGGGAGGTTACGGAAAGGAAAACTTAGGGGAGGTTACGGAAGTAGAGTCTTAGGGGGGAGTTTGTGGAAGTAAGAATCTTAGGGGGGTAGGACAAAGAGTAGGTACAGCAACTGACGTAAGTTAGCCGACTTAAATAGGTCATTGAGTAGACAAGAGTACATTGAAAAATGGTTTCAGCACAGAGGAAAACCGAACAAGATTCTACGATATAAAATAGTGAAAGGCAGGGGCGCGCAACAAGTTTGAAGAAAAGAACAAAAAGGAAAGATTTAAGGAAGATTGCACAAAATTAGATCTATGTTTAGTTCTAATTCCATCAACTAACACTAGGAGGCGTGTTTACCGCTGGAATTATAACTATAGGGGGGCTGTGATGAATGCCAACCTTCAACCTACGATAAGCCTACAAGAAATTTTTTTTTCCCTCTAAATATTATGTAGAGAAAATGGTACATTCGGCGACATCTGTCCGAGCAGTTGGGAGCTATTATCTGCATAGAGACTGAAGCGAGGGAACACCATATCATAGTTATATCGAAAACAAAGGAAGTTTAAATTCTACCAATAAGAGAGTGGACTTTGATCATTTTGGGCGGCCTTGAATTAATTCTCACAGGGACTTTGGTTGAATGAACTGTATTAAAAACAATACTGAGGACAAAGAGTTGAAAGATTATCGACTCCGGGTCGTGTTTACATAAGACGCGATCGGGAACTGGGGGTTTTGGGTACCTACAATTTTAAACGTAAACACAAAAAAATCTTAGACGGGAATGTTGGAAATAAATAAATGAAAAATTATCAATAAGGGCACGGAAAACGTAACATGAATGGTCCCAGGGGTCGATTTAATTAAAACCGATCTGGAATGATCACAAAAAACGGGTAGAATCTCGAAAATTTTCACAAACTGAATATAATAACCTGAAAAAGTGGGAAAATCTATTGATATGGAAATGGAATGGTGAAACGAAGTTATTAGAGCCAAATATCTCAAAAGAAAACTGATTGGAACTACTTAAATTGACTTTAATAGGTACCGGTATAAGGATTACTCTGATCTGACAACACTATTCACGATAAACAGGATATTGAAAATATGGCATGTCAAAGGCCACGGTACATTTTGGTCACTCTACAATTAAATCAAATCACAGGAAAAGATGTTTAACGTAGCCTGACACTGGGAAATGCGTGTGAACCGTCGAAGGAATCGCTAACCGTTTGACTAGAGAAAAAAGGTTGGCTATCACTTTGTTGATATGACTTTATCCAAATAAAATTATAGAACATGATTTCAAGCAATTAAGGGTATCATTAACACGAAACGACCTAAACAAAATTATACAAGTTAAATACGAATATTTACTCTAAAATAAAAACATTACTTTTATGGGGTAGGCATTAAAAAATGAATTACGAGCAAGTACATGAAATTTTTAAAATAAATACCTGTCAATGAGAAAATTTATGTGATTT
This sequence comes from Limnephilus marmoratus, assembly GCA_917880885.1. NCBI lineage: Eukaryota > Metazoa > Arthropoda > Insecta > Trichoptera > Limnephilidae > Limnephilus > Limnephilus marmoratus. The sequence continues at coordinate 23,551,148 of OU862921.1, read as the reverse complement.
TTTACGAGAGAGAGACACTAAACTAATTTGGTTCTAAGACATGAGATAGAAGATTAACAGAGATTTGACAAAAGGTCACATACGGAGGAACCGAATTTGGTCCTTTTTCCTATGAAAGTCTGGGCGGTCAGGAGTGATTTTTCTATGAAAGGAGAGCTCTAAAAGGTCTTTAAAAGACCATGGTTTGATAAAGAAGGGGAATTCGTTGGGAGATTGAGGGAGAGTTCGGATGAAATAACGGGAAGTGCGCGATCAAGAAAAATGTAAAGGTGCGCGAAGAAGACTAGTAAACTAGTGCTTCTAGTAGAGTTGAAAAATGTCTACAAGTGTTTGCAAAAAAATAGTAAATTCAGTGTTTTATTTTCCCTTTAAAATTGAGGAATAAAAATTTCAAAGACGATCAACGGAGAGTCCGGAAAAGTACCTAAATAATACTTCGTGAAAGTTCGGGTGTTTTAAAATGAAAGTGTTTAAAGTCAGTAAATAAGAATTGAATGACATTCGGGGTTCTTTCTTACAGCTTGTATTTAGTGGTTTTATAACATTTAACAAAAATCCAGTGTCTTAAAATAAATCAAATTACCGGATAAAAGAAAATATAACACGCGATTTTAAAATTAACTATAGGTGATATAATAATTAAAACTTTAACCTTACTTTAAATAACATGACATATGTAAAATAAATAACAATAACGAATTGTTCGAGTCACGTTTAAACTACAGTGGTTCAATAATAAAGCGGTTAAAAATCCTTTGTGAATTGAATAACGAAATTGTAATAAACAGTGGTGATAATAATTCGTACACTTGGAAAACGTGCGTATCTACGGTCATTGATTCTAAAGTGATATTAAAGTATTGAGAATAAATAATGATTTACCTAATTCCGGACAATAAAATTAAACATCTGATTTGTTATTTGATGAATCACCTCTCGAAGGCGAATGAAATAAAACAGTAATTAATACGAGGTTGAGGAACTAAGCGAAATACCGAAGTGAATTTTAAATAGACAGATATTTGAAGAGTTTTTTTCATCATCAGAGTCTTTTCTCAAAAAGGGCCGATAGGAATCCATTAGCTAGGAAACGAAAAAAAAGGAAAACCTCGATCACAATGTCGAAGTTATGAAAGTTCCGACTGGGAAAAATTGTAATCGATCGAGGGCGGTAAGATAAAACCAATTATTAATTATTTTCAGAGACAAAGAAGAAAGGGACGAGCGTGCATCACCAATGAATCAATCGGACCTTTGAAGTTTGTCACTAACACACTAATAACAATTTTCACTTGCTCGAAAGTGGGTCAAACAGGAAATACCTGCTTTAGAGTTAGGATACATATGTAGGTATTTACTTCAGTTAGGTAAATACGCTAATTTATTATAACTCATATAAAACGAATCGAGGCGCGTAGAACGTAATAAATGACTATCGTGGAAGCTCTTTATTCTATATTTCGTGTGCGGGAGTACACAAGCGTCTCAAAATTAGGCCAAACAAACAAATACCTACTTATAAATTAGGTCATACAAGTACTTGTTTTAGTTAGGTAGGTGTAATGTTTATTTAAGCGCGTATAAGGAATGCGACGTAAGATATCAGTTCGATTCGTAACCGAAATACCTATATTTCTCAGAACTATGTAGGTCAAGCAAATTATACCTTAGTTGAAACTAGGTCATCCAGATACCTCTAGGTTAGCAAGGTACCTATTTAAATGATCAGTGTTTAAGCAAAACTAGGTCAAATAAATAAGAAATAATTAGTTAAACGATGAATCGTGCTTCAAAAGGACAATGACCGTAGAAATAAACAATCTCCAAAGTAGGTCAGTATACCGAAGGTCGTCTGTGTGAAGAGTAAACAAACAAACCATAAAAATGATGTACCTATTTAATATCGGTCTTTCGTTCATCGGAGTTAATTAACTATTGGCACAATTTAATTAGGTATTACAAGATGTCATAGGAGTGTGCTTCTTAATCATTCTAGGTAATTACATTGGCGTACTTGAATGATAATAATAACAATAAGACGAAGGAAAATAATTAACGACAACACATAAATTAAATAAACAAATAACCATGAGAAATGAAATACGTAACGCTAAAATCGATAGAAATAGCAAATTGATAGGTATAGCTAATACCTACCGAATCCTTTCACCGACGAGATTAGGGTATGTTATATGACCTTCGATTGTGTATCTAAAATTTCGATTAGAGTTCAATGACACGGTCACCTAAATTCCATCAACGAATAAATAAAACAAAAACACAAAAGTCAAGGGGCAGGTTTATCAATCATAGCTTACGACGGAAACTTCGCCCAATATGTGAAGGTAAAATCGACGTTAAATTCACTCAATCCTAAACGACTTAACTGTACTAGAGCGATCGCCAATAGGTAGCATTGTTTTAGCATGCAAAGTTTCGCGAAGTAAAGTACCTCGACTAGCTTCAAACTCAAAGAGAGCTCATCACAATTATTCAGGAGGTCATTGATTCAATGACAACTTGATTTATCTCATTTTTAAATCTTTCTTATAGGAAGTAGGTATCCAAGAAACCATAAATACCCATTATCCTAAATACCTAACACACGAGGAGCTAGTGACCTCATTTAAACAACACTGGTGTTCAAATACTCATACAGTCCTGAATCCTAACTTGTCTTCGAATGTAAGCTTCAAGGCTTCTGTATGTAGGTATGGGCCATCTGGAAATGTAAGTGGCAACCTTTCTCGAACGGACGGCTTTGATCTTGTGGCGGTATTGTCGAGGGGGGCATGCGGGGAAGAGGAAGGACGTATGCGGACAGTACGCTGACGCGGCATTAAAGCCACAGGATATTTGCATACCGTGAGTCTTGTCGAACCTGAAAGCAAACATAAGTTTCACGAGGTGAGTTTTATGTCAGCTAGTCAGAGGTGGAGTGTAACGCTGGGTCGGTCACGTGGGAGGAAGGATCTGCCCGTCACAAGCTTACGCCACATTTAACGGATAGAGGCATGATAAGGGAAGACATGAAATACCCCTTCTAGACTCAGTAGAGTTAAATTCAATCCGGAGGTGTCGGAAGTCGGAGTGGGACAGAAAAACGGCATGAAGACTTGGTATTCCCCCTGCTGGCGTGAAGGGCCCCTTTCATAGCATGAGACGCTCGTCGAAGAGAGTAAAACTCGGATCTAAGGACAAGCCTAGCAAACGTACTGGGAGAATTCGAGTTTGTAATTGTTGTTCATCGGTTTTCACTTGGTTAGCGGAGGAGCCGACTTTTCAGCAAACATATTATCCCCCTCCCCATATCCCTCCATTCCTGCTCTTTCAACAATTTTGCGAATACTAACCAATAACACTAACTATGACTACAAACACATTATGTTAGGAGAAGTTGCAGACAAGGACTTCAATTGAGAAAACTGGACTCTCGAATACGAACATTCTACACTGGTAAGGTAAGGTTTTTTTTATTTCTTGAAATGATGTAATTTATTAACTGTTGTTTATGTTATCGATGTATCAGCGGTGATAGGAAGAATTAAATAAACACACTAAATTCCTACGGAAATCAAATAGACACAAAGTCTAAGGCGGGGTTAGTTTATCAAACTCGGTAAAAGATACTCAAATAGTAATAATTAATAAATCGGAAGATTCTCACCCTTTCTCTAAAAGAATCTATGGGTTACCACACGTAATACATTATCTTCTCTACATATGTGTGCATATTAAGTATGCAAACAGATGTAAAATCTAAAACAAAAAAATACACAACGCAGATTATAGAAATAATGTGAACTAAAATCTTAAATCTTGATTACTGTGAAAAAATCGCAGGGATTTAAGAAGATAGGGTAGGTTTAGCTAGATTATAAAGTATAGGGGTTTAGAAATCACGAGCCTGAGGTAGAAATAAACCGAAAGGAGGGTTGAGTCAGGCCATCATACCTAGTGGTGTGATCAGTAGGACATAAGGGTAGAATTATGAGCGTGGCTACGAGACAGGAGCTACGAGATTTAAACTACGAGGTAGAAGCTTAGAAAAGTAAATCAGCTAGGTAGGGTTCATCACAATTGGTGTCAAAAGCCAAGGGTGGCGGACCATTACAGTGGTTCGCTACGTTTGGTGATTTAGCAGGGGTGCCCGGGTTCATGGGGTGAGGTTTGTCTAGGTCTTGGAGGCGGATGACCAGGACACACTGAACCCCAGTTTCCTACCCACCCCTTAAACCTTTTTCCTTCCCAAAACTCTCCTCTCCTTCCTTTCCTAAAAAAACCCCTCCACACAGCATCCCCAAAGATGACATAGGCCCTGAAGGAAATTATTTTTCTCAGGGCCCCCTGCTCATATAAAAATTTAAAAAACTTAGATAGTAAGTTTTTACTTTTTATTTATTACTAGAATCAAAAACTATTGTTTTAACTTATTAGCAGAATTAAATTCTGTTTTTTTTTATTAAGTTAAAAATTACGCAATTCAACAAAAATTATCGATGCGCAAGTGTCCGTGTTTTGTTTTTGTCAGTATCATTGATGGCGTTGCTTACGGATTTATAATTTTTGTGATTTTCTTACGTTTCCACTTACTTACGGGAATTGCGTTTCATTTTCTTCATACTTATGACTAAGATTTATTATAATTATTGTATTTTTCCTTTGGAGGAGGGGGAACACACGTTCACCGTTTGTCTCATTTTCGACTGCTGACATTTAGTGTGTAAGAAAGAGGGGCAACATTATATGTTTAAGAACAAAAGCAAAACAATCAGCGCATTGAAATTTGACGTTTTTGAGTTTTTGGAATTCACTCACTACTCAATATTATAATTATCACAATATTCCTGCAGCCATTTCAAAATGTGAAAATTCGTTTCATAAAAATGTGTTAGGAAAAGAATTTTCTTCATAATTATTTTTTTCGCGAATATTTCCGATGTTTCAAAAGCTTTCCTGCTAATTGGTACTGAGGCAAATCCAACATATCAAAGATCATAAAAATCGGTCAAGCCGTTCTCGAGTTATAAATGGTGTAACTAACCTGACTGTATTTTATGTATTAAAGATTACTACGTGTTTTGTTTTTTTCATATAGTTATATAACAATAAATTGGGATAAATAAATAATTCATAATGTGTTTCTTGGGCCCAGTTGTTTCACAGAAATGCACGTGTGACATAGTCATCAAAATTTAAATTAGTTTGATATTAATAATCTGGAAGGGGGGTATTTATTGGATAAAAAATACTTCTGCCAATGGTCACCCCAAGTGGTTCGCTAGGTTGGTGACTTAGCCCGGGTGCATGGGCTAAGGTTTGTCCTGGTCTTGGCGGCGGATGCGTCTGCCCCCTTACTAATGGGCTTACTGCTGGGAGAGACTAGTTTGGTAGCCATTTGGTATTTCTAGTAGGACTCTTCAGACCCTTCACATCTGTGGGAGGTTTGGATGCATATGACCGTCACTCTTGGACCCACTGAACCTTAGATTCGTATCCACCCCTCATAACTTTTTCCTTCCCAGAACTTTTTCTTCTTACTTTCCTTTAAAAGACCCTTCACTCAGCATCCCAAAGATGACATGGGCTCTATAATATAACCTCGAGGTCTCCTGTACGGAGCTCTTGTAAAATATATATTAAATTTAATATATATTAAATTTGTTTATATATATATAACTTTAATTTTTTTTTTTATATATATTAAATTTGTTTTCATATAATCTGCGGGCAAATTTAAAAAAAAAATTATATTGGACCTTATTTATCTACATTTTTTTTTATTATCATTATCACAATTCCGCGGGAAAAACGCATAATTTTTTTTAAAGAAATACAAATATTCCCGGGTTATGAATAACCCGGCAATATTTGAAAATCTCCTACTACCACCGCAGTAAGCCGAAAGAGTTGCTTGAGTTGCGAAGATATGACTTGTAGATATTTATTTTCTAAGACTTAGACTCGAATAGTATCTACAATTGTACAGTAAGGAATTTTTATTAAATGCACCCACAAACCAGGTATTTTATAGAGTTTACATGACCTGACCTCTTGAGTGATTTTTATTAATTCAACTGATAAAACATATTCAAATTGATGGTTGTTATTATTAATTATCACCCATTTATGAAATATGATACGAGTGGTTAGTGGTTAGTTACATATCTGACCTTTTCAGAAATCGTTTAATCTTTCCATTCTTCGAGGTCAAATGTCTAAGTACTAATTTTATGAAAATCGTACATTGTAAAATTATGAGAAAATTAATTCGGAGATCTTGAAACCTTAAGAGCGTTTAACCAGCCAGCGGACGAAAATCCACATTTCGTCGAAAGTTGTTCTTACGATCGTACAGGGCGGTTACAATGAGAAAGATTAATTATTCTCCGTACCAGCTTTTTGATATTATAACTCAATATCGATTTTATTTCATTTCAAATTTGATTTAATTTATACCTACTTCCAAAAATGCTGAAAGGCATGATGATAAAACTATTAAAATTATGTACTTTTTGTAGTTATTTTTTTAATAAAGTATTTATCATTTTTCAATAATATCTAAGTTAAATAAGAATGTAAAAAAAATCTGAAATATATTATTTTGTAAGTGCGCAAATAAATACACAAACGGACCAATTTTCGTCAAGAAACGTACGTAAATATTTTTTAATGATATTATTTAAACTAAAATTAAAATTCTAAAACATACGATACCCAGATAATGTATTGATATATTTTACTGCATGATTATATGATTTGAAATAAGTATGGTATAATACAAAATCTTTTTGGAAAATTTAACAACTCTGCCAACGACCTATGGTATAACCTTATTATACTAAAAATAAACATTTTTTTCTCAAAATTTAAAACATGCGAATGCTAGTTAAAAGAACAATCTTTCGAAATCGATTTTTTTTTTTATGGAAAAGAGTCAATACGTCTAAAATCTGATTTAAAAATGACATATTTCTGGTTTTCTCTGGTAATACCCTATTAATATAAATGGCTGCACGACCTTTTTTATACAAATTTAATCTTGGATTTCTCCTGACCAATTTGCTAAATTATTTTTTTTAATTATATCTCTATGTAGTACGGATGTGAGTGGTTATATTTTTTTGTATTTAAATTTAAAAAATAACGGCCATTAAAGAATCATTTTCCATGATTTTAAATGCAATTTTGAAATAATTTGTCGGTTATTGTTAAAATTTGCATACCTAAGTACTTAGTAAATATGAAGAAATTTAAATAATATCTATAAATAATTTAAAGAAGCATTTTCAATAGTGTAAATTAAAATTACAAACGACCGATTTTTGTAAGTTGGTGTACAAATTTGGGTAAGTAAATAAAATTTTCGTTTTTTTTTTTAACATTTGTATTAAATTAAAATGATATATAAATTAAAATTTCTTTAAAAAATAATCTTTTCACCCGTTTTTTAAGTGAAACTTCTTTAGCCACGTTGTGATTTGAAATTCGGATGAAACGGAAATGACGCATTATAGCACCTGCGAAGCATCAAACTGCGGTCGTTGGCTGCTTTGATTATGATGACACTTTTCAAGGCTCCTATTGGTTGAGATTGTTTTGGTAAAATTTCGCTTCTACCACGTGTTAACTGCACTCGATTTTTAGTGTACAAAACACTTATTAGACCAGTACTCACGTACGCAGCTGTAACGTGGGTACTAACTAAGTGGAATGAGCGAGCACTGGACGTTTTTGAAAGGAAAATTTTGAAGCGCTTCTTTGGACCGGTTCTGGAAAATGTATTTTGGCGCAGACGTTACAACAATGACCTATAATATGCTATATTTAATGAGCTAAACATTACAAACTTTATAAAACTGGGAAGACTTCGGTGGCAGGGTCCCGTGAAGAGAATGACCGATTTTCAAGCACCAAAGTCCCTGCTGAACTCAAGACCGATAGGGCGAAGGAGCCTGGTAAAGCCAAGATTAAGATGGAGCGACAACGTCCTCAAAGACATATCTACCTTGGAGCTTCTAAACTGGAGAGAGCTGGCACAAAACCGAGATGAGTAGTGGAAGACTCTTGAGGAGGCCAAGACCCACCAGAGGTTGTAGAGCCAAGTGTGATGATGATGATGAGGTATTTAAAATTCATTGTATTTTTTTTTAAGTGAAATTTTTTTAGCCCCGTATTAATTTGAAATTCGGATGAAACGAAGTGCGTCACTAAAATGTATTATTTTACGGGTCCTCGGTTCTAATATAATGCGGTAAATTCACGGCTCCGCGCGAGCCTCCGATAATGTAGCGGCCTCACTATCGGAGGCTCGCGCGTAAATCTCAGCGGCCAGAGATATCCAGCGAACGGAGGTTCGAAACCTACAAAATCAAAAAAAAAATAAACATTTTTATTTTTGTAAAATCCAATCCAATCTTCAAACCACTTTAAAATAAACAGGTTAAAGAAAATAAAGTGACATCTAGCGACTTTCACTTTCACTTTTACCGCGTGTATAGGTTGAGTAAGATTATTTTTTAGTATTTACTGGTAACTAACAAAAAATTGTGCATATTAAATCATGAAAAATCGAATTCCTTAGAGAGCCTAGTTTTTATGATTTAAAACGCAAACAAATAAAAATAGGTTACATCCGTACTTTTCTAAATAAATTTCTTGAATAAATTATTGATCAATTATCTTTTTTTAAATGAAAGTTTTTAAGAAGATAAAAATATTTGTACCACCTAATGATTATAATCTTAGGACCCTACTAATTAGGGTGTATTACATTTTAAACAACTGGTAAACAACAAGACTATTAAATTTTATGCACAGTTATTAGTAAGGGTTAATGTTTATCATCATTACCACGGTTAAGCATAATCTCTACACAGATTAATCTGAGATCAAAATATGTGATCCCACGACTCAAAGACAAGAACCAACCCAATTACGTAAATTATAAATCATTATTACCTTGTAATATTAGTAATTCTGACGAATTAATATTACTGTGCTGATATTGATGTACCTGTCAAACAAATTAACATGATCAATTTAGTAAAGAGGTCTTAGAGAATTCATAACAAGTTATTATACAGATTTATTCAAATATTATTTTAATGAAATATTACGTATTATATTACAAAGGTACCTGCTGTCTATAAAGATGATTATAAAATAGGAGCACACCTTGACTTCGTTGTGAACAACACCATCAATGCATATTTTAGATGCCTTATGGTTTAATGATCAGTTGATTGAAGAGAATCATCTCTGGTATTTTATGAGTTTATTATTAACTAAGGTAAATCATAGCTTTATCACTTGTTCCACTTGTTAATTTTATTGCTGGAAATGCGCTGCACTACACTAAAGTGGAAGCTTCAATAGTAACTACATGTTTTTAAGAACTTTTTTAAATTGTCTCACGATTTTAAAAAAAATATTCTCGTGTACATCATAATGTCTCTTATTTCTATAAATATTTCTTTTTGCTTTAGCCTAACCCATAGGTTCTCAACGTGGGCGATAACGCCCCCTCGGGGGCGTTTCAGACCTTCAAGGGGCGGTAGAAGACCAAGAAAAAATTGGCGGGCGTTTTAGACTTTCAGGGGGTGGTAGGATACCCAGAGAAACCCATCCCACCCCATCTCATCGACAGCGACTGCCACAAAAAAAATATATTTTTTCAGTTTCCCGTTGTGGCAAATGCAACCCTGTCGTTGTATCCCGTTACGCTCCCTCTGTCGTGTCGTGGCAAATATAACCCTGTCATGATATTCTATAATGCCTATAATTCTATAATGGAGGGGGAGGGAGGAGGGGGGCGGGGGGAGGGGGGAGGGTGGAGGGGGGAGGGGGGAGGGGGGAGGGGGGAGGGGGGAGGGGGGATGGGGGAGGGGGGGGGGAGGGGGGAGGGGGGAGGGAGGAGGGGGGAAGGGGGGAGGGGGGAGAGGGGAGGGGGGAGGGGGGAGGGGGGAAGGGGGAAGGGGAAGTTTAATGCCCTTTCTGAAGTGTTTCTGAGTTGGTTTCATTCTGAGTTGGCATGGAACCCACTGAACCATTTCCATCATTTTCAGTGGCATTTGGGGGAAAAAGCAAATATTAATTACTTATCGCATAAATAAATTTTGGTTGTAAAGTGATATTATTGCTCATGATATGATCAACCTAGTAAACTGCAGTAAATATCAAGGAAATAATAATCAATTAGTTGAATTATTTTCCAAAATATTCATTTTTTAATTTATTGTCTCCATGATCAAATAAACGTAATTTTTTTATACATTAGCTCCGCACAGGAGGCCCTGAGGAAAATAATTCTCCTTAGGGCCTATGTCATCTTTGGAATTGCTGTGTGGAGGGTCTTTTTGGGAGAGGAAGTTTTGGGAAGGAAAAGGGTATGAAGGGTGGGTAGGAATCTGGGGATCAGTGTGTCTAGGAGTGACAAATGTAAGAATTCATACCTCCCACTGCGGTCCATGGCTCTGTTCCGAGAGAGTACGGCTGGAGAAGTCAAAGGGACTCCATCAACATTCTCTCCCGATCCAGTCTGCTGTGCAGCTCGTGGGCAGATGCATCCACCGCCAAGACCTGGACAATCCTCACCCCACGAACCCGGCCACCCCTGCTAAGTCACCAAACAACGCGAACCACTTGGGGTAACCTACGGCATAGGTGTTGGTTATCCAATAAATGGTTCCCGAGGCGAAGGTACCCATAACCGCCTTCTAAATTGAGAATTATAAACACACAAATTCAATTAGTTGTGGGCACAGCCTCATCCATCGACTTACATTCAATGTTCTATTTAAGAAAGGTTCTTCAATTTTTTTTCAACTCAGAAGAGTTCTTGGGTAGCTTTCAACCCTGAGGTAGCATAGCTTTAAAGCACATTTTTTGCGCTGATGCGGAAACCTGAAATCATTTAACGATGCATAATTAATATTTCTATGAATGTAAATATCAAGGTATATTCAAAATAATTGAAAAAAAATCACTTGACCAAAATATATTATCCCCGGGCCGCGCAAAATTTTCGCTGATCCTCTGTGTTATTATTGTGGAGTTCAAACATTTGTATGACGGCGCGCGGCCCAAATATGAAATGTAAAACTGGACAGACGACTGTAATTTACAATGTTGTTTTAAAAAAACCTTTGTGATGAAACTGCATATTCTAGTTTCCGTCTAACAATGGATGCCCGATTGCAAGAGAAGAGTACAACTATGCGATGCCAATAAGTCATTTATTGTGTTTTCCCTCCGTATTATTAGGGCTCTTTCTCTTTCATTCTCTACTCAATGTCACTGTCAAAAGAAAAATACATAATATCTGTCCAACAAGCGATGATAAGCGAATTTTGTAACATACAAGCGAGGATGTTTTCCGTTATTTGCTTATTTGTGAAATGTTTACAATTTTTTTTCCAGAATAAGCAAAGTTTAACCTGTTTTTCTTTTTTACTATCGGACCTTTGATATATTTCTATGTTTCCATCGTTCGTTTGACATTATTTTTCAAATAGTTAGATACTTTTTATTATTTTTACACATACACATTTTTCCCCTAGCAAAAATCTCTCCCAGACAATAATATTACGTGAGCAATAAAAAAAAATAAGTTTTCTAATTATATTATCATTAATTGTAAGTTTAAAAAAAATAATTTAATGTTTTTTTTTCATGAAAATGCACGGTATTTTAATTAGGTTAATGTACTTTTCCACTTTCAAAAAATAAATTCTTTGCTTGGAAAAAAATAATCATACGTAATTTTTTAAAGAAATATTATTGACTGAGCCCAACGAAGAACTGTTTTATCTCGACCATTTGATTTCATTTGTCTGTAATTTCGTTTGTTACGTTCCGGTTCCGGTTTAAGATGGTGGCGGTTTTAACTTGTCGTGAATCTTAGTAGCTGACTGGCATGATCAAAGAAATCATCTCTCTTAATATAAATAGTTATTCCGTGGAAAATACTTATGGTAGATTACCTGCTAGACGGTATAATTCACAAAAACATAATTTTGCTAAAATACAAGAAATTTAGTTTCGGCACACGACAGTTGCGAAACGTCACGTTTATTAATACGAGGTTGATTTTTTTTTCGAAGGAAGGAAGGTACGTAGGTGTTTAAGTGCGTATTTACAAATTTTATGATTTCAGAAGAAATTTTGGTTTTAATTTAAAATAAGATAAAATTAGTAACATACTATTTTTACTCAAGGTTTACATAAAACTACTAGCGTTTATTATTCTGATATTGGTTCAAAATGAAATTAATCATAGATTACCCAGGGAACAAGTTCATCAAAGTATCTAGCACATATTCATAATAATTAAATATTTAATTATATCTTTATTAATCAACTCTAGGAACCCGTTTCAAATCATACACCCATTAATTTGAAAATACGCATCATAAAATCTGCAAAATTATGTGAAGGTAGGTGGGTTTCTTACTACTTAACTTTTAACATAAAAACAGTAATTGTTTTTTAATCAATATTAACCTTTTTAATTGTGCGATTTTTTTGCATCAAGTGTTTATTTGATAGCCCAAAGCTATGTTTAATGGATCTTTACAGGAAAGTTTAACTGTGATATTGGAATGGCGACTCTTTGTCAGTTCCCTGAAATTAGGACAATTTTTTATTTATGGGAACCATTTATGGAATAACCAACACCCCTGCCACAGTTCACCCTAAGTGGTTGGCTACGTTTGGTGACATAGCAGCGTTTCCGAGTTGATGAAATGCGTTTGCCCACCAACTGAGGGAGACCAGACCGCACTCTCTCGAATCATCGCCTTGTATCGCAGTGGAAGGGATAGATTAATACGTCCGTCACTCCTAGACATATTGACCCCCAGATTCCTACCTACACCTCAAACCTTTTTCTTTCCTAGAACTTCAACTCCTTCCTGTACTTAAAAAGACCCTCCAAACGGCGTCCCCAAAGCTGACATAGACCCTAAGGATAATTCCTAATCTTCCTCAGAACCTACTACTATTTTATTTTTTTTATTTTTCTTTATTCATTTATTTGAATGGTTACACCATTTGTGGATTTTTCGATCACCATGCTAGGCTCATGCCCATGCTATGATGGTCTAATGTAAATAATCCTATGTCGTATAACTATTTCGAAAATCTGTTGCATTTTCACACTGCGGAATATAGTTACAAGAGGGCTATAATAACATACCTCAATAATAGTAATCAACGGTATCATAAAGCTATACTTCTGCATGGATTCCATATCGTTTAATCACAGGAGACCATATGTGTCCCAGTTCTCATAGGTTTCGTAGAAATCTTTCATTTCGTTGCATCTACTATCGTTATTAGAAATGTGATCTAAACAGTATTGGAAAGAGAAAACAACACGATCTATATTCAAATCTAAAAGTTAACCACAAAAAAATTAAAATTTACACCTTTATAAAAACCTAGTTTCCATCCGCAATTTGAAATAATATTAGTAATGAAATATCTATTTTTTATGCAATACCTTAAACGTTAATGTAGCACGTAAAAGAAGTCGTACTTGTGTCTCCGCTGGAGCAAATCATATTATTAAATACTGATATGATTTTAGATTTTCACGGCCAAAAGTATTTTGTTATTTATTTTTGGGGGTGCCTACCTTTGCGCTACCTCCTCCGGCATAACACCCCAAAAATAAATAACAAAAAAAAAATTATATATATTATTAAGAATTGTCTCTACATTTGTGCTCTTCTATCATAGCTTTAAATGTTAAACTCGTGTAATTTATTTTTATTCCTAACAACTGACATTTTCATTATGACCCCTACCGTGCGTCGGTAATAACAACTTTAATCACAAAATATTAGCCTTGAAGAAAGCACATTATTAATGACTGATCCACACACATGCGTAAATCACTGAATTAATTTTAAGCTTCATTAATAAACAGAAAGATCAAATATGTAAAGTGACAGGAACATCTTAGTCCTAAATTATTTATGTAATTTATTTGAGATGTTGTTTGCATTAACAGTACTTAATCGGTATATTGTTCACCATTTCAATGTTACATTATTTATATCTAATAATTGAAAAAAAAATCATTTAAAACTTTGTAACAATCGATACCAGATTAATAAACTGGAAAGTTGTTTTTTTATTCTAAAAACTAGTTAGGTATTCATGGAATAATCTACGGCTTATCGCCAGACATCACATTTTTTTATAGTAATCGTTTTATGACGCGTAAAATTAATAATGTAATTGCATATTTTGCAGTGTTGGCGGTATTTAAATTGATGTTTTGTTGATTGATTGCTTCCTTTTTAATTTGAACAGTTAATGTTACAATGGCTTCTTTGTTCTAATACTAAATAATATTTTCAATTTATGAGGCGGGTATGGGTATCGCCGCTACATTTATTAGATTAGGAAACATTTATTGGATTATAAACACCTCTGCCATAGGTGGCTCGCTACGTTTGGTGACTTAGCAAGGGTGCCCGGGTTCATGGTGTTAACTTATGCCCACTGAGAGAGACAGGTTGAGGGAAGAACTTTTGACCTCTCCACCTGGATTTTCTCGCAGTGGGAGGGATAGATTCATACGTTCGTTACTCCTGGACACACTGACCCCCAGATTCCTATCCACCTCTCATACTTTTTTCCGTTAGAGAACTTTCTCTCCTTCCTTTCCTAAAAAGAACCTCCACACATCATCTCCATTGATGACATAGGCCCTGAGGGGAATTATTTTTCTCAAAGCCTCCGTACCTATATATATATTTTTTGTTTTATTGTTTTAATGGATTTGCCACGTGTTGTAGCTATATAATCCATTAGCAAGTGTAATGGAAATAAAATAAGAGAACATCCAGGGTGGGTTTCTTCATTTACCGAGAATGCTAAATGCAATGCTAATTGTAAAAGTAAACGATCGAATTTAAAAAATTTCATTGCTTTGACCTTTTACTTTTACAATTAGCATTGCATTTAGCATTCTTGGTAAATGAAGAAACCCACCATTAGATTCACATTTAGATTCAACAACTCGCCAACTTTTAAAATTATTTTAAAAAATTTCTAGAAACAAATTGTATTTTTTTTATTTCAATACCGTTCAAGAGTTCCAACTGCTCCATCTCCTATTAGGGCATGTCATGGACTGAATGGATTAGAGGAAGGCGGAGAAGTCCCTTAATTCACTACGTCTTTTTAGTTCCATGCCTTTGATTAATACGGGAATGTCTATTAGGGGTTAATGCTTTTAACCACAAAAGTCTTATCAACGCCTGTGAGGCGTACACTCAAATGAAAATTCTAACTCTTTCTAACTTCCTCTTTGATTTTTTAGTTCGAAAATATGCGCAATTTTTGTTTTGTTGTAATAAATAACTGTGTTTGTAGTTTTCATTAATAACAATGTGTTTTATTATTAGTTTATATCCCAACCATAAATTTACTATGAAAAATAGGACATACGTAGGTATGTTTTAGGATATAGGCTGTCATGTATATACGTACGCCTCTGAGACGTATGATAAGGCTTTATGTACCTCGAAAATAGATTAGGCTTCTAGGGTTAAAGGAAGATATTGTTTTACATTTTTCCAGGTTATCGAACAATTGATTATTCGCACAATACATTCCAAGCCTAATATTAGGCACCTAGAACATTAAAAAAATTAGATCATTTCCAAATCTACAAGAATTTAATGCACTTTAAGTTTTTATGTAGATTTTTGACACTTTCCAAATAATATTTCTAATTTTCTGAATATTGGTGTATTTATATTGATAAAAAAGTATTTTCTATTGAAGAAGATGGTATTAATAAATCGAAACGAAACTATGAATATTAGTTTATTATTATGAACACTAGTGCTTTTTTTCTTTAAACCTCCTTAAAAACTTGCATTTCATTTTATTTTACGAGTACATATAAATACCTACCAAAGCAACTAATGAGCAAACCCAAGTATGTGCATTATATATGTAAAGAAAACCACTTATGAGTGCTTTCCTTAAGCTTGTATTTGCTGCGTCACTGAGTAAGTACTGAGCTAGTTAGTGGCCCACTAGATGTCAGAACAAATGAATCGAGTTAGGAAAATATAACTGTCAAAATTATTGGATTAACAATTCCTGAAAATATTATCTTATTTTATGTAAATACGTATTGTTAATAAATCTTTTGTTTTTATAGAGAAACGCAATTACGCCTTTGTTTTATTCAAGAATATAAAAAATCATTATATATATATATATATATATATAATATATATATATATATATATATTATATATATATATATATATATATATATATATATAAATATATACATCCCGCTATCATTGGGGCGTCTTCTAATGGTCCACTTTCATTCAATCCTGCGTCCGACCGTCATTCTGCGTCCGGTATACGGACGCAGGATTGAACACATGTAATTTCAAGTTTTCCCCACTCCTCTACCCTCATACAGTCCAAAAATGAAAATAAGCCAGACGCGGTATTGGTACCTAAATCAACTGAAATATGCTATTTTAGTTCAGGGCTTTGTCACGCGAGCGACGAGCCGCGGCGCTGCAGTAGACGAGCGTATATTTTTAGCAAAATATACGTTTCATTGACTAGCGTATCGCAACTCCTACATTTGGCAACATCGCTTTTTAATAGCGTTTCTTCTGATACATATCAATCATTGTAAAAACATCGCACATTGCAATTAAGATAAGAAAAAACAAGATTTCATTCAAATTCAGTTTGTCATTATGTTATTATTGTACAGCAAATATTTTCGCAACTTTATTTTTTTATATGATCATTTTTAAACAAATATTGGTTATTTTCTTATCCACGATTCCTACAATGCTTAATCGTGTGCCACGCCACTCTATTATTAATAAACAAGATAAAACCAATGTGCTTAATATATTAGTAACTTGAAAACTTACTTACTACAAAGAAAACAATTTTCTCTTCAATTTATGACTGATTTGAAATTAAAAAATACATGTAAGATACTTTGAGATTCACGGAGAATACAAGACTGATGAGTGTAATGAGATAAGAATAGGACTCTTAGATGGTTTGGGCATGTAGAGCCAATTATCTAAAGAAAGGTTGTAAGAAGAATACATGACGTGAACTTGAATGGTAGAAAAAGTCGGGGATGCCCGAGAAAGACATGGCATGATTAAGTAAACCGAATTCTTGAGTCATGTCGAAAGACAGAAGAAAAGAGCGATGTATGGATGTGAATGAGGCAAGGAGTGTATGCACAGACCGAGTTGTTTGGCGGTCCTCTCTACGAACCCCTGCGAGGAAACAGCGGGATGGTTAGTTATAGTTATTGTGAGGTAATGTTTATTTATTATTAAAAGCATGTTATTTTATTTGTTTACACAGTTTTATGCTTTCGATTTTCCTTTTAAGAGATTTAACATATATTTTCCTCCCAGGAGGCCCTGGGAGGAAAATAATTCCCCTCAGGATCTATGTCATCTTTGAGGATGCTGTGTGGAGGGTCATTTTTAGGAGAAGAAGGAGAGGAAGTTCTGGGAAGGAAAATGGTATTGGGGGTGGGTAGGAATCTGAGGGTCAATGTGTCCAGGAGTAACAGTCAAGGAGGCTCTCTCAACTGATCTTTCCCGACTTAGGCTGCCATGCATCTGGTGGGCAGACGCATCCGCTACCAAGACCTGGACAAATCTCACCCCATTTACCCGGGAACCCCTGCTAAGTCACCAAACGTAGTGAACTACTTGGGAAGACCTATGGCAGAGGTGTTGGTTATCCTATAAATGGTTCCTGCGGCGGCTGTACCCACATTGAATTAATTCTAATTTTAATATAATAATCGCAAAAGACGTAATATTTCTATCGATAATCGAGTTGTAGTAATAATTACCCAATCTGCCAAAGCTGCAAGTAATTTGAAAACTATGACTTCTTCTTAAAAACCAAGGCAAGTGATGCTGTATTCCGGCTTATTTCTAATGATAGAAATAGTATTTTTCCAAGTTCTCCTACTAAACTGAAAACGTTCAGGTGAACTTCATAGACTAATCAAGAAAAACTACTAAGAATTGGCTATTGGCGATTTTAACCAACTGATAAATATTAGTACATTTTTTAACGTGAAGTGTATAATCATAGAGAAAAGACCCGGTTCCGTTTAATTTAGACGTGCAAGAAAACCCAAGGACAGGACATAACGACCTCCGTGGTCGAGGGCAAAGCTCTCTATTAGCAATCCGGAGGTCTCGGATTCAAATCCCGGCGTGCGCTTATAAAATTTTATTTGATTAATACGTGTATTATTACAAAATCTATTAATTAAAAATAATTGTATTAGTAGCTATATTTGTGACTCCTTCTAGAGAAGATGATAATTTCAGTTTCGTCCTGGTGTAAGACCACCATTCAACAAATGGAGCCAGTGAGTCTATGGCATCCCCAATTGGGGTACCCATGTTGCGGGATTGTAGGTAGTGGGACGATAAGGAGATGGGAATGAGGTAGGGGGGGAAGAACCTGGTTATATAAATCTGGTCACCAAACACGGCTAAAGCCATTTCAAGCAACGTTTCAATTCTGAATGGTGGTCTTACTCCGGGGATTTCAACTCTATTTCCTTTTTTATTTTTTTTTAAGTAAGACAAACATTCCCGGGCCTTGAATAACCCAACAATGTTTGAAAATCTCCTACTACCACCACACTAAGCAGAAAATGTTGCTTGTGTCGTGATGGAGGACTTAGCCAGCCGAGGAATCGAACAAGCGTCCCCCGGTTGGGACCCAAACGCGATGCCCTCTCAGTCACTGACCGTTCAATTCTGAGTGGTGATCTTACGCCAGGCCGATTCTGAGAGTATCTTACACTCTGAAACGTGCCGCAAATATACCTTATTTTGTTTTAAGTGATTAAATTGCGAAATAATACAGATTAATCAAATAACAAAAAAAACTGCGTGGAGCTATTTAAAAAAATATATTAGCTCAGTTTGCGATTTGAACCCGTGACCTCCTGATTGCAATTCGAGAGCCTTACACCTCGACCACAGATACCGGCAAGGTAGAACACGATGAATTTCACAGCAGGGTACCTAGCATGGTCGATCGACATAGGTTTTATCGAAAATATCGGTAACTTGTCATCGCTCCCGAGCACGACTGAAGACCGCTAACGAACAAATGAAAGTTTACAACGACTAACGGTTCCTAATTTATTTGACGTGAACTGTTATTTGTTCGTTAGCTGTCTGCAGTGGTGCTCGGGAGCGATTACCGACATTTTCGATAAAACCTATGTCGATCGACCATGCTCGATACCCAGGTGCGGTTGATGTCCTCGATAAGTAGGTATCCGCTGTCGTTGAGAGATACTGTACTGCTGTCAAAAATGTCGATTAAAATCGTTATCTTTTTAGTGGCATGAACCGTCCATTAGAGTAATCGGCAATATTCCAGAAGACAAAATTAATGAATGAATCTCTTGTTACTTAACGGGCCTCCTAATCCATTATCGAGTTCTAGGAACCACATTTCAAGTGTTTGGATGTGATGTATTTGTTTATAATATTTATAAAACAAACAAATTTTTCAATATTAGGTCAAGTTCGTGAACCAGTACACTAAGTGTACACCGTACAAGCAAGGCCGTAGAAAGAGAAAAAATTCGGGGGGGGGGGGGGGTTTGTTTGGTGGAATAGTGTTTATATTCGGAGGCGTCTACTAATATCTACAGGAATTCCGAAAACTGAAAAAATCGAACTAATATCTATGAGAACCAAAGTGTTGACGAATATCTACAGCACTGGCAGAGGTTGGATTTGCAATTATGTATAGCATATTGGAATAATGTAATATTGCGTATGCAGTTTAAAAAACTTAATTTATGTAAGTAGTATGTATGTAAAAATCGCTAATATCAGACTATTGTACACATTTAGCTGATTAGTCCAACCTACGCTCTGTATATATTAGTTCAACCTACGCTCTGTAGATATTAGTCAACACTTTGAAGTTCGTAGATATTAGTTCAACATACGAGCTGTAGATATTCGTCCAACATACAGGCTGTAGATATTAGTATCTGGAGTCTTATATTCCAGTCAGTGGGGGTAAAAAAGCCTTTACCTTGCAAAAGGTAAAGTAGTAGCGATTATGATATATGTTGTGTAGATTGGGACTCTAACGGAAAAAAAAGTTTTCGACCTTGGGGGGGGGGGGGGGGTCGAGCTCGAGCCGCATTGAATAAAATTTTCACGGGGTTTTTTAGTAAGGCTAATTATCTTTTAGCTCTGCATATCTCACACAGATGGACATCTGTTTTTGTCTTGTAGTGAAACATCAAACACGGAATGAAAAACATTTTGCAGAATTCAACCTTTGCACCAGTTTTTTTTCTGGACAATTTCACCACAAATTGCAATAAGTTAATTTTGTACAGTCGGGCGTCGGTAGCGTTTAACATCATATTTTCAATGTGATTTATTAGATTTCGGGGGGGGGGGGGGGTCAAACCCCCTTGATCCCCCCCCCCCCCTGGCTACGGCCTTGCGTTCAAGTCTTGATGGTACATCCGATACAATGTTGAAGTAATAATTAACCTTTTTAATTATCATCTGATATCAATGAACTAAATGTTTTTCAATCCTCTTTTGTTTAGAATTCATTCTTCAGAACTGGCATAGATAGACTGGCTACAATCAGACACTCAAAAGTTAGCACGTAAGGAGCCGCAACCGGGCTCAAAAAGAAGAAGGTGGAGAGATATGAAATTACGAGTGCTAGAGGAGCGCGCTTGTATTTATAGCGACGAAGTCGATGCAAAAATTGTGAAAATGTTTAATAAAACGCGACTCGTTTAAAATAGAGCAAAAATCTCGTGTTATTTGTCTTAAACAGCATTTAAAAAAACACTGTGAATTTTTTCATACATATAACTGGTAAAATAACTGAAACAAATGTGTTTATAATAATTTTTGGAGCATACTTTCCGATTTTTTCCATGGAGGGAATTTTATATAATTTGCTTTTCGGCACGGGGAATGTCTAGATATTATCTTCAAGAATAACATATATTTTTTAAAGAGCTTTAAAACTTAACGTGATTGAGGCAAGGAGTGTGTGCCAAGATCGAGTTCTTTGGCGGTCCTCTCTGCAAAGAACAGTGTCATTGTTAGATTAGTATTAGATTTAGTTATTAACTTATTATCCGAAGTCATATTATATTATTTGTTTAGACAGTTTTATGTTTTCGCTTTTCTATTTTCCCCTTTTTCTTTTAAAAGGATTTCTCATATAATTTAGTTGTTAAAAACCTAAGCCCCTAAAACCCCTAAAATTGTTTCTCCCGTGAACGAAAATGCATAGTCAAGCATGATAAGATTTTTTTTTTAAAGAAAGACAAACATTCCCGGGTTAACGAATAACCCGACAATAATTGAAAATCTCCCACTACCACCACAGTAAGCCGAAAATGTTGCTTGAGTCGCGATGGAGGACTTCCGTCAACCGAGGAATCGAACACGAAGCGCCTGGGTGGGACCCAAACGCGATGCCCACTCAACCACTGACCGGTCTATAATATAATTCAAAATAATAATATATATATAATTAGTGACCAACCGAAGGTTCGGTTTCGGTTTCGGCAAGTTTCGGCAAGAGTACGGCTAGAGAATCAAAGGAACTCCCTCAACCATTCTGTCCCGAATTCTGTGCCAAGACCCAGGCAAACCTCACCACATGAGCATAACATATTATAGGGCACCCTCGCTAATTTACCAAACGTAGCGAACCACTTGGGGTGACCTATGGCAGAGGTGTTGGTTATCCAATAAATGGTTCCCGGGGTAGCGGTATCCATACCGCCTCCAAAATTGACTCTTTCCGAAGTCTGCGGTTTATTTATAAATAGGTACATAATATTTCTACTGATAATCGTGTTGTAGTAATAATTAGCCACTTATATCTAGAGTGCATTCTTTAAAATTAACATGAAAAAACTGTTTTTGATGAGAAAACAATACAGGATTCCACTGCACTGATATAGTCATAATATGGTAATCACTGTCGTAATCAAAATGGAGAGAAGAGGAAGCATAGGAAGATCCCAGCAATATAGATCTAGTCACTAAAAATAACAAATAACACTTCAAGCAACGTTTTAATTCTGAATGATAAGTCGCAAAAAAATCTCATACCAATTTAATAAATTTTACGTGGGCATTGCCGCCGGGTTGATTAGAGTCCGCGACGTATGGGCCAGTCATCTTGGCGCCTTCATATTCTATAAATACCTATATAGTCGTCCAACCAAAAACTAGAACAAAAAGCGGCAACGTCGCAAGACCTCGGTTTGTCGTTAACATGAAAATGAATATATAATTGGACGCTATATTGTGGACCAAATTAACGAAAATATACGCAGGATGCATCACTGCATTGAATATGAAAGGAGTTCAGATTGGTGGAACAGTAAAGGGCGTTTTTTTCGTTTTGTATATTTTAAAATTAATGTTTTTCAAAAATGCAAATACCTAACTACAATCAAACACTGAAAAGATAGTATATACTTTAGTTAGAACTATGTAAAATCAAGTCCTTCAGATAGACGCAGTAATGTCGATCTGATGAAAGGACGCAGAAATGATAGCGGGATGTATATATATATATATATATATATATATATATATATATATAATGATTTTTTATATTCTTGAATAAAACAAAGGCGTATATATATATATATATATATATATATATATATATTATAATCCTTCTAAAGATAACTTCAAGTATCTTGATATTTTCTTCACTTGCTAGATACCTACTTATATAATATTACTCCACACCGTCGCGCCGCCGTTCTGCTCCCCGGATACTTAATATTCCGTACGTCACCGTAATGACTTCCTCCTCGCAGGACGGAACAGTTTTCTGTAACTGGACTCCGGAGCGGTCTTCCGGTGTGCTTTTCATGTTAGAATCTAGGCATCGTGATTCAACCAAGTCACAAAATGCATTTTTTGCTCATTATGAAAATGCATTCATGTGAAATGAGAAATTTTCAGCCTTTTGAAAGTAATAAAGAATGCAATTAATTGCCTGTTAAGGTAAAATGTGAAAGCCGATGTAAAAGGTCTCTAGTGTGATTTCAATAGTAGCTATTATTATTTTTAAGAAGATCTCAGATATTAATAATATTAAATATTATAATGTGTGCCTTTTGAATTAAACTCCCTTACTTCTTTCTATTTTCTCGTAAGTCCCAGGCTCGCCTTTATGCCTATACACTCACTGGTCGGTGAAATGTGCGAAATATTTCAATTAAATTTCGCTTAAAATGTAAGGTTTTTTATTTTCAGATTTTATAACTACTGCACATCACAACGTTAAAAGTACATCGTGTTCTTAACCTAATTATATTATTCACTTCTGTCTTACGTACATTGACAAAAACATTTGATGGAGATTGCGTTCAGAAAAATATATAGTGGATCATTTATAACAAAAAACTGATATTTCTGGGGTGAAGCAAAACATGCCATGAACGTACAAGAAATAACTGAGAGGTTAAAAATATTGTGAAAATGATCCTTGCCATATTATTTTTTTGCGAATTTGTCCACTATTGTTATATTAGAAAATATTTTTACATATTTTCCAAAAAAGAACGAAGGGTACAATACATAAACATTTTTTTAATGCTGTGCAGTGGTTTTTTTAAATGAATAAATACAGTGGTACCTTTACCTCTTGGTCTGTGAATAGATTTTAATGTATCAAAGCCCTCATACGAAAATTTATGAATTGCGTCGACAATTTTTTTTTATTCATCGGCTTTAGAACATAAAGATTTTTTAATTGCGTCGACAATGTTTTATTTATATATTTTTTATTCATCTTTATTAGCACATCACTATATGGAGGGTTCACTATGCCTGTCTAGCTAGGAAATTCTGTGTTGAAAGCAGGCTTAGTAAAAATAAACAAAATATCACATCACAATTTACAACGCAATATTGCAATCAAAATAAAATTTTAAAAAAAATCGATATCGTAGCTAACAACCACCACTAAATGAAAAAAAAAATAATATCGGTTTGTTTTCTTCAGGTACCTTTTGTCTGAAGAGTGGTGGCCATATCGCTTAGATAAGAATGCGCCTCCGGCCGTCCCGATTCCTAGATTTTTAATGCTTATGCTAACAATATATTTTCATGCTTACAGTATCGTATGTACATGCGATCTACTTACATATCCATTGTCCAAGTTACCTAATCCCAGGCATTACTATTTGAAGCAGTGATGAACACCTCGCGGCTCGCGGCCTGTGAGCCCTTCCCACTTGGCTAAAATTTTGTTTGACTTTTCGAGAGCAGGTAGATATTTTTAAATATGTTATTGGTAAAAATCGTAAAATGGTAAAAATCGGTAAAATGGTAAAAATCGATAACATTTATTGGTTTTGCTTTGGAGATATAAAATTTTACTAAAATAAAATAAAATTATACTAAAAGCCGAAAACTTGCATAATTTAAATGTTCTTTATGAATACGTATGCAAATGCGTAGTAAACATTTGAGAGAAACGATAAGTGGGTCTGTTTCCGCAATAAATGCAACACTGGGGTAATTTATTGCATTTTTTCTGCTTAGCGCTATACTCCGCGTCGATTAACACCCACCGTATTAACTTAGCAGTCTTCTTCTGACCGGTTTCTTTATAATTTGATCTGTGTTATCTGTACAACAGAAACTATTCTCGATGAAAACACATTATTGAATATGCCTTGATGCATGCATCATTTTTCACTGGCAATCACAGCCTCGAACAGCTTAAAAGTTCCGATTTTATCGTGTTACGCAGCTAAAACTTGGTAATGCGCGTTCTCATCCCGAGACAAAATATCCTCCGACAAAATATCCTACGTACAAAACATCTACCAACAAAATATCTTCTAAAACTTAACCTAACCTATCAAAAAAATGGGACAACAACAATACGGACATCCTGTAAAGACAATAAATTATTGATAAATGAGACAATTTAACTTTGTTTGAACCACTTTTATATTTGAGTAAATCCGACCGGTTTCAGAACGACCGTTCCTTCTTCAGGGCAAATGTATACTGATTTGATAGTTTTGAAATATGGATGGGAACAATGTATTATTATGGTAGGGGTGGAGCCGTTGTAGGTATTAATGAAGAGTGGGTGGGTAGGGTAACATACCCATGATTGGGCTATAAGACAATATTTTTTGTTGAAAACAGATTCATTATTTTTAAGGTTGGAGAGTGGAAGATACTCTCAGTATCGCCCTGGTAGACCACCATTCAGAATTGAAACGTTGCTTGAAATGGCTTCTGCCGTGTTTCGTGACCAGATCTATCCATAATAGCCAAGTACTTCCCCACCTTCCTCTTCCCTGTCTCCATCCCCTCCCCACTTCCTCCAGCCTCACAACATACCCCAATTTGGGATGCCATAGTCCCACTCCAGACGGGAGCAGTTGGGACTCTTGTGCGGTATTCATTTAAAAAAAGGGATTTTTTTTATTTCCAAAGCTTCTAAGTTATCTAAACGTTTTCCTTTATGATTAATATGAAGAATATTTATCCCCGTATTTTTTTCAAAACTATGGTTATTTTCAATGATACGGTTAGCGAACTAAATTATTATTATTAAAACACCTTAAATGTTCTTTGATTTTGATTTCAACATTACGAAAAAAATGTGATTCAAACAAAGTTAAATTGTTTCATTTATCTATAATGGATAACCACAAAGTTCAAAACTAGTAAAATGGGTCAAAAATAATACAGATAACAATAATGTATTGTCTTTACAGGATGTCTGTATTATTTTTGTTAGGTTAGGTTAGGTTTGATTTGGTTAGGTTAGGTTCGATTTTAGTACCTATATATTTTATTGCGGAATGTTTTGTTCGTAGGCTATTTTGTCGGAGAATATTTTGTCGGGGGTATTTTGTCGGGGTTATTTTGTCGTGGGATGAAAATTCGCGGAACCCTAAAACTTAACGGTGTAGTATAAAAAATAGTGCCTTTAAATAAACAAAGTAACATTAAGGCCATTCAAATAAACTAAAAATAAATATTAGGAAAATTACATTTATTCTCGAGCCCAGAATTCCGCAAAGCCTGGGCTTAAATTCGCGGCAAGTTTAAGTGAAATTGATGTTTGCCCGCACCAATTAAGGCGTGCTTTATCAATCAAGTTCGCGGAAGGGTGCGGTGGGCTCCGCGGCTAGTCCTAGGGGATGTTACAAGGAACTATGTTCGAGGTTTGCTGGCGGAGGGGTTGGGGGTCGGAAGGAAGGTGGCAATGTGGATGAATTGTAATTAGTAATAATCCTGATGGATGTCGCATTTTTAAACCCGCGAAGTTCGTGATCAATAATCATTTACAAAAAGAATGAGGTTTCTAAATCAGATGCCTACGACATAGAACGGTAATCTTCTAGTATCTGGACTTGAATTCGCAGGATCAAATAAAAGCACAAAAATACTTTTGTTGAGTAACACATTTTTGTTCAAATATTCGTAAAATAAAATTGAGTATATTTCCACGTCCGTCGTTCCAAAGTCGATTATGCTTCCATTATAACCGCGAGAGGCCACAATTAAAAATTAATAATTAACTAATAGTATACAGAGAGAAATCTCATTCCTCTACATTATTTTATTCTGTATTAATTTCACCAGATGAGCAGTGGAGGTAATCCACCTCTTACCCGCCCTGGTATAAGTAACTGATGGTTACTCCTTCAAGGCTCTCGCAAGATTCTAATTTTTTTTTGTTAAACGAAGCTACATTTATTTATTTTGAACGAATCTAGACCTCCAGTGTCCATGCATACGTTGTTAGTAAGCAGTATGCAAGTGCTTAACAGGAAAAACAAAATGCAAAAAATAGGTTAGTAAGACAAAGATAAATTAAACAGGGCAAAAGAAAAACTCATTCATGAGGCTCCATGAGGCGGCATTGCATCTGTAAAAACCCGCAATCACCTGCATAAAATAGAGAACATAAGTAATACAATAAATCTCAAATCAATTGGCAAGTACCAACAAAAAATGTGAATGGCTTTCAGTCTGATCATAAACTACACTTAGCTTCCGTGTCCCTTAGCCAACCACTCAGTGAAGCCTCAAAGAATGTTGGGGAATATTTGGGGTAAAATACCCGAAGACTAAAAGAAAATTCAGCGTTGGGTAGTCAGAGGCAGGACAAAGGACAGTCAAGGTCGTCTGATCAAGCCTCAAGCCTGCACATATCATTGGGGGAGGCGCAGATGATTTGAGAAGGATCTGCAAAATTAGTAATGTAACTAAAGATGAAGCAGGGACGAGGTCCAGCACACCCCCGTATGGGGATAGGGAAAAAAAATTGAGTTCAGTTCATCCAGTAAAACATTGAAACAGTTAAAGACAAACAAAACAAGGAACATGGCATAAATTAACAGGTAGTATAGTCATTATTAACAAAACAAATCGCAAGGCAATTATATACATTTTTTAAAACATAGTGAACAAGATAATATAATAACGCAAATGTAAAATATAACACATAAATCATAATATATAATAAAATAAATGTTAATAAAATAAAAGAAATAACATATTACAGAAACACAAAACACATAAATCATAACAATTAAATCCAAGCGGTAAATGTAAAGGAATAATGAAGAGTGACTACCAGATGAGCATGCAATAGAACCACTAGCTCCAGTCAGTTAACATTCGAGCGGTATCCCGCAAAAAATATGTTTAAAAGTTCTGATCTGCTTTCAAGCCAGACTGCTTTTTACTCGATACCTCTCTTTGGCAACACTTTTCTATTACGGGTACTGTTATTCTTTTTTCGGTTTGAACAATTAAAATATTTATGTTTATTTTGACTAAATGAGTAAAACCCGATTAAAACTCAAACTGGAATATTTAATCACTGAAGACAATATTTGGGACTCTCAATCGAAAATTTTGTAACAAAAAAATCAGAAAAAGATAATTTTAGTGACTGTCAATCGAAAATTTGTAACAGAAAATTCTTTGTGGTTTTACTCATTAAATTAAATAAAAAATAATTTTCATCCCAGACTTGCAGAAAAGTCAACAGATGAAAAAATGGATTAATTTGTCCAAGAATTTATCAAGGTAGCAATTAGTTCGAGAAGAATTTTGCAAGCATACATAAAGACAGCAATCGATAAAGAAAACGATAATGTTGGTAGTTCTTACTGTTCTTAGTCGAAGTATGATTCAGTTAAATATGACCGAAGGGGATTAGGTCCCATTAGCCCAAGAGCAGCGACCTAAGTGGCTGGGTTCATTTCCAGAATACAACTGTATCTAATATTGTCTTCAGTGGTTAAAAGTTAAAATATTATTCAAAGTTTCATAATATCTCAATATTGATAAAGCTTTTCTGTGAAAAAATAATTAGGCTAATTAGTTAAATTCATGTAAACAAAGCAGTGCAAATTTCACGACGCCAAAACTTACACTTCGGGAACATTTGCTGCTTCAAATATCCCATGAACATATTTTCAATATAAATGATTTAAATGAAAGATCTTTCTCAATCAAGTTGACAATAAGGTGTAATTAATAATAATCCTGAAAAATGATGACACGGGTTTTTCTTTGTCGACTATGTCACTTCTACTGCCAGGAGGATAAGTGACTACGAAGTAGATGAGGAAAAGGAGAGAGGTTAGAGGAAGGTTCAGAAAATGGAAACTTTTGTAAGAAAAATTTTCAGAGAGCATGATGAATTGCGATATATTTATTTTTAAAATGAAACCTATGACATGTTATTTTGATTCGACATAGCGTAAAATGATTGGAATTTCGACTGTGTTGCAAAATTATTTTTTTATTGAAATGAACAGCTTAAATATTTCGTAGACTTTACTTACAGAATCAAAAACCATCTCCTCGCATCTAACAACTGAATGAAATGGATGACATCTTTATATTCGTACGATAAAAATATCATATTCATTTTTGATAATATAGTAAAATTAATGTGTCTGATCTGTGTGGTGAATATTTTTAAATATTTTTACTTTATCTGACCGGCTATTCTAAATAAATTCATGCATTTATGCTTCCTTTTATTATCGTAGGTATCGCTATATTTCAGAATTAAAACCTTACTTTCAATGTCTACTTAAATCTGTGTAAAGTGTTTGTGTACTTGTTGTGTACTTCCCAACCCCTCTCATTCCCCTATTTCCACCTAGTAAACTATTTGAGCATCGGAGCGTTCCCAAATTTGGAGATGCTGGTTCAAGTATGTCCAGTTGATTAGCAGATGTCTCCAAATACTAAGTTTTGAGATGATAAGGAAAGCAATATTCGAATGTTCACCATATATTAAATATAATTTACACATATCTTCGTTTTACATATTAAATACGCTATAAATAAACCAAGACATAACGGTCTGGTACATGTATGACATTTTGAAATATCCTACCAAGTAACCCAGAAAATATCAACGTTTTGTTCAGTTAACCACAAGTTTTTCTGCATAATTATTAATTTAGTGGCGTGTACGTAATCTGAGTTGTTCTATGACAGAATCAACATCTTTTTGAAAACTTATTACAAGCTATAAAAAAATAAAAAAAAAACCAAACCAAATTTTTATATTTTTTTTCATCACTTTTAATTACTTTTCAAATGGCTGAGTTGAATTCATTCTAAGTTGTCCGGTCACAAATCTGAGTATTGTACAAGATTGTACCTAATTTTATTATACAGAGTTATGAACAACCTAATTGACAGCTCTGCCATCGTTGCTACTATTAAACTCCATGTACCGACAAGAAATACTAGACAAAATATAACATTCTTTTGCAACACATACACAACCAACTATCAATCACACTCACTTACCAATAGGATGCATGATTCAGGCAACAAGTTTGGTGGTATTGTAGATATATTCGCTGATTCCCTTTATATTCTAAAATGCTATTTAAACCTACACTTTGTGGAATCCTACAAATTATTGTAACGTGGGTATAATATATTTTACGATTTGATGTGTTATTGTAATGTTTAATATTACATTTTGTTCTATGTTATTGTCAAATATTACATTGTTTAAAATATTTCATGGTTTTACGCAAGAATATACAAGTGGTTTTTTCTTCAATAACTGCTTGTATATTCTTAAAAATTTCTCACTTTTATAACTTTTGGTATAAATTCTATGTATATTCTATCCTCGATAACTTAAATATAATTTTATAATCTATGTAAAAGCCCCTACGGGCGTATAACAACAATAAATAAATAAATAAATAAATAAGACAGAGGGTAAACTTTTATATTTAACTTCATACTCAACTCAAATTTAAATTTATCGGAGATGTCTGACTAATCAATTGGACAATCGATTTAGTCAATTATTTATTAATAAAACTTGTTCATCTAAAACTGTGTTCTTTCCAAAGTCCTGTCAGGAAGCCTTCTTAAATAATGAAGAGTTAAATGGACATAACATTTTTTTAAATATAATTACTCTTCAACATAAAAACTTACTGAAAAGTATTTTATTATTACTTTATGATTGAACAAAAAGTTTGAGGATCTCAGATCTTAGATAGATGTGAGATATTAGGGTATCCACATCGCAATAACAAATTCAGTCCATTGTGCCGGAAAGAATGTGCCAGGAGCGCAGGAACAGTAGGGGGCCACGAAAGGCCACTCGACGCTAGCCTTTCAAGTTTAGTGTGTGCCGATTCCCTAAATCTTCCCGGATCAAAGTACAGACACTGGCCAAAGTGTGGAGTCAAGCAGCAAACATTGGCCCCTTAATTAAATTTCACCAGCAGATTAGTTTCGCTCTGCAAAGGCCTGGCCGGAAACTCTTG
Source organism: Limnephilus marmoratus (assembly GCA_917880885.1). Taxonomy (NCBI): domain Eukaryota; kingdom Metazoa; phylum Arthropoda; class Insecta; order Trichoptera; family Limnephilidae; genus Limnephilus; species Limnephilus marmoratus. The sequence goes on along the minus strand of OU862921.1, from coordinate 23,520,238 downwards.
AATTGTGTTTATGGTTGACGACCACCTCGTAGAAAGTGTATTAGACAAATAAATTTATTGAAAAAATTATGTTTATGACATCCTTGGAAGATGTCAATAACCTTTTATTAAATTCAATCTCACTTTTGAAACGGATACGTGTGAAATATTTTTAAGTATTACGCGCAGAGGCAACAAAATTTCGGTAATAAAACGTGTTACGTAATTGGTTATGAAATTTGCTGAATAATTTTATTTGGTTTTATATGTTCATGTACGCCTGACATATTGTTCAACGACATTCTTTTTTTAAGTGAATCCCAATTACAATATGTTGTGAGGCTGAAGGTAGTGGGAAGGGGAAGGAAATGGGAAAGAGAAAGGTGGGGAAGAACCTGGCTGTTCAGATCTGGTCGCCAAACATGGCTAAAGCCATTTCAAGCAACGTTTCAATTTTGAATGGTGGTCTTACACCGGGTGATCCGGTCTCGAATGTTTATAAATAATTGGTTTTTTCTACTCATTTTCACTTAAGCTGAAAAAATGAAAAAGATAGTAACAATATAACGTTGCGTGTTAGTTTTACAGGAAATTAGTCATTTTAAAACTTCGTAGCTCAAAATTGAATGGTGACCGGACAACTCAGAATGAAATCAACTCAACACTTATTTGAAAATTCAATAAAAGTGATGAAAAATATATTTTTTTAAATTGGTTAAATAGGTCGCGTTAGGTTGGGTTATGGGATATATGTATATATTTTTTAATAGATTTTAATGACTTTTCAAAGAGTTGTTGCTTTGGCTTGATTCTGGGTTGGCAAGGCACCATTGAAACAACGAAAATGACTGCGAAATTTGAGAGAAAGGCCGTTCAAATTTCATAATCAGTTGACACTAATAGTTACTACAGAACTCCACGGCTTATGATCAAAATAACTTTTGTATATGTAATATCTCCCTTGTTCTCTCCAGAGATATTCGTTATTTGAAAGTACTGGGACCAGTATTCATTCTTTAGTACTGTAGGATGCTTATTGAAAGACTTGACTTGACTTTGACTGTTTATCGATGTATCGTGATTTATAATTATTCTTCGGAGGACAAATGTCCTTCATGACTGAAAGCTAGGTATTGTCTGCCAAGCTCCTGAGTTATAATGACTCTGCACATCTAACTTACTTCGGTCACCTTCGGCAGGTCATCCGAAGAGCCCACAGACAACTAACTAAGTTATGCTTATACGCTTCTAAGGGATCGTCTTCATTGGCTTCGATGTCCTGAAAGAATAGAGTTCAAGATCTGCTTAATGACCTTAAAAGCATTGCAAGGAATGGCGCCAGCCTATATATCGAAACTATGTGTCCGACAAAACCTAAGCGAGAGACAGTTTACTCTAAGGTCAGCAGATCTAGATGTTATTAATCGTCTAATCGAAATTTCTCGGTCAAATCGAGCTGTTTACTATGATCGCTCTTTTCGTGTAACGGGCCCTCTCATTTGGAATAAACTTCCCTTAGCTCTTACTAATATCCAGAATTTGACTGAACTTAAACGGGCTTTAAAAACAAAATTATTTAAAAAATCATACCATTCATGAATCCTAACATCTTTTCAATATACGTAATAATAATAAGCCATGTTCCCAAGTTTCCCGTAATTGTTTGGTTTCGGTTTTCTCATAATTGTGTTTTTATGTTTTATATTCGAATCCATGTCAGAATATTTCTCATTTCTGAACGCAAACTGCATTTCTGTTTGCATATTATATTTTAGTTTTTAAACTTCTTGTTTTGTCCTGTGTTACAATATCACCGTTATTGTCTATTATTATTATTGACCTGTGTATGCTATAACAGCACTGTCTTTGTTAATTTTGTTCTCTTGTCATTGTTTGGTAAAAACTATATTTTCTTTTATTATTTTCTCAATATTATAAGGAGCACGGATGGATTACTTTTAAATTTATTAAAGTTAAGCACACTTGAAGTGAAATGTCACAAAACTGCGCTATGTAAATATAACGTTATTATTATTATTATGTGAGAACTAAATTATAGACTAACATGATACATGACCGAAAGTAAATACAGATTTCTGCTTTACATCCAGAATTTTCGCAAAATAATTTTCTAATCCGTTATTTTGATTATCCCTTTCTACGTTGGGTGTTTAGATTATTTGGGGATACTTCCGGTTGGCACAATAGTTGAGGATGAGAATAATCTGATTCTTAAACCACGTAGAATACTAAAGAGATGTATCTGAACGAGCGTTGCAAGACGTTTTGGCATGAGTTCATAGTGCAATTATAATGAGGGATCAAAGGATTCTTTAATAGAGTCCTGGTTGATCCCTCAGGCCCCAACCATATTTCAACAGAAGGTCAAATATTACCGCTTTACAATAAAATCCAAATAAACGGAATATTGCTGAATGTATCCGAAAACTAAAAACTGTTTTAGAAAGATGATAAAATAGGCTTAATTATTTTTGAAATATAAAAATTTTTGCATGCAAACATAAAAAAGTATTTCAAAAGGCTGACCTTACGTTTTTTCCAACTAAAATAAAATAAAAACACATACACATTTGATTAGACAAATGCATTACAAACGTTTTTGTCATTTCACTTTTTGTCGTTACATTTTAAAATAATCAATTAAAAATTCCCAAAGTTTCTTAAATACTTTTCAAATCGCGATCCGAAAGTTTGGTTTCAAAAAGGTTAACATTTAACTTTTTTGCTTAACTTTTATTTTTGAATACAAAGCATGATGTTTTGTCTTTCTAGTACCGTTTATATGATATCACTCACTAGGATAGTAAGGGAGAAACAACGATTTCTATGAGACCTATGTAGGTTGTTACGAAAACCGAACAAATTGACTTGACGGGTTAAAGTATCCATTGACAACTTTATTGTTAAATAGACGACCTCCGTAGTCTAGTGGGTAAGACTCTTGACTCACAATCCGGAGGTCGCGGGTTCGAACCCGGCATGCGCAAATAAATTTTATTTGGTTAATTTGTGTTATTTCACAATTAATTCATTTAAAATAATATACAGTATATTTGCGGCATGTTCCAGAGTGGAAGATACTATCAGTATCGCCCTGGTGTAAGACCACCATTCAGAATTGAAACGTTGCTTGAAAATGGCTTTAGCCGTTTTTGGTGACTAGATCTGAATAGCCAGGTACTTCCCAACCTTCCTCTTCCTCACTTCCTTCCCCTCCCCACTACCTTCAGCCTCACAACATACCCCAATTGGGGATGCCATAGTCTCACTGGCTCCAGACGGGAGCAGTTGAGATTCTTGTGCGGTATTGACTGTAAAAAAATTAAAAAAATAAAAAACATAAAAAAAATAAAAAAATTAAAAAAATTAAAATTAAAATTAAATTAAATTAAAAAAAATTGTTTGCTACAATTGGTTTTGAAAATTGAAAAGTTTAAACAGTATTTTGTCTTAATCTTAAAATAATCAGTAAACATGCTCCAAGCTAAGTGTTATCAAAAACTTTTAAAATTCAAAAAAATCATTAGCTTCGTGCAGACAGGCCACACAACGTGCGAGAGTCGCTCTCGACTGGCTGATAAGTAAATACTTGTACATTGGTAGGAAGGCCCGAATACATTATTATAGTTACAATTGATTTCATTCACTTTATTTTGTCCTTTTGACTGCTTTATTATTTTTTTGCTATTTTTTTAATTAACTCCTTACAGGAGGCCATGAGGAAAATAATTACCCTCAAGTCCTATGTCATATGCTGTGTAGATGATCTTTTTGGGAGAGGAAAGAGGATAAGTTTTGGGAAGGAAAAATGTTTCAGGGGTGGGTAGGAATCTGACGGTCAGTGTGTGGCAAAAGTGACGGACGTACAAATCTACCCTCCCACTTCGGCGCAAGGCAAAATTCCGAGAGTGTCCAGCAGGAGAGGTCATTAGGTTTCCCTCAGTCAGTCTCGGCCGATCCGGCATCCACCGCCATTTTACCCCATGAACCCGGGCACCCTTGCTAAGTTAACAAACGTAGCGAACTACTTGGGGTCACCTATTGCAGAGATATTGGTAATCCAATAACTGGTTCCCGGGTCGGTGGAACCTTTACACGCCCCCCAAATTGAGATTGCGTCACACAAGTCCGTACAAAGCTATTTTTGGATGTGTGCTTGCGTAGGTTTCTTTATAAATATACTCTAAATTGTAAACCATTTGTCATAAGACAATTATCGGAATTTTTTTCCGTTTTCACCAATTCTTAAAATAAAAAAAAAAACAATTGAGTGTGAGAGTGTCAAAAGGGTATTTTTATTAAATTGCCAATTTTCACGCCTGATAAAATATTGTGTTTCTCTCAGAACAACTCCTTTGTTCTTGTATAAAAAGTAAGCCACACATTTTTTAAAAATATTATTAGCTTTCCCTTTGAACTCTATTTCAACCCTCAGCAATGTACAACTACAGCCAACACCAATAAAATTCAAGCAACTAACATTTAAAATAAAACAAGGCGGAATATTTAAAATGGGAGCTACTGAAAATCCAATTTCTCGAAAATTGAGAGCTTTTCATGTATTTTCCTCTTATTACTTACATTAAAAATTAAGTTTGCTGGAACTAAATGCCGGGATAAAAAAATGAACGTGTGTTGGAATCCATGGCGACAGGTTCAATATTCGAGGTGATGATTTTCAAACACTTTATTTTTTTCGCAAGGTGAATAACCTTCTACAATTCATAGTTTGTATCAAACCAACATTTCAGTCTTTCTGGATCTTATTCTGGAATAAACATCAGACATTCAATCTTAGCACAAATCTAAAATTTGATGTGATTCATCCATAACAGCAGTTTTTGACCTGTGGTACGTGAAGCAAAATTGGGGGTACCTACGCAAAATCGTGGCACAAATGTAGGTGTTCAATTTCGCATGTAGAATCACTGATTTAAATGCCCGAAATCGTGTTACACTCTGTATAAAATTACATAAATTGTATTTGATTTATAAATTCTTGTAGTAATGAGAGTATTAAAAAATTACAAATGAAGCATGCCTTTCATTACACGTATACACAAAATAGATAGAGGGTACGGGGTACAACATATTTGTAGTAAGAGTCAAGGGTTCGCAGGCTCAAAAAGATTGACAACCCCAGATCTAGAAGATAGGCCAAACTTGCTTGAGGCTGCGTTCAATCCATAAAATAAAAAATAAATAAAAAACATAAAACTTATCAATATTACCAATTAAAACATTTTTGTAATTTCTTCCACTTATTTATTTTTACCAGGAACGGTTTCATCCTAATACGGACATTTTCAGACTGGTAGTTGAAATTCTTATGCTACGATATTTATACACACTTAGGCTGGGTTACACAAGGTCTCTGAAGTAAAGAGAGCAGTGGTGTAATTTAAGTATGTAATTTAAAAATGTAATAACCCAAATACACGGAGAACCCTAATAATAATAAATACCATAGTGCATCAATATTTGTCAATTAAGCCCTAAGCAACAAGGAGGGAATAACCCAACATTACCAAAATAAAATATCAGTAATCACAAACCTTTTCAATTATTTCAATTCATATATATTCATTTGAAGTAAAAATATATATTTAATAAATGACATCATTCATAATTTTAATAATAAACTTTATAATTACCTGTATGTACCTAAAATTAACATAAACAAAAATTTTAACAAAACAAAAAAACGACTTCAAAAAATGCACTAAAAAGTAAAAAAATAATTTCGTATTCTTCTACAACTTTATAATCAACTTACCTTTTCTACTCATCAATATGTACGTACGATTGTTATTTTTGGAGTCGGTGTCGGCGGGAGAGGAGCTGTCAAGTGAACACGCCGGGCCGCGGGTACCTTGGTTGACACCGACTCCAAAAATAACAATCGTACCTACGTATTGATGAGTAGAAAAGGTAAGTTGATTATAAAGTTGTAGAAGAATACGAAATTATTTGTTTTACTTTTTAGTGCATTTTTTGAAGTCGTTTTTTTGTTTTGTTAAAATTTTTGTTTATTTTTTGATTTTTAGTGAATCTGAAGTACACTAACTAATTCGATTAAGATTCGGCCGAGTATCGTAAATTTTTTCTTCAGAATTGGAGAGTTCCGTTTACTTTGTCATAGATCCCATAATCAGAACCTAACCAAACTCTCATCAAACTACCCTTGAAGTACATCCTTTCCAATAAAAAAAGAATCATCGAAATCGGTTGGCGTGATATTGAGTTATTCGTCATTTGTCGCGCATATACTTGATGCAAATTTAAGACTTATATGATTTTCTCATGGATGCCATTGTCAGAACTGGACCAAATTAAAATGGGACCACACAGGAAGCCCCAGCTTTCAAATAAAAAAAGAATCATCAATATCGGTTAACCCAGTCGAAAGTTCTGAGGTAACAAACATAAAAAAATATTAAAAAATACAGTCGAATTGAGAACCTCCTCCTTTTCGAAGTCGTTTAAAAATAACTATAATACCTTAAAATTAACAAAATAGAAACATTCATTATATAGAGACAATGTTGTGTACCCCTGCCTAAGTGTGTATAAATACCGTAGCTTAAGAATTTCAACTACCAGTCTGAAAATGTCCATAATAGGATGAAAACGGTCCTGGTAAAAATAAATAAGTGGAAGAAAGTACAAAATTGTTTCAATTTTAAATTCTACAATGGAATTCCACCACGAAATAACAGTTCAAAAACTAGAAATATTACCTACATAATGATTTTCTCTTAAAGACTTCTTCGGACCATCATTCTTGCACACGTTTTTCAAACCATGGAATGACTGTCACGTTTTTAATATCCAGGAATATAGTAATAATAGAAATCAGGATAATCGAGCATAAACGACCTTTAAAGGTAACTTAGGTTCATTACACGACGTAGAAAGACGACTGTTTTTATATTCGGGTACATTTATGTTAAATTCCTCTCAAGAAACATGGTTTGATAAAAAAGATAACAGTTATGAAAAGAAACTTAATTTATTTTTTGAACTTCGCTTAAAATAGTTAATCGACGAAGAGGACGATATTGCAATAGAATTTGGATTCTTTTGCGAATCAAATATTAGAGTTTTCATTAAAAATAAAAAGGAAAAAAACATGTTTAAAACGGGTTTAAAACTTGTCAAACACACAGACACCCAAGTAATTTTTTTTTTAAAGAAAGACAAACATTCCCGGGTTACGAATAACCCAACAATGTTTGAAAATCTCCTACTACCACCACAGAAAGCCGAAAATGTTGCTTGTGTTGTGATGGAAGACTTAGCCAGCCGAGGAATCGAACACGCGACGCTCCGATGGGACCCAAGCGCTATGCCCACTCAACCACTGACCAGTCAATTTTTTTAAATTTATTAAATGTTTTAATAAATTTAAAAAAAACGTATGTCTCTTCTGCATCATGTTTTAATATGGGTAGGTTTTCAAAGCTGTACTTATTGCTCAATTGGTGTATAAATAATTTCAGAAAAAAGGTCGGCTTGTAGAATAATATCTGAAACATCATGACCAAGCTCGTCTAAGCCTCTAAATGTAAAAATAGATTCACCGTTTTATGAAATATGTCATTATTTTAATATCGCAATGAATCTCTGTAACCTTTTCTGACCCTTTTTCTGTTGTAAAATGTAATTAAATATCGAAAAATAAAATTAAAAACATGTTTGTATTTAATTTTATCATTCTTTACGAAGGAATTTTTGGTCATGCCATCGTGTTTACGATTTCCAGGAAATGATAGATTAATCCTTCAAAAACTCATTACACCAAAATCAGTGTTTGGGAAGTAAACCAAAAATATCTCTTTTTTGTGTGCTCGATATGTTTTATTTTGTAATAAAGGGTGAGATTAAAGATAGATTAATTGAAAAGACTTGAATGATTGAAGGGAATGTAACGAAATAGCTAGCTATATTTGTAAATAATTCTTTGGATTAAAAAAACGTAGATGTCATTTTGATATCCGATGATGTATTAAATAAAAATTAAAAAAACTAAAATATTTAAGTTGGAAGAAAACCTAAATATTCACTTCTTCAAAAACTTCTCAAATACAAATATTCAACAAATACTAAATATTCATCCTAGACTTCCTTTCATTCTAAAAAGTCAATAGATGTCGCATACTAAATAAAAAAATGGCTAAATTTATCCAAGACACTATCTAGATATCACTATCGCGAGCGATGTTTGGGCACCGTACCACCAGAAGTACATTGATATGTTAGAGCAAATCCAGAAGAAATTCCTCAGGTATGTTTATATGCGGAAGCATGGAACCTATCCAAGGTTCATGCACCATATTGACTTACTTAGGAAACTGATTCTGTGAGTCTAGAAACTAGAAGGAAAGCAAGTCTTTGCTATTCTGTCTTTCAAAATTTGGAACAATCTCATCAATAGCCCATTTCTCTTGGGATGCTATGATTTATATGTACCAGACCACTACAGCCGAAGTCGACATCATGACCTATTTAAAGTACCGAACGGCAGAACAGACGTTAGCATGACGAGGGGAATGGTAGGTACTGTTAAATGAAATTGCAAACCATTTGGATGTAAGTGACTGTTCTTATATGCCTTAAAAACATCATTGAAGAGTCACTTGCCTAAATGCTGATAGGGTAACTAAGTTGTACTGTAATTGGAATTATTCTGTTTTACAATAATAATAAAAATAAAAAAAAAAGATAGCATTTAGTTCTGGTTAAATCTTGCATAAATCATGCATAAATGCTGATAGCAGTCAATAAAAATAATGGTTAAGAAAATGATAGTGTTGGAAGTCCTTGGTCGAAAAATGATATAGTTAAATATGACCGAATAGGGACTTAGTCCACTGAGTGAGAGCTCACGTCATTTCCTGCGGGGCTAGGCAGAGAGGACGGACCGCCAAACAACTCAGTCTTGGCACACACTTCTTGCCTCGTTCACATTCATTCATCGTCTTATACACGCTCTTCTCTGACTCTTGACATGGCCCAACTTAAGTATCTGATTCACTTGGTCGTGCCATGTCTTTCTCGGGTGTCCCCGACGTCTTCTTCCATTCACATTTGCGTCATATATTCGCCTTACACTCCTTTCCTCGTTCATTCGGTCTACATGCCCAAACCATCGGTGCGTTCCTTTCTTGATCTTACTCATAAAGCTTACATCATTACACTCACTTAGAGCACTGATCCGGCAAGTCATAGGTCCTGAGTTCGAGTCCCAGATGTAACCTTATCTTTTTTCTGATTTTTCTGTTTCAGATTTTTTATTGTTGTTTGATTGTTTTGATTAATAATGTCTTCATTAATTAAAAAAAAATCTTTGCTGGAACATATGTTAGACTATTACTAAGAGTAGGTACTTAAAAACTGTGTTGCTGAAAGAATAACGTAAAAGAACGTTCGCTGCAATACCACCGTAAATCTGTATATATGCCACTCGCATAGCTAGTACCATCTGTGGCCTCACGGTGATAGATTGCTCACCGTTAGATTACAGTGCACGCTCGTCACCCTGCGATGGTACGACGTCAAAGGCCTGTAATAACAGTAAGGGTAACATTTGCGCTTGCGTAATTGCACGCAATAATTAAAAATGAATAATTAAATTACTCTGTGCAGAGTGACAGCCCGATTTGACTGTTGGTGCGTTTGGTAACGAGTTAAATGTAATCCAGGATTAATTATAAATGTTAATTGTGGATTTCGAAGGAACGGGTGATTAAACAACATTCAATTAAGCTTTGATTCAAAAACTTTTTCTATATTTTGTCTCTTTTATAAAATTTGGGGTGCATTTAGATATTTGCTTATCTGATCAGATGGATACTGGGTATTCTGTGTTTATTACACCGGTTGTTCAATGAACAATTTAGGAGGTGGGTTCGGTTTATGGATAAGCATTACCTCTGCCATAGGTGACCCCAAGTGGTTCGCTGCTTTTGGTGACTATGCAAGGTTTCCCGGGTTCATGGGATGAGGATTATCCGAGTCTTGGCTGCTTGGATCGGGAGAGACTGGTTGAGGGAGATCTTTTGACTTCTCCAGCAGGACTCCCTGGAAATATCGCCTTACGTCGCAGTAGGATGGAAATAATAATACGTTCAGTACTCCTGGATACACTGACCCCAGACTCCTATCCTCCCGTCATACCTTTTTCCTTCCCAGAAGGTCCTCTCCTACCTTTCCTAGATAGACCCTCCACACAGAATCTCCTTGCCTTGAAGGGAATTATTTTTTTGAATAGATGATGTAAATTAAAATTAGTAATCTAATTTCCCCGAAAATCATCTCCATCGTCTTTATTATTATCTTATTACGTACTTACTTTTAAATAATTATTAATGTTTCCATTATTATTCGCCTTATTTAAACACATGTTTGAATAAGGCGAAAATAATAACACTTGTACACATTTTATAGTTATTTTTCAATGTTATTATTATGTTATTTTTGCAATACAAATGTATCAAATGTAATGTTATAAATAAATAAAATTAAAATATAGGGAGACGTCCATATGGTTAATATTATCAAAGTTATTTGTAAACCCAAATATCTTTTAGTAAAAATGGTAAGTAGGGATTTTTTATTTAAAGGTCGGCTGGCGTCTGAAGAAGGCCAAGTGGAGGTTAAATGGGGTCGCAGAGTTCATTTTTTAAGTTTTTAATACTGTAACCTTGCAAATAAGTTCATACCAATTCAAAACAATGCCAGAACATTTTTTTTCAAAATTTTGGTGTCATTTGTTTATTTTTAACCTTACTGCTGACTTTGACTTTTTTTACATATCTATACTCTGACATGGGAGCCTATGCGGCCTGTTAGTATATTAGAGATCTATGAACATTTTGAGGTCAAAATTATTATATATTGGACAATTTAAATACATTTAAATAAAATAAAATACTTTTTTAATTGTTAAGTAACATATATTTGACAATTTCGATATTATGTAATAATTTTTGGCAAAAATCACTTGAGATCAGAAATTAGTCTGTATTATCTATTAAACTAAATAAAAACAATGAACTCAATTTCATTATAATATTTCAATAGTGTCTCGAATAAACTATACACATAAAACTTTAGTAAAGGTTTTTAAGTTTATTTTTATGTAGTAGAAATCAACTTTAAAAGAGTCACGCAGCCTGTTACTTTAAATGTTTATAAATTAGAGATTCAACATTTTGAGGTCCAGATTATTATTTACTGGACAGTTTAAATATATTTAATTAAAATAAAATACTTTTTTATTGTTAAGTAACTTATATTTCATAATTTCCTTATTATGTAATAATTTTTGACAAAAATCGCTTGAGATCAGAAATCAGTTTGTATTATCTATTAAACTAAATAAAAACAATTGTTGAAAATCGACATGCTAGCGGCATCTGTTGGTTGGTTGGGTAAGACCGAATTGGAACCTGTTTAACCACGAGTTAAGTGGAATCTATATTTAAAAACATTTGAAATGTCAGACTTTGTTAAACAAAAAAAAAACAACTGCCATTGTTTGGCCGGTGCATTTTCACTGTTGAAATACATTTTATAACATGTCACTGTGAATAATAAAAAGTGGAGTTTTTTGCAAAAGAAGTTATTTATTTAAAAGGACCCTTACAATTTTAACATGGTCCTTTGAGCCGGATGGCAATCAGAGTATTGCTAATATAAAATCAAGAACCAGCTGCCAAAAAACAGATGACCAAAATTACAATTACCAGAATTATAAAGATGAACAAAGGAAGACCATGAATCACCACGAAAATAGATACGTTTTAAGTGCCTTCCCAACCGTATCCATATCCTTTCCACATTTATTCAGGCCTCAATTGTAGTTTTTTCAACAAGATTAATCCAATATATCGTATTGTAAAAAAAATAAAATCACTACCCACGTAAAGATTTTATGCAACTCATGATTCTCAATTAATGATTGAACAATAGGTTCTCAATTAATAATTGCTAGGAATATTGTCGTTGTTGTTTTTTCAGGCAGGTAGCTTCTCAAATAAATAAATACGCATTGTCGGAACACATTTTATCGGGGATTAAGCTACAAAAAGGTATTTGTACCCAAAATGGATCAGATCAAATCGTTAATAGCCAAGAGAGGCGTGATTAAAGGAAAATTAACGCGTTTCATGAATTCCATAAACTCTTTATCAGCGAATGAAATTAAACTGAGGTACGATCGAATTAAGCCATTATTAGATCAATTCGAATCTATACAAGACGAAATTGAAATTTTATCGGATGAGGAACGGGAAAATTCTATTCAGCGTGAGACATTCGAAAATCAATATTTTTCAGTATTGGCAACTGCCAAGGAGGCGATTGATTCAATCAGCCAGGGTAGGGTCGAGATCAAACTTCCAACTCTTCAATTGAGAGAGTTCGATGGAAATCAAAAAGATTGGGTAAATTTCGTTGAAACCTTTAAAACGTTGGTTCATAATAACGGTTCATTGAGCAACGTTCAAAAATTCTTTTACTTGCAATCTACACTGAAAGGGAACGCATTGAAAATAATTGCTAATCTAGAAGTTTCGGAATTAAACTACCTATCGGCTTGGGAATTGTTGCACGACAGATTTGCGAATCTCAGGGCTACCGTACATAAACATATACAAACTCTATTTCAATTAAAAGATATGAAACATGAAGAGCCTGTAGCATTAAGGTATTTAATTGATGAAACCAATGTAAATTTAAAGGCTTTACAAAACATCGGAGTCAAAGTAGATCAATGGGATCCTTTGATTATTTACATAATTTCAAATAAATTAGATGTAGCTACCCGGAAAAATTGGGAACAATATACATTGCAAGGTGAATTACCTACATTAAAGGAATTCATAAAATGTTTATCTGCTAGGGCGCAAGTATTGGAGCTCATGAATGCTTCAGAGAAAAAATCTTCTAACCTACATAAAACGCAAATAGGCAACAATAATAACAAAAAAGATTCATCGGTATTCTTGGCAATAAAAGCAAACAATTGTATTTATTGTAATGATAAAGGTCATCAAATTTATTTTTGCAAAAAATTTCTAAAATTAAAATTACAGGATAGGATTGATGCTACGAAATCAATCCGGGCATGTTTTAAATGTTTGAGGTTGGGTCATCAAGCACAGAGTTGCAAGACAAACCTGACCTGCAAAATTTGTGGCAACTATAGCCACAATACTCTACTACACAAGGAGGTACCTCCGCCGGAGACCTCAAATATGGATGCTAATAACGAGGTTATAGTATCGAATTTTTCTGCATCAGAGAAGGCAGAAAAAATAATATTATTGTCAACCGCCAACATAGGAGTTGTGGGGGCCAACAATAAAATGTTTAAGGCTCGCGCCCTGATTGATTCTGGCGCGCAGAGTAATTTTATGAGAGCTGAATTTGCTAATAAATTAAATGTACCATGTGAATGGATAAACAAACCCGTGTCTGGGATCCATAATAATATCACACACATAAAAAGGAGAATTTCAGTGGAAATGACTTCGCTTAATACTGATTATAAATGCGAAATATCATGTCTGATTTTACAGGAAATTACAACCAATTTACCACAAGTGACAATGGCTAAAAAAGAGTTCAAACTACCACCAGGACTGGAGCTGGCAGACCCGAACTTCAATATAGCTGCACCCATCGACATCCTGTTGGGCGCGGAGAGCTTCTGGGAAATGCTAAGCAACGATAGATTGAAACTCGAGTCAGGACCAACGCTTCAACGTACCCAACTAGGATGGATTGTGTCCGGTCCGATAAACGTGTACCCCAAACAAAGGCCTGTATCAGATTTTTGCAGTTTATCTATAAATAAGTTGAGTCATCAAATAGAAAAATTTTGGAAATTGGAAGAGATTAATTCCACTAAAATTCAAACTCAAGAAGAAAAGGCTTGCGAAGCCAGTTTTGTTAGTACTCATACTAGAGAAGATGACGGTAGATATGTAGTAAGTTTACCGCGTCGGGCATGCATTGATCAGTTGGGAAACTCATTGCTCACTGCCGAAAAGAGATTTAAAAATATGGAAAGAAAATTTGTGTCACATCCCGAGTTGAAGACAGAATATGTAAAATTCATGCGTGAATATGAAGAATTGGGACACATGGAGGTGTGTGACCAGTCAAAAGGGGATCGTGACTCCTATTTTTTACCGCATCACGCTGTAGTGAAAGAATCCAGCACTACTACTAAAGTGAGGGTCGTTTTTGACGGCTCCGCCAAAACCTCAAATGGAATTTCCCTCAATGAAGCCTTGATGACAGGACCTGTTATACAAAAGGATCTACATATATAACCAACTATTGCACTTCAGGAAGCATCAAGTAGTCATGACTGCCGACATCGAGAAGATGTACCGCCAGATTAACATGTGTGAAGATGACCTTGACCTGCAGAAGATAGTATGGCGCGAGTCGCCACAGGATGTGCTCAAGCATTATCGTCTGAAGACCGTGACTTATGGGCTGGCACCTTCCTCCTTCTTGGCCACAAGATGCTTAAAGCAAATTGGTATGGATAATAATTTAATTTTTCCTAGAGCTAGTCAGGTCATAGAAAATGACTTCTATATGGATGACTTGTTAACGGGAGCAGATGAGCTGGAATCCTGTATGAAGTTAAAAGAAGAATTAATCAGCATCTTGTCATCTGCGGGGATGACGTTGAGGAAATGGAGGTCGAATGCCTTGGAATTGTCAGCCGAGTCGGGCCAAGCTAAGTGTGCCGAATCAGGCAACTCCGACAAAATTATTACTGACAATCCAAAGACTGAGAAAATATTAGGATTAATATGGAACAATGAATCTGATTACTTTTCTTATGTAATAATGAAGCCAGGTCCAACCGAGAGCAAACGAGAGATATTGTCTTGCATCGCATCAACCTTCGATCCATTGGGACTCCTAGGACCGATAATAGTCATAGCCAAATTGATAATGCAAAGGCTGTGGCAGTCCAAAGCAGCGTGGGATGATCAATTACCAAATGAAATATTAGCACCCTGGAGGACCTACCTGCAAGATTTAATTCAGCTAAATGTGTTGAAAATACCAAGAAAAATTATTTGCAAGCAAGCAAAAGAGCTACAGCTACACGGTTTTTGCGATTCGTCTGAGAAGGCTTTCGGAGCCTGTATTTATATGGTGTCAATGGACCACAGCGGTAAGCGGCATTCACATTTAATAACATCCAAATCAAGGGTAGCACCATTGAAGTGTATTTCACTGCCTAAGTTGGAGCTGTGTAGTGCTGTACTTCTGGCGAAATTAATGTAGACTATAAAACAAGCACTAAATATAATGGAAATCAACACATATTATTGGTGTGACTCTACGATAGCGCTGTGTTGGCTGAAAGGTCAACCTACTCGTTGGAGCACCTTCGTAGCCAATCGAGTAGCCGAAATACAAGAACTGAGTGATCCAGATCAATGGAGACACGTATCATCATCCGACAATGCAGCAGATATACTTTCAAGAGGAACTACTGCAGATAAATTGATAAATTCTACAATATGGTGGAATGGACCAAGTTGGTTGACTGGCGGAGTCAACGATTGGCCTACATCGAACATTTCCTGTTCAAACCCTCCGGAGCTCAAGAGCAAAAATATTCTATTATCTACAGATATTCAAGAATGGGAAATATTTGGAAAATTTTCCTCATTTATCAAATTGAAAAGGGTTACAGCATATGTGCTGCGGTTTGTAAATAACTGCAGAAATATTAAAAGTAAAATTTCGGGTAATTTAAGTGTAGCTGAACTAGAAGCAAGTTTGAATTGTCTACTGAAATCAGCTCAGGCACATGCCTTTCAAAAGGAGTTGAAGACATTAAAAAACCAGGGAAACGTCAACAAAAATAGTAACTTAAAATCTCTTCATCCTTTTTTACGTGATGGTCTTATATATGTGGGCGGTAGACTAAATTTAGCTACACACCTATCGTACCAACAAAGACATCCAATTATATTGCCAGCTAAACATAAGCTGACCGAATTGATTATACGTCACTATCACTATGTAAACTTACACGCAGGACCTCAAGCCCTATTAGCTGAAATAAGATTAAAGTTTTGGCCTATTTTTGGGAAAAATACTGTTAAAAAAATATTACATAAGTGTATTGTGTGTTTTAGGTGTCATCCTTGTACTGGTAACCAAATCATGGGCAACTTACCGAGCGAAAGAATCACACCGAGCCGACCGTTCGCTGTCACGGGGGTCGATTTTGCCGGACCGATTCCAACCAAAAGTGGGCCACTGAGGAAGGCTCCACTCGTGAAATCGTATTTATGTATTTTTGTCTGTTTTTCCACAAAAGCGGTTCACTTGGAATTAGTTTCGGATTTATCTAGCAATGCTTTCTTGAACAGTTTAAAGAGGTTTATATCCCGTAGGGGAGAACCTGATAAGATCTTTTCCGACAACGCTAGCAACTTTCGGGGAGCCTGTAACAGGCTCAAGGAGCTGTATATCAGCTTGAGGGAAAACAACGACAAAATTCAAAATTATTTAGCCAACAGAGGTATTGAGTGGAGGTTCATAACCCCTCGAGCCCCTAGTCAGGGAGGACTGTGGGAAGCTGCGGTCAAGTCAGCAAAGTTTCATTTGTATAGAGTCACTAATAATTCTGCTTTAACTTTTGAACTTTTGTATACCTTAATTTGTCAGATTGAGGCCTGTCTAAATTCCCGTCCATTGACTTCCTTGTCTGATGACATCCACGATTACCAACCCCTCACCCCAAACCATTTCCTCATAGGCACTAAATCCTCTATCATTCCGGAGAGAGATGTCCGAGCCATACCAGACAACAGGCAGAGAATCCATGCGCTAACGTTATCCTTTTGGTCTAGATGGAAACGAGAGTACTTGATGGAACTACAAAAAAGGAATAAATGGCAAACCAGTAATCAACGGGCACTGCAAAAGGATGATCTGGTTATTCTGAAGGAAGATAATTCACCTCCACCATTATGGAAAATGGCGCGAGTCATATCTACACATCCCGGCGCGGATGGTGTAGTACGAGTGGTTACCCTGAAAACCCCTCAAGGAATCTTTGTCAGGCCTATCACAAAAATATGTCTGATGCCTCTGGATCCGGAAGCTGAACCTGTAACGGACTCCCCGGACCCTTCCATCAGTTCGGACACCCCGGACGGCCATGATGAATAAATTCAAAGAAAAAAACTTTATAGGGTGAAGATATTAAAAAAAGACCCTTTAAAGGTACCAAACTCAGGAACAACATGACGACCTATTAATTGATGATTTAATTATGCACGCCGCACTGTGGTGCTTATATCGTGGACTGCACCTGGAGAAGATCAAAACCAATGGACTTTAAAAAAAAGACAATTGTGTTGTGTTGGGTTGGGTTCTTTTATAATATTATTTTGTGTTGGATTGTGTTCTATTATAATATTATTTTGTGTTGAGTTATTATTTAAATAATAGTATAATACTCAGTGTAGGATTATAGTTTTGAAAACTAAGTTTTTGGCTGCTAATTTATAGTAGGTAAAACTATTTGTTAGTATTTAGATTTAGGAATTTTTTTTTTTTTTGCCTTGGTTGTCTTCCCCTGTTTTTTTTGTTATGTTTTTTGAAGGATTCATGAATCAATAAAGACGATTCACGAACCCCGGGGGGGGGACTATGTTGAAAATTGACATGCTAGCGGCATCTGTTGGTTGGTTGGGTAAGACCGAATTGGAACCTGTTTAACCACGAGTTAAGTGGAATCTATATTTAAAAACATTTGAAATGTCAGACTTTGTTAAACAAAAAAAAACAACTGCCATTGTTTGGCCGGTGCATTTTCACTGTTGAAATACATTTTATAACATGACACTGTGAATAATAAAAAGTGGAGTTTTTTGCAAAAGAAGTTATTTATTTAAAAGGACCCTTACAATTTTAACAACAATGAACTCACTTTTATTAAAATATTTAAATAGGTCTTGAATAAATTATATGTATATAAAACTTCAATAAAGTTGTTTATTTTTATTTTTTAAAAATCAACTTTTAAATAGTCATGTACGTACTGGCAATGGGTTAGAGAGGCCCGCAAAAAATGAAATGAATTTACTTAAAGAAATTAAACTTTAAAAATTTAAAACTTACGGCTCTGGCGTCACTAAATTCGAAGCTACTGTAAGCGGCGTATGTGTCACGCGCGGGGGAGGGGAGTATTTCAATATTTAATATTAATAATTTATTATTATTGCTCCAGTTTTAAAAATTTCAGTAAACAGTTTTGCGATCCATAACTTTGTCCGTGGCCCAGCATGTTTCAAAAAGTCTGGAAGAACTCCGTCACATCCAGCTGCTTTCCCAGCTTTTGTTGAAGTGAGGGCGATGTCTACATCATCAGCTGTAACGGCGACCACATCGTTAGGGTTCACCGGCCATTTTAGCCGCGCCGCTTTCAGAGATTTTTTGATCTGGTGGCTTATGTTAGACCTTGTTGTCGTTTTTGAACTGCGGAGTAGTTGGTGAGCAACAGCATTTGGGGACACTTTGGGGGTTGTCTTAATTGGCTGATTTGCAGCTCCGAGTCGCCTGAGTGTTTGCCACGCTTTTCTGCTCGAGTGTTCGAAACTCATTTCTTCCATTAGTTCGTTCCACCTGTTCATGCGCCCGTCATCCAGAGACTGGAGAAGATCAGAAGCAGTGTCTGGGTCGTTATTCCTCTCGTATTCAGCTAGAAGGCGTTTGCTTTCTGAGCTCCATGTTGGGATATACACTTTTCTGTAACCTCTAGGGATGAATTTCTTCGCAGCTACAAACAAAAGGTTCGAAAATCGGTCGTAGAAATTCCAAATATCTGGAAAAAAACTAAAGTTATTGCGATCCTCAAACCCAACAAGCCACCAGAAGATCCAAACAGCTATCGGCCCATCTCGCTTTTAAGTACCATGTATAAACTCCTAGAGCGAGTGGTGCTCCGCAGACTTACCCCAATTCTGGAGAAAGTGGTTCCACAAGAGCAAGCTGGCTTCAGACCAGGCCGTAACTGCTGTGACCAGGTGCTAGCTCTGACAACACACATCGAATCTGGATTCCAGAAACGGCTTAAGACTGCGGCAGCGTTCATTGATCTCTCTGCGGCTTACGACACGGTGTGGCACAAAGGCCTCCTTGTCAAGCTCTACGACACCATAGAGGATGGCAACACAGTACGACTTATTGAGCAACTACTAACTGGCCGTACTTTCAGGGTTTTTCTAGGAGGGCTAAAAAGCAAAAAAATGCACCTGAATAATGGCCTTGCCCAAGGCTCAGTGCTGGCCCCATCACTCTTCAATATCTATACTCGAGATCTTCCTCACACTGAAGGCAGAAAATTTGCTTACGCAGATGACTTCGCCATCACAGTCCAAGCCAAAACCCTCAATGCAGCAGAAGAGATCCTTAATTCTGACCTCAAGGCTATGGAAGAATTTTTCCTCAATTGGCGACTAAAGCCAAATGGGTCGAAAACAGTTGTGACAGCTTTCCATCTCAGTAATTCACAAGCAAACGCAAAACTCTGTGTTCAGTTTGATGGAAAAAATATTTACCATGACCCCCATCCCCGCTATCTTGGAATAACTTTGGACAGGAGCCTGAATTACCGGAAACACATGGAAACAGTGGGCAAAAAAACCAGGACAAGACTAAACTTAGTCAATAAGCTGGCTGGTACTAGCTGGGGATGCGACGCCAACACGCTCAGAACGGCATCCATTGCCCTGGTTTTCTCAGCAGCTGAATACTGTGCTCCAGTATGGGCCAGAAGCGCCCACACTTCCATGGTCGACGTTCAGCTTAATGCCACAATGCGAACCATCAGCGGAACCTTAAAATCGACTCCTCTTCCTTGGCTCCCCGTACTTGCAAATATAACCCCGCCAAATATCAGGCGAGAGATTGCAACACTGAGGGAATACAAGAAGGCGCTGCAAAAAAGCGAAATACCCTTGCACGATGATGTCGTTTCTCACCCGGCATGCCGCTTAAAGTCTCGAAAACCCTTCTGGACGGAAGGAGAAAGACTCCTTCGAACACCTCTCACCCCAGAAGATAGGTGGAAGCTTGAGTGGCAATCAGCTAACGTCAAAAACGCCGATCTCGTGCAAGACCCCACTGAGAGACAGCCTGGGTTCTCATTGCCTCGCAAACTCTGGACTGCCATCAATAGAATAAGGTGCTCCCATAGCCGTTGTGCTCACATGATGCATAGATGGGGCCTTAAAGAGTCGGCGACGTGTGAATGCGGTGCGGTGCAGACCACCGAACATGTAGTCAACGAATGCCCGCTCCATTCATTCCCCGGCGGGATTTATGAGGTCCACAGGGCAACGCCTGAGGCCCTAGACTGGCTCGCAGACCTAGATGTCCCCCTCTGACCCCCCACCATACGAAAGAAGAAGAATTATTATTGCTAGGACGGAGCTTCCCCCACGTCAGCAGTTAAAGGTTAAATAAAGTTTTTTTAACAATCAGACAATATTTGATCCTATTTTAAACTACAGAGAATACTGTGACATCGAATGTCATGTTACCACACCTGTCAAGCATTTGCCCAAAAGAAATACGCGTTTCGACTAAAGAATTATTAATTCACGTAATAAATTTGGTACCTTCCAACTTTATCGCTTTTCTATTTGATAAATGCTCGTACTTTGAATTTTGAATTGAAATTGAACTCGTCTTATCAACATACTCCTGCACCGACAACCAAAATTAGCGTGTTTATTATAACACCCGATACATCTACATATCTCGACACAGGTATATCTTAGTGAGACAGGCATGGAAAAACCCAATGAAAACACTCTTTACATAGATAAATAAATTTTAAAAATTTAAAAAATATTTTATAAAAATCATTTTTTGTGGTTTGACATTATAACTAAAAACCATGCAATTACTGTGATATTACACATAAAAAATTAGTGCACTTTGTGCTTTGACATTATTTCTGGCAACGAAACAACTGTTTGGTATTGCACGTGAAGGAATACATACAAATAAATTAATTAGTGATCACACAGATACGAGTGCATGAAAAGTAAATTAAATCACTATCTTTCAGTTTTGACCATACCTAACTTACAAACATTTTTAAAACGTGCTAAACATTTTCATCTTACTCTTTTGTAAATATATATATATATATATATATATATATATATATATATATATATATATATATTTAACATTGAAGACAATATTATCAAGCCCCAAATTAAAATTTGAAACAGAAAAGAACCGGGCGCCTCTAGGAATACGGTATTTCCTAGGTTCGACCATAACTTTTTCTGATTTTTCCATTTCAAGTGTTCAATTGAGTGTTGCTAATATTGCCTTCAATGAATTAATATTTCAATTTGAGGTTTTGCTAATTGAGTTATACCAAAAATACATATATTTAGTTTTTGTACCTACGATCAAACAAAAATCTTTCTTGAGTTTATTTATTGTTCTGTTATACGTGATGGAATTATATTGTATTAGAATTGAAATTAAAACACTTTTTAACTTATTTCCACTTATTTATTTCACCAGTACCGGTTTCATCCTATTATGGACATCTTCAGGCTGGCAATATTCAGAATTGCCAGCCTGAAGATGTCCATTACAGGATGAAACCGGTACTGGTGAAATAAATAAGTGGAAATTAGTTAAAAAGTGTTTTAATTTCAATTTTAATAAAAATCTTTCTGGTATTTATTTTTGTAAATATTCGGGGCACAAATGCCATCAAAATAAACCTTGATGGAATTACAAATAGTTGTGTGTTGTACCAATAAAAAATTATTTATTAGGTACCAACGACAAATGAAATTTATTATTTCAGGGTTGAGCGGAGTATGCAGTAAAATTTTATGGGAATATTTCTTTATTTTTATTCCAATGCGTAACCCTCCACCCTACAATAACTTCACTTCAAAAAGGCTGCGATTCTTTCATAAAAACCAATCTCATTTTTAGCTTCGGTTGTTATATTTCTTCATAAATGTAGGACGGTCTACATTCGACTAAAATCATTGCTTTCACTTTGAAAAAGTATAAAAACAAAGCAGATTCAAAATATGAACAAGAGTTATATAAATGTTGAAAATAGATCTCTCTGGTGAAAGACCATCATTCAGAATCAAAACGTTACTTGAATTGGCTTAAGCCATTTTGTTCACCTGATCTGAATAGCCATGCTCTTTTTCCGTAACGTCTTCTACACTATCCAATTCCCTTAAATCTCATAACACAGCCCAATTGGGGATGCCAAAGTCCCACTTGCTCCGGACAGTCGGGAGCAGTTGGGAGTTTTGTGTGATAATCATATTGAAAAAAAAAACAAGATCAAATCTGAACAAACTTGTTGAAAGCAATAAAATGTAGTAACTTGGTGTGGTCTCTTTTTTCTCAATATCAATACGGTTAAGTTAGGAATGAATGGTTAGGTTAGGTACAAATAGGTTAGGTTAGGTGTGAATAGGTTAGGTTAGGTTATGATAGTCCGTCCTGCAACTCTACGTGTGTTTACTATTTTAGTGAGTGCACGAATTCAAACTGCACACTTCAAAGTGCACGAATTCAACTAAACTCTTATTGCATTAAACTAGTTGTAGTTGTGAAAAATAGTTTCGTTTATGATTTTTAGACTCCCAGCAAGTCTCCTCTTTTTAACATTCTTTAGCGAAAACTTGACTCTGACTTTATTGACACACAAGTCTCCTCTTTTTAATATTATTTAGCGAAAACTTGACCATTCTGACTTCATTGCCCTCTCTTGAATCCATTTCCAGATTAACCTGGTGTTAAATAAAGGATTTGTAATAATGTATATGGACCCTTTTACATACATTATATCTGTTGTTTCAGTGCGTTTTCACGTACCTCCAATATTTACGCATTGATCATTGTTCATTGGTCAGATTGCCAATCCTAGAACGGTTGCCAAACCTGAGAGGAGTTGACAAAACCTGAGGATTCAATTGAGAGTTACCTGCCATTCCTTGTTCAATAGCCAAGAATACCGGAAATTCTTTTGAGTGGGAACTGATTGCTGGGAGCTAGGAACTGCTTACTGATTTCGTCATCTCATTTTAATTAAAATTCGGAGATTCATTATATGACCATACGAATCCAAAACACATCATCCGATCCTGAACTTTTATTCGCTTTAGTCTTGGGGACAAAATCTTCCATTCTAAACCTATCAAGAGGAATATTTGTGAGATAATTTGCTGCGGACATGCTGATCTTCAACGACTTATGATTCACGTACCAAACGGTACCACCATTCAATACTAAGCAAGCCCCTTTTTGTCAGTCATTTTAAATTTCGGATGCCATATTTTTTTTCGACATGTACAAAAATTCGTCAAACTTCTCTTATTCTGAACACAATAACCCCATCCTCCTCATATAAGTTGGTAATATTTTTGCTAACCTTGACAGAATATAAATAAATTGTATCATTGAAGAAGAAGATAACACTAATAATCTAAACGAAGATATGAAATAGAACTTTGGGCAAATTGCCTAGTTGGATAGCCAAAGATCATTATAATGTGTATTAATTAAATAAATAAATAAATAAAATAAAAGAACTAGACACAAAAAATTGAAAAAGTTAACGGTTGCAACTGGGACTCGAATCCAGAACCTCTCGTCCATTCCACCTAATTCACCATAATTCTAAAATTTGAAATGCGAGATTGACAATTAAGACAGTTTGATGGAAGGTGGCAATGGCCGAATTGGTAAAGGCGCTCGTCCCGGTTATCCAAGAGGTTCTGGATTCGAGTCCCAGTTGCGACCGTTATCTTTTTCTATTTTTTGGGTCTTATTGAATTATCGTAAATTATCAGTGTTATCTTATCCTTCAATGATATATTACATTGCTGGGAATAACCTTCAAAAGTCATAAAAAGAGAGTGTTGTAAAAAATTAAATAAATTGTATTTTTAACTTTAATTTTAAATGTAACCATTATCATCTGATCCCACGGTAACACCATTTAGTCTATCAACCCCTCGGTTTTAGATTTGCCGTAATATTAAAAAACCAAGACGTGATGTTTTTTTGGAGCTTCTCTCGCCTTTTTCATATCAAAGCTCCAAAAGTAAAAATATATATCTCCTGCAAGGCCAAAATGAAACCACTACATCAAATTTTCTATAAGCATTTTCACACGATTGTCAAAGTAAAATTTTCCTGGAATTTTCATTAATATTCATTTTGCGGTACAAATCCTTTGAAGATCTCTCCTTTTTCTATTACCTCTATCCTAAAGCGGCCATATTTCACAGAACGCGCCCCATTTTTTGTCAAAGTGTCATAATAATTATGATCGTTTAATTAAACCATATTTTAGGCATCCGTCTCTCACCGCATAAAAAAATGCCTCTGTGGTTTCAATGAACGCAAATTACAGCAGAAGGGAAGATAAAAATATCACTCGCATCAAAAAGATGAAACAATAGTATGTGCGATAAAAACATGTCACGTTGGAATAAAATGACTTTTTAAATGTCGACAGTTTTTTTTCCAATTAGGATGCATAAAATTCAAATGATCATTTTGGATAGCAAACACCCAAAACGTAGTAAGAAATTAACGGTTTTAAATTACGCCCTAGGCATTAGAGCTTAGAGCAGGTGTCGGCAACCTGCGGCTCGCGAGCCGCATGCGGCTCTTTGGATGTGCAGCTACGGCTCTTTAGTTCCATACGCAAATATTATTTATTTTATCAAAAAAAAAAACATTAAAAATCGTTCTGAATGGATTATTCACCATTTCCATCTCTCAGCCACTTGTATTCGCTTTTCACTGCACCCCTCCCTCGTGACACGCGTCGTTACTGTCGTCAGTCCGTCGGAAGCTCTCGAATGACTCCGTCGTATAGTTTGTTTTTTCAAGTAGAATATTTAGAAGCGATTTATCTTCTATATACAGTATATACAAAGCAATTCCTAAAGAACAATATTAACAAAAGAATCATTAATACTAAATTATAATAAAGAATAGGAGGCAGTTTACGTTTAGAAATAATAATAACAGAGTGCACAGAGTAACAGTGTGAAACAGAGAATATACAGTATATACAAAACAATTTCTAAAGGAAAGTATTAACAACAAGAATCATTAAAACTAAATTATAATAAAGAATAAGAGGCAGTTTACGTTTAGAAATAATAATAACAGAGTGCACATAAAACTATAGTAAGGAGGTAATCGAAACCAAACAATTACCAGAAACTTGAGGAACATGGCTTATTATAGTAGATTGAAAACGAGTTAAAATTCATGAAAGGTATGATTTTTTAAATAAGTTTGTTTTTAAAGCTCTTTTGAATTCAGCCAAGCTCTGGATATTAGTAAGAGCTGAGGGAAGTTTATTCCAAATGAGCGGGCCAGTTATACGAAAAGATCGATCATTGAAAAGCCAATGTATGTCGCATATTAAATAAAATGGATAAAGATTTATCCTGGCACTATCTAGATAGCATTTAGTTCGGGTTTGAATCTTGCACTCATACATAAAGATAGCAGCCAATAAAATATGCGTTATGAAAATGAAGATAATGTGGGTGGTTCTTACCTGGTGGGGATTCTTAGTCAAAGTGTGATACAGTTAAAAATGACCGAATCGGATATCGACACCTTGGTGCAGTGATTAGCGCATTTGCCCGGAAAGCGAAAGGTCCTGGGTTCGAGTCCCAGAGATACAAATGTTTTTTTCTGATTTTTCTGATTCCAGAGTTTCGATTGAGTTTCGCTAATATTGTCTTCATTTAATTAAATATTATAATTTGAGGTTTTACTCATAAAGTTTAAAAAAAAAATAGGAAAAAGATAATGGTCGCAAATGGGACACGAACCCAGAACCTCTCGTCTAACCGAAGAAAACCCGTCTAACATAATTTATTCATTCGGTTTTTTTTTTTTACTTTGAACAACCGAACAGAATGATAAGGTTTTTGCAGATCAACCAAGTTGGCGTACATTTTTTTAAATCTCAACAATTCTAAATCAAGGGTGCAAAGCTTTCTGTCGGTCATATATTATCCGATAATAATAAATATTCTGACGAAAACGCGCGCAAAAAGGTGTAAGGGTGAAATAATTAAATGTTTAACGGGGACGCCAGACGAGCCCGAGCGGCGCCGGGCGAAGCCGGGTCGGAAAATATTGCGGCCACAGAAAATATGAAAAATAATCCACCAACATTAATTTATGACACCGGCAGCGAAGCGCGCAGGCGAACTCTTGTGGAAACAACCTTATTAGATGCAGTGGATTTAATCAACTCGTGAAAATTGCTTCCCATATACCATTCTAAGCAGTCGTTTTTAGATTTCTCCTTGAGTCTTTCTTTTCCTCGTGGCTGATGATCGTGACCCCACATCAGTAAACAGCCCTGACGAACCTGGCTCCTTCATTTCTCATGATCCTGAGGACATCGTGGCGGCAGATCCCTCTGATACTTGACGCAGAGTATGGTACTTGATGATTTTTATTAAGATACAATTCGCAGCCCGCAAAGGTTGTTAAACTGAATGTGATAAAAAGTGAAGTGACAGTTTTGTTGCAAATACCTTATGTAAAAGAACTTTTTTAATTTGATTTAACCAAATTTTTCAACGTTTCACTTAAAAATATTTGCAATTTTCAAACACTGAAGCATATTTAAAATATGTACAAAAATCTAAAAGGTAATTCTTAACAAGTTTCTAAAATGATATTTGTTTTTACGACATCTTCAAAAGTAAGATATACGAGTATATTAGCTTGGAAAAATTCCGAAACTCGTTGGGTAAATATAACAAGTACATATAAAAGATAAACTTTATTTGGCTGCAATGTATATTGTATATTTCTTTCCATGAACTATTTCTTGTCAGTTTTTGATTAGTAAGGTTTTCAGTAACCTACACGGTCGTTTATCAATTAAAATTTTTGAATACGGCTAAAAGTCAGATACGTTCTTAGATTTTGAAGGCCAAAAGTATTTTAGTTATTTGTTTTTGGGGTGTTACCTGGTGTACCTCCTTTTTAGCCAACGTTTCAGACAGCGTTGCAGTGTCCATCATCAGGGCAGATCTGGCAGATCCGGTAGATGTATAGAAAGAAGGAGGTAACGTAATACGCCATAACACCCCAAAAACAAATAATAAAAAAGACTATAAGTGGGATAAGTTTTAAGATTTTCACGGCCAGAAGCATTTTCGTTATATGTTTTTGGGGTGTTGTGCCGTGTTGCGCTACCTCCTTCTTTAGCCAACGTTTCGGACATCGTTGCAGTGTCCATCATCAGGGCAGATCCGGCAGATCCGGTGGATCTGCCGGATCTGCCCTGATGATGGACACTGCAACGATGTCCGAAACGTTGGCTAAAGAAGGAGGTAGCGCAACACGGCACAACACCCCAAAAACATATAACGAAAAAGACTATAAGTGTTTATTTGTCCCTTTTTTCTCTGTAGCTTGGAAACCCGAACGTAAAACTAAATATAAATACATACGGGAAACGGAAACTTTTGATTGTGGATTTTAGTCGCATCCTCAAACTACCCTGGGCAGAAGTGGTGAGTGGTGAATTGTGACTGATCTAAAGATTCTTTTTCGAAGGGCCTAATATTAAGAAAGTGTGCACTGGATATGAAAAGACGTAATATGCATAAGTATATTATCTCTACAAATTATAAATTAAAGTCCTCAGCCGCGTCTGTCTACCTGTTTGTTCGCGATAAACTCAAAAACTACTGAACGGATTTTCATGCGGTTTTCACCGATAGATAGAGTGATTCATGAGGAAGGTTCAGGCATATAATTTGTCAAGGTCAAATCTACAGTTTTATGCCAAGTCTGGAAGGTCACTGTCTACATTTGATTTAGAAAACTCTGTTTAAAGCCCGGGCATCGCCGGGGACTTCAGCTAGTATAATATTTCTTGATCCAGTGTACCAGTGCACTTGACCATGTGTTGCTATCGCTGCATTTTTTTCTTCGTAAAGTATTTAAAATCTGTTTTTCGGCCAGTAAAATGTTAAGATTCATGTCATTATGAATGCTGATCCTTTTTTGAAAGTTTTTGTTTTTATTTTTTTAAATTCAAGTTGCAGATGTCAACTGGATTATTTTCCCTGAAAACGAAAATGACTGAAACGTTAAAAAGAAACCGTTTTAGCGGGGGCGATGCTATCAATTAATGAGACATGTAATTTTTCCGACTGGGTCACGAGAATATTAGCCATAGATTTTATTTCATATTGAAACTATCGTAATAATAAAATTTTTCGAAGCTGTCAATTTTTAATTAATAATAAACGACGCTCCCAAAAATTTTAACATTGTCATACACGATGACACTAAAATTCACAGCCAACATTATTGCAAATCAAACAGTGCAATATTAAAAACAACAAATAAAATTAAATATCTCGGAGTAATTATTGATAAAAATCTGAAATGGAAGGAACAAATATGTCAAGTAGTAAACAAAATCAGAAAATTAATATATATATTTTTAAAAATTAGAAATTTTCTGTCGATAAAAAATCTATATTCAATCTACTACGCCCTAGTTCAATCCACTTTACAATACGCTATTATTAGTTGGGGATCCGCGTATAAATGTAACCTTCTTCCAATAGAAATTGTCTAAAAAACAATTATTAAAATTATATTAAAAAAATTCTTTGATTACCCAACAGAAGGCCTGTTTGAAGAATTTCAAGAACCCACATTTAAAGATTTATATATTAAAAATTCATTAATTCAAATTATATAAGAAAAAGACAAATATCCATTTTTAAATGAAAACAGAACTCGACTTAACATGTTTTTCTATGCCCAAAACTAAATACGTCTTTTGCACAGCATCATTATACTTACCAGGGAAGAACTTTTTTTAAACCAGTACTAGAAGAAATCAGAAGCATTAATGATAAAACCCGAATACTGTTCCCTGTCAAGAGACATTTTAAAAATATTCTGATGTAAAAAACCACTGTCACTTAATTAATCTTAAAAAAATCCAACATTCTTTCTTTTTTTAAATACACACTGTAATCAAAATGAATACTGCAGCTCAAATGTATTTATGTACAATGAATTATTTAAGTACTAACTAATACCATTAACGTACACTCCCCTTCCAAACACAAGCACATGCTTTCAATGGAAGGGTAGAAAAAAAACTTGAAATGTATAATTATCATGTAAATACCATGTAAAACATAATATTAAAAATAAAACATTATTAAAACAAAAAATAAATGTTTTTTTTTCATGACAACCCTAAAAAGAATGACTTGGTTTATACCAAATTTACTAAAATGACAAGGGAATGCTTTTTCATTTAGCTTCCAACGGTATTTTCTGTGAAAAGAAGAAAGAAATCCTAACACTGGTGATTGACATGAACGATTCTGCGTTGTTCCTACACCTAATTGGAAACAATAATAATGCCTATTATTGAACATGCATCATACACCGTTAAAGTACTAAAATAGGTATACCAATGATATATGAAATCTTGGCATAACAATAGAGAAGAAACTAGACTTCACGGTCCACATTAAAAACTCTAAATAAGGGTATGAACACGTTAGGAATGTTAGGATTTGTATTAAGAACAATTAAAAACATTGAATCGTTACAAATCGTCATATTGTACATGTTAGAAGCCTAATAAAACATAACTCCATAGTCTGGTCGCCCTTCTACAATATTCATGTTCATAATTCGCACCTTGGTCCAATATTGTATATACTATTCATAAACGGTGTCACTTCCATATTCTCCGATGGTAACATATTATTATTTGCTGATGACATGAAAGTGTATAAAATCATTAAAAATATATACGACTGCTTTTCCCTTCAATCCAATTTTTTTTAAATTCACAGAATGGTGTACCATTAACAAACTTACACTTAACATTAAAAAATGCCAAATCATAAGTGTGTCTTTAGAATAAAAAACCCCATTAAATAGAATGACGTTTGTCGGGTATGCTAGTAGGTTATATATATAGAAGTTACTTATAACATTTCAAGCACCGTTTCAATTCTTAATAGTGGTCTTAAACCACGGCGATAACCAGGCGATCTTCCACTGTGGAGCGTGCCGCAAATACACCATACATGTATTATTTGAAATAATTCAAATTGAAAATTAAAATGAAATAATCAAATAAAATTTATTTGCGCACGCCGGGATTTAAACCAGCTTCATCTGGATTGCCAGTCGAGAGTTTTGCCCATCGACCACGGAGGCTATAGTATAACTTCCGAAGGGGGTTTTTTCTAAAATATTTCAATTACCGCCATCTACAAACGAGCAAATTATGAATTACTTTAAGTTCACCCGATGACAAAATAGCCCAGTTTAGTGACCAGATTTTAGTTGCCAGGTTTAACTTCAAAACCTTAATTTTTCCCTACTTTACTTGCGTCATCTTCTTAATATTACTCAATGGGGATGAAGTAGTACCGCTGGATGCGGTAATTCAAGATTATTGTACTGTCTCACTAGAGAAAATTTCAGTTCCATGAAAACTCAGAATCAACTCTACTCAACATCTCTCATTTTGAAAAAAAAATTAAAAATAGTCGTAACTAACCATCACGCCATTTCCCCGTAGGAGTGGCAAAGAGGACGGACCGCCAAACAACTCGGTCTTGGCACACACTCTTTGAATCATTTACAATTTTTTTCATCGTCTCATACATACTCCTCTATTATTCTGACTCGTTACATGACCTGTCTCAAGTATTTGATTCACTTGATCGTACCATGTCTTCCTTGGGCGTCCCCGACTTCTTCTATCGTTCACATTTGCGTCATATCTTACACTACTTTCTTCGTTCATTTGCTCTATATGCCCAAACCATCTGAGGGTCCCGTTATTAATCTTACTCATTACGCTTATATCAGCTTTGCATTCTTTGCGGATCTCCACATTTCTCACACGATCACACGTGGTTTTACCACACATACGCCTCAGGGATCTCTTTTCAGCAGCATTCAGTCTGCTTTCATCCTTCCTCTGCCAGTTCCGTGCCTCACTGCTATACATCAGGGTAGGTACCAGGACTCCATTGTGGACTGCTAGCTTCGCTTCTTTTGATCGTTTTTTATTAGCGCCAACTGCATTCAGTCTAACCTAACCTAACATTACCTATTTAACCAAGTTTTTTTTTTTTTCATCACTTTTAAAGACTTTTCAAAGGAGGTGTTGAGGTGAGTTTATTCTGAGTTGTCCTGTCTTTAAAATTTCGTGGAGTTTTTTGACAAATTGCTTACAGTTAATATAAATAAATCACATCTTTAATAACAATATTACGAGCTTATTATGTATAATATCATTTTATCGTATGAGCAATCAATTCTCCAATAATTATACAAACGTATTTGAAAGGCAATAACTCTGTTTCCTCTCTTAATTACCAACGCCGGTAATTCACGTAGGTAATTTTCATACAAATCCCGCGAATCCGGCAGTTTCCAAATCACACATACGGCGATACAGTGCGTCACTTAGTGGCTGCGATACGTTCAAATATTAATAGTCCCAAAGCTGCGAGGCAACATGGACCAGAAAGAGAAGTGGACGGCTTTGTCGGGTATAAATGTCATTTTTTTTTTACATGAGCTCCACACAGGAGGCCCTGAGGAAAATAATTTCCATCAGGGCCTATGTCATCTTTGAGGATGCTGTGTGGAAGTTTTTTTTAAGGAAGGAAGGAGAGGAGAGTTCTGGGAAGGAAAGGGGTTTAAGGGGTGGGTAGGAATCTGAGGTTCAGTATGTCCTGGTCATCCGCCTCTAAGACCTAGACAAACCTCACCCCATGAACCCGGGCACCCCTGCTAAATCACCAAACGTAGCAAACCACTTGGGGTGACCTATGGCAGAGGTGTTGGTTATCCAATAAAGGTTCCCGGGGCGGCGGTACCCATTCCCGCCTCCCAAATTGTACGACTGTATGAATCCTTAAATGAGGTATATTTATTAAAATACAATTTAGAACTGATTGGTACTGTAAAATAACAAACGAAAAAATCGGTCGGTTTAAAGAAAATGATTAGTTCATTTTTTTCTTTATTAGCTCCACACAGGAGGCCGTGAGAAAAATAATTCCCCACAAGGCCTTTGTCGTCTTTGGTATGCTGTGTGGAGGGTCTTTTTATGGAAAGGAAGGAGAGGAAGTAGTGGCAAGGAAAAGTGTATGAGAGGTGAGAAGGAATCTGGCGGTCAATGTCCAGGAGTCACGGACGTATGAATCTGTCCCTCCCACTGCAGGCGATGTTCCGAGAGAGTATGGCTGGAAATTTCAAAGGGACTCCCTCAACCACTCTCAGTCGATCCGGCATTCGCCGCCAAGACCCTGACATACCTCACCCCATGAACCCGGGCGCCCCCGTGCTAAGTCTCCTATGGCGAGGGTATTGGTTATCTAATAAATGATTCCTAGGGCTGCGGTACCCGTACCTGCCTCCCAAAGGGAGAGAAAATAGGCGATGCGAATCTAGCGCGATGTTGTCCGAAAATACAGAAATCTTGACGGCAATATCTTGCCACATAAAGTTCACAAATCAATTTTGGCGTGCAGCATCGCATATTTTCCTTGCATGTGCTAGGGATATCGAAAGTGAAAAAAAATATCGATGTATCGATATTTATTAAAATATCAATATCGACGTCGATATATCGAGGAAAAAATATCGATATATCGGTCAAATTTTCAAGAGATTTTGCGTTTTTAAAATTATAGTGTATTCAGCTCAATATTATCAATAGTAATTTTTGTACACAATTTGTTTGTTTTAATGTACAAAAATCTCAATAAAAATTAAGGTATTTTTATCACTATTCATTTTCATTACGTAATAATTACAAAAATATCAAAAACTAAAAAGCTGGCTTGTAACTTGTATGTAAACTGAGAAGCATACAAAGTTTGTATGCGTCTCAGTAACATTCTATTGGCGTATTAATCTGTCAAAGAGGACTTCGTGTTTGGAACAATGTATCGTCAATAATCATAGACAATTGGGATCCAACAAATAGGGGTGGCTTAGAAAAAAATGGCGAAAATAGCATTAATTTCTATGCATGTACCTACACACATGAGATAGTATTGGTGATGGCCAGATGTCATGACCCAACTCACTTACTTTTTTTCGTTCGTTCCTATACGGTTTTGGATTCTAGTGACTTACTTGATTCTAAGTACATAAATGTAAAAAAATATCGTTTTTGATAAAATTTCCGATATTGGATATTTTGTATCGATATATCGGATCAAAATATATCGGCTAAAAATATCGATATATTGAATTAAAAATATCGATATATCGATACTTTTTCAACAAGCCTAGCATGTGCTATTTATTTGCTGACTTAGGTTAAGATGGTTTATATTGCTGTCACTTTTTATTTCAACATTATTTATTTTGAAGAGATGTCTAAATTAGCGGCGTCCATCATTTGTCAACCCTTCGCCTGCGTTCCACTCCTGAAATATGTCACGCGAATATGGCCCATTAATTCGTTTAATGGGATGAACACCAACTGAAACTAAGTCAAAGCCTGCAATATGTTTTCATGAAAAGGACTTTTCAAATCTCCCGCCCGCAACTAATTATTATTAGCGAGATTAAACGTTGGTTTTGAGTTATACTTAGAATCATTTTGATTTATGTTGAAAATTCTATGTTACCTGCCCAAGTAAGGTAAATATAGCATTTGCATAGGTAATTATTTTCGCATGGAAACGTAGACTAAAGTAAACATTGATACGAAGTATAGAAGCTGTTGAAATGTGAAACTATGGACGCATCCCTGAAATTCCATGGATAAACAGGGTAGACCAAACTAGCAAACTGTAAATAATTATTAAGTACATATGAATATGGTATACCTATGAATGGGTGTGGGTGCGTTTACGTATCTAGCGGTTCCACGATACTCAACTATAGAGCATTTCAACACCCCTTTGAAAATTCATTAAGAGTTATGAAAGCAAATATTTAAAATAGCCCATAACCTTACCTAACGTATCCTATTTAACCAACTTTTTTATCATCTCTTTCCAGAGGAAAAAAGGAGGTGATGAAGTTACGCATTGTTGAGTTGTCCGGTCACCGTGTGCACTACTAATATTTCTTCTAAATCTTAAACTTTTTCTTAAATGAAGACAATATTAGCGAAACTCAATCGAAAATCTGGAGACAGAAAAATCAGAAAAAGATATTGGCTCCACTGGGACTCGAACCAAGGACCCTTTGCTTACATGGCAAGTGCTCTACCAACTGAGCTACGGAACTAATTATTATATACTTTGTTGTTAATGTAAACTGTTGGTCTCTCAAATAAATAAAAATAAAAATAAAAAAATAAAATTCGGTCATTTTTAACTGTATCATACTTCCAGTCCCTGCGAGTCACTGGGTTCGAGTCCCAGTGGAGCCAATATCCTTTTCTGATATTTTCGATTGAGTTTCACTAATATTGTCTTCATTTAATTAAATATTATGATTTGAGATTTTACTCACAAAGTTGAAAATTAAACTTTTTCTTTCTTTTATGTGTTTGATGTTTGTCTTTTTATGTTTACTTTTTTGTCTTTCAATGTTTTTATGCATATAATTGGCACTATTCGTTGAATATCTTTCATTTTTTGCTGGAGATCATTGGTTCCGTCTAAACGAATCCCGCACAACGCGCTGAGTAGCGCCTAACTATTAAGAAGAAAAATAAAAAGTGCAGGCTTTCCCATCAATGATCAAGCATTTATTTAATTTACTTGTTGGTTGTCACTCCTTTGCGCGTTTTGCAGGTGTTGTGTGGACGGATACATTAGTCATTGGTTTTGCAACCTAATCATACATTATACAATCTACGCTGTGTTGTCCACCTGTAAATATTCCTAATAAAATAAAATATCATTTAAAAAAAGAGAAAATTTCCATGATTTTCATAGAAAATAATTTCAATTTCTTGCTCATATTAGAAGGAATTAATGAAAAATACTCAATTATCCAAATGAAGATTCAAGAAGAAATAGAGAGAAGACCTAGAGTTAGTTGGACGCCGCATCTCATGGTTTTCTAACTTACTTAAGATCCAGTCGTTGATCACAGTTGTTCCAGACTTAAATTAACAAGATTAATATTGAATTGATGACAGCTTACTAAAATAATAATTCCTATTTTAGCCGCCGTCTTAAATCGTCCGTCAACGTTCACATCGATAAAATAACAAGCGATGCAATGAGAATAGGTACTAGGTTTTATTTTGAGAATAGTTGCAAATTTTAAAAGTATGTTGTCCTAAAACGGGCATTTGCCTAGTTGGACATTTTAAGTTCATTATATTGTATTATGTAATATTTACAAACAAACAATAAATAAATAAATAAATGTTAACATTAAAAAATCTGTATAGCTCGTTAGTACGAAGCAGATTAGAGTACAATT
This sequence comes from Limnephilus marmoratus, assembly GCA_917880885.1. Classification (NCBI taxonomy): domain Eukaryota; kingdom Metazoa; phylum Arthropoda; class Insecta; order Trichoptera; family Limnephilidae; genus Limnephilus; species Limnephilus marmoratus. Next base: position 23,484,697 of record OU862921.1, on the reverse strand, counting down.
CCACCATATGGTCACCATACTACAAAGTCCATTCTCAATCATTAGAAAAGGTACAAACCATATGTACATCAATTTTGAAATGAAAATTCCAATCGAACTAATTAATTATAATAACCAGAAACGCAGAAACCAGACTCCTTAAATTAAGAGATATAAGAGTGTTAATTGATTTGTTATTTTTATACAAAATTATCAATCTTTAGTCGACAGCCCTAATTAATTTGTTGGAACAAATTTGCTTTAATATACCTGCCAGACAAACTCGAATAAAGATATTTTCAAATGTAACAATAACCTCAACACTAACAACTCTATTTATTCACCAATTCCAAAGAATTCATAGCCTTGCGAATAAACATTGCGAATTTATAAATATATTTGGTGTTGACAGTTTTGCAATTTTCAAGAGGCAACTAATCTCGATTTTATACCTACTGCTCATACTATTTCATTTCTTTTAATCTCTGTTATGATGTTCTATACCTTGCGATGATGATTAAAAAATAAAAAAAATACTACATGATATATGTTATGTCTAATTCATATTAATTTCTTATAATTAAATTATAATATGTAAATGAAATCCTCAGCACGGGAGAACCCAGATAGGATATCATTATCCCTACTGTTACTAAGAAATGAAGACAATAAATCATTATTATTATTATTCTTATTTATTCTGTTTTATTGGTTTAGTAACACATAAAGTTAATATTGCGATTATAAATTTCCAAAAAAAAAACAAACAAACAAAAAAGTTAAATAAATAAGATACAGGGTATTAATGCAAAAAAATTTGTCGATAATAATTTTACACAATTATACTACATAATTATGCTATATCGATATAATTTATATTCAACATCTTTGACGTACTTGATGTACGTCAATTATCAAAAAAAACTCTACTAAACTACGTTTTTGGTCAAAAAACCAATTTCAACAAACAAAAACTATCATTGATAGACCAGTTAGATAGGCGTACAAAAAAAACTTCGACGGCAAACACAAACTTTGGACAAAGAAAGACACCACAAATGCCAGGCCATAAACTCGTTTATCAATCTGTAGCTACCTGCGCTGTGAGAAGTACTTACTTAAGAATTCAAATTCAAGCAATTCAAATTCCAATTCTTTTGAACAGCAAGCTGAAACAAATTGTACTGATTATTTTTTTGACTGTCACACTCGATATGTTGATAACATTGTGAAAATTTTAATGGCACATAAAAAACTATCAACCGATGATTCTAGAGCTTTCTTTTAACTGTGTTTACGTAGCACGTTCAATTGCTACATTGGTGACACCGACGTTCACATTAGTGACCACGAAGTTTACATTTGTGAATCCGACAGTGAACACGACGCGTGCAAGTACGTCTACCGCGAGCACGTCGCGCACGAAATAAACTCTTCGGTGATAAATTTCGCGCACCAATCATCATCATCATGTCCCTCACGAGCGGTACATCCGAGGAAATGGGTAAACCCATCAATCAGCCACTACTAACACGGATGGAGCGGTTGATGCAGCCTCTCCAACAAGAGCTCGCTACTTTGAGGCGCGAAGTTTCGACACTACGCTCTGGCCAGCATAGGAGGAGCGCCACCCCGCATCGTTGGAGCAATCGTTCCCGCAGTCGGTCCAGAGGTCGTCAGCCCGAGGGAACATGCTGGTACCACTGGAAGTATGGGACGAAGGCAAGCAAGTGCACCAAACCCTGCAACTTCCAGCAGGAAAACGCGCGGGGCCCAAACTGATGGCGACCAGCACCAGCCCCAACCAAGTCAGTCGTCTTTTTGTTACCGACAGGGTAACCCGTACCCAATTTCTTATAGACACCGGCGCAGATCTCTGCGTTTTCCCACGACGACTTGTCCAGGGACGCCCCACTAAAGCGACATACGAACTGGCAGGAGCAAATGGCAGCACAATCGCTACTTATGGCAGCCTAACGCTCAACCTGGATCTGGGATTGCGACGCGACTTTACTTGGAGCTTCGTCATTGCAGACGTCTCCAGGCCAATCATCGGGGCAGACTTTCTCGCCAAGTACGAGCTACTGGTGGATGTCCGAAATAAACGGCTGCTGGACCAGGTGACGAATTTGACCATCACGGGAAAACGAAGCGACAACAAGATCGCTTCCATTAAGACGGTCACAGGAACGTCCCCGTATCATAAGCTTCTTCAACAGTTTCCTGACATCACTCGCCCTGACGGCGCCAGGAGGGAAGTTCGTCACGCAACACTGCACCATATTAACACCACGCCAGGACCTCCAACAGTCGAACGCCCACGACGCCTTGCTCCTGATAAGTTAAAACGCGCCAAGAAGGAGTTCGAGGCCATGGTCCGTCTCGGAATCGCTCGACCTTCCGAGAGCTCTTGGGCATCTCCCTTGCACATGGTACCCAAGAAGGATGACCAGTGGAGACCATGTGGCGATTATAGAAGATTGAACGCCAGAACTATTCCGGACAGATACCCCGTACGCCACATCTAAGATTTTGCACAGGCACTGAGCGGCACCAAGATCTTCTCAACGATTGATCTGGTGCGGGCATATAATCAAATCCCTGTGGCTCCCGAGGACATTCCGAAAACAGCAATCACTACGCCATTCGGACTCTTCGAATTTCCTGTGATGTCTTTCGGCCTCCGCAACGCAGCCCAGACCTTCCAACGCTTCATGGACGAGGTTACCAGAGGCTTAGATTTCTGTTACGCCTACATAGACGACATCCTTATTGCCTCAACGTCAGAGGAAGAGCACCTAGCCCACCTCAAGATATTATTCCAGCGCCTGCAGGAATATGGTGTTGTCATCAACACCGCCAAATGCCATTTCGGCCTGACTAAGGTCAAATTCCTAGGATACTCGGTGTCCGACGCTGGCACTTCACCCCTCCCAGATAAAGTGGAGGCCATCAACAACTACAGCCAACCAGCTTCCATCAAGGATCTCCGCCGTTTCCTGGGAGCAATAAATTTTTACAGAAGATTCATTCCCAACGCCGCGAGGACACAAGCTCCACTCAATGACCTCCTAAAAGGGAACCAAAAAGGCAAACAACTCGTGTCTTGGACTGCCGAAACAGTAGAAGCTTTCAGCAAGTGCAAGGAAGCTCTGGCCCAGGCAACCCTGCTCGTTCACCCGAAGTGCGACGCCCCACTCTCTATCGTCAGCGACGCGTCTGATACTACAGCCGGTGCCACACTCCACCAATTCGTCGCAGGTCACTGGGAGCCTCTAGCATTCTTTTCGAAGAAGTTTTTGGCAGCTGAAAAGAAATATGGCGCATACGACAGAGAACTACTAGCCATCTATCTCGCTGTGAAATACTTTCGCCACATGGTGGAAGGCAGGTCGTTCACCATATTTACAGACCATAAGCCTATCACGTTCGCCTTCCAACAAAAAGCAGACAAATGCTCACCAAGGCAATTCCGCCATCTGGACTATATCAGCCAGTTCACAACTGACATCCGACACGTCTCCGGAAAAGACAACATCGTCGCGGATGCTCTCTCCAGGGTCGAGACGATAAATACTCCTCTGGACTATGCAGCGCTGGCAGCTGACCAGATGTGCGACCCTGAACTGGAACAACACTTGCAAGGAAGTTCTAGCCTACAACTTAAAAAGATTAATATTCCGGGTACTGACGCGCATCTCTACTGTGACGTCTCAACTACCATAGCCAGACCCTTCGTCACGAAGAAGTTCAGACCTGCGGCATTCAATGCGGTCCATCAGCTGGCTCACCCTGGAATTAAGGCCACGGTTAAGCTCATAACTCAACGTTATGTCTGGCCGGCCATTAAAGCTGAGACTATTAAGCTCGCACGCAATTGCCTTCAATGCCAACGAAGCAAGATTACACGGCACGTGTCAGCACCCCTGGGAGCCTTTCCCAGACCCTCCGCTAGATTCGAGCACGTCCACATCGACATAATCGTCATGCCTTCTTCAGAAGGATGCCGATACTGTCTCACGTGCGTAGACAGATTCACGAGATGGCCAGAGGCATTCCCGATCCCAGACCAAGAGGCTGAAACAGTGGCGCGTGCTTTCTACAAGGGCTGGATAACAAGATTCGGCACTCCACTCCGCATTACTACGGACCAAGGGAGACAATTTGAGTCGAGGTTGTTCAGGCAGTTGAATTTCCTGGCAGGCACGACGCAAATCCATACAACTGCATACCACCCCGCAGCAAATGGCATGGTGGAACGATTTCATCGTCAACTGAAAGCAGCGATCAAGTGCCATCAGAATAACCGTTGAACGGAAACACTTCCCACCGTACTCATGGGAATCAGAGCAGCTTGGAGAGATGACCTCGCGACAACCTCAGCCGAGCTAGTATACGGCGAGCCGCTCCGCTCACCCGGCGAATTTCTATGTACAGCACGACCTAATGTTAACGACGACACCGGAAGCTTCCTCAAGGAACTACGGAAACATTTCAACGAGCTGAGACCAGTTGAAGGTACCCGCCATGGTTATGGACATCGTTTCGTCTTCAAAAATCTTCCCACAGCTTCTCACGTCTTTCTGAGGGACGACACAGTCAAGAGCCCGCTTCAACAACCCTACAGTGGCCCTCATAAAGTCGTTCGTCGGCACGAACGAACATATACCATACTGGTAAAAGGGAAGGAAATCACCGTGAGCATCGACCGCCTCAAACCAGCATACGTTGCTCAAGATCTTGAGAGTTTCACATCACACTCGCAAACCGCATCAGAGTCACCAGCCGCCACATCACAACCAACCCTTCCGTTGTTCGATGGCAGTAAGGATCGGACACACACAACCACTCGTTCTGGAAGGCGGGTTCGATTTCCCGATCACCTCGGTATCTGACTATTCCTCTTACCACCGCAGCCATGTCTGCGTTGTCTGGGGAGGGAGTACTGTAGCTACCTGCGCTGTGAGAAGTACTTACTTAAGAATTCAAATTCAAGCAATTCAAATTCCAATTCTTTTGAACAGCAAGCTGAAACAAATTGTACTGATTATTTTTTTGACTGTCACACTCGATATGTTGATAACATTGTGAAAATTTTAATGGCACATAAAAAACTATCAACCGATGATTCTAGAGCTTTCTTTTAACTGTGTTTACGTAGCACGTTCAATTGCTACAAATCTTTCACTCGACACAAAAAATAAGGAAAGAAAAATTCAGATTCAAAATTAAATGATGGATTATAGAACAAAAACGGAAATTTTTTCATAAGAAGCAATTACTTTGTGGTTAGACATTATATTATAAAAATAAATAAAACACTTTGTATTTAACCACGAATTTATTATATTACATATCGACCGGTTTCGCTTACATCAAGCTTCTTCAGGATATAAATAATAATAACAGTTATTATTACTTATATCCTGAAGAAGCTTGATGTAAGCGAAACGGGTCGATATGTAATATAATAAATTCGTGGTTAAATACAAAGTGTTTTATTTATTTTTATAAAAACGGTAATGTTTAAAAAAAATTATAATGCAAAAGAATAAAACATTCTCAAATAATTTAAAATTCCATTATAATATTCACATCATTTTACATACAATTAGTTTAAAAATTTAAAAAATAATAATAATTACTTACGGTTTCAGAAAAAAATATCCTGCTATTCCTTAGCTGAACCATTTACACATGTCAGTATTTTAATATTTCTGATGCGAATACTGACTCATCTAATGGCAAATACTGACGTATTGACAACAATACTGATATCAGTATACTGAGATCGTGTAATGGCATACTGACGGCTGTTGTCAGTATGCTGATCAGTAAATACTGACACATGTAATAAATAATACGATAAATGTGTAAAGTGTTTGCTTTCTAGAATAATTTTTGTAAGTAATTCAATTTATATCTTTAACAGAGTTTTTGTAATTTTATGTATTTTGTATCGTAACTGAGTTTGTAACTGTATTCAAGTATTTGAAAACAAGTAAGCGTGAACATCTGAAAAAAAACAGTAAAAATAAATAAACATGAGTCACAAATAACAGCATAATTGAAAGAAATCATATCATGTCGGTTTCCCATTTCAATTTTTATTCTGTAATTTTAATTCTGTTTGCAAATTTGGTTATTTGTTTATTGCGAAGTTTCATTCTGCAAACGGGTCGTAAATAATACTCTATAATAATTCTGTGTTAGAATTTAAAATAACTCCCTGAAATATGAACTTCGCCTGTTACTTAGAGTTCTTAATCTTGTGGCTAATATGGTAAAGTAATTTTCTGTAGTGCTGGCTCTATTTTGTAGGATAATTTATATTCTTATTATTCACAGGGTCGCAGTAAGTTGGAAAAATATTTTATACTGGAAGAAAATATAAAATTTGGATCAATGTATATATACCTGCATAATACTAGGGCCAGTCAATAAGTAATGCCTCCCATTTTTTCCCCTTTAATTTTCAAGTAATAAAAAATGCTATTACATGGGTCGAAAACCACACTATTGACGATTAATTTGTTATTTTTCAATATTAACTCCGTCCGTTTCCACAGCTTTGATAAATCTTTTAACAAGGGCATGTATCACAGTGTTGTAAAAATCACGGTCATATCCAGAACACCATCGCCATAACTTTCCCCGCCGATCACACAGTTTTGAAATTTTTTTGTCCTTGGTGAGTTTATGTGATGCCATTTCATTAACTGCCTCATTGATTCAGGTTTCAAAATGAACCCATTTTTCTTCTCCGGTCACAATTTTTTCCAGAAACTAAGAGCTGCACGTGTTTTGAGGCCATTGTTTTTCTTGTTTCTTTATTCTGGCCGGTTAAGTTTCTTAGTACCCACCTTGCAAAAGTTTTATTGAAAAATCAGTTGTCGACTAATCATCACCCTGCCTTTACTGAGGGAGGAAATGCGACATCTGTAATTATTTGGGGTCACCACGGATGAGTGCAGTCACTGGAATCAACGGCCTGTGCCGCTCCGCTTTTCCTCAGCCAGCGGTGTTTGTCCTTCAGCTTGGTTACAGTAACTAACCCATCATCTAGCAGTGCTGACGTCCACTGTTGCATCACGGTACACATTTTTCAATCTTTCATGAATTATAAAATAAGGTTTGAGGAATAACACCAAATTCAAAATTTTCTCTTGACTAACTTTATTTAAGTAGAAAAAAATAGGAGGCATTACGTATTAACTGACCCTCGTACATGATATCTGGTTAAAATTGTTATTAATTTGGCTATACTCTTGTGTATAGTAACATCAAATTTACTATGCATTACTCTGTATCCACTTTCATCGTACCAACTTATTTCTGTTTTTTTCGTGTTATTAAATACACTTTTTAAATCGTTTGTACAACTTTCACGACATTAAAAATACATACTTAAATTGTACCTTCTAATTACTTAGGTATATTTTTCGCCCTCCGTTTATTATATTATGTATTGTACACCTTTTAATATTTTCTTTTGTACAACTTACCTATTAGAATCTTTATATGTGTGAATAAATAAATAAGTAAATAAAGAACGCACTTAATTATTGTGATTCTATTTATTATTATCTTGTTTTATTAAAATATATTTGTTTTATAGCCCATGAGAATAATTTTAAAGACATTGTTAATATAATCTAAATGTAGAAGAAGATAAATACTCCTAAAAACTCTCTAATATCTAGTGTCCTTTAAACTCAATTTCTATAATATCTGATCGAATTATGCAGGTATTGGAAGGTAAAGTTATGTACGGTAAATTATTTTTACATATTTCTTTCCATATTAAAATTATTTTTACCATCAATACTCTTTTAATGATTGCATGCAATATTCAAAACTTTAGGAAGCTTTCATTCAACAGTGGAATGTTTATATATGCAACTACTACAACAAAAATAAGTTAACTATGATACTAAATTTACATAGCGCCTTTTTTGTAAAATGCATCCTCAATTAATAAATTCCATTATTGCTAAATCAATCTTGTCTTATTGTATGTTTGTTTTTAAATAAATTGGTATTCTTGCAAGAATACATGTGAGAAGAAATTATGTAACTTCAGCGCAAATACATGAAAAATCACGGAATTTTCTGAATTCTTGTTAAATCAGTCATTTCAAGCCAAATTTGAAAATGACCTAAACACTTTCTGTTAAAACTACTCACACACAGCTCAAATTTTTGAAAATTGAAACTTAAATTCGTTGCAAATTTGATTTCACCTAACCAGAGTAGCGCAGGACGAACAGAAAACAGAAATTAGTATTTTAGATGATATTAAAACAATGAAAATGAGATTAAAACAATGCAGTGTGGAAAAAAAATCATTCATCTGAGTGAATTCACCCCTGTTTATTCGCGCAGCCTGAAAATATTGTAAGCGTTCTCTCAAAATTACACCCAGTTTAGCGCAAGTGTCGCCTTTTTGCTGGAGCAGTGTGGTGTCTGAGAGGGCCCATAGAGCGCGAGATAACACACAGCTTTCATTAGAGAGGCTAATGTGTGGGATCAACGGGGAACACGTGAGCCGTACATCGTGAACTTTACTGGATGCAGGGCCAACTATGATTAGATTGGTGAGAGGATGGCGAAGAAAGGAGTGTCAGGAGAATATTACACTGTGACGTGTAAGTTACGGCATTGATAAACACTTACAGCCTTACTAAAAAACCCAGTGAAAATTTTATTCAATTGAAAAACAGCCGCGGATGTGAAAACATTACTAATTAAAAAATTGTTCATGGAAAAAAATACACATTGTTTACACGGCCTGAGGGGGTAGTTTATTTCTGTTTTATCAATGATCTTTGAACGAAATTTGAAATTTTTGCAAAGTATTTTGAATGCTCTATATATTTCTTATTTTTTAAGGTGTCGTAAAAACAAATACCATTTATGAAAACTAGATAAAATTACCTTTTAGATTTGTATAATTGAAGTACACTTTAGTTTTTAAAAACTGCCATATATTAAGATTCAAACGTGAAAAAAAATGGACTTTTTTTTTACCAAAACATATTTGATGAAAGTGTACAGAAATTTATAAAAAAAAAACAAAATTAAAAAAAATCTGACCTTTTATATAATGAATTTAGAACGAAACTGCCACCTCACTTTTTCCTCGTGCATAAAATAAAAAAATAATAAAAAATTTCAAAGTTTTTTTATTGCCAAAAAACTAACCTAAAAAAATAATACCGATTTTTATAACAGATTTCTTGCAACTTTAAAACGTTAATTTCATTGATACGTTTAGGTACACATGTATTAGATATTAATATTTAAAAAAAACACCACTTTTATGAAATTCACATAAAATAAAATACTTTAGATGTTAATTTTGAATTTTCATGTTTCACATAAAATACTTATCGACATTTCAATTTTCAAAGTATGATTATGGTTATTATAACTTGACTAAAACTTATTAAAAACCACAAAAAACACGGTAAATATATCAATTATGCTAATGTAATAGTGAATTAGTCATATTAATAGATATTACGATCATATTTGTGTAATATTTCACACACACCCGCGAAGTGAGTTTTTTTTGGCGGTTTTAACGCGAATGACGAATGCGAAGGCGCTGCCATCTAGCAGTTCTGTAGGAAAACAAACAATTAAATTATGTCCAGTATGAAAAATTACATTGTTGCCAAACTTATAAAATTCATTTTAAGAAAAAACCTTATTAGTAATGTTATCTTGTTTTAGTGTATTTTTGTTTTATTCATGTTGCTGCAGCAACGCGGGTAATCGGGCGTGTTGTGGTTTTTTTTAGTAAGACTGTTAACATTTAAACAGCATATTTTACAAAATATTAAAGATAAAATCACCCTCTTAGTAAGCATATTTAGTCGGTTATTGTATATGTTATCAAATACATTTCTGTACCTGGTTAGGCATTACAATATGTTCTTTTTTGTTCGAAGAAAAATGATTAATATAATTATATTGAAAAATTGGTGATTCGGCGGTCTTTTTGGATTTTCAGAGACACTGAAAGGTATGGTTCGAAAAAACTGCTAAATTATCATGACCGACCACAATGAGATGTTTGGAGAAAAAGTGCAGTTAAAATATATTTATTTAAAAATATTATTGTGGCATGTGCAAATAACTATCACATCCAGAGGATGCCGTGTGGAGGGTCTTTTTAAGGAAAGAAAGGATAGGAAGTTCTGGGAAGGAAAAAGGTAAGAGGGGTGGGTAGTAATTTGGTAGTCAGTGTTTCCAGGAGTGACAGACGTATTAATCCATCCCTCCAACTGCGGTGCAGGCGATGGGTCGAGAGAGTACGGCTGGAAAGGTCAAAAAGCCTCCCTCAACCAGTCTCGCTATATCCGGTCCGCCACGCAGCAAGTGGGCAGACGCATCCGCCGCCAAGACCCTCGCCCCATGAACCCGGGCACCCCTGCTAAGTCACCAAACGTAGCGAACCACTTGGGGTGACCTATGGCAGAGGTGTTGGTTATCCAATAAGTACTTCCCGGGGCGGCGGTAACCGTACCCGAATTGAAATACCACTGTATTATTATCGTCATGTGTCAAAAACAACGTTTTCTTTGTCAGGATAAGAGATTAATATTTATGTATAATTTATTTATCTCTCATCCTGACAAAAAAAAACATTGTTTTTGAAACATCTAGATAATGTTAATAATGTAGTGGTGTATACAAAGTTATTTGTTTTCATTAAATTAATAATGATGGTACAAAGTGTATTTGCGAAGTTTGAAGAAACAATAATTTTTCTTTTAAAAAAATCTCTACCGAACTATTAAAACGGCCACCGTCTTGAAAAGGAAACGACACGAACAAAAAAAATACGGGCAGAAGAACTGCAAGACGGTCGAGTTTAAACAGGACTTCGCTAGGTAGACTTCTTATTTCAGACAAAATTAGATATTGTATAGTCATACGTAATAGGTACTACTACCATCTACATTATATATATATATCTACATTATATTCAGTAACATTGTACTGCGTACGCTCAAATTATAAATTAAAAGATATTTACAGTGAAATGTGCCTCCGGCAGTCAACAGTGAAGTGTTGATATCCATCACGTTTGTGTAGCAGTTAGACAAAGAACTGGGGAAGGAAAAAGAAAGGAGTCTGGTTGCGCTAGAAATTAGATTCTAGATACGTAATTGTTGTGAAACCATTTGCAACCGTTGCACAAATGGGGATATCCGGAGATGATATGATGCTGCTTGCTTGGCCAAGGTAAGCTTTATGGATGACTGGACAACTCAACAAAGTGTTATTAACTTACTCATAAATAAATAAAACTTGGTTAAATAGGTTACGTTATGTTAAGTTGGGGTCTTTTTTTAATAACCTTTAGTGACTTTTTAAAGGGGTGTTGAACTGCTTCTTTATTGAGTTGTTGTGTAACCGCTTTCTGGAAAATTTATACAGAAAGTGTCAGGATGAAGTGAAATTTGAGTCAGGATATTTAACAGTTAATGGATAACCAACACCACCGCCATAGGTCTTCCTAAGTGGTTCGCTACTTTTGGTGACTTAAGCAGGGGTGCCCAGATTCATGGGGTGAGGTTTGTCAGGAGAGACTGGTTGAGGGAGACTTTGTGACCTTGCAAGCCAAACTCTTTTGGAACATCGCCTTGCACTGCAGAAGGAGGGATGAATTCATACGTCCGTCACTCCTGGACTCACTGACCCCCAAATTCCTACCCATCTTTCATACCTTATTTTTTTTTTGTTTTTTACATGAGCTCCACACAGGAGGCCCTGAGGAAAATAATTTCCCTCAGGGCCTATGTCATCTTTGGGGATGCTGTATGGAGGTTTTTTTTAAGAAAAGGAAGGAGAGGAAGGAAAAGGGTTTAAGGGGTGGGTAGGAATTTGGGGTTCAAGTGTGTCCTAGTCATCCGCCTCCAAGACCTAGACAAACCTCACCCCATGAACCCGGCACCCCTGCTAAATCACCAAACGTAGCGAACCACTTGGGGTGACCTATGACAGAGGTGTTGGTTATCCAATAAAGGTTCCCGGGAATCCTTCCCAGATACTTTCTCTCATTCCTTTCCTTTAAAAGGGCTTCCACACAGTGTGCCCAAAGGTGACACAGACCTTAGGGAAAATATTTTCCTCAGGCCCTCCTTGTGTTAAAAAAAATACTGAATACTGTATTTATAATTACTTCATATTATTAATACTATTAAATTTGAATATGTAAGTGAAATTGACAGCACGGGATATCCCAGTAAGGATCTACTTCTTAAAAGAAAAATAAGATAATGAAACGTTTATTATTATTAAATAGTCAAGATAACAAAAGTTATATAAGATGATTTTGGAATGCGATTAAAGCAAAAAGCATGCATTACATTTCATTCACTCTATTAACCCCAGCTGAAACTGTCAGAATGTTTTTTTTTTATTCCAGTTAAAAGAAAATTACATTTTCACTCATTTAACTAGAAATATTTACACACATTAAGATAAATAAATATTTCAATACAGCGCTATTCTATTTCATTATTTTGTATATCAAGAATAAATGTAAATATATTTTTTTTAAATTTACCCAGAGTTTTTTCGTTTTTAATGTCATTTGGGAGGCAAATATATAAGTTGCCCCCCTCGTAACCAATGGATTGTTTACCATAGTTAGTGTGGATGGTGTTTAAATGTATGTTATCGCGTTGTCGTGTAAAGTGTTCAGGTACTTGGTACGTTTTAATGAATTCTGTGTTTGTGTGTACGAGATTATTTTGTATTTTGTACATAAGGAGACATGTATTGTATTCATATAGTTTTATTAATGTTAATAGTTTTGTTTCCATATATAATTTTTTGTGGATGTTCTGGGCTTGCAATTAAATAGTTTTTTGATTACCTTGTTTTGTATTATCTGTAATTCATGTATGTGTGTTTCACGTGCGTTTCCCCAGATTTCAATCAAATAATTTAAATGTGAGTGTACGAGACTATAATATAAACCTATTTTTAATTTATTTGGCAACAGATATGATATCCGGCTAAATACGCTAATTAAGGGGATGATTTTATCTTTAACATCTTGTGTTGTGTTGTTTAAAAGTCAAATGCTGATCAATGCACAGCCCAAGATATTTTTTCCTGGATCAGGATTTGCAGGTCGTTGTTTTCAATTTTTAAGGGTACAATACGCTTACAATACGCTTCCAGGAACTTAACTTCCTAACTCGTTCAACAAAACACAACCCTGATTTTTAGTTAGTCGTTGGCAAATTTACATTGTTTATGCACTTTTTATCTCGCTGTAAATTAATATTAGCACCTTTAGCATCTGACATGGAGCACATAAAACAAAATGTCGTAAATAGTATCCCAGAAGCAAGCTACTCGTATATTGCAATCATGAAAGATCTAAAGTTGAAGCTGTAGTGCTGTCTTAATGACTCGCTACAATGGAGAGCTTTCTCTTTACTAAAATATTAATATACAAAAATGAGTATTTCTTTGTTTGTCTCTTTTGCGTTCCTAAACAATTCCTAATAAACTTGAGAGAGGGGTATGGGTACCGCCGCCCCGGGAACCATTTATTGGATAACCAATACCTCTGACATAGGTCAACCCAAGTGGTTCGCTACGTTTGATGGCTTAGTAAGGGTGCCCGGATTCATGGGATGAGGTTAGTCCGGTTCTTGACGGCAGATGCATCTCCCCGCCAGCTGCATGGCAGGCTGGATAGGCATAGAGTGGTTGAGGGAGTTCTTTTGACTTCTCCAGCCGTACTCTCTCGGAACATCGCCTTGCACCGCAGTGAGAGGGATGGAATTATACATCCGTCACTCCTGGACAGTACACCGACCCCCAGATTCCTACCCACCCCTAATGCCCTTTTCCTTAAAAAATATAAATAAATAATAATAAAAAATATACGTATACATAACCTTAACCTTGTATTAGTTTACGTATGAATATGTCGTAAAAACTCTTCTTCTTAAGTCGATTCCGCATTGCTGAGGATCGTGCCCCTACTCCAATTTTCACGGTGGACTTCTCCACTCCTCGCGGTTCTGCGCTGCGCGGAGGGCTGCGGACACCGATGTACCGGAACTCAGAGATACTTGGTCACGCCAGCGTGACTATGAGTTTCTCCAAGTTGGAGTCTCCAAAGTATCCTAAAATACGTCGCAGACAGATAATAGAAAGCCTATTGTGGAATATTAGCTCTTCCAGAATGGACACATTTGTGCATCTAACTGACCATGGAATTCTGAACACTTTTCTCCAGCACCACCATCCGCCTTTTCGCTGGCTCTAAGTGTCCATGTTTCCATACCGTATAGAAAGATAGGGAAAATCAACGCCCGGACGAGTTTCATCTAATGTTGGTCTTCGTTATGCCTCTGTCACTCCATGATTTTGCATTGGACTCATGGCGTAAACAAACCCAATAAATAATAAAAAATATGACAACCAAAATATATTGACAATTTATTGAATTTATACACTTCATGCATACACTTCAAACGTCAGGTGATAATTGCTGATATATTCAAGGGAGATATTTTTTTGAAATATACATAGCGCCCTTGAGGTGATTTTTCACAAAAACGGCGATATACAAAGTATCCAATTATTATTATTATTATTATACATATAACAGATTTACATAAGGAAAATATATGGTTCTTAAAAATAATTACAAATAAAGTAATTTCTTGTTAATGAATCTACCCAATTTAAAAGAGAAAATCATTTCTCTTGTTTAAATTAGGGAGTCGTGGCATTACAGAAAAAGATAAAGAAATAAGATATACTTATTTTTTTTTAAATTAAGAAACAAATAAACTTATGAATGATAACAAATATTGATAAAGAAATATACTAACGTAGCAGTTACTAAATTAGATATACATGTAGTATTGAATTTTAAAGTAATTATAATGAAACAAATAAACTTATGAATGATAACAAATATTGGTAAAGAAATATACTAACGTAGCAGTTACTAAATTAGATATACATGTAGTATAGATATTTTAAAGTAATAATATTCAATAGATGTAGTAAAAATCAAAATAATAATATTGCATTTCTCTTAATAGGTAGGTGATAGTTAGTAAGTACATATAGTTGATTTTAACAATTGGATGAGCTGATAATATTGCAAGAGTAGGTACATAATGTTATTTTACGACAATAATCGCTTCATTTCAGTTCAAATGCTGATGAAATATTTTAAGAGGGTATGTGAAATCTATAAGAGTACATTACATTACCTTTACATTCTAAAATGCAATTTAAACCAACACTTTGTGGAATCCTACAAATTATTGTAACATGGGTATAATATATTTAACGATTTGATTTGTTATTGTAATGTTTATATTATATTTTGTTATATGCGTAACAGACGTATCAGCGTCTTCACAAGACTGTAAAAAAGTACCGGGTTTTTAGTGCACGTTCAGGATGATGATAATGATAAAATAATAAAAACTGACCTCCCAGTACCCAGTGCCTGATGTGTGAAGGACACTGGATGTGCCTAATCTTCTGCCTGATCCTGGCGCCTGGCGGTTGCCTGAAGTAGGGCCGGCTTTTCTTGAAGAGGTTGGCACCAGGACTGAAGACAGGCAGAGGTCGGCGGGGAGGCAGCTTGTTGTCGAAAATCTCTGAAGAATAAAAACACGAGTTGTCAAGTAGAGATGAACTGATTTAATATAAAATATGTGTCTCCTTTTATACCCAAATCTCCACGAAATTTGGGTCACGTGGTACAGAAATGGGGTGGGAGGTTTGACCTTGCCCGATACTATAAATAGAGCGGCGTTTCTGTCACACCTTATTTTGTCGGTGTCGCCCACGAAAGTGGTCGCTTAAAATTGAGAATTAGAAATAATTCTAATGGGTAAAATTGTTATATACAGGTACATGTCTTAATTCTAACATATTTATACAGGTATGTTTTATCCGTAGATTTTTGTTTTGGTGAGTTTATACTGATTTTTAGGCAAGTTTACAATTTGGTGATAGGTATTTACTGTTTGGCTAATTGTGGGAAGTTAAAACAAGAATCTAGTATTTTTCCCAGGTCCCTCGCAAGACTAGCTACTGAAACCTGTTTGTTTCATCGTCAAAAAAATGGGAAAAACGGATTCTGGCAAGAAATTTTGAAGTCTTTTTTCTGGGCAAAAAACGCCCTAGCATTGTGAGTTTAAGGGTCAGAAATTCAAACTTTCTTTCCGGATGCCCTGCAGGACTCTGGAATGAAATATATTTATTTCATTGTCCTGCGGGGTGTGTAAGTTACATTAATTGAAAAATTATATATTTTTAGGTCGACTTCCCTGTGGGGGCTAAATATTTGTCCGTTTCCCTGTGGGGGCTAAATATTTGTCCGCTTCCCTGTGGGGGCTAAATATTTGTCCTCTTCCTTGTGGGGGCTAAATATTTGTCCGCTTCCCTGTGGGGGCTAAATATTTGAAATAATAGAATAACAAGTATATAATGATAAGAGTTTAAAATGTCTCCCGGTGGCAACCTTAGCACGCAAGCATTTATTTGTTGCACCGGGGCATTGTACATAATAAAAAAGATAATAAATGAAAATTAAAATATTTCGGCGAAAGATCGTCGCTGGCGGCACGGTACTAACGAGCTTAGTGGCCAGAAATTTCGGAAAAAATTTCAAAGAAATGACCACTAAATGTAGAGGATGCCACCAGCGATGACTTTCCTGAAAAAACAAACGAGGGTACGTAACACGTCGGTTACACTATGTTATTGTTAAATATTACATTGTTTAAAATATTTCACGGTTTTCCACAAGATTATACAAGTGGTTTTTTTTTTTTTTTAAACTACTTGTATATTCTTAAAAGTGTTTTCACTTTTATAACTTTTGGTATAAATTCTATGTATGTGTAATCCTCGATATTTTAAAAATTATTTTCTAATCTATGTAAAAGCCCCTACGGGCGTATAACAACAATAAATTAATTTTAAATTTATTTTTTGTTAATTTTTGATGGAGTTAAATGATTAATTTTGAAATAAAGTACATAATATAGACTTGATTAATTTTTACTAATCGGTACATTGTAATCAAAAAATAAACGTAGAAATTCGTTATATGGAATTAAAACTTATAATTAGTGTTTGGTTGATCTAGCAGTTGTTTTATTTGTGATTTAAAGGCTTTATAATTTTCTTCGGATTTGATTTTATATGGGAGGGCACTAAAAAATTTTATGCCTTGATAAGAATAATGTTGTTGAAAAGCACTCGTTTTAAATTTAGGGATTTCTAGGTTACCACGTGATCTTGATCGGTTACTTATTTTTGTGATTGTTGTTGTAGTTTTAAAATGATCTTTGTGGGTTTGTAACAGTGTGTTCTTTTTGAAAATTTTATTTCAACTGAGAACCCTAAAAGAGTTAAATAGTTGTATTGTTGGAAATAAAGATGGTTTTCGTGTGATGACTTTTAGAATCAACCTCTGTACCCTTTCTAAAGGCTGGAGGTTAGTTTTGAAAGTTCCCCCCACCCGATTTTATGAAACATGAACCATTGGAAGAATGACAGCCTGCAGACCATTCGATAAAAAATTACAAAACGTGATTGCTATTTGCGGAATCGGTTGTGTAATTACTATGTTATCTGCAGTGTGTTTATTTATTAATTTATTTATTGAATTTTTTTACATGTTACAATTTTTTTTAGTTCTCTCGACTACCATACTAGACCACACAGTCTACCACACCAGTACCATGGTAGTAGTACAGTAAGAGTAAGACACACAGATATGGAAATATAAGAGACACGCTATGATGGCCTCCCGACCGTCGGCGGAAAAAGAAAAGAATTAGTTCATTTAGTTGAATTTTGAAGGTGTGCAGTAGTATTGGTTAACAATATCGGAGACGCTAGGAAACAGTCCCACCCAGTAAAAAACGCGGATAGCACATCTCTTATATTTCAATATCTTTGGTAAGACAGCAACAACAGGAGATGTAATAATAATTTAAGAAATAAGGACGAAATAAAATAGAAAAAAAAACAAAAACAATCAACTTACTTAACCCACTTAATGTCAAAAAAAACTTTTTCCTATCGAAGATGTATGAAATTCCTATAGAAAATGAAAACGAATGAAGTCTTTTTTTATACCTAATAAAACAAATATTTTATTATAGTATACTAAAATATGCACAATTAAATATATTTATTACAAATTAAAAATTCATCATCATTTAGAACAGATCTATTGCCAATTTTGGCGAGATTAGAAGCAAATATGCCGCACACAGTTTTTACGGCCGGGTGGAAAGAGCCGACACGGCTGGCCGAATGAAGCGTCGGCGTCGTCCTGTCTTGCCACGCAAGGGTCGGTTTTACCCCTCAAGGCGCGCTAAAAATAATACCTCTATGGGCATTACACTTATTTATTTATGCGTATGGTATCCCTACTATGCAAGAAAACATCTCTGGATTGCTTCGACGATGACCGAGCGATCATTCCGCTTTTAGTACTCGATCCGGTCGGCCACCCGCGTTATTTTACCTCTCTGCCCGTTTCATGCGCGAACACGAAATTTTGTAAATATTAATCTCAATAAATGTTAATCTTTCGAACATGAAAAAGTGTTATTAATCATCATCCAATATAATTTCTGAACACCTGATCGCGGCCTGGAAGTACCGCAATCCTCAGGAGCCTGTCTACCTCTTTATGGTAAAGTATTGGTACTGCCTCGTCTGATGTGGAGACGGAGCACCAGGACCAACACTTTCCACCAACTCCTCAACCCTTCCAACAACACTTCCAACACCTCAAACAAAAATATTAAAGATTTCAAACTCCTATAGTGGAGTATGAAAGACTCCAGATACTAATATCTACAGCCTGTATGTCGGACGAATATCTACAGCTCATATGTTGAACTAATATCTACGAACTTCAGAGTGTTGACTAATATCTACAGAGCTAAGGTCGAACGAATATCTATGACCTATGACTGTCCCAGTGTTGACTAATATCTACAGAGCGTAGGTTGGACTAATCAGCTAAATGTGTCCAATAGTCCGATATTAGGGATTTTTACATACATACTTACATAAATTAAGTTTTTTAAACTGCATACGCAATATTACGTTATTCCAATATAGTATACATAATTGCAAATCCAACCTCTGCCAGTGCTGTAGATATTCGTCAACACTTTGGTTCTCATGGATATTAGTCAGCAGTTTGAGCTGTAGATATTCGTCAACGCTTTGGTTCTCATAGGTATTAGTCAACAGTTTGAGTTGTAGATATTCGTCAACACTTTGGTTCTCATAGATATTAGTTCGATTTTTTCAGTTTTTGGAATTCCTGTAGATATTAGTAGACGCCTCCGTATGAAATTTGAATTAAAATTAAAATAATTGAGTGAAAATAAAACGTTCTGATATTTCACAACTTTTGGAATGAAAATTGAAGAAAACCGATTAAATTTGTTATTTTTTTTACATTAGCTCCACACAGAAGGCCCCTACGTCGTCTTTGGGGATGCTGTGTGGATGAACTTTCTAGGAAAAGAAGGAGAGGGAGTTCTGGGAAGGAAAATAATATTGGGGGTGGGTAGGAATCTGGGGGTCAGTGTGTCCAGGAGTGACGGACGTATGAATCCCACAGCGGTGCAAGGCGATGTTCCGAGAGAATACGGCTGGAGAAGTCAACAGGACTCCCTCAACCATTCTTTCCCGATCCGGCCTGCCATGCAGCTGGTGGGCAGATGCGTCCTTCACCAAGACACGGACAAACCTCACCCCATGATCCCGTTCGTTAAATTTATAAAATAAAAATGAAGATGTCATCTTTTTTTTTTTCGAGCGTTAATTAATTTTATAAAATAAAAATAAATTATTTTATAAGCATGATGATGTTTATTATAAGAAATTGTAAATGCTTACATAAACATCACAATATGTTATATACTTAAGTATATTATGCATTTAAAAAAAATTGAGCGCTAGATAATCTAATAAAACGTGGAATACCTACAAAATGTGTCCACATTTTCGAAGGAATGTTGCATGTAGGAGGCTCAATAGGTTGTTATCAGAATGCGCCGCTCCAAAGTTGTAAAATAACAATGCAGGATAGCGATAAAAAAATCACTATTTTTTATGTGAACGGAAGTCATGTAGAAAGAGGATGACCGAACTATGACCGTTGGCTGAAATTCAGAAGAAATATATATTTTTTAAACTGGCTTAATACTCTTAGCTTTTGAAAGTAATTTTTCCTTTTGATCAGATTACTCATTGAATTTGGCCGAGATATTTCCGCGTTCAGTCTATGGAAGTCTTCCATTGAAATGCATTGGAAATATCGGCTTCAAGATCCTCGGACTAGATAGAAAGATCAGGAAGTTCATGATATATCTCGTGTTTGGTTTCGGAACGTGACGCATGGGCAGATGACCAATCCTCTCCATCTAGCCGAAGATGTTGAATGCCCGATCGGAAGATGGTGACTGCTCTTGTTTATTTCTCTTGAATGTAAGAAGGCTTGAAGTTTGCGTTCGCGATAAACAGTTCTCTTTTCAGTCTCTTATTTTCCGTTTCCATAACTTTTTATATGGATTAGGAATAGACATAAGGATTTTCCCCTTCATCAGGTATAACCAGGCGGCTGCATAAAGGGGGCGGCAGACTGTATACGTCCGAAACAATTTGAAGCCTTTTATTTTAATTTTTATGGTATGAATTCTGTCTTTTATAACAATATTTCTGGTTTTAAAATTAATAAGTCTAAGCAAGTATAATTTCCGCCTTTCAAAGGTAAAAAAGCGCGTGAAGAACTGTTTAATTAAAGCCAAATTGTATTTCAACACTTTTTTGGGCCTTTTCGTCTTTATGACAAACGCGTAAATTTGACAGCAGATCATTGTTGACAGGAAGCCATCTTACCGCAAATAAATTTACAGATATCAACAGTCGCTTGAGCATTTACACAGGTTGAACTTCCAAACAACTTCCGTGAACATTAATGACCACAAGTCGGATGCTTATGTAAACGCTCCTGTGAGTAACTGCCGAAAACTTACGTTAAGTCGTAAATTTTAATTATGAGTATAAAGCGAGCCTAACTTATATGTTTTTTTGCAAATTGATGTTTTTGTAAATTGTACTGACCAGATAATCTTAATAAAGAAAAACGAATGTTTCTTCTTTTGTTCTTTTTATTTAAACTAGAATTTCACCAACAATTTAAACAAGACCGTGTAAATGGTTGATTCAACAGGATTGCAGGTGACTGAAAATAAGAGCGCTAAAGTTGACTATTTCAAACTTTTGCCATGTGGCGACGCGTGACGGGTCGATGCCGTGAGTGACAATAATCAACCCTGAAAATCGAGAGCGGATCCAGGATTTTTTTCCGGGGGGGGGCACAAGGGGCGGACGGGCAAAAAAATCAACAATTACTGTTAGGATTTTTTTCTGGGGGGGCACAAGCGGCGGACGCGTAAAAAATCAACAATTACCGTTACGATTTTTTCCTGAGGGGGGGCACAAGGGGCGGACGGGCAAAAAGATCAACAATTATTGTTAGGATTGTTTTCTGGGCGGGCACAAGGGGCGGACGGGCAAAAAAATCAACAATTACTGTTAGAAATAAACTTAAGTATCATACTTCAAGTTTATTTCTACAAGTTCAAGTATGTATAAGAAGGTTTATGAAAGTGTCAAAACAATCGAAAAATTAAATGTTTGATAAAGACAGCTTTAGCTTCTAAGTATGTAGTGTGATGGAATCTCCACAGTTCACAAAATACCGTCTGTATAGGGGGGGGGGGGGGGCACGTCATTCTAATTTCATTCGTATACATTGTGATTGACTTAAACTCGTGAAGTGAATTGTTATCTATTGATTGACGTGAATTAGTGAAGAAGTTGTTGTTCTGTTAGCGTGTTTGTTAGTGCTGAAAGACTATTTTAAAAAACAAGGTAAGTGGATTTGATAGTTCATTTTTCTAATAGACGCAAAACTTGAATACAATTACACCAGAATCGATCAATAACTAATTGAAGAAAAATGATCAATCATCTGTATGTTTTTTTTTTTCTGTTTAGTGTACATCAATAAATATTTCAGGAATAATTAGTAATTTGGAAGATTTCAGAAAACGTTTTTTATGAAGTCAAAATATAAGTTTTGAATTTGTTGATGAAGCGCTATTCATACGGACTACCAAGGTAACTGCCGACAGATCTACACCAAACGACTAGCTTCTTACACTGGGGTAGTATCGCAAGCTAAGGTAATTCGTCTGCCAAATGTAAGAGCACCCTCAGATTTCGATCAGTTATCGATTCTTCGGATAAGAGTTCACCTTTGCATTACTAGCGCTGTAAATCATTATGCTGAAATTATTTTACTAAAATTGAACCTTTATTAATAAAACTTGTTTAAATTTAAGATTGAATCTGTATTCGTAACTCGTTTAAATTAAAACTACACCCATAACATGAAAATGGTTTTCCTCCGATATTTGCAGCACATAGTCTGAAACTTTCATATCCTTGCAACACGAGGAATATATTGCAATAGTAGAACTCGGGAATGGGTTCCTTCGAATTGGGTTCGCAGATGAACAGAGTTTCTGAAATTTCAGAGGAAACCATTTTCGAGATCCACGTGAAGATTTAAAAGTTGCAGACTATGTGCTTCAAATTCATAGGAAAACCGTTTTCGTATACTGCGTACATAAATAATTAAAGCTGGGGACTCTTTACTATTTCACAATTGAAATTTTATCGTTACACTCTGAACACAAAACCGGTTTTAACCTAAACTTGGTAGTTAAAATTATGTTTTCATGCCAGCAAATGATTTTCTTCAGAATTTTTCAGCATATTAGAATTAAAGACTCCACCGGAACTCTGTTATTTGTAGCTCTATAGCTCGGTCGGTCGGGATTCCCCAAAAATTCTGTTGTTTTATTTTCGTTCCTAGCTCTTACTAATGCTTTGTTGGGGATTCACCTGTAATATTCCTCGCTTATCACCTGTGTCATTCTCATATCTTTCGTACATTGTGATTGACGTGAGCTCGTGAAGAGAATAATAATAATAATAAATATATCTTTATTAAACAAAATTTAGAAGATTTATAACAAAAAAAAACATACATATTCAGTTTTAATGTTTACAATGGTTTATATTATAAGTACAAAAGGTTAACAACAGAAAATAATGTAAACATGAACGGTAGGTACTTGAAGAATAGAAAATAGTTATATATTTAGGATTTTCGTAATCCGCCTCACTAGGCTAGCCTGTGTTGAGGCAGTAATTTTTAAGTCAATTTATATTTCTTATTAGCATTCCTACGCTTATATTAAAATATATAATCATACAATAGATTGGTTGCATTAACAATAATTTTGAATAATAACAATCAGTACATTGGTTTAATTTCGAATTTGGGTGAGCACGCCGGTAAAGGCCCTATCATTATTTTTTATCCAAATTTTTTTGTTATTTTTGAAATTTTTTTGTGACCACATTTTTTTTATTTTATATGGAAGAATGTTATAAAGTCTTATTGCAAGGTATCTGAAGTTTCATTTACCAAAAGTAGTATGCGTTATGGGAATTTGTAGAAAGTCTCTGTTATTGTTTCGTGTACAGCGAGTATTTAAACTTTTTTCATAGTATTTATGTATATTTGTGCACAGATGATTGAGGATTGTTTTTGCGTATATCTGCCGAACAGTATTACCTAATGATTGTTGAAAAAGTTGTTATTATGTTAATGTTTTTAAAAGTGTTTTAATTTTGAAGATTACGAAATTTTTGTTTACTTAATGTTTTTATATTTTAGGAAGTCGAAATTTGCGTTTTCAATTTCTCAAAGTAAACTTCAATGAGGGAGAGGAGGGGAGGTGACACCACGTCTTCCACCCCGGGTGCCGCCCATGCTAACTACGCCACTAGTTGGGGATGCTGGATTACTGTAATTTGATGGAGATGGAGGAGTGCACCGAGTATTAGCTTGAATATCCAGTTGCTGTCTTAACTCCATAATAATGTTTTCAGCCTTATCTTGAATATGATTATCTTGATCCAGTTTCTGTCTTAGCTCTGTAATAGTTTTTTCATTTTCAATAAATTTGGTTTTGACTTTTTCAAAATCATTCATGGTTACACATTGGAACACAAACCTTCCTCTATTAACTACATATGGAATTATAGACAAATCATACTGCGGCAGGGTTATAGGCTGTTCTGGTATTTTGGGGTTATCGGTCATTGGCCTGCCTTTTTTTTTACCGATTTTTCCAGGTGGTCTCTTATAGGTCTCCAATTGATTTCTTAGTACTACCACTTCTTTAGTTAGATCCTTATTTTTTCGTTCTAACTCTAACAATAAATTTCGACCAGTTCTGGGTGAAGGTTTTTCGATTAGGATTTCTTCCAGCGTTTTTGATATTTTATCTCTAGTTTCTTCGATGATATGCATGATGGCTCTCTTTCCTACAACATTTTCAGTGCACGGATATCTTTCCTGTCTCGAGAGTCGAATAATCTTACCACCCCCTTTCTCAGTTCTTAGACCGAGCAGTAGTTTTGCTGTTCCGCTTTCAACTGCAAAAGCAGATATATCTTCTCCGGTTTTTTCTATCTTTGTCGCTTGAAGCTTATCATCCTCTGCATTCTTTAGAGAATCAGTATTTAAGGCAAACAGGCTGCCTGCTGAATCCCCCGGATTATATGAGAGAATAAGCAATTTATTTAGGTCTGCATCCAAAACTATTTGTTTGATGAATTCTCCCGTTGTTAAAATTTCAATGTTGCTTCGAGCTCGGTTCTCTGTAACCAATGTACCATTGTCATTTACATAGAATCTGTTGTCATTTTTGTCAGTAAAGTCGTTCCAACTGGGGGGAAATGACATTTTTCCGACGGCTGATTCAAGTTGTTCATTATGAACGAAAAATGTTTCATCGCCAACAGCAACCAAAATAGTTCCATGTAAGTATGCAATTTCCTCGGGAATATTATCCGTCTCTATGGCCAAATCACAGGTATAGTATTGTGAAAATATCTCGATAGTATTAGCATTGCAATCATTGCTGCTTTCCGTCTCCGTCTCACTGAAGCAGTTTTTCCTCCATGTCGGTGTTGGTTGTGTCGTGGGATCTGCTGGTGCATGGCTTAAAACAATTTGAAGACAAGCCAATAAGACAAACGTGGTAGTTGTTACACCTCGTGTTAACATCGTGCTACAAATGTATAAAAAAAACGAATTTATTAACAATTAAATTTTAAAAAACCCTTAAGCTCTAAATAGTGTTTTAAGGTACCTAGGTAAATCATAATATGTACATTGTTTCTCCAAAGTGAAAGTATTTTCTTATGACATGCGTGTAATCGGAGTCGCCTACAGTGAACATGATGTGTAGATTGTGTAGGTATGCAAAGTAAGAAGGAAGATTATTCCCTTTCAGGGTCCATTGGTGAGCTTCTGAGTTCTGAAAGAGGCAAGCACCTTGAAAATGGCCGAGGGAAGGAGGAGGTGAAAGGTTTCGCGCCCTTTGTATGTATGTAAGTTATGATGATGAAGCAAGTTTTTCCAACATTTTTGAGGTTGGGAAGTATTTTCTTTTACTTAATTTTCGTGGGGATGGCGAAGTTCGAAGTTTAAAATCTTCTTTGTGTGCCGCATCAGGTCTCCCTGACGTTGGCGATCACTCTTGAAAATGTCTCTCTGTCTTGCGCTGCCCGGAATAGCTCCTCCACACTTCTAAGACGTGAAACTAAAAAAGCCAAAAAAGAATGAATTAAGTCACAGTGTGAAGAACTAGAGTCGTATAGTCGTAGTCACAATGCATTCAAACTTCACAAAAAATTGAAGGAAATTGCAGGCACTTCTAAAAGAATTACTCCATCATGTTTAGTTGACGATTCCAATAAATTAATAATGGATGAAAAATATATTTTACGAACATGGGAAAAGTATATTCATGATACATTCAAAGATATTAGACCTGACATTAATATTCCCAATAATCAATAAGGAACTCCAGTAAAAAATATTATGACTTTAAAAAAATATGTTCATACAGACCAATAAACGCTGATTCTGAATATATAAGTTTTTTTTATAATATTAAACGTAGTGTTCGTAAAAAAATATTAAAAAGCGCATTTTTTAACGTCTCGTTAAAATACACTGTAAAGTTGGTACGATTGAATGGTTCGTGCTGACGTCACGCGTCACTAGTATTGAAATATAAAAAATCACATTGTATTGAAATCAATTGACATGTATGTATGGCACAAGCCATCAGTATTAACAACATTTCATGTTATTCTTTATTTCGTACTGTTTATAGAGATTTAGTTGTAGTGTTTATTGAAACAATATTTAAGCATAAATAATTCAGTATCAAAAATAGAGGTATCTCTATTAGTTTATCTCTATTATTTAAAATATTGAAAAACTACTGCACAAAAAAAATAATGAATGAAAAAAGTAATGCTTCTTCTAGGGAGAATACTTCGAACAACGGAACAACGGATTTCAAAATGGCGGCAGTAGATCAGCCGATTGCCCAATCCCATACTAATTTTTCGGGAGTGATGACGTCACACGATTTATCATATTTCCGGGGGTCTCGAAAAATTATAACTTTGACAATTATTTTAACTATTAAAACTAACTCTAAAAATAAAAACAAAAACGCAGTTATTTAAGTTAGAAGGTCATTTATTCATAAAAAAAAATAAAAAAAATTGGACTGGAGTTCTCTATTGCATGACCCGTCGATTTTAAAATCAGAAATTCTTCATGCAATAAAGACTTCAGACAATAGAAAAGCGTACGGACCAGACAATATTCCAATAAGGTGAAGCTCGTTATTGATGAAAATATTGACTACCTGTTGAGGTAATTTAACCCTATAGACACAGGAAATATACCCCAAGATTGGCTAAAATCCCCCTTCGTGACATTGCCTAAAAAACAATACCCTAAGAAGTGCAGTGACTATCGATTAATAAGCCTGATGAGTCATGTCATTAAATTATTCCTTAAAATAATACATGCCAGGATACGCAATAAGCAGGCAGGACTTGAATGACACTCAGTTTGGCTTCAGAAATGCGTTTGGGACGCGTGAAGCGTCACTTTTGCAATAGTACGTCTATCGACGTACTATTGCAAAAGTGTCGTGACCAAAGAAAGGAAGTCTTTGTCTGTTTTATTGACTACGAAAAGGCATTTGACAGGGTAAAATATGCTGACCTAATGAAAATGCTTGCGGATTGTAAAGTTGACACCAAAGACCAGAATTTCATTAAAAACCTGTATTAGTTCCAAACAGCAGAAATAAGATATGGGAATGAGAGATCTAAAGCAATTGCCATTCAGCGTGGAGTACGACAAGGCTATATCCTGTCGCCACTATTGTTTAATCTCTATTCCAAATATGTCTTTAAAAGAGCCCTAAGTAATACTAAGAAGGGTCTGAAGATCAACGGAGTTGTAATTAATAACATAAGTTACAGATGATACTGTATTATTAGCTGACTGTATCGATGACCTTCAAGACCTATTAAATCTTGTTAATAATGGTGGTGAGCAACTGGGCCTAACAATCAACATCAATAAAACTATGGATGACATTTGGACAACTAGATCACTCTGAATCAGTGATACAGTTAAATGGTTGCAATGTTGAAAAGGTGGAAAGATTTAGATACCTCGGCAGTATTCTCACGGAGGCTCTTGACCCAGATGTGGAGGTTAGGTTCAGAATTGAAGCAGCAAGAACTGCGTTCATTAAAATGAAATCCCTCTTCTGCAATGACAATATCAGCTTAAAACTAAGGCAGAGAATGCTAAAATGTTGTTTGTGGTCGGTCTTGCTGTATGGGTGTGAAACATGGACCTTGAAAGTAAATACCATGAACAGGTTAGAGGCTTTTGAAATGTGGCTTCACCGGAGAATTCTCAAGGTCCCATGGACCGACATGATCATTAACACAGAAATTCTCAAACGGGCTAGAGCAGATAGAGAGAGAACTGCTTAAATTAATAAAAATCAGGAAAATTTCATATCCGGGTCATATACTGCGAGGGGAGGAATATCACTTGCTCCATTTAATATTGAAAGGCAAGATAGAGGGTCGCCGAGGGCCTGGTAGGAGACAAATGTCTTGGTTGCGAAATATAAGAGAGTGGACCGGCATTAGAAGTGTGGAAGTTTAAAATAATAAAATTATATTATTTCGATTGTGATGTGAGTACGTAACATTCTAAGATTCAAAAATTCATAAATGTATTATTTTCAGTAGGTACATTTAACGAAGTTATACCGCAGTTATTACGATAGTTGGGAGTGTAATGGTCAGCAAAGATGCCTTACAAATAGTTGATCGTGCTTCAATTCTCGACCGTGGCAATTATGTTTTGGTTTTCAAAATTGAAACTGTTAAACCTATCTAATACTTATCACGAAAAGGGGTCCATTACATTGACCAAGATAAGCCTGAATCTAGTAAAATCTAATTTGTGTATGTCTCATAAACATGTATTTTTTATTTTATTTTTTAAAAACATTACATATTACAATGATCTTTTCTGTCCAACTAGGAATTTTACCCATTTTAAGACAGTCAAAATGAGCAGATTTATTACAAGAAATATTGTTTTGTCTATTATATTGACTTTTACTTAGATATTACACATAGTGGGCAATATGTTAAAGTTTTGATGGTATATATACACAAGAAGTTGCAAATGAATAGAAATATATATTTTTTTAAATAACATAAACAATATAAACGTAGAGAAGAGAAATAAGAAGAAAATTCAAAAAGAAATAAAAAATTTATAAACATGTATGCTTTTCCATTCCATGAAGTTTTAGTTTTGATTTCGATGAATTTATGTACTTATGAATTTATGAACAGTTTGTGTGTTATGTTTATCATAATAATGCGAGAAAGTTCACTGCTCCAAACCAATTGGTTGTAAATAAATAAGTTGCAGATACGTTTATGGACTAGTCATGAGGTGCTTTTTCACAAAACTGAGCTTATACCTGAAAGGTATAAAACATTGAATTTAGGTATATAACTATTAAGTAATATTAATTAAGTACCTACTAGTTGGCGTAATATTAGGTCCTTACATATGAAATTGGCGTTTTGTATGGGAGGAACATAATATATATAATATAGTTATTTAATCAAAGTATTTACCATTGCTATCTATGCACTTTTGCCATCTCGTAGGTAGTTCGTTGATCCCTTTACTAAAAAAACCATTCGGACGGAAATCAATAAAATCTTTGAAGGCGGTTTGGACTGCCCCATCGGAGTTGAATTTTTTCCCTTGCAAGAAGTTATCCAAATTTCGAAAAAAATGGTAATCTGTTGGGGCAAGATCCGGAGAGCACGATGGATGTCTTAGACATTCCAATTGAAGCTCCTCTAATTTGGTAGCCGTCTGTTGTGCAGTGTGTGGTCTAGCGTTCTAACGTGCGTTCGTTGAATTGCTTCACTCAATTCGTGATGTACCCACCTTTCAAGCTTTTTCACCTTCCCAATTTGCTTCAAGTGGATTAAAACAGTTTTATCACTAACACCGCAGCCTGCAGCTAACTCGGACGTGGTTTGCGATAGATCCGCTTCCACAATATCCTTCAATTCTTCATTATCAACTTTGGTCTCCGGCTGTCCACGGGGTTTGTTTTGCAGGTCGAAATTTCCAGAACGAAAACGTTGGAACCAAACACGCACTGTGTTTTCTTTTGCGGCACCGTCGCCATACACATCATTAATCCTTCGAGCCGTTTCTGCAGCACTGGTGCCACGGTGGAACTCGTACTCGTAAATAACGCGATATTTCAAGTTTTCCATTTTGTAAACTAAGTGACACAAAGAAAAAAAACAATTCAGGAAAAAACAAATGAATTGTAATTTTTAAAACACAAATACATGAGTAAATAGCTGTATAAATTTGAATTTGGAATTCCTAACCAAAGAGAAGATATTTGAGATCAAAGTTGCCAGTACGGCAAAACGCCAATTTCATATGTAAGGACCTAATATTAATTCTTATATAAGTTACTTGTGAAAAATAACGGATGTGACTTGACTAAGTTGGCAAGATGAAAACAAAGAAATTTTGTTGAATTTATTTAAGGTTAATGCTTGTTTTTTTAATGCGGACCTTTGCATGATATTTCACAAGAATTGCGTCATCATTATTTTTTAATCTTCTTCTTATAATTTAAAAATGAGTGTCTTTGTTTGTCCCTTATGCATTCCTATACCATTTATCCGATTGCTATGAAACTTTGGTGATATCTTGTGCGCAAGCCCTTAAAGGTTTCTATATATAACGGTGAGCTCTGGTATTATGAAATTTGTAAAAAAAAATTACAATGGGTGGCGCTTGACTTATTTGAAAAAAAAATGTGTATTTCATATAGTTTAACGGAAGAAACGGGGAGTCACGAGGTGGTGGTGGAAAACGGGGAAGGCGGAAGGGGAACGCGGGAGGGGAAGGAGACGCAGGAGGAGAATTGGAACGGGGATGGGAATGGAGACTCGTAGGAAAGGACAAGGAAGAGAGGGGAACGAGGGAGAAGCGGAGGGAAGAATTTCTGAGGAGACATAATAGCGGTAGGGGATAGCAGGAATAAATTTGGAAAATCCATGCTTCGCATAGCTGTATGTGGTTTGTTTACGCGTCTGATTTATTGTTAACACACCAGACGGAA
The DNA here is from genome assembly GCA_917880885.1 of Limnephilus marmoratus. Lineage (NCBI taxonomy): Eukaryota > Metazoa > Arthropoda > Insecta > Trichoptera > Limnephilidae > Limnephilus > Limnephilus marmoratus. The sequence continues at coordinate 23,453,936 of OU862921.1, read as the reverse complement.
AAACCAAAAGTATTGTGTATCCGAAAGCACTTTAATAAACAGAATTAAAACACAAACACTTTCTTTCTCTCAGTGGCAACGCGTGCCCAGTTCTCGCTAGTTGTGTAATAAACTTAGTCATTAAAATTTATTGACAGTGAGTGCTCTACTGTTACGGTACTAATCCGTAACTATATAGTCAATATATCATTTTGATTGTTAAATTTAAATATTTTGTATTATTTAAATTGAAACTCACTTTTGAATGTAGTAAAATTGGCGTAACTGTTCATCCGCTCACCTCCGAAAGAAATTTATAAGTGTGAAAATAAAACCAAGATAAAAATATTATTAGTAAAGGTCAATAGATATCTACTGAGGGTATCAACAGGTCTTCGGATATCTATATTTAATATATTTCATATTTCATAAAGCGAACATGTCGTTTGAACACCAAACAATGTATTTTAGGAACAAGTCATGTTCTAGAAAATATTTATTTGCATCCTAATACAGACATCGCATCAGTGAAAAAATAAATCATTTAATTCTTGAAACAGCGTTGACCCAGGGAACCATCTATTGGATAACCAATACCCTTGCCATAGGTCACTCCGAGTGGTTCGCTATGTTTGGTGACTTAGCAGGGGTTCTTGGGGTGTGGTTTGTCTAGATTGGTTGAAGGAGACCTAACCTAGATCTTTTCAGCAGTTCTCTCTCGACCTATAGCCTTACATCGCAGTGGAAGGAATGCATTCATACTTCCGTCACTCCTAGATACATTGACACCCAGATTCCTACTGTGTCGTGCACGATGGCACGGGGTTTAGAATAACCTGTGGTTATTCCTTGCTAAATCAAACGCCTACGGATCTCGATAGAATATGTTCATTAAACAAATGCAAAGATATATCACAGAGGGACTTACGATAGTGATGGCAATCTTGCCCGGTTTGTGGGTCCCTCGTGATCTTTGGCTGGTCCACAGGCAGTCGGTCGGGGGTTGGTATATTTATGGGCAGTCGTTATTTCGTTTTTATGCGATGGGATGTGGTGAATTACCGGCGGTAGATTCACTATACGTATTATGTTAGCTTGTCACGATATAGACGGTTGTACAAAGTTGACAGCTGCTTACGAACAGAAGACTCACGAAAAAACCACACTTGTTTTGCACCTTGACCACGGTTGATACCGGTAATTATCAGCCAAATAAGTACCCAGTGTGCGAAATTCAACAATAGGTTTGAATTCTGGTCTTTGTACATGAATCAGAACAAACCCATCGAGATCTTATTAAGCGTTATGAAACACCTATCAACCACTTATACCCTTTTCCTTGCCAGAATTTCTTCTCCTTCCTTTTCCTATAAAGATCCGCCACACAGTATTCCCAAAGATGACTGTAAAATAATAAAATGTATATCCCTCAGGGACTCCTATGTAAATCCAATGTAAAAAAAACGAATAAAGGTAGACCCTGCAGACAAGCAACCAAGTGGGAACTTTGCAGGACCATCTTTTTTGTTTTTTGTAAATCCTGTGTATTTACGATCTAGTGATATACCTTATTTAAATAAAAGTCTGAAGTCGGCATTAAGGCTCTAATATAGAGGATTTGTTCGAGGCTAATATTTTAATTAATTTCTACGAATTTATTTATTTAATGTTATTTATTTATTTACGCCTATTTAGGCTTTTACGTATACATAACAATACTGACGAAATTATACTCGTAAATAGTGCTGGAAACGACTGTTTAAAACTAGTCCTGGGTCGATCGATCGTTTTACACGACCCGGGTCGCTCACGACACACTGGCGTCACGAGCGGGTCGCGAAGACCCGCTCTTTTCGCGACACAAAATATAAAACTCGATTACGCTTCACCCAGCTACTTTCTCGAGAGTCGAGAAAGCGGGTGGCGAAACCCGAGTGTTGACAAACCGTTCGCTCTCTCATACATCTATCTATCGTCGCTCGCCCCGCCACATGCGCACCCGAAACCCAGGTTGCAGTAGTAGAGCGGTTGCGAGAAGTGGGTCGCGAGATCTGGGTGCTGACGAATTCAAAACAATCCAGACTTCATTGTCATGAATAAAAAACGGGTAGTTTGGTACTTACGTACTTACGTACTTAGTATTATTAATTTTATTTATTCATTACTGCTACATATGTTAGTAAACTGAGTTTTAAATTTTTTAATATTATTATTTTTGTTTCTAATTTTTTCAGGTAGTGAATTCAAAAAATTAACTCTGAGATATTTATGATTCAACTGTCCCATTATTTTTTTAACATTTTGGAATAGGAAGTATTACGTCATCGTCCGTCCTGGTTACTTTTTCGCGGTTGCTTGCCATCACAGGTTGACACGTTGACAGTGGATACGAGGAACGGGCTAATTTTAGAAACAGTTCCTATTGGATTTACCAAATGATCAAGGACAGGCGAAAACGAAAAGCCGCCCGCATGACCTAGCAGTGAAATCCTGCGGACCGGGTTTTTAACTGTCAGTTTACTTTTATTCCTTTATCGCGACAATATTGTCATCTGTTTTTTCCTAATTTTGTATTCATTTGAATCTTCACAGTATTTGACTAACTACGTGCAGTTATTTTTATATATCTAATATTATATATTTTATAGGAAAAAACATGTTTTGTGGTTTTATTATATTATAAACTGCCGCACGTCATTGTTATAAAGTACAAAATAAAAATAAAAATCTTAAAATAGGCACATCTCATGCTTTTCTTATAATATGTAAGATGAATGATGTATCCCAAACCAACCATGAAACACTAAACATACTCGTATAAAGAAAATCTTACTTGCAAACGTACGTCCCACGGTAGATTGCTTCAACAACCATATTCTAAATATGACGTGACATTTCACTATTTCCTTGAATAAAAAGACGACCATAACGTATGTATCAAACCATTGAAATTGAAAACACGACATTGGCTTTTGAGGCACTTATAATTAAGAGTACAATTTTTAAGGGTCGACCGAGACAGGTTTTTGATTCTCAGCCGAGACCGAGACCGAGGCCCAGAATAAATTAAAATCTCGGCCGAGACTGAGAGCCGAGACCGAGAATAGATAAATTGAGAAATAAATAAAAATGCGCTATTTTTGCATAGTTTGGCAACAATAAAACATTATACCTACTTAGTAAACACGTTAAATCGAAATAACGCTAAAACGCTAAACCTAAAAAACCCTATCCGTGAATCAATTGCCACATTCTTCAAAACACATCGATTAGTTGATTTGTATGTTCATTGCTGTTTTTGGCAGTTTATTGTGAACTAAGTTCTAAAAAAAAAACAGCAACGAACGTACAAATCAGCGAATTGATGTGTTCTGGTGAATGTGGCCACTGAATCTAAAAAATCTTCGTACACTTATAGGTAAAACAACTTAAGTTGGAAGCAATAAAAAGGCTTAGAATTGATGTATTGGTCTATCTGTGTGAACGTCAAGCGACGCCCACTAACCCGATAAGGCTCTCTGTCTTGCTTACGCCCGCTTGTTGTAACTAGTTAGAAGAGAGGCAAGTTTTTACGACACCTTTAAGGCTGCACTTACGGGATGTCCTATTCATTTGGTTCGTCATTTGATTTAAGCATACGTGCACCTACATATCGCAAGTGAAATAATTACAGATTTTTAAATTTGAAATAATAAATGGTTATCATTATTTTTAATTCGAATTTTTATTAGTAGATTTACAGAGTGTTTTTAAAGTGTGCAAGTTTAATATTTATTACAACATCGTGGAGTTCTGTTACGAAACGGGACGTGGCAAATCACTGAATGAACAAACTCGTGAAATTTTATTTCGCGTGTTTAATTATTTTGTTATATTTTAGATAATATACGCATAGATAGTTACTGATGATGACTGATACATAATTAAATAATTACTGTTGCTGATGATTGCAAACACATAATTATAAAAATTAAATAATTGATAAGCAGCCCAATTTTTAAACACTGACCATAGAAATCACACTTCATTTCAATATTAGGTTCTTAGTTTAGGTAAACTAAGTAATTCATGCGTATTGAGTTTGAAATAAAACTTAACAATGTCAAATCCGTACAAAAAAATGGCGGCAAAGGAGATGTTTCATATGGGAAATTTTTAACTTTTAATGAAAATCGCATTTTAATGCATGTTTTTCCATCTATCTCGACCAAAACCGAAATTTCATTTGGTAATTAAGTTTAAAAATAGTTTGCTCTTCGAAATCTATGCCTATTAAACGTGTAGCGGCATGTGGCGGCTTGTGGATTATTTACTTTATAAAATATTATGAAGTATGTATATAATAATAAATTAATCTTTTTAATTAACACAATATTTGTCTAGGAAGTGTCTTAGACCCCTAGATTCCTATCTACCCCGTATACTTTTTCCTTCCCAGAACTTCCTCTATTTCTTTTCCCTAAAACACCCTCCACACGGTATCCCCAAAAATGACTAAGACCCTGAGGGTTTTCTTTTCTCAGGGCCTCCTGTGAGAGCTAACATAAAAATATATATATATTTTTTTTAAATGACCGAAGGCGTTCCCTCCAACTTTCCTTCGGTAGGTTTTAGCTGATGTGACGTATTTGTATGAGGGTGACGGCATGAGAGCGAGATAGCGAGTATGGGAAGTATAAAAGAGATGTACCCGCTATTGAGCGCGCTCTCCATATTAACCTGTCAATCAATAAACATTGTAACATTAACGGATGTTATTACTACCCGATCCACAGACATCACAGTTGGCGCAGCACGGTAGTTTTATTTTACGTAAATATTGAAAGAATCTACGCGGTAGATTCCATCGGAATCCGTAAGGATTGTCAGGAAGTTGGCCGATCGCAGGAGCGATCGTGTTATGAAGAATTTGGAGCAGCCACACGCAAGTACACGCGTGTGTGGGTACGGCAAATTTGCAAGATTATTGTCGTTGGGTACACCGTGTAACGGGGTACAGGATCGTGTCAAGGATACACAAGGGTACACCGTGTAACGGGGTACAAGGATCAAGGATCGGGTCAAGATCAAGGTCATCATCGTGTGGATTAGCCGGAAACCGGGACGTGGTTTCCGTCGCTGCAGTCTGGGAAGGAAGACCTCGGAGAGGGATTGGATCCGCAGCTGTCGGGAGACGGAGCCAGACGGGGACGGTGATCTACGGCTCTGGGTGGCGTGCACGTGGAACGTGGAACGTGGACCTCGGAGTGTAGCCTTCTTGGAAGTGCTGAGATAAGTAGTCTAGATTATTTTGTTTCAGCTCTTCCCCCAATGGAGGGTGTTTGTAAAAATTTGGGGACGTTCTGTTACAGAACGGGAAACTGGTCATTGTTCAAGAAACGACTGGATCAGGCCCTCATTTTACATGATGACAAAGTGTTATCACAAGAACGCAAAAGAGCATTTTTGCTGAGTTGCCTCACCGAAGAAACTTTCTCTTTATTATGTGATCTATGCTTCCCTAAAAAGGTTTCTGTTTGTTCTTTTGATGATTTATGTAAATTATTTGATTCACATTGCAAACCTATTCAAAATATTTTCGAGTCGCGTGAGTTATTTTATAAGTGTAAACAGCTAGCTAACGAATCTATTAAAGATTACGCTGCTAAGTTGCGAGGACTGAGTTTGACGTGCAATTTTGAATTGAGGCTGGAACCTTGTTTAAAAGACATATTCATTATTGGAATTTTCAATGAAAAATTGAAACATAAGTTGTTCGTTGAGGGGGTAAATACTTCTTTTTCGGAATGCATTCAGTTAGCAGCTTCATGGGAACATGTTGTTAATTTTAAGAAAGTTGATACGAATTTAAATGTTGTGCATAAGGATAGTAATGTTGTCCGTAAATCCAGGTCGGATAGTCCGATCAGATTTAAAAGTGCAGTGCGTAGTAAGACGCCAGTAAATATTGCATTAAATAAATGTTTTTTGTGCGGAAAAACAAATCATTTGCAGAAAGATTGTTGGAAGAATATTTTTTGTAATCGATGCAATAAATCGGGTCATCCTAGTAATGTGTGTAAAAACAGTAAAATTAATGTAGGTAATAAGAATAAACGATTAAATTCGGTTTTTATGTTGCATGACGGCACGGGGCCGGAACCGATATTCGTAGATCTCATTATTGGTAACACTGTTCTGCGAACGATTGTTGACACCGGCGCTGAAATTAATGAAATTCCATATGAAGTGTATTTAAAAGATTTTGTTTCTTATGAATTGGAAAGATGCGATATTCAATTGTCAGGATATGACGGGAAACGGTTAAATATTGTAGGTAAAGTTAATTTAAGTGTGTTATTTTTAAATTAAAGTGTAGATACGCAGTTTATAATAATTAAAAACGGTAATTCTACGATTGTTGGTAGAAATTTTTTTCAAGTTTTCGGTATCGGATTAAGTGGAATAAATTCGGTAAATACCAGTGAGACTAGTTGTGATAATCAATTTTTCGTGATAGTTTAAAGAAAAAATATGCTCATGTGTTTTCAGAAAAATCGGGTAGGCTTATAGGTTATGAAGCTAACATCTAAGTTATTTCGGAGTTCAGGCCAAAGTTTGTAAATCCAAAACCGTTACCTTTTAGTTTACGTGGAAAGGTAGAGGAGGAATTAAATAAGATGTTACGTGAAGATATAATTGAAAAGGTAGAAATAAGTGATATGGCTAGTCCGATTGTTGTTGTAAAAAAGAAAGACGGTTCAATTAGCATTTGTACCGATTTTAAAACCACATTAAACCCTATGTTAGCGAAGTTGAAATATCCATTGCCTCGTATAGAAGATTTAATTTCATCTTTAAATGGTGCGAAATTTTTTGCGAAAATAGATTTGCGTAATGCTTTTGGTCAGATTTCGTTGAACGAGAAGTCGAGAAAATTATGTGTGATAAGTACGCATGTAGGTTTATTCAGGTATAAAGTATTGCCTTTCGGTTTGACCACAAGCCCGGCTATATTTATGCAAATTATTCAGGCGGTAGTAGGTAGACTTCGTAACGTTCGTATATTTCTAGATGATATTTTGTTGTTTGGAAATTCTGAAGAGGAATTATTTTCTATTTGTGAATCTGTACTTAGCAAGTTAAGTGATTATGGTTTAACTATTAATGAAAATAAGTGTTCTTTTCTAGAAACTGAGATAGAATATTTAGGTTTTAGAATTTTGCGGAAAGGAGTTATGCCTTTAGAAAATAAAATCTGTGCGATTACTCAAGTGGCAATACCGAGGAATGTTTCGGAACTTAGGAGTTTACTCGGGGTTATTTCTTATTATAGAACTTTTGTTCACAATATTTCAGGTATTTTGTCTCCATTGTATAACTTGTTAAAAAGGGGAGTAAAGTATGTGTGGTCTGAGGAATGTAATATTGCGTTTGAGCGAGTTAAGAAACTGCTGACGTCAGATAATATTTTAGTGCATTTTGATCCTAATTTACCAATTAAACTTATTTCAGACGCATCTGAAAAAGCGTTAGCAGCTGTGATTTGCCATGTATATGATAATGGTTTAGAGAGACCTATCGCATTTGCTAGCCGATTATTGTCAGAAACAGAATTAAAGTACTCTATTTTAGATAAGGAAGCGTGTGCTATAATTTTTGGGTTGAAGAAATTCTTTCAGTATTTATACGGCAATAAATTTGTTTTGGCTTGCGACAATAAATCGTTAGTACACATTTTGAACACGGATAAGCAAGTACCTGTGAGCAAGTACGCTAACCGTCTGCAGAGGTACGCCCTAATACTCCAGACTTTTGACTATAGTATAGAGCATATTAAGTCAGGTGATAACAAAGCGGATTTCTTATCACGAATGCCGATTAATAATAAGGATAATTTAGATGTGTGTAGCGACGATATTGATGCTAGCGATTATTTTTTAAATTATATTGATACTTTAAACGTAAATACGGTTGAGTCAGAGTTTGTGAACATAATCGAGTCAGAAACAACATTAAATGCGGAAACGGTGAAACAGTTTTCGATTAATGATGTAAATATAGCGAGCATTATCGAGTTCACAGTAAATGGTTGGCCGGATAAAAAGTTCTTAAAGGATGATTTATTGAAATTCTGGTATTTTAGGGATAAATTATTGACTTCTAATTCATGTTTATTTTATAATAATAAATTTGTAGTTCCAAGGGAATTAAGGGAAATTATATTGATTTTTTTACATCAATCACATTTAGGCATTGTAAAATCGAAAAGTCTTGCTCGAAATTATTTTTTTTGGCTCGGAATGAACAATGATATAGAAGCAACTGTGAAACAGTGTGCTCGATGCATGGAATGTTTACCTACTCCATGTAAAGTTGAGTTGGCACCTTGGCCAATCAATGGGTTAATCTGGAGTAGATTGCATATCGACTTCATGGGGCCGTTGGGAGGTCATAATTTTTTAATAATTGTTGATGCAACTACAAAATAGATAGACTGTCATATTGTGAATAAAGTAGATTTGTTTTGTACAATAAAAGTTTTGAAAAGATTATTTTCTATGTTCGGAATCCCGGAACAAATAGTAAGTGACAATGGTACAGCTTTCACTTCGACAGTTTTTAAGGAATTTTGTCGTAATTATAATATAGAATCATTGACTTCAGCTGTACAGCATCCTGCTTCTAACGGTTTAGCTGAAAATGGGGTTAAAACAGTGAAGAATTTTTTGAAAAAAATTATGGTAAATAATAAATTTCCTACTGATTTTGAAGATAAACTTTTGACATTTTTAGTTGATATTAGAAATACGCCTTCAATGTCTACGGGCATTGAGCCTAGTACATTAATGTTGGATAGGAAGATTAGATCAATTTTTAATACGATTATTCCAATAGTGGATAATGTTGAGAGTCAAGGGATTAAAGAAATTGACAACACGGTTAAAAACAAAATGTTATTGAGCCAGCATAAACAGAAAAAATATTATAGAGGAAGAAAATTTAAAAAGTACTTTGAGGTTGGTTCTAAAGTTTTAACCAGGGATTTAAGAAGTAATGATAATAAATGGATTTTAGGAAAATTTTTTAAAAGATTGGGGAATGGGATTTATTTAGTTAAAATTATGTCTACGGGACAAATTTGGAAACGCCACCATGATCAGATTTCAGAGAGGAAGGTTAGGTGGGGGGAGTGTGACAGGTCTAATGATTTGCTGGACCTGGGTCCACTCTCGGATGTGAACATGACCAAATTTCCTAATTCCTCTAATTTTTGCAGGTCACCTACACCATGGGAGGGGAGGTTACGCCCTCGAGGTCAACGCCCACGCTACACGTGAAGAGCAAGAATAATTACATATACTATGGAATGGAAATATTTAGATATTATTGTTTTGTATAAATTTGTGAATAAAGAAATGTATGTAATTAGGTTTTAAGTGTGGGGGTGTGACGTATGTGTATGAGGGTGACGGCATGAGAGCAAGATAGCGAGTATGGGAAGTATAAAAGGGATGTACCCGCTATTGAGCGCGCTCTCCATATTAACCTGTCAATCAATAAACATTTTAACATTAACGGATGTTATTACTACCCGATCCACAGACATCACAGCTGACTTGTGACAAATAATTTGGAGCACAGCTATCTAGTGCATCTCATCTCATAGAATTACAGAAACTACAGAAATTCCGGTTACATGACAGTTGATCCCCCGGCAGTTGGCCCCACGGCATACTTATATATAACATGCAGTCGGTTAAGTGAAAATACGATATACCTACTTACACAAAACTAAGTATTCCGACGGGAAGTGCAGAGAGGAAGACCTCCGAAAAACAAAAGTGTAAAACATATTTTCATTAAAATACGTCAATGTCTATTACAGCATATAACAGCGTATAAATACAAAAAATTGGTACTATAAATGAATTCGTTTTATGTCCATACCAGCTTATTAATAAAGGTATTTCTGAAGTCGGTTTCAGGTTGCAAATTGGGAAAAAATGCACAAAGAATAATAATTTTATAATAAATTTTACCTGTCGGGTCACCAGAAATTCCTATCTGCTAGAAAATAGGGTTATAGGAGGAATCATTAAAAAATTTAAACAAAATCGACGTATTCATTAATACTTCTTTTTAGGGATCTAATAAATAAGAAACTAGCCAATTAGATCCTACGAATTAATATATTTTCACATGAGTCAGGATCTCAAAACACATTGGGTTTTGTACAGTAAAAAAGTGTCATAAATGACATCCGGCAAAGGATAAAAACTATCGACATTAACGACCGAGTTGAAGCATATTTGAGTGGTTTTTTTTTACTGAAAGAACCGAATACCTGCATAAATAATAAAATAAAATAATTAGAATTAAAATTCAGTCGTCCATTAATTAAACTTGCAAATTTTACATTTCTTTATGTGTCCTAATCAGTGTAAGTTTTCAAAACAAGAATCTAAGAAACGAAAAACATTTTGATTTACTTTGGAGTCCGAAAAAAACGTATGCACAAAAATACACTCAACGAACATTTAGTGACGTAATGCACAACTTTCACAAAGTGTTTTTTTGTTGTTAAAACACGTTTTATCAAGCTGTGAATGAAATCACACATCGAATTGAGATTTCATAATTACATTATGTACTAACAAGTGGGTCAACAAACGAATACACTTCTTTGACCTGACCAAAATAAACGAATACTGCAATATTGTGTCGTATAGTGCATGATGCACCATTTTAATAATAATGATTATAATTGGGAAATATTGTACATCGCCGTTTTTGCGAAAAATATTCTATAAGAGAAATGTGTTTTGCGACTTTTCAACAAAATATCCTCGACAAAATATCCTACTGACAAAATAAACTATTTTTAAAAATAATTTGAGTGAATTTTTAAGACCTAGGAATTAGTACTATGAAAAGGGTCCAGGTAAATTGACCGAATTGCAATTTTTCCCATAATTTTTTCGAATTCAATTTTTCGGAATGCAATTTTTCCAACTTCAATTTTTCGAAAACATCAATTGACCTAAACACTAGTATTTCAAATAGATATAAGTATGTTGATATACAGTACGTACAAGAGTATTTTATCATAGGATGGGCAATATCAACTAACCTAACCTAACCTGACCTAACCAAACAGTATCTCGTTTGTCATACGTAAGAGAAATATATATTTTAAAAGTTGATTAACAATTTCAATTTGGGAGGCGGGAATGGGTACCGCCGCCCCGGGAACCTTTATTGGATAACCAACACCTCTGCCATAGGTCACCCCAAGTGGTTCGCTACGTTTGGTGATTTAGCAGGGGTGCCCGGGTTCATGGGGGTGAGGTTTGTCTAGGTCTTGGAGGCGGATGACCAGGACATACTGAACCCTAGATTCCTACCCACCCCTTAAACCCTTTTCCTTCCCAGAACTCTCCTCTCCTTCCCTTCCTTAAAAAAAAACCCTCCACACAGCATCCCCAAAGATGACATAGGCCCTGAGGGAAATTATTTTCCTCAGGGCCTCCTGTGTGGAGCTCATGTAAAAAAAAAAAAAAAAAAAAAAAAATTCGAAAAATATGTCTTTCGGCCAATTGCTGTTCGTTTCGGAAAACTGAAATTCGAACAATTGATTTCGAACTATTGATTTTGAACAATTGATTTCGAAAAATTGATTTCAGAAAACATGTCTGCTCCCCTTTGAAAACCCCAAAGTGATTTATTTTAACATTTTTTTGTAACACTATCTCCCTCGTTGCCTATGTCATCTTTCAGAGAAAAAGGAGTGAGCATAAGTCTTGAAGAGACCCATGTAGATGGAGGGAGGAAACAGATATTTCACAGCCGAGCAGTAGAACTCAAGAACCAGCAGTAGAAACAACCCGTTTTTATTTATCAAATGTTGGGCGTGCGTTTGTCATATTTCCCGACTATGCACCGGTATCAAAAGGGTCAATGACGATAGTTACATAATAAATAAAACCCACCAAGAGTACCAAGGTCATTATCGCAGAATAGAAAATTAGTTTATTATCAGTATTCTACAACAAAAATGATTTTTTCGTTACTTATTTTTGGGATGTTATGCCGTATTGCGTTACCTTCTTCTTTAGCCAATGTTTCGGACAGCGTTACAGTGTCCATCATCAGGGCAGATGTTAAAAATTATATTCATGAATTATCTTGTACAACGTAGTTTTCATTCCTTTGAATACACCACAAACTAACACCACAATATTAACAAATAACATAATACAGTATTTTTGGCTGTACTTTTTTTTTTACATGAGCTCCCAACAGGAGGCCCTATGTCATCTTTGGGGATGCAGTGCGGAGGGATTTTTAAGGAAAGGAAGGAGAGGAGAGTTCTGGGAAGGAAAAGGGTTTAAGGTGTGGGTAGGAATCTGGGGTTCAGTGTGTCTTGGTCATCCGCCTCCAAGACCTAGACAAACCTCACCCCATGAACCCGGGCACCCCTGCTAAATCACCAAACGTAGCGAACCACTTGGGGTGACCTATGGCAAAGGTGTTGGTTAGCCAATAAAGGTTCTCGGGGCGGCGGTACCCATTCCCACCTCCCAATTGAAAAGTTTAAAGGTAAATATGATATATCATTGAATAAGAACATAATAAAACAGAAAAATAAAATGAGACGGTCGCTACTGGGATTAAAATCCAAGATCTCTGTCTTTATTAATAAGTGTCCCATATAAATAAAAATCGAATATTTTTATCTGAGACGTTATCTAGGTTATAAATAAATTCATTAGATCTTTGCAATCATTCAAAAAGATAGCCGTCTAAAATTAAGCGTTCGGCGTTGTCCCGGCAAAACAAAGATCGAAGGTTCGATCCCCAGTTGCGCCCATAACTTTTGTTTTTATTTTTACCTGACGCTCGCCGGTTTTTTTTTTTTTTACATGAGCTCCACACAGGAGGCCCTGAGGAAAATAATTTGCCTCAGGGCCTATGTCATCTTTGGGGATGCTGTGTGGGGGTTTTTTTTAAGGAAAGGAAGGAGACCAGAGTTCTGGGAAGGAAAAGGTTTAAGGGGTGGGTAGGAATCTGGGGTTCAGTGTGTCCTAGTCATCCACCTCCAAGACCTAGACAAACCTCACCCCATGAACCCGGGCACCCCTGCTAATTCACCAAACGTAGCGAACCACTTGGGGTGACCTGTGGCAGAGGTGTTGGTTATCCAATTAAGGTTCCCGTTGCGGCGGTACCCATTCCCGTCTCCCAAACTGAAATTAAACCATTACAAGTAGTTTTTCTTGACAAAGAAAGTAATCCTTTGAAACCGGTAGAAAGTTTAAATGAATATATTGACTAGAAAATTTTTGTTTAATTCAATTATCAAAAATCGGCCTTACTCGTTTCCACCAAACATCTGCACTAAATTCATAAGGATTAAATAAATTGTATCCATACAAAATCAATCCTGCGAACTTTAAAAACTCCTCCGAAAATCGCGAATATTCACTTAAATGTCTCAAACGAAATGTCAGTTTTACGGAAACTTTGTGTTATTACCGCTTCACAATTAAAGGTCTATAAATGAAACATTTCTGAACGTAGCCGAATAGTAAAAACTGTTTTAGAAAGGTTACAAAATAAGCTTTCAAATTGTTATATTACAAATAAATATTAACGTTTGTAAATATTAAAATTTATAATGCCAACATTAAAAACATGTAAAAATGTGATGAACTCCCGTGATGTTTTTATGTGAAAACGGTACTAAAATCACAGATTATGTAAACAAAAAATACTTATTCTATTGTATAAATGTATAATAAACACTTTTGTTACCTCACTTTTTTATCATTTCATATAAAAATATTTAATAAAAATTAACAATGTCGAGCGCGGTCGAGCCGCCCGTAGGAAATTTGACGGGTAAAAAAATGTGTCAGACCGCGCGAATAACAGAATATTCTTGTTATGTATTTCTATGGACAACTTGATAGAGATGTACAGCTTGATCCACTATCGACCTTTTACTTTTTGTTTTAGGGATGTCATTAAAACAATAACGGAGTTAGAACGATTTCTATGGAGACACACGCGTTGACGTATAAACACGCTTATTGTACTTGACTGCTATCGTATTTTTAACGCATACTTTATCTGCTTACGTTGCTGACCTTAATGATTTTGTAAAATGATTAAAATTCAGTAGAAAGCATATTTTTAATTTCAGAATGTTGACATTTCATATATGCGTGATAATTTTATTTCAATAATAGCGAATAAATCAATTTAAAAGGTGAGGATTTCAAATTGAATAATGTTTATTCTAATATGTGTAATAAATATGAAGAAATAAATAAACCTGACGACAAAATGTCTAACGAAGCGGTTCTTTACCAACGTTTATAACACGAAATACAATTAATACAATCTAATGTCCCAGAAACATGTAATTTCTTCTTATCTTAATTTAACTAATCTCTTATTTATTGCAGTTTCTGTGACTAAACGACTAAATAGCGACAAGCGAGGCCAAACATTCATCATTCCGTTTTATCTTGTTGACCTTATAACGCATTTAATTTTCCCATTTCTATAGACATTTTAAACAATATATAAAGCATGCGTGTATCAAACAAGACAATTTGTGTAAGACGGCTAGAAATTATTTTCAGAAATACGTTTATATCCAACTAGCGATTTCCTACCATGCGTTGCAATTTCACTTAATAAAGAAATTGTTTCTCTCAGAGTGTCCTTTCCCATTTGTCCCGTTCCCCTTCCGCCGCCCTTTACCCTGCCATGTTCCTTTCCCTTCCCGCGTTCGCCCTCCACCACTTTTCATATATTACAAACATTCATTTTTGTATATTATTATGATGACATTCGATGGTAAATTTGGTACCTAACACAGGTACCTGTTAAAATACCTATAATTCTTACTTAGTACTTCATGTAAATTCAATAATTTACAGAGTTTATTCCAATATTAAATTTTGATTTAACAATCGAAGATTTGCAAAATGTCTTTCTCAAATTGTGACTTTTTTACAGTTTCGTAAGAGTATTTGAAATGATTAAAAAACTTTTCAGATGTATTGTCATTTGGTTGTAATAATCCTGAAACCTTCGCGAGGGTGGAAAGAAGGTACGAGTATTTTGATCGTTTCAAACATTTCCTATGCTTAATACAGCAATACATAGACAACTTACATATATACATAGGTACATATAAGCAAGCATATTTTGATTTTCATGTATATAGATGAAACAAGTTCACAGAATACCATCGCTCTTACTTATAAAGATGGTGTAAATATTACGTGGCGCTTGGTCGGAATAGTAAAAAACTTGACTTACGGTGAATTGAAGCTTTAGCATCTAAAAATAAGAAACACATATCTTTAATAAAGAGATTATTCGATGCCATCGCTACAGTAGTAAGAATGATGACAGTAATTATTGTGGTTTTTCTAAATGTTAATATTTCTTTAATGATTCTAGTTGCTTCAAACTGAATGCTTTCCTTAAATGTAAGGCGTTTATCTTAATTCATAGTTTTCCAATTGTTAATGTGGATTAAAATCTTGCAATCACATACATGAAGATAGCGGCCAAAAATATGCCCAAAAAAATAAGATAATGTTTGTAGTTCTTTGTCGATGTTAAATGAATACAGTTAAAAATGACGGAAGTTGATAGATTCGATGCGACCAAATATTTTTCTGCCTTCACCGTTCAATTTTTAATATAATCTTCAATAATGAAATTTTAATTGACTTTGAATCCAAAAATGATGGGTTTGGTTTCTCGTTGCCCTGGAATTGAGAAACGATGATTGTTTCCAAAAATAGGAGATTAGTCCAGAGCAGAGTTTTGATACCAAAACATCAAAAAACATAATAATTATTATATAAATTCATGTATATTCATTTGAAGTAAAAATATCTATTTAATATGAGTCCTATAATTTCAATACCCGCTATATCAGATTTTTTGACAAAATGATCTGAGTATGACATCTTGTGCACATTTTTGCGAGGAACAAGACTAATCTAAAATTGAATTTTAAAACCTCTTTTATCACGACCAAAAACCATGTTAAAACTGCGAGTGAGAAACAAAACCCGCTATATCATTCACGAAGTTATTATCAAAACCCGCTACATCGGAATTCAACCAATCACGAGCAGTTATTTTGCCGAGATGACGGGTGTAGAAACACGCCCCTCGGGTCAGTTGAGTTTCAAAAGCCTCTATATTTCATATAAATTACGAGGTGAGTATCAAAATCCGCCATATCCATTTTATTTATCCAAATTACTTAAATATTTCTAGACGCACATTGAAAAATGAACACTTTTCGAATGTATATAAAAAAAAATGCAATTTTTCATTTACGTTACAGATGTGACAGATTTTTGCGGTTTTCTCCGAATCAATGAAAGTTGATATAGCGAATATGGAAATTGAACGACTCATATGTAACATCATTTATAATTTTAATATTAAACTTTATAATTACCTGCATGTACCTAAAATTAACGAAATAACTTATACCTAATACCTTAAAATTAACAAAATAGAAACATTCATTATATAGAGACAATGTTGTATACCCCTGCCTAAGTGTGTATAAATACCGTAGCATAAGAATTTCAACCACCAGTCTGAAAATGTCCGTAATAGGATGAAACCGGTCCTGGTGAAATATAAATTAGTGGAAGAAAGTACAAAAGTGTTTTTAATTTCAAGTTCTAATACAATCAAATATTTATTTAACGTCATTTAGAAATATATAACTATACATCGATACACATAATAAACTTCACTGGGTACAACAAATATTTGTTTTATGTTACTTTGTAATAACAATACTGTAGAAGTTTCCGGAAAGGAGTAAAACATGTGTATAATTTTATTAATTTATCTCTTTACTCTTGTTTTAGTCAATACATGCAAAACATAAACGAGAATGAAAGACAGATTTTTTTTTAATTTTTATCAGGCACCAATCAACATAAAATGATGTTTACTTAACATTATTTTGCACATCCAGAATTAAAATACAATATATACATCAGCTCTGTTAATATCTATATATTATGTTACATTGGATTTTTTTTTACTTGAATCTCTGTCTTGGATGTATCTTGGTCTGTGTGCAGATGATTATTTCCCTAACTCTAAAAGTACTTACTTGTAAAATGTTATAACATTTACTTGCTGAGCATAAGCGTTCACTTTAACCTTTCTTCCCAATTATAAGTTGTGTAAACTCTTAGTTTTAACATGACAAGAGGAACGAACTTAAACACTTTAGCCTTACATATTTATTCTAAGAAGTTTTGTTCAGAGCGGGTATGTGCATAAATATATGTTCTTAATCTGTAAGTACGTTCATTCGGTAAAATAATGCAAATACCCTTTATTTTGTTCTCCCAAAGGTTTAAAAGGAATTAATATTGTGAATTCCCATCTAAATACCAGTTAAATGGTCCGCATTAATCGCTAATTTATAACCTGGCTTAATAGCTTACATTTTTTGAAAGTCATTCAGACAACGATGATCATTGGGTCAGGGATGGCAAACAGAAAGAACACGTATTAATTTTGACCATCACCGGACAAAACATCTTTAATGACATATGCGACGCAAATGCCGATTCCAAACCATAATTTTGTGCCGCCCCGGGAACTATTCATTGTACAACCAATGCTTCTGCCATTGGTCACGACTCACGACAAGTTGTTCGCTACATTTGGTGGCTTGCAGGGGTGTCCGGGTTCATGGGGTGAGGATTGTCCATTTCTTGTGGCGGACCTGCTCACCAACTGCGTGGTAGACCGGCTCGGGAAAGACTGGATAAGGGAGATTCTTTGATCTCTCTAGCGAGACTCTCTCGACCCCTCCTTGCATCGCGGTGAGAGGGATGGATTCATATGTATGACTCCTTGACATGTTGACCACCAGACTGCTACCAACCCCTCATGGCTTTTCCTTCCTAGAACTTCCTCTCCTTCCGTCCCTTAAAAAGACCCTCCTTCTACAGATGACATCCTTTGAGGTGTTAAAATAAATAAATAAAATTCTCTACAACTATGTACTTCTAAAAAATCATTTATCTACTTTTCTATAAGATTATCATCTTTTACTTAAGTAGGTACATATTTTTGGTTTGAGCATTGTTGATTTTCTATTTTTATTTTTCCAACGGTCAACATCGGTCGACTAGGTTATAATATCACCGCGGAGCACTCTTCTCTTTCTATATATGAGCTTCGAACACGTAATTTAATCGCACAACAGGAACCTTTTTCATTTGAACACCCCACAAGAGTCCCAAATGCTCCCCACTCTTCGAAGCCAGCCGAAATATGGCGTCCCCAAGTGGGATATGTTGTGATGCAGTAAGGGTTTAGAGGGAAATGTGCTGAGGGTGAAGAAGAACTTGACAATTCAGAATTGGTTGCCAAATGCAATTGAAGCCATTTCAAGCTACGTTTATATTATGAGCGCACTTACCAATCTGAAACGTGTACACAAGTATCTGCCGGTAAGAACAGCGAAACAGAAATATCAAGCGCCGCGTAAAAACTAGTATGTTTTCGTAATAAACTGACGAAATCTTGTAAAGAAAGTTTCTCATTGAACCTGCAGTACGATTATTGCACTCCACGGAAGAAGACACATTATTTTTAACTTTTTTATTAATGTTTTAAATAGTTTTTATACATGGTAAAAAAAAATGACAGTGTACCTATATAATTTAACAAATTTAATTTAATTTTGAAGATAATAATAATAATAATATCTTTATTTGGAAAACAAACAGCTTTACAAAGATTCATAAAAAAATAGTGCTAAAATAAAACAGTAAGCCTTATAATGTTTTCGCTGATAAATTTCTTTTTTTTTAGTAGAAAGACAAGAAAAACATAAAGAAAAACTAAGAAAAAAATAGTTAAGAGAAGCTAAATACTTGTTACTAAATATGCATGAAAAGAATATAGAAGATGAGGCTTATGATTTTATAGGAGTATAAGGATGATATGTATATAAATGGGGAATATATAATGTGCAAATTAGGAAAAGAAATCTGATAAATAATACAATAAATATAAACATGGATGTTAAGTGGTGTGTTGTGATGCATTACATTTATCTGATAGTGTTGCTTTGAATTTGTTGAAAGTTATATAGAAGATGTCTGTATATGTGAGGTGTGTGTTATGATAGTGGCAGGCTCGATGTATGAATTCATTTTGTAAGTAGTATTTACTATTTTTCACAAGTACTAAGACTAGTTGTAGACGAAAAATAAATATAATTTGTAATATTTAATTAAATGAAGACAATATTAGCGAAACTCAATCGAAAATCAGATTTTTTTTTTGGACAGTTTTTTTTTCTTGAGTTTCGCTAATATTGTCTTCATTTAATTAAATATTATAATTTGAGATTTTACTCATAAAGGGTAAAAAATTAAAATAAAC
The DNA here is from genome assembly GCA_917880885.1 of Limnephilus marmoratus. Taxonomy (NCBI): domain Eukaryota; kingdom Metazoa; phylum Arthropoda; class Insecta; order Trichoptera; family Limnephilidae; genus Limnephilus; species Limnephilus marmoratus. The sequence continues at coordinate 23,434,502 of OU862921.1, read as the reverse complement.
ATATAATTTGTGTTTGTTTTGATTAAAACCTTAGAAGATGTTATTTTTTGGTGATTATATTTAGTTTTATATAAAAATGAACATTTCAGTGCCATAAGTTGAATTCCGAAAGAAAAATATTGATTCTAATAAAATGGTTAAACTTCTTATTGTAAAACTTTTATACCTAGTTTTTAATAACAAGTACTTAGAAAACATGTAAATTAAGTATACTATCAAATTAAAAATAGTAATAAGTCGAGAATAAAAAAAATATCTAAGGTGAATTTCGGGTGTAAATTATCCACCTTACACTCGATGTTACAAATAAGAACCTGACGCTCGCCGAGTTTAAGAGCGCTTAACCAGCCAGCGGACGAAAATCCACATTTCATCGAAAGTTGTTCTTACGATCGTGCAGGGCGGTTACAATGAGAAAGATTAATTATTCTCCGTACCAGCTTTTTAAAATTATAACTCAATATCGAATTTATTTCAATCCAAATTAGCTTTAATTTATACCTTCATCCAAAAATGCTGAAAGGCGTGATGATAAAACTATTAATATAATGTACTTTTTGTAATTATTTTTTGATTATAAGTATTTATCATTTTTCAATAATGTCTAAATTTAATAAGAATGTTAAAAAAATCTGAAATATATTAGTTTAAGAAACACATGTACGTACATATTTTTTAATGATTTTATTGAAACTAAAATTAAAATTCTAAAACATGCGTTTGCTAGATAATGTATTGATTTATTTTACTGCATGATTATATTATTTGAAATGGGTGTGGTATAATACAAAATCTTTTTTGAAAATTTAACAAATCTGCCAACGACCTATGGAATAACCTTATTATACTAAAAATTAAAAAATTTTCTCAAAATTTATTACATGCGAATGCTAGATAAAAGAACAATCTATTGAAATCCATTTATAATTTTTTATGGAAAAGAGTCAATACGTCTAAAATCTGATTTGAAAATGACATACTTCTGGTTTTCTCTGGTAATGCCCTCTTAAAGGTACATGTGATATATCGTTGAATAGAAAGATAATACTAATAAAACAAAAAAAAAATAAAATGGAGACGGTCGCGACTGGAATTAAAATCCTAGATCTCTGTCATTATTAACAGGTGTCCCATATAAATAAAATTCGGATATTTTTGTCTGAGACGCTATCTAGGTTATAAGTAAATTCGTAAGATCTTTTGTAATCTCTCGTTGTAATCATTAATAAAGATCGCCGTCTTAAAGCGTTTGGCGTTGTCCCGGTAAAACAAAGATCGTAGGTTCGATTCCCAGTTGCTACCATAACTTTTTATTTATTTTTCAGTGTCTTGTTCTGTTTCATGTTTCTTTCAGATTTTTCAGTTTTATCGTCTTTAATGATATAAGATATTGATGGATATAATCTTCAAAGTTATTAAAAAAGTTATACCGATAACAGCAAATATGATCATTTCACCATTGAAAATTTAAAGTACCTATACAGATTAAAAATCTATTGATGTAATGCATTACTTGATCAATTTTTCAAAGATCACAAAGACTTTTTTTACAATAGTACGAGAAAAAGAAATATCCATCCCTGGTCTAGATGCTTCGAATTCCTAAACATCTTTGTGGCTTACAGACAAAATCGTTTTTTTGTATTTTCCCTTTTGTGCTTTTATTCCACTCTGCAGAAGGGGAATTTCCTTAGGTGGGCTTCTTTATAAATTGAAATTGTAAGGTCACATTTCGCATAAAACTTTTAATAGAAACTTTTCAGAAAGAATTGATTATTCTGATAAGAAGATAGTCGGCACAAAACTCCCTAATTATATTATATTATATAGGTGTTACGGCGTTGTAATTATTTTATCTGATTCTTACAATTTTAAAAAGTTAAAAGTAACCGCTGTTGCTTATTTTATTTAGTAGTTTTAATTTAGCAACTGAACAAAAAATACAATTCGTTGATTTGAAACTTAGTTCAATGAAAAATAATAATTGTTTTTTTTTCATTTTTTTACTATTGTACAACAGAATAATTCCAATTACAGTACAATTTAGTTACCCTATCAGCATTTAGGCAAGTGACTCTTCAATAATGTTTTAAGGCATATAAAGAACAGTAACTTACATCCAAATGGTTTGCAATTTCATTTAACAGGTTTGGTACTTTAAATAAGTCATGATGTCGACTTCGGCTGTAGTGGTCTGGTACATATAAATCATAGCATCCCAAGAGAAATGGGCTATTGATGAAATTGTTCCAAATTTTGAAAGACAGAATAGCAAGACTTGCTTTCCTTCTAGTTTCTAGGCTCACAGAATCAGTTTCCTCGAGTAAGTCAATATGGTGCATGAGCCTTGGATAGGTTCCATGCTTCCGCATATAAACATACCTGAGGAATTTCTTCTGGATTTGCTCTAACATATCAATGTACTTCTAGTGGTGCCCAATGCCCAAACATCGCTCGCGTACTCCAGCTTGCTTCTCAGTATGCCATCGAATAACGCTAGCATAGCTTCTTGGTTATCAAACTGCTTACAAGTCCTGATGATGAATCCAAGAAGTTTGTAGCAAGACTGAGTGAGCTGAAAATAATAAATCACTTAAGACAATATTAACCACTCTCAAGCGAAAATTGTGAAATAGAAAGGACAAAGGTAGATTTCATCGCTTATGGGAATTAAATCCAGGACATCTGCCAGGTCGGGGTAGTGCTCTGACCACTGAGCTTATGCGACCATATTTTAACTTCCGTCATTTTAACTGCACTTTAATTATTTTACTGTACCTGGACTGGGACACATTACCTTCATTTTATTAACGCATTTTTTTAGCTGCTATCTTTAAATATGATTGCACGATCTCTTGTTGTGGCGCATTTTTTCTGAATTTATGCATTGAGTTTGGTGTGATTTAATTACCAGAAGTGTGATTATGCGTACAATATTATTACATCCACGCCTTTATTTATTTTCCTTTGTTCTCTTCTATTTTTATATCTTTCTTTCATTTCTTGTCAATTTATTTTGATTTTCTTCCATTTCATTTATTTTTATTTATTGTTTTCGTTTCTATTTATATATTTAAATTCGTCATTTTAATTTTCTTTCCCATTACCTTAAGATATTAAAATTAGATTAAATTCTTGCCACCTCGGAACAGGCTAGTAAGTTGGTTTACACAAAAAAATGTATTTGTTTATATAAAATATCCATCTTAGTTAATAAATAATTTTAAAAAAATTATAAAAATAAGTATTTACCAATCCAATTTCATTTTATCGTTGACTTCATTCTTCTTAAAAAAATTTTTAGCGCCATCTGGGGCTTTTGTACAAAAGCAATATAAACCAAACTAGTGTCGTTATATCTTTTGCTTTGATGTTGTTTTTTTATATGAACAATTTTTTTGTAGAAATTTAATGTGTACAGATATAAGCTGTAACGGACTGTTTTTAACGGGGCACAGAAAGCAGAACTGTTGCTCTACGAAATTATTTATCCCGTCGACATGGTTTTATAAAACTCCAAGATCATTTTCAATGTGTAAAGCTTCCTTTGAAATGGAGCAAGTCTGTACCCTCAACCGCTTTAACACAATAAGTCGCATTAAGAAAAGCATTAATTTTAGCGCAATACGATTTTCTTTATACTGATTTTTAATGAAATCTGACTCTGTGCAATGCACGAGGCTTCTGCTGGTGTTTTTTTAGGACACCATATGTTATACCTTGGAGGCTGAAATTACCTGTAATCCAAACTCAAATTTCATTCAAAATTCATAATCTCCATTCCTGTCTGCTCGCATCTGTACCCTCCATCGGCTTTATAAAGTTGGTACTACACGGCATAATAAGGAACGTACCTGACTTACTTTAACCCGTCTAATCACAGGAGACCCAAATTGTCCCAGATCGACATTGCATAATTGAAAATTAGATATCTCTCTTCCTATCATGCGAACATTTATGATTTCTGTTATGTTAGAAAACGAAAGAAATAATGCTTCTCATTGCTTTAGGAATATACGAGCTATTCAGATATTTTAGATAGTTATTCAGATATTTTATAAACCCGATCATAATTGACGATTTTATTTCCCGCCAATTTGTGACGTAACAAACATTTAATTTTAATTTTGTATGAATGTGATAAAAAATGAAGTAACGGTTTTATAAAAAAATTTCTTGAGAAAAGGAATTTGTATTTAAAATTTTAAGTTTATTCTATTGTAAGTACTTTAATTCGAATATTCGCAGGTGTGCACTTTTTAGCAAAGTAAAAAATTGGAATATTTAGAAACAAAAATGTTTTTTTTTCTAATACACACATCGGAAAGATTATTTTAGAACAATTTTTGTTTTTACAAAAGGGTTAAAAATTAACCAATAAAAGAATCATTTAAAATACAAGGGAAGAACCTGAAATTATTTTCTTTTTATTCGAAGGGTTTGGTGAAAAATTGGACATCGGTGACATTTTTTATTGTTGTATTTCAATTAAAAACATTTAAAAAATTAGTAAGTATTGGACGGTTGGGGGCGGGTTGGGGGGTAGGTGGTGAAAAAAAAATTAAAAACGTCCTAAAATGTTACCCGAGAACAAAATTTCATTAGCATTTTTTACACTAAATAATGTCTGGAATCACCGGCTAAAGTAAGGCAAGTACGTCGCAAACTAAACGTTTAGCATATGCCTAGTCTCCCAACACTAATTCTTCCTGCAGACTTATTATGAATAAACAAACTTTTGTGGTTGGCTCTCGTCCATCCCTGCTGTCATCTCTGTCCTGCTATGCTCTGCCAGTTTAATAATAATAATAATAATTTATTCCAGAATGAATATGACTTGTCTGTCATTACTTCATGATATTTCTAAATTCCTTTGGTGTCTTAACAGGGGTGCCCGGGTTCATGGGGTCAAGTTTATCCGAATCTTGGCGGCGGATCCGACTGCCCCCCAACTGCGTGGCCGTGGCCGGATCGGGAGAGACGGTTGCAGTAGATCTTTTTACTCTCCAGCAGGACTCTCAGCAGAATTTGGACCGCAGTGGAAGGAATGAATTCATTCGTCCGGACACACTGACCCCCAGATTCCTACCCACCCCTTATATTTTCCTTCCTTCCTCTCCTTCCTTTCCCTAAAAAGACCCTCCACGCAGCATCCCCAAAGATGACATAAACCCTGAGGGTAATTATCTTCCTCAGGGCCTCCTGTGTGAAGTTAATGTAGAAAAAATAATAATAATTTGCATTTAAGAGTAACCGTAAATGAAAAGTAAACACCTTTTAATTTAATGTACGATAAGCGCTCAAAACAGATTTTTAAGGTACCTCAATTTCCGCTCTTTTCGATTTCATGTTGGTAATAAAGACTCTGCAAAGTTCTTCAAAATACAGACGTTAACTTGTCGAAAAAATATAAGCGGATTCGGTAATGCTATTTAAAATAACACATAACTTAATCGATTTTCCTGATCTTCTTCAACGCCTATCATTCCATGTTCCAAATCGCAACAGCAGACAGCCGCTTACCTTTAATCACCCTCTTTGCAAGACCAACTCCAAACAGAACTCATTTATCTACAGATCCACACACTCATTTAACTTAAGGCTCTGCAACCGGACTCGAAAAGAAGAAGATGGAGAGGTACGAAATTACGAACGTTAGAGGAGATCGCTAACTTTTACAGCGACAAAATCGATGCGAAAATTGCGAAAATGTTTAATAAAACACGACTCGTTTAAAATAGAGCAAAAATCTCGCGGACATTGTCTTAAACAGCATTTATAGAAACACTGTGAATTTTTTTTTACACATAACTTGTAAAAAACCTGAAACAAACGTGTGTATAATAATTTTTGGAGCATACTTTGCGATTTTTTTCTATCGAGGGAATCTTCTTCTTTTTTCTTCTGTTATAAATAAAAATGAATCGCTGAAATCAATGTACGCGCATAACTTCCGAACGACTGCACCAAATTAGATAATTATTTTTTATGTGTTCGTTATTGTCAGGACAAGGTTTTTATAAAACTACTGATGAGCTCTGGCATTAAAAAAATTGTATAAAAAAATTGCAATAGGTGGCATGCGAGCTGTTTGAAAACTGAATGTACCGGGACTGAATGTACGGAATGCGGGAGGGGGGAGGGGAACTCGGGTAGGGGGTTTGCGGGAGGGGGGGAGTGAAGTGGGGAGAGGGAAGGAGTGGGAACGCGAGAGGGGAAGCGGCGCAAGAGAGAAAGGGGAAAAAAGGACATGCAGGGAGAAACAATTTCTTTGTTAAATGCACGTATGCCGGGAACCAGCTAATTTTATATAATTTGCGTTTCGGCGCGGGCAATGTCTAGATATTATCTTCAAGAATAACATATATATTTTTAAGAGCTTTAAAACCTACCGTATTTAAGGGAGATATGTAAGAAATCGGTAGAAAATCGGGTTGCGGGCCCTTAAATTATTACTACATTGGCATTTTTAACTCGACTTTACGTAGCATAAAACAAAAACTAACTAAACAACATGACTAAAACTAGAAAGTTCAATCCTTATATATTTCCGTCCTTTGCCTCTTAATCCTATTCCTATGTTCCTCCCCCCCCCGCCCATTTTTTCATATATTATAACTAAAAAATAAATTTATTAAGAAAACACCCTTACAATGTCATACTTTATCATTCACTATCATCAGTGGAAGTTCATAATTGGCATAATTAAATCTTCTTATTGCATTTTTTTTTTTTTTTTTTTTTTTTTTTTTTTTTTTTTTTTTTTTTTTTTTTTTTTTTTTTTTTTTTTTTTTTTTTTTTATTAATTTCAATAACAAGGTTTGTACATGTATGTATGATATATATAATAAGTATAGATTCATTTTTTTTTTTCACAGACCTCCTCACTAGGATTTCCTGTTCTGAGGTGGCCTGTAGTTTTTTTTAAATATTTGTATTTGGTTATGGATTGTCTTTATATCATCTTCATGATGTTTGTAATTTTATTATCACTTTGATCTCTCAGCCATATTTTTACTTTTGTTTTAAATATATTCATTTCCTTTATATTTTTGATTTGATCTGGTAGAGCATTGTATAATTTTATAGCATGGAATTTATTATTTCTCTGTCCAAAAGATGTGTTCAAACTGGGAGTAACCAGGATGTTATTGCTCATTGTAATGTAATCTCTGATTTTCCGTCTATTTTCGCTAAAATAAATAAAATAAACATTAAAACATATCTTAAATAAAATATCTTAATAAAATGAAAAGCAATTCCCATCAGGGGCCATCCATAAATTATGTGACACATTAAGGGGGGGGGGAGGGGAGTAGAGAAATGTGACAAGGGGTATGGGGCGGTCATCAGCTCTGTGACTTCACATGTAAAAAAAAATTAAGCTACTGTTTTGATTTTCGTTATTTGTTTTTGGGGGGGTAAAAAAAAATCATGAAATTCGTGTAACGTAATTTATGGATGGCCCCTAAGTAAGTAGAAAAGTAAGAAAATCACAAAAATATAAATTCGTACACAAGGTCATCTCTGATCGATAATTGCTTAATTGTGTAATTTTTAATTTAACAAAAAAACTGAATTTAATTCAGCTAAAAAATGAACACAACAGTTATTGAATCTGGGGGGTACGAAGTTCTCCGGGTCAGCTAGTTATACTATAAAACTGACTACCTTTAACCGCGATGTGACGGCACTCTTTTGTGGCAAACAGCAAATTCTACTGTCAAAGTCTCGGCGTCACGTTTCCCATCTGAATGCGGTTTCATTGTTTTTTTTTTGTATTGGATGAAGCCACATATAAAGCAAAATGCGACACATTCGACACTTATTTCCAATTGATCAAAGGTTTCGATTGTTCCGTCATTCTTCAAATATGAGTATATATTATATTTCTATTCTAATGATGTTCATTTATTTGTTTTTTCACGCCCAGCTGGGCTTTTACATGTTTATTTTGATAAATATGCCCAACATCATAAAAACCAAATACTTTGCTTTGCGAGATGAAAAAAAACGTAGATACGGAATAAAAACATAAATTTTATATTGTACTAGATTCTGAAGCACCACTGGAAACCCCATAAAAGTGATAAGTTGATAGAAATATTTAACTTGAAGGTTTAGGTTTGGTTTGCCCGAAGTAAGGTCAAATCCGCATAGATCATAGTATAATCATTTTATCACTTCAGTGTACGTACATTAAAAAAATATCATTTTTAAATTCTAAGAGCAATAAAAGGGTGCGTAATGGGTTCAAAACGACGCATTTAAAATTTTTCAAATTTTTGATGTGATCTTCTTCCTCCGGATTCACTTCAAAGTTTTTAAAATTTTCATTTTAAAGGGTTATTCCTAGTGTATATAAAATAAAAATAATAAAACAAGAAATGAACAACAGTATTCTCAAACTATGCTTTTTGCATATGATGCAGTACTGATAGCAGATAATCATTATAACTTACAGAATAGCCTGGAAAGGTGGAGAAAGATCCTGGAGGATAATGGCTCAAAAATTAGCAGGAAAAAGACTGAATATTTGTATTTGCCATTTGAAGACACAAATGCTGTAACTCCTTCGATTCAACTGGATGGAGTAGCATTAGCCAACTTTGATTCATTTACGTATCTGGGTTTCACTTATCCACAGAGACGGAGGATGTGCAGCGGATGTCATCCATGGAATAGGTGTGGGATGTATAAAATTCAGACCCGTAACAGGAATATTGTGTGACTCCAAAATGCCTATAAAACTTAAAGGAAAGATATACCAGACTATTGTAAGACCCTCGATAATGTATGGCTCCGAATGCTAAACTATGTACAACTAGGCAACTACTCCTACTCTAGGCAACTCGAAACAGCAGAAATGCGAATGCTTAGATGGTCGGCAGGAGTATCACTAAAAGGTAAGATTAAAAGTTCACGCATTCTTGGAAGCCTGGGTGTGACAGACATGAACAGTAAACTGGAGGAACGACAGTTGAGATGGTATGGGCACCATAAGACGGAGACCATCAGACCACACAGTGAAGCAGGCAATGTCTATGGAGCTTCATCGACAGTCATCCAGAGGAAGACCGAAGAACTCCTGGATGACTCAATGCTCCAAAATACTTCAGAGAAACGGCCTGAAAGAAGGCGATACTTATACAGAACAGAAGAAACTACAACCTGGGAACAAGAAGAGCTGACCCCAACAGCCTACCTAGGCAGTGAGTTGGGACAGCGCAAGGAAGAAGAAGATTCCTAGTGTATATAAAAGTTACTATGTATCCTTCGAACGATATTTTTGTAATCTTCCATAGCATATATAGTACATTTTTACGAAATCATTTACAAAAAGTCCCAAGATTAAGTCTCACAAAAAAAATGCCAAAATTTGAGAGTAAGACGGAAATAAATTCTTCATTTAACAATTGGTGTGTTAAAAATGACAACCAGATCCCAATAGTTCTATCGTGAATATTATTGACAGAAAAAATGATTTATTATCTTCTGTTTATGCCATCCAATTATGCTTCCGACAACACAGTGGTGACCGCAGTCTTCCAGCACCAAGCGCCACTCATGAGTAAGCGCTGGGCCCGAGCTCACCTCAGACCACGCCCTACGTAAAAATTGATGACATATTTTAACCACTATTTGTTTGTTTTTTTTTCTATTCATGTACTTGTTTATTCTCTTAAAATTTATTGTGTAAATATGTATAACTATGTGGAATCTGTGGTATTGCACTATCCTTCAAACATCCTGGAGTAAAACATTATTTTTATTATTATTATGTCATTTTTATATCTAACTTATAACTTGAAACTTGTACTACAACAATTTTCTAGACTGTTGTAATAAAATAATTGATTATGCCACAAAGAACTTTCAAATTTCCTTTTTAACCCTTTTGCATGATATGCCGTTTTAATTGAAACATTTAAGAGAAATTTATGACACTTCTGCCTGTCAAATCTAACCCTTGAGCAAACCATTCGCAAAAAACCCCATTTCAAAGCGGGTCTGATTAAATCGGACATGTAACCCTACTTTTTGTGGGTCCTTTCCATTGATCTAGGATTCACAATTTGCTTTTACGTCACGGAAAGACCTTGTCTACATATACTCGTGTGTATGGATAAGTTCCATAAATAAGAATGAAGCTGGAGTAATTCCAACTTCTATTCTATCGGGAGCGGAGTTTGGAGTAATTTTTCGAAATTTCTTATTTATCTCATTTTTTTTAGGACAACTCTCTTTTTTCTAACTTTTTATGATTTTCCTTATCAATAATATTCTATGCCCGAGAAGCACATTATATGCTAGTCACATATAACTCGTGTCTCTCTGCCACTGATAAGATAATTTACTTCAAGTCTGCATCAAAAACTCATTTCTTAAAAGTTATGATCCTTCTTTTCAAAAGTAATAATACAAAAATTATATATTTTTCATGTAGCTAGTTACTTTTGGTTAGTCTTAATCATAATCGACTTCGTCCATGTTTCAACCGATTTTTTTCGATATTGCAAATCACAATGGTGCGTGATGGAAATTATGCGGCAAAAAAATAATTGACAATAAACACACATATAAATTTGTTGTAGACCACTTTTATTTTATAATAGCCCATCCAGACTCTCGGCGAGAAGCCCCGAGAACACACGAGAAGCGAGAATGTGAGGTGTTTCTCGTATTCTCTTTCTCTGGCTCGGCTGTTCTCGGATCGTTGTCGGTAAATTTGGCCGCTTCAAAGGATTTCTCGGGCGAGAAGCGAGAAGGCTACTACACTCACGTTTTGTCTCAGTGTTGTTTAGTGAGCGGTTGAGAGTAGACGTGCGATATATTTTTGTTTTTGTTTCCTTGTATAAAAAATCAACAAGAGTTGTAATTTATAGAATATTTTCAATCTGAACCGGTGTTATGGGATGCAAAACATCGAATTACAAAATTTTAAACCACGATGCGTGGAACAGACTTGTAGAAATAATGGAGATGAAAATACCTGAACTCAAAAAGAAAAAAGATTCCCTTTTTGCTAGTTAACGGAAATATAGAAAAATGGTGAATGATTCCTCCAAATCGGGTGCTGGTGATAATGAAATTTATAAACCTATATGGTTTGCATATGACGCTCTGGATTCCTTTCTAAATCAAGGGCTAACTACAACGTTCAACGTCACAACGTTCACAACGTTCACAAAATTATAATATGCCATGGCGCACAGAGCCAAACCTGCTGCATTTTGAATATCGTCTGTGATGTCGTCCATACCGGATGGGAAACAGATCACGAGTGAGAAAAATGAGAGTGTGGATAAGTGCTTGTTCTCGCGAGAAGTCTCGGCGAGAAATTCTCGCCGAGACTTCTCGCCGTGAGTCTGGAATCGCCTTAAACACTCTACCGGTTTCGGAAGCACCCTTCCTTCGTCAGGAGAATATTATAATATTCTGCTGACGAAGGAAGGGTGCTTCCGAAATCGGTAGTGTTTATAAAAATGAAAGTGGTCTACAACAAATTTATATGTGTGTTTATTGTAAATTATGGCGAGCCACAAAGATAAGGCTTTTTACAAATATGTAAAAAATAATTGCGTTGACCTGGGAACTCTAGACAAATAAAATTCTAATTTCTTGGCGTAAACTCACCTGTAGAAAGTTTTGTTGCTCCATAGATAGCTGTCGATGTTTTGTGACAACAGATCATTATTTGTTGCAAAGTTGTGATCTGTTTTGGGAAAATCTGAAAGTAGAAAAGTGTGAAAAGGGCCGATTTTCATTCAAACTTTTTCATGCGTTTCCATGTTTCCACGTTTTTATCGGCAACATTAGTATTTCTTTTGATGACATATCTCTCGCAACATCAATGTACTATTTTTTTGAGTTATGAAACAAAAATGTTTTGCAGAAATTTTTTGAGTAACAAAATTTTAATAACGTTATGTGAATCGAATTATTTTCTGTAAAATTGAATACTTGCAATTAAATGTCGTAAGGATATCTAATTATCTCATTTTGCAATGATTTCACTTGAATGACATTGGATATTTAAGTATTTATTATTTTATCTACTTAGAGTGTCTACAAAGCTCCTGATTTCGTGCGGTTTTCAAAGATAAGTTACTTGGTTTTTCCACTGATTCTACCTTTACCTTTACCTAGTACCTTGTCATGGTCAGTGTAGGTGTTAAAATTATGTATATAACACTATCTATTGAATAAAGTAGGCATAAACATATGTATTTATGCGTATCAACTTTACATGTGTATAAAGTTATTTTACAATATTTAAGTATGTTTAGATGAACTTATCTACTGAATTCTGGTTCTTACATCCCTGTTATATGATTCCCCAGATAATACTACTCATTATAATATATTGCTTGCTTCTTGACATCAATATAAAACCCTTTGTGGAGAAAGAATGTTTTCTTTAAGAAATGGCTAATTTTGACTACATTACGCAATATAATAAGGCTCCTATAACAAAGGATTCATGTTTTCCTACGGTCAAAAGAGAAACTAATTTGAAACCTAGTTTCTGAAGAAATTCTTTGCTAGCGAGAGACTTGTGTAATATTTTCTTTGTGAATTTGCGAATATGGTAAAGAGCTCCTATCAAAACAAATTGAACAGTAATTTCTAAGAAAAAATCATTTAGCAAGCGCTTGTGCTTTTTGTCCCTTCTTCTTATTACACATTATGGTGAACTTTTTTCATAAAAAAAAAACAAAATAGGCTGATTCTTAATAGTTATTGACCAAACATTTTGACCAAAGTGCGCATGCAAAGAATCATCTTAAAATGACCATACGGACTGCCAACTTTGTAATACATTATGAAATCGGAATGTGTTTAACTTTCTCGTTTTTCAGAGTTTCTTACTCTTATACCTTATTGAGCAGTTAAAAATACGAAAACAATAAAATTTCGTCTTCTTATAATTTAACAATTAGAAGGGTTACCAAAGTTTCATAGCTATTGATGGAAATAACTGATAGCAAATGGAGCTGATAATACGTATCGTTGATCCGCAAATTCAAGGCAAGAAATGAAAGATTTAATGCAAACTTGGGGCCTTCGCTCATGAAGAAACCGAAAACTGATTGGCCACTCAATTCAACTTAATTCACGGCGCAAACAACTTTACGAATTCAGTAATTAGCTTGTGTAGCAAACATATTATAATTGATCAAAAATTATCAATTATTTAATAATAATTTATCAACCTCCTGAACGAAATCGATATTTTCCTGCTTTGACATATCGGAAATTAGGTACTCGAAAACTTGACAGATCGTGAGGCGTAACCATGGCAAACCTGTCAACCTGACGACTGAAACGTGCCGACCTCAGCGACCAGCGAGTCAAGTCGCCGCGCGCCGCGTCGCCCTTAAGATGAAGTCATAGTAAATAATGCAAAATCATATGTTTTTGTTTTGAAAATTTGATCGCTTAGAAGTATTGTAGATGCTTCAATTAAATATTGCGTGTAGAACATACCTTGGCCCTTAAAAATATCGGTCATTTTTTTTATAAGTTTTTAAATAAGCCTATAAAAAAATAAAGTATAAGGTCTAAAAAACACACTTTCAAGTCCAAACTCTCCTATTTATAAACCCCTTTTCGGATATGGTTTTATCGTGTAATGTGGCAAATTCGGTTTATTTTATAATAATCGCAAAAAAAGTTGATATTTACACCCAATCTTCCCAAAATAAAATAAAATATGCATTTTCGCGTTGATATTTTACAATACGGCCGCTAGTCGACGAATTCGGTTATTCAAAGTGACCCCTATGGCGTCCACCGAAGGACTACTGTCCACGGCACAGTAGTTTTTTTTTTTTTTTTTTTTTTTTTTTTTTTTTTTTTTTTTTTTTTTTTTAATTTCATATATTTTTTATTAGTAACAGATATTTGGGTTTTTTTTGGCTACCACACTAGGCTAAGCCCGTGTTGTGGTAGTCGTACATTTAAAAAATAAAAGAAATACTTAAAACTAAAGAGAAAAAAAAAGACCATATTTTAAAGAAAAGTAAAAATGAAAATTCAAATTCAAATTTTGAAATACAAAAATTAATAATAAAAATTAAATGTTAAGAACTCAAGTGTTCTGTATAAATTAAAACATATAATTATATAAATCAAAATTAAAAACATATATAAATTTAGTGAAAAACTAAGAGAAAAAAATAACAACATTTTAAAGTAAAATAGAAATACAAATGGAAATTAAAATTTTGAAATGCAAAAATTAATAATTAAAATGTAGTGTTAGAACTCATGAATTCTTTAAAGTGCGTTCGTCCCCTTTCAAAAATCCAATGTTGTACACGTGTTATAAAAATAGAATTAGAATTACTTGACTTTATGTCAGTACTCAGAGCATTATATATTTTAGGAGCGATGAACCAGAATTGTCGTTGAGCGAATGAGGTGTTAGTTTTTGGGACCACGCAACCCAGGTTTGATGAAAAGCGGGTGTGTGCTTGATGTTGTGGAGCAATTAGTAGATTATTTTTTCGTATATAACAAATGCTTGTTTTAGTAAATAGCTGTCGAATATCTAAGACCCTGATTTTTGCAAAGAGTTCATTTGACGGATGGGTAGGTTGACATTTAAATATAATTCTCAGAATTAGTTTTTGAACTAAAATAATTGGTCTAATAATGGATTCAGCACAACCACCCCATCCCACTATACCGTATATTGCTATGGATTGGAAAAGGGCAAAGTATACGCTTCTTAGAGTCTGTAAATCTAAGATAGACCTAAGGGAGTAGAATATATGGCAGAGTTTACGAAGTTTTTTTACTGTGTCACCGATGTGAGCTTCGGTAGTAGTGAACTAGTGGATCGCCTTAACAACTATTCTCTAACAAGTTGCCTTTGTGCGGACCGCCAATGAAATTCGCAAGATGACCTGTGGATAGCGATTGAGTACCCAACTGTTTTTTTTTTCAATTTCTCCATGTGCGGAGGGCAGGAGCGTAGCTAGGGAACGTGGGGAATAAACTTACGAATGTATAATATTGCCATAAAAATATGAACACTGTATGTTATTAATTTATATTTTCGTAGCTCAATGGCTCGATTGGGGATTCCCCTGAAATATTCCTTGTGTCTTCCTCATTTCTTTCGTACATACATTGTAATTGACGTCAACTCGTGAAATGAATTGCTTTCTATTGATTGATGTGAATTAGTAAAACTGTTATGCTGTCAGTGTTTTTAAAAGTGTTGAAAGACCACTTTCAAAAAACGAAGTAAGTGGATTGGATAGTTCATTTTTTTGTAATAAACTGTAACTAATCAACGCAAAACTTGAACACATTTACACCAGAAACTTTCGATAATTGAAAATTTACGATAACGGACTAAAAAAATTATCAATCATCCGTATGTTATTTTTTTCTTTTCATTGTTCTGTGTACATGAATAAATAATTATGGAATAATAAGTAATTTGGGGGATTTCATAAAAGGTTTTTACACGTTTGTCCAGCCTCTAGCCAGTGATTTTTTTTTATATTTTTTATGAAGTCGAAATTTGCATTACATATTATTTAATTTAAATTATAAACCATTAAATCACTTTATGTAAATAAAAAGAAAACACTTTGTTTTAAGTCAATTTATTGTTATTTTTTTCGTCTACCGGTTTCGGTACCTCCGTACCATCATCAGGACTGAATATAAAAATACTATTTAAATAATTATATTTTTATTATTCATGGTACGTATATATATATTTATATGATGATGGTACGGAGGTACCGAAACTGATAGACGAAAAAAATAACAATAAAGTGACTTAAAACAAAGTATTTTCTTTTTATTTATTTAAAGTAATTTAATGGTTTATAATTTAAATTAAATAATATGTAATGCAAATTTCACACTGTATTTGCTTCTCTAGATAAATTAAATTACTTGTTTACAGATTTTTTAATAATTTCTTAAACAACACAGGTTCAAATCCTTCGGGTACGTGCTGTTACACTCCGTATACGGCTGATTAATATTATTAATAAGGTGGCCGCTAACAAATGGATAACTATACTAAAATTATAAATGCGAAAGTGCGTGTGTTTGTTTGTTACGCTTTCACGCCTAAACCACCAAACCGATTTTAAAAATTCTTTCAACTAGAGAAAGCTACATTATTAGGTTATATATAACGGTAAGCTCTGGCGTTATGAAATTATAAATATTCATATATTATACTTATTACACTTTTTCCGTCTGCTAACAAAAGCGAATCCTTGTATTGGAAACGATATTGTTATATTTGCGGGAAATTTTATTTCAGGCGTCGTATGTAATATCTATCTATCTATCTATATAAATAAAAAAGAATCACCGAAATGTATGTACGCACATAATTTCCGAACGACTGCACCAAATTGGATAAACCTTTTTTTGTGTTCGTTATTGTAAGAACAAGGTTTGTATAAAACTACTGGTGAGCTCTGGCATTATGAAATTTGTAATAGGTGGCACGTGAGCTGTTTGAAAACTGAATGTACCGGGTCTGAATGTATGGAATGCGGGAGGGGGGAGGGGAACTATGAAGGGGGGAGAGGAACCTGAGAGGGGGGAGGGGAACTCAGGAGGGGGGTTCGCGGGACCGGGAAAAAGGGGAGTGGAGTGAGGAGAGGGAAGGTGGAGGAGGTGGAGTGCGAGAGGGGAAGGAGACGGGAGAGCTTCCTCTCCCGTCGAAAGGGGAACGGGACGAATGGGAAAGGACACGCAGGGAGAACCAATTTCTTTATTAAATGGCATAGCAACGCATGACGGGTACCAGCTAGAACAAAATGAAAACAAACTCCGATCTTACATTTAACTTTGATCAAAAATTGATAGGTAGAATGCTTTTAAAATGTTTCCGAAACACGGATTTTAACGATAAAAAGCATTTTACCAAGCTCATGTTAATTAAACAATGACTAAGATGGAATTATAAATGATACGTTTAATAATGGAGATGGCCAAAGTTCATAAGACGTCCAGTTAATTTTCATACATTTATCTCGGCGCTTTCGGCTTAGCCGGGCGTACGCGAGATGTTCCGGGGCGGAGCTTATCACGGACACGCTTTGTGCGGATGAATAATAAACAGTTTAACTTTGAGGTTTTGGAGTAAATATGGACATTCATCCTTTAACCTCTCCTTTACCCATCTCCGACCATATTACTGGAGAGGACCAATATTAATGTATTCACCTTTTAATGAAGCTATTTCAAACAATGTACCTAGACAAGTGGGTCCTGGAGAAACGAGAACTTTGGCGCTTGAGATCGGTTCATTAATAATGTAATAGACTTATGATTCCCTTGGAGGTTGTGAATTTTACAAAATTAACTATTATTTCGCATTCTAAAGCAAATCTTACGGATGACTCAATTCTTTCATTGATCAATTCAATCTTAAAAATGGCAAAAACATGTTTTTTGTTAATTATCTTACATGAGTCTTAAAACTATGGCGTTTCATTTGAGGGAGCCGGTCCGTATCGGTAGAGACGGGAGATAAATGAAATGAAAGGCGTCAGTCGATGTAGTGAGTCGAAGTCTTTATTGGAGAGCTACGTAGCAAACAGTCAGATGTTGTTGACACGAGTAGTAGTGAGTGCAAGTCATAAGTGGTGTTGGCAGTGATTGATGATGATGGTCGAAGATGCTGTGGTGGAGCAGACCACGGGTCTGCATGTCACCAGCATGTAGCGCTGCACCGAGGTGATGGAGAAGACCATGACGTCCAGGATGTCACTCGACGCTTTGAATCGCGGAGGTGGACAGCGGTGAACCTTGTGAGGAGAAAGTCTCAGTGGCAGCGAAGCGCGACGGGCTTCGATATGCCTGAGATGTTGCTGCACCCTTGACAGAAGACGCGGCGGGCCTTGTAGTCGCGGGTAACGGATTCTCCAAAGCTGATGGTGCGGTGGACCATGTTAGCTGCGAGATGATGGGTCCTCGAAGGCTGCGGGCGCAACGGGCACAGGTGCCGGCTTTGAGTCGCCGGGGCTGGCCGTTCAGCCGATACCGCACTGGAGCGAATTCACTGATAAGGTATGCACTGTATTACTGTATGTGTGTGATTTGAGACTAGACTTGAGACTGAGCTGCATGCGGCTGCGCTGGCTTTTATACTCTGCCGGTCGGGCAAGTAATTTCGAGAACGGCGTGTGAAATTCGACCGCCGCGCCTAAGGTGAGAACGTTCGAGAACAGTCGAGTCGCTGTGTTGATAAAGTATTGTGCAGTCGGGAACTTTTCAGTAGGTTGCCGCGTTAATTGTTACAAGGCGTTAGACGTACTTACAGTGCCGGCAGCGGCTCGCACCTAGATATTTATTTTTGGTGTGATCGTTAACCAGTGGCGCTGCGATGCGACAATGTGAGGCTAAATAACCTTCATCTGACATTTAGAACGGTAAGTTAAGGAACAATCAGTCAAAATATGAAACCGGTGAAGTGAAGTTGATTCCTTAGTGCGTTTTATTAGAATCTGTTATGTGCTTGTGCCGTGATTACCGCCTGCTGTGTCCCTCGATATATCCCATAATATTGTATCGTGATCAAGGGGTCCTTTACTATCCAAAGTTTTCCAATCCCCAAATAGTTGTGTCAATCTGAAAAGTTTATTTCAATATCACTGATTACATTCCATTGATTCGTAGCCAATATGTCTGGGACTACATGTACGTTTATGAATTTCATATGCCAATGTGCTTTTCTTTTCAATATTCTTAAGTCTGTAATAAATCTTACAAAAGCCACTTGTTCTTTCAGTTACCCCTGTTCTTACTCGTGTAATGAGTATTACAAAAATGCCACTTTTCGTTCATTTGCTCTTGTTATTACGCCTATAATCAATCTTGAGAATGCCACCATCCTTTGCCTCTATTCTTAAGCATGTAACGAATCTTACAAATGCCAATATTCAATCCTTCAGTTATATTCTTACGTGTATAAAGAATCTTTCAAACGCCACTATTCCTTCATTTGGTCCTATTCTTACGTGTAGGTAAATTAATCTCACAAATGCCATAATTCCTTCGTGTGCTCATATTCTTACGTGCATAATGAATCTTACAAATGCCACTCTTCCTCCATTTGCTCCTATTCTTACGTGTATAAATAATCTTACAAATGCCTCTTTTCCTTCATTTACGCCTAATCTTACGTGTATAAATAATCTTACAAATTCCCCTTTTCCTTTATTTACTCCTAATCTTACGTGTACAAATAATCTTACAAATGCCCCTTTTCCTTCATTTACTCCTAATCTTACGTATGTAAATAATCTTACAAATGCCCCTTTTCCTTCATTTGCTCCTAATCTTAGGTGTATAAATAATCTTACAAATGCCCCTATTCCTTCATTTGCTTCTAGTCTTACGTGAATAATGACTAACTAACTAACTAACCATCACGCCGTTTCCCCGTAGGGATAGGCAGAGAGGACGGACCGCCAAACAACTCGGTCTTGGCACACACTCTTTGCCTCACTCACATTCATACATCGTCTCATACATGCTCTTCTATTATTCTGACTTTTGACATGGCCCGTCTCAAGTATCTGATTCACTTGAATACGCTTGAATACTTGAATTCACGCTTGAATACTTGAATACGAATTCACTTGAATACTTGAATACTTGATACGTGAATAATGAATTTTACATATGCCGCTATTCCTTTATTTGATCCTAGTCTTATGTGTATAATGAATCTTACAATTGTCACTATTCATTTATGAATGAGATTATGATTGTGTAGAGTGGATTGATATGATTGTGTAAAAAATGACTGGCGAAGGACCTTGATTTTGTGTTACTATCACTGCTTGAAAATGATAAAATACATGTGGCATAGAAAGGAAAGGACTCACCAAAAAAGGGGTAAAAGAACTTGTAGGGTGGCAATGCACTTGTCTGCTTCCTCTCCCATCCAACAGGTACAAACAGCAATAGGCGTGAGTTGGTTTATTTTATAGTACACGGCGGAGATATTTATAATGGCAGTTCACCGATAGCGGAGGCACAATGGCTATATGTTGGGGCGGGCGTTTATTACAGACTGAGTAAGAATTGACGGATAGGCAATTGGGATAGGTGGGAAAGGAATTTGCAACAATATTGATACCAATCCCAAGCAGTGACAGTATGTATGCGTGCTATGTAGGTATGTGTATGTGTAGGTATGTGTATGGGCGTAACCAATTTATTTGCTCCTAGTCTTACGTGTATAATGAATCTAACAAAAGCTACTATTCCTTCATTTGCTCCCAGTCTTACGTGTATAATGAATCTTAAAAATGCTACTATTCCTTCATTTGCTTCTAGTCTTACGTGTACCCATAATTAATCTTACAAATGCCACTATTCCTTCATTTGCTACTAATCTTACGTGTATATTGAATCTTACAAATGCCGCTATTCCTTTATTTGCTCCTAGTCTTACGTGTACCCATAATGAATCTTACAAATGCCACTATTCCTTCATTTGCTACTAATCTTACGTGTGTATATTGAATCTTACAAATGCCGCTATTCCTTCATTTGCTCCTAGTCTTACGTGTACCTACAATGAATCTTACGAATACCATGTTACGTTACAAAAGATAAAGAATAGAGTCCTTTATTCCTGTTGCGAGAAGTTAGTGAATTGGGTCCCAGTGCACAGCTCGCCGCACCGCCCCCTCTCCGCCCCCCTCTCCGCACGCGGAGGTCCGTGGCCCCAGTGCCGATCGGCACCCGGCATTGATTCAACCGCTTGCCCCTGGCGCGACAACAGTGTCCAAGTAATTGCGCTATGGCGCTCTCCGAAATTCTAGACTCGTGATTGTTTCTATAATGTGTATTGTGCACGAGAAGGCTCCAGCCCACCAGTAGCCTGTATGACAACTACCTCATTTCCTGCTTTGTGAGTAAAATGAATCTTTGCCCCCTCTTGTGTGCTACATCCCGCGTTTAAATTCACTAACACGTGTGGAGAGTTGAGAGAGAGAAGTTCCCCGCCATGTTAGAATACTAGTCCTTTTATTCCCAATTTGTCTAGCATTTCCAACAGGAACCCCGGCGCGAACGTAACTTCGAATCGCAATTTAAATTATCACGGGCACGATCCCTTCATTTTCGAGTCGTCACTCGACAAAACATTGTCACCGATATTCCTACGTAAAGTGCTCAACCAAGAAAGTTCTCGCCGTGAATAATATAGTGTTTACAAGTGTCGACCGACTAAATTTGCTAGTTTCAAATACAAGTTAATAGTGGAAATGAACACAAATATTTAAAACAAAGTTATTCAACAATTAAAATCCTGTATATGATAAACCAATTACCCGCTTCGTTTCCCGAAAGTTAATAAACCTATTATTTTATAATAAACCTATTTCGCAAGTACTGGTCTGTATTTATATCGACATATTTTGCAGCTTAAGGGAACAAGTGGATTAAATTCTTTCTGCCATTTGACAATTGGGCATTTTTTTTACTTCTGCCGTCCGTTTCTTCTTCTTTTTTTTCTTTTCCTTCTATTATAAAGAAACATACGACATAATTCGAAAAATGCCTAGTTCGCGTTGACGTCGATTCCTCGAAAGCTAACATTACATCCATATGCACACTATCTGCATATAATCCTTGTTATGACGAAAGGAAGTTGGCGTGTAAATACCAATAATTGGTGATGCTCAAATCAGGCTACAGTCTAGCCACGTAAATAAAAAACTATTCCCCAAGACATTGTTGAATTTTCAAACAAATACTTCCACGAAAATTTGTATAAAAGAAAAAATATTTCTTTCTTTTTCTGAAGAATCCCCCTTTGGAAAGCTAATGGAAATATTCTAAAAACATGTTCGTTTAAGGCGAACCTCGTTCCGTTTTTTTTTATTTCCGGACTTTTGCAAATTTGCAAACCTTTTTCAAAAACATCGGAATAAATTCTAAAAACGTGTTCCATTAAGGTGAATCCTGGCCCGTGAAATTTTCATATCCGGACTTTGAAAATTTCCAACAAATTTCCAAAACATCTGGATTTTTTCACAAATCACGTTTTTTTTTAGGCAAATCGCTGCCCATATTTTTTCGTTTTTTGGACTTTGAAAATTTTCAACAAATTTCCAAAACCTCTGGATTTTTTCACAAAATCACGTTTTTTGAGGCAAATCGCTGCCCAATTTTTTTTTCATTTTTTGGACTTTGAAAATTTTCAAAAAATTTCCAAAACATCCGGATTTTTTCACAAAATCACGTTTTTTGAGGCAAATCGCTGCCCAAATTTTCAAATAATTCAAACACTTATAAAAAAACGCGTTTTTTTTTTTTGCAAAAAAAAACTTTTTGTAAAAAATACGTCCCCAGTGGTCAAATCTCTGCCCAATTTCTTTCCAATTGCGAGTCTAGTTCTCACTTTCTCCAACATAAGGTCACTCTGACACGATCCTATACACCATGGAAGTTCCTCAAGTTACGCTGGGTATAATCCCGCACATTTTTACTTCAAGAAAGGAAGAACTACTACAGGCCCTGAGAAATAGAAAGATTTCTCCTAGGAATAAATCCAAAAAATGCCTTACTCTATATGCTTCTTTCTACAACAAAAAATACATCAGGAGATTGCAATTTCAACCGGAAGTCACCTCTCACGGAATCAGTAAATTCCATCACATCAAGTACTCAGGCGTTATCAAATTGGCAAAACATGCATCTTGTTAACCCTGACCATTATTACGCCCCTGACCTCTCTTGGCCAGTCGTCAATCAGTGCGATGCGGTCTCTTTAGAAGTCTTATAATTCTTGTCATAAATGACGTGAGTTACTTGTAATTATTAAATTAAATAATCACCCATATGGGCATTCGTAAGGTAATCCTTACACCCGAAGGCACATTAATGTTGTAGAGAATGACAGCGATTTCATTTTACAGCCATAAAGTAATTTTGTATAAGGGTATCCCTGAGATCTGACAGCGCTTGCGGGCCAGACGCCAGAATAAACTCGTAGGCAACTTCATTCCCTTACTTGCGCCCTTTTGGGTCGTTCATCGCTGTTCGCTGTCATTCTCGCCATTTTCCTTTAAATCCTTCTGAATCGAACTTTTGTCGTGTCATGCTTTGTATCCAACATTCAATAAACGTGGAGTCCGGAACCTCAACCTGTGTATTAATTTATCTTCATACCTTGGCTACATTAGTAAGTACGATCCTACCAAATAAAGTTCTTGCCAAATTGGTGAACCCGACTTATACACATGGATAATGGCGGACAACCAGCAGCGAGCGACCATCATGGCGCAGGGAAGGAAATCCTGAGGTATCATACCCCGGGGAACAAACTGACATTTCATGACCGAAGTATTTAAGGCGGAAACACAACGCGGCAGGTCCGGTAAATTCTACGCCGGGACAGATTCCAGCGCTGCAAGCCCGAAACTGCCGATTTCATCAGAGCGGCAGGCAGAGAAAACACTTATCACAGAATTCAACGCTTGTGGAAACCATCGCTACAGACACGTAAATTAAAAAAAAGTTCATCATTAATTTTATTTCAGCATTTTTAAATTATGTTACATTGTTTGATGGGTTGATTCCTACCCAAAATGTTGCAATTCAGCACATGTTCTCTTTAAAAAATTTTTAGAACTTGTGTGAATACATGTGAAATTATACCTACCTACAATCCATAATAATGCTACCTATTAGCACATTTCTTTTCAAGTATACTATCGAAATTCAGTAATATTTTAACATTTCTTGGAACTACGAATATTTTACAGATTATTTTACAAATGATATTTGAAAATTAAGTCCTACAGACAGTACATTCTAATTTTAAACTTTGCTGAACGCTTTCTATGTAACAATCGATGGAATCTAGTACAAAATATTGTTAATTTTTTAACAATTTTGCCAAAAAATTTAAATAATTTTTTTAATTAATACGGGTAATAATTTAAAAAAAAAAAAAAAAACATTTCACATATGATTCATTTCTTGCAATATTTTTCTTGCCATACGCTTTCTGCCATATTTGCCAATTTTGAATGTAATGCGAAATGACCACTTCTGACGAAGACTTCCACTTCGAACAAATCTTCGGAACAAATTCAACGGCAGAAGCCAAGAAAAAAACACAATCAACCATGGAATCTACCAGCTCTAATAACTCCGATCAAGCGATACACCACGTTTCAGTAAAGCTCCCCACTTGCTGGAAGGAGAATATTCAACTTTGGATAGTTCAAGTAGAGGCTCAGTTTGCGAATTCACGTATTAAAGATGACTTCACCAAATATAACATCATCGTCGCAGCCTTAGATTCGCAAACTCTACAAAGCGTGAGTGACATAGTCACGAAACCACCAATAACGGACAAATATACTACCCTCAAGACCGCGCTTATTGATCGTCTGCAGGATTCTGCGGAGAAGCGCCTAACTCGCTTGCTTACGGGAATTCAACTTGAAGACCGGAAACCTACAGAGCTCTTAAGGCACATGTTAGAACTAGCTGGTCCAGCTTTAGCGGAGAGCGCAATAGTTCGTACATTATGGTTGCAGCGCCTACCGCAACATGTGCAGGCAATATTGTCAGCACTCACGGAAAATAATGTGACAGTGCTGTATTAATTACATCATTGCAACCCGCCGTCTGTATTAAATGGGGACCCACTTTTTTGAACGTAAACTTTTGTAACATTATAGGCGCGAGTCTTACAATATCTACTATTATAGGTGTGAACCTTACAATATCCACTGCTATAGATGCGAATCTCATAATATCTTTGTGTTTTTACACGTCACGGGGAGTCCGTCATAACTACTCATTGTTTGCTCGTCAACACAGGGTTGTTGATCGAGAGGGTGATTTATCTCATTAAATTGTTTTAAATACCTATTGGGTTACTGTCTTTCAATACTGGGCAAATTTGTTGTAAATCGTTCATTCCTGTCACGTGAGACGTGAAACGTGACAATATTCACCATGAGTCGTGCGAACGAAATAATATCTACCCCATGTTCGTGTGACTTACCAAGTGTAGATCACACACCTTTTATTTTCTGTTATCAGAAAATTATTGCTCTTGCAGCAGAGTTCTCATTAACATGCCCGTGGACTTCCTGTCACAAGAACCCAGGAACTATCCACTATCTCAAAAGGACTAATCATACGCTTCACTCATGATTATGGGGCATCGTGTCGTAGGAGTTAAGTTGATGGACACAAAAAACACCTAACTCGTTGTCTGGGAGACGAACAAGAAAACCCCCCAGGTTTGTGAGATTTGAGCAAGGGTCTGTCATTTCTCGCAAACAAGTAGGAGAATAAAACGACCCTCTAATCTTCTACCCAATACACGTAGAGGATTAGACTCTTTTATGTCAGTGTATTCCTTTTGTCCTACACTACCAAATGGTATTGTAATGTGCCAGGATAACTGCTGTAGACCTTGTTTCACCCTCCACTCAGAGGTCGAATTTCGGAAATAGCCGAGTCCTCAGCAGTTTTCTTCGTTCAAATGTTCCCAATTGTCACCCTTTACCTTCCTCGAAATTATTCGTGAATGGGGATATATGCGTTACGCACTTGGCGTTTCGTTTGTCAAATGGGACAACCTTCATACACGGATCCTTTCAACTTCCTACTCCTTTCCCACTTTTCATAACTTATTTGTACTCAATGTTTTTGTTCTTCGAAAGTAGAAAAAATGCTACCGTATAGACGTGAGCATTGGTCATGGAAGACCAACTTCTTTCGAACGGGGCATTTTGTCATACGTACAAACCCTTACCCACGTGTTCTTGGAAATGTATTTAGTTTTAAAAAAAAACTAAATGGGTTAAACAGAACCTTCCATGAATACGTACCTTTTTAATATGTATAAGTCTGTAGTTGCATTTAGTTAACTCTCTCTCCGTCTCTCTCACTCTCCACACGTCAAACAAATCCAATCTTTCTCAACATGCACACCTTGTTTCTCTCCAAACCTTTTCATCATTGGTCTACTAGGCAGGTAACATCAAGAATTTTGTTCTAATAATAATTTTTTCGCCGGATTAATAAGAAGACCAGTAGCTTTTCACCCTATCTACACCTGCGCCTCTCTTCATGCTGCCTTCACTACCGTCACGGAGGTCCCATGCCTTCAAACCCTGCGTACCAAAAGCACCCGACCGCACCTAACTTAACCTTGTGTGAGTCGTGCGTGTAGTTGCGAATTGTATCATCACAAAACCATCACTCAAACAAACCCGAGCACGTCAGCTCTAGGTTGGTTCATGTTCTTGTTGCCATTGTGCAAATGTTCCAGCTGCACCTTGCAAATGCTCTGTTGCCATCATGCCAATGCTCCTGTGCCCTCGCGCAAATAACAATACCAACGATTGTTCACACAACAATCCCACTGTATACAAACCAGTATACCAACCACCATCACAACAACGGCTGTCATGCACACAAACCATCTCTATAAAGGACCAACCACCAATTACAATTCCACTCTCCAGTACCTCAATGATGTCATACTGGCCCACCCACAGGATCCGGAAGCAGTTACCTTTTTGACCTCTGTGACAGGGAGAACCCTCTCCACCACCAAGAAGCCTCATCCTGCGTTCTCTTCTTCGTGTTTTCTTTAAGGCCCTAGTGTTCCTTGAGTGTAATCTCAAACGGGCCAGGTTACTGTGACAAAGTAACCTTGTAACTTCAGTGTAACGTTCAAACACCCCAGACATCCTACGCAAACTACGCTACGCAAACATAGCTCACAGACCAATGATACAATTTAGAGTCATTTTTTTTCTATCACTGCATAACCCTTGTACCTTTCTTCAGCAGGTCCTTGTTTATATTTATGTATGTCACTGCTCTTTCTTGTACATTCATAGATAATTCTTTGTTCACCATGCTTTTTCTCTTTTGTTTTTGTTTTCTACTATTTTGTAGCTAGCAACTTCTCTCTCTCTCTCCTCTCTCTTTAATTTTTTTTTTTTTTTTGGCACAAGTGCTAGAAGGGTAAGAGGATTTATTAGCCCTACAGCTCCATTGCCACATCGCTTTTATTGCGGCGAGGGGGGAAGTGTTACGTTACAAAAGATAAAGAATAGAGTCCTTTATTCCTGTTGCGAGGAGTTAGTGAATTGGGTCCCAGTGCACAGCTCGCCGCACCGCCCCCTCTCCGCCCCCCTCTCTGCACGTGGAGGTCCGTGGCCCCAGTGCCGATCGGCACCCGGCATTGATTCAACCGCTTGCCCCTGGCGCGACAACAGTGTCCAAGTAATTGCGCTATGGCGCTCTCCGAAATTCTAGACTCGTGATTGTTTCTATAATGTGTATTGTGCACGAGAAGGCTCCAGCCCACAAGTAGCCTGTCTGACGACTACCTCATTTCATGCTTTGTGAGTAAAATGAATCTTTGCCCCCTCTTGTGTGCTACATCCCGCGTTTAAATTCACTAACACGTGTGGAGAGTTGAGAGAGAGAAGTTCCCCGCCATGTTAGAATACTAGTCCTAGCAAGTACCCATGTGTAGTTTGCCGAGGCTGGCAATTGTAAAACCCTGTCTTCTTCTAAATGAATAAACCCTTTACGTGCAAAACTGTGTTCTGATTGAGGAAAGAGACCTGGAGATTGTGAGGAAAGGAGGAGGAGGAATTTACAAGCGAACCACAACACTCGCCTTGGTTTTAAGAGGAACCTTGCTTGCGCCGACTTCCTGAGCTAGTTCTGTTGGCCTATTTATTGCGTGTCCTTTCCAGGTTTGGTTTAGCAAAAGGCCGTAAGTATGCGGCAATGCTAACAACCACTATTCCTTTATCTGCTCCTAATTTTACGTGTATAATGAATCTTACAAATGCCAATATTCTTTCATTTGCCCCTATTACCAAATGCACTTTTCCGTGTCAGTGTTTAACACTTTCACTTTAATTATTATTTTATTATTCACGTCACCATTTTTACGAGTTTTATGAATCATACAAATGCCATTATTCTTATGTTTACTACTACACTACACGCATCACCGCACGCATGCCGTCAGTCCTGCACGTACCGTTATTATTACACTTACCACTATCATAAGACGTTCCAATATTCTTTCGCGTTACCCTATTATTTCCTCCTTCCAACCTCTTAACACCGTTAACGGCCCATTCTTCCGTCGAAGATAATGACCACGCACCTCGACGTAACTCCTTAATCTCCGGTCCCTTAACCTGAACACGTTAACAACACCACTGTGTGGTAATAACATTTAATTGTATTATACCGTTAGGGATTTATTGAAATTCATTTGCGGAAGCTACATTTTGTCCGGGGGAGGATTTAGGCAGAGGCTTCTTAATGATTTCCTTTCCCGTATTAAAGGGATTAAATATTATGGGACTTTGCCCACTCAGTGAATTGTATGATAATAGCAAACTTTATGATGGATTAAGGGACCCTATCATATTATAAACCCTTCCTGTTTCCTGATTACTCTTCTCACGCATCTCAAAAATTTTCAACTCCCGTCTTTAAAAGTGGAAAATGATGGATGACTCGGTTAGCAGAATCATCAATGTCTTGGAACCATCTGATCTATTAACTATCTGACCATTTCATAACTAAATTCCGATCAAGCAAGGCAACGACCTAATTTTGAAATGTGGTGTCTCATCAGATAGATGCAGAGAATAATATGTTGATCTCCAGAAAAAAGATTAGTTTATTTTCATTTCCCAAACCGATTTTCGAATTTGTGATCTTTAGGTCCGGAGCCAAGGAGCACATTGAATATGATAATTATGACACTGAGATTGTGAGATTTTTTTAAAATAATGAGCAAAATAATGTATCAAGATGGCTAAAAATCAATAAGCTTAAATAAAATTTAAAAAAAAAACAAAATGTATCCAAATGATTGGATACAAGAAGACATCCAGTGAAAGCAAAATTAAAATTTATGGTGAAATTATTGAAAATGTTACTGAAATGAAATACTTAGATGTTATATAAGATTCCAAACTAACATTCAACAAGAATGCAGAATATACACAAAACAAAATTGGGAAAAAAATTTTTTTTTTGGGAAGGATTCGGCAAAAACAATCTACTAAAACTACAATCACTATCTACAAATTAATTATTGCTCTACATTTTAACTATTGTTCAACTATCCTTTTCCTATGTAACGAACGAGAACAAAATAAGTTTCAAATTCTCCAAATCAGGGCTATGAGAATAACACTTCGGTGAAATAGATTTTCCAAAGTAAACAAAATGTTAAAGGAACTGAATTGGCTAACCGTGAAACAGATGCTGACCTTGATACAATGATACATAAAATAATAAACAACATTTTACCAAAATACTTTTCAAATAAAATTATATTCAACAAGGACATTCACAGACATAACAGGACGTGCAAGGAAATCAGGCTTCAAAAAAAAGACAACAGAACAGTTTACTATACAAAGGGATGAAGTTATATAATACGCTACCAGAAACATTAAAGTCCACACCAATTGTAAAGTTTATGATGTATTGTAGGAGCTACATAAAACTACATAAAATTTAGTTTGCAATATGAAATATTATAATTAATTAGAAATTTTGTAAACTTAAATGTACAAATTACTAAAATAAAAATTCATAAATTTAAAAAAAATTATCATATTTTCACGAATTTCTTAAATTATCGTATCCTATCTTCCCAAATTCTCTTTACATTTAAACAATAACTTGAAATGTATATAAAACCACATGCCTACCTATGCGTAGCATATTTTAACTAACTAACTACCATCTCGCCGTTTCCCCGCAGGAGTAGGCAGAGAGGACGGACCGCCAAGCAACTCGATCTCACACACTCCTTGCCTCGTTTGCATTCATACATCGTCTCATACATGCTTTTCTATTATTCTGACTCTTGATATGTGACATGTCCTGACTCAAGTATCTGATTCACTTGTATAATTGCATAAATGAGCGTTAAAAAAATGAATACCAATTTTAACCAAAATTACTAAAAATGTGATCTTCAAATAATTAAATCCATCTGTATATTTCTAATTTAATTTTACTGCAAAGTTCCAAGCGTCTCAATGGGACAGCACGATTAACAATCATCACATTAAATTAATAAAAAGGAGTATAAAGGTTCATTAAAGCTCCCGTACAACGCGAGATACTTCGAAGTTGTCTCGACTGAAGCTTTGAGCTAATTGTTGAACTTTGACTTCAAGCACGACAAGATAAATCTCCATCGCACCATTTTCGGAGCGGGGTGAAACTCGGCAAATATTCTTTTGTGACTTTTTTCAATTTGCATTTCATTAGCGCGAACAGCAGCGAACGCAGCGTGGCAGATTTATAACTGAGAGTCCCAGTTTGTGTCATCAGCGTACTAACATGTTACGAATAAATCCATTAATAAAAGAATAATGGAGATTGCTGTGTTCCATTTTTCACATTTTCGTTTTATGTCTCATGGCGATATTTGGAATCCACCTTACTACAATCATGAAACTTCATAGAATTGGATGTGATTTTAGATTTTCATTGCCAAAGGAATTTTTGTTATTTATTTTGGGGTGTTATTATGCAGTGTTGCGCTACCTCCTTCTTTAGCCACTATTTCGGACAGATGTGTGATCTGCACGGATGATAGACACATCTGCCCTGATGATGGATACTGTAACGCTGTCCGAAATATTGGCTAAAGAAGGAGGTAGCGCAACACGGCGTAACACACCAACAATAAATACCGAAAATCATAGTATTGGTTAAAAAATGCTAAGAATGATATCTTTCAAAAAGGATCTGGGTGTCCATCTTAGGTCATATGACGTCTATCTTGAATACTTTAACATTAATATTAGGTCCTTACATATGAAATTGGCGTTTTGTATGGGAGGAAAATAAAGTCGATTTTTTTTTAAATATAATAATATATTTATTTAATCAAAGTATGTACCATTGCTATCTATGCACTTTTGCCATCTCATAGGTAGTTCATAAAATCAATAAAATCTTTGAGGGCGGTTTGGACTGCCCCATCGGAGTTGAATTTTTTCCCTGCAAGAAGTTATCCAAATTTCTAAAAAATAGTAATCTGTTGGGGAAAGGTCCGGAGAGCACGGTGGATGTATTAGACATTAGACATCAATTGAAGCTCCTCTAATTTGGTAGCCGTCTATTGTGCAGTATGTGGTCTAGCGTTCTAACGCGCGTTTGTTGATTTGCTTCACTCAATACGTGAGGTACCCACCTTTCAAGCTTTTTCACCTTCCCAATTTGCTTCAAGTGAATAAAAACAGTGTTATCACTAACACCGCAGCCTGCAGCTAACTCGGACGTGGTTTGCGATGGATCCGCTTCCACAATAACCTTCAATTCTTCATTATCAACTTTGGTCTCCGGCCGTCCACGAGGCTTGTTCTGCAGGTCGAAATTTCCAGAACGAAAACGTTGGAACCAAAAACGCACTGTGTTTTCTTTTGCGGCACCGTCGCCATACACATCATTAATCCTTCGAGCCGTTTCTGCAGCACTGGTGCCACGGTGGAACTCGTACTCGTAATTAACGCGATATTTCAAGTTTTCCATTTTGTAAACTAAGTGACGCAAAGAAAAAAAACAATTAAGGAAAAAACAAATGAATTATAATTTTCGAAACACAAATACACGAGTAAAAACCTGTATAAATTTGAATTTGGAATTCCTAACCAAAGAGAAGATATTTGAGATCAAAGTTGCCAGTACGGCAAAACGCCAATTTCATATGTAAGGACCTAATATATCAAATTAAAAAGCAATTGCTTGATCAAATCGGTAAGTCATTAAATATTTCAATGCCATCTCTATACAATTATGCTTTAGCAATATTGGAATAAATATTCCCAATTCCTATTGTTTAAAACGCCGCAAACGGCTTAATGGCTAGATAGCCAATGTGATCATTAACCCATATCTAATTTCATATCGTATTAAAAAAATTTACTGCTTTAAAAATAAAAAAAAATAATATTTCAGTGTTGTACCAAAGTCACAACAAACACAGTAGCATTCATTACCAAAACTAGAATGAAAATAAATGTTTTTGACATAGTATTTACAGTAATACGATAACATACAACCGAAATTCCGAGAGTTAATAAACTGAATCGGATAGCTTTGTTTAGTGAACTAAAACCAATAATGAAAACATACGACAGGCAATTTTCTTCTTGATAAGATTTCTATGATTCCATTCATGACTAAGACTAGGCAAATGCGTAGAAAGTTCAATAATGCTTATAGCTTTATAATATATCCTCCTGGATCAATCCTACACATCCTCACGTGCCTCACATTACGAATGAACCATAATGCCAAGGTTACACGTAGCCAGTAGCAGGGACATTGGAAGGGTCCCACCACTTTCCATCTACGGAATGAGGAAACTGACTATATACCACCTTCGTCGTACACGTCAGTATTCTGATTTTTGTAAAATAACGAAGCTTTATTTAATAAATATTAATATAACGACCCTAGAGTCTTTTGAGTCCCTTCATACATCATTTGGTTTTTTTTAATATTTTATTTTATTGAAAGTTCTACTTTCTACTACTAATAGTTCCCGTGAGCACTTCTCCTACTTTACCTTTAACAATAACCCGGTCCCTTTTACAAAGTTCACCAGGGTTGTCATTGGATATCTCGCTATGTCTTCTGGTCCCACAATGTGTCTTCCCAGGTATCTTCACATTTCCTGCATCTATTGATGTTTTCCCTCCCAACAACTGCATGTGTGTCTCCTGAGATGGCAGTATCGTTAGTAGTCCTACCAGTTCCCCCGGTGAGTTTCTGTCCAACAGTAAAAACAAAATGAAATAATTTCTCCTCGTTATTGTCAGACAAGGTGGTAAGCAAGGACAGTGAAAAGTGTTAGATAACTAAATCGTTTGCTTAATTTTAAGTCACTGTCCGCGAGTGGACCGAGGGTTACAAGGTACAAATTTAGTTGTCGTAAGTAGCAATTTAGCTGACTTGAATAGAACCTTTTGTTATGTTTTTTCGATTAAGTAACCCCCTCCACGCTTGGCAAAACTTTAATTTTTTGTTGTTGTTATTATTGCCTGGGAATTTTTTTGGAAGTTTTGTAGCGGTACATCCTCTCAGACTTCCCCTAGGGGGAACATGTGTGATATTAAATAATAAAAGCGGCTTGATTTTATAGTTAAGTGACTCATTGTTTTGCTGCATCCAGCATTTATAAAACCCGTAAAAATCGTAAAAGATTTTGGCTCCCCGGTGCGAGGTAAATTGTATTTTGGCCTTCTAGAAATATTAATAAAGTTTCAACGGATACGTTTTTTTAATCTACGCAGCGGGTGAAAGGGCTTGCAATAAAGGCTTTACACCCCGGAGGTTTACGGCCTGCGTAACTTAAGACCAAATCTTTAAATTTTAAAACGGGCCCCATGCGAGGCACAAAAACAATTTAAGGATTTTTCTACCGCCCGCCCAGCCTCCCCATTTACCTAATGTTTTTGAATAATATATAATCTCGATAGCGTAAAGGCAATTTTGAAACTGATATAGAAACAAGTGGTTTTAACGTGTTTTAGTAATTTAGTAAAATTAATACTTTTTCATTTGAAGAGTTAATCAAAAAATAGTATTTTACATGATTTCGTCACTAGTTTTGCACGGTTCGTCCGTGGCAAGGATTATTGTATTTAATTTTAAATTTATAAAAAACGTTGCTTGTAGGAAAGAAAAAATCATGAATCACAATTTCGGTATATTTCACCACCCTTTTCCGAAAAAATAATTTAAATACTATGTGAAGAAATTAATATGGCGTCTCGCTGAGCGAGGTAAAATAGATGAACCTTCACACATTTCTCTCTTAAAACACAATATTTTCTGCATTCAAATTCCATCATACTACTTGCCATTACCCGACTCAAGTATATGATTCACTGGATTTCCTCGGGCGTTCCCGACTTCTACTTTTATACACTCCTTCCTCCATCCCCAAACAAAAAAAACCTACGTGGAAATACCATGAAGCCACGTCTCATATCCACATTTGATCAGACGTGAATTGTGTGTTTTGTAAGGAAGATAAACGAAATAAAAAATAAAGATAGCAGCTAACAAAAATAAAAATGTTTAATTAAATAAAGACAATATTAGCGAAACTCAATCGAAAATCTGAGACAGAAAAATCAGAAAAGATATTGGCTCCGCTGTGACACGAACCCAGGACCCTTTGCTTACATGGCAAGAGCTCTACCGATTGAGCTACGGAACCCATATGAATTTCGGTCACTTTTAACTGTATCATACTTCGACTAAGAGCTTGTAATACTTTATTATCTTTTACCTCTCGAATTCGGGACTACTTTACTTTTACCTCTTGTAGTTCTGGCTTCTCCGGCTAGTTCAGCTCTCAGGGGCGAGTACTCAACCCAGTATCATTGCTTTTAGTCAGGTATTCGTAAAAGAAACAGCTTATAATGGTAGAGAGAATGTATTGTAAGAAAAATAAGACAATAGTAATGCGGTGTTCTTACCTAGATTGGCTCTTAATAAAATTGATTTCTAAAACGATACGGGGGTTTACGAAGTACGTTACTTGGGAGTTCTTGAGGTCGGTATCCAACGTTGATCCATCGGCGGGTTTCGCCACCTGAGGCCTTCGGCCCAGGCAATGAACGTGGTTGAAGTGTGGGCGGGAACGCGTGGTGCCCAGGTACTGGCCGCCCAGGCGCAGCAGGTCCAGGGGGTTGGTCCTCGATCCAGGTGACGTGCGCCATCGGGTGTGGCGGGGGAGCGTCGATCTGGATCCTCGTCGTGATGGGTCGGTGGGACCGGGAGGGGTCGTGGTCCGCACTAATGGCCGCCGTTTCATTAATGAAAGGGGTCAACTCAGCACTCGTTATGGCATGGTGAATGCAACTGATTCAATTTAGCACTTGTCGCGGAATACGGGATACAACTGTTTTTAAACTTGGTCTCCCGTGTGGGAATGTAAAACGTCTTAATTGCGATCGTCGCTACCTGCCGGTCGACTTCCTTGCTGGCGCGCTACCAGCAACCGCGCTGGTCGCGCGCTGCTCGTCACTCCTTGGACCGCGTGCTGATCGTAACTGAATTCTTCTGCGTTTCTCTTCCTAATTTAAAACTAATTCCTCGAGTGTGCGGGGAGGTGGAGGGGGAGCGCGCAGGGTATCCGTTCGTTTCGTAGGTAGGTGTACACTTTGTTGTTGCATGATTTTTTGCTCCCTGAAGCTTGCTGAGGTAAGATGAAGAGAGCGGGGTTTGTTTGTTTTCTCCCTTCGTCGATCTTGAGGAAGGGGCGTGCGGGGTATCCTGTTCGTTCCGTGGTCAATGTGCATTTTGTTATGGCGTGATTTTGCTCCTTTCGTCGATCTTGAGGAAGGGTCGCGCGGGGTATCCGTTCGTTTCGTACGTAGGTCGATGAGCATTTTGTTATTGCGTGCTTTCGTTCCTTTCGTCGATCTTGAAGAAGGGGCGCGCGGGGTATCCGTTCGGCTGGACACATTACACTATCCCCCTTTTTAGGAAGATAAAAAAAAATGATTTTCCTACCAAGAGCCAATGCCTAAATGATGAATGAAAATTAACTGCCTAAGAGCCAACCAGAACAAAAATTTTGAGAAGATCTAACTAAAATTATATAAAACAAAAATAGAAAACTTAAATGCTAGTAATAGTTAACTTATAAATAACATTTTATGGAGTGCAATTGTAGAGATGCGAGCGTCCCTTGGTGATTGATGAGAAAGACAAGAGGAAAAAAAAATTTTGAACTTGAAAAATGAAGATGAAAACTAAAAAGGTCATTTATACAAGGCTGGTGGGAAAGTTGTAAGAAAGCCACCCAGAAAAGGTGTGATAAGGAATTCGCTGGAAGCTAGTAGAAAGTTAAAAAAACTTTTGGAAAGTTGAGAAAATTACAAATATAAATTGTTTTATGGCAAGATCTGAAAAACTATTAGAAAATCGAAGTTATATAAGAAGAGGGACCTCTTTACAAATTGTGCTGAAGTATTATATAAAGGACGATAAATGGTCCAATAATTGTTTTAGCAAGTTTCATCTATTCCTTATTAAGTATGACATGGTAAGTAGTATTAATTTAAAATCATCGATGGTGTGCATTTGTATACCTATTAACATTTTTGTAAGACAACATTACATGAAGGGAAATTAATAAAACTTAAGAATGTAAAACTTAAGAAGCAAGCTGGAGTACGCGAGCGATGTTTGGGCACCGTACCACCAGAAGTACATTGATATGTTAGAGCAAATCCAGAAGAAATTCCTCGGGTATGTTTATATGCGGAAGCATGGAACCTATCCAAGTTTTATGCACCATATTGACTTACTTGAGGAAACTGATTCTGTCAGCCTAGAAACTAGACGGAAAGCAAGTCTTGCTATTTTGTCTTTCAAAATTTGGAACATTTTCATCGATAGCCCATTTCTCTTGGGATGTTATGATTTATATGTACCAGACCACTACAGCCGAAGTCGACATCATGACTTATTTAAAGTACCGAACGGCAGGACAGACGTCTTGGCAAAGCATAGCATGACGAGGGGAGTGGTGCTGTTAAATGAAATTGCAAACCATTTGGATGTAAGTGACTGTTCTTTATATGCCTTAAAAATATTATTGAAGAGTCACTTGCCTAAATGCTGATAGGGTAACTAAATTGTACTGTAATTGGAATTATTCTGTTGTACAATAATAATAATAAATAAATAAATATATGACCAGCGGAGTCAATATCTTTTCTGATGTTTCTGTTTCAGATTTTCGATTGAGTTTCGCTAATATTGTCTTCATTTAATTAAATATTATAATTTGAGATTTTACTCATAAAGCTTAAAAAATTTAAATAAATAAAAATGTTTGTTAAGAAAATGAATATAATGTTGGTAGTCGAAGAATGATATAGATAAATATGACAGAATCGGATAAGGACACATTAGCTCAGTTGAGAGAGCACTGACTCGGCAAGTCGTAGGTCCTGGGTTCAAGTCCCAGATGTATTTTTCTGTTTTAGATATTCGATTGAGTTTCGATAATATTGTCTTCATTGATTAAATAAACCAAATATTTTTGGTGTAATATATCAAAATCTTTGGTTAAATTTTATCCATATTATGGAGGCAGGTACTGGTTTTGTGATTTTTTTAGGCAAATTTCACAAACGTTACAAATAACAGCAATCAAACGCATATTCTTACATAAATCTTATATATAAAAATCAATATTTGTTTGTTTGTTCGTATTTTATGCGCTGCCATACCGTTCATCCAATTGCGATGAAACTTTGGTGATTTGTTCGCCCGCGAAGGTTATAGGCTATATATAATGGTAAGCTCTGGCGTTACGAAATTTGTGTAGATGAAGGCAGGGAGGAAAGGCAGGAGTGGGAGGGGAACGGGGGAGGTGGAAGGAATGCGGGGGGAGGAAGGGGACTCGGAGGTGAACGAGGATGCATGAGAAAGGACATGCATTTATTTCTTTGAATGGCATTGCAACGCACGCCGAGTACCAGCTAATAAAAAATAAAATAATAAATGTTACTTCATTTCACTTTCTTTGACCACTTCTTTCTTTGTGTCTTAAAGGCCCGCAACCGGGCTCAAAAAGAAGAAGATGGAGAGATATGATATTACGAATGTTAGAGGAGAGCGCTAAGATTTAACCTGTCAAGGGCCAGGGTTTTTTACCTTACCTTTTTTAAATTACCTTAATAACAAGAATGGAGGAAGCTATTTTAAGCTTTATTTTATGTTATAAATTAATGGAATAAAATTTAAAATCGCATCCAAATTATTTGAATTAATATTCTTTTTTGAAATTCCAGTCTCGCGCGCGGGCGCGTTCCTGGCCTTTGAAAGGTTAAAGCGTCAAAATCAATGCGAAAATTGCGAAAATGTTTAATAAAACACGACTCGTTTAAAATAGAGCAAAAATCTCGTGGGGTGCATCTTAAGTATCATTTAAAGAAACATTTTGAATTTTTTCACAAATGTAATTTATAAGATAATAGAAACAGATTTCTTTTTAATAATTTTTGGAGCATACTTTGCGATTTTTTTCTATTGAGGAAATTTCTCATAATTTGCGTTTCGGCGTGGGCAGCATCTAGACAGTATCTTCAAAAATAACATGTATTTTATAAGAGCTTAAAAACTTCAAATATTTAAGGGAGATATGTAAGAAATCGGTAGAAATGCGGGTAGCGGCGCCTTAAGTTTTGAATCCATTCCACCCTTTTCACTTCTTCAATGAGACCTTCAGTTTCAATGAGACCTTCAGTTTCGATGAGACCTTCAGTTTCAATGAGACCTTCAGTTTCGATGAGACCTTCAGTTTCAATGAGACCTTCAGTTTCAATGAGACTTTCAGTTTCAATGAGACCTTCAGTTTCAATGAGACCTTCCGTTTCAATGAGACCTTCAGTTTCGATGATCCTGCCCACGCAAATTCCCATTGAACATTTACTAAACAAAATGCTTTTTTTATGAATTATATATTAAATTATTATATAATAAATGAATTAGAAAACGGTAATTTGAGAAATCATTCAATTCTTAAAATTAGTTGAAACAAAAAAAATGGGGGAGATTTTTTGTCTTTATATTTTTTTGAATTATGAGCAAATGCCGTAGCATTCTGTAAGCATGAGACGAAGTTTTTTTTCAAATGTATTAATATATTCATTTCTAACCTAACCTTTATATGTATTTATCTTAATAATTTTTGCAATTATGCAAAATATTCTTAACTATTTTCTAAGTCATTTTGACGAACTCAGTGGTTGAAGGGTAAGGCTCTCGACTAGCAATCCGGTAAATCCGGTAAATCCCGGCGTGCGTAAATATTTTAAGTAAAACCTTCTTTAGCACCGTTGTGATTTGAAACTCGATGAAACGAAAAAACGACATGTTATGAAATGGTGTTAACTCTTATTTAAGGTTATTATTTTTCTAACACCTCTTCACAACAAGAACCATTGTTGTTTTAATTTTCGTAAAGTGATAAGTGAAAGTGAACACGGGCGGGCAACACAGAGACGGCCGGGAATCTATGGTTTCCGGTTCCGTTTGGTTTTCACTCTGGAATCGTTTCACCGGCCGCCAGGCGTTGAAATATTGGCACAGTCAAATAATTATAATTTACATTAAACCCAGACGGGTGAACGTATAGGAAATGTAAGAATAGTGTTTCCACAATGATGGGTGAAGTTTCAACCGAATAAATATAAAGTTTAATCGAGTGTTGTGCCAGATTAAATGACCGCGAAGGTCCGCGCGTGCAATGGAATATTAAATGATTTACTACCGCGAATCGTTGCCATCGCGCGATGTTGTGAAACCGCGCATTCTGCCAAGGAAGCATAATACTCCAGGGGCGCTACTCGGGCTTTATTTTCCATACGGTAGTTGCATTAACGAAACACGCGCTCTGGACTGCACCAGTCAAGGCCATCCGCCCGTGGAGCTCCCACACTGTCATCGATGGGAACTCAATGCGCTGAGATCAGCCACCCTGTGCTGGAGACGCTGGACCCGTCTCCAGGGCACCCTTTCCGGACGGAGATCCTGATGGTTCCAGCTGGGTCTGACGAGATCGGATCCTAACCGGTTTGATGGAGGCTTCTCGCTCATTCCCGCTCACACCCGCTCACACACGCCCACACACGGTTATATAGATGATAGTTAGCTTAGATAGAATTTAAACCATCGACCGATCCCTGGGGGTAAGTTTAATTTAAA
Organism: Limnephilus marmoratus; assembly: GCA_917880885.1. Taxonomy (NCBI): domain Eukaryota; kingdom Metazoa; phylum Arthropoda; class Insecta; order Trichoptera; family Limnephilidae; genus Limnephilus; species Limnephilus marmoratus. The sequence continues at coordinate 23,394,704 of OU862921.1, read as the reverse complement.
CATAATTGTATTTCTGTAAATATGATCAATATATTCTACACTATATTTTTCTGAACATCATCTTTCAATTAACACCCGAACCATCATATCATGCATACCATTGTGTACCACGCTCAGAGATTGTGTCATGCTCTCCTACATCCAGAACATTACTCGGAAACCGAGTATTGGCGCGCAGGATTCTGCAAAGTTCCGGATGGTATATTATTTGAACACCCACACAAACTGTGTTTATATTTGGCAAATAGCCCACATAAGAAACTACCTAACAAGCTACCTAACAGACACTAAAAAGAGACAAACACGTACGTCTTTAGGATTTGGCCAGCGAGAGAATGAGATAGAATAATCGGTCTCGTCTTTGTGCTTTGCTTCGTAGCCTTCCCACTCTTGTCTGCTTTAGTCTTCTGAGGGTTTCAATTCTACCGCATGAGAACTGCACACTTGTATTTTTTGTTTAATCAATTTGTGTTATTTTACATTTAATTAAATTCAAATAATATAGGTTTATTTGCGGCACGTTCTAGTGGAAGATACTCTCAGTACTGCCCTGGTGTATGACCACCATTAAGAATAGAGAACTCCAGTCCAATTTTTTTATTTTTTTTTATGAATAAGGACCTTCAAACTTAAATAACTGCATTTTTATTTTTATAGTTAGTTTTAATAGTTCAAATAATTGTCAAAGTTTTAATTTTTAAAGACTCCTAGAAACGCACCATATCTATATGGTGGCCTTCACCCACCTATAGTTTATTATTTTTAAGTTGTCTTTTTGAATCAGTGATGTTATGTCGAGGGAAATTTCCCTAGATCTAGGGGAGAAAAATATTTTTTAGGGATAAGGGAAATCAGGACAAAATCTAGGGAAATTTCTAACTCTGGCAAAAATTTTATTACATATTACATTTATTTATTTATTATTTATTATTTATTTATTTATCTATAAAAAGAATGTTTGTATTACATTATTCGATGCCTGTATCACTAGGGTATACCTGTGTTGAGACAGGCGTATACCTGTGTTGAGACAATATTACTGGTATTATTTATATATTATTTATATATATTATTTATATATATAAATAATATATATTATTTATATATATATATATATATATATATATATATATATATATATATATATATATATATATATACATCCCGCTATCATTGCTGCGTCTTCTAATGGTCCACTTTCATTCAATCCTGCGTCCGACCGTCATTCTGCGTCCGGTATACGGACGCAGGATTGAACACATGTAATTTCAAGTTTTCCCCACTCCTATACCCTCATACAGTCCAAAAACGAAAATAAGCCAGACGCGGTATTGGTACCTAAATCAACTGAAATATGCTATTTTAGTTCAGGGCTTTGTCACGCGAGCGGCGAGCCGCGGCGCTGCAGTAGCGAGCGTATATTTTTAGCAAAATATACGTTTCATTGACTAGCGTATTGCAACTCCTACATTTGGCAACATCGCTTTTTTATTGCGTTTCTTCTGATACAGATCAATCATGGTAAAAATATCACACATTGCAATTAAGATAAGAAAAAACAAGATTCCATTTAAATCCAGCCTGTCATTATGTTATTATTGTACAGCAAATACATCGGCGACTTTATTTTTTTATATGACTATTTTTAAACAAACGTTAGTTATTTACTTATCCACGATTATAAATTCCTACAATGCATTATCGTGTGCCACGCCACTCTTTTATTATTAAACAAGATAAAATCAATGTGCTTAATATAATAGTATTTTGAAAACTTACTACAAATAACTAAAATAAATAAAACATTTTTCTCTTCAATTTATGACTGATTTGACAGTAAAATATATGTGAGATATAAGAAGTAAAATATATGATAGAGATTCGTAAAGGAGGCTGATGTAAGTGTAATTAGTAAGATAAGAATAGGAGGCTGTAGAAAAAGTCGGAGATGCCCGAGAAAGACATGGTATGATTAAATAAACTAAATTCTCGAGTCATGCCTAAAGACAGAATAAGCGTGATGATTATTTATTGTTAAATAATGAATATTTATTATTAAAAGCACGTTATTTTTTTTTGTTCATATGATGCATGTCATTTTATTTGAGTACACATTTTTAGCTTTCGCTTTTCTTTTTTCCCCCTTTTCCTTTTAATACGTCATACATATGTCTGGTAATGTTATATTATCGTGAAAACAAGCTTTTGGGTCCGTGCGGTTAGGAGGATTTAGCATATTATTTTGTTAATAGGTTCGCAAAAGACCCTTAAAAATTGTTTCTCCCGTGAACGAAAATGCTTAGTTAATTCGAAAAATTATCTAGCGTCCTTCATGATAGACTTGATAAGCATTTATGTTATTCTTATTTAATTTATATTTCATTAAAAAATACAATATTTATAAATATTAAAAAATCTTTATATGCAGTTCACACGGTAGAAGTGAAACCTTCAGAAAACTTAACTTCGAGAGAAAGAGAATGAGACTAAATCCTATAGATATAGGTATGTGTTCGTCTCTTTTTTTATACATGAGCTCCACACAGGAGGCCCTGATGAAAATAATTTCCTTCAGGGCCTATGTCATCTTTGAAGTGTCGCTCATAGAGTTTCGTTTCATAGAATTTCAAATCACAACGGTGCTAAATAGCGATGACGACCAATGGACAAGTACATGACACGAGTTGAGAAATAATATTAAACACTTACACATTATAAAATAAATAGAGCTTCTTACATCCAAAAAAACACCCTTCACACACATACTTGACGAAAGCGGTGTTCCATCCGAATTGCACATTGATCATAAAAAGATAAAGCCGAAAATCAGTTTTTCTACATGTTTCTTAACCTAGTAGTCGAGAGCAAAACCACCCCCGGTGTAAGACAACCATTCAGAATTGAAAAGTTGCTTGAAATGGATTTAGCCGTGTTTGGTGACTAGATCTGAATAGCCATGTATTTCCCCGCCTTCCTCTTCCCCATCTCCTTCCCCTCCCCACTTACCTTCAGCCTCACAACATACCGCAATTGAGGATGCCATAGTCTCGCTAGCTGGTTGTTGGGAGCAGTTGGAATTCTTGTGCGGTATTCGTGTAAACAAAAATCTGCTTTTAATATAATTTTTGTACGTCGTTCTATGTTATAAGCCCAACTTCACCCCATTGACCCGGGCACCTCTGCTAAGTCACCAAACGTAGCGAACCACTTGAGATGACCTATGGCAGAGGTGTTTGTTATCCTACAAATGGTTCCCGGGACGGCGGTACCCACACTTGCCTCCCAAATTAAATTAATTATAATTTTGTTATAAGATTCGCAAAAGACATAATATTTCTACTGATAATTGTGTTGTAGTAATAATTACCAAATCTGCCAAAGCAGTAAGTAATTCGAAAACTATGACTTTTCTTCTTACTCACAAAACATGTTGAAATTCATTGTTGATGTGATGATTCACGTGATGCTGCATTCCGGGTTATTTCTAATGATAAGAACGAAATTGTGTTAACTAGTAGAACTATTTTTACAAGTTCTCATACTAAACCGAAAACGTTCAGGTGCACTTCAGAGACTAAGAAATGAGAAAAACTACTAAGAATTGGCTATTGGCGATTTTAACCAACTGAAAAATATTGGTACATTTTTTTTAACGTGAAGTGCGTAATCATAGGGTAAACGCCCCGGTTCTATTTAGTTTAGACGTGCATCAAAATCTAGAGACAGGAACTAACGACCTCGGTGATCGAGGGATAAAGCTTTCTAATAACAATCTGGAGGTCACGCGTTCACATCCCGACGTGCGCTAGTAACATTTTATTTGATTAATATGTGATTACAAAATTTATTATTTAAATAGTTAAGTTTAAGTAGTTATACTTGTGGCTCCTTCTAGAGAAGATGATAATTTCAGTTTCGTCCTGGTGTAAGACCACCATTCAACCATCTAGAGCCAGTGAGTCTACGGCATCCCCAATTGTGATATCTTGCGGGATTGAAGGTAGCGGGGACGAGGAGATGGGAAAGAGGAAAGTGGGGAAAAACCTGGTTACATAAATCTTGTCACCAATCACGGTTAAAGCCTTTTCAAGAAACGTTTCAATTCTGAATACACTGAGGGGGGGGGGGGGGTTTCCAAAACCTATACCGGTTCAGTCGTTCAGTCGCGGTAGCGACAATTAACATTTTAAATGTAAAAATTAGTTAATTGCAAAAACAAAATTTTTTCTAAAATCTAGATAAAATAATCTTTCTGATGTGTATATTAGAAATAAATAATTTTATTTCTAAATATTTAAATTTTAATATTATTCCCATATATTGTAAATACACCTCTATATTGATAATTATTTATCACTTTGCAAAAACAAAAATTGTTCTAATATCTAGATCAAATTATCTTTCCAATGTGTAAATTATCAATTAATTATTTTATTTCGAAATATTTTGATATTGAAAATGTAAAGCGACTGAACCGGTAAAGGTTTTGGAACGCCACCGCGGGTCTTATAGCGGGGATTTCAATTCTATTTTCTTTTAAAAAAAAAAAGAAAGACAAAAATTCCCGGGCTACGAATAACCCATCAATGTTTGAAAATCTCCAACTACCACCACACTAAGCAGAAATTGTTGCTTGTGTCGTGATGGAGGATTTAGCCAGCCGAGGAATTGAACATGCGCGTCCGGGTGGGACCCGAACGCGATGCCCACTCAACCGCTGACCGATTAATTCTGAATGGTGATCTTACACCTGGGCAATACTGAGAGTATCTTACACTCTGAAACGTGCCGCAAATATACCTTATTTTATTTGAAGTGATCAAATTGTGAAATAATACAGATTAATCAAATAAAAAAACTGCGTGGAGCTAATGAAAAATTTTTTTAGCTTACTTGGCGATTTGAACCCATGACATCCTAATTGCAATTCGAGAGCCTTACACCTCGACCACGGTTACCACGAGGCAGAACACGATGATTTTAACAGCAGGTGTGGTCGATATGTAGATATCCGCTGTCGTTGAGAGATACTGCACTGTTATCAAAAATGTCGATTAAAATTGTTATCTTTTTAACGGCAACAAACGATCATTAAAGTAATGGCAATATTCCAGAAGAAATAATTAATGAATGAATCACTTGTTACGTAACAGGCCACCTCATCCATTATTGAGGTCTATGAACTATGATTACTATGAACCACATTTCGAGTATTTGCATGTGATGTGTTTGTTTATAATACTTATAATACAAACAAATCTTTCGTTTAGTGGGTCAAGTTCGTGAACCAGTACACTAATTGTACCCCGTATAAAGTCTAATAAATGATTTCCGGGGCGGCCGTACCCATACCCGCCACCCAAAATGTCTATACTAAAACTGCGCTTACATGAGTGTAACACGAACGACACAAACCACGAATTGTGGGAAAGGATTGAAACAACAGCAAACGGCGCGAAACGCCACTTGCAGATACTTCATTCCTTTCCCAAAATTCGTGGTTCGTTTCGCGTTGTTACATACATGTATGCTTTCATACTTGTAGCTTGTAGGTGCTAGGTACCTAATATATTAAATATTGTGTTAAAAGTATTTTTGAAGTTAAAACTTCTTTAGCACTGTTGTAATTTGAAACTCGATGAAACGAAAAATAGCGACACCAAAAAGAGACAAACACAAACATCTATAGGATTTATCCTGTAAGAGAATGAGACTGTGTAATCGGTTTCTTCTTTGTGTGTTGCTTCGTAGCCTGTCGGTCTCCTATTTGTGCGTGCGCCGTAGCCTCCTCACTCTTGTCTTCTGAAGGTTTCACTTCTATCGCAGTGAATTGCATACTTCTGACTTTGTTTTTAATTTTTAGATAATATTTTTTATTTTGTTGCATTATTAAAAATACTAATTTCGGTGGTGTGTCTATATCTGTATCTGTAACTCTGGTTCAATGAACTCTAGAAAAATTGCATCCACCGGTTCATCAATAACTGATACAAAACCATTTGTAGAATGCATTTTGTATATTTTTTACATTAATGTTTTACCAAATTACCCCATGGAACCTCTTATTCTTTTAAAATTTCCATGTATTTTGGCTCACCTTTTATGCACTTTAAAATTTTGAAAATTTTTTAAAGAACTTTAAGGAAGAATTAATTATGGCATTCGAGATGTGGATCTACAGAAGACTACTTAAAATAAGCTGGATGGACAGGGTTGCGAATGAAGATGTTATTATTAAAATCAAATAATTATTAACTATTAAAATCCGAAAATTTCAGACATATGATGAGATATCCAGAGAAGTATGATATCTTGCATCTCATAATACGGGGAAATATTGCCGAAAGACGGGGCCCTGGAAGAAGGAGGACCTCGGGATTAAAAAACCTGAGACAGTGGTTTGGCCAGTCTACCGTAGAGCTGTTCCGGGCCACATTAAACAAAGTCCGCAAAGCCAACATGATAGCCAACTTCCGTTGAACGGACAGGGCACAAGAAGAAGTTTTATGTATTAAAAAAAATTTTTTTGGGTACCAACATTAATATATTTCTTAATCTTTTAATGTTATTCTAATTTTATTTTATACATATAAGTAATTCAATTTTGTTTATCTAGTTATTTTGAATGCCGACTAACAAGATTTATTAAAAAGCTAAGAACTATTGCTACCCATCTCAGGATAGACATCGTCTAGTGAGTCGGATAAAGTTCATACATCTATGTATATAAATGTTCAATAAAAAAATTATCAGTAAAACAAAGAAGAAAAAAGGCTATGCACGCCAAATTGACTCCGTGGTCGAGGGGTAAAGCTCTCTATTAGCAATCCGGAGGTTAAGGGTTCAAATCGTCCCGGCGGCGTACGCTAGTAAAATTTTATTTGATTATTATATGCGTCACCTATTACAAAATTTATTATTTAAAAATAATTGTATCAGTAGATATATTTGTGGCTCCTTCTAGAGAAGAAGACAATGTCAGTATTGCCCTGGTGTAAGACCACCATTCAACCATCTGGAGCCAGTGAGTCTATGGCATCCCCAATTGGGGTATATTGCGGGATCGAAGTTAGTGGGGATGAGAAGGAGATGGGAAAGTGGGGAAGAACATGGTTATATAAATCTGGTCACCTAAAACGACTAGAGTCATAAACATTTCAATTCTAAATGGCGATCTTACACCAGGGAGACACTGAGAGTATCTTACACTCTGAAACGTGCCAAAAATATGCCTTATTTTATTTGGAGTTATTAAATTGTGAAATTATACAGATTAATCAAATTTAAAAAAAAAACTGCGAGGAGATCATGTAAAAAAATATTAGCTCAACTTGGCGATATGAACCCATGACCTCATGATTGCAATTCGAGAGCCTTACATCTCGACCACGGATACCGTCAAGGTAGACACGATGATTACGGCAGGTTCGGTTGTTGTCCTCGGTATGTTGGTGTGTATTCGAAAAAGTTTCTGTCGTTGAGAGATAGTACTGTTGTCAAAAGTGTCTAATCTTTTTCACGGCATAAACTGACCTTTGAAGTAATCGGCAATATTCCAGAAGAAAGCATAAATCTCTTGTTACGTAACGGGCTGCCTAATTCATTATCAAGTTCTATGACACATTCCAAAAGTTTACATGGGATGTGTTTGTTTATAATATTTTTTTATAACAAACAAATCGTTTGTCTGTGGGTCAAGTTCATGAACTAGTGTTATTGTTATTATTGCCTCTCATGTGGCTCTTATTTAATTGAATGTGTTTAAACCTTTATGCGATATCTTATTATTTATTCCCTTTTTCCTCGATATCTTTAATTATTTTTTATTATTATTACGCCTTGTAAGTTTTTATTCATCCACTCAGCATAGCCAACATGATAGCCAACGTCCGTTGAACGGACAGAGAACAAGAAGAAGTTTTATGCATTGAAAAAAAAATGTGGTTACCAACATTTATATATTTCTTAATCTTTTAATGTAATTCTAATTTTATTTTATACATATAAGTAATTCAATTTTGTTTATCTAGTTATTTTGAATGCAGACTAACAACATTTAATAAAAAGCTAAGAACTATTGCTACCCATCTCAGAACAGACATCGTCTAGTAAGTCGGATAAAGTACGTACGTCTATGTATATAAATGTTCAATAAATAAATAAATTATCAGTAAAACAAAGACGAAAAAAAGACTATGTACGCCAAAATGACGTTAACGCTTCAATTATTTTTGTGTTTTTTTACAAACCATTAGATATTAAATGGCAAAAAAATACAAGAAATGAGTGACTTATTGTTCCGATGTTTCTTTATAATTAATAGGTTAGATAATATTTCTACTGATAATCGTGTTGTTTTAATAATTACCCACTTACATTCAGAGTTAATTCTTTAAAACTACATAACATGAATAGATTTTATTTTATGTTATGCTAGCAGACCCGGCCACACGCTGTGGCTAACGAAACACAACGCCATTACCCAACTGCCCGCTGTCTGAATCGAATATTTGAATTTTTCGGCTTTTCTCTACTATAATAAGCATGTTTTATACATGTAAACCTTTCCCTTGAATCACTCTATCTATTGGTGAAAACCGCATAAGAATCCGTTGCGTAGCTTAAAAGATCTATGCGCAATGCACACATACATTTTGAGCGACTTCATTTTATACTATGTACTAGCAGACCCGGCCATACGTTGCTGTGGCTAACGAAACACAACGCCATTACCCAACCTTTATAAAATCCACACCACCCGCTTGCCAACTGCCCGCTGACTGAATAGAATATTTGAATTTCTCGACTTTTCTCTACTATAATAAGCATGTATTATACATATAAACCTTTCTCTCGAATCACTCTATGTATTGGTGAAAACCGCATTAAAATCCGTTGCGTAGTTTAAAAGAGCTATGCGCACATACATTTTGAGCGACTTCATTTTATACTATGTAATGATGATTGATAATATATTTATTTTATTTTTGTACCTGCTTATTCATCAATAGATGAAAAAGCAAGAACATATGAGAAAACCACACCGAACTACACTGCCATGATACTAATGTCGTAATGTGGTAATCACTGTCGCGATGTGGAATCCAACCGGGGAGGAGAAGAGGAAGGATTGGAAGGTCACAGCAATAGAGATCTAGTCACTAAACATAGCTACACACTTCAACAAGAACCAGGATAGGAAGGTCCCAGCAATTCAGATCTAGTCACTAAACATAACTAATCACACTTAAAATAACGTTTTAATTAAAAATTCTCAAAAATCCCACACAAATTTAATAAATTTTACGTGCGCATTGCCGCCGAGTTGATTGGATTCCGCAACGTATGGGCCAGTCGTATTGGCGCCTTCATATTCTATTAATACCTTTAAAATCGTTTAACCAAAAACTTGAATGAATAAATGGCAACGTTGCAAGACGTCCGTTTGTCGTCAACATGAAAATAAATATATAATTGGACGCTACCTTGTTTATAAAATGAAAGAAAGAATATGCAGGACGCCTCACTACACTAAATATGAAAGGAGTTCGGATTGGTGAGACGTTGAAGGGCGTTTTTTTCGTTTTGTATATTTTTAAATTAATATTTTTCAAAAATTTAAATACCTAGCAACAATCAAACAATTAAAAGATAGTATATACATTAGTTAAAACTATGTAAAATCGAGTCCTTCGGATAGACGCAGTAATGTCGATCCGATGAAAGGACGCAGAAATGATAGCGGGATGTATATATATATATATATATATATATATATGTATATATATGTATAAATATATATTTTTTGGAATTCCCATGAATCTTAATTATTGTTGTACTTACCATGCAATGTTATTTTTAACACTGACAACCCAAAATGATATTATATGTATCTAAAAAGATAAATGGGACCTCTGAAAAAAAAATTAATTTATGTTTTAAGTTCTATTTTTTCGGTGATTGCGGTTGATTTTTATTTTGCAAAGTGTTTTTTTTTAATTTGGAATTCAGTTTCTAATTCAGTGGTGAGTGTATTCGTACTTTTAAATTATTACTTCACGTAGCAAAAAGTGTTTTATTTGGAAAAGCACAGTATAAGTATATTTACCAAGTTCCGATATCTTTCCAATTAATTAATCATATTAATTAACATATAACAGGATTAGTGTTACACAATCAGGTGGCTACGTAGGTAATTGCGTAAATGTGAAATTCTAGGGAAATTTCACTTCGAAATCTAGAGAAATAATTTTTTTGGGCAGAGCATCCCTGATTTTGCATTTAAGAAAATGGCGGAATTTTTTTTTTTTTTTACATGAGCTCCACACAGGAGGCCCTGAGGAAAATAATTTCCCTCAGGGTCTATGTCATCTTTGGGGATGCTGTGTGGAGGGTTTTTTAAGGAAAGGGAGGAGAGGAGAGTTCTGGGAAGGAAAAGGTTTTAAGGGGTGGGTAGGAATCTGGGGTTCAGTGTGTCCTAGTCATCCGCCTCCAAGACCTAGACAAACCTCACCCCATGAACCCCATGAATGAATAAAATGAATATAGGATGATTCAATGACTTTTGTGTGAGAAATTGAGGCATTTTTTTATTTATGATTAACTGCTTTTAATATAGAAAAACATTGGTAAAATGTCCACATTTCACCGCTACTGTTATTGTATTTTAACAAAGTGCAATATAAAAATAATGAATCATCTTTGCAAGTACAAATGACATGATTCTTCAATTTTGTTGGTTCAGGCGTGATTTTGTACATTGTTTTATGTATAACACACACAGAAACTGGTATTCATAATACACTGCATGACGATTGCGTAATAGCTTGTATAAAAATCCCTTTACTAAAAACAATTTTAAAATACAATGTCAAAATATGACACGACTCTAACCTCAAATAGGCAAAATTTATTCCAGATTTTCCACAAATATAGCCCTTTTCGTAAATTGTTGAGGGCCTAAATTATGTTTCAATAAACACAATAACTATTATTTATCTAAATCTCTATAAACAGTATGAAAATAAACCAAAAACACGAAATATTGAATTGCATATGTGCACTTCAAGTCATTTCAAATGTAAGTCAATACAATAACGCGATCACCAGGTGACAGTGGGTGAGTGGTGACGCGTGACGTCACCATTCACCATTTCAGTAATGCCAACTTGACACTGTTTTTCGAGGAGAGGTTTAAAAATGCACTTTTTAATATTTTTTTTAAAACTCTGCGTTTAATATTATGAAATAAAAGTTATATATTCAGAATCAGCGTTTATTGGTCTATATGAACATATTTTTTTAAAGCCATAATATTTTTCACTGGAGTTCCTTATTGAAACGATGCTTGAAATGTGTGATCAAATCTGAATAGCTAGGTACTTCCCCACCTTCTTCTACCCCGTCTCCTTCCCCTCTACACCATCTTCACTCTCACAACATACCCCGATTTGGGTGCCGAGTCTCAGATATTATACGGTATTCTGTGCGTACACGAATCAATCAAAAAATCTACCAAAAGAAGAGTTTTAAATTTCTTCATATTTAATATTCATCGTTTCTTGGGCACTTTGTTAAACTTAGGGTGGGTCATAACTAAGGCCCTATGGCACAGAACCCACTAAAATTTTGGATTCTTACTAAGAATAACTGTCTGTACACGAATCAATCAAAAAATCTACCAAAAGAAGAATTTTAAATTACTTCAAATGTAGTACCGTGGGTGCTTTGTTACACTTTTGATCTGGCATAACTTTGGCTCTATGGCATCGAACATACTGAAATTCTGGATTATTACTAAGAATAACTGTCTGTACAGCGCCCTTGAGGTGATTTTTCACAAAAACGGCGCTATATAAATCATCCAAATATTATTATTATTATTATTACATGAATCAATCAAAAAATCTACCAAAAGAAGTGTTTAAATTTCATCATACTAAATATTCAACGTTTCTAGTGCACAGTTTTTTATAATAAACGTGTTGTCACTTCACATTCTTTACTGTTATTTATGACAGAGCATTTACACACGTCGCGCTCATATACAAAAAATGCGATAGAACAGACACGAGGATGTTGTTAGCCACGACACTATAAAACACTTATTGTCTTACCACTGAAAGATCCCGTATCAGCCCTTTCCCTAATATGCGGATCGTTAATTAGATAACGGAGAAGTTAATGTATGACACGAGAACAAATGAAAAATTTGGGGACGCCCGATTAAGTCGCATCACGATAAAGTGAATCAAATAGAGAGTCGGGTCATGTCCGACAGTCTGGTCAAAAAAAATATTTATGTTCAAAACGATGTACGAATGTTACTGAATCAAGGAGTATACCGAGACAGTTTTGTGTGAAATTTCATCATGCTAAGTTAGTCACACATTATCGCAAATGCCGTGTGGAGATGTATAAACGCACTATCAATGAATACGAAAAAATTCAAGATGTGCAATTCACACGCGATAGAAGTGAAACCTTAGGAAAAATAAAATAGATAAGAGTGGGGAGACTACGAATCACTTTTTTTATCAATGTGAAGGATGATTTTTTTCATATTTTTGTCGTCGAATTACAGTGCATGTCGTTTTCTTTTGTGTTTTTTTTGGCTGTTCATTTTTCAAGATTGGATTGATTTGACTTTTTTTTTGGATTTCGTAGGATTCGACCCTTGAATGTATTTGGCCGCTAAGGTTCATCAGGCGCTTCATACCACTAGGATCGTGGATTTATCTATTATATTCGAGTACCAAGTACCCTGGAAATAAATAAATATTTAATGAAATAAAACAGTAACTTTCTGATTTAAACTGATTAGTTTAATTTTATATCCTGAAGATGCTTGACTAAAGCGAAACCGGTCGGTATTATAAAAATAAAATAAATCGTTGTTAAAAAAATAAAGTTACTGTTTTATTTCATTCAATATGTCAAACCACAAAGTGACTGCTTTCTATCAAAATATATAAAAAAAATTATAAACCAAAAAAAAAAAAAATAATAATAAATAAAAAAAAAATTTTAAAAAAATAAAAAAAAAAAACAAAAAAAATTGATTATATAATGAATAACAGATCACTTTGTGTAAACCACTATATTATAAACAATATCTACATGTTTCAATAACAATGTTATCTTCATCAGGATATGTTAATATAAAGAAAAATAAATGACAAACAAGTATGGACAAATTAGAATAAACTATAACAAAGACAAAATATTTAAAAGTAGAGGTGATTAATTACTTACAAATCATAAAAATAGTTATACAAAATTAAATATAAAAAATATTTAAGGAAAAATAAAATTGCATTTAGATAATAAAAAACTTTTAAGAACAAATAATTAAAATAATTAGTCTAAATCAAAAAATCAATAATTTTAATTAATTGTTAGTATTAAGAAGAAAATAATTTTTAAAGATGGCTGTTTTTAAAAAATGTTTGGTTATTTATAATATTTAATTTACTATTAATGCTTTTTCTAATTTCTAAAATTTCTAAATTATCCAATTGTATGCCCATAGTGTTAGTATGTAAAATTTTAAGACCTGTATTAATATCAAAAGAATGACTTGTTTCCAAAATATGGTATATTTGATTGCTACCTCATTCTCCTGCAGGCTAAATGTTTGCGTTTATCTCTTTTTAGTGTCGCTCGCTTCCGTTTCATCGAGTTTCAAATCACAACGGTGCTAAAGAAGTTGTACATAAATAACATTTCCTTTGGTTGCAAAATTAATCATAAACCAATAGTAAAACAATGTGTAATATATCAAGCCACTTTGAAAGGAACTTTTTCCTAGTTGAATCCTTATCACACAGTCCCTCAAACCCCAATAATAATATTTCAATAAGCCTCCAATAATAATTTCTCCCATGAATCTGTTTTAATAATCCATAATACTTTGCTATCTGCCGTAAGCCTACCCCAGAGGCCACTAAGTAAGTCCCCTGTACGGGAAATAAAATCACATAGTTTATATCGGGGAGGTTAAATACAAGTGGTATCAGCGTATAAGGGCTGTATCTATCATGATTTAGTGCGGTCCCCATATAAAGAGATAAATATTACAGATTGATAGTAATCCTGAATTTGGGTTGGACTATCTACGCATTTGGCAATTTATGCAGAGATACGAGAAATTGTTATTTTGTGGGTCACATTGAGATATTAAGAATTAATGGGAACATTATTCAAAGGAACTTTATTGTCGTTGTTTATTTATTGGTTGCAAGTAGTTTGCCATTTGGATATAATTAAGATAAAGTGTATTCATGTACGTATGATTTTATAGTAGTTGAAAAAGAAGTAAGAGTGATTAAATATTATGCAAAAGGAACAAGTACGAGTAGATGCCATACAAATAAATGAACAACTATTATAACTCTGGTAATAGTAGGTTTGAAAACACCGCGTTACATTTGAGTTATTTGCTGGTTAAAATAATTATCTGTTGAAAAAATACTTGTACAGAACTACATAACTAGTTCATACGTGAATTATAAAATAATTGGTTTAGCGATAATATCAATAGAAAAATGAAACAATTCAACTTTGTATAAACCACTTATATAATGCGTAAATCCGACCGGTTTCGGAACACTTCTTCAGGGAAAGCTTATACTAATTTGACAGTTTCGAAAAATGTTTTATTATGAGTTCGCTAACCATACCTTGTCAATTTGGGAGGCGGGAATGGGTACCGCCGCCCCGGGAACCTTTATTTGATAACCAACACCTCTGCCATAGGTCACCCCAAGTGGTTCGCTACGTTTGGTGATTTAGCAGGGGTGCCCGGGTTCATGGGGTGAGGTTTGTCTAGGTCTTGGAGGTGGATGACCAAGACACACTGAACCCCAAATTCCTACCCACCCCTTAAACCCTTTTCCTTCCCATAACTCTCCTTTCCTTCCTTTCCTTAAAAAACCTGTAGCTACCTGCGCTGTAAGAAGTACTTACTTAAGAATTCAAATTCAAGCAATTCAAATTCCAATTCTTTTGAACAGCAAGCTGAAACAAATTGTACTGTTTATTATTTTTTAACTGTCACACTCGATATGTTGATAACATTGTGAAAATTTTAATGGCACATAAAAAACTATCAACCGATGATTCTAGAGCTTTCTTTTAACTGTGTTTACGTAGCACGTTCAATTGCTACAAACCCTCCACACAGCATCCCCAAAGATGACATAGGCCCTGAGGGAGATTGTTTTCCTCAGGGCCTCCTGTGTGGAGCTCATGTAAAAAAAAAAAAAAAATACCATTGAAAATAACCATAGTTTTGAAAAAAATACAGGGATAAATATTCTTCATATTAATCATAAAGGAAAACGTTTAGATAACTTAGAAGCCTTGGAAATTAAAAAATCCCTTAAAAATAATTAATCTATTATCAACAAACAAAAAATATTGTCTTATTGCCCAATCATAGATTTGTTCCCCTACCCACCCACTCTATATTAATACCTACCCACCCAATCTACATTATTAACTAGCAACGGCTCCACCCCTACCATAATAAAAGATTGTTCGAAACTGTCAAATTAGTATAAGCTTTCCCTGAAGAAGGAACGTTTGTTCCGAAACCGGTCGGGTTTACGCATTATACAAAGTTGAATTGTTTCATTTTTCTATAATGGATAACCACAAAGTTATAGCTACATACGAAAATATAATATTAATAATTATGTTATGTTCACATATTTGTTCCATGGGTCATTAAATCTGTTTTTTGCTTTAATACTTTGGAATCCCTCGCGATATTAATAAAACGAAATTTTAGAAGTGTCATGTTGTTTTATTTTTATGATTATCAGAAAAAAGTTTGTAAAAAATTGTTTTTTTTTTGTTATAATTAATTCAATTTAGGGTTTTTTTCACCATCCTCTCGATGTATCTCATCTCATCCATTGAGTGACGTATACTAATAAATAAACAAATAAATACTCGCAATAGGTAGAAAACTCTGCCATTTTATCCGATATTTATCGACTATTCATAGATTCGAGTACAGAATAGCAAACTTGGACTTTATAAATAAATATATCTTCAATCGAACATATTCGTTATCCTATGGATGGGCTATCAAGAGGACGGTGGATTACCCTTCATTATTATAATTTAACGAAGGAGGTCACATTCCTTCCTGGGATATATCACCGTAATAATGATACTGATATTCAAATATCACTGATTTTTTCATTGTAACCAATAATAAATTTATTTTATCATTAGAAATGTTAGAACACATACAAGAAACAACTTTTTAAAATTTCGGTTTTGCGGCTAAAATTTTCTGTGCCAATTTCCCCAATGATTATTTTTTTTTCTTATAAAATAATTCACCAAAAAAATAAATACCAATTTTGCGATTGAAATCGTGACGTCTAAACTCCATTTGCTAGGCGAATTTTATGCCTATTACTTATATTTGTGGCGATATAAGGCACACTAAGAAAATACACATTTTTGGTGTATGGCTTCCTCTCAACTTCTGGCACATGGACGTGCCCACAATACACACATCTAATGGTTTATCTCCTCAGTGATGACGATACACAGAACTAAGCCAGACCCAGGTCAGACCTATGCCAGACCCAGGCCAGATCCAGGCCCGACCCAGGCCGTGCTCAAGGCAAGACCTAACCCAGGTCTTACCCGGCCAGACCTAGGCTTTACCCTGGCCAGTCGTAGGCAGACCCTGGCTAGACCCAGACCAGACGCAAGCCAGAACCAAAATCCAAACCTAGGCCTTAGCTAGGCCAGCCATAGGCCAGACCGAAGCCTTACCTGGCCAGACCTAGGCCAGACCTAGGTCAGACTTAGGCCTAACCAGAGGACTGGCCTAGGCCTGGACTAGACTTGGGCTAAAGGCAGGACTAGACCTGTACTAGACCTGCACCA
Source organism: Limnephilus marmoratus (assembly GCA_917880885.1). Taxonomy (NCBI): domain Eukaryota; kingdom Metazoa; phylum Arthropoda; class Insecta; order Trichoptera; family Limnephilidae; genus Limnephilus; species Limnephilus marmoratus. Next base: position 23,377,790 of record OU862921.1, on the reverse strand, counting down.
GCACTGGACTTGACCTGGACTAGAACTGGAATAGACCTGGACTAGACCTGGACTAGGCCTCGAATAGACCAGGGATTCGATTGGCCTAGACCTGGACTAGACCTAGATAGGTATTAAAAAAACTCAAAACAAGTAAAAAAAAATCATTTTATCAACTAAATTTTGCAACACGTACATTCCACATGACATTATTTCTCCACGTAAATGTACGTCCGGACGAAGCGCCATGTCAGGTATTAAGGCCGCGCCCTGTATACTGTTAGTAGTAAGTAATTTGGCGTTATTTACAGCGCCCATTCACATAACGGACTTGCGGAAACGGCGCACTATCCTCGCCGCGGACTTCATATAGAAAATGGTGGTGTCGCATTGTCGGCCCGGCCCATAAACATCTTCCGAGGAATAAGCTACGGCAGACTTATCTGTAGTAGACTTGCTTCCGTTATTTGTTTTTGTGAGAAATTTAAACTCCGTAAAATTATAATATTATACCTATGCAGTTATAATTTATTTATAGATGTTCTACAGAATGATTTACGGGTGTTCTTACTTACGTGTTAATAATCCACTTATAAAAACTCATTAAAAACACAAATAGGTAAGTACAATACAATATAGGACAAAGGATACATTTTCATACATCTTATAACCTTAATAAAAGGGTGCTGAATTATTTTTTCAAATATTTTTAAAGGTAGCATGATGATAATAATCCCATTGATAATGAAATAAAAGAATGTGGGTATAATATTTATTTATTATTATCTTTTTATTATTTATCTTTTTATTTTTAATTCTGTCTGCTTATTATTTATTTTAATTTTATGCTTATTTTTTATTATTTGTATTTTTCATTTTATGTTTTAATTAGGTACATACCTAATATTTAAACATTTTTTTTTCTTTTATAGTTGTTTATGTAATATGGCAGACTGGGATTGCACTACCCTCCCAGTCCTGCTGGAATAAAAACTTAAATAAAAATAAATAAATAAAAAAAAATAACAATACAAAATTTATTAAGAAAATATGAATTTAACACTTGGTAAGTTAAATTAATTTAATTGTGGGTTTGTATTGTAAATTTTTTAAATTTAATTTAATTTACATTTAATTTCAAGTTATTTTAGTTATTATTTTTGTTACAGTTGTTTCGGCTTACAAGGCCATTTTCAAACTGTGGTTAAGCCGCTTTTAGACGACGTATTTATAGGATTTCGTATTGTACTGTAGAACCTAAATTTAATATGTCCCAGGGTGCGAACCAGACTCTAAGTAGATCTGAATAATTTATTTATTTATTTAAATTTCATACAATATTAGGTCGATATTAAATAATAAGTAATTTTAAAAGTTGTAGCGCGCCAGGACAACAAAGTATTTAATAATGAAGTAGGTACTAGAATTCGTTCATGTGTTCCGAGGTCCGCCATTGTATGGTTTGATTTCTTGGTGAAAAGGTATCTTGTGGCTCTGCCGCTTTTGAACTGAATCATAGAGATTGTTAGAAGTGTTGTTTGCCAGGGTTGAGGAGCTGGTGGAGAATGTTTGACCTGTGCTCCATCTTCTCATCAGACGAGTGTATACCAATACTTTACCATAAGAAATAGTCAGGCTCCTGGGGATCACGGTACTTCTAGGCCGCGATCCAGTGTTCAGTAATTATATTTGATGATGATTGATAACACTTTGCTCATTTTTGAGTGATTAACATTTATTTGAGATTAAATATTTTACACGATTTAGTTTTCACGTATGAAACGGGTAGAGAGGTACAAAACGCGAGTGATAATATTATATAAAAGCTCACACAGAGTAAATAGAGACACAAGTGATACATAATACAATTAGCCCAACATGTTTTTTAGAAAAAACACCATTTTTTCTGAATCCATGTAAGTTATCGACGAAAATATCACCCTGTCTTATTATACGGGATGTTAAAGTACTTAAGGCCCCTTACCAGGGGCTAAGAACTCAAATTGCAAAACCCTTGTAACTGTACAGGGCGGTTTCGATATTAAATATTGATTATTCTCCCTACCAGCATTTTAATTAATAATTCAATATCGATTTTATTTCATTCAAAATTTGCTTTAATATAATACTCGTACCTTTATTTAAGTTAGCAATAAAAATGCTCACATGCTATTCAGATGATAAAATTTAATACTTTTCGTAATTATTCTTTGACCATAAGTATTTATAATTTTCAAATAATGTCTAAGCAAAATAAGTATGCAAAAAAAATCCGAAATACATTAGTTTTTAAGACCGTAAATAAATAGACAAACTAAAGGATTTTCGTCGCCCAACACGTGCGCCGATTTTTTTAAATGATTTTATATGAAATAAAATTTTAAATTCTGAAAAGCACGTTTCCTGGAAAGTGTGTTGAATTATTTTACTGTATAATTAATTATATGATTTCCAAGGTGTGTTGTACAATACAACATTTTTTTTAGAAATTTAACAAATCTGCCCACGATCAAACGTGTAACCATATTATATTAAGAATAACATATTTTTTCCAAATTTAAAACATAATTTTAATAGACAAAATAATTTTTCGCAAAGAATTTTATTTTTTTGGAAAAGAGTCGATACGACTAGAATTTGATTTAAAAATTACATATTTTCGGTTGTGTCTGGTTATTCCCTCTCAACTTATATAAACCAGGGATTCCTGATATTATTTGAAGTAAAAAATATATAAATGAAATTTTGTTCTCTGATTACTTTTATTTTTTTTTCAAAATCAAACAAAAACAAATTCTTCCACATGTCGTCACTGGTCAGTTAGCCGAGTAACCGCCCAACCCTTACCTTGCCCCTGACTGTCCAATACCTAGTGATTTTGTACAGAGAAACTTTTACAAAATCTTTTTATTTCCAGGAAATTTGGTCTCAGTCTCCTATGTTTCTTCATTCCGCTATAGTTGTATGGAGTCGGTAGCTTTATTGCTTTGCGGAGCCCTATCATAAATTTAACGTTACAACCAATTTAGCTCAGTGTCAATTGCGTTGTAGTTTACAAGTCCTTCATGTATTCCGGGGATTAAATCTGAACCTCTTGAGAACCTGATTATTGTTCTTATTGTAAGAGTTCCGTTATTGTTTTGTTTTTGTTGTTCGTTTGAGGTCCTCATCTTATTTTGAACACATATTAAATTTCATTGCTTATTTTTTATTCATGATTCTATTTTCAAAGATAAAATTTGTGTCTAGTTTAGTAAACTCTATTTCTAGACAGTTTCGGGCTTTGGTACACACTTTAAATAAGTAAATTGATATATTTCATGGAATTGTTTTTATGTTGAATCTGAAATGAATATAAATCATATTACGTAACACAGCTTCGTGGAATTTTGTTATTTAAGTTATTTTTACCCTTACCCAAATCTTAACTGATGATTTCCCCTCAAGCGTAGGTAAAGAAGAAACCACAAAGGGCTCATTTTACATAGCTCCACATCGGAGGCCCTGAGAAAAATATTTTCCTATTTCGTCTCTGGGGATGCTGTATCGAGGTGCTGTTAAGGAAATGAAGGATAGGATGTCCTGGGAAGGAAGATAATATGAGGGGTGGGTAGGAATTCGGGGGTCAGTGTGTCCAGAAGTAACGGACGTATGATTCCATCCTTCCACGGTGGTGCAAGGCGATACGTCGAGAATATTCGGCTGGAGAAATGAAAGGGTCTTCCTCAATTGGGCTCTTCTAATTCGGCAAATCTGGGCAGACGCATCCGCTGCCAAGGCCAGGACAATCCTCACCTCACCCCTACTAGGCCTCCAACTAGGTGGTTAACCACTTGATATGACCTGTGAAGAGGCCCGTGTTGGTAACACAGGGGCCAGCAAATCGTTCCACAGCCGAGCTGTTCAACTCAAAAACAAATCATTATTCGTCCGTATCCGCCTTTAGCACGTTTCCCGACTATTCACAGATGGCAGTGACGTCAGTAAAAATACCGGTAGAACAAGGACAGCATTTCTCGCCTGATGCCTGTGCTCTAAATATTGCAATTCGTTGGTTTAGATAAGGGAATCTATCTGACCCCAACTTTCCAGCGTTTTTGAGACTATTTTATACTACACTGTCACAGAGGTGTTGACTATCCATTGAATGGTTTCCAGGGCGGCGGTATCCATACCCGCCTCCCAAAAATGTCAAACAGATTCTTACAAATATAATATAACGTTGTCTGGTACAGATTCTTTTACCGCGGCTCTTGGTATTATCAGAGTTGATAATTTATTTAGCTTGATGGTTCCGTGTCTATCTTAAGCGTCGATGACACGTGGCGAGCGACACACAAGCTACTATCTGACTATCTGTTAGTAAACTCGCCCAGTGTCATCGTGTTACTTGCTAACTAGCAGCGACTAGCAGATTGTTGACAATCTACGAAAAAAAGTTGAAAAGTCGTCAACTTTACTCGCCTACACGCTTGCTCCGCTTGCTCGTGATTGGTTTATTTATGTTTCCAACATGGCTTCCGATAAACAGCTGATTTCGACTGTCAAACATCTGAAGAATTAGTTCACGCAGGCGTCGTTATTCTTGTTACTGATGCTAGCAGCGGCCTCAATTTCCTACGCTTCTGAGCAAGTGGACAATTTTGTGTGTCATCATGACAATCTCGTTCGCCGATTTACCCGCTTTTAAACTTAGTAGATAGTAGCTTGTAAACTCGCCGTGTGTCATCGAGCCTTTAGAGGTCCGCGACTTTTACTTTTTAGAGATCGTGATTTTAAAACGCTTTTCAATGTCGGAAACTAATTAGAGCTTTTCGGTATTTGCTTTTGGGGTGTAATGCCACCCACTATGTTATGATAAGCTAAGCTACCTATCTACTATGTTATGCTACCCACTACTTTAGCGAACGTTTCTATTATATATCTACCGGCTACCGCTATTAAAATTACACCCATAAGTTTACCTCCAGATTGGTCATTCTTTCTTCTTCTATTAAACATGCTAAGCGCCTTAATCTTATCGAGGTGTTCATAATGCTCATATCAGTGTTATTTTTATAATTTACTAGCTGAACCCGACCACGCTTCGCTGTAGCTTTGTCTGATTTTAATTATTAGAGGATTTAACAAAAATTGTCTAGCAAACTGTGCATTTTCCAAGAAGACACATTGCTTAATTGAATATCTGCTGTAGTGTAGAATATAAGGGAAGAAAAAAAAACATTCGAAAATTTTTTTAAATTATTAATTATTCAGACCTTAAAGGCTTTTACAATATCACGTTATTATAGATCTAGTTATTCAGGAGTATAATTATAATTATAAGCATGTCGTATATAACACAATAAACTGAAAAAGTTGTACAAAAGTTGTACAGGAGTTTAGCATAATAAAGGTCAAACCGAAGTGCTTAAGGTACGATAAAAGTAGTTATAAAGGAATGTGTATTTACTACGTTGATTTTATTATTAACGTAAACATGAACATAGTTTGTTCCAAAGCAGGTTTAAAAGGAATGCGTCCCCGTTCCCCTACCGCCCCCTTCCCCTCCTGTGTTATCCTTCCACCTTCCCCGCCTTCCCCCTTCCCCTTGTCACCCTTCCCGCGAACCCTACATCCTTCGTTACCCTCCCCCTCCTGCCTTCCCTCCCTGCCGCTAAAATATATGAAATACACACATTTTCAAATGCAGTAATTTTTTATACAAATTTCATAACGCCAGAGCTTACCATTATATATTTATTTATTTATTTATTTATTTATTTATATATAATTTGTACATGTATTTATAACAATTACAGGTATATAGCCTAAGACGTTATAATTGTACCATTTATGCAGTATATATGCAATGCCAAAAATCTTACAAATGCGCTATAGGACACAAAAAATAAATCTATTTTTTTATCCACCGCATTCAAAAAGCACGTAGCTCTCCCCAAAGGTGAGTTCATAAATAAATTAGTGCGGCTCGCTCTACTATATAGGAGGTTGTGATGACGTCCTCGAGAGTGAGACTCTGGTACAAAAAAATTTAATTGGGCCAGTATCTCATTATTAGATAAGTGACCGTTCATTAGTTGAAAAAAATATTTAAGCAAAGCAATACCTCTACGTGTCTCTAGGGAGTGGTAATTGGTCATACCTAATATATAAATCGATGGGTAAAGCCAAGGGTAACGTCCATAGAGCCGCGAGAATAAAAACCTTAAAAATTTCTTATGGACTCTTTCAATGCGTAAAGTGTATGTTAATTCGTGCGGGGCCCAGATGATCGAATTTGACTCAAGTACACTCAGGACTAGTGTGTTATATAATAACGTCAGTGTTTTTGTGTTACGAAACGGATATGAGTTTCTAATTACGAAGCCGAGAAGCCTGTATGCTCTGCTTATTAAATCATCGATGTGTTGGTGAAAAGTTAGTTTGCTGTCGTAAATAACTCCTAGATCTTTGATTTGGTTTAGGTGTTGGAGAATAATTTCATTAATTGTATATTCAAATACATGCGGTTTTTTTGATCGTGTATACGAGACGATATTGCACTTGGGTGTACTGAAGTTCAAGCCATTTATTTTGGCCCAGTTTGAGACGCATTCAATATCACGTTGAAGGAGAATACAGTCAAAAAGATTTTTTATTGAGCGATATAGTTTCAAATCATCTGCAAATAGTAAATACAGCGAATGTGTGATGACTGAACCAATATCGTTAATAAAAATCAGGAACAGAAGTGGTCCAAGGATAGACCCCTGAGGAACTCCAGAAAAAACTACGAATTCAAAAGAACTGGAACCCTTATAATAAACAAACTGTCTACGATTTCGAAAATATGAAGCAAAAAAACAGAGTAGTCTTTTGGAAAAACCAAATGAAGCTAGCTTATTTAGAAGAATGTCGATGTCAACCTTGTCGAATGCTTTTTCCAGGTCAAAATAAGCAACATCCACCTGGCCACCATTGTCAAGAGTTTGTGATAAGAAATCTGAGATGCAAAGGAGGTTTGATGTTACTGACATCTGGGATCTAAAACCATATTGACGGTCATCAAGAATTGGATTAACGTGATTAAGTATACATTTATGTAGAATTTTCTCGAATATTTTCATGATGGAACATAGAACGGCAACTGGTCGATAATTCCGGATATCGCGTTTGTCTCCCTTTTTGTAGATAGGGGTTATTTTAGTTAATCTCCAGATGTCTGGGAGAATCCCGTTTTTTAGGCATACATTGAAAAGATGACATAATGGTGGTATTAAAAGGTCGGAACAACCCTTTAGTATAAATGTTGGAATATTGTTAGGACCGATGGAGTGAGGTTTCTTTAAATTTGAGAGTGCCTCCTTAACATCTTTTTCTGAAATACTGACCAGGTCGAATGAGGGCCCAATCTGTACAGTGTGAAGTGTAGAGTCAATATTGAGAGTTGGTTGAACATTTTTGTACACAGATGAAAAAAAGGTAGCAAAACTATTAGCGATTTTATCATCAGTAGTCAATTCCTCTCCGTCAAAAATCATAGACTTAAATGAGTTGTTGGATTTTTTTAGATCCTTAATATACTTCCAAAACTGTTTGGGATCGATAGACAATTTTTCTTCCATTGAAATTAAATGATTTTTAAAAGCTTCACTGATTTCACGTTTTACGATGGAGCGATAGGCTGAAAAACTAGTATAGTCCGAGTTGTGACGAGTTTTTTTCCATTGCTTATGAAAAATATGTTTAATTTTAATATTTGAAATAATACTATTGGTGTACCACTTAGGATATACTCTGTGTGCCGTAGTGCGAGGTGTGGAAATGGGTATACACTTGTCGAATATATTGTAAATTGAATTGTAAAAATTTGTACATAATGCATTAATATCTGTTGAACTTTGGCAGACCGGTTGCCATGAACATTGAGAAAGCAATTCATATAATAAGTGGAAATTACCTTTGTTGAATCTCCAGGCGTTTATGGTTCTAGCTCCATGATAGGAGGTAACTTCTGTTGGACTTGGGTTTAGATATGAACTTGAACCACCTGAGTGAGCCTCACTAATACTTATAGATAAAGCAGGGTGGTGCTTGTCTTCGTTTATAATAGGGTCCTGACATTTCTCAACACACTTTACAAGATCCTTGGCATTACATAAAACTACATCCAGAGTGTTATTATAATCATTACATATCAAGTTATATTCTTGCAAACCGTAGAAACATTAAAATAAGTATACATGTTCACAATATTGGAGTTACAAGAAGGGAGGTTCAAATCCCCTAATATTAAAATATTTTTGTCATTGAGAAGATTATAATTACTTTCTATTTTTTCGAATATGTTATAGTATAACGAAGTTGAAGAACGCGGTGGCACATATATCACACATACAAAAACAGTTGAAGATTTCAAGGATAGCTTCACCCATAGGGATTCAGTATCAGGGAGGTCCATTGAAGAAATCCTCTCAGCATGGGTTACAGAATCAGCGCGAACAGCCAGGACGACACCTCCCGCGTGCGTGGGGCGGTCACGACGAAAGACAACATAATTTTCTGGAAATAGCTCTGAATTATGCACACTTGGTTTCAGCCACGATTCAGTGATTGCTATTAAATCTAAGAAATACCCTTCTGCTAAAATGCAATGTTCTGTAAAAAATTAAGTCAATTCATCGATATCTTAGAGATTTGACAGCGTGCATTCAACTGATCATTTTTATCTCCCATAAAATATATTTTTAGAAATTTATGTTGATTGCTGTGAAAAGGAAGCAAAGAGCCAGCTTTATGGTAAATTTGTTCGTGAATTTTAAACGTCGGCATAAATTTTTTTGTTATAACGTTAGCGCCAAATGAAGTCATCTGAAAACATGAATTGTATTTTCTAATATTTTTGAGGAAATGTTTTGAATCATCAGTAATTCCTTGCAACAAATTTATCAGTGGTGCCATTTTCTGATTAATTTCATTTATCTTCACTTTTCCGCTCGCACAACACATTCCTTGAGTTTCTCCTTTAAATTTCATTGCTTTGCAGTGTGGACAAACTTTATCCATTTTACCGATTTGAACAAATTTACATGAGGTACTGTATTGAATATCTGGTTCGTATGAAAAACCATTCGATTGTACGAAGCATGGTTATTCAAAAGGTGCACATGCATTCGTCTTCGGCGTTGATCTATTTCTTCTTGACGTTCTTGAGATGAATGTGCTGCTCGTCTTCTTCGCGCTTCTACTCGTAAGCTTTTAAGTCTTTATTCCCGACGATTCGCCAGTTCTTCTGCTCGCCTCTGAATAATTCTATACATGAATATGTTCATTATCTTCTAAACTTTCTTGATCATTGCGGTTTGATCTTCTCTGACGATCTGCGCTTGCGTGTCGAGTTCGACAGCCTATGTTTGAACGTGAGCGAGGCATCCCACGAATGGTGATCAACTTTGAAAAAACTTACACATCAATCAACTGGTCACAGTTACACTTTTTTGACCCTTTGAAAATTTGTCATATATAATTCAATTTATTAATCTGATTTTTTTTTTTATTTTTGGCAAAGTTACGAACTGACATTCAGTGCTATTATGAATAAATTTAAAACGCACAGAGAAAACAAATGAGTGAAAATAGTAATATAATTTGTTAGACATAATTCTACTTTTAAATCCGATTAAATTCTTTTAATTCCTAATTGTAGGTATCATAAATTTTTGTAACTTTTAATAAAATTAATAAAATGACAACACTGTCTAGAACTGTCATTCCGTTGTTTACTATGACAAATTATGAGTCAATTTAAAACGCATAAAATTATCCTTTTCCCTTAGGGACTTCCAAATAAAAAGTATGTATAAACGCTCTTCTGCTAAAATGCAATGTTCTGTAAAAATTTTGAGTCAATCCATCGATTACTTTCCGAGATTAGCGAACGCAAACATACGGAACCTAAATTTTTATGTATATAGATTTTACATTAGCTTCACTCTGAACTTCAATTCTCCTATTCAGTTTCGTCCATGGACATTTTGTTATTCTATCGGAAATAAAGAATTTAATTAAAAAAAATAATCCATCAAAAAGCATCATGAACACGAATTATTGATAAATGTTTATAGTGGTTCTTTATAGGTATTTCATTGCCCAATATCAAGAAGTTACCCTTTGGTATAATTTCGTTAAAACAAACGAAAAGGGAGCTTTGAGGCGGTTGAGTATTCCGCTTTTGATTATTTATACCATTAAAACTGAAGTTAACGTAGGTACAGAATCAAAAATAAAATTAAAAAAATACTTTAACCACTAAAATACCGATTTTAACATATTTTACGAATAATAGAAAGTGAAAAATCCTGATTTAAATAGTTACTAAAAGTTCAAATAAGGATTTGGAAATAGCTTATAATTTGGGAGGCGGGTATGGGTACCGCCGCCCCGGGAACAATTTATTGGATAACTAACACCTCTGCTATAAGTCGCCCCAAGTGATTAGCTACGCTTGGTGACTTAGCAGGGGTGCACGGGTTCACCGGGTGAGGTTAGTCCGGGCCTTGGAGGCGGATGCGTCTGCTCAGCAGCTGCATGGTAGACCAGATCGGGAAAGAATGGAAGAGGGAGTCCCTCTGACTCCAGTCGTACTCTCTTGGAATATCGCCTTGCACCGCAGTGGGAGGGATGGATTTATACGTCCATCATTCCTGGACACACTGACCCCCAAATTCCTACCCACCTTTTCCGTCCCAGAACTTTCTCTCCTTCCTTTCCTAAAAAGACCCTTCATCCAACATACCCAAAGATGACATAGGTCCTGAGGGGAATTATTTTCCTCATGGCCCATTTTAATTTAAGTAAGAGATATTATTATCTTACGACTTACAGTTTCTACAACTACGGTAGGTATAGAAATTTTCACTAACAGTACCTCATCCGAAAAGATTTTTTTATATGAATACCTCAGTCCCAGCTCCTCCCATCTAGAGCAGCGAGACTATGGCATCCACAATTGTGGGATGTTGTAAGGCTGAAGGTAGTGGTGAGGGGAAGGAGATGGGGAAGAGGAAAGTACATGGCTATTCAAATCTGGATACCAAACGCAGCTAAAGCTATTTCAAGCAACGTTTCAATTCTAAATGGTGATCTTACACCAGGGCGATACTGAGAGTATCTTCCACTCTGGAACGTGCCGCAAATATACAAGGTAAATATTATTTTTAATTAATGAATTGTGAAATAACACAAATTAGTCTGTTCGGGCAAATCTATACCTACTCCCATGTATCCCTCCCGTCTTACCTACCTATCCTGATATATCCATCTTGCTATTGTCACCGGTTCAAGATTGATTCCTAACCGCGAAATCAGTGCAATTTCAACACCGCGCGGTATTGGCAGCCAAATACTTTGGTCTCGTCGCTTTATAGTCGAAACCCGGATCCGCGCAAGATACGTGTTTTCAACCGTGGAGTTTTCTTGAGTGCATAAGTGTGGGACCCCCGGGACATCACCAGCAAGGTAGGGTCATCTTGTTTTCGGTGGACATCCCATTTTTTCCCCTTCATCCTTTCATTCCAACAGTGGTAGGTAGAGATTCCGAACTCCGTGGAAGAAAAGATACAGCTTCCAACAGCTATCGAAACATAGTCAAATAAAATTTATATGCCCATGCAGGGATTCGATCCTGCGACCTTCGTATTGCGAGTCAAGAGTCTTACCCTCGACCACGCCGGCCATCAAATAATAAGTGTCAAATAATAATGCCACCGATAAACCGGTACCCGCTGTGAACATTGAACTCAATTCGTATGACTGTTAGCCCACAATCCTGAAGTATTATAATGCCAAAACATAAATAAATTCCGAAGTATATAAATGTATAACGATCACTTTAATGATTTTTCTCCACGATGATTTTGTTCGTTTAAAATACCGTTTTCAGTATGTTTCAAGGAATGTATTTTTAAAAGTTATTCCAATGTTGTGCGTCAATTTTTCAGAGGTTCAATTCCTCTTCTTGGTAAGTTCTCATAATTTAAGAAGCAACATTTTCCTCTTACTATGATGGTAGAATGTGTTTTGTTTGGTACTTTCTTTTTGTCTTTTTTTATAAAAAAAAAGTAAGCATAGGGTGGCGCAAAGTGACTTTCAAGGTATAATTTCGTTTTTACTTTTTTATTATTTTTTTTTTCTTTTTATTTAATTAAATAAAGACAGTTAGCGAAACTCAATCGAAAATGTGGAGACAAAAAAATCAGAAAAAGATATTGGCACCTCTGGGACTCGAACCCAGGACCCTTTGCTTACATGGCAAGTGCTCTACCAACTGAGCTAAGGTGTCGATATCAAAATAGGTCATTTTTAACTGTATCATACTTCGACTAAGAACTACCAACATTATCTTCATTTTCTTAACGCACATACTATTCGCTGCTGTCTTTATATATGATTACAAGATTCAACCCGAACTAAATGCTATCTAGATGGTGTCTGGATAAATTTTTATCCATTTTATTTTTATTATGTGACATCAATGACTTTTCTGCAAGTCTAGGATGAATATTTATTTTCAATTTTTAACTTAATGAGTGCGAAACCGAATTACCACCATTTTTCACGTTTATGTCAACAAAATTCCGTATTTGTGTACTATTCCTCAAAAATGTATTAAGGGCCGTTCAAGTATTACATAACGCACTTGGGGGGGGGGGGGGTCTTGTGAAACATTACTGTGCGTTACGAGGGGGGATTCGAACAACGCGTTACGTAACATGTTTTTCTTTATTTAGATAAAAAACTAGGGAATTAAAATCTTCCAAATTGGCAACCCTTTTCGTTCTCGTAATCTCTTGTTTTATTTATTACCGCAAACGCGATTAAAACAAGAAAAAACGTATTTGAGCTACTTTCCAGTACTTTGCGCAACTTAATTGTGACTTTCAGGTAAAAATTGTCACTTGGGCGTTACGTAACGTTTAGGGAGGGGGGGACACGTAAAAAAGTTACGGCGCGTTACATGGGGGAGAGGGGGGGGTCAAAAAATCTTCAAAAATTGCGTTACGTAATACTTGAACGCCCCCTTATATGTAATTTACTCTGAAATAAAAATAAGAGTTGTAACGAATTCAAACCATAAATGTCATTTTGCGCCTTTATGTTTAAGCTTTAATTGATGAAAACAGAGGTTTATTTCAATGGTGATGTGAGCAGAAGAAATTTCGTCATGGTGAGTTGAGAGTTATTCAATCACTTCACTGAACCTTTAAAAATACAAAATAACAACATTTAAAATCAACATCTTATAGCCCAAACTTATGAGCATAGATAAGCTTGTCTTCCCCGGATCATAAATACCCGCGGGGTATTTCGTGCTACAAAACTGTTCCCGCTGATTTATAGTAATCGCCGCGTCCGGATATTAGGTCGTAGTCGCCTCTACGAGTACGGCAGGCTCTACGGAAGTTCTACGATGGGCATCAGAATTCAGAATTGTTTCCAGAGAACAAATATAGTGGAGATAAGGCCTTAATTATTACAGTCATACAGAAACAATAGTTTCTCTAGGAGCCAAATCTAACAGAATCTTATTTGAAGCCGAGAATCCAAAATAGCGGAGACCCGGAAAATCTGATTTTTCGATGTAGCAGCCATTGTTTTCGTGCTATCTACTAGTACGTCTATTTGAACATGTTTTAATAAATAGCTCAAAGCGATTGAAATCAGTGGTTTTATTGGTGAAAACGTTTTAATCATTTTCTTTATGCGGTAAAATTATTATTTTTGATGTTCTCCGTAAAACGGTTACGTGAAGTATATAGGTAGACACCAATATTTCATGGAGAAGATTACAAATTTGAGGTACTTGTAAGTTTCAAAAGGTATAGGAATAGTTTTACTATTTTGTGATTCGCGTCAAAAGATAGCTGCTGAATTGTTTGTGGGTGACGTTGAAAATGTCGAATGTCAAAGCAGAATCCTTAGGCATTTGATTCGCTCTCTTGATTGACGCTTTCTGATAGACATAATTCCTCGCCTTCGTAGTAAGAAAAAGTGCATGTAACAAATACACTTGTTATGGACATATAAGTTTATCTCTTTCAACATAGGTGGGTTAACCATAGTTCCACACATTAACTAGCCACATCCACACATAAAAATAGCCCTCTTTGGCGGGTTTCTAAGATGTTGAATCAAGCATCCCTGTTTAGAACAAGGATGCATACAGGAATGTGTAGTACGTGCATTCTCTCATATGCAGGTAATGCATAAACCTCTTTTGTACCTTTTCTCTTTCTGGAATACGGTATTATTCTAAAGGGGCCAAATAATTTAGCTGTATTCCACGATGCCGCGCAAACAATTGCTTCACATACTCGTATTCTCCGTATTGCGATTCCATTAGTAAATGATCTGGCATTATGAAGAACAATTCCAAGCATTTTATTTGCGCGGAAGACATTGTCAGATACGTGGAATTTTAAAGAGAAATTTGCCTCGAAAATCACACCAAGGTCTCGAATCTCATTTTTGCGTGTTAATATCATCAAATGGTTATTTGCTTAATCTGTAATAAAAAAGCATAAAATTTAAACATTTTCAGAAGAAAAAGTGATATACAAAAATTGAACTGAACTTCTAAAACATTTGACAGAGGGAAAGACTAGTATTTGGGAGATCCTGAAGAATAGGCCAGTGCAATTAGAGATCCGCGATCGGAATTATTCCGGTAGTCCCAATTGTTTATATGTTTTATATACTCACCTAATGATGTAAAATCTAAGTTTTCGACCTTGGGTCGCTTGAGCTTTCGACGCCATTTTGAAAAAACCAGCCGAAATTGCGCCAAAATCTAGTTTTTCTCAAATAATTCGTTTCCAATAAAAATTTCGGCTAAAGTTAGACAAGTTTAGTAGAACATAAAATTACCTACAATTTTTATTTAAAAAAATCTTCTATCTCTAATAAATATCGAGATATGCAGTCGTAAAAATTTGTATAAGTTTATAAAAACGAGTAAATTGCTTGATTTGGTTTGGTTTTTTGTGCGTTATCTCTTTTCCAGTAAAATTTTGTGAAAAAATTACTGATATCAATTTTGTAGAGAATAAAATTTCATATAAGACGTAGGTATATGTTTAATGTTTATATCGCAATTTGGTATCCAGGTTCTTAAATAAAAATTTCACAAAAATTAGGTAAAAAAATGAATCAGACGAAGAGTGTTTTAATCTTGGCATTCCTTGATTATTCTTTTTATTTTAAACTATTATTATTGAAATAACGTGTAACATACATAAAAGCAATATTAACTATCAATATAATCATAACACATAAATAAAATTATTAATTAAGTACATAGATGTGGTAAAAAAAGAAGTAAAAAATGTGTTTTCTTAAAATTTATGACTATTGACTTTAGTTTCTTAGTGCCACTTATGGGCCCCGAAAAGCTTCATTGTAGTCTTCCCGTGTCTCATCAGCCGAATTTGTGACGACTGAGTCATCAAATTCCTCGTCATCATCATGAACGAGGGCTGCCACAGCATTCTCGCATGAGCTGCCATTACAGTGAATACAGAGTAGGGAGCATTTCAAACCCGACTTTCTACATGTGCACTTTTTAGCGTAACCTTTTATGCATTAGTATGATATAAAGTTCGGCAACGCCTGAGGTGTTGTCTCCTTCATCATTGGTACGGAAGTTAATAGCCCAGCAGCCTTCTTCTTCCACCCCCATTCAGTTGGATCTTTATGGAGACCAAGCCAAATCTGCACTTTGAAGTATGGTAGCCTGGATAAATTGAATTTGTTCTTTTTCACACCTTTGACAAAAAGAATGTACCTACCTACCTTAAATTTTCCAAATTTGATTTCTCATTGCCGCCATACAAAAGTGCAAAGAACTGTTCGGCAGCCAAAGTGAGTGTTACTCGCTTTGCTTTTGGATCTTGAAATACACAAGTTTATTCACTGAGTGGTTCTTGACAAGAATATTACAAAATTAGTATATACCTTGACCGAACGGAGCACTAGTTGTGTCGCAGCCACTTATGGTATGAATGAATAAAATGTTTTCAACTATTTCGATGTGTTTAAAACATTTGTTGGAGTACAACGCGTCAGGTGATTTGCCTTTACCAACTTTTTGGTAATATGCGTTTGGAGGTGAGAGAGCTGTGATGAGTACGAACAGGTCAATATCCTGACCAATGATTATGACTGCATCATGTTGAGATGACAACGAGTTTGCTGTGGTTATTATGAGAACATCAGCATCCTCTTCAGCTTGTATTGTCGTTATTTGCGATCGTTCAAATGAGGCCCTGAGTAGGGAAATAAAACGATATTTGTTCTTCTCATTTCCCAAAAACTTTTCCTTAGTCCTATTTTTTCAACCGAATTTGGGTATCATAATGATTTTGTACATAGCCTGACATATTGCTAAAAAATGATTAAAAAGGGTTAAGCACGACCCTATACAACATTGTGCAGTAAATAGCCTCTATCCACTACGTGTATTTTACTGCTTCCCAGTTCTGTGTTATTTGGTAGAGGGTTGGTAAAAAATAAAATATGGATTTGGTTTCTTTGTGCATGCCTTCCTCTGAGAAAAGAGACAGTGGGACAGGAGATAGTTCATCTTGGAAATATTCTTTATGTTCAATTTCACACTTTTTGGCAATACACATACGATGGAATAGACAAGATTTTTTTTATGCATAGCACAAAGGGTAACAATTATTGTAAGTGAGGGAGCGGGCCGGATCGGTAGAGAGAAATGAAAGTCGTCATGTCGAAGTGGTGAGTCAGTCGTTTATTGGGCTACGTAGCAGATGGTCGGTGGTCGGTAACATGATGTAATGCGGAGTGCCGTAGATGATGCTGCAGGCGTGCGGAGTGATGGAGATGGTGCGGTGAAGGTCAGCGAGTTGCTCGACACCATGGCGGTGGAGATGACCTATATTCCAGGCCGTTGCTCGACGCTTTAAGTCGCGGAGGTAAACGGTGTGTGGCTCGGTGTGCTGAGCCACCAGCAGGTAGTCCTGGCGAGGCGGAGCGTGTTTGCATGGCAGCGAAGCACGGTGAGGCTTCGGGGTGCCATGAAGTGGAGAGCTGATCCCTTGACTGAAGGTGCGTCAATCCTTATAAGTCGCGGGATGTAGCTGTTCTCAGGAGCTGAAGACACGATGGGCCTTGTAGCTGAGACGTGGTGATGGACCTCGGGAAGCTGCCCTGGATGTGTGCCATGCAGGAGCACTTGTTACATGTTGACCGACGTTTAATGTGTGAGACTAAACTGAACTGAACTGAAGCGGGCGAGCGATCGGCTGCTTATATAGCCGCGGTAGAGTAACTACCTCGCGGTAGGTAATACGAGCCACTTCGAGAATATTCGGCGCCGTACAGATATTGTACGGTGCTGTCTCGAGACCTTTCTAGGCGGGGCGATATTATTATCGTCGGGCTGGCACGGCAGACGAGAAAGTACATCGCGGCCAGTATAGGTACGATGGTACCTAGGCAAGTAGGTTTGCCGATGGGCGCGAATATTAGATGTTTCTCGTATGTTCTTTTGATGGCGATGATAATAATGATGTGTCGCTACACACCCCCTTCCCAGTGTACGGAGTACAGGGTTGAAAGATGATGCCAGGAGTCGCAGGAAAGCCGGGTTGATGCTGCTGGTCGGTGCGTCCGTGCTGATGCGTCTCTACCGATTCCCTCGTTATTGCGGTGTTACCGGTGTGTCGTGGTAACACACATGTCAGGATGCTGTATGCTGCGTATCCACATCACGTCGGGGTCACCAGTTGAGGGAGCGGGCCGGATCGGTAGAGAGAAATGAAAGTCGTCATGTCGAAGTGGTGAGTCAGTCGTTTATTGGGCTACGTAGCAGATGGTCGGTGGTCGGTAACATGATGTAATGCGGAGTGCCGTAGATGATGCTGCAGGCGTGCGGAGTGATGGAGATGGTGCGGTGAAGGTCAGCGAGTTGCTCGACACCATGGCGGTGGAGATGACCTATATTCCAGGCCGTTGCTCGACGCTTTAAGTCGCGGAGGTAAACGGTGTGTGGCTCGGTGTGCTGAGCCACCAGCAGGTAGTCCTGGCGAGGCGGAGCGTGTTTGCATGGCAGCGAAGCACGGTGAGGCTTCGGGGTGCCATGAAGTGGAGAGCTGATCCCTTGACTGAAGGTGCGTCAATCCTTATAAGTCGCGGGATGTAGCTGTTCTCAGGAGCTGAAGACACGATGGGCCTTGTAGCTGAGACGTGGTGATGGACCTCGGGAAGCTGCCCTGGATGTGTGCCATGCAGGAGCACTTGTTACATGTTGACCGACGTTTAATGTGTGAGACTAAACTGAACTGAACTGAAGCGGGCGAGCGATCGGCTGCTTATATAGCCGCGGTAGAGTAACTACCTCGCGGTAGGTAATACGAGCCACTTCGAGAATATTCGGCGCCGTACAGATATTGTACGGTGCTGTCTCGAGACCTTTCTAGGCGGGGCGATATTATTATCGTCGGGCTGGCACGGCAGACGAGAAAGTACATCGCGGCCAGTATAGGTACGATGGTACCTAGGCAAGTAGGTTTGCCGATGGGCGCGAATATTAGATGTTTCTCGTATGTTCTTTTGATGGCGATGATAATAATGATGTGTCGCTACATAAGTATTAATTATTAGCCTGAAACACTCATTTACGTTGAAAAAATCTCCGAAGAAAAGATACGTGCCGCCGACAGGACTCGAACCCGCGTCCTTCAGATTATCCCACATAAAAATAAAGTTAGTTGTTTACAGGTGGAAAAATGTAATGAGCAGTAATTATTGAATGAAACACTAGTATATAATGAATTATTTGGCGGGGACAGAGCAGTTGACCGGAAATCAGAAGGACGCGGGTTCGAGTTCCGTCGGCGGCATGTATCTTTTCTCGGGAGATTTTTTCAATGTAGATGTGTGTTTCAGGCTAATAATTATTACTTATAACAATTGTTGAGTTTTATATGTTACACTATGGATTAACATCTATTTACCAGACTTTGATGATTATTTTTATTTGTTGTGTAAATTTTAAAACGCGTTTATTAGTAATGCATCTAGTCTGTGAAAGTGTTAATGCTTGGGTAAGTACAACCTTAGTTAAGTACACGTGTCGTAGGAATTAGTAGAAAATAAGTAGTTAAGGTAAATATGCAGGCAAAAGAGGAAACATGGTAAAAATACGCTTAATAAAAGATTGTAGTGACATTTACCTCGTAATTAATAGGTCGCAGCTGCAGTTACACAACCGTTCTATGGAAATTCGTGCTCTGTGGTCGTTTCCAATGTGGGTGGTTTTATTTATTTACACACTTACATTTCGTACTTACAAATTCTGCGGCAGAGAAATGTGATCGTTATGAAACTTTGCTTACTATAAACCTTAGTGGGTTGAGAAGACATTATTATTAGCATCATAGCGTGGGGTTTTATGAATATATTTTAGAATAGAGAATATTTTAGATTCTTCAAAATTGTTTCCTTAGTTTTTAATATAACGAAAAATGAAAGAAAACTATTTATGTGAATTCTTAAAATTTTCAAACGACTAAAGAGTTATTTATAAATATAAACTCAATGGAAATATTAATGTAAACGTAATTAACCTTAATAATACAATATATATTATATTCCTTATTTAACAAAGAATTTATATATAAAAACACAAAATCAGTCATTTTAAACAAATGTAGGATTTCAAAAGATTTTTTAAATATTTATATTGAGGGATCACTAGGATTTATAGGTCCAATTAGGAGTTTCACCGAGCCGAACCCTCTGATATGAAAATATCTGGAGTCGGTGAATTATTTTCCCATTTGGTCTCTAGTAGGTTGACATGTTGTTCTTGTATTATTTTATGTTTATTATACTTATACAGTGCAATTGCATAGCGTGGATTGACTAGATGATCATTTGTGGAAAAATGTGTGAAAGGGTTAAGTTTTTCCTCTGAAACCTTATACAGATTATCGGTTAAAAATTGGTGCTTGTTTTCATAGACATCTTTTAGCGCTATTCCCGGTAGAGATGGGTGACAAAAATGTTTTTATGATATGGAAAAATTAGTCGGAAATAATATTGTTAATTCTAAAATGTTTATATATAAGATTGATAACTATTACGATTTTTTAGAAGAAGGCAATGGCAAAATTGGTAAAAGACCACGACCCGGTTAGACGAGAGGTTCTAGGTTCGTTTCCCAGGTGCGAATTAAATCTTTTTCTATTTTTCTGTGTCTTGTTCTCTTTCATATTTTCGTTTAGATTATTAGTGTTATCTTCTTCTTCGATAACAATTATATTAAATTAATCACATTCTTCAATAGCTTGAAAAGCACATTCACCGTGTTTGAGTTTCTAAAGCTTGACAATAGTGCAGTAATCCGACAACGTTTTCTCTCATTCTTTCAATTTTCAATCGTGGAGAGATTTTTTAATTTTCTTACTTGTAATAGCCATGACCTTGAATGAATGTTGACTTATTGAAGTCAAAGAGAGTCTCCTTGAATAATATGCACCCTATCGTACGCCCTCCCTTCCCTCGAGTGATTAAACCCCTGAAGAAATCCGACCGAACGTTGACACGAAAGAATTTCTATCATTTCCAATTTTCGTGATCATCTTCAGATATATACATATTATGTAGCTGCCATGTGATAATGGTGGTGACCCATCAAACGGAAAAATTAAAAAGACCCTTTCTCTTGCCATCAGCTTGAGGCACCATTTCCATCCATATGAATTAATTGGTGACCGGACAACTCAGAATTGTGCAACCTTTACAACTCATTTAAGAAGTCATTAAAAGTGACGAAAAATAGGTTAAATTGGTTATTTTAGGTAAGGTGATGATCTATTTATCTATTTTTCATAACTATTAATGACTTTTCAAAGAGGTGTTGAAGTTGCATGATTCTGAGTTATCATACTATCCTTTTCCATTGGAAAAACAATAGTTTATTTTAATATGAAAAAGAATGAGACACAGAAAATAAATACTTTTAAGATAAAAGATCCTGGTTTTGATTTGCGACCGTAACCTTTGATTTATATTTCTGTCTGTTTTTTTATATTTCGGATAGATTTATTAATATTATTATCTTCTTCTATAATGATTAATCTTCTAATGGTTATTTCCACCGTAAACTCTTCGCGGGGAAATGCTGAATAATGCTTGTTTATACAACTTACGATGTATTTGTATTTCACTTCTCATTTTCTGCCCAGTAATCAAACTCTTCACTAAGTAAGTTTCTGATGGGTAAGTGAAATTCGTATTTATTGTTCACTATAAATAAGTTAAACTGTAAATAAGTAAATCTGCTTATTAAGCTTTATTGTTATATTATGCATACTCTTTATAACAGCCATAATATTTATACAAGATGTCCGCGGATAAATTGCACTGACTTCGGGAGTATATCTCATTCTAACGGTGGCCAAATAAACATATTCCTTAGAAACATGTGATGTCTGGTGTTTGAACGAAGTAACAGCATTGCGGAACCGGATGTCTAAATTTCACTTAATTTTAATGTCCGCTCGTGTGACTTTTTTAACACGTTTCTTATTTACATATCCGTTGAGCTTTTGCCGACCTTCCGGGTACCGGCCTATATCAACAGTGGACCCTACCCGGAGAAGAAGACTGGTGTATGTTTATGAATGATATATTCTGCAGAAATCTTACTCTTGTAGGTTTGAAAGTTTACAAGTGTGTATTTAAGTATGAATGTGAAATATATTTATTTATTTATTTGTTTATTAAGACATACACAGTACATTATAATACAAGTTATAAGATGTTAAATTTTTACATGGTTATGTACCTATTACGTAAGTCATAGAATATTAATATGTAGTTACGCCTGACATATGTAATAACGTGTTTTAAAACTTAATTAGTGAATGAACAAATAATAATTAAAATAAAAAGAAAGAAAGGGGGGGGGGCACAAAGAGACATTTAAAAATCAAAAATTATATGCACACTGAATTGTAATTGACTGATTAAGGTTTAGTGAATGTTAAGTGTAAGTAGTTTTAAATATATAATATGATTTACATCACGCCAAGAAATTTAATAAATTAGTTTTGTATGCTTGCAAGGAATCATGGAAAATGTCTAAATGTAGTAATTTTTCGTAGTGGATATAAGTTGTGATTGCACGAGCAATTGGTGAGTTACTTGCTGCATTAGTTTTGTTAACTTCAATATGAAAAAGGTAAGTGTGCCTGGTACGCCTCATTAGGAAATTTAAACTAATGACGGAAAGCAATATCAGGACTATCTATGTTATTATTTAGCAGGTTATACAGAAACAACAGATCTGACAATGTGCGTCTTTTTTGTAAAGTTAACAAATTATTTGTAGTTTTGTTGTATTTCTTGAGTAAATGTTTCCTCAATTTATTCTGTATACTTTCTACTAAATCTAAATATACCTTATATCGAGGATTCCATATGGTTGACGCATACTCCAGTGGACTTCTGACTAATGATCAAAACAACATTTCTAGGGTTTTAGCACTTTTAAAAAGTTTACATATTCTTAATAGGAAACCTAGCATCTTGTAAGATTTTGATAATGAAATAATAAGATTATTAATTAGTTTTAAATAAAATGTGTGCAAATAAAATAATGTATTTCATTTATTTTTGGAATAATCTAATGAGTAAAACCTCAAATTTGGAACTCTCATTCGAAAATCTTAAACTGAACATTTTTGTCAGTTTGCGCCAATAAAAATTTTCGTTAAAATATAACCGATTACTAATCAAAAAACCTAAAAGTAGGACTTGGCATACCATTCCAAATTCATACCAAACATTCTGTAGTTCGGTTTCCATGATTTATTTACTTTTATTCAATTTACATGAAAAATAATAAATATTGGTTCCATCTTGCCGCCATATTTGTGTAACCGCCAAGTCCTCTCTTAGGGTATTGTAGTTGGTCATTGGGCATAACATTAAGTTTGCACACAACATTCATTCTAAAATGACTGCAAATAACGCTTTACCTAAAACATGCCAACACCTCAGCACATGTTCTCCTGGTGAGGTGTTCATAAAATACTTCTACTAACTCATTTGCGTATATACAGCTACTGATTTTTTTTCTATATTACTAGTTAAACTTAACCACCTTTCTTTGGTGGACGTGCGCTGCTCATCATATGCAGACTTCAAAAGAGCCGCACAAGACAGGGAAGAGTGGAAGAAACGAATAGATGACATTGCTGCAAACCAATCTCAGGATTGAAACCAGAGAGAGAGAGTTAAACTTATTCTTTTATATGTAAACTGTAAACATCCGTAAACAAAAATAAAAATAAAATAAATTTCAAATATTTTTTGTAAAATTGAACATGCACCAATCTTACTCACAGTTTATATGTAAGTAGAACGTTTGGTTTACTTAACATTATCCGTGGATAGGGTCCAAGAGAAACACAAGAAATTCGCTGTGACAAGCTTTTAAAATGCTAAAATCTAATTGCCATGGCACCGAGCCACAGAACTTGCTGGCATACGCTTTCACGAACTTGCGATATTACTTTGAGAAATGTTCACTGCAAAGTGTGTGTGTTCTTAACTAACATCGCAGAAATTACATCTACCCAGGAATAAGAGTGATTTTTTTGTAGAACAACGCATTCAAACTATTAACTTTTTTATGGGAATACCGTAGGAGACTCAAACGGTACCAACCGTCTTTTGGCAGTGAGGCTAAGGGCTAGCGCTTACATACAAGTTTTGCATCGACCAAACTGTTTTGTCGAGTTTTGTACTTCTCTTAATTTCCACACAACTAAACCGTTTAGTTGATGGAGGTGCGCATACAATTGATGGAGTCGTTCGTCGATTTTTAATATCTCCTTTGAATCGACCAGTCTTTATTCTGCAACGTTCAAGTTTGTTTAATAAATAAATAATACATACCTCGTTTTTTTTAGTTTCTGTGTCTAGTTCCAACCATCCAGATACGACTTCTATGCATACTCCCTCCCATAGCTTTTTCTTCAGATTTATGTCTGAATACTCTTTCAGACTCTGTAAAGCGCAGGCCTCTTTTCTAAGCTATTAATAAACTCCTCGTGTAATGCGTTTCTCTGACAATTTTATTTTATTTAATATTTGTTTATTTGCATCAGAATTTTACGTTTTTACGCACGGTTAAAAATGGTGTCAATTGTTTTTTTTTTTCAATAATTAAAATAGTTCCCGCCATGGTGACAAGAGACGTGGAGGCGCTCCAAATTCTTATGCGATGCGGATCGACTTCGATCGATGGTATGTGCATATCAATACAATATAATACAAATTGATCGTTTGATCGATAGTTGTCCAACTTTTTAATCAAAAGCCGATCGATACAGCTCTTTGACTTTTTTGTCGAACAACTATTGAGTTGACAGTATGTGCACTTAAACATATTTCTATAAACATATGATACACAACAAAATAGTTGTTCAACGAAAAGTTGTAACTAGTTCTTGGGCATCCCCAATTGGGGTATGTTGTGAAGCTAAAGGGAGAGAAAGAAGATAGGGAAGATGAAGCCGGGGAAGTACTTTTCTATTCAGATCTGATCACCAAACATGGTTAAAGGCATTTTAACCCGGCGTCGCTGACGCTGGGTCACAATGACCCGAGGCGATTTAAAACGGTCATATTTTTTTTCCCGTCAACCGTTGGACTTGAGCGCTTGAGTAGCTGGAGATACAACCCCCTTCTACCCGCACCGCGCGCCGGCCGCGGCGTGCTAAGTGCGACGCCGCTTGCGGAAGGAGGTACAGGAGATATATGAGGAAAAAGGGTTAATATGATCAATAGTTGTAATGAAATTCTACAGTTATTTTTCGTAGTTAATTTCGCATGTGTTTCTTACTAAGATAATAAAAAGTTGATTTTTGAAATATACTGGTATTATTAATATTTTTTTATGAGCAAAGGACCCATAATTAATAAATAATTTTCAAAATCAAGATAACCCTTTCAGTTTTGGTACAACCCATCGATAAATTTCGGGTCACGGTTACCCGGCGTCATTGACCGCGTAATTATTTTCACGTCATTGACGCCGGGTTAAAGACCACGGAGGCCGTCATTCCGTCTGGCCGCGTGGAATCACTAGTGATTGAACGCTTTTATAATTACCGTGATGATTCACGGTTACGGTACCGTGACGGCAAAAAAGGCAATAAACATACGTTCCTTATTGTTATAATGCTGCAGCTCTTTCAAAAGATGAGATACACAATGTAAGTAGGTTTGTTTCCTCCAGAGGAAAAAATTCATCATTTTTTTACGTCTCTCACACACCGCACCGAGACGTCTCCGTAGACCCTTACAATACTGCTAGCCGTGACGATAATTTTAAAAGTATGAAATATAGTTGCAAGGATAATATTAAAGTGAGTAAATTCCAAAAAATAAAAAACGTCGAAAGACAATGGGCTTGTGGTTTTGCTTTCGTGCTTAAACATATAATTATGCAGCTTTTTCTTACACACTAAATTACAACATTCGAAAATGAGACAATCTGTGAATGTATGTCTGTACCCCTCCAAAGGAAACTCACAATAATATTGATACATCTCTCTCACACGTATAAATAAAATGAAACGCAATTTCCGCAACGCAAAAAAGCAGTACTTTGGAGGAAACAGTCATACGTATTTTGTGTATCTAACCATTATTTAATTTCTATGAAAGATCAGCATTATAGCGATGAGAAACATACGTTAATTGTCTTTTTTGCCGTCGCGGTACCGTTACGGAAATTATAAAAGCGCACATTTTTCAAAGGCTAGTCTGAAAGAAAAGGCATCAAACTTGGTATTAGTAAAACTCTATTGTATTATACTTTTTAGACATTTGAAGGGTGAGTTCAGCAGAGTGTTAAGTATTTTTTTTAATAAGAGCCTAGATTCACTCCTGCGCATAATATATTTGTTTTAAAAGCAAACTCGTGTACAAAGTACCAGGGGCATATTGTTCAAGCCTTTTGAACCCATTCTTAATATAATGAATTTAAATTAGAAAATGTAGATTTTTGATTGTGTGTACTGAACGAATTTTGCTAGTACGATGAAATTAAGCAAGGAACTGGTACCACTGGTAAACTTTAACCCCAATATTACAAAACCAAGGCTATAAAAGCAAAATTATAATAACGAAGTTATTATCGTGGAACATTTTTGGGGTATTAATATGGTGTATACATTTTGGTGTATAATTTTATAGTGTGTGCTCCGTTTGTCTGTTGTAACTTACGTTTATTATAAATTGAATATGTAACAAATGCGTTCAGGAAAACCATTATACAGGGTGTAGACGTACCAACCAGTGATTCCTGACATTATTTGGAGTAAAAAATGTAAATAAAATTTAAGTAAAATCATATTTTACTAAAATTCGGTCACTGGTCACTCTACCGGGTGATACTTAACCTTCTAAACCCTACCCCGATCCAGACTGTCCAATACCTACACATTTTAATGTTTTTAGTTGAAAAAAAACCAGGTTTCCAAAATGTCATCTACATTATTTACACTGGTTAAACTAAGTCAGCTACGTCTCTTCCTGTATAATACTATCCTTAACGACACATGTTTTATTTCTTGATTCATATTTTCTAAGTACCTCGCCTAGAAAAAATGCCTTTTAGATCTTCACCGAAATTTGTACAGTTGAGTTCTAGTCAAAAACATCATAAAGGAGGATGACAACAAAAATCAAAAATTAGATAACGTACGATCATAAATTAATGCACGAGTAGAGAACATATTGAGAGTATCTCCTAGCCCCATCCTATCCTCCTCTTCGTCCTTCTCTCCCCTTTACCATTATAATTAGGTACTTGAGGCAACAGATAGATTTAGCTTGGAAACTAGACGTTATGCAAATCTTGCAATTCTTAGTTTTAACATAATCCATAATCGTATTGACAGCCCATTCCTCTTGGAATGTTATGGCTTATACGTGCCTGAAAATTTCAGCCGTAGTCGTCGACACGACTTGTTCAAAATACCATACGGCAGAACAGATGTTCTAGCACAGCATAGCATGACAAGAGGAATGGTGCTATTGAACGAAATATCGGAAACACTAGACATATATAACTCTTCTTTAGATAGCCTTAAGATTTTTTTGTATAATAATCATCTTCCTAGGTGTTAAGACTGTCAAAATGAGAAAATTGTACAGTATTGGATAAAAAATCTGTTGTACAATTAAAAAATAAATAAATAAAAAATAATAATAATTTTATGGCAAAATATAACTCCCATCTTTAACCTGCATTAGCCAAAAAAACTGTTTTGGTTTAGCGACGATTAACCTCTTACGTTTATTTCTTTGAATAATAAAAACTATTTCTTCTTCTTTGTGTGCTCTATCGGGTCCCCCCGACGTTGGCGATCACTCTTGAAAATGTCTCTCTGTCTTGCGCTGCCCGGAATAGCTCCTCTGCACTTCTAATGCCGATCCACTCTCGTACATTTTGCAGCCAAGATATTTGTCTCCTACCAGGCCCTCGGCGACCCTCTATCTTGCCTTTCAATATTAAACGGAGCAACTCCCCTAGAAGTTATTAATGTAAGCAGTTCTCTGTCTGCTCTAGCCCGCCTGAGAATTTCTGTTTTGGTGATCAAGTCAGTCCATGGGACCTTGAGCATTCTCCGGTGAAGCCACATTTCAAAAACCTAACCTAACCTAACCTAACCTGTTCATGGTATTTACTTTTAAGATCCATGTTTCACATTCATACAGCAAAACCGACCACTAACTAAAAACTAACTAATCATCACGCCGTACCCCGCAGGGATAGGCAGAGAGTACGGACCACCAAACAACTTGGTCTTGGCACACACTCTTTGCCTCACTCACATTCATACATCGTCTCATACATACTCTTCTATTATTCTGACTTTTGACATGGCCCGTCTCAAGTATCTGATTCACTTGATCGTGCCATGTCTTCCTCGGGCATCCCCGACTTTTTCTACCATTCACATTTGCATCATATATTCTTAATGAGCAAAATTAAGAAAGGGACCCTCAGATGGTTTGGGCACGTAGAGCGAATGAGAAAGACCGACCACACATAACATTTTTGCATTCTCTGCCTTAGTTTTAAACTGATGTTTTCATAACAAAAGAGGGATTTCATTTTAATGAACGCAGTTCTTGCTGCTTCAAATCTGCACCTAACCTCTACATGGGTAGAGACAATGGGTCAAGAGTCTCCGTGAGAATACTGCCGAGGTATCTAAATCTTTCCACCTTTTCGACAATGCAACCATTTAACTGTAGTAGCATTTAACATTTAACAAGCTATTTGTTTCTTACAAATAAATAAATAAATACTCGTTTAAAAGCATTCCGAGCGATAGAGAACTCCGGCAAAAAATCCTAGTTAAAACTGGAATTTGTTGCATAATTAGTTTTGTGGAAAGGTTACAACAACGGGCGACACAGCATTTTTTAGAAAAATTGCGGCTTTAGTCCAAAAGAGCTTCCTGGAAATAATACTGGATTATTTGCACAAATGAAATAAACATTTCGCGAAATATAGGATGCTTAAATATGGGATATGTTCAGAAATAGAATCTCACTAACGTAAAAAATAATAAAAAGAACACCGAAGATTGTGTTCGAGGGACTCTTCGAAATTCTGTCTGTCATCGGTATACCAGTGCCAGGCATGTTTTATTACCAATCCCCTTTGATTGTTATTCTCCCGGGCCTTCATTAACAGGACTAATGATCAGACGTATCGTATTCCTTGCTTGTATTTGCTTCCCGAGAAAACAAATACCCCGTATTGTAAAATTGCCGAGAAACTGCGCGTCAAGGGGAATTTTTGGTAGCTTCTTTCTCGTGCTCTCCTTTTCTCAGGGGTCTCGTGTCTACAAAGAACGTATTATACTTCAATTATGTTTTATTTTAATTGATATTAATTTAAGTGATAAATTGACAATGGAAAGCGATTTTATTAAATCTGATAAATTTAATATATTTTTTTTACTAAACCGGGATTAATTTGAAAAGGTTTTTGGAAACTGGTAAGGAAGGTGAAAGGATTCGTGATGATTTGACAACCGAATCAGGAGTAAATAGAGTAAATCGCTAAACTTGTAATAATCCCGACGTCTACTATTTCAGCTCCCCTGGAACTGCAGTGCCATGAAAATGATGGATCATGGAGGGACGACCGTTCTCTGAAAATTTTTGCGGTGAATCTATCTATCTAACTAACCATCACGCCTTTCCCCGCAGGGATAGGCAGAGAGGATGAACCTCCAAACAACTCGGTCTTGATACACTATTTGTGGTTCACTCCTTTCTTTGTTCATTCGCTCTACTTACCGAAACCACGTAACGATTCCTTACTTAATCTCACGTATTACGCTTAAAATAACAACTCCGCGAATTTTCACACTTTTTTTCGCTTATAGGCTTCAGCGCTCTTATTCATACAGCATTCAGTGTATCTATTCTTCATCCTTCTGCTGCCTCACTGCCATACACACCATCTATAGAGTTGGTATTAGCACTCCTTTGTGGGCTGCTAGCTACGTTTTTTGGATTTTTTTTTGTAAGCGCCAACTATAATGTCAGAGGCGCCCGACCGTCTTTCAATATCTCTTATCAGCCTTTCCATCTCTCGTAAACATACTTCCCAATGATCCGCACACTTTTTTCGTAATTTAAGTCTCTTTCAAACACCAATACATTTGAAGAAGAATACTAATAAATCTAATCAAAAAAGAACAAGACACAGAAAAATAAAAAGCTAACTGTCGCTATTGGGACTCTACCCAAGGATCTCTTGTCTCACCGGGAAAAGCGCCTTAACCAATTCGGACACCTTTTAGTCTTTTTTTGTCAATATCATATTTCAAATTCAGAATTAAAAATATTATCTTTAACTATTTTTTCCCATAATTGGGAGCTACCTTTTTAAATGATAAGAAATGGTCGAAGAACTGGTTTATAGTATCTTGAATAAACAAGTCTAATTTTGTTTATATGGGACACATGTCGACCTTTTTCTAAAAGTCTGAATGGTTATTCAAATTTTATTGAATTATTATAAACTTACTATTAATTATAATAACCCTTATTATAATAACTTACCGAACATGGTTTTGATGATGCCGAACATGGTTTTGATGATGCCGAACATGGTTTTGATGATGTTGAACATGGGTTTGATGGTGCCGAACATGGTTTTGATGATGCCGAACATGATTTTGATTGTGCCTAAATACATGATTCATGCAATATCACAGGTTTTTTCTAGTTTGAGTGTTGTCCATCCCTGATGATTATGTATCTATTTACAGAAGTAGTTACGTATTAATCTTTCTAATTTTTCAATCAATAATAATTTAATGAGTCTTTAGTTTTTGCACTGATAATTCGTGGTGGAATTCCATTTGTATTAGAATTTGAAATTTAAACACTTTTGTACTTTCTTCCCCTAATTTATATTTCACCAGACCGGTTTCATCCTATTACGGACATTTTCAGACTGGTAGTTGAAATTCTTATGCTACGGTATTTATTCATACTTAGGCAGGGGTAAAAAGGAAAAAAATAATACAGACATCCTGTAAGACAATTGAAAATCTAGTCTCTTTCAACGGAAGCAATCTTCCTAACAGGCCCTCCATCGAAATGCTTGGTGTAACCCTAAGTGACCAGCTCAGGTATGGGGGCTCCATCGAAGCCAGAGTAAAGTTAGCCTCACAGAAACTGGGCGTACTGTACAGGGCGCCCGCAGATACTTTAATAGTACACAACTGCTAACCCTGTACAAATCACAAGTGCGCCCCACG
This sequence comes from Limnephilus marmoratus, assembly GCA_917880885.1. Taxonomy (NCBI): domain Eukaryota; kingdom Metazoa; phylum Arthropoda; class Insecta; order Trichoptera; family Limnephilidae; genus Limnephilus; species Limnephilus marmoratus. Next base: position 23,346,927 of record OU862921.1, on the reverse strand, counting down.
GTTGAATTTGGCAGCCACCTCTGGTCTGGAGCTCCAAAATACCTGAAAAATACCCTCGACTCTGTGCAGAAACGGGCGGTCCGTTTGATAGATTCTCCCATCTTAACAGACGGATTGCAATCTTTAGAGCACAGGCGTAGGGTGGGAATGCTATCCTTGTTCTACCGGTATTACAATGGAAGATGCTCCGAGGAACTAGCATCATTGATCCCTTCGGCACCGGTGCATAGTCGGGAAACACGCCAAACGCGTGCCCAACATTTGTACACGGTTGACATTTGCCATATGAGAACGGGTCGTTTCTTCGACTCGTTCTTGTGTTCAACAGCTCGGCTGTGGAATGATTTGCCGGCTTCTGTGTTTCCTCCTTCCTACAACATGGGTCTCTTCAAGACCAATGTTCATTCCTTCCTCTTCTCAAAAAGACCCTCCACACAGCATCCCAGATGACATAGGCCCTGAGGGAAATTATTTTCCTCAGGGCCTCCTGCGTGGAGTTAACGTAAAAAAAAGACAATAAATTATTGTTCAGAAATAGTTAAAAGAAAAAAATTAAATTTAAATTAGTGGAAGAAAGTACAAAAGTGTTTTAATTTCAAATTCTACTCAATCCGTTTTATTTTATTTTAATTAATTGGATACAAGCGTTATTATGCTTTGTCAGATCGATATTAGATACTAGCTGGGCAGATTACCTATTCTAAGATACTAAATGCTCGTGAAAATGCCAATTGAATGATGCTTTAAAAATGTTGTTTTTATTATTAAGAGCGTTTAACCAGCCAGCGGACGAAAATCCACATTTCGTCGAAAGTTGTTCTTCCGATCGTGCAGGGCGGTTACAATGAGAAAGATTGATTATTCTCCGTACCAGCTTTTTAAAATTATAACTCAATATCGAATTTATTTCAATCCAAATTAGCTTTAATTTATACCTTCATCCAAAAATGCTGAAAGGCGTGATGATAAAACTATTAAAATAGTGTACTTTTTGTAGTTATTTTTTTATTATAAGTATTTATCATTTTCAATAAGGTCTAAATTTAATAAGAATGTTAAAAAAATCTAAAATATATTAGTTTGTAAGTGCGCAAATAAATACACAAATGGACCAATTTTCGTCAAGAAACACATGTACGTACATATTTTTTAATGATTTTATTGAAACTAACATTAAAATTCTAATACATAACTTTGCTAGATAATGTATTGATTTATTTTACTGCATGATTACATTATTTGAAATGGGTGTGGTATAATACAAAAACTTTTTTGAAAATTTAAAAAATCTGCCAACGACCTATGGAATAACCTTGTTATACTAAAAATTTTAAAAAAATCTAAAAATTTATTACATAACTATGCTAGATAATAGAACAATCTTTCGAAATCCATTTGTAATTTTTTGTGGAAAAGAGTCAATACGTCTAAAAACTTTTTTGAAAATGACGTATTTCCGGCTTTCTCTGGTAATGCCCTCTTAAAACTATTTACTAGGTGTGTCATTAAAGTATACAATTTTAAGTGATATTATTTAACAGGTTTTCAGACCCCTCTCTAACCAAGTCAGTAAAAAAACTAGTTATTATTAAACCGATGTACATGACATTTAGCACGTATGTGTTCGTTTTCCAGGGGTGGCAGCTGTGTGTTTGAACAGATCATGGTTCGTTTCATAAAAATAATTATTCCACGTATCGTTTTCCTTCCTCTCCGGCGTCTTCTCTAATAACTTATTACGACATCATCCGATTACTCTGTAAATATGCCGGGATCTGCGGTGAAGCAGGACAGGAAATAATCGTAGAATAAACGTAGAGTAGAACTTACACAGAACGTGAAAATTAACTTCAAATATTTGATGAATCCATCAAAATTTTTAAAACAACCCGTCCTTAGTGAGCAAATTATTAACAAAATATTTATAACAGCGACGCCCCGACTTTACAGATAAATTCACACTACTCCGCCAGCTCTTACAAAAATGTGTTGTCTTTGTTACATTTAACTTAAACGGTAATAGGTTTCGCATTGGCATCTGTAAACATTTAATCAAATCATGTGCTGTAGAAAATACTTATCCCAGTTTTGTGACAGTTGATATTCCAAATAAACTTTTTTTTCAAATCAAAATAACCAAACAAACCTTCCTCCCGTACACACAGGCATTTGCTTATTATGGGAGAACATTTAAAAATAATAATAATTATATGAAGCTTTTTCTATACTTTCATTATATTTATGTATGTATTATACCAAAAAAATTTCAATTAAAATATTTTTTAAATATTACATAACTTACAAACAGCCATTAACGAAGGGTAAATGGTTTTCAGTCATATAAAATATAAAACTAAGTAAGAGGGGTAAATATCTATTTCTCATGCCTACGATTAGGTTCATTTATTTGCCTACGATTATGTTTATTTCCTTGCCTACAATTATGTTCATGTCTTTGCCTCCGATTATGTTCATTTCTTTGCCTACGATTAGGTTCATTTCTTTGCCTACGATTGTATTCATTTCTTTGCCTACGATTATGTTCATTTCTTTTCCCACAATTATGTTCATTTCTATGCCTACGATTATGTTCATTTCTTTTCCTACAATTATGTTCATTCCTTTGCCTACGATTAATTATGTTAATTTCTTTGCCTACGATAAGTAGGATCCGTTATACGCCGAATTGGATATATTTAGTGCTGTTTTTTAAACCTCATCTATGATACATTATTCCAATGTTTTTGATAAAACTCCTTTAATAGCTTTTCGCGTGTCAATCCATCAGATTTAGCTTTCATAGAACAACTTTTAAAGGGGAATAAATGGCAAATAAGCTGACTTACCGCATAAACTAAAGCTTCATTTCTACTTTTACTGGCAAAATTTATTTATAAGGCTTTCTAAAGCTCAATAAATAACATTTTACTGTTTATTCGCTTGAAAATTCAACGCCTTAACCTTTATTCTTTGTAGCACTGAAATATTTCTAAGAGATAATGCTTCAAGAAAATAATATCGCATTTTTTATCAATTCATACAAGACCAGCAACAATAGATTTACTTTCACATCTTGGTTTTATGTATCATAACAATTTATTGGCTACTTTTCTGGTTTCTGTGAAAAGTTGTTCAACTGTCGAGAAAAGTTTGTTTTATTGGTATGTGGGGGAATAATTTGACGCAACGGGAATTATCTTTTCGGAAAGAATGTTGTTTTGTTTCGTTCCTCGGAATATTGATTGAAAACAGACTCTAGGTGTAATGTACCTTTGAAACATTTGAAGAAAAGCTTTATTTCACCGTAACAATTTTATTAACCATGACCACAAACACTGGAATTTTTTCACGTGTATCTTCAACTTAAGATGAATATATACGTGGAATCCTATTTAGATCCTTAGAATCCTTTTTAATTAATCTTTACGACGAATCGGTTTACAGTATGAACATCAAAAAATATGTTATGGATGAATCGAAGCTTTTACTAGCTTTTCTTTGTATTGGAAATATAATAAAATTATTATTTACGTAACAAAAAATATAAGCGTAAACCACCAAAAAAAATATTTTTTCATGACTTAACTATGAAGTAATACAAGAAACAATTTTTAAAAAATACTCCTTTATGGCTAAGACTATTTTTGAGGTTTTCCATGTTCTAACTTTTTCCGTTCTTATAAAATTATACATGAAATAAATAAAAACCACTTTTTCGCTTACTAGCCTCGTGCAAAGAGACGCTCGATTTTAAAATTTTGCAGGTATGAGATTCGAAATATTTCTAGCGTTTATATTCCTCTTAATACATTTTGCTTAATTTCAGACAGGTGTATGTTTTCGGATGGTTAGATGAGATATCTCGCTTAAAAATTAAGTCATTCTTTTAAGGTCTTTTTTTATAGTGATACCTCACAAGAGTCTCAGCTGCTCCCGTCTGGAGCCAGTGAGACTATGGCATCCCCAATTGGGGTATGTTGTTCGGCTGAAGGTAGTGGGGAGGGTAAGGAGATAGGAAAGAGGAAGGTAGGGAAGTACCTGGCTATTTAGATCTAGTCACCAAACATGGCTGAATGGTGGTCTTACACCAGGGCGATACTGAGAATATCTTCCATTCTGGAAAGTGCCGCAAAAATAAATTATACTTTATTTTATAAGAATAAATTGTGAAATAACACAAATTAATCAAATAAAATTTATTTGCTTCGGAATGCGAGTCAAGAGCCTTACCGCTGGACTACGACGGTGGATTTTTCTGTAAAACATATTAATAACTAGCATGTAAAAACTTTGTGAAAAAATGATAATTATGTTAATATAAAAAATGATGTTTATGGATATTTAAGAATAAAACTGTCCGGGGTTTTTTGCTGCTAATTACCACAGGCGGCTTTTTTGGACTATTTTAACTTTTTTGGACTATTTTTACTATTTACTCACGGTTTATTTTAGGTTTCACCAAATTGAGTAAAGGAGTTTTTCGCCTTAATGTGTAAATTATCAATTAGAATGTAATAACTCATTAATCAGAATATTTGCAAAAAATTACATATCGTATTCAAATTTGACCAATTCGACCATTCCAAATGTACAATCGGACAATTCCAATGCGCAAAATATTATCAAATTTTATTTTATTTGTACAACTTTTTTGGATAACTTCTGAGATAATACACATCAACGTGTAATATTTTATCATTGAAAAGGAATGTAATGCTAATAAATATAAATGAATCATATTATTTTATACAATTCTTGAAAGTGCACTGAATGTTTTTTTTTTACTATCATACCAGGCTAATGCCCGTATTAAGGTAATCATGAAACAGAACAAGATAAATGGTCATGGTCGCAACTGGGAATCCAACCCAGGATATTTGTCTTACCGACACATCTTTGGTTTGGCTGGGCGAACTCGGCGTCCTTCCGCCCTGCCTCCAGCAACTCGACGCTTCCATCCTTAGGGTCTTCGGGTACATTCCCCTACTTCCCACTTACTATCGTCAAGGCACAACCGAGAAACCGGCTAAAGGGCGCGGACGTTGAGATTCATTCACGGCAGACCGACCACCATACACATTCTGGCTGGTACTGCCAGATGACGAGAGAGGTATCCCACCCGACACAAGCGTTCTTCATATCACAATAATTGTTTTCATTATCTTTTCTTGCAGATGCTTGCAACATACGCAAGATGCCGTTACCCTGCGAGCAGCCGCCTTTTATGTTTTTCTGTTATTTTTTTTTATTTATTTAGTTTATCCCTGACTTGCTTTATATTATTCGCATTTTGTTTATTATGTAAGCACTTGCATATTGCTTCTTAACACTGTATGCAGGGACACTGGAGGTCTAGATTCGTTTAAACTTAAATGTAGATTCGTTCTTTCAAAAAAATTAGAGTCCTTGCGAGAGCCTTGAAGTAGTAACCATCTGTTACTTATACCAGGGCGGGTAAGAGGTGGATTACCTCCACTTACCGACACACCCTCGCTAACTACTGGTAACGTGTGTAAAAACGTAAGGACCGTTTCTCCAGAAATATTTTTTGTTTATTCCATAACATCCACATTTATCTCCTTGAAAATCTTTTATCCCATTTAAACAACATTCAGCGAAGAACGACACTTGTTTAGTATTTATGCACTCCTTTCTGAAAAAAAAAATCATTGAAGTTGTTTTCTTTCTCAGGTATATTTATTGTTTCACTTACGAAAAACATTGTATAAAGCCTCTAAAACTTATTCTACTTTCTTGTTAGCAAAAGTTTTTGCAAAGAAAAACCTGTAAGATATATAGGGAAAATTCGTCCGGGCGCCAACTTTATCCTGTATAAAGTTCTAAGGCTTCGATCAAGGTGTTCTCCTGTTTCACTTCATAATTTACAGTTTTAAGGAAAGCTTTAAAACCTTTTAAAAGTTTTAAAAACACAACGAGGAGAATTTTTATATTTTTTATTAGACATTATATAACACCCACTCCGGGGAATCGGCGATAACAATAAAATAATAATTATCACAAAAGCAACACAAATTAATACATTGAAAAAACTCGAGCGGTTTTCATTTAAATCCGTGTAATTTATAATATTGGAATGCGTAGAAATATGGGATTTAGAAATGAAAATAAATTATTCTTTAAACGTAAAAAAATAATTACAAATGCAACATTTATCCTAACATATACTATTTATAGGTACAATATTAACAAAATAACACTTTACAAATTATTAATTACGATTAAAATACTATTTATGCATTTATAATAAATGTAATCGTATGGGTGTATATATATATCACTTTATACATCTACGGTGTTTTAAGAGTCAAGTATCTACAGTCAAAAGTATATATTTAAATCAAAACGCATTTCTTTTATTATATTTTATACATTTTATAATATAATCATTTTCAAATGATTTATCAGAATTAACATCTAAACAATTATCTCTGTGGTTTCAGATTATTATGCTTACATAATATAAGTACGTAAATATTTTGATCTAAAAGTCTAATTATATACACCTTACACTAATTTAGCATTCATTAAAGTTATCTACAACAGATTTTCAAACAAAGAAATAGAAATAAGATGATTAAAAATCTGTTCCAATTATGGCTGATTTTAAAATTGCAACAACTTGATTTATGTTTGTTTTGAGATAATCAAAACTTAACTATAGTTAGTGAACTTTAATTAAGTTCGATACAAAAGATAATAACTTCACAAAACTATAATCTTGCAAAAAATTATTATAATTTAAATTTTAGTCATTTCATCTCTAACTGAAAATTATTCGATTATTAATGCTGAAAAACATGTTTTAGTTGGCAAAGTACATGTATTTTTGTTATTAGTTTTAGGGGTATTATGCCGTGTTACGCTACCTCCTTCTTTAGCCAACGTTTCGGACAGCGTTGCAGTGTCCATCATCAGGGCAGATGTGATCACATCTGCCCTGATGATGGACACATCTGGACACATCTGCCCTGATGTGTCCAGATCACATCTGCCCTGATGATGGACACATCTGGACACATCTGCCCTGATGATGGACACTGCAACGCTGTCCGAAACGTTGGCTAAAGAAGGAGAAAACTAATAACAAAAATATTTTTGGCCGTGAAAATCTAAAATCGTATCAAAGTATATGTACATCATTATTAAATTGATCTTCCAAGGGATCTTTCTGAAATAATAATTCAATTCATAATGTCGATATCGGATTTGTAAATGAAAGATAATCTTGTGTTGTTACAGTTTTGATCTAACTAAAAGCATTGTTTATATGCTAAACTGCAATGTATTTAATTGGTGTTTGGAGAATTCACTCATTGAAATTAATGTAAAACAACATTGACATCAATTCGTGTTGAGCAAACTGTTTTGTTTTTATTTGTTACGGTTTTGAAATCAGCCATAAGAAAAACTTGACAGGGAGTTTTATATCATGCAATTAGTTTCATGATAAACTCAATGGCATGATTTCCATACCATGTTTCTTAGTCCTAAGTCCTAACCATCCCTTACTGAGGCTGAAGCATTTATTATCAATTTAATTCGTGTTTGAGCTCCCAAACTGGAACTTAAGTATAAACCTGGCGTTGCCTTGTATTAGAGATTAGGACTCGTGACAATGTAGACTCGGTAGAATGTAGAAGACCTATGTTAAGTGTCGGTTTTAGGGATCAAAGGCAAGATATGTTTGGATAACCTGAATAGTTAAGCGAAGAGATTCGTTGTTCTGTTTACCTGAGGTCCCTGAACGAAGTAGATTAATGAATTAATTCTGGTTTAAATTTACAAATTTCTACCCTCTTGTTTGAGGTCTTTTCCCTCGGGGTGAATTTTAGAATAAAAATCTGGGCTCTTGGTTCAAATTACTAAAAGTTCAAAATTGATCGCCTTTTGAGTAGTAGGTTGGAACATAAATTAATTAACATTTTTAGTTTTTTATAGGAATAACTCTCTTTTTGTAACTTTTGAGGGTTATTCCCATCAATGTAGTATATAATTGAAGAAGAAGATAACAATAATCATCTAAATGAAAATACGAAAGAGAGCAAGACACAGAAAAACAGAAAAGAAATGGTCGCAACTGGGACTCGAACCCAGACCTCTCGTCTAACCGGGACGTGCGCGTTAACCAATTTCGCTTTTGCCACATTCTGTCAAATCGTCACATTTGACAATCTCACATTTCAAATTTTAGAATTAAGAATATTATCTTCAACTAATTATTTTTCCATATTATGGGCAACTAACCTTTTTATTGGAAACAATCATTCTAAGAAATTGGTTAACGCGCACGTCCCGGTTAGACGAGAGGTCTGGCTTCGAGTCCCAGTTGCGACCATTGTCTTTTTCTGTTTTTGTGTCTTGTTCTCTTTCATATTTTCGTTTAGATTATTATTGTTATCTTCTTCTTTAATAACATTTTTTGTGCTTTCTTTCGTATGATAAATACGACATTCTATTTAAATTATTTTAGAAGCTTAAGTCGATGGTAAAAAAAGTAGAAAATTAAGTTTTGAAACCATAAGTAATGTGTTTAATTAAGTAAGAGACGTTCATATGGATACGTATTAAATTATGTTTAAATGGGAATGAAGCAAGTGTGCGAAGACAGATATGTGGAGCATTCCTTTCTATATGCACACGCTTACGGAGAAATGGCGTGAATATTCAAATTTACGTTCGAAGTGGAATAACCTCAAAATACCTTGCACCCCTTTACGGGGAAGTTTTATAATTAAGCGCTGAACTTTGTCAAGTGGGTATCGCGCGAGAAACAAAAGGCATAATTCTGCCAAATGCAGTTTCCACTATTCAGGGTTTTATCGTAATTTTTATTTTACGATATATTAACCTAGACTGCTGCAACCGAAAATGCAGTTGTTTAAAAAAAATTCTAACAGGATAAAATCGAAAAGAAAATTCTGTTATTGAACGTGTCCTAGGGACTCCAGAAACTAATATCTACAGCCGGTATGTCGGACGAATATCTACAGCTAATATGTTGAACTAATATCTACGAACTTCAGAGTGTTGACTAATATCTAAAGAGCTAAGGTGGGACGAATATCTATGACGGTCCCAGTGTTGACTAATATCTACAGAGCGTAGGTTGAACTAATATCTACAGAGCGTAGGTTGGACTAATCAGCTTAATGTCTCCAATAGCCCGATATTAGGGATTTTTACATACATACTTACATAAATTAAGTTTTTTGCATACGCATTATTCCGTTATTCTAATATGCTATACATAATTGCAAATCCAACCTCTGCCAGTGCTGTAGATATTCGTCAACACTTTGGTTCTCATAGATATTAGTCAGCAGTTTGAGCTGTAGATATTCGTCGACACTTTGGTTCTCATAGATATTAGTCAATAGTTTGAGCTGTAGATATTCGTCAACACTTTGATTCTCATAGATATTAGTCCAATTTTTTCAGTTTTTGGAATTCCTGTAGATATTAGTAGACGCCTCCGTCCTAGGTAGTAGGTTCACATTAAAATTCCGTAGAAATTCTTTCGATTTATTGTCAAAAAAAGAAAGATGACAATTCTAAAAACTTATTTTTCTGAATATATTTGATGGAAAAACCTCAAATTTATTCGATTTCCTGGAAAAGGTAACCAAAATCTATTGGAACAGAATGAATATGGGATAAAAAGAAAACCATTGAATTCGTCCCGCGTATATTTTATGAATCGTTACTTAAAGGGTAAAATAAAAGTTTTCTATTTGATCGCGTGTTTTGCAGTTTGGTCCCGTAAATCTTCCTTCCTTTTTATCTACAATGTAAGAAAGGTTGTCAGTCACAAGTCTCATATGGGGCGGAGCAGTTTCGCATGTAAAGAAATCCCTAAATCGGATTACTTATGCTTAATAAAGTCCACTCGCGTGTTCATAATTCTTGGACATTTCCACCGGAATATGACAGACCAAAAATTTTATCAAACGAATTTATTGTATTCAGTATATTCACTCGTAATTCGCCGCAAAAGACATTCTAAATCATAAACAAAGTTCAGATTATTTCGCTATTCGCTATTACTGTACAAATAACGTTCGACCACTCTCAAATCAAAATTAAATTACTAAACAGAAAATCTGTTTTTTTAAGCTGCAAAATCTCGTAAACTGTATGCCCTGAGGTCATGAGATCAGCACATAGTTGTCTGGCATAAATTTCTAGGTTATCTCAACTATGTTCAGCCCGCAACGTCATTTTAATCACGACCTATTAGTATTAAACTTTTTTTAATAAGACAGAATGACAAAAGAAAATAGTGTTGAACTTCAGGTGAAGTCTTGTAATCCTCAGACGGGGTGATTGACTCCATTCTTTATTCACGAGACAAGAAATTGCAGAATGAATATTATTTAAGTATTTATTAAAAAAATCATAAGATAATGCTGTACACATAAAAACTGGTTAAAAAGTTCATTCTTTAAACATAAATTATTAGTTTCTGTTTCATGGGTAAAAAAATAGAACAAAACATTAAAATAGCATAATCGTTCTTTCGAATGACGTTTCACAGTTTTTCATAAGAGTTCCTTTTCATTATTAGGTACTAAAAAGATAGTTCGAATGATTCAGTTGTCAAATCATCATAATTACACTTCTTTCTTACAAGGAACTACAAGATCTCTGCTCGAAAGCTATAAAAATATTTATTGAGTCTCTTCAAACATTCCGTAGCACTAATAGACCTTAACTGCGCTATTGTCAGTGAGTAGAGTTAAACGAACACTTCACATAGATTATTATATTTTTCACTTTGGTTCGGATCACGTAAAAAAATAATAAAATGATCAGCTGTTGATCACAGGTGAGTTTATAATCACATACAAAACCTTTAGATTCAAGCCACGTAACTTGGGTATGATCAGATGATCTCTAGTTGAGCTTTTTTTCTTGCGAATGGAGCCTCAGATCAGTAATCTTAAAATTCTGACTCTACAAGAGTTACGTATAGAATATTTTATTACGTTAAATATGTTAAAAAAATTGTGTGAAACAAGTGACAGTTTCCAAGACAGATCTTTAAATAATTCATCTTTTAATGTTTGTACACCAAAATTCCACATGTTGAGCTCTTTTCCACTTGAATGGTGAATATTGACATAAATCTTCAAATTCCAACCGTACGAGATAATCTTTTTGGTTCTGATCACATGATATATCAGATTCTTCAAGTGAACCGTTGCGATTGAGAGTAGATATGTAATATGAAGCTACAAAAGATCACAACGTGAGCTATTTATCACGCCAATTGCGTGTATGATCATTGATCTTGAAATTCTGATGCAGCAAAGGCACGGAATCTGTGAGTTCCTGATCACGTGAGATCTCAGTGTCGTCAAGTAACAGTCTCCAAGATCCAGGGTACGAATTTGGATATCCTCGTGCAGACGCCGGGCAGGTTGGCCTCGGCGCACCCGATCCCCCAGCTGATGATGCCCGCCAGGAAGTAGCGCCCATCGGCTCCCCGGACCTGGAGTGGTCCTCCGGAGTCGCCTTGGCAAGAGTCTTGACCTCCGCGCTCGTGGCCCGCGCAGAGGAAGATCTCGGGGATGAATTCGTGCCGCCCGGCGCGAAGAAACATACTCTTGCAGCGGTCGTTGGACACGATCGGCACTTGAACCTGAAAGATGACAAAGAGACAATTAGTGTTTTGTAATGATGTTTGCATTTTTATCGTCGCAAAATATCTGAAATAATTTGGGGATATGGAGAAATTATGAAGAGCAATCGGTTTTCAGAGTACTTCTCCGCCACTGCGTGGGGAGGCTTATAGCATGCATACCACCAACGCCTCGTCCAATATGAAATGGATCCGGATTAATTGCATATTGCTAGCGGACAATGTTATCGGCATTCCGGTATTCTGGTGATGCAAGACGCTTATTCTGAAACGACGACCTCACACCATCCAACGAATTACTCTATTGAAGAAAACTGGAGATAAGCCGGGAAAAGTTTTGTTATATATGGACAAAAAACATATTTCTAATAAAAAGTGATGGTTCCCCCATTATACGGATTTCTTTTAAGGCAACTCTCAACAAAATCTCTTAACTCATATTTTTTTAACTCTTTCTCCTTGCTATTTATTTCTCATTGTGATTTTCTTTTCACCTTTTACTATTTCTTTACTAATACTTATTTCAGTTAATACTTTCTTATACACCAAAACTTAAAACCGGTGTACTACATATTTTATAGACTTACGATGCTCGTAAAACCTCTCCCCCCGTATCAAGGTATTGTATTTCTTAGGTCTGAAATGTATTGTTTTTGCAACAATGGTTATTAGAGCGTGGTCTGATATTGGGTGTACCTCATTTTGAATATTGTTGTATATTATTTTATTATCACTGATTAATGGCGTCCTCAAATATATAGTACCAGAATCAACGAAGTTTGCCAACACAAATGATTTCTTAAGAGCGTTTAACCAGCCAGCGGACGAAAATCCACATTTCGTCGAAAGTTGTTCTTCCGATCGTGCAGGGCGGTTACAATGAGAAAGATTGATTATTCTCCGTACCAGCTTTTTTAAATTATAACTCAATATCGAATTTATTTCAATCCAAATTAGCTTTAATTTATACCTTCATCCAAAAATGCTAAAAGGCTATAAGTATTTATCATTTTTCAGTAATGTCTAAATTTAATAAGAATGTTAAAAAAATCTGAAATATATTAGTTTGTAAGTGCGCAAATAAATACACAAATGGACCAATTTTCGTCAAGAAACACATGTACGTACATATTTTTTAATGATTTTATTGAAACTAAAATTAAAATTCTAATACATAACTTTGCTAGATAATGTATTGATTTATTTTACTGCATGATTACATTATTTGAAATGGGTGTGGTATAATACAAAAACTTTTTTGAAAATTTAACAAATCTGCCAACGACCTATGGAATAACCTTATTATACTAAAAATTTTAAAAAAATCTAAAAATTTATTACATAACTATGCTAGATAAAAGAACAATCTTTCGAAATCCATTTATAATTTTTTGTGGAAAAGAGTCAATACGTCTAAAAATTTTTTGAAAATGACGTATTTCCGGCTTTCTCTGGTAATGCCCTCTTAAGATCCATTATATAAATAATAACTTTGATATTATATGTATTTCAGAAACATGACTCCTAGATAATATTAGTAATAGGTAGATATAATAGATACAACGTTTTTAGGCGTGACATTAATTATAGTCCAACGGGTCAAACCTTAGGAGGCGGGATAATGTATGGAGTTTGTAATAAAGAAGATAACTGTTTTATTTATCAGAAACCATAAACTATCTCGTCTCTCCCCCCTCTCTCCTACATATCTCTGAGTTTTTTTTTTTTATTTTCCCTCAATCTTTATGTCTTTCCAAGTAAAATTAAATAAAAGAAAGTGACAAACCTCCTGCAGAACAGACGGCAGCGACCCCCCTTCCGAAAGCCTCCCCCACCCCGTGACAGTCGCGTTCTCCCCCACCAGGAGGTCGTCACTGGCCGGCAAGCAGACAGGGCTGATGTGCGGCGCAAAGGCCACGGGTGCCTCAAGTCGCACCAGCGCCAGGTCGTACTCGTATGTGAAGAAGTTGTACTTGGGGTGCACGGCCTTGCGGGCCGCCCCGCGCTCTACGTATGGGTAGTCCTCTTGCACGTTGGAGAAGTCGTATTCGCCGACCCTGATGCGTATCTGCGACAGCAGCAAACTGGAAAAAAATAATTCATTTTAATTAGAAAATTGTTATGTTAATCGAATTCGCTCGAGATTTTCATTAATCTTTTTTTTTATGTTCCACCCACAAGAGTGTTCTCGTCTACACAGATAAAACACAGGGGAGCTGTATGGCCACTCTGTTGTTTAGCGTTTTGAGGCGTTAAAGTAGAGGCTATAAGAAGGAATTTATTAATGCGGGTCTTGAAGATGCCCGGATTTTATGAAGGAGGAAAAACCAACGCCGGTAGCCTGTCTCACGTGCGAGCCGATGAAAAACGAATTGATTGATTTCTGATCTCCTAAAAGTTATTTTTGAAGCATTTTATCTTTAACTAGTAGACCCGGCCACACGTTGCTGAGGCTAACGAAACACAACGCCATTACCCAACCTTTATAAATTCCACACCACCCGCTTGCCAGCCAATATTTGAATTTCTCGGCTTTTCTCTGCTAGAATAAACATGTATTATACATATAAACCTTCCTTGAATAACTCTATCTATGGGTGAAAACCGCATGAAAATCCGTTGCGTAGTTCGAAAGATTTATGCGCACATACATTTTGAGCGACTTCATTTTATACTATGTAATGATAATGATTATTATTAATTTTTTTTACACGAATACCGCACAAGAGTCCCAACTGCTCCCATCTGGAGCCAGTGGGATTATGGCATCTCCAATTGGGGTATGTTGTGAGGCTGAAGGTAATGGGGAAGGGAAAAAGATGGGGAAGAGGGAGGTGGGGAAGTACCTGGCTATTCAGATCTGGTCACCAAACACGGCTAACGCCATTTCAAGCAAAGTTTTAATTCTGAATGGTGGTCTTACACCAGGGCGATACTGAGAGTATCTTCCGCTCTGGAACGTGTCACAAATATACTATATATTATTTTTAAATGAATAAATTGTGAAATAACACAATTTAATCAAATAAAATTTATTTGCCACGTTGGTATTCGATCCCGCGACCTTCGGAGTGCTAGTCAAGAGCCTTACCACTGGACTACGCCGGCCGTCATGATGTTAATAATTTTCTACCGCTATATTCTTTTTCACTAAATGTTTATTTTTGCTTAATCAAAACGAACACGAACACTTAAAATCAAAAGTTTTCGGTGCGTTATTTAAGGTTCCAATCAATGTTTTTAGCTCCTTGTAGCTATTAATTGCTACTACTAAAACCCCAAACATGAAGTCTTTTCCCTTATCAGACAAAATAATAATAAATTTATTCTGTTAGCAAACCAGTTTCAAAAATTTCAAAACTTAAAAGGAAGCAGTCTCTTTCAATCAAATCTTTCTTGAAAACCATCATCGGCTTTTAGCACAAAGTAAAATCGACTTTTAACGTGTTTGCCGTCACTATCACTCTAAATCAATGTACTCCTATTTAAATATCAGAGAAAACGAAAACTTTCCACATCAACTAATTTATTCATAAAGAGACTATTTTCAATTTACCTATAAGGGTAACAAAATTACCGAAGAAACCTGAATGTTCCATTACAAAGTTAGCAAGTACCGCCTAACTACCAAAGGTAGTGAAACAGTATTAAGAAGTGATTAGGCAACTTTTCCAATATAGCGGCTGATGCATAGATAATGGCCTGTGAAAGTTTGCTCTACGCTGAAATAACTACCGAGTTATTTCAGACTTACGTTTTGTGTTGTGTTGGTCACTGAAAACTGTTTTGTTATACGAGCTTTTTGAGTTGTTGTAAACTATTGTTTTATAATGGTTTTGTTTACTTTACTGTTTCCATATTTTGTGTTTGAACTGGTGAAATTTTACGAAATCTCATAATAATAATAATAGTTTATTCCAGAATGTAAGCATGGGTAGTGCAATGCAATACATTCCGTATTTCGAAATAGCCAAAAGAAATTTGATATTTGGCATTATGAAATTTGTATTAAAATTTTACAATAGGTGGCGCGTGAGTTGTTTGAAAAATGAGTATTTCATATAGTTGTATATAGTTTTGCGGCAGGGAGAGATGGAAGGTGCGAAGATGGAGGTGGAAGACGGGGAAGGTGTAAGGGAACGCATGAGGAAATGGGGAAGCGGAAAGAGAACTGGGGCGGGAACGGAGACGCCTGGGAAAGGACACGCAGGAAGAAACAAGTATAAAATAGAATCGAATAAGCACCGGAAAATATGAAAAAATAAATTTTAAAAAATATATATATGAAAGCAGCCATTTATAGAAGATATTTGACCATCTCCAGAGGGCCATCAAGGGAGACTCCATATAAGCAACCATGGCAGTGATGATTGTATCTTCGATTGGCGTAGTCTGCGCCATAAGCTCCCCATGCGGTGGCGGAGAAGTGCTCTGAAAGTCTACACGCGTCCCTGCAGGAAGTTATCCATAGCGCTGCAGTAACTCCATAGGCGGAATTGTTGGCAAAAATCTATTTTCTCTTAGATACGTTTTAAGATTTATATATTTATTTTTTTATAGATATTTTCTTTTAGTTAGAGAAAAGTTTGTGATGATGTCATTATTATAATTCAATTACCTATTTAGGTAATATGTAAGTGAACATTTTTTATTATGTTAAAATATGATTGTTTTTTTTTTTTAAAGCCTGTCTCACTAGTAAATTCCAGTCTTGAAACAGACGTAGTAGGTGCGTTAATACATACAGTCATTGATACGCACATAAAACTAGGTTTAAATACAGTTCCTGTCTTTTTTATACGCACCAGATTTAAATGTCCGGGTTAAATTTTCACCACAGGAAAAACTAAACCCTTTCACACACTTCCCCAAATGATCATCTAGTCAACCCACGCTATGTAATTGCACTATATAAGTATTATAAATACAAAATAATACAAGAACAACATGTCAACCTACTAGAGACCAAATGGGAATATAATACATCGACTCCAGATATTTTCATATCAGAGGGTTCGGCTCTGTGGCATTTCTAATTGAACCTGTAAAACCTACTGATCCCTCAATATAAATATTTAAAAAATCTTTTGTAATCTTACATGTATTTAAAATTACTGATTTTTAATAATTATATAGAGTTATTCTTCAATATTATTTGGAATGAAATCTGGAATTTTATATATTTTAAGAAAGCAGTTTTATTTGACAATTGTTCATTATTCATTATCTAAATCGAAATCCTATTTGGACGTCACATCAAGTCGACATGTTATGTTGTGACTACACCATGTTATATTATGAACTGCTTGAAAAGAAGTGACGAAAAAAGTTTATGAGTTTTTTAGAACAATATTTAACGAATACGCATTTTTTGTAAAATTACGCATTACAACCAAGAGAAAATCTCAATATATCTTATAGACAGCTTTTGATTATCTACGTTTTTTTTTTTGAAAAACTAAATTCCTTTCCGAATTTATTTTAAACTATTAACTGATAATATTTTGTGGGATGTGTCCTTTTCATTTACAAATCCAAGTAATAGTCTTTCAACTTTGCTTACATATCCAATATTCATCTTAAGCTACCTCAGATGGGGCTTCAAATTAAAACAAAATAGCAAAATAGTTTTCCACCATGTTCAAAGGCAATTAATTGAAGGTTTCAATTATTAATTAATTGATTTATGTTTTTTTCATAGTGGATTATGTTTTGTATTTAAGTATGTTTTTCACGTTAGTTCATTTTAGTTACAAAATAAAACTTGACTCTTTTCTCAGACAATTAAATCGTATCAAAAATTTTAAAAATAAATAAAGAAGATTCAAGTTAGTAAGATTTTTTTGAGGAATAAATTAATATTATGTACAGGAATAATGTATGAACTTAACATCCGATGAAATTCAGGGAAAGATTTTTAAAATAAGTTAAGTTTGTACAATGAAATGATATCAAATAAATTATGTCCGCTTTTCACAGGTAAGGAAAAAAGGGAAGGAGGAATTAAATGAATGCATCGGGTTCCCACTCAAGCCAACTAAAATGTACATATGTGTAAAACATAAAAAAAATATTAATGAAAATTATCTTAAAAAAGCCTCATTACTACCCAACAATAAATATTTTCCAAGATTTTCCGGTTCCCCCACTTACAAAAATTTATGACAAAATAGCACTACTTCAATTACATAAAGATTTCTTTAGTAAAAATAATGTCCCACAATTAAATATTTGCAAAAGAATTAGTCCTATTGGAGGACTAACCGTACCACAACACTACAACAGCAAAGCATCACTATATATATATATATATATTTTTTTTTTTTTTTTTTTTTAAATTAATTATTGAGTTAGTTTATACTACATGCATATAAACTAATAAGCACAATGTAACATTTCATTTGATAAAATTTAAATATTTTTACAGTAAGCATAACATTTCTTTTTAAATACGTTCATTCTTTCTTCATTCTTCATACTTTCAGGCATTTCATCATACATTTTTAGTCCTCTGTACATTAGGCTGTTCTGTGATTTTGATTTCTTCATTTGTGGCAATCAAACTCTGTTTATATTTCTTGTTTCGTAATTATGAATGTCTCTATTAAAAACAATTTCATCCTTAAAGTATTTTGGCATTTGGTTTTTCATAATTTTATGCACAAAAATAAACACGTTAAATAGTAGTCTCTTTTTTATTGGAATCCAATTTAGCTCCTCTCTCATTTGATTAATCCTTGCGTATTTGCCTTTTCCCAGTATACATCTCATAGCTTTGTTTTGTATAACTTCTAGTTTGTTCAAACTTCCTTCATTGGCCAAATATAACATTGTAGAGCAGTAGTCCAAATGTGGAGCAACGATAGTTTTATAAATGAGCTCCGTAGTGTTTCTATTTAATTTACGTCTTAATCTTCTAATAAATTTTCCTTTTTTGATACCTTTTTTAGCACATATTCAAAGTTTGCTGTGAAAGTCAGTTTTGAGTCGAGTATTACACCCAGGTATTTGATTTCATTTAAAGGTAAGGAAATAAAATTATTCAATTAATTACCCCTTGATATATGGTGGGAAGAAAACTACGTCAATTATAAATAAAAATAAAACAAATATTTTGCAGTACCACTACATAACTTTTACTTATTGTTGGATATTATATTTTGCTAATCATTCTTATGTATCTATATAATTTTTATCTATTTTCTAATAAAATTCCCGGTAGTTAAAATAAAATTTTCAATTTAAATAGATACAAAAATATATACTTGTCCTCTCGTAAGCACGAGCAACTGGTTTATTAGGAGAATATTTTATGAAATATTTTGCCAAGTTAAAAAATTGTAAACTCTAAAAATGTGAACAATAAATAAAAACTAAAATGTTAACAATAAATAAATAAAAAAATTAAAAATGCGTCATGTGTTTAATTACTCTGCTAGCTACGTTGTTCGTCCATCATCCCACAATCAATTTTTCCACTTATAATTACGGCGGTAAGAGATTTTCAAATATTCTCAGAATCTCATGACATTGTAACTTGTCTTTTTAATAATATAAATTACATGTTGTCCAAAACAAAATATAAAAAAATAATAATTATGTTGGGTATACTAAATGCTGGCTTTCAACACTAAAAGACTTGCAGTTTTTAAAACGTGTGTTATCTTTTCTACAGCAACGTTAAAATGCTTCTCGTATTCAAGAAGCATAATGTATGAGCGGAATGATTTGCATTTACGGCGAGTCATATATCCTCAATGTTTGCATACAAAACAAGAAATATGTTTATTTTTAGGGGATGCGGTTTTCCCAGGGGGGCCCCGCAGCCCGGGGAAATCCACTTTATTTAGGGGCCTCTTGGGATTCTTTCAGTTTTCAACATTCTGGATTCATAACATATTAATATAGGGTGCATTGCGGTAAGAAAAAATACTGTATGTGATGATGGTAGACGCAAGCTTAAGAGCGTTTACCCAGCCCGAAAATCCACATTTCGTCGAAAGTTGTTCTTACTATCGTGCAGGGCGGTTACAATGAGAAAGATAAATTATTCTCCGTACCAGCTTTTTTAAATTATAACTCAATATCTATTTTATTTCATTCCAAATTTGCTTTAATTTATACCTACATCCAAAAATGCTTTTGTAATTATTTTTTGATTATAAGAATTTATCATTTTTTATTAATGTCTAACTTAAATGTTAAACAAATCTGAAATATATTACTAAGTGCGCAAATAAATACAGAAACGTACCAATTTTCGTCAAGAAACGCATGAACGTATATATTTTTAATGGTTTTATTTAAACTAAAATTATGCGATACCCAGATAATGAATTGTTTTATTTTTCTGCATAATTATATGGTTTGAATTGGGTGTGGTTTAATAAAAAAAATTGAAAATTAAACAAATCTGCCAACGACCTATGATATAACCTTATTATACTAAAAATAAACATTTTTCTCAAAATTTTAAACATGCAAATGCTAGATAAAAGAACAATCTTTCGAAATCCATTTATAATTTTTTGTGGCAAAGAGTAAATACATATAAAATCTGATTTAAAAATTACATATTTCTGGTTTTCTCTGATAATACCCTCTTAACTGAAATACGTAAAATATGCAATAAATATACAAAAATATTATTAAAAAGGTTACTTCTTATATTTATAACTCTACACGTAGATCTTCTTTTATTCGCTATTTTTATTCTTTTAGAGTAGCTTGTTATAATAACCAAAACCACATTGGCAATCTAAATGATAATCAAGACATCTAATATAAAATATGAAAAGGTTGATCGATTGATAAATCGATATGTAATGAATCGGGATAAAATACTGCGAAGAGAAGACTTATGAATAAGCATAGGAATTCACATATATTTATATTTTCAAACTTAACCTTCTAATGACATTGTAATCCCTAATTGTAATAAACTTCCCCCAACTCTTACCCCTCCTCCTTCCGTCTAACCCTTCCTATCTATATGTGATCTATATTTAATTTTTAACTTTAGTGTACATTTATTCGTGATAATGTTTTTTTTTTTACATGAATACCGCACAAGAGTCCCAACTGCTCCCGTTTGGAGCCAGTGGGACTATGGCATCCCCAATTGGGGTATGTTGTGAGGCTGAAGGTAATGGGGAAGGGAAGGAGATGGGGAAGAGGGAGGTAGGGAAGTACCTGGCTATTCAGATCTGGTCACCAAACACGGCTAACGCCATTTCAAGCAATGTTTCGGTTCTGAATGGTGGTCTTACACCAGGGCGATACTGAGAGTATCTTCCACTCTGGAACGTGCCGCAAATATACTATATATTATTTTAAATGAATAAATTGTGAAATAACACAAATTAATCAAATAAAATTCCCGCGACCTTTGGAGTGCTAGTCAAGAGCCTTACCACTGGACTACGCCGGCCGTCAGAATTTTGTGAATATCGTTCATAAAATATGTAGATTATGTGTGTATAAATAACGTGATGTAAACTAACTTATTTGTTTTTTTTATGCATATTTATACGTTTGCCAAAATTGCCTCCAAAAACATAAAAAATGGACCGCTTTAATGGCCTATATTTTGTAATTCGGAACAAAAATAAATAAAGTAGCACAAATATTTACTAGATTTTTTTTGAATTAGGCAATTCACCCTAAAATTGCTGTATCTTTTGATTAAAATTTTTTTTTTCAATTTTAGTGAAGTATTTTGGCCTCAAATCCAAATTAAAGTTTTGTACGAAAAAGGCCGCATAACCATTCCATTTAACAAATGAAAAAAATAATTGAAAAGTGGTGCCTAATTCTTTAATTTGCGACAGTAGTTCTGGTCACCCTGTATAATTTCTGAAAGAAAAATATACGCATCCTTGTGGACTTGCGGCTGTTATTATTTCAGCATTTGAGGTTGATTTATTTCCGCTTCAGCACATTTTATTTCTCTTACATTCATTACTTCACGCACGCAGTACGCAGTTTTCACGCAAGAACACTGTCTTATTTTCTTTATTGATTAAATTAGTTCTCCAAATAAAACATATCTGACCAAACGCGAATTAAAGATAAGTAAAAATTATTGAATGATTAATGATAATAGATTGTTATTAACAAAAAACAAAACATTGTGCGCTGCTTGATTTATTGGACACTTTATTTTATGATTTTTATTTTAACTTTATGAGTAAAACCTCAAATTGCAATATTTAATTAAACGAAGACAATATAAGCGAAAGTCAGTCGAAAATCTGAAAACAGAAAAATCAGAAAAAGATATTGACACCGCTGGGACTTGAACCCAGAACCTGGGACTTCAAGTCCCAGCGGTGTCAATATCTTTTTCTGATTTTTCTGTTTTCAGATTTTCGACTGATTTTCGCTTATATTGTCTTCGTTTAATTAAATATTGCAATTTGAGGTTTTACTCATAAAGTTAAAATAAAAATCAAAATATTCATCCTAGACTTGCAGAAAAGTCAATAGATGTCGCATATGACAATAAAATGGATAAAGATTTATCCAGACACTATCTAGAGAGCATTTAGTTCGGGTTTGAATCTTGCAATCATACATAAAGATAGTTGCCAATAATATATGCGTTAAGAGAATGAAGATAGTGTGGGCGGTTCTTAGTCGAAGTATGATACAGTTAAAAATGACCGAATTGGATATCGGCACGGTGGCGCAGTGGTTAGCGCGTTTGCCCGGAAAGCAAGAGGTCCTGGGTTCAAGTCCCAGCGGTGTCAATATATTTTTCTGATTTTTCTGTTTTCAGATTTTCGACTGACTTTCGCTTATATTGTCTTCGTTTAATTAAACTTTATTTTCTTTCGAGTTTCGACTTTATTAGTGTTTTAACTTTTTCCGGCTGTGTTACGACGTTTCATTTCATTAAAAACTCAACTCTAACTCTTTTACTTAATTCGATTTTATTTGTTGTATTTTCTGAGAATCATAAATAAAACGAAATTCTCGATCGAGTAATTCAATCAACATTTTACCGAGATGGTAAACTTTTCACAACATCATCACTGAAAGTTTAAGTGAAGCATTTCATTACAAACTCTTTCCGAATACATCTAATTTAATAATGCTTATCTATTCAAGTATATACATTGAACGAACGTTAAATAATTTTAAACAAACTCTGATTTTCAAGTGAAAGTATATAATCTTTAAACGTTGAAGACAATATTAGCGACTCTCAAGTGAAAAATTGAATCAGAAAGTATTTGGTCGCATCTTGGAATTGAACCTAGGACCTTAGCCTTTCCGGGGCTCTGCTCTAACCACTGATACTATCCCCTTCATGTTTGGCTAATTTGACCCCATTCCGGCCATTTTTAACTGTGTCATACTTCGATTAAGAACTACCAACAGGGTCGCTAATATTGACTACAATGATTAAATAGTACTAATAATTGAGGTTTCATTAATTAAGTTATTCCAAATACAAAAGAAAACACATTATAATAATAATTGGGTTATTTGTATAGCGCAATTTCTTTTAAAAAATCACTTCAAGGGCGCTGAATCTGTCATGAAAGTGGCTGGAACAAGAATTTAGTGTACCCAAGGAACAATAACATGATTGATTAACTCAACACTTAAATTGGGTCATGTCAAGGGTTGGAATAACAGAAAATAAAACATGTGTGAGAATGGTTTTGGTGGCACGCCTGCCTTTTCAAATATGGAAGAGCGAGATGGCGGAAACAGTGTATAAAAGGTGATGGATGTTCCTGCTTGCTCTCCAGCTCAGACAGTTCGACAGCTCCGATAGCTAGCACGTAGCTTATAGACTTATATTGTGCAAAATGTTCATCTCGACCACGCGCGTATTATTCAAGATCACCTATCACGCCTACACACAAAGACTAAATAACAATATGAATGTTAATTAAACAAGGAACGTGGAAGCCAGTGTGAAAGATACTCTCAGTATATTTTCTGACCGTTCCAGAGTGTTATTTACTTTCAGAATCGTCCTGGTGAAATTTCATAATTCAGTTCGGTGAATAGCCACCTGTCTACTTTCCAATCACCCTCTTCCATACTGCCTTATCCTAACTGGGGTTATCATAGACCTGACTGCTTTACATAGTTGGAAATAGTTGTTGGAACTCTTGTGCGGTATTCACATTTATAAAAATTAAGAAACATTGTCAAATTTCTGCAATAACAACGTATCTTTGCAAAGACCATGGAAATTGCAAAATGCCTTTCTTATACTCAACTTTGCGTTGAATCCGAGATCCAAATATTTCTTACTTCCTCGAAAAGGGGAATATATCCTGGGAATTCGGGTACATTTTTCTTATAAGGAGCTTAATTCATTGAAGTCACGTTTGCAGCAAATGGTATTTATCTAACGTAAAATAAATCAAAATTGTTTCCCGTATTTCATCAATGGAACACGATTACGGCACGTTTCACTGTTATTCCCGACGTATTCGGTATTACTCCATCACTTTGTAACAATTCATAGAGTAATGCGGATTTATAGGGAAACGGATTGCAATAAATACGAGTTACTGATGTTATTTTAATACCTACCTAATTTGTTATTGGTTTAGAATGATAACCTGCATTTTTTTTATTAACTCCACACAGAGGCCCCGAGAAAAATAATTTCACTCAGGCCCTATGTCAATTTTCGTGATGTTATGAGTCTTTTTAAGGAGAAGAAGTTCTGAGAAGGAAAAAGGTATGAATGGGTAGGAATCTAAGGATCAGTGTATCCAGGAGTGGCAAACGTATGAATTCATCCCTCCCGCTGCAATGGAAGACGAGGGGTCGAGAGAAACCAGCTGGAGATGTCAAATAAGTCACCAAACCGGTTTTAAATGAGATAGAAAGAAAAAAAATCCGCAGGGACTATTTCATCTTTGGGGTGTGGCTGGAGGGTCTTTTTGTGGAAAGGCAGAAGTGATCCTGGGTTTTGAAGAGACCAATATTGTAGAAGGGAGGAAATACAAAGGCCGGTAAATTGGTCCACAGCCGAGCTGTTGAACTCAAGAATGAGTCGTAGAAACGATATATAAATGTTAAATGAGTCAGAAACGATATAGAAATGTTAAATGAACTCAAGAATGAGACGTAGAAACGATATATAAATGTTATAAACTGTATATAAATGTTGGGCGCGCGTTTGGAGTGTTTCCCAACTATTCATCGGTGTCGAAGGAATGACAGTTCTTCGGAGCGTCTTCTATTCCAATACCGGTAGAACAAGGACAGCATTCCCACCCGAAGCCTGTGCTGTAAAATTACAATCCGTTTGTTAGGATAGGAGAATCTATCAAACGGATTGCCCATTTCTGCACAGAGTCGAGGGTTTTTTTCAGGTGTTTTGGGGCTCCAGACCAAAGAGGCTGCCAATATATTTGATATTTCGACAATAATTAAAAAATATTTACTTGTGAAATAAATCTTTTCTTTTTAATGTAAATGAGTTCAAACTGTTTGGAACGAGTAGGACAATTGCATTACCACCGTTTTGTGGAGCATTTGTGAACCTTAAAGAAGTTTGATGGTGACAGTAGAAGAGTAAGTTTGGTAAGAACCCGGTTACAGTTAGTTTAAGACATTTTTTACTTACCCTTTTGCTCTGCCAACGAGGACGTTAAAAAATAACACAATAGTATGTAGTACATTTATGTAGGTTGATTAGTTTGTGAAAACTTATTGTTTTTCATAATCAATATCTTGCAATAAATAAAAATAATCTTTGAAAAAATTTAAAAAAAGGTCGTTTTCGCTAATTTGCACTTCTATTAAAGTTAATACTACTTTGAAGATCGTGTGACATTCCGATTCATTCGATTCATTTTCTTAGGGGGGTTATTCCGTAGGATGGTTCTTTTTTTCGTTTTTTGTGAATTTTTTCGCAAACTGAATAAACATAAAACTGCGAACTTTTCACGACACATTCATAATTTAAGCCCACTTCACATTTTTTTAATCAAAAATCAAACGGCAGATTTCGGGCAGCAAAAATTGTAAAGTGTGCTAAAAATATGAATAAATATGTGGTTAAAAGTTAAAAGTTGTATGTTTATTTAGTTCGCAAAAAAAATTTAAATAGGTTCAAAAAAATAATATCGTCTACACGGCAGGACCCTTTTAAGCTAACAAAAAAATTTTCATTAAAATCAAACGAAAGTTTTGTTTTAATAGTAAATTAATACATAATAATTTAAAACTTTTTTCCGCTTATTTTATTTTTACCGTTATCGGTTTCAGCCTATTAATAAGTCAGGTACGCCTCATACGTCATGTATGTATATATATGTCTGATAATATTATTTTATCGCGAAAACTATGAAAGCTTATGTGTCCGAGTGATTAAGTTTATCTTCAAACCATTGTTTAAGGAATCATTGTACACAAAATGTACATTGGATCCGTGACAATTTAACAAAGTGGCATTTCAACACCCTTTGAAAAGTAATGACTTTTTAGTGAAAAGTGATAAAAAATGAAAAAATAAACCATAATCACTTTTAATAATATACGAAGTGATGAAGATGCACATTTTTGAGTTGTAAAGTCATCGGTTTGTATACACAGCATTTAGAAAGGTAAAAGAGGTAGTATACAGTGATTTTATAAAATTATTAGGATTTTCGACAAATTATCAGTATTAAAAAAGAAATTATAATGAATAAAATCGGTATAAAGTTCGTTCAGGTACGCAGATTTAATGTTTTTTCCAAGAAATCATTTGTCGAGTAGCACTCTCAAAAAATATTTCGTTTTATTTAATAATATAGTAGGTTACAGAATCAATGTAGATAATATTATATTCCCATTGAGTTGGTATAAATTCATTCCGAGAAAGAAGATACACGAAAGCTTTTTAAATTCAAATGGAGAGTAGTACGACTATATCAGTATTGCATTATACATGTGTGTATAAGTAACAAAAAGAAACGTTTATGTGCCATTCAAATAAATTTGCCATAATATTAAATAAATATTAATTGTTTAATTTTAAGATTAAACTTACTTCAATACTTGGTTCGTGTAAAAACACTATGTAACAAAGAATGCGTGTATGTTCTGATTATTGTAGGTATCAGCTGCTTTTCTTAGGATATTAATTTTCTTAAGATATATTTATATAAGTCCTTCATCACGACTCGAGCAACATCTTCTGCTCACTGTGGTGGTAGTAGGAGATTTTCAAATATTGGCGGGTTATTCGTTTTAATAAAAAATCTCTATCTATGAATTAATGTATTGAGCTTGTAAGTTAACTATAATCATTGAATTAATAACGCAACGAAAATAGGCATTTACGCACGGCGGTGATGAAAAATATCGATAACGGAAATTTGAAATACTGTAATGGAGTGTAAAGGAATATACATCCAAAAATAAGTTAAAAATATCATTTTTCTCCGTTTTTTTTGCGTCGTGGAAATATTTCTAGGAAAATGAGTACTTCTTTTATAGCGTGCATTTTAAGAAGTTTTTTTGCTGAAAAAATAAATTAAATACTGTTATTAAAAAAATCATAAAATTTAAAGTATTCTGAAAGATCTATTTAATGTTACTTTATAATAAAATAATTATAGTTGCTGGTCAACAAAAACAGGATATAGGATTTTTTCGAAAAAAAAAACATTCTTTTCGCTCTTCTGAACAATTAATATTTTGTCCTTTACAGCATTTCAAATTTCCGTGATCGATATATATTATGATGGTTCCACGCCAACTCAGAATCAAGTCAACTCAACATCTCTTTGAAAAGTCATTAAAAGCTATGAAAAAAATAATTTAAAAATAGCCAATAACCGTAACCCAGCGTAACTTATTTAACCAATTTGTTGTAAACAAATTTTCATCACTTTTACTGACTTTTCAAATCTGAGTTAATTTCATTCTGAGTTGTCCGGTCACCATGTATGATATATATGGTAAGATACACAATGGATAGCGCTTATCGGCAGTTTACTCAGAGGTGGTTATTATATATATATATATATTTTTTTTTTTTTTTAAACATGGTTTAAAAGTGATAAGTAATCACTTTTTATTCGATCACAAAATATTTTACCTCCGGAATCTCTACTCGTGTGAAACAAGAGAACGTGTCACAGTATTAAACAACTATTTATTTTCTCCATTATGTGGTCTAATAAACAAAGTGTTGAATTACTCGGAAACTTTCCTAAACCCGAATCGCGAGCACTTAACAATGCATAAATGTTTAATTAACATAATTTGCAAATCCAACGTATTTAATTTTCACTCCCTACTTAAATTTCTCCCCACAAAGCCGTATTTCAAAATAACCATCCTTACGGAACCACCGTACCATTTGAATTGGAGTTCACTTCACAATGTGGCGGGTTTTCATTATTTATGATATTTAATATGGGATAGGATTTAATATTGTGTATACCTACCTACAAAACTCGTTGTCGGTAAAATGTATAAGGCAATATAAAGTCCTATTTAAAAGGAAAGTTTTTTGCAAAAAACCAGTAATAGATTTAAAATTAAATGAGAACTTTTTTTGCATGGGTACAAACTGGGGTAAACTGCATTTATAGGAAATTCATTTAAAAATTACGTACAACTAGGTCTTATATACTGCCCGAATTTTCCAGAGTATGGGCAGTATTTTAACTTGTATTTTAGATTAGACGATTGAACAAACATGACGTCACTGTGTAAAAAAAAGCTTCATGATGAAAAGTACTTTTATGAACAGAAAATATTTGGTTTGATCGAGAAATGTCAGGCAGAAAAGTTGAATAATATTCATCATGCATTGTAAAAATAATTTTATTAGTGTATAGACAAAGTTTGATAATAAAGTTTATTAGTGTATAGACAAATGATATAGATCAAAGTTTGTACATGAAGTACGAGTATAAAGCTTTCAAAAATATTTTTAACAGTCAGTTTTCACAGCCCACCTCACTAGCGTTTCATGTTAATATTTATTTATCTTTTCATTGCCTTTATAATGACCGGCCAGTGGCTGAGTTGGAATTGCGTTTGGCTAAGTCCTCTATCACGACACGAGCAATATTTTCCGCTTAATGTAGTGATAATAGGAGATTTTCAAATATTGTCATGTTATTCGTAACCCGGGAATGTTTGTCTTTCGTTTTTTAGAAAAAAAAAATGTTTGCACTTTGATTAATTAACATAAATGCTTAGACTAACCATTCAGATGGCCTCCGTGGTAGAGTTGAAATCCCGGTGTGCGCAGATAAATTTTATTTGATTGATTGTGTTTCACAATTTAATCGTTTAAAATAATATAAAGTATACTTGCGGCACTTTTCAGAGTGGAGACCACCATTCAGAATTGAAACGTTGCTTGAAATGGTTTGAGCCGTGTTTGGTGACTAGATCTAAATAGCCAGGCACTTTCCTGCCTTCCTCTACCTCATCTTCTTCTCCACCCCACTTGCCGTCAGCCTCACAACATACCCCAATTGGGTATGCATAGTCTCACTGGCTCCAGGCGGGAGAAGTTGAGACTGATTTTTTTTAAATCAATATTTTTGTTGCTTTAAATTCAGATTATCTGCTAAGTTATGAATAGCGTTTCATTGTCGTTACGTCTCTTAAAACATCCCGCATTAATGTACTTCAATAAAACCTACAATATTACGACCTACTAAGTATTCTCTTTCTCTTCAAAGGTAAATAAATTGGTTATAAATTATAAGTAATAAACAAACGTCTGCGATATTACTCTGCTATTTAACTAAATTGACAGTGAGGAAATTTTGTATCTTGCCGCAAAGGATATACGGCTTTGTATTGTCGCCAAATCCCGCATTGTATATCCGCCCTTAGAATGTATCACGCGGTGGCATATTATTCTCACCTACTTTTTACGTCTGTTACTTTGCCCCCTAGGGGTAACATTGCCCCAATTGAAAATAAAATGTAGGCATAACAAAAAATGCTGTATTATTTTTGCATAATTTTTTTTAATCACGCGTTACACGAGCACAAGTAGCATGTGTTGTCAATGGTGTAATTTAAAAGAAGCTATTCTATTCAAAGGTTATGTTATTGTATCTTTTCAGAGAAGTCATCATAATAATATATATTATGATGGAAAGCAGTCACTTTGTGGTTTGACATATTGAATGAAAGAAAACAATAACTTTGTTTTTTAACCACGAATGATTTAATTTTTATAATACCGACCGGTTTTGCTTTAGTCAAGCATCTTCAGGGTATAAAATTAAACTGATCAAAAATACACATAGCGTGAGCTAATATAAATAAAGAAAGGGATAAAACATAATTCAAAGAAACAGTGAAAGAGACAGATGATATTTAATGAATTACTATATAATACACATTAAGGTACAAATCATCATTTGAATAGGTGATTTAGGGTTTTTACTAGTTTATGGGGAATATCTCTTTTATCGGGCTGTTGGACACATTTAGCTGATTATTAAGGATTTGGGTTTTTGTTTTAACGGCTTTCTTTATTTCAAGTGATTCTAAATTATTGAGTCTGTTATTATTATTTAAGCATCTAAGATGCTCTCAGACATTACACGTCGTTTTACCAATATAACATGCGGAGCAATCACTACAATCTAATATATAAATTCCCGAATAACTAAGTTTGTAGTCTTTATCGTTTGAATTAATAAAAATTTATCTAAATTATTATTTGTATAAATTGCCGATATTCAGAAGGTAAAACTAGACAAACTAGACAAACTAGACTAACTAGACAAACTAGACTAACCACCATAACAACCTGTGGCTAAAAATTGCATCCACCAGTTCATCGATCATCTATACGAAATCTTATGTAGAATGATTTGACCAATGAAAGCGATGCTGCGTAAAAATTTACTGTACAGAAAATATTCAGAACCATACATACCTGGAAGGTTAATAGAGATAAACACTGTTGTTGTTTATTTAGAGTAATTTTGGTAGAATAGTTGGGAACTATAATACATAATATGTCTTTTAATGAGCGTATTTTGAAAACAAAAGCAAAATTTTATGAGCGGAACAATAGAAGGATTTGATCAGTATGAGAGACCAAAAAGGTAGGTTTTTAATGATGATCTAAATTCTGTTGGGCTTGTTATGCAACATAGATCTCCAAACTTTGTATTTGGCTTACGTTTAGGTTGCATTATTCTGTTTACAGCTGATGATGTTGCTGATCTAAGGGTTGACTGCCTCGAACCAGTATTTTGTATTTGAAGAGTTTCATTGACAAGTCATGTTTCCTTTTCAGCGAATGTCCCATTTGCCGGAAGCTATTGGCATATTCGTAAATAGAAGAGGGATGATATGAAGTTGAAGCCGGTTTGGAAGTAAGTTTTCAAGCCTTCGGCAGCAATTTCAAAATGCGTTTTACTTTGGAATGGTGGAATTTATACGTATAATTTATTTAGTACGATACTAAGCGCACGTACCACTCTAAAGACGTTCCAGTATAATAATAATATTTATCAAATAAATTTTAATTTATTTGTGAAATAATATGGGATCACTTGACTTGGGGGACTTATTGCTCTGCCACAATGGCCATTTTTCTAAACTTTTTTGCGGCCTCCGTTGTCTTGGGGTAAGGTTCTCGACTAGTAATCCGGAGATTGGGAGTTAAAACCCAGACACGTGCAAGTATTTTATTTGATTAGTTTGTGTTATTTTACAATTGATTGATATCAAACAATAGTAGTGTATTTGCATCACGTTCCTGAGTGGAAGTGTAGTGTGTTTGCGTCACGTTCCTGGGTGGAACATACTCTTATTATCGCATAAAACCACCATTCTGAATCGAAAGCTTACTTAAAATGGATTAAGCCGTGTTTGGTGACCAGATCTGAACAGCCACATACTCCCCTACCTTCCTCTCTCCCATCACTTTCTCCTCCCCACTACCTTCAGCCTCACAACATAAGCCAGTTGGGAATGCCTTAGTCTCACTGGCTCCTGACGGTTGGGAGCAGTTGAGACTTATGCAGTATTCGCTAAAAAAATATTAATAAAAAATGGGGAAAAGTAACCCATTAAGGGTCAAAGTAAGTCGCTTTTACCGTACCGCAATGGCGGCGAGAACAAATCCCGAGAATTATTTTACTGAATAAACTGCGGCATTACTTGCGAGACTGGCAAAACCTTGTAAATTTGTCTGCGCTGTCACTGGCAACCCGCTCCGCCCCACATTCTGTCACCTACACCTTGTTTAATAAGGGATCATGCACATGTACAATGTAAATTGTACAATACGGTGTTCTCCGTTCACAGTACTCAGTTCTCTGTGCTCGGTACGCACCCCTATGGTAGGATTACCGCTGAAGCTGGTGCGATATTTCTCTCTCGGTATATTCGGTGAAATTGATGCATTTATATATTATTTCATATGTGGTCACTGAGAGCAAGGCTTCACATGATTCATGGCAATTTTAACCATGCGTATTTAAATTAAATACCATTCATATTTGTAAGTCTCACAACCTAAGTCGTGGGATCATTTTGCAAGAGATTCTTACATGTGTAGTAATGTATTATACTAAACTGTTAAAAGGAGACTACGGGCGGGTGTTGCTTCAAACCAATTTGAATTACTATCGTTGTATACCCACACATTTAAACATGCACTCTTTAAAATTATTTGTCTGAAATTACCTACTAAAAAATCAATTGAGTTTTTGCTTCAAACAACTTTGTGGTTTTGCCATTCTTTTCCAATATGCATGGTTAGTTTTTACGCGTGAAAGTTGTTTTGCTTTTAGAAGACATTTTTCAAAAATAAAAAATGGATTAAGTAAAAAAGCTTTTTAAAAAAATTGGATATTAGGTACATTATTGTTTTAAGTACAACAATGCGGGTATTTTTTTAAGTAGGTAGGTACAACAGAATAGTACTCGTAGATTTCATACTTAGAATATGCAACAATATTATTTGCGCTAGCTAACTTACCTTCTAATAGAGTTTCCAACCTTCTCCCCCCTTTCTCCCCCCCCCCATTTTTTTAGAGTACAACCCCCGCCCATGTGAATGCTATAGCTACGCCCTTGACTATATCTAACGCGACGTAACTTTTATCTTTCCACTTTTCCTTTCTTTCCGCCGTTTAGTTCACCTCCCAATATTCCCCATTTGCCGTAGTCTCATTATCGCCGGGTAGTTAGAACCTTGTAAATGTAAGATTTTCTTTCTTAACATTATGTTTATGGGTCAAGAATAATATGCCAAAAATAACGTTGTAGATCGTTTCCTCCGAATAAAAAAAAATTGGAGGTAAACACGCGGTAAAGCAAACTAAAGTAGACAAAAGTGGGGAGCCTATGAAGCACCGCACAAATATTAATAATATTAATAATAATAATAATAATGATAAACAAAATCTCAACGAACAAGAAGCCTTGAAAAGTGAGCTCATAATCAAAACGGCCAATGCGGTAAGGTTTTATTCTTTCTCACTCTCTCGCAGGCTAAATCCTATACATAAATGTGTTTGTCTCTTTTTAGTGTCATTTCACCGTGTTTCAAATCACAACGGTTAAGTTTTACTTTTTAAAAAATATAAATGAAAAATAGTTTTGGAGAAAACGACTTGTTTTACTAACACGAATAATTAAAGTAACAACAAATAATATTATGTGGTAAATTCAGAAGTTAATACATTAACAGTAGCTGCGGTCACCGGGGAAATAATCTTGATGAAACTAGTCCAAATTGCGAAGAACAAGTCAAATATGAACATGACAACCTCACTATTTTAATAACAGTGGATCCAGAATAATATAGGACTAACCGACTGGCACTTTGTGGGAGAGCTTTGTTTTGTTGTGAAACTTTCAGTGAATTAGATTTTTTTGTGTTATTGCTAAAAATATGTTATTTTATTCAAGCCTCTAAGGTACTAAATACCTAACCATCATATTCAGTGGATATAAAAGCACTGAGGATGTACTGTCATACAACTCTGTTAGAGAGCATACTCCTTGGTTTATTCACAAGGCACACAAACAAAATGCTTATTTTTATTCTTTACTTTTTGAGTAAAACCACAAATTGTAATTTTTAATTAAATGTGGTAGATCTGTGGCCCGGACAGCCGAACGTCCTAATTAAGAAATTTCTTTTTCAATAATCGCAATATCATTTTGTGGCTGCATTTTAATTAAATTAAAACAATCATTATGCACCACTTATCAGATAAAAATTATTAACGTGTTTCGAAAGCACTGCTTTGTTTGTCGGGATAAAAGAAAATTATAATTATATTAATATAATTATAATTTTCTTTTTACATTAATAAAGAAACCATTGGTTTCGAAACATGTTGATAATAAGTAGTGGAGTATACAAAGCGAATTGTTTTCCTTTAATTTTAAACAAAAAATTGATCCAACTAATAGCTTAATGTGTTATGTGCAACACATATTGCGTCGAAAAACGTTTGATATTCGCAATGTTCCCCTAGATTGAGAAGCCTCTGCCAGCTTTCACGGTGGTCGCTAGTGGACAAGCCTATATAAGGCCCAGCCGGCTTGACACTGTCTCTTTCACCTTCCGCCTTCCGAGTTTTTAACAGTTACACCATGTAGTTGGCCATTCCTATGGGCCGAAGGCCCTGCCCGGCAAGTTGCGTTGTTCCTTGCAAGCCGGTGGTTGATTTGTTATTTATAATTAACCGAGTTTTCATACCCGCATTTATTATTGTTGAGAACATGTGCAGTGGATTCGAAGGCCCGTGTCCATTCCTACAACACTGATCCAGAGTTGGTGCAGATCCCAAGTCGCCTGTTGCCTAGCTTCCGTCTGAAGACGTCGAAAGCTAGCCCCCCATCGCTGATGCAGTCAACCACGACAAAGGTACCTTCATAACTCATTAGTAATTGAGCCTAACTTCCAGATTAGAGTCGTTCAAGCCATATCCATAACTTAAACAGGCCTTAAAATGTATTTCCCGATTGTGTTCTAAGCTTGTATTGTAAATAAATCCTTGTGTACTATTTCTAGAGTTTAATTGTATTCATAACCTACCTACCCGAGTGCCGAAGCCAAGACCCTGAGATAAAAGTCCATGCTCGACGATGTTGATTGTAGTAAGGCGTTCTAGCCGCTGTTTGTACCATTACTATCACGGTAATCCCGTGCCTTCAATCTTAATAACATAGCACTGGCGCCAAATATCTCGGATGGGTAATTGTGAAATACAAAAGAATTCTTAATTTAAAATATGTTCTAATACCTATGTAAATTTAAAATATTTGTTCAATGCCAATTTTAAATGTTAAAATCGTGTTTAAAATGTAGCTAATAGATTGTATTGTAAATTCATTTGAAGCTATGTACCTACCTAGCATTCTACAGTAGTCGTTCGGACGAGTCCATTACTAGTACAAAAACTATCGAAATAAACAATAATTCGGGTGAAATACTTATTCAAAACAGTTATTTATGTAATTTTGATAAAATTAACAAGAAAAATTATACAACAAAATGCTTAAATACGGTTTTTAAGTAAAGTAGTGCGCGGAGTAATGAGTCGGACCAGTCAAAGAAAAACGTTCGGTACAAGCGTAGAAGAGATTGGTACCTAGTGAATTTGCCGCGCAAACAATGTAAAACGGTCAGCAAAATAACGCAAGTTGAAACAAATTTGCACGCGTGTTCGAGCTATAAAATTATATAGATTGGTCACCATAAATAATAAAGTCCATAAGAATTGAGCCAACGGAATAAAAATAAAAAAAGTTAAATAATAGATAAATGAATACATTTTAATAAGAATTAAAAAAGATTTAAAAATAAAACAAATTTCAAATGAAAATAATTATATTGTTTCAAACAATGCATTAAAAAATGGTAATAAAAGTATTTCAAAGAGAATTGTGCGAATAATGAGGAAAACATAATAAACATTCTATAATAATAAATTAAAAGCAAAATTAAATAGAAAACGAGTAATAATAATACTTGTAAATTGCAAAGAATAACAAAAAAATGTTACTGTAAAATGTTAGGAAGAGACATGTTTTATATAATCGTGAAGGGCCTCTCTAGTAGCAACCACAGAAAGAAACACGCATGATCATCGTGGACAAGCACGTCATATTGGGCAAATCTATTTTTAGCAAGGGTGAGCATTTCGCGTCGCGCGCACAGCATAAAAAATCCAGTGATTATTAAAATGTGGAGTAAATTTGTCGAGAATATTTTTTTGAATTAAAACGAAATATTGTTAAATGAATTTGTACATCGTTTAGTAAATGAAATAGTTTCAATGTTTGAGTTACTTACGGAATTGAAAATTTAATAAAAATCTTTTTTTTACTTTTTTCTTATTAAATGTCTAGTAAAGTTGAATAATAATTGTTCTTGAAAATTGAAAATGCTTAAGTAGTGCACATTGAGATAAAAAGGAAAAATTTGGAATTCTTGGATAATATGGGTTTAGATTCAGGGAATGATGGAAATAAATTAAATTAACTTGTATAAAATCGTGTATATGATAAAAGTTCATAACTTGTCGATATTACCTGATTGGAAGTAAAACGGAAGTAGATGTAGTCCGTCGAACCAAAATCTAATAAATATATCAACCGCAAGTTATTTAAAATCATGATCCCTTGATAGTGACTTTTTTACGATGAGAACTATTTAGATTGAGGAAAGTAAATACGGTCCTCAATTTAACCTCTGAAATAATTAAGAAGCTCGCGTGGCGTATTTATACCTAATCTGCCCGGCATTCGTCAGCGACTTGTCGGGGAGCGGGTATTTGTGTTCGTAATAAACCCCCCCCCCTTAATATAAATTAAAGAAAAACATATCTAAGAATATGTATATTTCCAAATATTTCTTGAAATTGCAAGGATAGAAACTTATATTCCTATCAAATAAAATAATAGTGGAAAAAGAGTTAAGAACAGATTTCAACAAGTAAAATCATGAATTAAAAAAAGAGTCAAATAGTTTTTTATGATTGCAATGTTTTTTCTGGTGGAAGAATTGGAAACCACAAAGAGGATTGTAATAGAGTTGTAAAATCATTATCATTTTGATAGCTTATTTTATATATCATGAAAAAAGAGAGTGACAGTGAATAAGGCAGAAGCGATAACTACTGTCACAATTCAATATATAAGACGAGCTCGCGTGTAAATAATGGAAAAATAATCCGAGATTGTAAACCAATCAGAGTGCCGTAATTGAAAACCCCCCATTATAAGTTGAAAAAATATTGCAAGAACATATATGAAAATATATATATGTATTTCCACGAATTTTTATTTACGAAAAGAGGAAAAAGTTGAAAATAAAACAGTTAAAAGATTTAAAATAATGGAAAAGTAAATGAATAATAGAGGATACAAATTTAACGGAAGTAATTGAAAAGTATTGAGAAAAGGTTACAATTTTAATTGATTGCAAATTAAAAGTTAAATTGGTTCAAGCAACATTAAATGTAAGGTAAAGTTTGAGAATTAGCGAATGCACGCGCGAAATGTTTTGACAACGGACAGAAGACTAGGCAAGAAACCGGACCGCCCGGCTGGAAAAAATAGGTACCTAGGTGTGCGAGAGAATACGGCATTGCATTAAAAGAATAATTGAATTCTTGTATAGTTAGTTCTTTTTAGCTCTCTAGATGATTCTAATATGGATTGTTTGAAAAAATGAATTATTTTAGAATTGTAATATGTTGTTTTAAACGGATATCAGAGTAGCTAACTGATATTTGGTTGAAAAAACAAGAGAGTGAATTGAACAGCTATTACGAAAATAAACAGAATAGGCCACTTGCATGGATTTCATAACGACTTGGAAAAAATCATGTGGATAGATCTTTTTACTAAGATTAAGAAAATGTTAGTAAAATTGTATAGAAATGTAGAGTTTTTGTTATTTTTAAATAAATAAATCCATTATTTAGGCTTGTGACGTCACTACATGAAAATGTCCCGTCTCCGAAAATGTTCCTATTATTTTTTTGAAATTCCACACTGATTTATTTTTTTATATGGCATCACTTTGATTTCAGGCGAATTTTTGAATTCGTTCACTAGATTTATTGTTTGTTCTCTGCGAACTAATCATTTGGTTTCACTTTTTGACAGATGCTCTGAAGAGAACCCCGTACTTTTAATGATCTACGGGGTTCTCTTCAGAACGTGCAGATGATGTCGGTACGTGTTTTAGAGGTATAATGATTATGGTGCTGATTTTAACAAAATTAAATTTTATAATATTCGTATTATTATTATAATTTACAAGTACAAGTATATAACATTGAACTTAGTAATATAGACGCTGTTCATTATAATGATTTATGGTCAATAAGATGGATCAAGGAAAAAAAAAATTTATGAGATGTAATATTTTTGGTATGCCTCGTTATTCTCCTGTGCCATTCGTGTGGAAAATGTTCTTTTTTTTTAAATGATTTTCGGCTATGTAATTATCGTTTTTTCAAACCTATAAAATTATGTCCCGTCTTTCCGGTTTATAAAAAATGGTCTGATTTATCGGATTGAAATTTTCAAAAAATCCCCAGGGTTTCAAAAATACGATTAAAAAAAAAAAAAAAATACAGAATGTCTTAGAATATTTGCCTAAACCGGAAAAAAATTTTAAAAAAAATTGATGCAAGTGGCCTATTCGGTCAGAAAAATATTTTTTTTTGTGTTTTGAAAGTTTAAAATAAATATTTTTCATAAGAAAATAATAAAGAATTAAATTTAAGTGATACGTTTCTCATTCGTATAATAATAAATAATAAAGCTGTTTTGAAAAAAGGGAAATAGGAATGACTAATTTGCTGGTGTAACGTGTTAAATAAATTTTTTATGTATATTATTGTAAATAAAGGTAACCCTTTTTTGTATAAATAAACTATACTAAAAATGTTATGTATATTATTGTATATAAATTGTTCGGTGTTGTATATAAAAATAAATCTCTCTTTAAATTTCTTTTTCAATAAAATATATAAAAATAAATCTCTCTTTAAATTGCTTTTTGCATAAAAGTTATGACAAATAAAAGTATACGTCGAAAAGTAAACAGAACGAACAAACAAGTACCTACGGAAATAAATTTTCAAATATAGTCCGATTGTAATAAGTAAATTTATTTCGAAAAAGGTAAAGAAATTCTGCGTGGTTATAAAAATTATCCTGAGATAGCATTGAAAAATAAAATGTTGAATAATTCGGTTAAGAAAAAAAAAAAAGTTCTTGTAACGGTGCGGAAGTAATAATGCCTTCGTTAATAAAAGCAGTTTAACGCAAAACGGAATATGTTTTACATATAAAATAAACAAAAGTAATAAAAAATAAATGTTTTTTTTAATTTTGTCAACAGTTTGATAAGAAAGAAAAAAAAAAGAATAATTCACGAATGATCTATGGTGAGATTCGTAAGAAATTTTTTGTTGGTGACCATTTTAAAAAATAGGAAAAAGTTCACGAATTTAAAGAAAAGTAGATAATCATTTATTACTTGAGTTAAAATGAAAGGAAATTTTAATGAATTAAGTTTTGTCCTTCTTGACTTGTATTACAAATAAAGACAACGCGTAATCGTTGTCGGAAATTATATTGTGCCTTGCGCAGATATTGAGTTCTAAGTGAGCTCAAGAAATGTAATACGGGTATGGATACCTACAAGCGTGTACACTTCTAATTTCAAAGCGTTATAGGAAAGTCTTCCTTAGAATTAAGACAAGTGGGGTTGCCAAGATAAGTAATCTTGGGCAATAAAAAAAAAGAGAAAATTTGTAATACAAGAAGAGACACGAAATTTTTTTTAACACTTCAGGCGAGTTTTGAATAATAGTCAAATAATAGAATTTTTATACTCAGTTTGTGTCTAATTAACAAGACCATGACGCCCAAGTTAGAAAAGTACAGAAAGACGTATTCGCATATTTTAAATTAAACAAAGTTAACATTGTAAGAAAGAAACTACGAAAATAAAGTAAAAAATAGATATTGAAAAGGAAATATTACATTGAGATGTATTGTGAGGTCAAAAGGTCCGTGACGTCACAATAGAGGGAGTATTAAGTGGACTCGAATGTTGTATTATATTGAATCTGCAGAAAATAACATTATATTAATTTGAGAGAATAATGTTGAAAATTAATGTCAGATATTCCTTAACAAGTAAGAGGAATTTTGAAAAATTAAGTAAATATAGAAAAGAAGTTCTTGCTAGCAAATTCAAGTATAGTAAAGCGTTCAAATGTATATAATTGTATATATCTTTTTGTTGTAATTTTAAATGTTTAAATCTCTCTGATTTGCTTTCGATAAAACACGTCCGAAATATTAAAATTTCTTGAAAAACAAGTAAAGTCGTTCAGTTAAATAACAAATATTAGATTTGGAAAAATGAAGTTTTTTTTAAGTGTTTTGATTGATTGAGGTTTAATAATAAATTTCTGTATAACCTTTGGATTTATCCTGGGGTTCGTGTTGAAACATAATGTTGTTTTTGAACCGGGTATGTACCCACCCTAATTGGGAATGCAGAGAGATAAAATAAACTTTAGTTGTTTAAAGTATTTGAAAGAAAAAATTAAACAAGAATAGAATTTGTTCAACGAAAAGATTAAAAGAAAACAATAATAGAAAATTGAAGTTAAAAATCTGTCAAACGACTAGTTAACCCCTCGAGTATAGAGAAATTAAAATGTTAATTCCGATAAAGGATGAAATTTTAGATGACAATTTAGGATCATTATAATAGATTAAATAAAAAAGGTATAACAATGATTGGAATTTCAGTTAATCTTGCTTAAATATGTTTGAAGAATAGGTAATTGAAAAAACATATGAAGTAAATTTTTTTTTTTTTTTTTGTTTCTTGTATTACATGAAAAGAATCAACAATCTGTGTGATGTTGAGAAACTATATCATTTAATGATAATGAATTAATTAAATTCAGGAATTGTATTGTATGTATGTGCATACCTACGTATATTGATTCTGGTTTCAAATCGTGATAGGACAGCCTTCCTTAGAATCAGGGCAGTGGGTTTGTCAAGATGAGAGGTCTTGGACAAAAAAGGATTGTAATACAAGAGAGGAATAAATTATTAAAAGTTAACCCTTCAAGTAAGCATAGAATAATTGTTGAAATTAAAAAATTTTTTGGCATTTTTAAAGAAATGTCATGGCGCTCAAGAAAGATAAGAAAGATTCGAAATAATAATATTAAAGAATAGTTCAAAATAGAGAAACATAAACAGGTTAGGAAAAATGAGATTTGTATTAAAATCTAAAAGTTCATTGAAATTTTGTAATGAAAAGAGAAAGTTAATTGGTATTAATGTTTAAATCTCAATAAAATTACTGGAAATAATTGAGTTTGGTAATAAAAAGTTGAATTTAATTAAAAACAGTGTCAATTTCTTTTTTAAAAAAAGAGAATAAATTTTAAAATAAAGATTAAAGTTTCGTAAGCAATTCAGTTATGATTAAAATTGAAATGTATATAAATTGTTAGCTAGTAAGATTAAATTGTTGTAACATGTAAACACGCGAATTGGATACTTAGTTATTTGAGCGACGTAAGTCAACGTGTATCTCACCATATATCGGTGTTGTTGTAAAACAAAAAAGTCTGTGTTATTGGAATTTAAAGCGTATCCGGTTGAAGATGAAGTTAAACAAATATGAGAGAATATATATATTATATTGGAAATTATCATAGATCTTAAATTTTCTAGTGAAGTTCTGTTTTTTTTGGTTATTGTTTTATTTATGTGTTGTGTCGAGCGCAATCATTGAAAAGGATTACTATGTGTTCGAAGGCGTTTTCATTTGATTTGGTCAGTAAGACATGGTCATTGTTTTTTAACATGACGAGAGGAAGGTGTGTGACACCTTGTTGTTTATTCGTCGAGCACAATCACGGAAAGGGAGTTTCCTGTGGATTGGTTAGTGAGACAAGATCATTGTTCTTTAACATGATAGTGTATGCGCATACGAGGGATGACGTGGGACGTATCTCTATAAACATGATAGGATTTAAAGTATAGCCTCAGAATTATACCTACGTGAAAGGATTTAATATATGCCTGATAATTATGTTATAAACATGATAGGATACGTATAGCCTTATAATTATACCCATTGTATACTATGAAAACAGAACTGAAGATAGCATAAGAGAAACTCATCAAATAAGTTAAAAAAGGAATAAATCGCAAAGTTACAATAACACAGCAAATTTAAAAAAAATACTACTCTAATTGGTGCATGTATTGTATTGTAACCTATTTAGTTTAGGATGTAAAATGCGAATATGTATCAAATTCAATTGATTACATGACATTAAGTCAGCATTGAAATTTAAAAAAAAAAAAAAAAAAATTGGAAATTTTAAAAATACTGTATGTCAAAGAGTACATGTCTTGTATTGTCTCTTAGAGAAAGACACTTGAAAAATGCGAATATGTATCAATTTCGATTGATTACAGGACATTATTTAGTCAGCATTAAAATTTTTTTTTGTTTATTTCTTTTAAAATTTCTTTTAATTTTTTCAAAAAAGGTATATATTCAATAAGAATATTGAATTGCAAATAAAAGTATTATGTGAAATGCGATAGAATTGACCTCGGTTGTTCACAAAAGATAAAACGCATTAAAATATCCATTGGCGGGATGTGAAAAAAAAAAGAACAAATGTTTATAATCAATGCAAGATTGATATAGATATAAAAGTCTTATGTGAAATGCGATAGAATTGACCTCGGTTGTTCAGAAAAAATGAAATTGCATTAAATTATCCATGGAATGGATAAGAAAAGAGAAAAATGTATATAATTGGTACCAATGATTTATTTAAAACAAGTTTTTTTTATTTTTATTTTTTCTTCAATTATTGAGAGGAAGAAGGTGAAGGTTTGCTAATACAGCAAATATTTAAAAAAAAATTTATGTTACAAATTTGAAAGAAAAGCGTCATTTGTATCGCAAGAGCAGCGTGTTTTGTATCGCAAAGGAGATTTAATTTTTTTTAAAAAGAAGTACAAGTGATTACATTCAAGGTTCAGTGAGTATTGTCTTCGGACAAAAAGAGAAGTGATATAGGAGTTAATTTTTTTTAATTATTGTGGCTTGTTACGACATACTTAATGTATTATTTAGGAGTTGATAGCTTGGCTCACAGGTAGATAACTTCATTTTTTATATGGCTCACTAGGTAGGGAGTGTTTAACTATTTGTGATAATGGCAATTTTATGCCATTCCTTCCCACAGCAAGCGAGAAGCCTCCACAAGAACCAATAACGAAACTTTTTCAGAAGTCAGCAGCAATGTGCAACTACTTAACTCAGAATGGAATCATATTGACTTACACTAGGACACAATCCCACAAAGGATGCAGGTGCGGGTCCAACAACTAGCCCGACCTGAGCAACTCTCTTTCAATCATTTTGGACAGAGAAGGTAGTGTTATGTGCAACACATATTGCGTCGAAAAACGTTTGATATTCGCAATGTTCCCCTAGATTGAGAAGCCTCTGCCAGCTTTCACGGTGGTCGCTAGTGGACAAGCCTATATAAGGCCCAGCCGGCTTGACACTGTCTCTTTCACCTTCCGCCTTCCGAGTTTTTAACAGTTACACCATGTAGTTGGCCATTCCTATGGGCCGAAGGCCCTGCCCGGCAAGTTGCGTTGTTCCTTGCAAGCCGGTGGTTGATTTGTTATTTATAATTAACCGAGTTTTCATACCCGCATTTATTATTGTTGAGAACATGTGCAGTGGATTCGAAGGCCCGTGTCCATTCCTACAACACTGATCCAGAGTTGGTGCAGATCCCAAGTCGCCTGTTG
Source organism: Limnephilus marmoratus (assembly GCA_917880885.1). Taxonomy (NCBI): domain Eukaryota; kingdom Metazoa; phylum Arthropoda; class Insecta; order Trichoptera; family Limnephilidae; genus Limnephilus; species Limnephilus marmoratus. Next base: position 23,303,429 of record OU862921.1, on the reverse strand, counting down.
CCTAGCTTCCGTCTGAAGACGTCGAAAGCTAGCCCCCCATCGCTGATGCAGTCAACCACGACAAAGGTACCTTCATAACTCATTAGTAATTGAGCCTAACTTCCAGATTAGAGTCGTTCAAGCCATATCCATAACTTAAACAGGCCTTAAAATGTATTTCCCGATTGTGTTCTAAGCTTGTATTGTAAATAAATCCTTGTGTACTATTTCTAGAGTTTAATTGTATTCATAACCTACCTACCCGAGTGCCGAAGCCAAGACCCTGAGATAAAAGTCCATGCTCGACGATGTTGATTGTAGTAAGGCGTTCTAGCCGCTGTTTGTACCATTACGGTACGACTTCTTCCCTCTAACATAGCAAATGGCGTAAATCTGTTTCGTCTGTCGTTTTGTTCCTTATTGTCCTGTCGGAGAAACTGTGCAATTTTATATTTTTACTTTTAAAAGTGAGATAAATACCAATTTTTAATTACAGTAGGTTCTAAATAACTCCCTCGCGCAAATTAAACATCCCTAAGAGAGCTCTAATAAAACGTATTTTATCATTTACATTATTGAAATCAAAGATAATTCGGATCATTTTATTTCAAACCCACAGAACCGCTTAAGAATACTAGTAAGAGGGTTTCAAAATAGGGATAATAAATATTTCAATGTACTTATTGTGTTCTTAAATAGCATAATATCTATGATTATAGTGTACAGATAAAACATTTCTCTGAATTTCAAATTGTAATACGCCTCTGCATCACTGAGTATCAGCAATACGCTTTGAAAACGTTTTAACAAAGAGCCGTATAATAAGAACAATAGAAAATAATGGATATTAATAATATAACTAGCAGTTAAAAACCCGCTCCACAGGTTTTTGCTGCTAGGCCCTGCGGGCGGCTTTTGACCATTTTATAAATGTGATAGGAAATATGAACTGGTTCTTAAAATACCCTCGGATCCACTGTGATCCAGTAATAGCTGGTCACCGTCGGCGACTCATCGAAAGAAAGTAACCGTGACATACAATGACGTTATATGTATTTTATAACAACTTGGTCAAGTATTGCCTTCAATCTTTCTAAATCCGGAATGATTCTTAAAGTATGTAAAGTATATAAAGACCTAAGGGGATAACATCCATATGCGAGCTGCTGGTGGAAGTAGTGACATCTTGTGTCGAATTTTTTAATTTGAAACCGAATTATAACAGTAGCTTTGTGTGACATTCCACGTACACAGATGTAATTTGAGGCGCGACCATTAAGCGTGGCGTCCGACATGCACTCGTGGCTGTGTTCTGAAATTCAATCACGCAGATGCTAGTCTATTAATAATGTTTGATAATGGATAATCACCTCAGTCTTAGCAAACGGATTGCAATTTTTAGGGCATGAGCATCAGGTGGGAAATGCTGTCCTTGTTCTACCGGTATTTCGATGGAAGATTTTCCGAGGAAATAGGGTGATCGATGCCTCCGGCACCGATGCGTAGTAGGGAAACTAGCCAAACGCGCTTGTGTGTATACACGGATGACATTTGCCACTTAAGATGAAAACGGTGTAGATAAATCGCTTGTTTCTCAATATTATGTTAGAAAGAATAATTGCAAAGAAAGAATAAATAATTTTGACAATGTTTTCGAAAATTTAATATATTCTGGTGATTGTGATTTACCTAAAACAAACTCATGACCCTATTTTTTAAATATAATATTTCATGTTTTCGTATTCACCCCCTTTTTCTTATGCTTTTCCTACTAGCAAATCGTAAATAAATACGTTTTTACGACATGTGATAAGTTTTAATAAAATATTTTTATTTCGTTCAAAAGTGTAAGATTCTTTATGTGTCGCTTGTGAAAGGCAAATATTCAGAATCAATGCGTAGCTTTAAATAGCTTAAGGCGCTATCTACAAGTTTATGTATTGTTTTGAGTTTAGATCTGAATAACAAATATTATTCCAATCATCGCCTTCACCCTCATTTCCCTCTCCCATTTACAAATTCTACCTGATGAGCACAGTGGGATTTTTGTGCAGTATCTACGCTCTAAAAATGTCCCATTTGTTTTTGCTTTTTTACTTTGATTATTTTCAAGTGCATTATTCTTAACTGTACATATATTAATCGATATAATTGAACGGAATAAGGAACTCCAGTGAAAAATATTCTGGCTTTAAAAAAATATGTTCATATAGACCAATATACGCTTATTCTGAATATATAAGTTTTATTTAATAATATTAAGCGCATGGTTTTTAAAAAATTATTAAAAAGTCAATTTTTAATCGGGTCGTAAAAACACGCCGTCAAGGTGACGTCACTGTTCGACGTGTCGTGACTTCACCGTAAAGTCATTGTATGGAAATTTATGATATAACACAAGCCATCGTATTAATTTATTCGTTTATTTACATACTATTTATAGAGATTTAGTTGTTGTGTTTATTGAAACATTATTTAGGGCTAAATAATGTTTCAAAAATAAAGGTCTTTCTTATTAGTTTATCTCTATCATTGAAAATATTCAAAAACTACTGCACAAAAAAAAAGTAATGCTGTTTCTAGGGAGAATACTTCGAACAACGGAATTCAAAATGGCGGCAGTAGATCAGCTGATTGCCCGATCCTATACTAATTTTTCAGGAGTGATGACGTCACACGATTCACTATACATACTATAGTTTTCGGGGAGTCTTGAAAAATTAAAACTTTGACAAAAATTTTAAATATTAAAACTAACTCTAAAAATAAAAATAAAAATGCAGTTATTTAAGTTTGAAGGTCATTATTCATTAAAAAAATTTAAAAAAATTAACTGGAGTTCTCTATTCAGGGAGAATGTCTACTGATAAGATGAACTAACTAATTAACCATCAACCAGGGGTAGGCAGAGTGAATAGAGAGCCACACAACTCTGTATTAGCTAAAATTCTCATCCAGACATTAAATAGACTTATCTTGCTTATACGCGGAATTAATTTCCATTGAAGAAATACGATACGATTGAACAATTCGAACTTCGTTTTGTTAAGATAATTGTTAATTTTCGTTTTTTTAAGCCCTTTTCGTTTTAATTAGTAGGTATACTATAAACAGAAAGAGTGAGATTTAGATACTGTAGAAATTTTTGGTTGCCAAACATTTTATTTCTATTAATAATCCAGAATGGTCCAAAGCGTCAAGTTTCCACATAGGCGCAGCATGTTTAATCCTCTTTTAACTAGGTCTATCCTCCATTATTACGCAAGCAACATATTCCGTTTATAGTCATGACGGTAAAAGGTTTTCAAACATTGTAAGGTGACAAAAAAATGGATGACATTTGGACAACTAGATCACTCTGAATTAGTGATATAGTTAAATGGTTGCAATGTCGAAAAGGTGGAAAGATTTAGATACCTCGGCAGTATTCTCACTCTTGACCCAGATGTAGAAGATGTAGAGGTTAGGTGCAGAATTGAATCAGCAAGAACTGCGTTCATTAAAATGAAATCCCTCTTCTGCAATTACAATATCAGCTTAAAACTAAGACAGATATTGCTAAAATGTAATGTGTGGTCGGTCTTGCTGTATGGATGTGAAACATGGACCTTAAAAGTAAATACCATGAACAGGTTAGAGGCTTTTGAAATGTGGCTTCACGGGAGAATGCTCAAGGTCCCATGGATCGACATGATCACCAACACAGATATTCTCAGGCGGGCTAGAGCAGATAGAGAACTGCTTATATTAACAAAAATCAGGAAAATTTCATATCTGGGTCATATACTTAGAGGGGAGAAGTATCACTTGCTCCATCTAATATTGAAAAGCAAGATAGAGGGTCGCTGAGGGCCTAGTAGGAGACAAATGTCTTGGCTGCGAAATATACGAGAGTGGACCGGCATTAGAAGTGTGGAGGAGCTATTCCGGGCAGCGCAAGACAGAGAGACATTTTCAAGAGTGATAGCCAACGTCGGGGGGACCTGATACGGCACACAAAGAAGAAGTAAGGTTATTCGTAGCCTGGAAATGTTTGTTATTTTTAAGAAATAATTTGCAGTAATGTAGGAATTAAATAACACGTGCTATAATGGGTAGGTATACTAAGGTAGGATAAATTGAATGTAAATAAATCATTGAGACTCAGAGTTGTGACCAAAAATAACCAGATTTCTTTCGATAATTCCAATATTATCAAATAAACTCTTTGATCAGGTATTAAAAGTTATCGAATTGAAATTAAACTGTGTACGTTGTATTGTATCTTTCTAGTTACTATAGAAGCTTACTTAGTATTTTCTATGCATGAAAATATATTATCCAATCCTCAATTAAACCAAGCACATTCACAAAATAATTTTTCTTGCAATAACTTGAACTCCACAAATTATCCAAGTTTTATTATTAGTAACTCATAGTCTCCACTAACCACTTGTCCCTGATTTCAACCAACCCAGCTCTCATGCAATTTACAATAGAAAATCTTAGATAAATGACATACTCGTCTACACAGTGTCCGGCCGTGGCGATCCAATCGTGGTTGAGCAGGGCGCCCCCGCAGCGATGGGTGCTGGAGAATCCGAAGAAGGACGTTCTCCTCACGGACACCTGGAACAAAAGAACAGTTTTAATATGTGGTTCTGAGGTATGAAGAGATATGGACGATTTAAAATGATAAAAAACACCAAAAATAAAGTCCGAAATTAATGACGTAAATGAAAAAACCGCGTTTTGGACAGACCTACGGTCGAATTTTCCCTGGCGGGTTTGAAAAATGGATATATGCTCATAATTGCCGTAGTGTTAGAGATTTTAGACTGAATACCTCTGGAAGTTACTAATTCATCGTCGTTAGTAATTGGAAATCTATAAACGAACGAATTTCCCTAACATAATTAATAACAAAACAAGTCTAACTTCAAAGATATTATCAAAACTAACTTATAAGCAGTGGCGGCTCGTGACTTTTGGGTGTGCTAGAGTGCTGATATTAAACAAATGGCATTATTGATGTTGTTATAGCCGAAAAAAAAATTTTTTTTTTGAAAATCAGTTTTTGTAAAAAAAATTTCAGAAAGTTCCAGTTTGGCGGTGTGCCGCACCGATTTGCAGAAAAATTTTCATACAAAACACATTTTTGAAAAAAAAAAAAATTTTTTCGCATACGACAACATCCATGACGCCATTTTTTTTAAATATTAGCACCCTAGCACACTGAAAAGTCACGAGCCGCCACTACTTATAAGCATGTTGCTGGGGCGCTGCTGCTGTGGCCTACCCCAAGCCCTATTCCTGTAAAACACACACAATAACAGCCGTCGGTTAGCTCAAACCGGCTCGAACATGATTCCTCCTAAAAAACAGGGCGAGTGCCAGTGGTTCGCTTGGTCAATTCTTCCTTCCCCTCCTCTCCTCAAAATCCCCGGGACTCCCTCTTCAATCAGTACACAGTATTTGCATTTAAAGGGTTTATTCAATAAACAGAACAGGGTGATACACATACGGCCAGTGTCGGCACAAAACACAAGTTAAACTACCCTACTGACCTAACGAGGATTTCTCCCTCTCTCTATGCGTTTAAATGAAGTTACAAACGGTTCAAAGCACACGGTGGGGGGGAGGAAGCGAGTTGGTACTCACATAGCTAGATGCGTGGTCTGCCATCTTTTCTGGATTCCGTTCACAACACAATTTCAAACAATACATCGCGGAGTTAATATCGTGGAGCACAAACAGCGCAAATCGCGCGTAGCACAGTTGCTTGGCCGAGAGCTAGCGAAGGAATGGCGGCCGGCGGGCCGCCCGGCGCTTGGCGCCTGACGCGGGGTGGTCGCGCGGTGCGGGGAGAGGAAACGGTAGGCACGTGTAGTGGGGACGATTCACTTAACCTTCCGCTCGGGAGCCGATTCTGTTACGTAACACTTCCCCCCTCGCCGCAAAAAAAAGCGACGTGGTAATGGAGCAGTAGGGCTAAGAAATCCTCTTACCCTTCTAGCACTTGTGCCAAAACAAAACAAAAAAAAAAAAATTTAAGAGAAAAAAGGAGAGAGAGAGAGAAAAAGGTTGCTAGCTACAAAATAGTAGAAACAAAAACAAAAGAGAAAAAAGCATGGTGAACAAGGAATTATACATGAATGAACAAGAAAGAGCAGTGACATACATAAATATAAACAAGGACCTGTTGGAGAAAGGTACAAGGGTTATGCAGTGATAGAAAAAAAATGACTCTAATTGTATCATTGGTCTGTGAGCTATGTTTGCGTAGCGTGGTTTGCGTAGGATGTTTGGGGTGTTGGGACGTTGCACTGAAGTTACACGGTTACTTTGTCACAGTAACCTGGCCCGTTTGAGATTACACTCAAGGAACACTAGGGCCTTAAAGAAAACACGAAGAAGAGAACGCAGGATGAGGCTTCTTGGTGGTGGAGAGGGTTCTACCTGTCACAGAGGTCAAAAAGGTAGCTGCTTCCGGATCCTGTGGGTGGGCCAGTATGACGTCATTGAGGTACTGGAGAGTGGAATTGTAATTGGTGGTTGGTCCTTTATAGAGGAGGTGGTTTGTGTGCATGACAGCCGTTGTTGTGATGGTGGTTGGTACACTGGTTTGTATACAGTGGGATTGTTGGATGAACAATTGTTGGTATTGTTATTTGCGCAAGGGCACAGGAGCATTGGCATGATGGCAACAGAGCAATTTGCAAGGTGCAGCTGGAACATTTGCAAGATGCAGCAGGAACATTTGTACAATGGCAACAGGAACATTTGCGAGATGCCGCAGGAACATTTGTACAATGGCAACAGGAACATTTGCGAGATGCCGCAGGAACATTTGTACAATGGCAACAGGAACATGAACCAACTTAGAGCTGACGTGCTCGGGTTTGTTTGAGTGATGGTTTTGTGATGATACAATTCGCAACTACACGCACGACTCACACTAGGTTATGTTAGGTGTGGTCGGGTGCTTTTGGTACGTAGGGTTTGAAGGCATGGGACCTCCGTGACGGTAGTGAAGGCAGCATGAAGAGAGGCGCAGGTGTAGATAGGGTGAAGAGCTGCTGGTCTTCTTATTAATCCGGCGAAAAAATTATTATTAGAACAAAATTCTTGAAGTTTACCTGCCTGGTAGACCAATGATGAAAAGGTTTGGAGAGAAACAAGGTGTGCATATTGAGAAAGATTGGATTTGTTTGACGCGTAGAGAGAGAGAGAGACGGAGAGAGAGTTAACTAAATGCAACTACAGACTTATACATATTACAAAGGTACGTATTCAAGGAAAGGTTCTGTTTAACCCATTTAGCTTTTTTGAAACTAAATACATTTCCAAGAACACGTAGGTAAGGGTTTGTACGTATGACAAAATGCCCCTTTTCGAAAGAAGTTGGTCTTCCATGACCTATGCTCACGTCTATACGGTAGCATTTTTTCTACTTTCGAAGAACAAAACATTGAGTACAAATAAGTTATGAAAAGTGGGAAAGGAGTAGGAAGTTGAAAAGATCCGTGAATGAAGGTTGTCCCATTTGACAAACGAAACGCCAAGTGCGTAACGCATATATCCCCATTCACGGATAATTTCGAGGAAAGGAAAGAGTGACAATTGGGAACATTTGAACGAAGAAAACTGCTGAGGACTCGGCTATTTCCGAAATTCGACCTCTGAGTGAAAGGTGAAACAAGGTCTACAGCAACTTTCCTGGCACATTACAATACAATTTGGTAGAGTGGGACAAAAGGGATACACTGACAAAAAGAGTCTAATCCACTACGTGTATTGGGCAGAAGATTAGAAGGTCGTTTTATTCTCCTACTTGTTTGCGAGAAATGACAGACCCTTGCTCAAATCTCACAAACCTGGGGGTTTTCTTGTTCGTCCCCCAGACAACGAGTTAGGTGTTTTTGTGTCCATCAACTTAACTCCTACGACACGATGCCCCATAATCATGAGTGAAGCGTATGATTAGTCCTTTTGAGATAGTGGATAGTTCCTGGGTTCTTGTGACAGGAAGTCCACGGGCATGTTAATGAGTACTCTGCTGCAAAAGCAATAATTTTCTGATAACAGAAAATAAAAGGCGTGTGATCTACGCTTGGTAGGTCACACAAACATGGGGTAGATATTATTTCGTTCGCACGATTCATGGTGAGTATTGTAACGTCTTCACGTCTCATGTACAGGAATGAACGATTTACAACAGATTTGCCCAGTATTGAAAGACAGTAGCCCAATTACGTTCGAAAATGTGGGTCCCCATTCAATACAGACGGCGGGTGGAATGAACGATTTACAACAAATTTGCCCAGTATTGAAAGACAGTAGCCCACTTACGTTCGAAAAAGTGGGTCCCCATTCAATACAGACGGCGGGTTACAATGATGTAATTAATACGGCACTGCTGTAGCTTAATAATTTCATATTAGCGTACCTTACAAGACTTGCCAAAAGGCGATAAACACAAATTTTATTGAAGATCTGGCCAAGATTTTAAACTTCAAACTAGAATAATGGTACAATAAAGGACAAAAGAAACTGATGTCATGATAAAATATGTACCTCATAATGAAGTTGTATATGTACAAGGAACAAAGTTAATGAAGGGACAAAACATATTGTCACTTTTATAACAACAAAAAAAAATTTTTCCGAATCCGACAAAATATGATTCTAGAAAAATAAGAGCAATTGGGTTGAGCGCCATTCTAATTTTTTGGAAAAAGAAGAAAAAACCACAAATAGCAACAAGGTTGCTCTTGAATTGTCTCGAATCCAGCGAATGTGACCTGATAGGTGAGTACATTGGGTGTATTCGAAACGATTCCCAATATACAACATTACTATGAATGTGTAGGATGGGGTGAAGAGGGAAAAGAAAGAAAGAAAAAACGGGAGGATTTCCTATTATAACAGAAATCGTCGCGACATTCTTACAATATGGTGCTGTGACCATAGTAGCGAGCCCGCGGCAAAGGTCTGAAACCAATGGTTATTATACAGACTTGTGCTTATGATTTTATATTTACAACATTAGGGTAGGGACGTACTGGTACGACAAAACCCGACACAAAACAAAAAATTAAAAAAAGGGGTGATATGACAAGATGAGGCGATGAGGTGAGAAAAAAAACGCGCGGATGCTGCAAGAATTGTGAAAGGAAAACGACGTCTCGGAGCAAGAGTTTTCTGGAACCGTTGATGGTAGGAGGAAAAAGGAGTCCCTTTCCCGAAGTGATCAATTTCAGGAAGAGGATGCATACAAGCATGAAAACAGTGCCCCAAGAGGTGCTCTTGTGGTACAGCAGGCAAGGCGCGCAGGATGTAAAAGAACATATAAAATTATGCACAAAAAAAAAATGTACAGGAGTTAGGCTACCGTTGACATTAATGTGCCTTCGGGTGTAAGGATTTCCTTACGAATGCCCATGTGGGTGATTATTTACATTAAATAATTACACATGACTCACGTCGTTTATGACGAGAATTATAAGACTTCTAAAGAGACCGCATCGCACTGATTGATGACTGGCCAAGAGAGGTCAGGGACGTAATAATGATCAGGGTTAACAAGATGCATGTTTTGCCGATTTGGTAACGCCTGAGTACTTGATGTGATGGAATTTACTGATTCCATATTCCCAATTTTGACAATGTCTTTCACATGGTAATTTCCGATGTGTTTACCAGAGATGTCAGACAATCGATAAACGAGGTCTGAGATCTTTGTTAGAACTTTCGTTTTTACAAAGCGGGGTGCCAATTTGGCAGAGAAGTATAGCGCACCTTGCGACAAGGTGTTGTTCCTTCTCCAAACGATGTCTCCTTCTTTGAACGTGACGTGCTTTCTGCGAAGGTTATACCTGTCGGCACTCTTTTGGTGGGCCAATAGTAGAGCGTCTGTTACTTCGCTATAGATAGCGGAGAGTTCCTCCAAGCGGTGAGCGTAATTTGCTGCGGGGTCTGCTGTGGCGGAAGGGGTGGGTGGAAGGCAAATGTCAGGGTGTAATGAACCGTGAACTACTTGCTCCATGCCGTGTTTGAGAAAAAATGGTGTATAGCCTGTAGCGAGGTTCACCGTGTTGTTCATGGCTGCTTGTATTTTGTCTAATTTTTTGCACCATGTACGTTGGTCCTTGCCGACCAGAATTGCCAGAGCCGTATTAATGGTCTGGTTGTATCGTTCGACGGTGTTGTTCTGTGGGGTGTAAAGGGTATTGTAGAATATATCCTTTATACCATATTTAGACAAAAACTCTTTAAATTCTAGAGCTATAAATTGTTTGCCATTGTCGCATATTATAGTACGAGGAATACCGTAGGGTATGAAAATATGCTTTTCTAACAGATTGGTTATTGCTGCTGCGGTCGCCCTTTTCAGAGGAAACAACCAGCAGTATTTGGAAAAAACGTCCACCACACTGAGTATATGCATGTAACCTGCGTAGCTTCTAGGGAAAGGTCCGATGAGGTCCATTGAGAAGGATTGAAGTGGTCTATCGGCACGCTTGGGGTTGCCCATTAGGCCAGACGGTGGTGCCGTGCTGTGTTTGTAAGCCTTACAGATGTCACATTTGGAGATGAATAGACGTACTTGTTTGAATAAACCAGGCCAATAATATCTCAGAGATATTTTTTTATATGTTTTAAAGGTTCCAGGGTGTATGGAATCTACGGCACTGTGGTTATTGATAATAACCTGTTCTCTATTTTCGAGAGGGACTACCATTTTCCAGGCATAATCCTCTAATATTGACAGTGGTGGCTTGCAGTTGCGGTATAATTGTCCGTTTTTAATTGTAAAATTCGGAAACTTTTGTGGGTTGTTACTGCATCCTTGGAAGATTTTTTGATACCATAAATCTTTTGTGGGGAGACTAGAATTGGATGATATCGTGTTTAGTATCGCAATCTCGATTCTAGAAAGGGCATCCGGGACGATATTATCCGCGCCTTTACGGTGGATGACATCGAATGTGTATTGAGATAGGCGGGACGACCAGCGAGCCAATCTTCCAGAGGGATTGTCTAGCGAGATCAGCCACTTTAGGCTGCTATGGTCCGTAACCACGGTAAACTTACTGCCCTCAATGTATCCGCGGAAATGTTGAATGGATTCCATGACTGCTAATAATTCTCTCTCAGTGATTCCGTAATTTTTTTCGTGCTTGTTTAGGGTTCGAGAGAAATATGCCACGGGGTGTTCGCCGTCCGTAAAATTCTGAGTGAGGACTCCTCCGATTCCGACGTTTGATGCGTCTGAATGGATCGTAAAGGGGAGGCTGAAGTCAGGACAATTCAGTACCGGGGCTGACTGAAGGGCTTCCTTCAAGGAGTTGAATGCTGACTCGGTCTCTACGGACCAGGCAAAGTTACTGGTACCTTTGCGGACGCCCGTGATTTTGTTGAGCGGCGCCGCGAGTGTTGAGAAGTTTTTTATGAATCTTCTGTAATAACCGGTGAGGCCGAGGAAAGCTTTTACCTCTTTTGCATTCGTGGGCCGGGGGAAGTTTGTCATAGCTGCAACTTTTGCGGGGTCGGTTCTTAGGCCTTCTTCATCTACTATGAAGCCCAAGTATCGTAGGCGATGTTTGCAGAATTCCGATTTTTTAAGGTTTATAGTCAAACCGGCTTGTTTGAGTTGTTGAAAAACCTTTTCTAGAATGAGTATGTGTTTTTCAAAAGTATCGCTGATGATGATCAAGTCATCCAGGTAGCAAAATAAGTTGTTGTCGAACTCTGGGCCAAACAATTTATCCATGAGCCTTTGTAGCTCCGCTGGGCTGTTTTTTAAACCGAAGGGTAGCCTTTTAAAGTGAAACATGCCCCTGCCAGGCACTACGAAGGCAGTTTTTTCGCAGGAGCTGGGATCCAAAGGTATTTGCCAGAAAGCTTTGCTCAAATCTATAGATGAGATGTATTTAGCGTTTCGAAGTCTGTCGAGGATGGAGTTAACCAAAGGGAGGGGGTAGGCGTCTGACACTGTACATGCGTTGAGGCGTCTGCTATCGAGGCAGAAACGTGCCGAGCCGTCTTTCTTTGAAACTATTAAGGTGGGGTTGGTCCAAGCACTGCGGCTGGGTACCACCACTCCCATTCTTAACATATCGTCCAATTCCTTTTCTAATATTTTTAATTTTTGAGGAGCGAGGTTATAATACCTTTGTTTGATTGGGGGGCCTGTTGTTTTTATATGGTGTTCTACTAAGTTGGTTAAGCCTAAACCACACTTTTCGAATGAGATTGATTCAAACTTGTTTATCATTTGATCCAACTGATCTGTTTGCAGGGGGTTCAAATTTTCGTACGGTATTACTGTACGGATTTCGTTCACTTGGGGGGGAACGGAGGGGTTGTTAAACAACTGTGGAGCAATTTTGAAAGCCATCCAAAAATCCACTCCCAGGATAAATTTTTGCGAGATTGTAGGTACAACCAGAAATTTGATCCGAACTGTTTTTGTGTCGCAATTGATCGGCAGGGTAAGAGAACCAATGACACGTTGTGAAGTGTTGTCTGCTGTGGTGACATGTGAAGAATGTTCTTCCATTTTAAAACCACAGTTTGTGAATAAGGTGTGAGCGTTGTCGCCCAGACAGCTGACAGACGCGCCGCTGTCGAGGAGACCAGAAAAAACCACATTGTTTATAGAAAAATGCGCGAAGGGTCTACCGTCTATTGCCTGTTTGCAGCAAACTGTAGAGAGGGGTAAGGCCTTTTTGAAGAATTTGACGTGTTCCAACCACTCCGACCATTCCTTCGGCCTATGGGGAGGATGGCCCGGGAGGTTGGGTTCTAGTTTTTTGGCCTCTTGACTGTCCAATTGGGAGGGGGCCTTGAGAAATCTGTAGGGGGTTTGATGAATCTGAGGTCCGGGATGGGTGTCTCAGTATTGTCTTGGCGTGGTCTTTTGCCAAACTTCCTCCCTTCATCTCTTCTTGGAGAACGATCGACAGATCGCCTTTTGTTAGATTGGGGGTCTCTTGAAGATAAAAGTTTAGCTTGTTTGAAACAAGAGGCTTGGGAGTGACCAACCTTGTGGCAAAAAGAGCAGGATTTCTTTTCGTTGTGCTCTGGTTTTATGCCGGACGAAGTGCTGGGGCGAAAGTTTTCCTTGGGGAACCTTTCGTCTCTCTTCCGATCCTGGTATGCCTCCAGTAGCTGACAGACGTCCTTAAGTTGCTCCAGCGTGGAAATTTTCTGGGAAGTTATGATGTTCTCATATCTGGGCAGGAGACCGTCGATCAAAACTGGGAGGAGTTCCACTTCAGGAACGGGTTGGGCGAGCTTAATATTGATGGCCTCTGCCCTCTGCGTGAATCTAGCGACAGGCTCTCCGGGGTGTTGCTTGATAGCGAGTAAGGATAACCTGATTCTGTGTTGGGCCTTTTTTTCTCCGAAACTCGTTAAAAGTGCCGCCCTGAGTTCCTTCCATGAGTTTGTTTTTCTCTTATGTATCCTGTGCCAGGTAAGCATTTCAGGAGCGATGAGGTCTATGAAATTTCTGTGTAGGATGTTCTCGGGAATTCCTCTGACTTGAGCTGTTTCCTCTATTCTGTTGATGAAATCCTCTACATCCGTGAGTCCGTTGTATTTTGTTTTCCAGGATGTCAGATCGTATATTTTTGTTGGTTCTTGGGCTTGCACTACCACGGGTTTTGCTTCGGAGACTGTGAGGGGGGTAGTGATGATTTCCGAGGTGACTTCCGGTTGAAATTGCAACCTCCTGATATATTTTTTGTTGTAGAAAGAAGCATATAGAGTGAGGCATTTTTTGGATTTATTCCTAGGAGAAATCTTTCTATTTCTCAGGGCCTGTAGTAGTTCCTCCTTTTTTGAAGTAAAAATGTGTGGGATTATACCCAGCGTGACTTGAGGAACTTCCATGGTGTATAAGGTCGTATCAGAGTGACCTTATGTTGGAAAAAGTGAGAACTAGACTCGCAATTGGAAAGAAATTGGGCAGAGATTGACCACTGGGGACGTATTTTTACAAAAAGTTTTTGAAAAAAAACGCGTTTTTTATAAGTGTTTGGTTTATTTGAAAATTTGGGCAGCGGTTCCCCTCAAAAAACGTGATTTTGGGAAAAAATCCTGATGTTTTGAAAATTTGTAGAAAATTTTTCTAAGTCCGAAAACGAGAAAAATTTGGGCAGCGGTTTCCCTCAAAAAACGTGATTTTGAGAAAAAATCCAGATGTTTTGAAAATTTGTTGAAAATTTTCAAAGTCCATAGACGAGAAAAAAAATTGGGCAGCGGTTCCCCTCGAAAAACGTGATTTTGAGAAAAAATCCAGATGTTTTGAAAATTTGTTGAAAATTTTCAAAGTCCATAGACGAGAAAAAAAAAATTGGGCAGCGGTTTCCCTTACAAAAACGTGATTTTGAGAAAAAATCCCGATGTTTTGAAAATTTGTTGAAAATTTTCTAAGTCCGGAACGAGAGAAAATTTGAGCAGCGGTTTCCCTTACAAAAACGTGATTTTGAGAAAAAATCCCGATGTTTTGAAAATTTGTTGAAAATTTTCTAAGTCCGGAACGAGAGAAAATTTGAGCAGCGGTTTCCCTTACAAAAACGTGATTTTGAGAAAAAATCCCGATGTTTTGAAAATTTGTTGAAAATTTTCTAAGTCCGGAACGAGAGAAAATTGGGCAGCGGTTTCCCTCAAAAAACGTAATTTTGAGAAAAAATCCCGATGTTTTTGAAAAAGGTTTGCAAATAAGCAAAAGTCCGGAAAAGAAAAAATAAAAAAACGGAAACGAGGTTCGCCTTAAATGAACATGTTTTTTGGAATATTTCGATTAGCCTTCCAAAGGGGGGGTTCTTTAGAAAGGAAAGGAAATATTTTTTCTTTTATACAAGTTTTCGTGGAAGTATGTTTGAAAATTCAACAATGTCTTGGGGAATTGTTCTTTATTTAACGTGGCTATACTGCAGCCTGATTTGAGCATACACCATTACTGGTATTTATCCGCCGACTTCCTTTTGTCATAACAAGTTATATGCAGAAATGTGCATACGTAATGTAATGCCTGACTCGAGGAATCGACGTCAACGCGAACCGAACGTCTTTCAAATTATGTCGTCTGTTTCTTACGAAAGAAAAAAAAGCTAAATGATGAAACAGGCGGCAAAATTAGAAAAATGCTCAATTGTCAAAAGGTAGAAAGAATTTAATCCACTTGTTTCCCTTAAGCTGCAAAATATGCCGTTATATATACAGGCCAGTATTTTGCGAAATAGTCCCCTATTCGCAGAATATGTCGATATCAAATACAGACCAGCACACTGCGGAATAAGTTTATTAATAAAAACTGGTTAATTAACTTTCGGGAAACGAAGCGGGTAATTGGTTTATCATATACAGGATTTTAATTGTTGAATAACTTTGTTTTAAATATTTGTGTACATTTCCACTATTAATCTTGTATTTGAAACTAGCAAATTTAGTCGGTCGACACTTGTAAACACTATATTATTCACGACGGCAACTTTCTTGGTTGAGCACTTTACGTAGGAATACCGGTGATAATGTTTTGTCGAGTGACGACTCGAAAATGAAGGAATGTGCCCGCGATAGTTTAAATTTGCAATTCGAAGTTACACTCGCGTCGATGTTCTTTGATGGTAATGCTAGACAAATTGGGAAAAAAAACAAGACAAAACATTATAGATTATACAGTTTAAACAATGGCTGATTGAAGAACGAGGCGAGCGACTGTGAAGAGGGAGGAAAAAAAAAAAAAAAAAAAAAAAAAAAAACCGCCACACGTCGGGCGACAGTGCTGGGGCGCTGCTGCTGTGGCCTACCCCAAGCCCTATTCCTGTAAAACACACACAATAACAGCCGTCGGTTAGCTCAAACCGGCTCGAACATGATTCCTCCTAAAAAACAGGGCGAGTGCCAGTGGTTCGCTTGGTCAATTCTTCCTTCCCCTCCTCTCCTCAAAATCCCCGGGACTCCCTCTTCAATCAGTACACAGTATTTGCATTTAAAGGGTTTATTCAATAAACAGAACAGGGTGATACACATACGGCCAGTGTCGGCACAAAACACAAGTTAAACTACCCTACTGACCTAACGAGGATTTCTCCCTCTCTCTATGCGTTTAAATGAAGTTACAAACGGTTCAAAGCACACGGTGGGGGGGAGGAAGCGAGTTGGTACTCACATAGCTAGATGCGTGGTCTGCCATCTTTTCTGGATTCCGTTCACAACACAATTTCAAACAATACATCGCGGAGTTAATATCGTGGAGCACAAACAGCGCAAATCGCGCGTAGCACAGTTGCTTGGCCGAGAGCTAGCGAAGGAATGGCGGCCGGCGGGCCGCCCGGCGCTTGGCGCCTGACGCGGGGTGGTCGCGCGGTGCGGGGAGAGGAAACGGTAGGCACGTGTAGTGGGGACGATTCACTTAACCTTCCGCTCGGGAGCCGATTCTGTTACGTAACAATGTATTTTTTTGATGGGACTGATTCTTGTTGTTGTTGTTGTTGATTGTTGATTGTTGCTTTTAGTATAATATTAACGGTGCATAGTCGTGAAACACGCCAAACGCGTGCCCAACATTTGTACATTTGTGGTTGACATTTGTCACATGAGAACGGGTCGTTTCTGCGACTCGTTCTTATGTTCAACAGCTCGGCTGTGGAATGATTTGCCGGCCTCTATGTTTCCTCCTTCCTACAACATGGGTCTCTTCAAGACCAATGTTCATTCCTTCCTCTCCTCAAAAAGACCCTTCACACAGCATCCCAGATGACATAGGCCCTGAGGGAAATTATTTTCCTCAAGAAAAATATATATTATTTTATTATTTGTATTTTATGTTACAATTTTTTTTTAAGCTGCTCATGTTTTAAAGCGCCGACTCTCAGCACAGGTTTTCCTAGTGAGACAGAAATAGGACATAACAAATTGTAAGTCAATAGTTAATAAAGTTGAATAAATACAATAAAACATTTTGAAAAATCAATAAAGTAGGCCAAATTAATTGTTCCTCACTTCTCAGTATATTCACCAGACCTAAACACATTTAAATAAGTCAACAGCGGTCCCGTCATTATAAAACAATTAAAAACACGTTAACATTTTATATGTAGAAAAGAGATTTCAATCGTTCCGCAGCTGTGCTGTTGAACTCAAGAACGAGTCGTAGAAACGACCCGCTCTCATGTCTACCGTATACATGAATAATGTATTAAAATCTTTAAATACATCAAATATAATGTTATTTTTAAGTTCTGCAAGTATTTTAGTGTTCATGATTGTGATTTAATACTTACGTTGCTAAAATAACAATAAAATTCAAATTAAAGTGAAAATTCGCTGTCATTTCTTGAAAAAAATCACGTCCCGCTTTTCAACAACTAGCCTTTACATTAGAAAAGTATTATAGATTAATTTACTGGAACAGTTAAAGATTTAAAAGAGTGGTTCAAAAACAACAATAATAAATTAATAATCAAAGAAGAAAGATATATTATCCGCTCCTTGGTATTTTTAAGCAACCGAAAAAATAACATTCCTTAAAATAATTCAGGAATTTACCAAATGCTTTTGAATTCATTTTCGTAACTGGGTAGTAACTAATAGCTACTCAATTAATTTGTATTCACGTAATTTAAAAATAATTGGGACAAACCTGCTGTCCTTAAACTTGGGGAAACCAAAATCTGAACGGTAAGTAACAGAATTGATTTTCAAATAAATAGGCTGTAACAGAAAATAATAAAAAATCACGTAAGTAAAATTGGGGGAGAGATAAATTAAATTATATAAAAACGTCGTCATAAAAAAAATATTAAATTAATTTCAAACAATATATTTAATTTCAAAAGTCAAATAGATATACGCACATTTTTGTGTGTAGAGCCTTGAATACATTGAGCGAGTTTACAAGCTACTATCTGGAAAATTCACTATCTGTTAGTAAACTCGCTCAGTGTAATCGTATTACTAGCTAACTAGCAAATTGTGGACAATCTACGAAAGTTGAAAGGTGGTCAACTTTACTTGCTACTCGCTCAAGATGGCGGCCCACCAACAGCTGATTTCGTAATTAGTTCGCGCGGCGCGGGAGTCGTAATTCTCGCTACTGGCTAGCGTGTGGCGCTAGCTGCGAGCTCAAGTTTTCTACAAAATATCGACAGAATTGGTTCGCGCGCGAGTCGTTATTTTAGCTGCTACTGTCGCTACTGAGCGAGTAGACAGTTTTGTGTGTCATCGTGATAATCTTACCGATTCACGCGCTTTTAAGCATACCGGCTAGTAGCTTGTAAACTCGCTAAATGTAATCGAGGCTTAAGGTGAGTGAGTGAATGAATTTCTGTAATAATGTATTACTCTAAAAAATATATTGTACATATTAATGTTTCAATTGGTTAAAAGGTTTCATGTCATTATCCGAATATCCAGGACGTGGAACTGAAGCTCAGAAACTGTACTCTTACGGAAGAAACCTTTTCATGTCTGGGAGATATAAATTGACTATCTTCGACCATTTCAAATACATTTTATCGGTGTGGGATTTGGCTTGACTTATATTCACGTACTTATCTGGTTACCAATAGATACCTTGTCTGTGTTTTGTGTAATATCAACTACAAATACCTAAAACAATCACATCCGTTGGAAAAAAAACTCTTCATACAATAAGCCAATTATTCACTCAACATCTACACTTGCTCTGAAAAAAAATTGTATAATAATACAATTTTTTTTCACCCGTATATTTTATTTGTTTGCGATAGGCAATATCTTTTATTTTAAATTGTTTATACCTACCACCCTGTAATATTATCATTTTACGCCTTCCTACACAATTAATCAACTTACCCTCACAAAATTTCCTCCACAGTACAGGTAAATTCCTGACGTGGAGAACATTGTTCATTATCCTTCACAGAACAAACATGTTTAGTTGGGATAAAAAATATGAAATGAATTACCAACTAATTATTTAATTAGAAAAATGAAATAATTTAACTTTGTATAAACCACTTATTTGATGCGCAAATCCGACCGGTTTCGGAACAAACGTTCCTTCGTCAGGGAAAGCTTATACTTAATTATTTAATTTATTTAATGATGCCTTCGATTTTTTGCTCATAATACGTGTAAATATGCCACCATAAAGCAGCTAAAACTTTCAAACGGTAAAAAATCGTAATCAACGCAATTACCTTTCACGCAAAGTCAATTCTATCAGGTGCTATAGAGCTCTTAAATAGCCATTTTACTTTATTTTGAATCATTGAAGAAGAAATTTATTAATACCAAAAAGAAACAAAACATGAAAGGAAACAAGAAACCGGAAATCGAACCCACGATCTTTTTCTTACCGGGAAAACGCCTTAAGCCACTTCTATTTTTTTAATATATTCTTTTTATATGAATACCGCACAAGAGTCCCAATTGCTCCCGTCTGGAACCAGTGAGACTATGTCATCCCCAATTAGAATATGTTGTGAGGCTGAAGGTAGAGGAGAGGGGAAGGAGATAGGAAAGAAGAAGGTGGGGAAGTACCTGGCTATTCAGATCTGGTCACCAAACACGGCTAAAGCCATTTCAAGCAACGTTTCAATTCTGGAAGGTGGTCTTACACCAGGGCGATACTGATAGTATATTCCACTCTGGAACGTGTTGTATAATTTAATTTAATTATTATTTAATTTACGTTATTAGGATTAACAATATTTCAAAAACTATTTTTTTTTTAATTTCAAATATAATATGAATTTAAAAATAATGTTGATACTCGGGTAGAGTGGGGTAGTACGTAGTACCTAACTGATAATTACTATTATTAATTACTATTATTAACTATCAGTTAGGTACTACCCCATAAATTTAAGATAAATTTTATCTTGTACCTACATCAATTTCGCAAGTCATCAATCTAATCACTTCTACATTTTCTTGAAGTGAGACCGGTATATTAAATTACTCTGCTACTATCTTCAAATTGTCTCGGAGGGGATGTACTGACTACTTATACCCTCCCCTTCATCCTTCCTCGTCTTCTAATCAAATTTCGCGTGAGCAGGGTGGGAATTTTTGAAATCTGATCAGTACATCTAGGGCCCGTCTCAGGGACCATACAAGTCTATTTTTGGTTTATGTGAGTTAGAATATAATTTCGAAATTGAAAGGGTTAGCTGAAGGTTATTAGGTCGATTTAGCAAACTCTGGATTTAACCTCTATTCAGGGGTTGTAATCAATTATGATATATAATATGTGTAATTCGAATGATGTCGATAAACCGCAATATAGTTCGACAATTTGTTATGTGGGCGGTGGATCGCTTATAATAATTAGTGGTATCGAATTAGTCTGCGTGGGCTAAGTAATTTTAACTATGTATTAGGAAGATAATCTGTTTCCATGTCCCACTAAAAGCCTACTAACGGGGAAGCCTAACTTCGAAATTCAAGTGTAGGTACCTAATAAGAAACTTCTAGTTTAGTAAATTAAAATAATTTCAACGCCTTAAGTACTGTTTTACTATATTGTCAAGTAATTAAATCTCTATATAAACTAGTGAGGTAATTAAGAAAAAATATTGGCTTACGTTTATTCCGTTTTCACGCGTTTACTTGTAATATTTTCCTAATTACGTTTCAACCCATTTCATATTTTTCACATCATTAATTTAATGTCCTCGAAATAATATTAGGAAACTTAATGCAAGTTTAGATAATGTAGAGACGATTACAGGACTTGGAAATAAACGGATGGACGATTTAACAATTTACCTAAGATAAAAAAATGTATTGTGAAATTTACTCTTAAGTTTTCAATTAGAAGTAGGTATACCTATCTAGGTTAGGTATGTAGATAAACCGTCAAGGCAAATGTTGGAAATATAAAGAGACTTAGAGAAATCATTCAGCAGCACCATCATCACATACTGTGTTTCATTTCTATACTTCACCAAAAGAGAGAGAGAGAGATTTAGAGTTTGTTCACAAGGCATAATTTATGAATCTTCGTCGTGATCTGTAAGTTCGAACGCATTTTAAAAGATCGTGTAAATCATTATTTAGTGCAAATGGATCGAATCAGTCGGAAAATCAAGAACGGCTCGGAAAGACGCCGTATGATTCAACGAATCTGTTAATTCAATCGGGTCATATTAGAATAACAGAAGAGAATGAACGAATGAGGCATGATGAATTAGAATTAATGTATGGGGATTAATGAGCGACAATGAAAGAATGAGAATTAATAAGAATGAACGAGAATGAGTGAGAATGAATGAGAATGAATGAGAATGCACGAGAATGACGAGGAACTTATAAATCTGAACTTATAAATCTACTTATCACCAAAAAACTTAAACATAAAGAATATAAATTACATAAAAAAATTCTGATTACAGTGAATTTAAATATTTAAGAACTTTGTGTAAAAAAATGTCTATGACTTGCTACCGTAACCATATAAATGAAATTCAAAACTCCATAAGAAACAATGTTAATTATTTTTGGAAATATTCGAAATCTCTTAAAGAAGATGATTCTGAATTCCCGAGCATTATGCACCTAAGTGGCAGCCATAGCAATAATACTGATGGTATTGTTAACTTGTTTGCAAAATTTTTTAAAAGTGTTTATTCAACAGACGCAAGTAATTCTCCTCTTCCATCAACAACTCTAGATGAAACTCTTGATATTTCGCAGTGTACCATAAGTCTCTCTGATGTAGTAACTAAAATTAAATCATTAGATATCAACAAATCTGCAAGACTGGATAATATCCCCAAAATATTTATCAAAGAATGTATCAAAGTAATTGCTCTTCCATTAACCAAACTATTTAATTTATCTTTATCCAGTGGAATTTTTCCCGATATGTGGAAAAATAGTTATTTGACTCCAATTTTCAAAAAGGGCGATAAAAGTGATGTTTGTAATTATAGACCAATATGCATTCAATCCACCATACCGAAACTATTTGAAAGCCTAATACTTGACAAACTTTTTGCCCAAATAAAACCTGTAATATCACCTTACCAGTTTGGATTTATGCCAGGTAGAAGTACACTTTCTAACTTGATTATTTATGAAAATTTTATAATCAATGCTTTTAAAGAAAAAAAAACAAGTAGACTCTGTCTATACTGATTTTAGTAAAGCCTTTGATTCAGTTTCCCATATAATTCTCATTTGGAAATTAGAAAAGCTTGGTATACGTGGCAGTATATTAGCCTGGTTTGAAAGCTATCTTACTGGAAGACAACAAATTGTTAGAATAAAATCCTCATTGTCGGAAAAAATTTATGCAACAAGTGGAGTTCCACAGGGTTCACACCTTGACCTAATATTATTTATCTTGTTTATAAATGATCTTACAAAAATATTTCATGATGTATTTATCTTACCTTTTGCTGATGACCTCAAAATTTTTCGAATAATTCAAATTTTTTACCATTGCAACATTCTTCAAGATGATATCAACAAATTGATAATTTGGTGTAATGAAAATAGACTTTACTTAAATATCTCAAAATGTCATATAGTTAGATTTTCTCGAATAAAAAATCCAGTGATCTTCAATTACAACATTGATAAAAATACTCTGGAGACATTAACACAAATTAAAGACTTGGGCATCACTTTTCAATCTAATCTTTCATTTGTTAACCACATAACAGAAATCTCTAATAAGGCCTTAAAAATGTTGGGATTTATAACTAGGCTAACTAGAAATTTTAACAATATAAAGTGTATAAAACTGTTATATTTTGCATATGTTAGAAGTCAACTTGAATACAATTCTCCAGTCTGGAACCCATATTACAATATACATGTACAAGCTGTTGAAAGAATACAAAACAAATTCTTACGTTTTCTTAATTTTAAAATGGGTATTCCAGCAATTATGTTGAACTATAATACTATTTTGAATGATTTGAATATGCTCAAATTGTCAGACAGAAGAACTTTCACTGACTTGGTATTTCTGTATAAAATTCTAAATGATTTAGTTGACAGTCCGGTATTGCTCGAATTGATAAGCTTCCGGATTCCAATACGTAATACTAGAAGTCAGGATTTATTTCAGTGCAGTAATTCTGGAACTAACTACCATATGTATTCCTCTTTGCCCAGAATACTAATGGAGGGAAACAATTATACCAAGTCAGTGGACATCTTCAATTTATCTTTAAACAAATATAAAATATTGTTACGAAGGCAGTTCAGTTATGTACAATAAATACTGTGTATTTCTTACTATTCATATGTAAAAGCACCGAAAAAGGGCGTTAATAAATAAATAAATAAATAATGACTGAGAATAATTGAGAATGAATGATCATGAATTAGTATGAAAGAGAATTAATAAGAATGAATGAGAATGCATGAGAATGAATGAGAATGAATTATAATGAATGAGAACGATTGCGAATGAACAAGAATTAATGAAAATTAATGAGAATGAATGATAATGAATGAGAATTAATGAGAATTAATGATAATGAATGATAATGAATGAGAATGAATTATTATGAATGAGAACGAATCAGTTCTAATGAGAATGAATTAAAACTAGTGAGAATGAATGAGAATGAATTAGAATGAATGATAATTAAATTAAATTAATTATAATTAATGATAATGAATGAGAAAGAGAGAGAATGATTGAGAATGAATGAATAAATTAGAATGAATGGAACGATAATTATTGAATGGTAATGAATGATAATGAATGAATGAGAATGAATGAATGAATTAGAATGAAACAAAGTGTGTTCGCCTACACAGACTTGTATGGCGTTCCATAATATGTTCCTACCTTGGAAGTAAATGGTGTTGTGCGTCGTTGGTTAGGAAATAATATTTAACCTCAAATTATTCAATTGGGAGGAAGTTACCTTGGTTTAATGTAAAATTTTCCAAAAACCTGTGGTTTAATATTATTAGAATAAACCCTTTAATTTTCATAATGGCGTTTAAAATTCTGAGCATATTTTCCAGTGTTAACCCAAGACTGGATGCCCCCGTACTTTGGGGTGATTAATTGCCTGACATCTCTTTGATAAAACAACACACACTCTACTTGCTTACTTACTATACATAGATTAAAGGCAAGATTCCATTGATTTATAAGAGACAAGATTGAAATATGAAGTGCTTAAAATATCCTTATGTCGATTATTTCACCCGCGAGGATGCATTGAAATAAAAAATAGAGGAGAGTGAAGAATACTTTGAAATTACTAAAAAAAATTAGTGACGAATTTGATTGAAATTTAATTCACAAACCTTCACTTTTGCAACTTCTAGGGATATTTTAGAAGTAGTGTTATAATTTAAATAGTGGTTACATCCCGGGTTCGTCCGAGTTTCAACACATTTTTGGGAACTTTTTTAAAAATCAAACAGTTACCCTTTGCCTTACTTATTGAGTGAAATGGATATTTCAAAGAAGTTTCATTCAAAAATATGTTAAGAGATCCTTTATTTTAGAAAGAAAAGACCGAACTTTCTTCAAATTTCACGATGTCAGATCTCACTGTCCCAGTGGTTTTTCGAAAAAATTTATTTAAATATCTTTATTATTATATTACCAAATCCCAAAAATGGAATGGCTAGAAGTAAATTACGTTTGAAAAAATAATATCTCAATTATTTATTGAAACTTTTTAAACTTTTATTATTCGGTATTTGAGGGTAACCGTATTTATACAGATCTTTAACTTAAAATATTTTAGTACTATGTTAATAATTTATTTTTTTCCTTTTTTTCATACATAACAAACACTTTGTTGGTACCTACACGTAATTAAAATAATTACGATAAAATAACTTTGTTTTAAAACCATTTTTTTATATATCTTTAATAAATTAACCAACCAGTTTCGGTTCAACCTGAACCTTCATCAGTGGCGCATAAAAAACATATTGGAAATTTTTTATTTTTGCAATACGACGGAGGTTCAGATTGAATCGAGACCGGTTGATTAATATATTAAAGACATATAAAATGTGGTATTCAAACAAAGTTGTTTTATGCTAATTATTACCATTTATTTTCAATTTGTTTCAAATACTTTTTGTGTACGCATCAAAACCAACAGAAATTTCTCCACGACTCGACTTCTTCTCTACAAGCAGAGTCACAGAAGGACAGCCATAAAGTTACTTATAATAGTAGTAAATATTTAATAATAGTTAGTGTTTTAACACCTAGTGCATTTTAATTCAATACAAAAATGTATACAATGTGTCTTTCACTTGGGGCATTATCGCCTGAAATTTACTAGCGGCTTTTATTTAAAGGAACACGCAATGATTACAAGTCCTGAAAGGAACAAAATTTCCGAAACATTCTTGACTGTTGTAAACCTTCTCAAATAGAATATTTAATATCTTGACGCCTGAGGAACACTCCGAATAAACGCCAAGTATTTGCGGCTTGCCAAATGAGCACTTTGTGTTACATAATTTGTTTCGAAGTTTCTTTATTGGTAACGGAGAAAGATTTCTCATTCATCTGTTCCGTGTATATAGTCATATATAATAAAAATAGTTTATTCCAGAATGTTTGCAGGGTTAATGATGCAGTGCCATGCATTTCGTATTTAACAAAAGGAATTAGATAAATAATAAGACAGGGTGAAAAGTAAATAACAATACATAAAGAAAATAAAATAAACGAGCAAGCATGAAAAATATGATAAATGAAACTGAAAAATATATTAAATACTAAAATGAATACAAGAAGCCGTTAACGGAGGGTATTTCACCATCTCCCATCTCCAGTGGGCCATCAAGGGGGATTCCATTCAGGCAATCATGGCAGTGATGATCGCATTCTTCCATTGACGCAGTTTGCGCCATAAGCTTCCCAAGCTGTGACGGAGAAGTACTCTGAAAGTGCGTGCTTGTCCCTCCAGGAACATTTCCATAGCACTGCAGTATCTCGGTAGGCGTAAAAGTTTGCTAAATGCGTTAATGTAGGCGACAATTAGCTTATGTCATTGGGATGCAGTCAACCCACAGTTCGTGTAGAGCGATGGGCAGAATGCATGTAGAAAAAGTTATGTTCTTTTTCATTTCGGAAGCTCATTCACGCGTCGCGACAGAGCTCCGAATTCACTGAATAAAAAAGTTGACGATCTCCATAGACAAACGGTTATTTTTCTTCTCTACAAATCAGGAGGTCGTAGGATCGAATCACGGCGTGCGATACTGTAATGCTGTCCGAAAAGTTAGCTAAAGGAGGTAGCACAACATGGCATAATAACCCAAAAATCAATCACGAAGATGCAATATTATATATAGTACACTTCGCCACTAAATTCGCCATTCCGTGCAGCGACTAAGAAAATATTCTTTGTCCGTAATATTTTTGTCATAATGTGAATGCTATAAATAGTGTTTTAGTATTTTAAAAAAACATACATTTTTAATTTTGAAACCTAATTCACGGTGGAATTAACATATTTTTACTATTGATACTATTCGCATTTTATACATAACGCTATTGAGAAGCATTTTAGAATATAATTCTACGATTTGGGCTCCACATTACAATATCCATATTCAAGCGATTGAAAAAGTCCAGCATAGATTCCTTAGGTATATTAATTTTAAATTAGGTATTCCAAGAGAATCCGTGGACTATAATTCGTTATTAAACTGGACTCATCTCGTAAATTTATCAGATCGCAGAAAAATCTGTGATCTATTAATATTATATAAAATAATTCACTCGATCCTGGATACCCCTGATTTAATAGAACTAATACGATTTCATTGCCCTGGTCGCGCTAACATTAGACTGACTCTACCGTTCTACTATAATAACACACATACATTATCACATTATTACTCACTAATCAGTCGATTACACATTTTGGGAAATGAATATGCTAACATCGGCGACATTTATTTCTTAAAATTATCGCAATATAAACATGCACTCAAAAATTATTTTTCCATAATGTAACTTTATATACGCAATATGGACATGTTGCGAAATGAAATGATGATATTTCACATTGTTCTTTTTTGTTATTTTTTATTGTGATACACAAAATAATTGTATGTTATTTTTAATTTTAAAACTACAATTATGTAATGATATTATTTTTCTTACTTTTGTACTATATAATATGTTTATTTTTAAAAGGCAGTATAGCCGTTTATGAATTTAAAATAAAATATTTTTATCAAAAAAAACCTTTACAGAAGTTGGACAGATGCCACTCTTATGCGATAATTATAATTTTTATTTTTCTTTATTCATTGCGTAAATATTATGGTTACATTAATTATTGGATTTTTCGTGGATGCTAGGCTGATGTCCGTGTTATGGTGGTCGAAATATAATAAGTATTCGTTTTGAATAATGTCTGAAGTCAATGAGGCTAAAAAGTATGGTAACTCATGGTAAGTTACGGGAAAGACAATGGTTGGTCAATACGTTTCACTGAAAAAAGTATTTTTAAAACGTCTCACTTGCAGAATGATTGATGTCAAATCTGTCTTACTTAAAAAAAAAAACAAACAAATTATTTCTTTAACACAATTCAAATTTATTTGCAGATCTGGGGCCTGGGTATTACCACTCTTCCAAGGATGATCTAATCAGTGAGTGAAGCGTTTTTACAAATATTTTCACGCTGTTCCAAAATACCCTTAACGTAAAAATTAATATAGAAATACATGTTACCAACACCGCCTTGCCACAACCCCCAACCCTGATAGATAATATTTTTTTAATGAAAACATCACGACATAAAACTGATTTGTCATCGCAGGCCTCATTACCGATAAGGCCGACCGACCATCCCCATGCGACACCCCATAACATTATTTGCGCCTGCCGCATCGCTGGAGTCACCCCCGGCAGGCAGTAGCCACCGGCCACCCTCGGAGGGGGTGACAAAACCGATTAATGATATAATGGACTGATCATATGGCCACCGAGTTGAGCGGAGTGGGGTTTTGAATGGGCGCTGTGCGGTCGTACGAGAAACTGTGTCATTCTCGAAAATTTAATTAATCTAGGATTAGTAATAAAAAAATTAAAAACTGATCGACAAATTTGATGAGAAATAAAATATGTTTTAACTAACTAACTAACTAACCATCACGCCGTTTCCCCGCAGGGGTAGGCAGAGAGGACGGACCGCCAAACAGCTCGGTCTTGGCACACACTCTTTGCCTCACTCACATTCATACATCGTCTCATACATTCTCTTCTATTATTCTGACTTTTGACATGGCCCGACTCAAGTATTTGATTCACTTGATCGTGCCATGTCTTCCTCGGGCGTCCCCAACTTCTTCTACCATTCACATTCGCGTCGTATATTCTTCTTACACTACTTCCTTCGTTCATTCGCTCTACATGCCCAAACCATCTGAGGGTCCCTTTCTTAATCTTACTCATTATGCTTACATCAGCCTTACATTCTTTGCTGATATCCACATTTCTCACACGATCATACATTGTTTTACCACACATACGTCTCAGGGATCTCATTTCAACAGCATTCAGCTTACTTTCATCCTTCCTCTGCCAGTCCCATGCCTCACTGCCATACATCAGGGTAGGTTCCAGGACTTCATTGTGGACTGCTAGCTTCGCTTCTTTTGACAGTTTTTTATTAGCGCCAACGGCATTCAGTCCACCATTAATGGAGTTACCGGCATTCACCCTTCTTTCAATATCTCTATCAGCCTTCCCAAGGAAGGGAATGGCCGACAGAGGTGTCGATGAGGCTCGCTACCCATCACATCGCCAACCCCTTGGTAGCGCAAAGAGGAGGACGGAACAATGTCGAATATTTTAATATATTGTTAAAAAAATTGTAGTCGCTGTTCAACGCCATTGTGTTTAAAAAACTCTTGTGTTTAAAAAAACTATCGCGTTTCAGGGTGGTGGATAGTTTTAATATCACCTTTCGTTGCTTGGAAGTAGAAAAATTTAATAGACAGGTACTTCTTAACCTTCATCTATCTCTTTTCTCTCCCATTACCTTTAACTCAGGTCCTCCTGCGTGGAGTTAACGTAAAAAAAAAAAAAACCTCACAATATGTTGGAATTTATAATTCGCATATCTAAACCTTTTCGCAATATTAAAACTCTGTATTCCCTTTACACCACGTATATCCGCCCCACTTAGAATACTGCACACTAATTTGGGCACCGTTCTACCACTGCCATATTGACAGAATCGAAAGTGTGCAAAACAAAATTTTTAAACATATAAATTATAAATTCAAATTACTCTTTCCAAATAATACCGAATCCTTAAAATTTCACAACTTTACTTCACTTCCAACACGAAGATTAATATCTGATCAAATATTTTTATACAAAATTCTGAATAACGGCCTGGACTCTCCTGAACTCGTAAATTATTTAAGAATTCATATACCTACAAGGCCAACCACACTAAACCATTTTTTTCATTTGCCCGCGTGCAGAACCAACCTTAGAAAAAATTTTCCAATCCCCCGTATATGCGCGCAATATAACACGCAATTTAACAACATCGATATTCTTAAGAATACTCTTGTGAAATACCGAAACGAAGTCAAGCGTACGACCACAAATGTTAATTAAATGAATGCACAACTATAGAAAAGGTACAGCATGTGCATCACCTGTCTCCATCCCATCTTCCTCTGCCTCTTGCCCTTTCCTATTCCTTCTTCCTTCTAATATATATTTATTTATTTTTTGTTATTTTCATTTTGATTTAATGGTTATTACCAATTAAAATTTTATATTATATCATAATAACCAACTAATAATAACCAACAAGCTTAAGAAACTGTTTTGGCTTACGTCATGTTTAACCTCTTGTATAACTCATCCAGTATAAAAATTGCTGTTTGTTGCTTACAATAAATAAATAAATAAATTTCACTTTATTTAGATGCCTTAGATTCACTGGTTTCAGTCAGCTGGGACCCTGGTACATTATTCACTTTGACACTAAATGGACCTAATAATTCATCTTCTGTTTTCGTTCCATAAAATAGTATAAGACTTTTAGAATAATGAAATAATTTTACTTTGTATAAACCACTTATTTGATGTGCAAATCCGACCGGTTTCGGAACAAACGTTCCTTCGTCAGGGAAAGCTTATACTAATTTGACAGTTTCGAACAATGTTTTATTATGGTAGGGATGGAGCTGTTGCTAGATAATAATGTAGATTGGGTAGGTAGGTATTAGTGTAGAGTGGGTGGGTAGAGGAACAAATCCATGATTGGGCTATATGACAATATTTTTTGTTTGTTGATAATAGATTCATTATTTTTAAGGGATTTTTTAATTTCCAAGGCTTCTAAGTTATCTAAACGTTTTCCTTTATAATGGATAACCACAAAGTAATAGCTACATTCAAAAATATAAGACTTTTAACTTAGAACATAGTCAAACACCTAAAAGATGACGATGATATCGATTGACAAAATTGACCCCTCAGTGAAACAGCAAAATGCTTTATACAGAAGTCTAACTTTATAATATCATCTTTCCTACCAGGTCATCTGACCTGTTGATGATCACGGCAAGACTGTCCAAAACCATATATGACTCAGTTTACTTACCCAAAAAGCCGTATAATTTAAAATAAATTAATTTTTACGCTCTTTAACAACCCTGAGATGAAAAATAATCATGAAGGTTGGTGGTCTACCGGGAAAATAATTAATTTCACGTCAACTTAACAACCGTTGCAGTGTCCTTTGTGTTTCCTTATTCCGCGTCGTTAAATATACAAATTCACATCGCTTTTCATGACAGCGTGGAAGCAATTTAACCTGATGATTCCCCGAAATTTTATTTATACTGTCAGCTCTTTTAGCGGTGACGATGTAGCCTTGTGGAACCATCGCTTGTAGCCGCTCGTAATGTCGGCCGGCGGCTTTCAGCCGGTTTTAACAGGCGGGTTATGGCCACTCGTAGCGGCGTAGCAGGATTATTCACAAAGGAACCGGCCAAAGGTTAGATAGTAGACAGTTCTCGTTAACTTTCATCGTGAACGTAAACAGACTAATTACTGTGCGGTCAAACTCCTCTCATTCTGGGAACGACCAAACTCGGTTCCACGGCTAAAAGCTCAACACTGCGTATTATTTCTTAACTGTTTGTTCTTCCAAAGTACGCCATAACAGAACTGTTGAAGTTGTTCGGCGGTTATTGATATTATGGGTAAACAATCGTTTCTTAATTGTCAGCAGTGCAATAGTTTTGATACCGCAGCACTTTTCAACTTAGCGTTGATTTAGCCGAAATGTTACGTAATTTAATCACTTGAGTTGAAAAGATGCATACATACATATATACCTACACGTGTCTTTATGAATTTCATCTGAATTTTGCTACTCTTGATATTTCTTTCTTGTTATTTGTTGCTTTTAAATCTTGTTTGAAATTAATTCTACGTGTCTACAATAATTTATATTAAGATCGATCTATTTTGTAATATTCCTTTTTTTGCCAAATCCGTCAATCGAACAGTATTAATACGGTAACGTCTGCGTGGTTGAATTTCAGAACCCGGCTTCGGGTGCATGTCTGACGGAACGCCGTACGCGCCGCGCCACAAAAAGTATCTGTTTTCGTTGAATTTCACACAAAGCTACTGTTATAATTCGGTTTCGAATTTAAAAATTCGTCACAAGATGTCGCTACTTATATCAGCACGTCAGATGGGGACATCTCCCCCTAGGTATAACTGCTACGAATTTGTAAATATGTAGTATCTCTCCGGATACGGAAAGATTGGCGGTAATACATGTTGTATCAAGCGGCTATATATAACATATGACGTCATTGCTCTATCTCGAATACTTTGTCCCAGTGACTAGCTACACTGGATGACAGTGGATCCGAGGAACGGACTATTTTTGGAACCAGTTCCTATTGGATTTATAAAATGGTCACCAACATTAACTGGGCGGAGCCGAACGAAAAGCCACCTGCAGGTCCTAGAAGTAAAAACCTGCGGAACGTTTTTTAACAGCTAGTCAGGAAAGTAAGTTTAAAATGTCTGCAATGTATTTTGTGTCTGAGCAAAGCGTAGTCCTGTTTTAACATTTGGCATGTCACCTGGAAATGTTTTGCTTTTACTTACTGGCAAAATCTACGTTTAAAGAAATACATGGACAGATTCTACAATCCTGCAATGAAATAAAAGAGAGAAAACGCTCGTATGACGTGAGGTTTATTTTAACATAATCTGAAGTTAACAATTTTAAGTAATTTGCTAGGATTGAATTTTATTATTATTATTATTTACTCTTTAAAGCCGTGGTCGTCAAACTGCGGCTCGCGGCGTATATTTGTGCGGCCCGCACAAATATCTGGCGTTTTCTATTTAAATATATTTATTTTCATCCATTTTTTTGTAGCCCGCACAAATATCTGCCGTTTCCTTTATAAATATATATTTTTTCATGTATAATTAATTATATTATCCGTTTTTTACAATTAATTATATTGTGGTTTGAGAGGGGCAGTTGAAGACCCAGAGAAAATATGACCAAAAAATACGCTTATCACAAAGCAAAATAAACTTTAACATTGGTTAAGTTTTGTTATTGTATGTATTGTTATCATTATTATCACGTGTGCAAAAATTCACACATTTCTGTAGTTCGGGAAGTGGATGAAAATTGAGCTGAAAGATTTCATTACAGATACAATATGATTTTACGTGTATTATTATTATTATTAAGAATTGACACTATCATGAACACAAGAAGAAAGGAAGCCAACCCGGTACTTAAATACAAAATTATTGCTTTTTTAATTTGCTAAACAAAAAGGTACAAAACCGACCCCCCACCCCCCTCCGAAACAATAAATAAGTGTGCGGCTCGCGGTGATACCTCACATTGTCCTATGTGGCCCTTGACCAGAAAAGTTTGACGACCGCTGCTTTAAAGGATAGAGTTTGCTTGCATTAGGTGGTTAGCAAAAATGTGTTCACTTGCGTGAATATTACATGTCAGTACAAATCCATATACGAATCTAGGTTTAAATTGATTAATGGACGCCATTGTCATTATTACGACAATGGCGTCCATCAATCAATTTAAACCTAGATTCGTATATGGATTTGTACTGACATGTAATATTCACGCAAGTGAATCTTGCATTAGGTGGTTAGCAAAAATGTGTTCACTTGCGTGAATATTACATGTCAGTACAAATCCATACACGAATCTAGGTTTAAATTGATTGATGGGCGCCATTGTCATTATTACTATGATAAAATATTATGAAAGGATTAACATTTGTTAATCAATGAAGTTTAAAACTATTACCAACTAAGATTTATTTTCGTGTTCCGAAGAGTGTCGCCTTCCATTCATCTGTCAGAGAATCAGACACACGTCCTTGTCACTTGTCAGGTAGCGAGCGGTTTTGTATAGAGTAGCGATTTATTGTTGAATCTATGCAGGGGTTTGTTATTCGATTCGCTGCAACCTGTCTGTAAAATTTTGTTACGTTCTCGTTCTGGTGCAAGATGGTAACCATGTTACATTTTTATTCCGCCAGAGTTCGCTTGATCTTGGTTTCTACTAGGAGCTGGCAAATCGGAATAATCAATATTATGGTAACTACCGGCCTGAAGAATGTTTGAAAAATGAATTGTGATTGAGATAGTGATATTTCTTAAGAAATATTGTATAATTCCTTATTTGAAATAAAAAAGGTTACATAAAATATTTATGGTTTATACATAACTAGGTAAACAACACTTAAAAGTATTAAGATTTTAGAGGAAATTACGCTTTTGATTTATTAAGTGAGATAAAATTACAAACATACTTTTTTTGACGCGAGGTTCTACTGTTCACAAAACTACTAATTAATTACAATGATAATACTGTAAGTGATGAAAAATAAGAATTTTGAGTAACTTAAAAAATTTATGATCGCATCCTTAAATATTATTCAAGAAAATCTTAACTGAAGGGAAAGAGGAAGGTGTGGAAGTACCGGGATGTACAAATCTGGTCACTAAACACGGCTGATACCATTTCCAGCTACGTTTCAATTCTGAATGGTGGTCTTTCACAAGGGCGATACTGAGAGTATCTTTCTCTGTGAATTTATTGTTATTGTTTATTGTTATCAACACCTTTTCTTCATTGATTTTGAAAAATATTTCCGCTTAAGAGACATATTAGAAATTATTTATTATTTTTTTATTTCGCTTAAGAGACATGTGACCCTTAGGCTAATTTGTTCGTTTTTTGGAACAACTAGCAAAGGTCTCGCAGACATCGCTGTGTCTCCCTTATCATAGTGAGAAATGTTGGTGTTAGAAAAAAAACCACGCTTTATATTCAAATCTAAAATTTAACCACAAAATAAATAAAATGCACAAGTTTATGAAACCAAAGTTTCGGAACACAATTTTAGGAAAAATTTGTAATGAATTTATATTGGAAAGACAAAAAAATGAAGTGATAAGTACGTTTATAATATATTTTTGACTGGTCAGTAGTTGAGTGGGCATAGCACTTGGGTCCCACCCGAGCGTCGCGTGTTCGATTCCTCGGCTGGCCAAGTCCTCCATCACAACACAAGCAACATTTTCGGCTTTCTGTGGTGGTAGTAGGAGATTTTCAAACATTGTTGGGTTATTCGTAACCCGGGAATGTTTGTCTTTCTTTTTAAAAAAAAAAAAAAAAATTGTCTAATAAAATATGTATGTGTTTTTATTGTTTTTCGTTACCAGTAATTTCAGTTAGAAAAAACGTAAGATGAGCCATTTTTAAAACATTTTATGTTTGCATACAAAGTCTTTATATTTCAAAAATTATACATTTATTTTAAATTATAAAATTAGAAAGCGTTTTTATCACCTCGGCCTGAGGGGTTAAATAATATATTGCTTGTGAACTACAATATGAATACAGAATATTCTTAGAAAAACAGGGACAATAAAAATTTTGCCTTGTAGACTGTAGAAGATATAAATAAGTTTAAAAAATCACGTTTCTTGGGATCAAGATTATTATAAACTTCATAAAATAAAGAATTTTTAAGAAAATCCTAAGTGATCTCACTCCCGCGGCGATACACTTAATGTACATTCGCTAAAGGACAGCATCCGAGATCGATTACTAAAAATGACATATTACAGTGTGGGATGATGAACGACATGCCAACATTCAATGGACTATTTTCCCCTCGACAAATAATATTAACAACTTGAATCAATCCAACAAGAAGAAAGATTGAGAAAGATGGAGCGAGACATAATATACGGAACGTATTATTTTAATACGAAACCTACCTAATTCATCAAATCTGTGTATTAAGAGCTTTCCATTATGTAAAAAGCACTTTATTTTGGAAATTAAATCAATGATGATAATAGCAGGTTAAATATCTTTTCTTCTTTTAAAGTAAGCTCCATGCAAGAAGACCTTACTTCAGTGGGAATGCTTGTGGTGAAATTATTAAGGAACTGAAGAAACTGACCATTATTTTGACGTGGAGTGAACCTTTTTTTTACATCAACTCCGTACAGGAGGACTTGAGAAAAGTAATTTTTCTTTAATAATTTGCCTTTGTCATCTTTGAAGACGCTCTGTATCTTCGGATAGGTAGGTCTTTTTGAGGAGAAGAAGGAGAGAACATTAGAAAAGACCCTTGTTATAGAGGGAGGAAATACAGAGGCCGAGCTGTTGAACTCAGGAACGAGGCGTAGAAACGACCCTTTCTCATGTGAGCCATGTACATATGTTGGGCGCGTATTTGGTGTGTTTCCCGACTACACAAAGGTGTCGAGAGGATCAACGACGCTAGTTCCTCGGAGCATCTTTCATTAAAATACCGGTAGAACAAGGATAGCATTCCCACCCGACGCCTGTGCTCTAAGATTACAATCTGTTTTTAAGATAGGGGAATCTATCAAACGGACAGTCCGTTTTTGCGCAGGGTCGAGGTTTATTTTCAGGTGTTTTTTGACTCTAGACCAGAGGTGGCTGACAAATTCAACCGTGTACTATTAAAGTATCTGCGGTCTGCGGGCCCTGTACTGTACGCCCAGTTTCTGAGAGATAACTTAGCTCTGACTTCGATAGTGCCCCCGTACCTGAGTTGGTTACACCAAGCATATCAATGGAAGGGCTGTTCGGAAGATTGCCGATGATTCGAAGAAGGCCGGCGAGTCATCCATCACAAGTCAGTCATAAAACTGACCCTTTCTTGTACAGAAAATGACCCCCTGTTTAGAAATAATCAATATTTAGGCAATATATTAAAATCAATGAGGTATTTTCATGAATTCCGTTAAAATACGTGGAAGATTAAAATTAAAGAAGATTAAAATTAAAATAAACTTATTAGCTCTGATCTTTATTCTAAAAATGTTTAAATTTAATATTTTCATTAATAATTATTGATTTTTCCTAAATAGTTTCAACTGGCTACAACGTCATTATGACATAGAAAACGCCAACGTCTGGTAAGACGATTTTCAGCAACGTTGCCCGGCGTGACGTCAACGCCGCCAAACTCACGAATAATGACGAACATGTTGTTTTGGCGGCAAATCGAAAATAGCACACTTTAAGCGGTTGTAAAAAATGTATTCGTCATCATAAAAACAAAATATAAATAACTTCATTATCTATAAATTTTTTTCGAGAATAAAAAATAACAATCAATGAAAATACCCTTTTGAAACACCGTCAGCATAAACTCAGCATTGCCTCCATTCATGTTCCAACGAATTATTCCGTTACTTAAAATAGGATAATCTACGCTACACCCAAGAAAGATATTCTGTTTTTTTTTATAATTCACGATAAAAAGGGTAATCGCTATCTAAGGATGGGCAGTAAAGGGATTGCTTTTGGAAAGAGAGCGATAAAATTACTTTGTAAGGATATCATTATGATGAAAAAATCAGCTTAAAAACAGTATTTTTACTATAATTCATCGCCATCTCTTAGGCCAGCTTCAGAGAAATGCGTGTGTGTGTGGGAAATTAATAGAATGCATTATTATCGACAAAGATCTACCGATTTTCAGCTATATCGGGTGCCGGGAAGTGGGTTATTTTCCACATCCTAGAATTGTATTCATTCATTCATTCACGAAATTCAAATAGATATATTTAAAAGTATATTTTTACATACTATTTTAGATTAACATTTAAAAGGTTCTTCAATGGGCGCTCCAACCAATCATTAATCTAGTACTATTTGTCAAATGAATAAGTTATCCGTCATTTTCTATATTTACTACCAGAATAATTACACTCCTGAACTTTGTAGGTAGGTACGTAATCAACAAACTTTACATCTTCCGTTTGGTGAAAAAAGTTTGATTCAATATTATCGCCAGATAATGATTTAGTCCAATGAAACTTAAAACGCCATGTCACGGACGGCCAAATTATCCGTGAAAAGCTTCCGAATAAATCTCTCAGGCCCGAAAAGAGTCCTGAATAAATTTTTCGGATAAATCGACCGCGACGCGTTCATTAGGGAAGTTTTCCAATTTTGAATCGGTGTTTTCAAAGGTGCGAAAAACCCGCCAATCACCGCGAGCCGAGTCTTTCCGAACCTGAAAAAGCTTGAAAAAGAGATGCCTGAAAAGAGAAGCCTGATTGATGACAGCCGATACTCTTTTTACAGCGTGCATTTTAAAATAACCTTCAACCCTTGACAGCGCAGGAGCTTTAAACGGTGCCGGTAGATTGAAACTCCAAATGGTTATACTGAAATGCTTTTAGCTTAATTCACAGGCGGTTTTCAAAATTATTTCCGTCAATTCGAGTCATTCATATCAACGCTCTGATAATGCTGCGAATGTTGATCAATAGAAGTTGATTTGTCGTATTCCGTTCTCCACGAGAAGACTCAGAACGTCAATAAATCCATTCGAAAGCCAAGTAGCTCGTTTTACTACCTGGCTTCGTGAGAGGTTACAAAACTTTTTTTAAATATTTTTTCTGTTCAACGAATTTCTTCACGCCAAATACGATGTGGCCTGAATGCTAAGATATTATTATATTTAATCTGTAAATATATTAATGCTAAAACTTTAGGTAAAAACTTTAAGATCCCATTTTGTTACTTTACCTCCACTGCGGAGGAAAATAATTCCCGTTAGGACCTATTTTATCTTTGGGTTTGCTTGTGGAGGGTCTTTTTAGGATAGGAAAGAGAGGAAGCTCTGCGAATGAAAATGAAGTGACGGATATGAATCCATCACTCCTACTGCGATGCAAGGCGATGTTCCGAGAGAGCCCTGCTTAAGAAATCGAAAGTTTTCCCTCAACCAGTCTCTCCCGATCCGGCCTGCCACATAGTTGGTGGACAGACGCATCCGCCGCCACGATCCAGAAACATCTCATGAACCTGGGCACTCCTCCAAAGTCACAACGTGTCAAACCACTTGGGGTGACTTATGGCAGAGGTGTTGGTAATCCAGCAAACAGTTCTCGGGGCGGCGTTACCTCTACCCGCCTCCCTATTTTATATTTAAAATACGCACGGAAAAGTGGAAAATGTAGCACAGATGGTGTCTACAGTGGTCTTGTCTTTCATGAGATTTCAAACATAAAAGTTCATGACACAAATGATGTTGAGAGAAGAAAAAGGTTATTTATTTTAGTCTTGAAAAAGTCTGATTGAAACAGGGTGACACCAGACGGGGTACACAATGGGATAAAGTTTTCAATGATATAGTTTTTAGTAAGATATTAGTAATAATAAAAGTAGTCATTTTGACACCAGAAAGTCCACCGTTTTCTTCGTGAAATATCCAAACATTAGATTACATCTGGTAACATTAAACTACACAGGAGGTAGTTACTGTTTAATATCCAGGAGACTCCTGGCAGACGACTGGCTGGGTGGAAACTCCCGCAATTTTCATTTAACCGCCATTTTTTTATCTGTTTCCCCGCGTTTTTAGTTCGCGCGGAGAGGTGCCACGGCCGACAAAGACAGGCGGAGAAACTACCATTTATTTTGAACTTTCGAATAATTTACATTATTTAGAAAGTTTTACTCGGTGACAATTTCAAGATTACTTTTCGTTGAGTCAATTATTTTTTCCTTTTTGTTATTTTACAGTAGTCCTTATAGAGCAGTAGTGCGTAAAGCAAAAAAAATCAAAAATCAAAATGATACAACATTACCCGCTAACTCAAATCCATTTGACTGCCACAGAAATTTGACTATTTTTCGTGTTGTCGTATTGACGTTTTTTTATTTTAATTTAACTTTTATTCCAATTAATCCATGAATTCTAGTTAGATGTGTTTGTTACAACGCATTCGTAATATTTTGTGTTTCGATTGTTTCGGTCAAATAAAATGAAAAAAACTTCTTTACGCTTTCCAAACTCGTGTTAACTGCTGAAATCTTTTGTTAATTATCGAAGCAATATCTTTGTGGCTTGAAATTATAATTATAATAAAAAAATATATATAATTTATACTACTTTATTCCATAAATTTATTTAATTATTTATTTATTTCAACGCCATAAAATGGCTATTATAATCCGGTGATACATGTTACACAGTGGTACATAGGAGGGTTATTACAGTGATAATAATGTACATTAAACAAAGTACATATGTATGATAACAACTAGTCTTTAGTTATAGGATACAAATATGTTTTACAACAAAAAAAATAATATGAGCTCGTACAAAATACACAATTTTATGCAGAATAAACATAAGTAAATAAAGGTGAATTCTTAGAAAAATTCTCAACATCAAGTATAATATACCTACTTTACTTTTATTTGTACATATTGTTGGATTCTAGGAATTGGCTAAAATGGACTAACTTAATAATGATATTATTGTTACCTTCAGTTGAAATGACTGAAGTTTGAAATGACTACAGGTACCGCTAATTAGTTCTGCTTTTCAGGGCTGCCAGTTAGAGAATCAATAATAAATCTTTGGTTTGGAAATAATAATTTTGAAAAAAAATTATACATTATTAGCTATTACTTAACTAGTCTGTCTGATAGTTAATATAAATGAAGCAAGCAGTTTGGAATCTATATTAGAGTATGATATAGACGCCGTGCAGGCGAACACTATTATACCTAATATTAATTATTGTCATTGAGGTATGATATTATAGCCTTCTTATAACTATATTCGGTGCAGTTGAACACATCTACTACTTCTGAGAAAGCGTTGCTAACTGCATGCAATCTAGGTATAAGCGAGTATCTAAATGACTCAGTCCTGATATTTTTGTGGCAATTAAAAAGAATTTTGAAACGAGTAGTTCTAGTAGGTATGTGGAAGGTAATTAGGTTTAATAAATCAGGACTGTCTATAATATCATTAACAATTTTAAAAATAAAAGTAATGTCAATAATTATAATGCCAAACCACAAATAAATAGCTTTCTTCGACAATTTAATAGCCAAAATTGAAAAAATATTGTAATTAAGTTGTTTTAAACAAAGTAATTATTCTCGTTATTTGTTTTGGGGGTGTTATGCCATGTTGCGCTACCTCCTTCTTTAGCCAACGTTTTGTACCGGTGACTGTAGCTGGCGACACGGTATCGCTTCCAAGTACATAAGCACACATTTCACCACTAAAAATTACACATCTACCGGATCTGCCTGATGATGGACACTGCAAAGCTGTCCGAAAGTTGGCTAAAGAAGGAGGTAGCGCAACACGGCATAACACCCCAAAAACAAATAACGAAAATACTTTTGGCCGTGAAAATATAAAAACGTATCAAAGTAATTATTCATTTAAATTATAATGTTAAGTCACAAAGACATTGCTCTGTGTGGTAATGTCAAAGCAGAAAATATAATTACATTAAAAAAAGCTAAATTGTATAATGAAGTGTTTTAAAACAAAATAACACCACATTTCAATAAAATTATAAAGTCAAGCCTCAAAGATATACAATGAGTGGTTTAAAATAAAGTATTTTGTTAATCAGTCAGTCAGTCAGCTTGAAATCATAACTTAAAATACCACTATCATGGTCCATGTATTTAGCCAAATCACGTTAGAAAAATGAAGTTGTTTCAAATAAAAAAAAAGTTTTTGGTGAAAAACAGTTCCAATGAAAAGTTTCTGATTTCCACGAAAAAAAATTTAGAAAAGCTGAAAGGTTAAATTTTAATGATATCTCGGAAATATCATAAACATTGCTGATAATGTTTGTACTTTATTTGATTACTGCTGAATCCGTCAAGAGTTCCTGAACTTCAAAAAGGTGAGCGCCACTCTGAAACTTTCGTTTTATTTTTTTGTATAATTACTTTTTCAAGTAGACGCCGCGAGCCCGGGAGGGTTCCTAATAATTAAATTTCTTGTAAATGCGCACGGGGCGACACCGGGAAATATTTAAATCAAATTCGTTTTGAAGTAAATTTGAATATCCATCTCATTCTCATTCCCCTAAATATTAATGTACAGGAATCTTAGACGCCGAAAGCAACGGTTTGATCTAAATCAAAGGATAATATAATTTCGCAAAATCAAGATTAACAACTTAATTTCAAAATTTAACAATTTTATGATTTAGTTTTAATATTTTTGCATATAAAATTATACATGTACTGAGAAACAAATAAATCCTTATTATTTTTTAATTTATAAACTAACGTTAAAGACAAGATTTTTATGCATAGCTCGATATGGCACGTTCCAGAGTGGAAGATACCCTCAATATAGCCCTTGTGTAAGACCACCATTAAGAATTGAAAGTATCCTCTTCCCCATCTCCTCCCCCTCCCTACTACCTTCAGCCTCACCACCAAAGATATTGAAATACAAGTGAATTATTATTTTTTTTTAAATTTATAAACTAACTTTTAGACAAGATTTTTATGCATAGCACAAAGGGTAACAATTATTATAAGCAATATTTGTCAGCCTGAAACACTCATTTACATGAGAGAGCACCTGACCGGCAATCAGAAGGACACGGGTTCAAGTCCCGTTGGCGGCAAGTATATTTTCTCGGAAGATTTTTTCAATGTAGATGAGTGTTTCAGGCTGTTAGTTATTGCTTATAATAATTGTTACCCTTTGTGCTACGCATAAAAATCTTGTCTTAAACGTTAGTTTATCATTAAAAAATAATAATTAATATTTGACAAGTTAAAGTATTTCCCCAGAAATATATAGACATAATTTGTCTCGACGCCACCTAGCGAGAGATTTAACACTAACAATGCCTCTCGCACAATAAATAAAGTTGGTTGTTTTCAGGTGGAAAAATGTAATAAACATTAATTGTTGAATGAAACACTAGTATATATTGAATTATTTGGCGGGCAGGAGATAAGCCGCCATAGCTCAGTGGTCAGAGCACCTGACCGGCAATCAGAAGGACACGGGTTCAAGTCCCGTTTGTGACAAGTATCTTTTCTCGAAAGATTTTTTCAATGTAGATGAGTGTTTCAGGCTGATAATTATTGCTTAAAATAAATCCTTTGTTATTCTTTAGACTAGGCATGTCAAACAGCTAGCAAAATACTGAAATCATTATTAAATACAATTTTGTATCTTTTGTCGGTAGGTGAGTATGGTGTAAATAATTTTTGTTATTTATTTAAATTATAATATGATTGTTAGCTCAATCTTTAAAAGGAAACGAAATTGTAAAAACATTAAAGTTTAATATATTATAATAAAACGAATATAAAACTTTATTCCACTTAATTTTATTCGACCGTAACCGGTTTCAGCTCGTTAAAGCCATCTTCTAAATATAAAATTCAAGTAAAATTAAGTGGAATAAAGTTTTATATTAGTTTTATTATAATATATTATAATGGAATTCCACCATGAAATATCACTTTCAAAAATAGAAATATTAAAGTTTAATTGAACTTCTTAACTGAAAATCAAATGTAAAAACTGTTTTTCTGAAATGATTAAAAGTATCACAAAATTAATTTGAAAAAACGGATGCATGCGAGATTTTTGTAAAGCTTCACATTTTAATAGGAATAAGCTTTTATATCGGTTTTTTTTCAAAATTTTAATATTACGCTTTTTTGTAACAAACCCATGAAATTTTTTCCAAAAGAATTTATTTGAAAAAGCCCAAAGCTCACCTTGCAACTCTCACACAATACATTTACGACGTAAAAAACCCGACGTCGTAAATAAAAATGCTTTTTGTACGTATCGCTTCACAGTTATGGAGGAAAAACTCGTGATTAATGACGTAATTACGACGAAAACCGTGAAATACAGTTTTCATTTCCTCCTAGCTTTTCTGCGCTCCGGGCTCTAAACTAGAATACGCCCTCATAGATGGAAATTTTATGTTCAAACAATCATCTCGTTTTCGTCATTAAATATTTTTAGCGCTTATATTCCATACGCTTTACGTCACGAACCAATTTAGGCAGAGTGCCTCAGAAATTTCTATAAATTTTATCGGATATTAACATCCGAGTCAATAATAATGTAAGGGGAAATGCTGCGTGTTTCTAAATTTAATATTAATACCGTATAAAGA
The DNA here is from genome assembly GCA_917880885.1 of Limnephilus marmoratus. NCBI lineage: Eukaryota > Metazoa > Arthropoda > Insecta > Trichoptera > Limnephilidae > Limnephilus > Limnephilus marmoratus. The sequence continues at coordinate 23,259,961 of OU862921.1, read as the reverse complement.
GAAATAAGACGTAGGAGGTGGAATTTCCGTAAAATGATTAAGCCAAGTTTGTTTTACAACAAAGTATTTGTAAGGTTTATGAAAATTATATTTATACGAAATGACGAAGTTCGATTTTCTAGAAGTATTCAACTGTGATTAAATAGAAGAATGAAACCTAAGTTTTAGCAATTAGGACACAAAAGAAGTGGCACAACAATTTTAATAATGTTATACACTTGTGAAATAAAATGATTTTAATAAATAAGTGGTAAGGAAATGAGGGAAGAACTGTAATGAATTATCGATGAAAGTAAGTACTTTGCGACTTGATATTATACAAATGAAAAAAGTTATTGGTTTAAAACCACTTTATTGATTAAATTAAATTGTTTTAAACAAAGAACTTTTTTGGATTGTAATAAAATGGTTTTAAACATAGAACTTTTTTCAAATGTAATAAAGATTTTCAATCGTAATATTGACGTGGAAAGCACCTACAGTCCTGAGCAATTTGGATTATAGCAATATTTTGGACCCCGAAATGTTAGTGAAATGATTAGTGATTTTCTGACATATTTGGGCTTTGATTAAGTATTCACATTGACTGAATCCCTACTTTATATTTAAAATTCGCATGAGATTTGCAGTGAAAAACAATATAGAGATACGAGTAGAAAAGTCTTCTCTTACATGAGATTTCAAACATAAAAGTTGTTGAGAGAAGAAAAAAATTATTTATTTGTGACCCTTAAAAGTCTGACATGGCCTGTCGCAGATTGAAACCAGACGGACTTTTGGGTTATCCCAAATCCCTGCCTCCCAAATTGTGTAATATTACATGGCATGAATGTTTGATTCTAAAATATTTTCTTTAACTAAAAGCGTAGGTACATCTGCCTTGATGATGGACAATGTATTGCTGTCTGAAATGTTGACTAAGGACGGAGGTAGCGAAACACGGCACGAAATCTCAAAACCATATCAGCTGTAGCAGCGATTAATATCACATACCCACACGCCAGAGCTAGAGAGATGCACCATAATAGTAAATTAGACAATTACAAAGACCTTCATATTTCACTGAGGCGTGAGAAGGAAATAAATGCTTCGTCTCCACCACACTCGCAACCATAATGCACCCGCTTTGAGAATGACACAACCCCCGCCCTTATTACGTGAATATTAAGCATGTATTTCCATTCTGAATTTAGCGAGAAATGTTACTTCATTACGGAACCCATTTGGACTGACAAGTAACGAGCGTAATGAGCCTCACTTTGTACGGCTCAAAAGATTTTATACTTCACCCTTCGTACGTTTTCAATACTAAGATGTTATTCGTGAAACTCGTTTTATTCGTTGAATTACAATTCAATTTATCATTATTTTGCAATATGAAATATTAGCAGATTTATTTTGAAATACATGAATCCATTGTGAATCTTAAGAGAAATATAAACGCTAGAAATATTTCGAATCTCACGCCTGCAAAATTTTAAAATCGAGCGTCTTTTTACACGAGGCTAGGGAGCGAAAAAGTGGTTTTTGTTTATTTTGTGCATAATTTTATAAGAACGAAAAAAAGTTAGAACATGGAAAACCTCAAAAATAGTCTTAGTCATAAAGGGGTATTTTTAAAAAATAGTTTCTTGTATTACTTCATAGTGAAGTCATGAAAAAACTTTCTTTTTGGTGGTTTACGCTTATATTTTTGGTTACGTAAATAATAATTTTATTGTAATTCCAATACATAGAAAAGCTAGTAAAAGCTTCGATTTATCCGTAACATATTTTTTGATGTTCATACTGTAAGCCATTCGTCGTAAAGATTAATCAAAATAGTATCTAAATAGGATTTCACGTATATATTTATCTTAAAATTGAAAATCGTTTTAAGCTTTCGACTTTGTGAGGTTTACACGCCTCTTTTTAATTAGTACTGCATGCGGTGTTGTGCTCTTTCATCGATAACGGGTATTCAATGAATGCCCTCAAATGGGCACATTACACATACTCTGTGGTCGAGGGGTGAGGCTCTTGACTCGCAATCCGAAGGTCGCGAGATCGAATCGTTATTTCACAATTACTTTAAAATAATATATAGTAAGTTTCTGGCACGTTCCAGAGTGGAAGATACCCTCAATAAGACCACCATTAAGAATTGAAAGTATCCTCTTCCCCATCTCCTTCCCCTCCCGACTACCTTCAGCCTCATAGCCAAGATATTGAAATATAAGAGACATGCTATGATGTCCGCCCGACCGTCGGTGGACTTCTACCTAATGATAGTAGTCCGAATAATTTGAATACGGAAATAAATCGTTCATTTAGTTGATTTTTTTAAGATGTGCAGTAGTAGTATTGGTTAACAATTTCGTTTAAATACCGAAAAAAGTTGGTTAATTTATTTGATTTTTTGAGGATGTGCAGTAGTATTGCGTAACAATATCGGCGACGCCAGGGAACACAATTCCACCCAGTAAAAACTGCGGATACCACATCTCTTATGTTTCAATATACCCAATTTGGAGATAGCATTGTCTCACTGGCTCTAGACGGGAGCAGTTGGGACTTAAAAAAAATTGATAACAAGCACCTACGTTTATAAAAAATTTAAACAATAATTTTCCAGGAATCATTTTTTTAAGTTATTTTGGGACATCTTTTTAGGCTCTGATACCCTTAAATAAATATACCTATCTGAGAGTATAATTTTTTTATAACCTATATATATTAATCACTTTTAATTAGTCACATTTTTTTGTTAGATTAACATTACTTTTTATTAACATTATTCGGATTATAATCTGTCGGTTACCGAGGGAAAACTACATTTTGGAAGAAAAATATTCTAATCAAATCCATGCACTATTGTACTGCCCATCATAAAAATTTTCTTTCGTTTTTCCAAAAATATTTGTTAAAGAACATATATATTTTTTTTAAATATAGAGGTAACAGAATTAATAATTCCAAATCTGATGTTCTCCTCGTGCAAACTGAATCTAAATAAACAGTGTGAGGTATTCATGGGGTGAGGTTTGTCTAGGTCTTGGAGGCGGATGACCAGGACACACTGAACCCCAGACCCACCCACCCCTTAAACCATTTCCTTTCCAGAAATTTCCTCTCCTTCCTTTCCTAAAAAAAACCCTCCACACAGCATCCCCAAAGATGACATAGGCCCTGAGGGGAATTATTTTCCTCAGGACCTCCTGTGTGGAGCTCATGAAAAAAAAAAGTGTTAATCTCAAGAGACCTATCAGGTAAGAATGGTTCCTTATATTTTCTGCCTGTGCAGAGTTCAAAAATATACTTGTATATTTTTAGGCAACATCGCGTTCATCGGTCAAATGCGTCAAATGCATTGTATGCACAGATAAGACAAATTGTACGTATAGTTTTGTATCGGTGATCGAAAAACCGGTGGACGCAATTTTTTAGCCATAAGTTGTTATAATGTTTTAAGTAAAACTTTTAAGTAAATAAGTAGTGTGTAGTTAGAAGTAAGATTCAAGAAATATATAATAAAATTTGTACAGCGCCCTTGAGGTGATTTTCATTAAAACGGCGCTATACAAATTGTCCAAATATTATTATTATTTATTTATTTATTTACGCCTTTTTAGGCTTTTACATACATATATATAACAATATTAATAAAATTATACTGGTAAATAGTGCAGGAAACTACTGTTTAAAACACTTGCACAAAAATAAATACAAAGTAAAAATATTAGGTATTGAATTTAAACCACACAGTATGTAGGTACAAAATATAATAAATCTGAAATAGTTTTTTTTTCTTTCAGCCGACAAAATACTGCCAATGAGTTAGTCAATTTTAATAGCTTTATCAAAGTATTATTCCCTTATGTGATGAAAAAAACTTCAATAAGGTGCGCTTATATAATAAAATATGTTTCTGGTCTGACGTGGAGTTTTTTTTTTAAATTTAAATATGTGTTTTTCCTTCTCAGACTTGTTCTGCTTGAGTCAATTTAAAGCATAGGTTCTCAACGTGGGTGATAACGCCTCCTTGGGGGCGTTTCAGACCTTCAGGGGGCGGTAGAAGCCTAAGAGAAAATTGGGGGGCGTTTCAGACTTCCAGGGGGGCGGTAGGAGACCTAGAGAAACCCATCTCACCCCATCCTTATGTTGCCCCATCCCATTAGGGACCATCGATAAATTACGTCAAACCTTTAATATTTTCCCTATCCCATTACGCCCCCTTCATTGTGGTAAAAGTAACCCCATCATGATATCCCGTTATGCCCCCTCCGTTGTGGCAAATGTAAGCCGTCGTGGTATCCCATTACACCCCCTTCGTTCGAATTCACGGATTATGGAGGGGCGCTAGAAATAAAAATATTCTCAAAGTGGGTGGTGAGCTTAAAAAGGTTGAGAATCTACGATTTATGTACGTAGCAATCTTTAGCATAGTATGGCAAATGTAATAAACTAACATGTTTTATTATATTCCTTAATAAATGTCAGCAAAATGGCACAAAGGAACCTTGAGAGAAATGTCGATCTGAAAACCTTTTTTCGGTTCGCGAGAAACAAACACATTCCGCCGTCAGTTACAAAACCTCTATTCAATTTCCCGAACAAGATATGCGCTGAAAAAAGGGCGGGAGGAAGCCGAAATGATTTTCGGAAACTTCCGTAACAACTCTTGTTCTAACCGGACATCCGGGATAGATTAGGAGACCCCACGCGTTTGCCGACCGAAAGTTTAGTAAAAAAAGTTTCAGTTATTTCAGAACCACAGGGAATCACCTATAAAATAAACGATACAGCGAGGCCAAAAGTAAAGTTGCCAAAGCCAAACAAGCGTGAAAGTTTTAAGAGGCTCCTTTGCAAACTGGTTTGAACTAAATACGGTATTTCATTCACCCCTTTACCCCTCCAAGAATGTACATACCTAAGAGTTGGGAACAAACCTTATAATATTAAAATAACACTTAACTTGTGTGCTGCGGTAGTTTTAAGGTTTCTATATCGGGGGAGTTTCAAGAGTTTGGCTGCATTTTTACTTATTTAAAGGGCACTTCGAGATTTGGTTTTACGATACCCTGGAATGTCTCTGATTCCCTGGCTAAGATGTAATGAAAAATAACGGTCAGCTAAAAAACTGTCATAGTTTTACATGTTGCGGTCTGGATACCATTCAAGATTATTGAAAAGATAAAGAACAAAGGAACCCAGGAACATTCGAAGAAATAGAAAAATATATGTGAATAACTTAGAAGATATTGCGATATTATGATTTTTCGGAAGATTGTTTTCTTTTACGGTGTATGTACTAGTTGTAACTACCCAGCTTCGCCCGAGTGTAAAAATTACTTTTTTTACAATTTTTCTAATTAAACATTTTGAAAGCTTTGAATTATCTTATTTTTGACTATTACGTAGGAATATTTATAGAGGTTTAAGGGACATACATGACTTATTTTAACCAGTGATTTCTGACATTATTTGGAGTAAAAATTTTATCTAGATTATATGACGACCTCCGTAGTCCAGTGGCTAAGACTCTTGACTCACATTCCGGAGGTCGCGGGTTCGAACCCGGCATGCGCAAATAAATTTTATTTGATTAATTTGTGTTATTTCACAATTAATTCATTAAAATAATATATAGTATATTTGCGGCATGTTCCAGAGTGGAAGATACTATTAGTATCGCTCTGGTGTAAGACCACCATTCAGAATTGAAACGTTGCTTGAAAATGGCTTTAGCCGTGTTTAGTGACCAGATCTGAATAGCCAGGTACTTCCCAACCTTCCTCTTCCCCACCTCCTTCCCCTCCCCACTACCTTCAGCCTCACAACATACCCCAATTGGGGATGCCATAGTCTCACTGGCTCCAGACGGGAGCAGTTGAGATTCTTGTGCGGTATTCACTGCAAAAAAAAAAAAAAAAATAGTCGCCAATGTAAACAATTTATTTTGTCAACCACATGGTCACTCAGTCGAGTAGTCGCGCAACACCTCACCCCGACCCTACCTGTCATTGGATATGTAGGGTCGGGGTATTGACCTATTGACCTTCTGAACAGATTTGGACCTGCTGATATTTTTGATTATTTTAAGTTGAAAAAAAACTTCAAAAATGTCACCGGAGACTTAAATTTTATGTACATCTTTTACACCAAATAATGTCAGCAATCACTCGTAAAGTAATTCAAGTACGCCACTAAACACAACGTACAGATATTTCACAACACAAAATTGATGAAAATGACATTAGCCAAAAAGAGAGAAAATCCAGACAAAAACTTTCGTGATCACCTCCAAAATGACGATATGAATTTAAATAGTTATGTTGACCTAAAAATTCTAAAATAGATATCGCAATTCGCCACTGTTTGCGGACACGATTTTATTTCAAAATAACTTCAAACATAAAAGACAAGTATGATATTTTGCCAGCACCACTCCACTCAAGAAAGCGAAACTCGAGATACATGTTAAATAAATCTGGTTGAATGCGGGTCACATTTCAGAAATCGGCAAATTGATAACAACACACCCAGCCTCCATTGTATTCAATGTGAGTGCAATCTCAACTCGCTCACTTATCTTGAGGGGACACTTTTACTGAAAAGGCCATTCCAACATCGAGGGTCAAGTGTCCCTCATGGGACAAGGGATGGACTGATTCATGAAAGGGTTCTAGGGTTGTACTCTCCCTGACTTAAGTTAGAAAGCGAGTTTTGTACGGTATTTAAGAAAGCTAGCAAAATCGAGACTCACCCCAAAAAGTTTATTTAAGTTCCTGAAATATTCTTTAAAAACGCTGTACTCATTGTAATTTTTTTGTTCTTGTTCAATTACTGAAATAAGCAGACTTTTTAAGTATTCTAACGCGGTGTAGAAACTCTAGAATCGAATATATGTGTAATTATTAGAATCGAATTTATGGGGCTCCATCGAAGCCAGAGTTAAGTTAGCCTCTCAAAAACTGGGCGTACTGTACAGAGCCCGCAGATACTTTAATGGTACACAACTGCTAACCCTGTATAAATCGCAAGTGCGCCCCACGGTTGAATTTGGCAGCCACCTCTGGTCTGGAGCCCCAAAATACCTGAAAAATACCCTCGACTTTGTGCAGAAACGGGCGGCCCGTTTGATAGATTTTCCTAACTTATCAAACGAAATGCAATCTTTAGAGCACAGGCGTCGGGTGGGAATGCTATCCTTCTTCTACCGGTATTTCAATTAAAGATGCTCTGAGGAACTATCATGGATTGTTAGTATAGTTAGATAGCGTCATGGATACCTTCGGCACCAGTGCATAGTCGGAAAACACGCCAAATGTGTGGCCAACATATGTACACGGTTGACATTAAATTTGTCACATGAGAACGGGTCGCTTCTTCGATTCGTTCTTGTATTCAACAGCTCGGTTGTGGAACGATTTGCCGGCCTTTGTGTTTCCACCTTCCTGAACCTAGGTCTCTTCAAGACCAATGTTCATTCCTTCCTCTTCTCAAAAAGACCCTCCACACGGCATCCCAAATGACACAGGCCGTGAGGGAAATTATTTTCCTCTGTCCTCCTGTGAGGAGTTAATATAAAAATAAAAAAAAATTGTTAATATTTTACTCCAACAGAAACTTTGTTTATGTTTTTATCGATAGCTTTCATAATGCGAGTCAAGTTAATGAATTTATTTTTAAAGTGATCTGCTATCATTTATAACTAATATTAATTATTATAAAACTCAGGGTTTTCCCTTTTGATTCAAGCCCCAGGTGTAGTTTCGGAAATGCTTTAGAGTTCGGATTCGAGCATAGCTTTTAGGTACGGCATTTGTAGGGACATTTGCTTCACTTTGGAATGTAAATACATGCGCATATTGACGTTTGCGACATCTCCAAGAATTAACATAAATTGATCTAGATGTGTTGTAACACGTAACTGCAGCTAGCTTACTCGTCCTGAAAACGACTTGTGCTCTCCTGATTCTAAACTGAAGTGCGATTCTATATCTTTTGTGGGATCGTTATGAGACAACGGACGTGATCTCCTGTCAGCTTTGTGTGATTTTTAGATATTTATTGTCACATACTCATGTTTTAGTTTAGAGCGATACTATATCTTTTGTGGGGTCGTTATGAGACAACGGACATGACTTTCTGTAAGATTTGTGTGATTTTTACATATTTACTGTCACATATTTTAGTTTAGATGTTTTAAATACGAAATCCTGCAAGTATACATGTTTAGATTATTTATTCATTTAATATACGTTGTACATATAAAAATCAAATAAATCACACAACAGGAGATCACGTCCGTTATCTCATAACGATCCCGCGAAAGATGTAGATTCGCTCGGCTGAGCAAAGTGTAGTGGAATTACAATTGTGATAATTGTTAAAATTAATACAGTATTTTATCGACTAGCGCTATTCGTCGAGTAACACGCCGCTACCCGCAATTCTACCGATATCTTACCATCTCCCTTAAACATTTGAAGTTTTTATGCTCTAAAAAATACATGTTATTTTCGAAGATAATGTCTAGATGCTGCCCACGCCGAAACGCAATTTATATGAAATTCTCTCGATAGAAAAAAATCGCAAAGTATACTCCAAAAATTATTAAAAACAAGTCTGTTTCGTTAATCTTATAAATTATATTTGTGAAAAATATACAATGTTTCTACTGATACCTAAGATGCTCCCCACGAGATTTTTGCTCTATTTCAAACGAGTCGTGTTTTATTAAACATTTTCGAAATTTTCGCATCGATTTTGACGCTTTAAATGTTAGCGCTCTCCTCTAACATTCGTAATTTCATGTCTCTCTATCTTCTTCTTTTTGAGCCCGGTTGCGGGCCCTTAAGTAAATGTTCAAACTATTCAGCACATGTCTACGATTAACGAATTGGGATTTACTTTGTGGTATTGAATCGGTTGCCACTTTAGATTTACGGTTTTCCATGTTGAACCTATTATTAAAATTATTTTACCAGTAGTTAGTTACTCAACAGTTTACTTAGTGGTGACGAAATGCTCCTAAATCAGTATTTGTGTTGAAAAAGCATTAAAAGGGAGCACAAAAGAATGGCGTGTTTTAAGTTATTCCGTTTTCCGTGGGATGATTCAAATTGAGAGGCACTTTGAATAATAAAAGTGCGCCTTTTATATCTCGCCAGTAAATCCTTTAGAAAAACATAAATAAAATAATAATATTCTGAATAAGGAAACGGGAAAAGAGATGAACAAAGGAAGAATCCTGAATTTAAATCGGAATTACGAACAATATAGATGCCTTGAAGATCGAACGCCATCGCGAAATCCCAATCAAGAGACAGACTGTTTTCTTATTTTGAGTAATGGACTTGTATTGTGTTCCCAGAGCCACCCAGAACAGATGGAGCCTTTCACTGTGGGTTGGGCGCTGAAAGAACGCGCCGCAAACCGAGGAAAATCATGAAAATGTAATAAAATCAATGTTCTAATAACTACAAGGAATTCTGCAGATTGGACTGCCTGCCTGGCCTTGAGTGAGAGGGTTTGCTCTGGGACGAATGAGGTCAAATATTTTCTGTAATAAATACAAAATTGCTTTTTTTGTATCCGAGGTCTCGGAACGTATTTTATTATTAAAGATGGCATTTATTAATATAATCCTGCAAAAAATATTGTTACTAAGTGTGGAATTAGAAAGATTTGGGTAATATTAGAGTAATGTGACAATAGATGAGCCTTTATTTAGAATAGACCGATTGACGACCGTCGTGTTCTGGCGATAAGGCTCTTGACTCGCAATCCGATGGTTGCGGGATCGATTCCCGGCGTAAGCATATATTTTATTTGATTAATTTGTATTATTTCACAATTAATTCATTAAAAAAATAATAATAGAATATTTGCAGCACGTTCAGGAGTGGAAGATACTCTCAGTATCGCCCTGGTGTGAGACCACTATTCAGAATTGAAACGTTGCTTGAAATGGCTCTAGCCGTGTTTGGTGACCAGATCTGAATAGCCAGGTACTTCCCCATCTTCTTCTTCCCCATCTCCTTCCCCTCCCCCTGCCTTCATCCTCACAACATACCCCAATTAGGGATACAATAGTCTCACTGGCTCCAGACGGGAGTAGCTGAGACTCTTGTGTGTTATTCATATAAAAAAGAGATCGTTTCTTTTTATTGTATTCCAGACAATCGTCGAAGCTAGACGTTTGTTGGCCATACTAATGGTCACTAAAATCGGTATTATCTATCAATAAACTATTACTTAAATAAGAACAGAAGTGTTTTCTAATTTTACCTGCCTAAAACACTACAAATAATACTAGGAAGGCTCTGATGTAAAGTAACTGATACCTTATTAGTTTTAGAGCATTGTTCTGACTGTTTATTTTTATTCTTCTCATTTATTATCAGAGTACTAGCATTAAAAGTAACAAAACTTTATTAATAGATCTAATGTCATCTTTATAATGCAGCGTGATTAAAACTTGAACTATTAAAATAATCCAGGAGATTTCAAATAAACTTGCCGTCATCGTGTGTCCCTTGTTTTGATTCTAGCGAGATTTTAATATGGTTGAAATTCTGCGCTTGAAAAATCAAATAAAAAACATATTATTAAAAACGAAGAGGATGCTCACCAAACCAGGACAAGTGGATAAAAACTTCAAACTTCACTCCGTTGGGATTGCGGCGTTTTTCCTACCGTATTATTTGCGAAATTCTCCACCCGCTCGTCACCTCTTTTGAATTTGGCAAATTAAAAAAAATCGGCTTTGCGCAATGTCGTTAGCCCGTTAGCGTAATTAAAAAAAATATATCGAGTTTGCGGAACAATGTGAAAAAATGTACAGGTGGTTTGAATTTATCAGGATCGTTAAAATTCCGCATACGAAAATTCGTAAAACTCCTGCAGCAATGGAAACCAATTTGCGTGAAGGGCTGCGGTGTAGATAACAAAATGTGGATTTAAAAACATATTTCGTGCGCCACCAGTAAAGGAACAAATTAGTATCATAATAAAGAAATGTGTGAACGTTTTCTCTTCAATTTTTTTCTAAGTTAAATCTTAACTCTAACTTAAGGGCCCGCAACCCGGATTTCTACCGATTTATTACATATTTCCCTTAAACACGGTAAGTTTTAAAGCTCTTAAAAAAATATATGTTATTCTTGAAGATAATATCTAGACTTTGCCTGCGCCGAAACGCAAATTATATAAAATTCCCTCGATAGAAAAAAATCGCAAAGTATGCTCCAAAAATTATTATAAACACGTTTGTTTCAGTTATTTTACAAGTTTATGTATGAAAAAATTCACAGTGTTTCTTTAAATGCCGTTTAAGATAATGCCCGCGATATTTTTGCTCTATTTTAAACGAGTTGTGTTTAATAAAACATTTTCGCAATTTTCGCATCGATTTTGTCGCTGTAAATGTTAGCGCTCTCCTCTAATATTCGTAATTTCGTATCTCTCCATCTTCTTCTTTTCGATTCCGGTTGCAGAGCCTTAACGTCGCGCGTCGTATCTCGCAAAACACACAATAACCAACATAACAATCCTTCTACAGAAGCTACAAATTGGTAAAAAAAAACTATTTCAACGAGCACAACGCTTTTTAGTCACCATTTTGTAAACGATAACTTATGTACATAAAATGCTAAACCCCAAGAAATGTTAAAACGTGGGTGGTTGAATGTGTGAGGTGTCTAAACAGTGCTGTTCAGAATTTACAATACACTTGATTAACAAAGATCACTATTTTATGAAATCTTCGCGTATTATAGATGCCTATGATGGTATAGGTCTACATCTGATTAATCTTTAGAAATAAATAAAACTTGAAAAATAAATTAATTCACTTTATTAAACAAGCAGCTAGATTTATCAAATTGTCCCTTTTTAAACATGTTCTATAATCTCTAGATACGTGTTTTTTTTTTACATTAGCTCCAAACAAGAGGCCCTAAGAAAAATAAAACGTATACAATATTGCTGCCAAACTGTACTCCAATTATTACTGCTGCTCCAATTATTTGTCGTTCCACGTGTTTTTGTTCGGAGTTTGACGATAACTGTGTAAAAGTTCATCTCCGTTCCACTTATTTTTTAAATTATAAAAGCAACACACTTGTCAACCACTACAACTAAGAGATTTCATGCAATAAAAATATGTATAATAACATGTGTTTATAAAATCATTTAAACAACCACCCTTGTTTTGAAAATAGCTGCGTTATAATAGGGTTCGCTGCAGAATATATTAAGCATAAAAGATCTCTTGAATTTTGCATCGTCAATTGTGTTTTTCGTCCTCTGAGCCAATTCCTTCCGTACATCTCTATCACTCAAAGGAATGTCGCTAACTTAACCTAATCTAACCATGTTTAAGTTGGATGTAGAGAGCCAGTAGTGTCACCAAAGCTACACGTAGTATCTACTATAAAATGTACGGGCTACAGAAATGTTTATCGTACATGCAAGGCGCAACTTTTATCGCAAACAGTTTGCAAACAAATGAGGCGTATCGGGCACGAGGAATAAATTTGTTTATAAAGTGTAAGGAGTTTTCCGTTCCAAGAATAGCACAATAAGCACCTAGCCACAACAAGTAATACCAGAATTGCTAATGTTGCCATTTGACTATCTATTTGGAAATGGTAATGCATTTATGTTTAAATCTTAAAAGCTACAACAGTTATTCGTAGCTCTATTTTCTGAATTTTCCTAAATTATAACATATAGTCGTTTTCCTTATTGAATAATGACAGGTTATCTGGAAAACTCGAAGTAGACGGCGCTTGTGGGATTGGCGGTCATTTGCATGACACGGCAACTACGTGATACAGTTAAGATATTGTTTTAAAGATTTAAAGGCATTTTTTTCGGTTGAAGTGTCAAAGAGTGATTTGCGAAATATAAATGCAAGTTGCGAAAAAGGAAGACTTAGTTATATACATATCTTCAGGTACTTTTAAGAGAATTAGAAGAGAAATAAGTTTTGCCGTTAATTTCAGATTGGCAGCGTACGACAGAAATAACAATTTTCACACGATTTTGTGAATCAGAAAGTTTAAAAGTTAGGTTACTCATGTTTTGAAAGTGGTGTAGGTACTCGTGCTTTTTTATATTACTATTAACATACAGTTTTGCTCAAATTAGACCGTATTTATGATTATAACAGATTATTAAATGGAAATACAAAAAAACTTGGTAAAATACAAAAAAAATTGTAAAACACCACTATTTAATCAAAATTATCAAAAGTAAAATAATCTAGACAAGATTTTTTTTTTTTTTTTTAACTTTATTTATTTCCATTTCTTTGTACATAGATATAATGTATAATAGCAAATAGTATAAAATAACATAAAATATAATAACAAATAATATGAATAAGAAATGAAAACCCACTAAGGCACTGCCTGAGTGTGGGTAATATTAATACAAAATACTATATTTCTAAGTACCCAAAGTATAAAAAAAACTTAAAAAACATATAAAATATAAAGTTAGTATAAAAATTTAGTATTACATACGTAGAATAAATGAAAAAGGTTTTGTTTCAGCTATTATAAAAATAAAATAAAAATATGGAGAAAAACATACTAATTTCAATTTTTTTTTTTAAGTTATTATAAAAAAATAAAATAAACAGAAAACATATTGTACTACAGTTTAGAAAGTTACAGAAAGTGAGTTGTAGAATGATGGATAAATTTATAGAAAAAGCGTTTCGATATCTACATTATTCAACCATAATTTTATCTCTTTTACATATTTTATCATTTTATTTAACATTTGAGTTTGTAGTGGTAGAAGGTTAAATGTTCGAGGACCAATGAAACTGCTATGTGTCTGCAATAATTTAGTATTGGTTTGTGGAGTGTAAAATGTATTATTTGTTCTTTTGCTCATTCTGTTTTCATTTATTTCGAAATTATTTTTGTTTTTAAATACATATTTCAAAGTTTGTAATATAAATAATTTGCGTATATTAAATATTTTAGTTTCTTTGTATAATAAGTTGGTCGAGAATGTTTTATTTTTGTTATATATGACTTTAATTATGTGTTTTTGAATTATTTGTAGAGGCTTAATATATGTATCAAGTGCACCACCCCATCCTATAATGCCATAAATGATTGAAGATTGCACCAGGGAAAAGTAGATCATTTTCAATTTTTCAATGTTAAGTACTTCCTTAAGTCTATAAAATATGTAGGTCAGATATCTTAATTTAGAAGTGATTTGATTAATATGTGATTTCCAATTAAGATTTATATCTATTGATACTCCTAAATATTTTATATTTTCGACATTTGTAAGTTCGTTGCACATGTAGCACATTTCTTGATTACAACTAGTATTATGGATTCTAATTTTAAGGTTGTCTTTAAGTTTATTTTTAATGGTTTTATAAAACGGTAAGTAAAATGTTTTGCTAAAGTTTAAAACGAGTTTGTTGTGTTTTAGCCATGTTGAAACCAGTGAAATACAATCAGTTGCTTTCGAAAAAGTTTCTTTCCAATGATTACCATCCACTATTATTGCCGTGTCGTCTGCGTAAGAAACAATTTTACCAGGGATTACAAAGTTACATAATTCATTAATATAAATTAAGAATAAAATCGGGCCAAGCACAGTTCCCTGTGGAACTCCATTTTTTATCTTTGACTCTGAACTATAATTATTCCCAATTTTAGTTTTTTGTGTTCTGTCTGTAAGATAGTTAGAGAGTAGTTTTAATGTGTCTTTTTTGAAGCCGAGTTGATTTATTTTTGTAATGAGTAAATTATGATTTACGGTGTCGAAAGCTTTTCTTAAATCTAGGAATATGGCAAGACATTTCTTTTTTTTATCGATAGATGAGTATATCTTTTTTGTCAATTCATATATCGCATCCTCGGTGCTTAGGTCTTTACGAAAGCCGTATTGATTTTTCGATAGAATTTTATATTTTTCTAAGTGTTTAACGACTCTAAACTTGATGCATTTTTCGAATATTTTCGAGAGATTTGAAACAAGAGATATAGGTCTATAATTGTCTAATTTATTCGTATCTCCAGATTTATGAATAGGTATTATAGTGGAGATTTTAAATTGCTCTGGAAAATGACCATTTTTGAGGCATAAATTAAAAATATGTTGCAATGGAGTTAGGACATGTTGTTTTATTTTTTTTAGCGTATCACAAGATAATCCATCATTTCCCTTAGAGTTGGATGGTTTTAGGTTATCAATATATTTTTCTATTATTTAAGATTAATATTAATATTCACTCTGACGATGAAACCTTTGGTTTCGAAAAATTTTGATAATTTTGATTAAATAGTGTGTTCATAAAATTAAAAATGGCGCCACAAATGGAATTTTGAAGAATTAAAAAAAGCAAAAGTTGAAGAATTTTGCATCAGTTAGTATTTATCCACTTTCTTAACTATTTATCATTTGGAAACCTATGTAATGACGTTCCCGAGGAGCCAAAAGACACAATACCGTATCGAGGCATTTAAATTGCAATTACTAAAAACTTTTGTTAAAAAAAACTTTCGTCACTAATCAAAGAGAAAAAACAAAGAGATTCACAGCTAGAATGACCGCCGGCTGATTCGAGCATTACAGATTACTCTCCATTAAAAACATAATATTGATTTTGATATTTCGAATGTTCATATTAAATTATGACTGAAATTAAGTACCCACTAGGTGTAAATAATATAGTTTACCTATAATAAAATCCTTGCAATTTTCAAGATGTCACCAACCCGTTTAACGATCAGTTAACCATTTTAGTATTTTGGATGCTTCAGACGACAGATTTATGCTTCATAAATAATATGTATTTACTACTAAATTGTGAATTTTTCATTGACAATGTTAAAGCAATCAAAATATTGATTCAATTTTTTATAAGAAAAATTATCTTTTATATCTTTTGAAGGTTATTCCCAATAATGTAATTTATCATTGAAGAAGAAGATAACAATAATAAACTAAACAAAAATATGAGAGAGAACAAGACACAAAAAATAGAAAAAGACAATGTTCGCAACTGGGACACGAACCCAGACATCTCGTCTAACCGGGACGTGCGCGTTAACCAATTTCACAGCGTCCACAGCGAAGTTCTGATACTAACCCTGATTGATGGCAATGAGGCACGTAATTTACAGATGAAGGTTAAAAGCAGGTAAAATACAGTACCAATAAGAGTTTTGAGACATTTGTTTTAGTGCACGAAATGTTCTGAACGGATGTTGGCGCTATCTCTTATGACCACTTCCCATTTAAAAATCGGTAGGAAAAATCTTAATTCTCAACCCTCTGTATTTTTTTTTAAGATTATAACCGTCGATTAAAATCTATCAACATGTTTGCCAGTTTGGAAACCGAAGTTCTTATAGAGTTAATGATCTTAGAATGTGGGTAGCAAAATGATTTATAACCAGGAACTAATAATACATGTCAGAAAAAAGTACCGTACCTATTTGTCGACCCTCCCTTCATAACTCAACCGAAATTTATTGGTTCTGCCTCCAAAACCTCTGAACTTTATTGTTTCAGGCAATTGATCAAAAGTTTTACAAAAGATCAATGCATAAAGTTTGTAATCAGAAAAGAGAATATTGGGCGCAGAAAGAGAAGAAACAAGAAGAAATAGAAATGTATTTGAAAACAAATGAAGAGTGACATTTAACCTCGTTCACTTAATTTCCTTTTCAAAGGAACTCGCGTTGAATACTTTTGACAGAGGAGACGAATTCAAAGAATTATATATATTTGCCAAACTTTTCTCATTGAAAAGCTCCGAATTATTTGGGACAAAAATATTTTGGGGGAAATTGCCTCTGATGCCATCAATCACGCGGATTTTCTTTTAAAAAACTTTACAAATTTCTATCGTTGAAATTATTTGACGAAATATGATTTTCAATCCAAATGTTAAATTGAACAGAAAAATTCTTTTCACATTCATAAATTTTTTTGAAAAGCACCGTTTGAAATATCAAATTAATTATACCAAGAAATCTACCGCAATAAATATTATTTTGATAGAAAAACTTTAAACTTTTGATTGGTTTTCATAGAGATCGTTTATAAGAGATAAATTCATAATGTTTTTGGTAATGTTACCCTGAAAAGCAAAAATCAATATTCCTTAGCAAATTTTATTTAATCTAATGCAAGGTTTTCTGTGTATTTTGGCCAATATTCGTAATGGAAGCCAAACAAGACGATGATTGGAAAACCAAAATTATATCTTTACGCCGACTTGGTATATTATGTAAATGCTGAGATATCAAACTTATTTTGACTTTGATCTTGAAATCAACATATTTTCAAGATCATTTATGGAATATTTTATTATAGAACAGATGAAGAAAACCAATTAAAATAACATTAATATATTATTTTTAACAAAAACCATAAAATATTTTAATTTATTCTTCTGCATAGTAACGTCGTAAAAATTTGAACGTAAACTGATTTTTAATGTTATTTGTGCGCAAGAACAATATTGTTTTTTTTTTGCATAGATTAACATATATATATCGTTTTATCGAAATGACCGTTTTATCAGTATCTAACGCGATGCATAACATTAATTTTACTGAAAGTAGGTAATATCTGAATCGCCAACACCCATAGAGAGTCTAAAAGATTACTTCAGAACTACTTGGGGTGACCTATGGAAAGGGTATTGGCTATCTAATAAATGGTTACCGGGGCGGCAAATTGACTCCCACTACGATCTCATGTACGTATTATGTAAGCTTAGTTTCCGATATAAAAATTTAATTATTTAAAAAAATCGGAGTGTGTAATTCACACGCGGTAGTAGTGGAACTAGAACGTCGCTTTGCTTGTTTTTGTAAAGTGGTTTGAAGATTGGATATTGATTTCAAAATAAAAATGTTTTTTTTTGGATTTCGTAGGATTCGAACCTCCGTTCGCTTGATGTCTGTCTCTCTGGCCGCTGAGACTTGTCAGGCACCTTGCCAACTACGCTACGCAAAGCACGTACCAAGGTGCGAATTTACAGCATTATATTAGAACCGAGTATCTGTGCAGAACTGAGTTGTGACGCATTTTTGTTTCACCCGAATTTCAAGTCACTAACGGCGCTAAATAGATTTTACTTCAAAAAAACAAGTATGCAGTTCACACGCCGTAGAAGTGAAACCTTCAGAAAACTAAAGTAGACAAGAATGGGGATGCTATGAAGCACCGCACAAAGAGGAGACCGATTATTCTACCTCATTCTCTCGCAGGCTAAATTCTGTAGATTTATAAGAAAGGGTAAAATCTGTAGAAATGTGAACTTTAGTTGTAATGAACAAGGAAAAAATTCAAAATAAAATTCCAAATTTTGAAGTTTGGACACACGGTTATACCTGAAAATGTATACAGAACAATAATAGTCTTTTCGGTCTTCGAATGGGGGAAGTTACAAAATAACTACTTCTGGAAATGCAAACATTATGTTATGTAAGATGCAGTCTGCCTAGAATCGCGAGCAGGTGCCCGCAAGGTGTACAATTTAGTCCTGTTTAAATTTCCCAGCAAAATCAAAAGATAAGATATTTTAACGTGTTACCTACTCGTAAAACGCGATAAAACTCGATTCCCTTGGGACGTAAATTTATAGATACACAATACTTAGGTGTACGGCGATTTTCGGTTTCCAGCCAAAACACTGGATCTTTGCAGAATGAGATTTCTTTTACGTTAGTTCCACGTAGGAGGCCTTGAGGAAAGAAATCCCTCAAGGTCCATGTCAACTTTGGGGGTGTTTTGTAAAGGGTATTTTAGAGAAAGGAAAAAATAACTAAAATATGATCAATTTTGTACCATCAAGCGAGGTTGATACTATGTCATAGTAACAATATAAGATGCTGAAAAATATCGACTACAAAAATTTCATTCTTTTACTGTACCTCAAGGTACCCAGAGGAAAATAGTTTCCCTCGGGGCCCATGTATTTTTGTTTTTGTTTTTAAAGAAAGGCAAACATTCTTGGGTTACGAATAACCCAACAATATTTGGAAATCTCCTAATATCACCACACGCAGCGGAAAATGTTGTTTTTGTCGTTTTGACTAGCCAGCCGAGGAATCGAACACACGGCTCCCGGGTGGGACCCAAGCGCGATGCCCACTCAACTACTAACCGGTCAGCTTTGAGAATGCTGTGTGGAGGGTATTTTAAAAGAAGGCGAGGAAGTTCTCAGAAGGAAAAAGGTTTGAGGTATAAGTTCAATCTAAGGGTCAATGTGTCCAGGAGTGACGGACGTATGAATCTATCTCGTCCCATGAGGTGCAATGAGTCGAGAGAGTCCGGCTAGGTGGGTCTAGGTTAGGTCTCTTTCAACTAGTCGTTCCCGATCCAGCCAGCTATGCAATTGGCAAATGCATTTTCCGCCAAGACCTAGATTAACCTCACCCCATGCCACCTCTGTATACCAAACGTAGCGAACCACTGTGGCAGGGGTATAATCCAACAAATGGTTCCTGGGGCGTCGGTACCCATACCGCCCACCATAAACAGCCTCTCAAATTGAAAATAAATAACATCACGTCATATTCGATCACAAATTTCCATTTCTACGTCTAACAAACCCGAGTTAAAAGCTTTATGTTTTCTTAATTTAAATTTATATCCAACATTACTTGTACTAGAAAATCCTCTTATAAGACCTAATGGAATCTCAGCATACGAGCTATAACCTTTAAATCCATTAAGAAAATATCTCCATCTAAATAATACGCATACTTTATAATGAAATTTATACGTGGTTGGAGAAACAATGTCACATGAGGTTTGGCTCTATTCTGGTTCCGCCGTTAGAACTTTCATTACGAATATCTCTAATGTTTCGGTGGCGAACGTATCTGAACACTGATGGGGTTGAACCCAGAAGTAAAAGCTTTTGATGTTGTTCGAGGTATTTAGAAGAGAAAACGGATGAAAATAATTCAGGATAAAGTCAGTTATTTCACATTTACTGACATTGTTAGCTTTACTTCGTGGATTCCGTGGATTCGCAGGAAATAATATGTTTTAATTAACCCATTTTGAGTTTACATGCAAATTTTCTATAACTGTTGTTTGTCCATTGAAGTTTGAAATATAATTTGTTTTAAGCATTTAATATAACAATTTTTGGATAACTAACACATCTGCCAAACGGTTTAACCAGCACATGGTGTTGTATGCGAGGATTTATTTTGCTGGAGTCAGTACGCTATTCGTGAAATTGTGAGGAACAACCGCTGAAAACTAACTTTTTCTTCAATAGTTAATTAACGTCTTGTGTTATCCACCCAGCCTACCCGCCCCCTCACCCGGTTGTTCGAATTACTAAAGATTTGAATTATAGTGGGTTCGGATTACAGGTACTATACTGTACGTATAAGAAGATGCATAAATGTAAATAACAAAGAGTGTGTCCCAGAACAGAGGTATAAGGAAAACATTCAATGATTGGGTTCTTTTGCATTAGCTCCAGACAGGAGGCCTTGAGGAAAATAATTCCTCTCAGGGCCTATGTCATCTTTGGGGATGCAGTGTGGAGGGTTTTTTAGGAAAAGAAGAAGAGGAAGTTCTAGGAAGAAAATATGGGGAGTGGGTAGGAATCTAGGGGTCAGTGTGTCCAGGAGTGACGGACATATAAATCCATCCCTTCAACTGCGATGCAAGGCGATGGATCGAGGTATTCTGGCTGGAGAGGTCAAAAATAGTGACCGACCGAAGGTTCGGTTTCGGTTTCGGCAAGTTTCGGCAAAAAAATCTAGATTCGGCATCAGTTTCGGTTTCGGCAGATTTTCTGCCGAACCTTCGGCCGCACCGAAACTCTGCAAAAGATCTCAAAAAATGGTAAATTTAGTCTTAACAATGTTGTGATTGTAAACGCAATTTAAATTAAAATACTCAATACTGGCAGAGGTGTTGGTTTTTCAATAAATGGTTCTCATACCCGCCTCCCAAAATACATGTTTTAACTAATTCTTTATCCACATTCTGCTAATTTTTATGTGAAAACGACAAAAAAATAATTCCACATGTCGTCACTGATCACTCAGCCAAATAAGTCCAACCCCGCACTCCGATCTTTCTTGTCCAATATCTTTAAATTTAAATTTTAAAAGTCATCAAAAATGTCACCGAAGGTCAAAATTTCTTTAGCATTTTTGACTCCAAATAATGTCAGGAATTGCTGGATAAAGTAAGTCAAGTACGTCCCTTCACTCTGTATATCCGGAAGAAGGAAGATCATCTGTAGATTTGATAACCTTATCGGTCCATTGATAAGTCCAATTACATATCAAAAATGTTCTCAATGATAGTCAGCAGACAGTGGCGCCGACAGGTAATCAATAGGCCCCTGAACAATAAGCATCAGGCATGGATTTCAAGGCTGGAGAGAATTCAGTAAATCTTTGAAATATTTTGTAACAAAATTGATAAAATTAATAACCTGCTAATACTGCCCTCTTTGAAATTAAATTCATAATAAATATAATATCGTATAAAATGGTTCGGCGCTTGGCTTAACACCTATTGTCTATTCTAGTAACTAATCATCTGTTGGTAAAATAGATACCTACCCCGCTGGTTGAGTCTCATTGACAGTTGTGTATTATTCATTTTGATTGTGTAATATTTAAAAAAATAACCCATAACCTAACTTAACCTATTTAAGCAATTGTGTATTTTTATCGCTTTTAATGATTTTTAAAGGACTGATGAAGTTGCACATTGTTGAGTTGCCCGGTCACCATATATTATATACATACCTATATATTATATTGGATTGAGGAATCGTCCCGGTAAGATAGAGATCCTGGTCCGATTCCCGTTTGCGACCGTTACCTTTTTATGTTCTATGTCTTGTTCTGTTTCATGTTTCATTTAGTTTTATTAGTATTTTCTTCTTCTTCAAATATTCGCTTTCAAGGATTTCTTCCAGATTCTCTCTTTTTTGCAACAATTTAATGTTGTGAATAATTTCCTTTGTATTAACTCCAAGTAACGCACGTATATTTGAGAGAGTCCTGTTAGTCCTTCAATATTGATCCGATATGAGACATACTGGTTAAGTATCGAAAACTAAAATCTCACTTTACCGGTAAAATAATTTAATAGTGTAATTTTCTTGCGGTTCTTAAAGAAAAATCAACTAAACTTGGAGATATGAAAATAAATTGGTTAAAAATGTGCCATTTTCTTACAATGCAAAGCTTTCTTTTTGAAAGATCTGGTTTAACGTAATATAGTTTCTATAATGACTAAGCACCACCACCTCCATGTATCTTTCATCATTGAAATCTCCTGCCTCTCTTAGAGCCCGAATTTCATTCACTGCCCGTCGTCCATTGTTGAGAAATTGGGAAAATTAATTAATTCCAAATTATCAGTCTTGAAGCCGTCGTCCATTTCCATTCTAAGCCAGTCAGCCGCCAGCAGCCGGACAAATTACCGGACTAAGAGTTTAAGGTCAATTCAATCCGCAAAATATTACACAATTCTAACTGTGGTTGGTGAATAGGCGATAATATTTTATGGATCGAGAATTTTTTTTTTTATTATTTCACAAGTCACATGGGAAGTGAATAAAAATATGTATGAACAAACTGAAAAAGATCGCATCTGAACTTGTCACTTTGTACACTTATCGTATCTGAATAAGTCATCTCGTGGACTGATGGTACACAAATGTGATTGTACATGAAGAAGTCAAACTGTGGACAGAACGTATATTTGAATAAGTCAGATCATGGACTGATTTATGCGTAAATTGTACTGTGAGCTGACAACAAAATATGATTGCATCATAATGTGATCGCATAATATGCAAACATCTAATATGTCATACAAATAATCCTCGGAATGTTGACATCCATCCTCTTACAATAATAATAGCTGGATAATTTGTAGAGCACCGTTTTTTGTGAACAATCACCTCAAGGGCTCTTCCATTATTATAAGTGGAAAGTGTGGGTTCTGCAATGGAGGACTAACTAGTACAGGATCAAACCAGCAACGCCCGAGTGGGAACCAATAACTACTACACTATCAACCGGTCGGTCGTAATATTACAAAACGTGCAATATTCCGTGTTTCCTGTCTTAGTTTTTTTTAATGCTGAGGGGAGGGAGAGCGTTGAAGAAAAATATACTTCAGATAAGGTTTGGAACCTTTGCGTTATACGATGTTGATATCTGCTAGGCATCACATGAAAGACGATGACGACGGGGCGATCAGACGGGCAGTCACAAGCGCACTGGTTGAGCAGGCTCTCACACGCACGAGTGACGTTGATGGTTGCGTGTCCCCCCCAAAAAAATGTACATATCCATACGGCTCGCCACCAAAACTATTGGCCGATCGCTGGTCTATGTGTACCTATCAATGAGTCACAATAATTTAGACTGATGTTGATACGTTGTAGTTATAGGAAAACCTTGTCACTACGGAGCTTGTGTTACAATTTACAATAGGGCGCGAGCAATAATGGCTCAGGCACAATACGTGGTGGTAATCATAATAAAGGAAAAATGCGCACAATATTGTTCAACCATGTTCGAAAAGTAATATTATGGTGCAATGATGTGTAAAAAGTCGCGATGTGCGATAATTACTCTGCCATTGTGACGGTTTTCAGTTGATTTCATTCTGTAATAACGCATTGTCTAAACAGCACGAAAATAACATTTAATGAGATAGGATACTTGCAGGTAATATACCTACTCATATTAGAACATGTTAAGAGAAAGCCAATGTATAATAATGCAAATAATATATATATATATATATAGTATTGTTTGGTTTTGGGAGAGGTCTTTTTCCGCGCACTTTTTGGTTGACGCAAAAACGACCAGTACGCCCTTTGCGTTTCACCCACCTCAAGGTTCACTTTCGGTTGAAGCAAATTGGGACTGAAAACTGTAAGCAAATTTTTTTCGACAAAATGAAATATATACAGGGATTTATTCTCCGATACGAATCGGCGGCGAAAACTAGAAGCTCTACTCGAATCACTCGATTCGGCTCGGTTGTATTTCCCGCCGACAGATAGCGTTTCAAAAAAAAAATGACAAAAAAAGACTTAGCATTTTCCTCAAAGGAAAATGCTAGGTCTATGGTCAAAATCTTAGATGTCAAATTTTTAGCCTAACAAAACGGAACTCTCGGCGGTTTCGGTCGTTGTTTTTCGGAAAACGACATTACCGCCGAAAAACCGATTCCGGGCTAGATGTTTTTTGAAAATACGATAGCCGGATAGATTCCGCAACTTTTAACACCAATAAAACATATGATTCTCATATAAAATACGTCAGGAGATGCTGACAAAACTCGAAATTTTCCGAAAAAAAATCATCAAAATACGTGCTCACAGATTCCATCGGAAGTTTAAATATTCCTGGCCAGTTCAAATTAACACGTTTTTCATTCGGGGTAGGTACCTACTTATTTCGGTAGTATTGCAAATATGATGAAAAAAGCTAAGATTGCCGGAATCTAAGGAAATGCGCAGGTACCTACCTGAATGGGTACCTACACAACGAATTAGGTTTTAATGCAATAAATACTAAGGTAAGGTTGTTTCGATGATACAGAATAATTGAACTTTTTTAAAGTTAATTTTCACGTTCTGTGATGGTTCTACTCAAATTCTATTGTTTTATAATTACAGACCAGTTACATCACAAAACTGAAATAATTACAGAACTCGAACGGAACTTTATAGAACTGAAAATTTACTAGAAAAATTTAAAGAATTGTCAATTTTTTTTATTAATTATTTTATTTTATTTTTAAGTGTGTTCTATTTGGACATTGTTAAATAAAAAAAATAATTACGCGTGTTCTAGGCAGGTACTTACTTCCAGGGACTTTTTTCATTTAAAAATCAAAACATGATATTGAATGAATTTATTTATAGTGAAAATTATTTTATGCTCAACAGCATAATGACGTCGTTTTGGTGAAATATTACAACAAAGTACCTACTTAGTACTTACACTTGCAAAATGAAATACAATACAACTACAATAGTGAGCTCCGGCATAATGAAATTTTGCACTGCTAAACCGTGCAACCGATTGTTATTGTTAATGGACTATTTGTGCGTAAATAAATTAATTATATACAGCGGGTACCCGGCATGCGTTGCGAGGCCACTTTAACTTCGGGGTCAACTAAACCGTAATGGTTCCCTACCAAGTCCCGGGAAACAACATTATAAAATTATGCACTTTATAAAATTATATACAACGGGTACCCGGCATGCGTTGCAAGGCCGCTTTAACCTCGGGGTCAATAAAACTGTAATGTTTCCATCCGAAGTCCTGGGAAACTACATTATAATGCAAGCGCCTGCACTATATAACAGTATATACAACGGGTACCCGGCATGCGTTGCAAGGTCACTGTAACCTCGGGGTCAACTTAATTATAATGGTTCCATCCCAAGTACCGGGAAACTACATTATAATGCAAGCACCTGCACTATATAAAATTATATACAACGGGTACCCGGTATGCGTTGCAAGGCGACTTTAACCTAGGGGTCAACTTTACTGTAATGGTTTCATCCCGATTCCCGGGAAATAAAATTTTAATGCAAGCGCCTGCAATTTATAACATAATATACAACGGGTACACGGCATGCGTTGCAAGGTCACTGTAACCTCGGGGTCAACTTAACTGTAATGGTTCCATCCCAATTCCCGGGAAATAATATTTTAAAGCAAGTGCCTGCAATATATAACATGATATACAACGGTTACTCGGCATGCGTTGCAAGGTCACTGTAACCTCGGGATCAACTTAACTGTAATGGTTCCATTCCAATTCCTGGGAAATTACATTTTAATGCAAGCGCTGCACTACATAACATTATATACAACGGGTACCCGGCATGCGTTGCAAGGCCACTTTAACCTCAGGGTCAACTAAACTCTAATGGTTCCATCCCAAGTCCCCGGAAACTACATTATAATGCAAGCGCCTGCACTATATAACATTATATACAACGGGTACCCGGCATGCGTTGCAAGGTCACTGTAACCTAGGGGTCAACTTTACTGTAATGGTTTCATCCCGATTCCCGGGAAATAAAATTTTAATGCAAGCGCCTGCAATTTTTAACATAATATACAACGGTTACTCGACATGCGTTGCAAGGTCATTGTAACCTCGGGGTCAACTTAACTGTAATGGTTCCATTCCAATTCCTGGGAAATTACATTTTAATGCAAGCGCTGCACTACATAACATTATATACAACGGGTACCCGGCATGCGTTGCAAGGTCACTGTAACCTCAGGTTTCTTTATATATTTAATTTAACACACACTCTTCCTCGCTTCATCCACGTTCACACGTCAAATCGCATAGTGTTTAAACCCGTCAGTTGCTTCTGCAACGGGCAAAACCTAGTATATAGTATTGTTTGGTTTTGGGAGAGGTCTTTTTCCGCGCACTTTTTTGTTGACGCAAAAACGACCAGTACGCCCTTTGCGTTTCACCCACCTCAAGGTTCACTTTCGGTTGAAGCAAATTGGGACTGAAAACTGTAAGCAAATTTTTTTCGACAAAATGAAATATATACAGGGATTTATTCTCCGATACGAATCGGCGGCGAAAACTAGAAGCTCTACTCGAATCACTCGATTCGGCTCGGTTGTATTTCCCGCCGACAGATAGCGTTTCAAAAAAAAAATGACAAAAAAAGACTTAGCATTTTCCTCAAAGGAAAATGCTAGGTCTATGGTCAAAATCTTAGATGTCAAATTTTTAGCCTAACAAAACGGAACTCTCGGCGGTTTCGGTCGTTGTTTTTCGGAAAACGACATTACCGCCGAAAAACCGATTCCGGGCTAGATGTTTTTTGAAAATACGATAGCCGGATAGATTCCGCAACTTTTAACACCAATAAAACATATGATTCTCATATAAAATACGTCAGGAGATGCTGACGAAACACGAAATTTTCCGAAAAAAAATCATCAAAATACGCGCTCACAGATTCCATCGGAAGTTTAATTATTGCTGGCCAGTTCAAATTAACACGTTTTTCATTCGGGGTAGGTACCTACTTATTTCGGTAGTATTGCAAATATGATGAAAAAAGCTAAGATTGCCGGAATCTAAGGAAATGCGCAGGTACCTACCTGAATGGGTACCTACACAACGAATTAGGTTTTAATGCAATAAATACTACGGTAAGGTTGTTTCGATGATACAGAATAATGGAACTTTTTTTAAGTTAATTTTCACGTTCTGTGATGGTTCTACTCAAATTCTATTGTTTTATCATTACAGACCAGTTACATCACAAAACTGAAATAATTACAGAACTCGAACGGAACTTTATAGAACTGAAAATTTACTAGAAAAATTTAAAGAATTGTCAATTTTTTTTATTAATTATTATTTTTTATTTTTAAGTGTGTTCTATTTGAACATTGTTAAATAAAAAAAAATATATATATATATATATATATATATATACATTACGCGTGTTCTAGGTAGGTACTTACTTGCGGGGACTTTTTTCATTTAAAAATCAAAACATGATATTGAATGAATTTATTTATAGTGAAAATTATTTTATGCTCAACAGCATAATGGCGTCGTTTTGGTGAAATATTACAACAAAGTACCTACTTAGTACTTACACTTGCAAAATGAAATACAATACAACTACAATAGTGAGCTCCGGCATAATGAAATTTTGCACTGCTAAACCGTGCAACCGATTGTTATTGTTAATGGACTATTTGTGCGTAAATAAATTAATTATATACAGCGGGTACCCGGCATGCGTTGCGAGGCCACTTTAACTTCGGGGTCAACTAAACCGTAATGGTTCCCTACCAAGTCCCGGGAAACAACATTATAAAATTATGCACTTTATAAAATTACATACAACGGGTACCCGGCATGCGTTGCAAGGCCGCTTTAACCTCGGGGTCAATAAAACTATGTTTCCATCCGAAGTCCTGGGAAACTACATTATAATGCAAGCGCCTGCACTATGTAACATTATATACTACGGGTACCCGGCATGCGTTCCGAGGCCACTTTAACCTCAGGGTCAACTAAACTCTAATGGTTCCATCCCAAGTCCCCGGAAACTACATTATAATGCAAGCGCCTGCACTATATAACATTATATACAACGGGTACCCGGCATGCGTTGCAAGGCGACTTTAACCTAGGGGTCAACTTTACTGTAATGGTTTCATCCCGATTCCCGGGAAATAAAATTTTAATGCAAGCGCCTGCAATTTATAACATAATATACA
Organism: Limnephilus marmoratus; assembly: GCA_917880885.1. Classification (NCBI taxonomy): domain Eukaryota; kingdom Metazoa; phylum Arthropoda; class Insecta; order Trichoptera; family Limnephilidae; genus Limnephilus; species Limnephilus marmoratus. The sequence goes on along the minus strand of OU862921.1, from coordinate 23,231,663 downwards.
ACGGGTACACGGCATGCGTTGCAAGGTCACTGTAACCTCGGGGTCAACTTAACTGTAATGGTTCCATCCCAATTCCCGGGAAATAACATTTTAAAGCAAGCGCCTGCACTATATAACATTATATACAACGGGTACCCGGTATGCGTTGCAAGGTCACTGTAACCTAGGGGTCAACTTTACTGTAATGGTTTCATCCCGATTCCCGGGAAATAAAATTTTAATGCAAGCGCCTGCAATTTATAACATAATATACAACGGTTACTCGGCATGCGTTGCAAGGTCACTGTAACCTCGGGGTCAACTTAACTGTAATGGTTCCATTCCAATTCCTGGGAAATTACATTTTAATGCAAGCGCTGCACTACATAACATTATATACAACGGGTACCCGGCATGCGTTGCAAGGTCACTGTAACCTCAGGTTTCTTCATATATTTAATTTAACACACACTCTTCCTCGCTTCATCCACGTTCACACGTCAAATCGCATAGTGTTTAAACCCGTCAGTTGCTTCTGCAACGGGCAAAACCTAGTATATATATTAATGTTTGGTTTTGGGGTAGGTCAGGAAAACTCACTTTTTTTTTTAGCCCTCCGGGTACAGGCGAAAATCGACCGCTCTGCCTGTCCAGTTTCACCGACCGCAGAGGTCGATTTGGCCTAGCAAGGCGTGTGGACCGGGATTTCATACAAACGGCCGTTCCAAAAAAACGCGTTTTGGTGATCCGATAATCGACAATTTTCCCCCTCGATCCGCAAGACCTTACGGCGCATTGTCGCTTAAAAAAAAAAAAGACGCTTACGCCCTTTCAGATAAAAAATTCAGTGCACGTTTCAGTACTTTGACTTTGCGACAAAAATTAAGCGTTTTTTGGCCAACAAAATTTAAAGAAAAAAACTGGCGGCGAAAACTACAACTCTAATAAAATCACTCAATTCGGCTCGGTTCTACTTTCCGCCGACAGGTTCGCATTAAAAAACAAGAGATGTCTTTTTCCATTAGTTTCATAAAATGCTAGGAATATCGAGTCAGGTCTGGATTAACCCATCTCTTTTCGCATGCTCGCGAATGCTGAGACAGGTATATTGTAGATTTTAAATGTCAGTTTATGCTAGCGAAACGGACCTCTCAGCGGTTTCGGTTGGGGAATACGGAATTTCGGCCCAGAAAACGATTTCAGCTTTGATATTTTTAAAAAATTTAATAGAGTAGAGGAATACGCATCTTTTGATAGCAATATTATACAAGCATCTCTTATAAAATATGTCAGTAGAAGCTGACAAACATCACACATTTCCTGAAAAATTCATGTCGAAAATGCGTTCTCTAATTATCCGAGAGTATTGAATTACTGGCCATATGAAAAAAATGCAATTTATAACGGGGCAGGTACCTACCGTTCTATTGAATCATTTGCAAATGTGCTAAAGAAAAGTAACCAAATACGTAATGTTGACGCAATTTTTATTGAGAAAACGCGTAGGTAGGTACCTACATATTATTTTTCCCGGTATGTTCGAGGTAAGTACCGGCTTATAAAGAATGTTCTTTCATTTAAATATTAAAAGGAATCACTCGAGATGCCCAACATATCAAGAAAATAAAGGCGCCATAGAATGTTATTTATTACAGGATAGGTAGGTACTTAATGCGTTCGTACTAAAATAATGCCGATTTTTGTTGCTTGCCAGTTTGCGAATGTAAGTGCAGGGTGGTAAAAAAAAATACCGTTGGAAATATATTGATTAATTTTGTAATAATATTAATAATGTTTTCTAATTATTATTTTTTTTTAGAAAATGGAGTCGGGCCGTTGCGACAAATATTTGCACAGCGTATAATTTTTTTTTCAAAATGAGATACGTAGTTTTTTTTTTAATTTCAATACATTTTTCGTCCTGAATAACTATTTATTACGAAAATAGTATTGGCGTTGCTAAATTTGAAAGGTAGACACTTGATAGATAAGATTTTCAAAAAATAAAATCAAAGGGTCTATTTTAAAAAAAAAAATTTTTTTGTTCATCAGATTGTGTTTGTTAAAAATGAGTAAGGAAATATTGGCGGACCCTATCTTTTTTAGCTTTCAGCCAATCAGGAGAGAGATTGGAATTCTATTCCGATGGCCAATCAGAGTGGCCGCATAGGGATGTTAGTGCTTATTAATTCAATTGACAATATTCACTATGAGTAGGAACTTATTAACTTTAAAATTATGATATAAAATTAAAGGAAAAGTAATCAAAGATGGAATTTTGTGAAAATGCCTACGTGTATTGGAACTTTTATTCTGTACATTTAACTGAAATTAAATCATGCATATTGGTTGGTGCAATTATTTGTTTTGTAAAAATACGTAGGTAACTAGGAATACGGATATATTATGTGTGTTAGTAGGTACTAGGTATGAGAGAACTTTTATCTTATTTTCTGTCCAAATGAAATGCTAAAGTTTTTCTTTTACGCATCGGAAAAAAGCGTAGATTGCTTCATTAACATTCGGATATATTAAATTTTACAAATTTTTAATTACTCTTTTTTACAGATGTGTAGGTACCTACTCAGAATCTGAGTAGGCTACTGCACATAACGACTCAGAATCTTCTGATGATATTGCGTATGGTTTTTTTTTGTAAATATGTGATGAAATTACTAGAAGTTGAATGAGATAATTTTTTTAAAAATATTACATTTACATAGCGTTTTTTTGTATTTTGCATCTTTATGATAATCATTCAACGTGGAATTGGTATGGCCGCCCCGGGAACAATTCATTGGTTTCTATACACAATAGTGAGCTTTGGCATCATGAAAGTATGCATTGCTAAACTTTTTCTTACATTAGCTCCACACTGGAGGCACTGAGGAAAACAATTTCCCTAGGGGCCTATGTCATCTTTGAGGATGCTGTGTGGAGGGTTTTTTAAGGAAAAAGAAGGAGAAGAAGATATGGGAAGGAAAATGGTATGAGGGGTGGGTAGGAATCTGGGGGTCAGTGTGGCCAGGAGTGACGAACGTATGAATCTATTCCTCACACTGCGGTGCAAGGCGAAGGGTTGAGAGAATCTGGCTGGAGAGGTCAAAAGCCTTCCAATAATTATGGTAACAAGGGAAAGAATAAGCGGGAGATATAAGTTAGTGACGTATTTTATATTTTTAATGGATTTTTTGTCCGTAAATAAATAAATTGTATACAGCGGGTACCCGGCATGCGTTGCAAGGCCACTTTAACATCGGGGTCCATTAAACTGTAATGGTTCCATTCCAAATCTCGGAAAACAACATTATAATGCAAGCGCCTGTACTATATAACATTATATACAACGGGTACCCGACATGCGTTGCAAGGTCACTGTAACCTCGGGGTCAACTTAACTGTAATTGTTCCATCCCGATTCCCGGAAATAACATTTTTAAGCAAGTGCCTGCAATATATAACATGATATACTACGGTTACTCGGCATGCGTTGCAAGGTTACTGTAACCCCGGGGTCAACTTAACTGTAATGGTTCCATTCCCATTCCTGGGAAATTACATTTTAGTGCAATCGCTGCACTACATAACATTATATACAACGGGTACCCGGCATGCGTTGCAAGGTCACTGTAACTTCAGGTTTCTTCATATATTTAATTTAACACACACTCTTCCTCGCTTCATCCACGTTCACACGCAAATCGCATAATTTTTTAACCCGTTAGTTGCATTTTTGCAACGGGCCCCGCTAGTTTATATATTAATGTTTGGTTTTGGGGTAGGTCAGGAAAACTCACTTTTTTTTTTAGCCCTCCGGGTACAGGCGAAAATCGACCGCTCTGCCTGTCCAGTTTCACCGACCGCAGAGGTCGATTTGGCCTAGCAAGGCTTGTGGACCGGGATTTCATACAAACGGCCGTTCCAAAAAAACGCGTTTTGGTGATCCGATAATCGACTCTTTTCCCCCTCGATCCGCAAGACCTTACGGCGTATTGTCGCTTAAAAACGAAAAAGACGCTTACGCCCTTTCGATTTCCCTCGCCCCCCTCGGCCCGCAGGCGATAATCGACCGTCGCTCCTCGAGTTTCGCCGACCGCAGAGATCAATTTGGCCCGAAAGGGGGCACGGACGGCGTTCTCTGCGGGTCAGACCAGATTTCATATAAAAAAGATGAGGCAGGGTCAACAGCGCTCCCAAACGGCGAAAACTACAATTAGATCTCTCACCGACGAAGAAATTCGACCTCAGTTATATTTCTCGCCGACAGGTTCACCCGTTAAAAAACGTCGAACCGTTCAGTAAAGAGATTTCCCATACAAAACTGATTTTTCTAGGGATTTATTCCAATCAATTAAACGGCTATCTCAAAAAAATGTTGGAAAAAATGACATTTTAAAGGCCCTTTGCGGGAACTTAAATTGCGGCGAAAACAAACATTTTGCACGAAATGTTTTTGATTAAATAGAAGGTATACAAGTTTAAGAAACTTTTAAAATAAAAAAATGTGTAGCTTCCCATTTAAAATGTTACACTATATTGCATCAAATATTGAAAAATTTCTGACATTTTCTGAAATCGATCTATCATCAACAATGCATAATTTTCTAGCCAGTTAATATAAACTCGAGGTAGGTACTGGCGTTTAAAATGTGATGGATTTAAATGCATAAAATCGCGGTAGGTACCTACCGTTCTATTGAATTATTGCTAATTCGCTAAGTATTTATTGAGAAAACGCATAAGTACCTACACCACCATTATTTTTCTCGGTATGTACTAGGTAGGTACCGGCTTACGAGATTCTTTCCTTTAAATGTTAAATCGAAAATTAATGATATGAAATGAAAAAAATCATCCAAGATGGTAATTTTTGAAATATGTAGGAACACGGAGGTTGCTTCTGGATAACAACTGGTGGTAGGAACGTTATTTTTAAATTAATTAAGTTCATTTTCACGTAATGTGCGATTTTTATTCATTCAATTATTATTATTTATTTATACTATTATTTCAAAATAGAAATAATTACGGTACTTGAATAGAATTAGAACAGAACTTTCACAGAACGTTAAAATTAACTTGAAAAATTGAAGATTTTAAATAATTTTTTTGAAAAACCTAGCCTAAATATATTTCATATGTTTTTTTTTACGTATGTGCAGGTACCTCTACATAGAATCTATGCAGGTATCTACATGCACATAATAACTCAGAATCTGATGATATTGCTTATGAATTTTTTGTAAATGTATAATAAAATTGCTTGAAGTTGAATGGTATAATTTTTTTCAAAAATATTAACTTTACATACCGCTTTTTTTTGTATTTTGTATTTTGTATTTTAATGATAATCATTCAACGTGGAATTGGTATCGCCGCCCCGGGAACCATTCATTGGTTTCTATATACAATAGTGAGCTCTGGCATCATGAAATTATGCATTGCTAAACTTTTTTTTTACATTAGCTCCACACAGGAGGCACCGAGGAAAACAATTTCCCTAGGGGCCTATGTCATCTTTGAGGATGCTGTGTGGAGGGTTTTTTGAGGGAAAGAAAGGAGAAGAAGATATAAGAAGGAAAAGGGTATGAGGGGTGGGTAGGATTCTGAGGGTCAGTGTCGCCAGGAGTAACGGACGTATGAATCTACTCCTCACACTGCGGTGCGAGGCGAAGGGTTGAGAGAATCTGGCTGGAAAGATAAAAAGCCTCCCTCAATCAGTCTCCTCCGATCCAGCCCGCCATGCAGTGGTTGGTCAAACGTATCCGCCACCAAGACCTAGACAAACCTCATCCCATGAACCCGGGCACCCCTGCTAAGTCACCAATCGTAGCGAACCACTTGGGTGACCTATGACAGCGGTGTTGGTTCATCCGATTGCGATGAGACTTTGGGAATTTGATGTGTGCATTCCCGCGATGGTTTCTGAATACAATAATGATCAATCGGGATACAATAATGAACCGGGCGACCGAAGTAGGTGCACATTTCTCGCTTTTTGAAAACTAAATGTACCGGGAATGAATTAATGAGGCGCGAGAGGGGGGGAGGAAAAAGCTCCACACAGGAGACCCTGAGGAAAATAATTTCCCTCACGGTCATGTCATCTTTGGAGATGCTGGGTGGAGGGTTTTTTAAGGCAAAGAAGGAGATGAGAGTTCTGAGAAGGAAAAGGGTTTAAGGGGTGGGTAGGAATTTGGGGTTCAGTGTGTCCTGGTCATCCGCCTCCAAGACCTAGACAAAGCTCACCCCATAAATCCGGGCACCCCTACTAAATCACCAAACGTAGCGAACCACTTGGGGTGACCTACGGCATGAGTGTTGGTTATCCAATAAAGGTCATCTTAGAGGATTTTTATTTCTACATAACATTATATACAACGGTTACCCGGCATGCGTTGCAAGATCACTGTAACCTCGGGGTCAACTTAACTGTAACGGTTCCATTCCAAGATCCGGGAAACTACATTTTAATGCAAGCGCCTTGCAAACGTCTGCACTATATTATAACATTATATACAACGGGTTCCCGGCATGCGTTGCAAGGTCACTGTAACCTCGGGGTCAACTTAACTGTAATGGTTCCATCCCCATTCCCGGGAAATAACATTTTAAAGCAAGTGCCTGCAATATATAAAATGATATACAACGGTTGCTCGGCATGCGTTGCAAGGTCGCTGTAACCTCATGGTCAACTTAACTGTAATGGTTCTATTCAAATTCCTGGGAAATTACATTTTAATGCAAGCGCTGCACTACATAACATTATATACAACGGGGACACGGCATGCGTTGCAAGGTCACTGTAACTTCAGGTTTCTTCATATATTTAATTTAACACACACTCCTCCTCGCTTCATCCACGTTCACACGCAAATCGCATAATTTTTTAACCCGTTAGTTGCATTTTTGCAACGGGCCCCGCTAGTATATATATATTAATGCTTGGTTTTGGGGTAGGTCGGGAAAAGCTCACTTTTTCGTCGACGCAAAAACGACCAGTACGCCCTTTGCGTTTCACCCACCTCAAGGTTCACTTTCGGTTGAAGCAAATTCCGAATGGAAACTGGGGGTAATTTTTTTCCGACAAAAAAAATATATACAGGGATTCATTCTCCGATACGAATCGGCGGCGAAAACTAGAAGCTCTACTCGAATCACTCGATTATATTTCCCGCCGGCAGACGGCGTTTGAAAAAAAAAATTTAGGAAAAAACCCGCTAATTTCACAAAGGAAAATGCTATATAGGACTATTGACATAGGTCAGGATCTCAGATGTCAAATTTTTAGCCTAACAAAACGGAACTCTCGGCGGTTTCGGTCGTTGTTTTTCGGAAAACGACATTACCGCCGAAAAACCGATTCCGGGCTAGATGTTTTTTGAAAATACGATAGCCGGATAGATTCCGCAACTTTTAACACCAATATAACATGCCCATCCCATGTAAAAAAAGTCAGGAGATGCTGACAAAACTCGAAATTTTCCGAAAAATAATCATCAAAATACGCGCTCAAAGATTCCATCGGAAGTTTAAATATTGGTGGCCAGTTCAAATTAACACGCTATTCATTCGGGGTAGGTACCTACTTATTTCGGTAGTCTTGCAAATATGATGAAAAAAGCTAAGATTGCCGGAATCTAAGGAAATGCGCAGGTACCTACCTAAATGGGTACCTACACAACGAATTAGGTTTTAATGCAATAAATACTACGGTAAGGTTGTTTCGATGATACAGAATAAATGAACTTTTTTTAAGTTAATTTTCACGTTCTGTGATGGTTCTACTCAAATTCTATTGTTTTATCATTACAGACCAGTTACATCACAAAACTGAAATAATTACAGAACTCGAACGGAACTTTATAGAACTGAAAATTTACTAGAAAAATTTAAAGAATTGTCAACTTTTTTTTATTAATTATTTTATTTATTTTTAAGTGTGTTCTATTTGGACATTGTTAAATAAAAAAAATAATTACGCGTGTTCTAGGTAGGTACTTACTTGCAGGGACTTTTTTCATTTAAAAATCAAAACATGATATTGAATGAATTTATTTATAGTGAAAATTATTTTATGCTCAACAGCATAATGGCGTCGTTTTGGTGAAATATTACAACAAAGTACCTACTTAGTACTTACACTTGCAAAATGAAATACAATACAACTACAATAGTGAGCTCCGGCATAATGAAATTTTGCACTGCTAAACCGTGCAACCGATTGTTATTGTTTATGGACTATTTGTGCGTAAATAAATTAATTATATACAGCGGGTACCCGGCATGCGTTGCGAGGCCACTTTAACTTCGGGGTCAACTAAACCGTAATGGTTCCCTACCAAGTCCCGGGAAACAACATTATAAAATTATGCACTTTATAAAATTATATACAACGGGTACCCGGCATGCGTTGCAAGGCCGCTTTAACCTCGGGGTCAATAAAACTGTAATGTTTCCATCCGAAGTCCTGGGAAACTACATTATAATGCAAGCGCCTGCACTATGTAACATTATATACTACGGGTACCCGGCATGCGTTGCAACTCCACTTTAACCCCAGGGTCAACTAAACTGTAATGGTTCCATCCCAAGTCCCCGGAAACTGCATTATAATGCAAGCGCCTGCACTATATAAAATTATATACAACGGGTACCCGGCATGCGTTGCAAGGTCACTGTAACCTCGGGGTCAACTTAATTATAATGGTTCCATCCCAAGTCCCGGGAAACTACATTATAATGCAAGCGCCTGCACTATATAAAATTATATACAACGGGTACCCGGCGTGCGTTGCAAGGCCACTTTAACCTCGGGGTCAATAAAGCTGTAATGTTTCCGGCCCAAATCCCGGGAAACTGCATTATAATGCAAGCGCCTGCACTATTTAACATTATATATAACGGGTATCTGGCATAAGTAAGTGAAGTTTTACTTCAGTCGTGTGGTCTAAAGCACACTTTTTTAAATTTATTTTCACGTTCTGTGTTATTTTTTCTTCGATCGCGATGAAACTTTGGGGATTTCATGTGAGCATCGCCTCAATTCTTTCTGTATAAAATAGTGAGCTCTGGCATCATGAAATTATGCATTGCTAAACCGTTCATCCGATTGCGATGAAACTTTGGGGATTTGATGTGCGCAGGCCGGCAATGGTTTTTGTGTACAACAGTGAGCTCTGGTATCATGAAATTACGCATTGCTAAACCAATTAACTGATTGCAATGAAAATTTGATATTTAACCGATTTATATTTAATTTAACACACACTCCTCCTCGCTTCATCCACGTTCACACGTCAAATCGCATAGTGTTTAAACCCGTTTATTGCTTTTGCAATGGGCCCAGCTAGTATATATTAATGTTTGGTTTTGGGGTAGGTCAGGAAAACTCACTTTTTTTTTTAATCGTCCGGGTACAGGCGAAAATCGACCGCTCTGCCTGTCCAGTTTCACCGACCGCAGGGGTCGATTTGGCCGAGCAAGGCGCGTGGACCGGGATTTCATACAAACGGCCGTTCCAAAAAAACGCGTTTTGGTGATCCGATAATCGACTCTTTTCCCCCTCGATCCGCAAGACCTCACGGCGTATTGTCGCTTAAAAACGAAAAAGACGCTTACGCCCTTTCGATTTCCCTCGCCCGCCTCGGCCCGCAGGCGATAATCGACCTCCGCTCCTCGAGTTTCACCGACCGCAGAGATCAATTTGGCCCGAAAGGGGGCACGGACGGCGTTCTCTGCGGGTCAGACCAGATTTCATATAAAAAAGATGACGCAGGGTCAACAGCGCTCCCAAACGGCGAAAACTACAATTAGATCTCTCACCGACGAAGAAATTCGACCTCAGTTATATTTCTTGCCGACAGGTTCACCCGTTAAAAAACGTCGAATCGTTTAGTAAAGAGATTTCCCATACAAAACTGATTTTTCTAGGGATTTATTCGAATTTTTTTAACGGCGTTTTCGAAAATAGCGGAGAAAAATTGACATTTTAAAGGCCCTTTGCGGGAACTTAGATTGCGGCGAAAACAAACATTTTGCACGAAATGTTTTTGATTAAATAGAAGGTATACAAGTTTAAGAAACTTTTAAAATAAAAACATGTGTAGCTTCCCATTTAAAATGTTACACTATATTGCATCAAATATTGAAATTTTTCTGACATTTTCTGAAATCGATCTATCATCAACAATGCATAATTTTCCAGCCAGTTAATATAAACTCGAGGTAGGTACTGGCGTTAAAAATGTGAATGATTTAAATGCAGAAAATCGCGGTAGGTACCTACCGTTCTATTGAATTATTGCTAATTCGCTAAGTATTTATTGAGAAAACGCGTAAGTAGGTACCTACACCAACATTATTTTTCTCGGTATGTACTAGGTAGGTACCATCTTACGAGATTTTTTCCTTTAAATGTTAAATCGAAAATTAATGATATGAAATGAAAAAAATCATCCAAGATGGTAATTTTTGAAATATGTAGGAACACGGAGGTTGCTTCTGGATAACCACTGTTGGTATGAATGTTATTTTTAAATTAGTAAAGTTCATTTTCACGTAATGTGCGGTTTTTATTTATTCAATTATCTTCAAAACTTATAATATTTATTATTATTTATTTAAACTATTATTTCAAAACAGAAATAATTATGGAACTTGAATAGAATTTGAACAGAACTTTCACAGAACGTTAAAATTAACTTGAAAAATTGAAGATTTTTAAATAAATTTTTTGAAAAACCCAGCCTAAATATATTTCATATGTTTTTTTTTACGTATGTGCAGGTACCTCTACATAGAATCTATGCAGGTACCTACATGCACATAACAACTTAAAATCTGATGATATTGCTTATGATTTTTTTGTAAATGTATAATAAAATTGCTTGAAGTGGAATGGTATAATTTTTTTCAAAAATATTAAATTTACATACCGCTTTTTTGTATTTTGTATTTTAATGATAATCATTCAACGTGGAATTGGTATCGCCGCCCCGGGAACCATTCATTGGTTTCTATATACAATAGTGAGCTCTGGCATCATGAAATTATGCATTGCTAAACTTTTTTTTTACATTAGCTCCACACAGGAGGCACCGAGGAAAACAATTTCCCTAGGGGCCTATGTCATCTTTGAGGATGCTGTGTGGAGGGTTTTTTGAGGGAAAGAAAGGAGAAGAAGATATAAGAAGGAAAAGGGTATGAGGGGTGGGTAGGAATCTGGGGGTCAGTGTGGCCAGGAGTAACGGACGTATGAATCTATTCCTCACACTGCGGTGCGAGGCGAAGGGTTGGGAGAATCTGGCTGGAGAGATAAAAAGCCTCCCTCAATCAGTCTCCTCCAATCCAGCCCGCCATGCAGTGGTAGGTCAAACGTATCCACCACCAAGACCTAGACAAACCTCATCCCATGAACCCGGGCACCCCTGCTAAGTCATCAAACGTAGCGAACCACTTAGGTGACCTTTGACAGCGGTGTTGGTTCATCCGATTGCGATGAGACTTTTGGAATTTGATGTGTGCATTCCCGCGATGGTTTCTGAATACAATAATGATCAATCGGGATACAATAATGAACCGGGCGACCGAAGTAGGTGCACATTTCTCGCTTTTTGAAAACTAAATGTACCGGGAATGAATTAATGAAGCGCGAGAGGGGGGGAGGAAAAAGCTCCACACAGGAGACCCTGAGGAAAATAATTTCCCTCACGGTCATGTCATCTTTGGATGGAGGGTTTTTTAAGGCAAAGAAGGAGATGAGAGTTCTGAGAAGGAAAAGGGTTTAAGGGGTGGGTAGGAATCTGGGGTTCAGTGTGTCCTGGTCATCCGCCTCCAAGACCTAGACAAACCTCACCCCATAAATCCGGGCACCCCTACTAAATCACCAAACGTAGCGAACCACTTAGGGTGACCTACGGCATGAGTGTTGATTATCCAATAAAGGTCATCTTTGGGGATTTTTATTTCTACATAACATTATATACAACGGTTACCCGGCATGCGTTGCAAGATCACTGTAACCTCGGGGTCAACTTAACTGTAACGGTTCCATTCCAAGTTCCGGGAAACTACATTATAATGCAAGCGCCTTGCAAACGTCTGCATTATATTATAACATAATATACAACGGGTTCCCGGCATGCGTTGCAAGGTCACTGTAACTTCGGGGTCAACTTAACTGTAATGGTTCCATCCCCATTCCCGGGAAATAACATTTTAAAGCAAGTGCCTGCAATATATAAAATGATATACAACGGTTGCTCGGCATGCGTTGCAAGGTCACTGTAACCTCATGGTCAACTTAACTGTAATGGTTCTATTCAAATTCCTGGGAAATTACATTTTAATGCAAGCGCTGCACTACATAAAATTATAAACAACGGGTACCCGGCATGCGTTACAAAGTCACTGTAACCTCAGGTTTCTTCAAATATTTAATTTAACACACACTCCTCCTCGCTTCATCCACGTTCACACGTCAAATCGCATAGTGTTTTAACCCGTTAATTGCTTTTGCAATGGGCCCAGCTAGTATATATTAATGTTTAGTTTTGGGAAAACTCACTCACTTTTTTGTCGGCGCAAAAACGACCAGTACGCCCTTTGCGTTTCACCCACCTTAAGGTTCAGTTTCGGTTGAAGCAAATTGGGAATGAAAACTGTAAGCAAATTTTTAATGACAAAATAAAATATATACAGGGGTTTATTCTCCGATACGAATCGGCGGCGAAAACTAGAAGCTCTGCTCGAATCACTCGATTCGGCTCGGTCATATTTCCCGCCGACAGATGGCGTTGGTAAAAAAAAAAATGACGAAAAAACCCCTTAATTTCACAAAGGAAAATGCTAGGACCGTTGACGCAGATCTCAAATGTCAAAGTTTTAGCCTAACAAAACGGAACTCTCGGCGGTTTCGGTCGTTGTTTTTCGGAAAACGACATTACCGCCGAAAAACCGATTCCGGGCTAGATGTTTTTTGAAAATACGATAGCCGAATAGATTCCGCAACTTTTAACACCAATAAAACATATGATTCTCATATAAAATACGTCAGGAGATGCTGACAAAACTCGAAATTTTCCGAAAAAAAATCATCAAAATACGCGCTCACAGATTCCATCGGAAGTTTAAATATTTGCTGGCCAGTTCAAATTAACACGTTTTTCATTCGGGGTAGGTACCTACTTATTTCGGTAGTATTGCAAATATGATGAAAAAAGCTAAGATTGCCGGAATCTAAGGAAATGCGCAGGTACCTACCTGAATGGGTACCTACACAACGAATTAGGTTTTAATGCAATAAATACTAAGCTATGGTTGTTTCGATGATACAGAATAATTGAACTTTTTTTAAGTTAATTTTCACGTTCTGTGATGGTTCTACTCAAATTCTATTGTTTTATCATTACAGACCAGTTACATCACAAAACTGAAATAATTACAGAACTCGAACGGAACTTTATAGAACTGAAAATTTACTAGAAAAATTTAAAGAATTGTCAATTTTTTTTATTAATTATTTTTTTTTGTTTTTAAGTGTGTTCTATTTGAACATTGTATATATATATACATTACGCGTGTTCTAGGTAGGTACTTACTTGCGGGGACTTTTTTCATTTAAAAATCAAAACATGATATTGAATGAATTTATTTGTAGTGAAAATTATTTTATGCTCAACAGCATAATGGCGTCGTTTTGGTGAAATATTACAACAAAGTACCTACTTAGTACTTACACTTGCAAAATGAAATACAATACAACTACAATAGTGAGCTCCGGCATAATGAAATTTTGCACTGCTAAACCGTGCAACCGATTGTTATTGTTAATGGACTATTTGTGCGTAAATAAATTATTATATACATCGGGTACCCGGCATGCGTTGCGAGGCCACTTTAACTTCGGGGTCAACTAAACCGTAATAGTTCCCTACCAAGTCCCGGGAAACAACATTATAAAATTATGCACTTTATAAAATTATATACAACGGGTACCCGGCATGCGTTGCAAGGCCGCTTTAACCTCGGGGTCAATAAAACTGTAATGTTTCCATCCGAAGTCCTGGGAAACTACATTATAATGCAAGCGCCTGCACTATGTAACATTATATACTACGGGTACCCGGCATGCGTTGCAAGGCCACTTTAACCTCAGGGTCAACTAAACTCTAATGGTTCCATCCCAAGTCCCCGGAAACTACATTATAATGCAAGCGCCTGCACTATATAACATTATATACAACGGGTACCCGGCATGCGTTGCAAGGTCACTGTAACCTAGGGGTCAACTTTACTGTAATGGTTTCATCCCGATTCCCGGGAAATAAAATTTTAATGCAAGCGCCTGCAATTTTTAACATAATATACAACGGTTACTCGACATGCGTTGCAAGGTCATTGTAACCTCGGGGTCAACTTAACTGTAATGGTTCCATTCCAATTCCTGGGAAATTACATTTTAATGCAAGCGCTGCACTACATAACATTATATACAACGGGTACCCGGCATGCGTTGCAAGGTCACTGTAACCTCAGGTTTCTTCATATATTTAATTTAACACACACTCTTCCTCGCTTCATCCACGTTCACACGTCAAATCGCATAGTGTTTAAACCCGTCAGTTGCTTCTGCAACGGGCAAAACCTAGTATATATTAATGCTTGGTTTTGGGAAAGGTCTTTTTCCGCGCACTTTTTCGTTGACGCAAAAACGACCAGTACGCCCTTTGCGTTTCACCCACCTCAAGGTTCACTTTCGGTTGAAGCAAATTGGGAATGAAAACTGTAAGCACTTTTTTTTCGACAAAATGAAATATATACAGGGATTTATTCTCCGATACGAATCGGCGGCGAAAACTAGAAGCTCTACTCGAATCACTCGATTCGGCTCGGTTGTATTTCCCGCCGACAGATAGCGTTTCAAAAAAAAAATGACAAAAAAAGACTTAGCATTTTCCTCAAAGGAAAATGCTAGGTCTATGGTCAAAATCTTAGATGTCAAATTTTTAGCCTAACAAAACGGAACTCTCGGCGGTTTCGGTCGTTGTTTTTCGGAAAACGACATTACCGCCGAAAAACCGATTCTGGGCTAGATGTTTTTTGAAAATACGATAGCCGGATAGATTCCGCAACTTTTAACACCAATAAAACATATGATTCTCATATAAAATACGTCAGGAGATGCTGACAAAACTCGAAATTTTCCCAAAAAAAATCATCAAAACACGTGCTCACAGATTCCATCGGAAGTTTAATTATTGCTGGCCAGTTCAAATTAACACGTTTTTTATTCGGGGTAGGTACCTACTTATTTCGGTAGTATTGCAAATATGATGAAAAAAGCTAAGATTGCCGGAATCTAAGGAAATGCGCAGGTACCTACCTGAATGGGTACCTACACAACGAATTAGGTTTTAATGCAATAAATACTAAGGTAAGGTTGTTTCGATGATACAGAATAATTGAACTTTTTTAAAGTTAATTTTCACGTTCTGTGATGGTTCTACTCAAATTCTATTGTTTTATCATTACAGACCAGTTACATCACAAAACTGAAATAATTACAGAACTCGAACGAAACTTTATAGAACTGAAAATTTACTAGAAAAATTTAAAGAATTGTCAATTTTTTTTATTAATTATTTTTTTTATTTTTAAGTGTGTTCTATTTGAACATTGTATATATATATACATTACGCGTGTTCTAGGTAGGTACTTACTTGCGGGGACTTTTTTCATTTAAAAATCAAAACATGATATTGAATGAATTTATTTGTAGTGAAAATTATTTTATGCTCAACAGCATAATGGCGTCGTTTTGGTGAAATATTACAACAAAGTACCTACTTAGTACTTACACTTGCAAAATGAAATACAATACAACTACAATAGTGAGCTCCGGCATAATGAAATTTTGCACTGCTAAACCGTGCAACCGATTGTTATTGTTAATGGACTATTTGTGCGTAAATAAATTAATTATATACAGCGGGTACCCGGCATGCGTTGCGAGTCCACTTTAACTTCGGGGTCAACTAAACCGTAATGGTTCCCTACCAAGTCCCGGGAAACAACATTATAAAATTATGCACTTTATAAAATTATATACAACGGGTACCCGGCATGCGTTGCAAGGCCGCTTTAACCTCGGGGTCAATAAAACTGTAATGTTTCCATCCGAAGTCCTGGGAAACTACAATATAATGCAAGCGCCTGCACTATGTAACATTATATACTACGGGTACCCGGCATGCGTTGCAAGGCCACTTTAACCTCAGGGTCAACTAAACTCTAATGGTTCCATCCCAAGTCCCCGGAAACTACATTATAAAGCAAGCGCCTGCACTATATAACATTATATACAACGGGTACCCGGCATGCGTTGCAAGGTCACTGTAACCTCGGGGTCAACTTAACTGTAATGGTTCCATCCCAATTCCCGGGAAATAACATTTTAAAGCAAGCGCCTGCACTATATAACATTATATACAACGGGTACCCGGTATGCGTTGCAAGGTCACTGTAACCTAGGGGTCAACTTTACTGTAATGGTTTCATCCCGATTCCCGGGAAATAAAATTTTAATGCAAGCGCCTGCAATTTATAACATAATATACAACGGGTACACGGCATGCGTTGCAAGGTCACTGTAACCTCGGGGTCAACTTAACTGTAATGGTTCCATCCCAATTCCCGGGAAATAACATTTTAAAGCAAGCGCCTGCACTATATAACATTATATACAACGGGTACCCGGTATGCGTTGCAAGGTCACTGTAACCTAGGGGTCAACTTTACTGTAATGGTTTCATCCCGATTCCCGGGAAATAAAATTTTAATGCAAGCGCCTGCAATAATATATGTACAACGGGTACACGGCATGCGTTGCAAAGTCACTGTAACCTCGGGTTCAACTTAACTGTAATGGTTCCATCCCAATTCCCGGGAAATAACATTTTAAAGCAAGCGCCTGCACTATATAACATTATATACAACGGGTACCCGGTATGCGTTGCAAGGTCACTGTAACCTAGGGGTCAACTTTACTGTAATGGTTTCATCCCGATTCCCGGGAAATAAAATTTTAATGCAAGCGCCTGCAATTTATAACATAATAAACAACGGTTACTCGGCATGCGTTGCAAGGTCACTGTAACCTCGGAGTCAACTTAACTGTAATGGTTCCATTCCAATTCCTGGGAAATTACATTTTAATGCAAGCGCTGCACTACATAACATTATATACAACGGGTACCCGGCATGCGTTGCAAGGTCACTGTAACCTCAGGTTTCTTCATATATTTAATTTAACACACACTCTTCCTCGCTTCATCCACGTTCACACGTCAAATCGCATAGTGTTTAAACCCGTCAGTTGCTTCTGCAACGGGCAAAACCTAGTATATATTAATGTTTAGTTTTGGGAAAACTCACTCACTTTTTTGTCGGCGCAAAAACGACCAGTACGCCCTTTGCGTTTCACCCACCTTAAGGTTCAGTTTCGGTTGAAGCAAATTGGGAATGAAAACTGTAAGCAAATTTTTAATGACAAAATAAAATATATACAGGGGTTTATTCTCCGATACGAATCGGCGGCGAAAACTAGAAGCTCTGCTCGAATCACTCGATTCGGCTCGGTCATATTTCCCGCCGACAGATGGCGTTGGTAAAAAAAAAAATGACGAAAAAACCCCTTAATTTCACAAAGGAAAATGCTAGGACCGTTGACGCAGATCTCAAATGTCAAAGTTTTAGCCTAACAAAACGGAACTCTCGGCGGTTTCGGTCGTTGTTTTTCGGAAAACGACATTACCGCCGAAAAACCGATTCCGAGCTAGATGTTTTTTGAAAATACGATAGCCGGATAGATTCCGCAACTTTTAACACCAATAAAACATATGATTCTCATATAAAATACGTCAGGAGATGCTGACAAAACTCGAAATTTTCCGAAAAAAAATCATCAAAAAACGCGCTCACAGATTCCATCGGAAGTTTAAATATTTGCTGGCCAGTTCAAATTAACACGTTTTTCATTCGGGGTAGGTACCTACTTATTTCGGTAGTATTGCAAATATGATGAAAAAAGCTAAGATTGCCGGAATCTAAGGAAATGCGCAGGTACCTACCTGAATGGGTACCTACACAACGAATTAGGTTTTAATGCAATAAATACTAAGGTATGGTTGTTTCGATGATACAGAATAATTGAACTTTTTTTAAGTTAATTTTCACGTTCTGTGATGGTTCTACTCAAATTCTATTGTTTTATCATTACAGACCAGTTACATCACAAAACTGAAATAATTACAGAACTCGAACGGAACTTTATAGAACTGAAAATTTACTAGAAAAATTTAAAGAATTGTCAATTTTTTTTATTAATTATTTTTTTTTGTTTTTAAGTGTGTTCTATTTGAACATTGTATATATATATATATATACATTACGCGTGTTCTAGGTAGGTACTTACTTGCGGGGACTTTTTTCATTTAAAAATCAAAACATGATATTGAATGAATTTATTTGTAGTGAAAATTATTTTATGCTCAACAGCATAATGGCGTCGTTTTGGTGAAATATTACAACAAAGTACCTACTTAGTACTTACACTTGCAAAATGAAATACAATACAACTACAATAGTGAGCTCCGGCATAATGAAATTTTGCACTGCTAAACCGTGCAACCGATTGTTATTGTTAATGGACTATTTGTGCGTAAATAAATTATTATATACATCGGGTACCCGGCATGCGTTGCGAGGCCACTTTAACTTCGGGGTCAACTAAACCGTAATGGTTCCCTACCAAGTCCCGGGAAACAACATTATAAAATTATGCACTTTATAAAATTATATACAACGGGTACCCGGCATGCGTTGCAAGGCCGCTTTAACCTCGGGGTCAATAAAACTGTAATGTTTCCATCCGAAGTCCTGGGAAACTACATTATAATGCAAGCGCCTGCACTATGTAACATTATATACTACGGGTACCCGGCATGCGTTGCAAGGCCACTTTAACCTCAGGGTCAACTAAACTCTAATGGTTCCATCCCAAGTCCCCGGAAACTACATTATAATGCAAGCGCCTGCACTATATAACATTATATACAACGGGTACCCGGCATGCGTTGCAAGGTCACTGTAACCTAGGGGTCAACTTTACTGTAATGGTTTCATCCCGATTCCCGGGAAATAAAATTTTAATGCAAGCGCCTGCAATTTTTAACATAATATACAACGGTTACTCGACATGCGTTGCAAGGTCATTGTAACCTCGGGGTCAACTTAACTGTAATGGTTCCATTCCAATTCCTGGGAAATTACATTTTAATGCAAGCGCTGCACTACATAACATTATATACAACGGGTACCCGGCATGCGTTGCAAGGTCACTGTAACCTCAGGTTTCTTCATATATTTAATTTAACACACACTCTTCCTCGCTTCATCCACGTTCACACGTCAAATCGCATAGTGTTTAAACCCGTCAGTTGCTTCTGCAACGGGCAAAACCTAGTATATATTAATGTTTGGTTTTGGGGTAGGTCAGGAAAACTCACTTTTTTTTTAATCGTCCGGGTACAGGCGAAAATCGACCACCCTGCCTGTCCAGTTTCACCGACCGCAGAGGTCGATTTGGCCGAGCAGGGCGCGTGGACCGGGATTTCATACAAACGGCCGTTCCAAAAAAACGCGTTTTGGTGATCCGATAATCGACACTTTTCCCCCTCGATCCGCAAGACCTCACGGCGTATTGTCGCTTAAAAAAAAAAAAGACGCTTACGCCCTTTAGATTTCCGTCGCCCGCCTCGACCCGCAGGCGATAATCGACCTCCGCTCCTCGAGTTTCGCCGACCGCAGAGATCAATTTGGCCCGAAAGGGGGCACGGACGGCGTTCTCTGCGGGTCAGACCAGATTTCATATAAAAAAGATGACGCAGGGTCAACAGCGCTCCCAAACGGCGAAAACTACAATTAGATCTCTCACCGACGAAGAAATTCGACCTCAGTTATATTTCTCGCCGACAGGTTCACCCGTTAAAAAACGTCGAACCGTTTAGTAAAGAGATTTCCCATACAAAACTGATTTCACTAGGAATTTATTCCAATCAATTAAACGGCTATCTCAAAAATAACGTACAAAAAATGACATTTTAAAGGCCCTTTGCGGGAACTTAGATTGCGGCGAAAACAAACATTTTGCACGAAATGTTTTTGATTAAATAGAAGGTATACAAGTTTAAGAAACTTTTAAAATAACAACATGTGTAGCTTCCCATTTAAAATGTTACACTATATTGCATCAAATATTGAAATTTTTCTGACATTTTCTGAAATCGATCTATCATCAACAATGCATAATTTTCCAGCCAGTTAATATAAACTCGAGGTAGGTACTGGCGTTTAAAATGTGAATGATTTAAATGCAGAAAATCGCGGTAGGTACCTACCGTTCTATTGAATTATTGCTAATTCGCTAAGTATTTATTGAGAAAACGCGTAAGTACCTACACCACCATTATTTTTCTCGGTATGTACTAGGTAGGTACCGGCTTACGAGATTCTTTCCTTTAAATGTTAAATCGAAAATTAAAGATATGAAATGAAAAAAATCATCCAAGATGGTAATTTTTGAAATATGTAGGAACACGGAGGTTGCTTCTGGATAACCACTGTTTGTAGGAACGTTATTTTTAAATTAATTAAGTTCATTTTCACGTAATGTGTGATTTTTATTTATTCAATTATCTTCAAAACTTATAATATTTATTATTATTTATTTATACTATTATTTCAAAATAGAAATAATTACGGAACTTGAATAGAATTTGAACAGAACTTTCACAGAACGTTAAAATTAACTTGAAAAACTGAAGATTTTTCAAATAAATTTTTTGAAAAACCCAGCCTAAATATATTTCATATGTTTTTTTTTACGTATGTGCAGGTAACTCTACATAGAATCTATGCAGGTACCTACATGCACATAACAACTCAGAATCTGATGATATTGCTTATGAATTTTTTGTAAATGTATAATAAAATTGCTTGAAGTTGAATGGTATAATTTTTTTCAAAAATATTAAATTTACATACCGCTTTTTTTTGTATTTTGTATTTTAATGATAATCATTCAACGTGGAATTGGTATCGCCGCCCCGGGAACCATTCATTGGTTTCTATATACAATAGTGAGCTCTGGCATCATGAAATTATGCATTGCTAAACTTTTTTTTTACATTAGCTCCACACAGGAGGCACCGAGGAAAACAATTTCCCTAGGGGCCTATGTCATCTTTGAGGATGCTGTGTCGAAGGTTTTTTGAGGGAAAGAAAGGAGAAGAAGATATAAGAAGGAAAAGGGTATGAGGGGTGGGTAGGAATCTGAGGGTCAGTGTCGCCAGGAGTAACGGACGTATGAATCTATTCCTCACACTGCGGTGCGAGGCGAAGGGTTGAGAGAATCTGGCTGGAGAGATAAAAAGCCTCCCTCAATCAGTCTCCTCCGATCCAGCCCGCCATGCAGTGATTGGTCAAACGTATCCGCCACCAAGACCTAGACAAACCTCATCCCATGAACCCGGGCACCCCTGCTAAGTCACCAATCGTAGCGAACCACTTGGGTGACCTATGACAGCGGTGTTGGTTCATCCGATTGCGATGAGACTTTGGGAATTTGATGTGTGTATTCCCGCGATGGTTTTATGAAAACAATAATGATCAATCGGGATACAATAATGAACCGGGCGACCGAAGTAGGTGCACATTTGTCGCTTTTTGAAAACTAAATGTACCGGGAATGAATTAACGAAGCGCGAGAGGGGGGGAGGAAAAAGCTCCACACAGGAGACCCTGAGGAAAATAACTTCCCTCACGGTCATGTCATCTTTGGAGATGCTGGGTGGAGGGTTTTTTAAGGCAAAGAAGGAGATGAGAGTTCTGAGAAGGAAAAGGGTTTAAGGGGTGGGTAGGAATCTGGGGTTCAGTGTGTCCTGGTCATCCGCCTCCAAGACCTAGACAAACCTCACCCCATAAATCCGGGCACCCCTACTAAATCACCAAACGTAGCGAACCACTTGGGGTGACCTACGGCATGAGTGTTGGTTATCCAATAAAGGTCGTCTTAGGGGATTTTTATTTCTACATAACATTATATACAACGGTTACCCGGCATGCGTTGCAAGATCACTGTAACCTCGGGGTCAACTTAACTGTAACGGTTCCATTCCAAGTTCCGGGAAACTACATTATAATGCAAGCGCCTTGCAAACGTCTGCACTATATTATAACATTATATACAACGGGTTCCCGGCATGCGTTGCAAGGTCACTGTAACCTCGGGGTCAACTTAACTGTAATGGTTCCATCCCAATTCCCGGGAAATAACATT
Organism: Limnephilus marmoratus; assembly: GCA_917880885.1. Taxonomy (NCBI): domain Eukaryota; kingdom Metazoa; phylum Arthropoda; class Insecta; order Trichoptera; family Limnephilidae; genus Limnephilus; species Limnephilus marmoratus. The sequence goes on along the minus strand of OU862921.1, from coordinate 23,209,285 downwards.
TTAAAGCAAGTGCCTGCAATATATAAAATGATATACAACGGTTGCTCGGCATGCGTTGCAAGGGCACTGTAACCTCATGGTCAACTTAACTGTACTTCCATTCCAATTCCTGGGAAATTACATTTTAATGCAAGCGCTGCACTACATAACATTATATACAACGGGTACCCGGCATGCGTTGCAAGGTCACTGTAACCTCAGGTTTCTTCATATATTTAATTTAACACACTCTCCTCCTCGCTTCATCCACGTTCACACGTCAAATCGCATAGTGCTTTAACCCGTCAGTTGCTTCTGCAACGGGCAAAACCTAGTATATATAGTATTGTTTGGTTTTGGGGTAGGTCAGGAAAACTCACTTTTTTTTTTAGCCCTCCGGGTACAGGCGAAAATCGACCACTCTGCCTGTCGAGTTTCACCGACCGCAGAGGTCGATTTGGCCGAGCAAGGCTTGTGGACCGGGATTTCATACAAACGGCCGTTCCAAAAAAACGCGTTTTGGTGATCCGATAATCGACTCTTTTCCCCCTCGATCCGCAAGACCTCACGGCGTATTGTCGCTTAAAAACGAAAAAGACGCTTACGCCCTTTCGATTTCCGTCGCCCGCCTCGACCCGCAGGCGATAATCGACCTCAGCTCCTCGAGTTTCGCCGACCGCAGAGATCAATTTGGCCCGAAAGGGGGCACGGACGGCGTTCTCTGCGGGTCAGACCAGATTTCATATAAAAAAGATGACGCAGGGTCAACAGCGCTCCCAAACGGCGAAAACTACAATTAGATCTCTCACCGACGAAGAAATTCGACCTCAGTTATATTTCTCGCCGACAGGTTCACCCGTTAAAAAACGTCGAACCGTTTAGTAAAGAGATTTCCCATACAAAACTGATATTTCTAGGGATTTATTCGAATTTTTTTAACGGCGTTTTTGAAAATAGCGGAGAAAAATTGACATTTTAAAGGCCCTTTGCGGGAACTTAGATTGCGGCGAAAACAAACATTTTGCACGAAATGTTTTTGATTAAATAGAAGGTATACAAGTTTAAGAAACTTTTAAAATAAAAACATGTGTTGCTTCCCATTTAAAATGTTACACTATATTGCATCAAATATTGAAATTTTTCTGACATTTTCTGAAATCGATCTATCATCAACAATGCATAATTTTCCAGCCAGTTAATATAAACTCGAGGTAGGTACTGGCGTTAAAAATGTGAATGATTTAAATGCAGAAAATCGCGGTAGGTACCTACCGTTCTATTGAATTATTGCTAATTCGCTAAGTATTTATTGAGAAAACGCGTAAGTAGGTACCTACACCAACATTATTTTTCTCGGTATGTACTAGGTAGGTACCATCTTACGAGATTTTTTCCTTTAAATGTTAAATCGAAAATTAATGATATGAAATGAAAAAAATCATCCAAGATGGTAATTTTTGAAATATGTAGGAACACGGAGGTTGCTTCTGGATAACCACTGTTGGTATGAATGTTATTTTTAAATAAGTAAAGTTCATTTTCACGTAATGTGCGGTTTTTATTTATTCAATTATCTTCAAAACTTATAATATTTATTATTATTTATTTAAACTATTATTTCAAAACAGAAATAATTACGGAACTTGAATAGAATTTGAACAGAACTTTCACAGAACGTTAAAATTAACTTGAAAAATTGAAGATTTTTAAATAAATTTTTTGAAAAACCCAGCCTAAATATATTTCATATGTTTTTTTTACGTATGTGCAGGTACCTCTACATAGAATCTATGCAGGTACCTACATGCACATAACAACTTAAAATCTGATGATATTGCTTATGATTTTTTTGTAAATGTTTAATAAAATTGCTTGAAGTGGAATGGTATAATTTTTTTCAAAAATATTAAATTTACATACCGCTTTTTTGTATTTTGTATTTTAATGATAATCATTCAACGTGGAATTGGTATCGCCGCCCCGGGAACCATTCATTGGTTTCTATATACAATAGTGAGCTCTGGCATCATGAAATTATGCATTGCTAAACTTTTTTTTTACATTAGCTCCACACAGGAGGCACCGAGGAAAACAATTTCCCTATGGGCCTATGTCATCTTTGAGGATGCTGTGTGGAGGGTTTTTTGAGGGAAAGAAAGGAGAAGAAGATATAAGAAGGAAAAGGGTATGAGGGGTGGGTAGGAATCTGGGGGTCAGTGTGGCCAGGAGTAACGGACGTATGAATCTATTCCTCACTCTGCGGTGCGAGGCGAAGGGTTGGGAGAATCTGGCTGGAGAGATAAAAAGCCTCCCTCAATCAGTCTCCTCCGATCCAGCCCGCCATGCAGTGGTTGGTCAAACGTATCCGCCACCAAGACCTAGACAAACCTCATCCCATGAACCCGGGCACCCCTGCTAAGTCACCAATCGTAGCGAACCACTTAAGTGACCTATGACAGCGGTGTTGGTTCATCCGATTGCGATGAGACTTTGGGAATTTGATGTGTGCATTCCCGCGATGGTTTTATGAAAACAATAATGATCAATCGGGATACAATAATGAACCGGGCGACCGAAGTAGGTGCACATTTCTCGCTTTTTGAAAACTAAATGTACCGGGAATGAAATAATGAAGCGCGAGAGGGGGGGGGAGGAAAAAGCTCCACACAGGAGACCCTGAGGAAAATAATTTCCCTCACGGTCATGTCATCTTTGGAGATGCTGGGTGGAGGGTTTTTTAAGGCAAAGAAGGAGATGAGAGTTCTGAGAAGGAAAAGGGTTTAAGGGGTGGGTAGGAGTCTGGGGTTCAGTGTGTCCTGGTCATCCGCCTCCAAGACCTAGACAAACCTCACCCCATAAATCCGGGCACCCCTACTAAATCACCAAACGTAGCGAACCACTTGGGGTGACCTACGGCATGAGTGTTGGTTATCCAATAAAGGTCATCTTAGGAGATTTTTATTTCTACATAACATTATATACAACGGTTACCCGGCATGCGTTGCAAGATCACTGTAACCTCGGGGTCAACTTAACTGTAACGGTTCCATTCCAAGTTCCGGGAAACTACATTATAATGCAAGCGCCTTGCAAACGTCTGCACTATATTATAACATTATATACAACGGGTTCCCGGCATGCGTTGCAAGGTCACTGTAACCTCGGGGTCAACTTAACTGTAATGGTTCCATCCCAATTCCCGGGAAATAACATTTTAAAGCAAGTGCCTGCAATATATAAAATGATATACAACGGTTGCTCGGCATGCGTTGCAATGGCACTATAACCTCATGGTCAACTTAACTGTAATGGTTTCATTCCAATTCCTGGGAAATTACATTTTAATGCAAGCGCTGCACTACATAACATTATATACAACGGGTACCCGGCATGCGTTGCAAGGTCACTGTAACCTCAGTTTCTTCATATATTTAATTTAACACACACTCCTCCTCGCTTCATCCACGTTCACACGTCAAATCGCACAGTGTTTTAACCCGTTAGTTGCTTTTGCAACGGGCCCCGCTAGTATATATATTAATGCTCAGTTTGGAAAACTCACCTTTTTTTTCAGCCTTTTCTGACACCGGTTTCATACAAAACGACTGATACAGAATTGAAGTGCGACCCTGGCGACGGAAACTGTAATCTCTCTCTATCCGACGAAGAAATTCGGCCGGGGTTATGTTTTCCGCCGACAGGTTCGCCAGTCGAAAGACGAAAATCCATTTCGGAAGGAAACGTGTCAAAAAGTCCATACAAACGACGGTTCCAGTTTTGGTGATGCGATAACGGACTCTTCTCCCCCGCATCGCGTACCACCTTACGGCGTATTTTCGCTTGAAAATGCAAAGACGCTTAAGCCCTCTTACTTTCCAGCCCAGGCCTCGGCCCCGCAGGCGATAATAGACGATCGCTTCCTCGAGTTTGGAACGTGCCAAGGTCCATTTTGGCTTGGCGGCGAGTCAGATAATCTTGAGATAGGTCAGGATTCCGAGTGTCAAAAATTTAGCCTAAATAATACAGACTTTTCAGAGTTTTCGGTAGTGGTTTTACGGTACGCGGCATTGCGACCCGGAAACCGATCCCCGCTTAGATGTTTTTAAAAAATACGTTACAGTAGAGAATTCCGCAACTTTTAATATCAAAATTATATACGATTCTCATATGAAATATGTCAGGAGAACCCGACGAAAATCAATAATTTTCTGAAAAATTCATGTCAAAAACGTGTTCCTAAATTCTTCGATAGTGTGAAAATTGCTGGCCATCTGAAAATAACACAATTTATAACGCGGTAGGTACCTACCGTTTCATCAAGTTATTGCAAATTCGTTAAAGAAAAGTAATAAAGTACGTAAGAAAAAACGCGTAGGTACCTACCCAAATATTATTTTTCTCGGTATATACTAGGTAGGTACCGGCTTATGAAGCATTTAAATATTAAAAGAAATCACTCAAGATTGTCAAGTATTTATTGAGAAAACGCATAGGTACCTACACTAATATTATTGGTAGCGACTTATGAACTTCTTTCCTTTAAATGTTAAATCGAAAATTAATGATATGAAATGAAAAAAATCACCTAAGATTGTCACTTTTTGAATTATGTAGGTACACGGAGATTGCTTCTGGACACCCACTGTTGGTGGGAACGTTATTTTTAAATTAGTTCATTTTCACGTAATGTGCGAGTTGTATTTATTCAATTATCTTCAAAACTTATTTTATTTATCATTATTTATTTATAATTATTATTTAAAAACAGAAATAATTACAGAACTTGAATAGAATTTGAACAGAACTTTCAGAGAACGTTAAAATTAACTTGAAAAATTTAAGGTTTTTAAATATTTTTTTTTAACAACCGAAGTGAATTGAACCGAACGACTGTACCAAATTGGATAATTATTTTTTGTTGTGTCCAAGGCAGGGTTTGTAAAAAATTACTGGTGAGCTCTGACATTATGAAATTTGTTTAAAAATGAGTAGCGGAAATTTATGTGCGCGCATAGCTTCCGAACGACTGCCCCTAATTGGATAATTCTTTTTTTGTTGTATTCGTTATTGTTAGGACAAGGTTTTTATAAAATAACTGGTGAGCACTGGCATTATGAAATTTGTTTAAAAATGATTCGCCGAAATGTAAGTACGCGCATAGCTTCCGAACGACTGCACCTAATTGGATAATTCTTTTTTTGTTGTGTTCGTTATTGTTAGGATAAGGTTTGTATAAAATTACTGGTGAGCTCTGGCATTATGAAATTTGTTTAAAAATTAATCTCTGAAATGTATGTACGCGCAACGAACTTCCGAAACGAACTTCAACGAACTTCCGAACGACTGCACCTAATTGGATAATTCTTTTTTTTTGTTTTGTTCGTTATTATCAGGACAGGGTTTGTATCAAAGTACTGTTGGGCTCTGGCACCATGAAATTATGAATTGCTAAACTGTTTATCCGATTGTGATGAAACTTTGGGGATTTCATGTATGCATGCCGGCGATGGTTTTTGTATACAATAGTGAGCTCTGGCATCATGCAATTATGCATTGCTAAACCGTTCATCCGATTGCGATGAAACTTTTAGGATTTGATGTGAGCATCCAGTCGATTCATTCTGTATAAAATAGTGAGCTCTGGCATCATGAAATTATGCATTGCTAAACCGTTCATCCGATTGCGATGAAACTTTTGGGATTTGATTTGCGCATCCATTCGATTCATTCTGTATAAAATAGTGAGCTCCGGCATCATGAAATTATGCATTGGTAAACCGTTCATCCGATTGCGATGAAACTTTGGGGATTTGATGTATGCATGCCCGCGATGGTTTTTGTATACAATAGTGAGCTCTGGCATCATGAAATTATGCATTGCTAAACCGTTCATCCGATTGCGATGAAACTTTTAGGATTTGATGTGAGCATCCAGTCGATTCATTCTGTATAAAATAGTGAGCTCTGGCATCATGAAATTATGCATTGCTAAACCGTTCATCCGATTGCGATGAAACTTTTGGGATTTGATTTGGGCGTCTATTCGATTCTTTCTGTATAAAATAGTGAGCTCCAGCATCATGAAAATATGCATTGCTAAACTGTTCATCCGATTGCGATGAAACTTTTGAGATTTGATGTGCGCATCGAGTCGATTATTTATGCACCAAATAGTGAGCTTTGGCATCAAGAAATTATGCATTGTTAAACGGTTCATCCCATTGCGATGAAACTTTGGAGGGGGCGTCGACTACCTGTTCCCTTTGTAGGTGCTCACTCCTCGCTCCATCCGCATTCAGACATAGTTTTTTCTTCATATATGTAATTTAACACACACTCCTGCTCGCTTCGTCCGCGTTCACATGTCAAATCGCATAGTGTTTTAACCCGTTAGTTGCTTCTGCAACGGGCCCAGCTAGTGTATAATAATGCACAATAAATGTAACCAAATTAGTGTGCCTTACATCGCCATGAATATGGGTAACAGTCATAAAAATCGCTTGGCATGGAGTCTAGATTTTAGAAGACACGATTTGAAGCCCAAACGTAGTTTTTGAAATAATTTTATAAGAAACTAGCTGATCCCGGCATGCGTTGCTATGCCATTTAATAAAGAAATTGTTTCTCCCTGAATGTCCTTTCCCGTTCTTCCCGTTCCCCTTCCGCCTCCCCTTCTTCTCCTGCGTCCTCTTACCCTCTCGCGTTCCCACTCTGTAACCTCCACCTTCCCTCTCCCCACTCCCACGAACCCCCCTCCCCTCTCACACGTCCCCTTCCCCTCCCGCGTTCCCCTTCGACCTTCCCCGCCTTCCCTCTTCCCTTTCCCGCTCCTTCGTCCCGTCAACCCTCCTCCCGCGTTCCATATATTCAATCCCAGTACATTCAGTTATTAAACAGCCCGTGTGCTACCTTTTACAATGTTTATTAAAATTTCCATTTTTCATGTATATTAAATTTGGTACCTAACATAGGTACCTATTTAAAATATCTAAAATTCTTGATTCGATTCAAACTCTTAGGGGAGTACCTACTTTAAATAAATTTATTAAAGATTTTCAAAAATAGAATCCTGATTGAACAATCAATGTTTTGCAAAATGTCATTCTCAAACACGCGAACTGTCAAACATGCTCACGTTTTCTGAAATTATCCAATTTTCTGCGCAATTTTATTAATTTTTCTCTTCGTAAGAACCATCCTCGTACTTCAAGGAATATTCTAAAAAAAATGAATTTGCGAAATCGGTTCAGCTGATCTCGAGATTTGCGCTTACCAACACATTTAGCGATTCATTTTTATATTATAGATAAAAAAATTTATCAACAGATAAGTATAGGCAAAAAATTATATTTGAAAATACTTGTTTCTCATACGCGTTCTTACATTTCTACTTAAAAATATATTTTTTAATTAGTTCACCGTAATATTTTACCCGGCATGCGTTGCAAAGCCACATAAAGAATGAAATTGTTTCTCCCTGTATGTCCTTTCCCATCCGTCCCCATTCCCGCCCTCCGTCCTCTCCCGTGTCCTTTTTTCATCCCGCGTTCCCCTTTCACCTTAACCGTGTTCCATCCTCCCTTAGCTCGGGAACCCCCACTTGCCCGTGTTTCCCTCCCGTGTTCTTCTTTCATCTTCCCCGCCTTCAACCCTCTCCCCCCCCCCTGTGAACACCCATTCCTTCGTACCCCTCCCCCCTTCCCGGATTCCCCTTCCCCTCCCTCCTTTCCACCCTACCGCTAAACTATACGAAATAAACACATTTTCACACCAACAATCCACAATTCGCGCGCCACCTATTGTAATTTTTTTATGCAAATTTCCATGATACCAGAGCTCACCAGTATATATAAAAAGCTTCGCGAGCGTGCGCAAAACAACTCACCAATGTTTCATCGCAATCGGATGAATGGTATAGGAAATAATTTCATAATGCCAGAGCTCACCATTAGATATACAATAGAAACCATCGCGGGCATGCGTTCAACAAATCACTGCAGATTCAGAGCAATCGGTTCAATGGTTTAGGAACGCATAAGGGACAAACAAAGAAAAATTCATTATTATATTATTAAGATTAACAGTTTTAATTTAAATTACATTCAATGGAAACGGTCGGAAAAACTTTATTTAAGTGGACTTGTGATTTATAATGCGGATATATGGCTCCACCGGTGTGGAATTCAACTTAAGTATTGATTATTATTATTATTAAATGAAGCGATCAGCATTTTTATTTATTTGTATTCATTAAATTAATTGAACCGCAATAACCTAATTTGCCATAACAGAAGAGTGAAATTATTCAAATATTTTATTACCGTCTCCATTGATTCAGTAATAATTATTGCCAATATTTATTAGATATTGATGGAAATTAATCGATTGAAATCCCGCTCTTGATGATATTACGTAATGTTGATTGAATACATAGGCAAATGTTAACCACCTATTTTTAAATTACGTCATCTCATTATAAATTCCGATTAAATAATACATTCTATAATTAATTTAGGGATCTCAAATTTATTTATTTATTTATTTATTTATTTATTGTTTCTTTACACTGTAGGTAAAAATGTTTACAATACAATCTGTTACTTCACTAGGACAAGCCTGTGTTGAGGTTAACAATAATTATACAGGTTAACAAAATAACACAAAATTATACAGATTTTGAAATAACAATATTGTTGTATTTCTTACAGATTGAGATTATGGGTACCCAATAATTAATTGATTGAGAAGTTAGGCCTACCCACCTAGTTGCCAACTTTGTGATATTCCAGAAATGTGTACAAAAGTTATAAATAATTCCGAATAAAACGTCAATCACTTCCGTCACAAAAAACATATTATTGAAATAAAACTTCTTTACGCACGTTTGACTTGGGGAGTAAGCTGGTGAATGCGTGACGAGAGCGTTACGAAAAGCGAGGCGAACGGTAGATGAGAGGGAGATATAAGTTAGTGAAGATAGAAAGAGAGAGAGTTACGTTTCGTATATTGCTGTAGGGACAAGAGACAGAGGTGCGAGCACACATTTTATTTCTCTCTTCCTCTCACAGCCAGTTACGTTTCGTATATCTAAGACACAGTGCAGGTCTATTATCTGTATCACACTGTAGGAACAAGAGAGAGCAGTGCGCGCGCACATCACTACGCACTATGCGGTTAGCCGGAATGCGGTCAGCCGTCCGGTTAACCGCAGTCAAAAATATGTAAGAAAAATTAGTTTTTATGCGCACTGTCATGCGGCTGCCGCTATACCGTTGCGGTCGCTCGCAGCGCTGCGGCCCAAGTGACGGCCATCCGGACGGTTGCTATACACACTACGCGGTTGCTAGTAGTTTGCGGTTGGCCGCCCGACACTGACCACGCACGTGTGTACTGGCGCGCTTAAAAATGCACTCAGTATCTTTTTTCTTTAAATAGCGCAAGTAAATATAATAAATAGCTGCGACTTCTTCAACGTCTATCTTGAGCGTTTTCATCCGCACTTTCCGGTTGCGACTACAGCTATACGCCGTCCGGCTGGCCGCAGTTGCAACCGCGTCCTGCGGCTAGCCGGACGGGCAGCCGCGTTGCGGCAAACCGGTCAATGCGTACCTACCCTTAGGCACACTCGTTTTTTACATCCATAAATGACGTACCCAATTTACTTTTGTGGTTTTGTTCTACCTTCGATTTTCGGTTGTGATTTAAACATACGCTTAGGTACTACCTACATACATAAGTCTGTAATTGTTTCTAAAATAATGTTATTCATAATATCTTTTGAACGTTTGTAAAATCAGGAAATGGTAAAATCAGGTTTGTCAAGGTATTTCGACCGTCGACATAATTCAAACCATTTTTTAATTAATAGTGAATTGAAAATATTGGTGACCATTAACTGACTAGGTACCTACCTATTCCAAAGTTTCATAGCTTGTGACGAATATTAGGTTAAAAGCTGAAAGTAGGTAATAGCCGTTATCTAAGAGATCAAAAATAGAAGTTTTTTGTGTTTTTTAAGAGTTTTTGCTATATTTTTAAGAATAACAGTCACTTTCAAACATTAACGAATAATTTATTAAAAATTAAAATTACTATTTTTAATTTGTTTTGAAAAAATATATCGATCTTTGTTTAATTTTACTGAACATCTTTCAATTACCCAATATTTCTTTCTAGCGAGGGTCAAACCCGCGCAGGTGCAATTGCAGCCAAGTAGCCAAGGCGCTGATAATATCTTTTACCTAACACAGTTCAATATAATAAGTTAATAATAATAGTTAGGAATAGTTTCTACCTGCCAGGGCCAGCGACCGAAGGAGGCATCCTTCCCGCCCACGATGCGCGTCTCCGGGCGGTTCAGTAGGGCGGGGACTCCACACTCTGAAATAAGAAGACATCAGGTTTTATTCAATAATATTCATTTAGAGCAGTGGTTCCCAACCGCTGGTCCGTGGATCACAGGTGGTTCGCGAAATCTAATATGTGGTCCATGATACATTTATTCATTTACTACAAAACCGAATGTATCCCTGATCCTGTATAAAATCTGCAAAAACGTTATCGACTGTCCTGACTTACTCAAACTAATTAATTTTAAAATACCACCCAGAACAACTAGGCTTAACGACTTATTCCACATTAACCGGACACGTACAAATGCTGGTATCAGGGATCCAATCAGAAGAATGTGCGAATTGTTTAATAAAAACCACAACCTTAAGGATTCCGATATATTTTTTGATACTTAGAAATAGGTAGAACATTGAAGGCTGTTTTCCTATAAAAAAGAAAACTCATAGATCATTCACAATACTTTTTATGTTCTTCTATTTAAACAATTTTCGATTCATTATTAATTATGACTTATTTTTGAATATGTATAAAAAATGTTTTTGAAAATCTTTATTTATCAAGTCAATCAGTGAGAAATAGTTGGGGTGCAGGCGAATTCTTAAGTTATTGTTCATCATATTGTTTTGTTAATTATTGTCTGTATCTGTGTTTTCTCCTTAAATAAAATAAAATAAAAAAATCTTTTGGTATTAATGATGGAGAGGTAGCTGAAGAAGTCCAAAAAGAGCACATTGAATTGTAAAATGATGGTAATTGCAAGGACGCGTTTAATTACGCGATTAACAGTCTGTTTATCATTATTGTACATTGTGGTCCCTGTAAGAACAAATAAATGTCATTGTGGTCCCTGGTCCAAAAAAGGTCGGGAACCACTGATTTAGAGCCATCGACAGTGTTCAACACAAATCAGATATTGAAACAAACTAGTACTCGGGCTCCAATGGAAGTATCTAATTCTGTAATATTTGCTAAACTGGTCGAGTTTAATAGTTTGCTTTGAATTATTTAGCTGATTACGCTTATTTAGGTTAATATTTACCAAAAATATATTATATCTGTTGAGATGAAGCCATACTAAATAATACAAAATCATATAAAATCGTATGTATTTGTTTTGAAAATTGGATCGCTTAGAAGGATTATAGGAGCTTCTATTAAATACTGCATGAAGAACATATATTGGCCCTTAAAAATCTCGGTCAGTTTTTTTATATAAGTCTTTTAATAAGCCTATAAAAAAATAAAATAGAAAGTCTGTTAAAAAAACTTTTAAGTCCAAACTCTCCTATTTACAAATCCCTTTTCGGATATGGTTTTATTATTTAATGTAGCAAATTCAGTTTCTTTTATAATAATTGCAAAAAAAAATGATATTTACGCCCGAAGTTCACATAATAAAGTAAAATATGCATTTTCGCGTTGTTATTTTACAGTAAGGCCAGCAATAGACGAATTTGGATATTCAAAGTGAACTCTATGCCGTCCACCGAAGGTAATAATAACTAGTAACTAGTCACGCCCGTTTTTTTATCAATTAACCCCCGAACGGAGCGGAAAACGGACGTTAGGCTCCGCGTCGCTTTATTCCATGAAATTAATTTTAAAATTCTGTTTTATTACAATAAACCACCTGTAAAAAAATTCTCAAATACCTTTTCCAACCTTTCCAAAAGCTTTTTTCTCAAGTATTTTTAAATTCCTCCCATAAAAGGGCGTGAATTCTGATTTCGATTTTTTCCTGGACTATTGGATCGCCTTAAAAATAGAAGAAACGTTCCAAAAATCCCTCAGATAATAATATAGCCTAAGTTATTACAATGCATTATGCGTTAGGTATATTTTATTTGTGGCATAAGTGCGACGGTCACATTTTAAAATGCGACAAAATTATGTTTATCGGAACATTAGTCTGGTGAAATTGTTACATCACATACATTCGTCCCCGTTCGGGCAAAAGTCACCAAACCACAACATACATTTTTAGAAATGCTGCAAGTTTGAAAGCTAAAATATATTTTACGCAATAAACAATTGAAATACAGTTTTAAACATTCTACGATTTTAAAGAAAATATATAGAAGTGGTATTTACCCGAATTTTGGCCGAACAATCAGCACAAGACAGGGACGTATGGAGGAGCCTTGTCGATGCAATGGGTCTACGACTCTAATAGGACAAGGGGAGGAAGATGATGATGATGGTATTTACCCAACCGATATAATAGAAATAAATTTAAATCGATGAAAAACGGTGATTTCTCTAACATTCTAATTAAATTAGATATCTCCAAAGTTTTGCATGTGGGTTGGTGACTTTTGCCTGAACAGGAACGCATTCTAGTCTCAACTTTATAAATATAATTTAAAAAATGGTCATAATATTATAAAAGTTCAACTAACCGACATCTTTGGTAGCTGCTGTAGTCATAATAGAGCCAGTAGAAGGCCTTGAATGGCCTCCCATTGATGGCGCCACAGTAGATAAATACGTTACAGTCGAGGGTCGCCCATCAACAGAAGATTGAGGGGCCGAAGTAGGGTTTGTATTGTAACTGGGATTGGGGTTCCTCGCTGGTTTGGGATTGGCCGGTTTGACCGTGTAGGGTTTCGGGTGTCGGGTTTTGACGGTCTGAGGTTTCTGGGTTGTGGTGGTGAACTTTTTGGTGGGTTTTGGTTTTCCGGTGGAGGGTTTTTCCCAGGAGGCGGGGCGGGGTTTGGTGATGAAGTTGGCTTCAGTGGTGGCCTGCCAGTGGACCGTGTTGATGTTGAGACCGGGCCTGGATGCCCAGGCTCCGCCTGAAATGGACAAATACTTAAACTCCTCATATTTACAAGAAATAAAGCTCATTTAAAGACATAAAAGAATTATTAAAATAAATGAAGACAATATAAGCGAAACTCAATCGAAAATCTGGAAACAGAAAAATCAGAAAAACATATTGACACCTCGTGTCGCAGTGGTTAGCGCGTTTGCCCGGAAAGCAAGAGGTCCTGGGTTCGAGTCCCAGAGGTGTCAATATGTTTTTCTGATTTTTCTGTTTCCAGATTTTCGATTGAGTTTCGCTTATATTGTCTTCATTTATTTAAATATTACAATTTGAGGTTTTACTCATAAAGTTAAAATAAAAATTTAAAAAAAAAACATAAAAGAATCACTCTTCTTGCACAGCCCGATTTTACCTGAATTCTATTTAATAAAGTCAAAATTAAATTTAATTTAAGTCCTTTTTTCGGCTTTGTTTCTTTTAATACTAGGTCATACACGTTTTCGTGATTTTGAATTTGACAGTGGTGTTCAATATACATATCAAGTAGAAAGGTATTATTTCGGTGACCGGACTAACTCAGAATCATGCAATTTCAACACCTACTTCGAAAAGTGATGAAAAATCCTTTGAAAAGAGATGTAAAATCCTTCGAAAAAAAATATAAAAAGAATGGTTTAATAGGTTACGTTAGGTTATGTTATGGACTATTTTTATATTATTTTTTTCATAAATTTTAATGACTTTTCAAAGGGGTGTTGAAATTGCATGATTCTGAGATGTCATGGAACTGTTTTTTAAGACATTAATACCTTATAAATTAACCAGAAAAACCTTGAACCTATGAAGCCAGGAAAGACATAAGCAAGCATTAAATCAGTGGGTATGAAGTTGCTGAAAAAATTCTTTCATTCATCAAATAATTAAACTCTTAGGACGGCTTGTTTAAAAAAAAATGACGGATTCATCAAATATTTGAAGTTAATTTTCACGCTCTGTGTAAGTTCTATTCAAGATCTATTATTATACAATTATAGGCCTGTTGCTCCATAAAACTGAAATAATAATAGAACTTACACAAAGCGTAAAAATCTTCAAATATTTGATTTATATTAAACTAGCAGACCCGGCCACACCCTGCTGTGGCTAACGAAACACAACGCCATTACCCAATCTTTATAAAATCCACACCACCCGCTTGCCAGCTGCCCGCTGCCCGCTGCCTGAATTGAATATTTGAATTTCTCGGCTTTTCTCTACAATAATAAGCATGTATTATACATATAAACTAATTAACTCGCCACTAATTATACAATGCTTGCAATGCAACACTGGATATTTGAAAAGGGAAAATCAAATACCTACTTACTCTAGGACATCTATTTTCCAATTTCTTCCGTAGAACGAATTTCAAAAGTGACTATAGTACGGCCCGCCAGACGTTTTAAATCGCACAAAAATATGTTTTCTTTGAATTTCTCGGCTTTTCCCTAATATAATTTACATGTATTATACATATAAACATTCCTCTTCAATCATTCTATCTATTGGTGAAAACCGTATGAAAAGCCGTTGCGTAGTTTAAAAGATTAACGCGCATATACATTTTGAGCGACTTCATTTTATATTAAAACTAGCTGGTTCCCGGCATGCGTTGCTATGCCATTTAATAAAGAAATTGTTTCTCCCTGCGTGTCCTTTCCCATTCGTCCCGTTCCCCTTCCGTCTCCCTTTCCTCTCCCGCGTCCCCTTTCCCCCGTCACGTTCCCACACCGCCTTCCCTCTCCCCACTTCCCTCGCCTGCTTCCCCCGTCCCGCGAACCCTCCTCCTGAGTTCCACCCTCCCGCATTCCATTCATTCAGTCCCGGTACATTCAGTTTTCAAACAGCTCGCGCAATTGCCATTTTTTATACAAATTTCGTAATGCCAGAGCTCACCAGTAGTTTTATACAAACCTTGTCCTGACCATAACAAACACAACAAAAAAAGAATTATCCAATTTGGTGCAGTCGTTCGGAAGTTATGCGCGTACATACATTTCGGCGATTTATTTTTATTTATATTTATTTATTTATATTTATTTATATAGATAGATATTTGATTTATATTAAATATTTGATCAAATTTTTTTAAACACCCTGTCCTTAGAAATCCCCTATTTTTTCTTTCCGAATCTTTCTTTCAGCATCTTTTCAATACATTACAAAATCTTGAAAGCCACTTAGTTCGGAGGGAACATTCCATTTAGCAAACAATTTACTAGTTAATGCGATACATCAGCAGTTTTCCATTACAATATCCAATGTTCCCATCAGCATAATAGTTAATTCGCTGGGATTTCAAATCCCTTACTGAATCAGATTTGTCTGTTCCTCCAAAACGACCACAAAACTGCCTACAGAAGAAAATATATTCCTTCTATTTCTTAATATTTTAGCTGTACCTTCCGGGAGCAATGGACGTTAATGTTATCGTCATTTCAGCATTCTCCAAATCCATTTGGCAAATCTTAAGTAAGTATCGCAAATCCTATGTTAATTATGTGGATAAATCTTGTGAAGTACCGCAGAGGAGCACTAATAAATTCTAAGTAAACTCATTATTTTTTTATAAGAAGCAAAAATTTTCTAATACTTAAACATTTTGATCACTTAGGTAGGTAGCTGTTCTTAGCGTGCAGAAAGGTAGATCCCTCGTACCTATCTAATTTCTAACGATCCATTTGAATTTATTTTTAATCATAATATTGGTACATACTCGTATTAATTTGTACAAAGTGAAAAGACGTTTCTTCACATTCACAGGGGTCTCTTTAATGTCTTTGTTCAGGACAGATAAAATGTTCAGGACATATAAAAACTTATTTTTTACCATATGCTTGTCTCACACGATGGCAGTACTCTCACGTATATTCTGTTTCTCACAATCCCATTTAGTCCTCTCACGTGATGGATAATATATTATACGTGTGAGGGTGGCCTGGTTGTATGCTATGATCTGCTAGCCGAGCGATATTATATAGTTGCTGCAATACCGCGGCTGTCAGCTGTCAAACAGAACCCGTAAAAATAAATGATATCCCTTGCTTTTGAAACTTCTACTTACCACAACTTTTTATTTTATGAATATTGAAAAAAGAGATAGTGCAAATAATTGTGGAATTTTCCAAAGAACTATTCTTAAGTATTCTACACATAAGTACTATTCCCTTTTTCCTACGCAATGCTGAGTCCGATGGGGAGGGGATTGAACCCCTTAACCCAGCGGTCGTCACACTTTTCTGATCACCGCGGGTCGCACACTTATGAACTCAAGGGGGGGGGGGGGGGGGGGGGGGAGGGTGATGTTGTACATTTTTTTAGCAGGTTAAAAAAGCAATTCTTTTGTATTTAAGTACCGGGTTGCTACCTCATTCCTCCTGGTATTCAGGATATAGTGTCAATTCTTAATAATAATAATACACGTAAAATGATAATACTACATTAAAAAAATGTTTATGTAGATCTGTAATGGAATCTTTCAGTTCAATTTTCATTCACTTGCTGAACTACCGAAATGGGTGAATTTTCGCACACCTGATAAAAATGATTACAATACATACAATAACAAAAATTAACCAATATTAAAGTTTTCTTTGATTTATTAGTACCTGATTAGCGTGTTTTTATGGTCTTTTTTAAACCATATCTTTTACCTCCCCATTCCCTCACTGTGCCATCTAATTTTATCTGGTTCTTCTACTGTCCCCCTGGATGTCTCAAATGCCCACAAGGGGGCGTTATCACCCACGTTGAGAACCTATGACGTACACTATGCGCGCGTTAAAATAGGACTTAGAATGTGTTCGAAAACCAACTCGGCGTCTTAAAATCAAATGTCAATCAATTAAAATCAACGTTTAAAAATCATAGGAATATACGTACACACATTATTTGAAAAACAATAGGTTAATACATTTGTACATGAAAAAATATATATTTAAAAAGAAAACAATTATTTGTGCGGGCCGCAGTTTAACGACCACGGCATTAATCCCTATATACGCCCTTAATAGGAGGGACAGATTATTATAGCCTACGTGTGAGACTAGAACATATTATATTACAATCTACAGGCCACGCACAAAAACCGCATGAGGGTATAGCGCTTGTGTGGGACTAGCATTATAATTTTGGAACATTCTCCTTAGCTTGAAGTTTTGTTCACAAATCGTTTCTCTTAATAAATTAAATATCACATTAGAGGAATTCATATAAGAAAAACACGGCAGTAACAGAGAAATAGATTACGTGGAAGTAATAAAAAAAAATAAGACAGGAAAATGTTATGTTATTAAGATTATACATACCTAAACCAACACTTTCCTGAGGCTGGATATCATTGAGGGTATTTGAAGTCATCGGCCGCGCGGTTCCTCTCTGACCAAATCCTGAACCTCCCACTAAATTAGGACTAGAAGAGATCTTATTGCTTGGACTAGTGGCCAAGAGAGGTCGTTGGCTCATATTGCTTGGCCGCGTCGCCGATAGATGGTTCTCATCATAATAATTATTATTAAAACTAGGTTTGTAACCCGGCTGCGCTCCGCCTGGTTTGTTCACTACGTGGTGACTGACACCTATCGGTTTTGTAACGAAGGTTGGCCGCTGGGAGTACGGCCTGTTCGTGATTTGAACCGTAAAGTCGGTCTGATTGAAGCTGGGAGCTTTGGTATAGGTTTGATTCTGTGGTGGCTTGTACGGCCTTGTTGCTGTGACTGGAGGATGATACTGCGTTACTGAAATCAAAAATTAATACCATTTTATTAAATCTGTTGTACATTCTCAAATATTATAGACACATTTGGATTACTGAAAATTGGGTAAATTTATACAAAGCCGGGACCAGCTCATTTTGGACAAAAATAAATAAATATATACCCCAGTAGATAGGTAATAATTAGATGTAATTAATTCCGTGAGCGGAAATTGAAAATAATGTATATTATCGTCAATTTCTTAAATTTAAAAATACGAAAATGTCATTTTTCAATGGCCTCCATGTTGTTATCTTTACTTTAAAAAACAGCCTACGTTTTTAAATGGTTTGTCTGGCTACGCAGGGTTTGTATAGCGGGCTTGTGAATATTATCTTAACTTTAAAAAAACAGCCTACGTTTTTAAATAGTTTGTCTGGCTACGCAGGGTTTGTCTAGCGGGCTTGTGTGACAGATCGCCATGTCAGTTTCGAAGACGCGAAGTGAATTTTGATTTTACGCAATTGAAATTTAAAATGCATAATTTTCCGCCTCCCCCAATGCAAAAAGTTTCCGAAATACGTAATTCTAACAATTATTCAACTTCTGCAAAGTGTTTTTTTCGTGAAAAAAGTGCATATTACCCGCTTTTGCACTTTGAAAAATGACATTTTCGTATTTTTAAATTTAAGAAATTAACGATAGTGTACATTTTTTTCAATTTCCGCTGACGGAATTAATTACATCTAATTATTACCTATCTACTGGCGTAAAAATTTTTTTTTTTAGTGTAAAATGAGCTGGTCCCGGTTTTGTATAAAATTAATGAAAATTGTTATCGTATAAATCTAAAATTATTGTTCCATTAGAATCGTTATCACCGCTTTATTTTTCTGCTCATAGATGTCGTTAGTATACGGGTGAGCAAAAGTTATTCTGAAGTTCAGTCATCCGTGAAATCAAACGTATTTGTTTATGCAGAATAATGGAAATTTTTCTGTGTTTTCCACATATGTTATATTTGGAGGTAAACATGGGAAGATTCGACCGGTTTAAACCCCCTAAATCCCACCCTTAAGCAGTGGCGTAGCTAGCATGGGTGGCACCCGGAGCGGATGTCACCCCTCCCGGGTCGCAGTGTCACCCCCCCCCCTCCCCCCCCCCCGCCCCCCCCCCCCCCCCCCCCCCCCCCTATGAAAGTTGACTTGAGAAATTCAAAACGCAAACGCTAATTTCGACTTCATAAAATTGGTCCATCCTGGGGGGGAGGGGGTGGCTAGAGAATTTCAGAATTTAGGCTATTCCGCCTATAAAAGACCGACCGACACAAAGTTCGGGGCACTCCACGGGGAGCCATAGAGTTACGAAAGTATAAATAACAGACCGTGTTCATGTCTGTGCAATATCTTGGTTACGTATATGCAATACCTTGGTCGAGTGGCACCCCTCACCCCTCTCGCTACGCCACTGCCCTTAAGTAAGCCCTTGGTTACAATTGCATATTATAGCTTAGCTTAGCGAGCGTTCAAGTATTACGTAACGCAATTTTTGAAGATAACACCTAGTGACTATTTTTACCTAAAAGTCACAATTAAGTTGCGCAAAGTAAAATTAAAATTACGTACAATACAGTCGAGGTATTCCCCGTACAACTAAAACTAAAAGGATTGTCGACTTGGGAGATTTAAATTCAGTAACGTTTTACAAGATCCCCCCCCCCCTCCCCAAAGTGCGTTACGTAATAATTGAACGGCCCCTTAGACAAAGTAATATCCAATTATTTTAATACTAAACACATTTTTCAAAATTTTAATTTATTTAACGAGGACTGAAATTTTGAAAGAGGAAATTTATTCAGTTTTTTTAGTTTTTTTTTTTTGAGGACTGAAATTTATTCAGCCAAAACATCAATAATGTCGTATTTTTCAATCATAACAATCTATCACACGAAAAATATAGAACCGTCCTTGATGAAACTATTTCTAATAAACTACCGATGTAACAAAAAAGATAGGTGACAACGGAGTTCACAATGACAAGAATATATTATAGGATATCAACACAACAAAAAATGTCAACAAGCGAAAGCGGCGTCAATACTCAAACAACTTAACACCAGTTTCCAAATTACACTTTACCTCTCAGAACTCAGAACAGTGGCAGTTCTTCACAAGGGATAATGAGGACGATCCCAACCAGATATTCCCGAAACCTATTAAAAGGAGAAACAATCGACGCTTTGTCTTCAACAAAAATTTATTAATTCTCACATAAAATTTATTAACTTTTGAAGAAATGTAAAATTAAAAAAATTGGATCATTTTCAGCCTCCAATTTTGTGAAAAAAAAAATTATATTAACTCCACACAGGAGGTCCTGAGGAAAATAATTTCCCTCAGAGCCTATGTGGAGGGTCTTTTTGAGAGGAAGGAATAACATTGGTCTTAAACAGACCCATGTTGTACGAAGGAGGAAACACAAAGACCGGCAAATCGATCCACAGCTGAGCTTGATGTTCCACAGTTCACGAGATGAACTTGCTAGCGACTATAATGGGGGACATTTTGCAGTTGGATAAATCCCTTGAAGAAAAATGATATAAAAATTATTCAACACCTAATACAGCGCCCTGAGGTTTTACTAGCGCCACGGCTCAAGGCCAGCTCTGATCTCCAATGACAAAATGTTTTGAAAACACTTTCGGGGAACGATGTTTATATTTTTGTCCGATGTTTTTGGAAGATTTTGTCGCTTGAGGCGCACCTTTAGTTCAAGAAATTTACATAGTTTCTGGCGGGAATCAAGCGCATTCGAATTGTGAGAAGATAATGTTAATCAAGATATTGCAATAGTTTTGTTTTGAAGAGTTTCATTTTTCAATGTACATTTGATACTTTCATTTAATTTTTTTTTGCGACCGGTTTCGACACGTCCGTGTCATTCACGAGCAAACTGAAAATTCTATCCAAGTACAAAAATTAATTAGGCGGGGGAAATGGGAGGGGGATTTTGGTGGAACGGTGGGAGGAGTCAACATTATCATGGAAACATCGTAAGTAGAGGTGATTTACATGGTGCTATTATTTTATTAACTAAATTAATTTTCGATTTAATTTTTTTGTTAATTTCTAAAGTTTCTAAAGCGCACAAATTAAAATACAAATTTATATTGCAATGTTTAAACTTAGTTTTTTTCTTTTTTGAAGCTATCACCTGCCTCTATTAGATGGTTAGCAAACTCGGAGTTGTTATTATTTCGTAAACAAAGTTCATGTTCCCTGATTGTAGTTTTAAAAATTTCTAGTAGTCAGTCATTCCTACATACTGTGCATCACAATCGTTACATTCCAAAGTGTATGTCCCGTGTTTTCAAATTTATTAGAAATATCCTTGTTATTAATCATTTATTTTATTTTAGAATTAGTATAGAAAGCTGGAGAAATACGATCTGGTAATATGCGGGATATTTTTATTTTAAAGATATAGCAAAACTTTTTGAATAAGTGAAAACTTGTTTAGTGCCCTTGTGATTTGAAACTCGATGAAACGAAAAAGCGACACTAAAAAGAGACAAACTCAAGCATCTAACAAGGATTTAGCCTGCGAGAGAATGAGATACTGAATAATCGGTCTTCTTTTTGTGCGGTGCTTCGTAGCTTCTCACTCTTGTCCACTTTATTTTTCTGAAGTTTCACTTCTACCGCGTATGAACTGCACACTTGTTTTTTATTATACTCGTACCTACTGCATTTTAAATTGGTGTACAGGTACCTATTTAAAGAGAATTTATTTTGTGTCTTGTCTAGACATCTGATTTGGTGCCTGAATTATTCGTGAACATTGTTATTAGAGAAATTGTATATATTCCCTCAGGTAATGAGATTTGAGTATCTCCACCATCGAAGAAGCAGTGGTCGAGCCGCCACATTACACTTTACCGCTCAGACTGTAAACGGCTGTTAACATTCACGCTCAATATCTTAGGTAAATAGCGATTGAACTCACTGAACAACAGACAACAGTTCAGGGCAGATGAAAATCATTTTCAGTTAACTTCCTGGCGGTGTACTGGGTGTGTTGGCGTGACGGAATGACTTCACTGTCGTATTCCGGTAACAACAATTGGTAGGTATATTAGTACTGGGGAAGAGATGGTACAGTGCACAGTTTACTCAGAAGCGTTTTTTAATCTAATTCAGCTTTCGTTGCAGGTAATGAATTTAATAACACTCATAATAATAAAAAAATTGATGTCGCTATTCCAAATTCCTGAAATGTTCAAAAATCTGTTTCTGAAAAAATAAGAAAATTTACAGATTTAGGAAATGAGATTAAAAGAATTTGGCATTCTCAGACTATAAAAATATTACCATTTGATATTTCGGCTACTGGCATTATATCTGGCTCTCTCATTAAAAATTTAGGCATATTAGATTTGTCAAAGAATTTATATACATATAATAAAATTTGTAATTTCAAATACATATAGGATTACAAAAGATTTTAAAAATATTTATATATATATTTTTTTTTTTTTTATTAATATTTTAATGCCCTGATGGGCTTTTACATATAAGTTTATAATACAGAGACAAAGTTATAAATCAAAAAGATGAACTTGTAAAAGTAAACATCACATGAATGGAAGGTATAAAGATACATTTTAGTAAAAATAATGCATTACAATACAAGAGAAAGTTTTTAAAGTTGCAGATGGCATAAAATAGTATACATTGTGTATTTACAAAAATTACATAAAAACTATTCTTGACAACTCAAATCAAATGTCACAGTACATAAAAAAAGAAAACGGCAACAGGTTTTTATATTGTAGATAAATATAAAAATACACAAATATATGCAATGTGCTATGTGATTCTCCCTAAATATAAAGTTTCTTAAATAATGGTAACATTGTGTTAAATACATCGATACTTGAGGTGAATTTGTTTGCAAGTGTATGAAATCGTGGAATAGGTAAGTATAAGGTAGTTGGTTCCAGAATTATTGTTGCCGAATACTATGTTTTGCCTTGTCGCTCGATTTGGTACCTTAAAGTCAATGAGATGCAGGAGTTCAAAACAGTCTAATTCGGAGTGAATAATTTTAAACAAAAAAGTTAGGTCAATTATTTTTCTTCTCTTTTCTAGGGAATGCAATTTAAGTGTATTTGGTAAGAATGTAATGTATGTGTTGAATAGGTATATGTAACTTAAAGTTAATAAATCGTAAAAAATTGTGCTGCACTCGTTCAATATTTTTTATATGAATTTGATAATACGGGGACCAAACTACGGATCGAGGGATCAGTAGGATTTATAGGACCAATTAGCTGTTGAATTCTACCGAGCCGAACCCTCTGATATGAAAATATCTGGAGTTGGTGAATTATTTTCCCATTTGGTCTCTAGTAGGTTGACATGTTGTTCTTGTTTTGTTTTGTATTTATTATACTTATAAGGTGCAATTGCATAGCGTGAATCGACTAGATGATCATTTGTGGAAAAGTGTGTGAAAGGGTTTAGTTTTTCCAGTGGGGAAGATTTAACCCTGACATAAAGTCTCAAGACAAATCAATAGATTTTTACAGTTGTATACATTTTGTTTAGTTATCATTGATTAAATTGACAAATATATCTGGTTTTCAGCATTGCCACTAATATAACACACATAATATAGGTAATATACTCGTACATAAAAAAATAATTAAATCTAATGGAAGATGGAAAAATTACAACTCATTTATTTATGGTATTTACCAAAAATTAAACTCTTGCGTACCTACCCACCTAATATATTTTCTGGTTTATCCTACTCTCGTATGCAATATGATAGCCCCTCCAGACTCACGGGGCGAGAAGCCCCGAGAACACCCGAAAAGCGTGAATGTGATGAGTTTCTCGCATTCTCTTTCTCGGGCTCGTCTGTTCTCGGATCACTGTCGGTAAATTTGGCCGCTTTTTAAAGGATTTCTCGGGCAAGAAGCGAGAAGACTACTACACTCAAGTTTTTTTTTCTCTGTTTTGTTTAGTGAGCGGTTGAGAGTAGACGTGCGTTATATTTTAGTTTTTGTTTCGAAAATTTTGTTTCCTTGTGTTAAAAATGTGGAACAATCAACAAGAGTTGCAATTTATCGCACAGAGCCAAACCTGCAGCATTTTGAATATCGTCTGTAATGTCGTCCGTACCGGATGGGAAACTGATTCCAGACTCACGGCGAGAAGTCTCGGCGAGAAGTTCTCGCGAGAAGTCTCGGCGAGAACTTCTCGCCGAGACTTCTCGCCGTGAGTCTGGAATCAGCATCAGGTTCCATAGCAAGTTCCCCCGATAGTTGTTACCTACTAACTAAAGGTTTTTTTTAAAGAAAAAAAGACAAACATTCCCGGATTACGAATAACCCAACAATATTTGAAAATCTCCTATAACCACCACAGTAAGCGGAATATGTTGTTGATGGAGGTCTTAGCCAGCCAAAGAATCGATAACGGGACGCCTGGGTGGGACCCAAACGCGATGCCAACTCAGCCACTGACCGGTCAATGTGTAAGTGTATACACATATGTATAAATATATACACATGAGGGAGCGGTCCGTATCGGTAGAGAGAGGACGAGAAATAAAAGGCGTCAAGTCGATGTAGTGAGTCAGTCGTGCCATGTCTTTCTCGGGCGTCCCCGACTTCTTCTAACATTCACATTTGCGTCACATATTCTCCTTACACTCCTTTCCTCGTTCATTCGCTCTACGTGCCCAAACCATCAAAGCGTCCCTTTCTTAATTTTACTCATAACGCTTACATCAGCTTTGCATTATTTGCGGATCTCCACATTGCTTATACGATCGTATATGGTTTTACCACATATGCGCCTCGGGGATCTCATTTCTACAGCATTCAGTCTACTTTCATCCTTCCTCTGCCAGTTCCATGCCTCACTGCCATACATCAGGGTAGGTACCAGCATTCCATTATGGACGCCTAGCTTCGCTTCTTTGGACAGTTTATGTAATATTGACAAACACGTAATATGGCAGGACACATATGTAATAATATTAAATATAAACGGTAAGTCTCTTTGACAATCGTCCATTGTACGAAATATTGTCAAGGCGGCAATGCAATATAGTTTACCTGTGGTAGACCTGTCGGGGAAGACGGGCGGCGTGGTGGGAAGGGCTCCTACGGCGCTCGCCGCCGCGACGCTCTTCTCGTCCACGGCGCAGCACGAGCCGAACATGAAGCCGTCCACGCACACGCCCACGTGTCGGCCCGCGCCACGTAGGCAGTCCTGCACGAACATGCACGTGCCGCGCGTGCCTCCCACCGAGCACGGCTTACGGGATATCTGGTAACCTGGAATAAAATAATCTATAAGTGTTTGCACTAAAATTTGAACATCTGAAAAGCGTTAACATGGAATTTAGGGGACGGAAAATCATTGGATTCTACGGGGATTGAGACAGAATACTCTTACAGGTACGACGCTTACAGATGTCTTGGCTACGGATCAATTAGGTAAAACAAGTTTTTTTTAATGATATTTTTTTTTTGTTTTTTCACTAATTATTCATTTATAATAATATACATACAGCGTGCGGTGTCCAGAAACGTGTAGTACCTACAGACCGAAAAGTGGTGAATCTACACATTTAAAGTGGACTTCGTGGTATAACTTTTTTTAACTGAGATTTATTTTTATTGGCTTGATCGATTTTTATTTTTATGTCTCTTAAAATGCGCCTAAAAGTAGACCGGGCTTAAAAATTTTTAAACCAACTTTAAGAAAAAAAAATTATTAATCAATTTTTTGAGCTCTTCATGTATTGTGGATTTACCAATTTCCCTCTTGTAATACGGGTATAATAAATACCTTTATATATAAATATTTGAACACCGACAGTGCATCTTGCGAGAATTCTTGCGATTGCATTCGTTTTATTATTATTATACTAGCTGCCCGGCCACGCGTTGCTGTGGCTAATCAATCACGACGTCATCTATTGGATGGTTATCCAACCTTTATAACCACCGCCGTCTTTGAGTTTATCGCAAAGATGCCGCTGAGGACTTTAATTTTTAATGCGTAGAGATGGTGTGAAAGATTATAATAATGTCCATGAAATGCTTGAGGTAACTAACGTATTTAAGTTAGTAAGGATTAATACTGTATCCGTCTAAATATCTTGTCAATTACCTCAATGTACGTGACCATTTTTTTAGAAGATAGAATAAGTATAGTAAGCTATCCGTAAAAGAGAGATATGTGCCTTCACGGACTTTTTTGTAGATCTATAAAAGAGGAATATCCCACCATGCATTGTTTTGTTATATCCCAAAAGGATTAGGCAGCGTTTTCGATGAAAGCTACCAGGCGGCTTGACTTTTTCCGACACTTCCAACAATTATCGTTAGGTTTCAACCAATTTACACAGATCCTTGACAAATTATATACCTAAACCTTCCTCACGAAACACTCTATCTATTAGTGAAAACCACATGAAAATCCGTTCAGTAGTTTTCGAGTTTATCGCGAACAGATAGACAGGCAGATGACGCGGAGGACTTTAATTTATAATATGTAGATAGATTATTATTTTTTTATCTATTTTATTTCATTTTCTGATGAATTATATTTTACTGCAGTATTTAAGGAAACACAAACCTGATTCAATAAATCACCATGTAAGTTATTAACAAGTTTTGAACAAATTGGTAACCATATTGGCTACCTTTGGGTATCTATAGTATGAAAAAAAACCTTCCTACAGGTAAATAGAGTTTTTTTGACTCGAATTATTTGAAGGATTTGACTTATTTTCTAGTCAACTCAGCACTACCTACCTACTACCTACTTAGAACATAGTTAATATAAATAGTAGTAATGGTGATAAAACTTTATGTTAAGAATGGTGGTTAAACGCGGATAACGATGATCAAGCCATTAAAAACGACAAGAATTTTTTTGTCATACCTATCCTACTTTCTCCATATTTTCTACAAAACCACAGATGTCAAAAACTAAAAATACGAAGCTTTTAAAACAGTGATAAAATTTAAGCACCATTATTAGACAGAATAAACTGCAGTTGGTGTACAATACACAATTCTGACATTCATATTATTCTACTAACCCGTTTTTAATCAACATTATAATATCGGAACGGCACCACAAGACGCTAAATTAAAGACAAAGCAATAATAGACGAGTAGTCCGTATCGGCCATATCAAATATTACATTTAACATTCCTCATCTGATGCTAATGAACCAAGGAGCTACAATTTAATTAAGTCGTTGGGTGGTTAATCCGAATCTGTTTGTTAAATAAAACAACAATTTCAATCAGCACAGTAAACTGAATGGCCCAGTTGCATGATAGGTATATATTTTTTAAATTCTGTTCAGAAATCCAAAACCTCTCATTGATATTGTAGCATATTCCAAATTCATTTTTCACTTTTTCGCTTTAAATGAGATTTTGGAGTAAATTTTTCAATCGGAAAATAATTCGAAAATTTTCTATAAATGTATTTTACTTGTTTTTTTTTTACATAAGCCCCACTTAGGAGGCCTTCAGGAAAATACATTTCCCTCGGGGCTTACGTCATCTTTGAGGATGCTGTGTGGAGGGTTTTTGAGGAGGAGAGAAGAGTTCTGGGAAGGAAAAGGGTTTAAGGGGTGGGTAGGAATTTGGAGTTCGGGTGACCTGGTCATCCGCTACTAAGACCTAGACAAACCTCACCCCATGGACCCAAGCACCCCTGCTAAATCACTAAACGTAACAAACCACTTGGGGTGACCTATGGCAGAGTTGTTGGTTATCCAATAAGGGTTCCCGGGGCGGCGGTACCTATACCCGCCTCCCAAATTAAAATGTGTTTCGTGATGATAATTTCTACCTCCCTAATTTATTTATTTATTTATTAACGGTATAAATATACCATAAATACATATTACATGTCACAAAATATTTGTTGTAGGTACTTAAGAAATAATTAAAAAAAGAGTTATAAATTAATTGTGGCATTTGATTAAGAAATGACACAAAGAGCTACAATTACATTCAATACTATAGTATAAATAAAATTAATATTGACTGAAAATATATGACAGAATGGCCTTCTTGTACCTAGCTTCCGTGCAGTTAAATAGATCCGTCACATCTGTGTGTCTATTACTAACTTCATGTAATCTAGGTAAAAGCGAGTGTTTCGTGTACTCAGTCCTGTTGTTGTTACAATGAAACAAGATTTTGGAGCGAGTTGCTCTAGTGGGTATATGAAATTGAGAACAGGTCGTGTTTAGGAAGGGAAAATTTAACTATTTTTTAGACCGCTGCATTTAAAAAACATATGATTTGTATTTTATCTATTATTTGTATCTCATTATATACCAACTCTAATGAGTTATAAAACTAATTTTGGGATCAGAATAATGTACAAAACAAAAGTGGGAGGTAATGCAAATTTGATATATTTTAAGATATATCAACATTATGAATTTAACAAGCAGTACAATAATAAATACGAGAGGTACCCAATTAATTCATAAATAAAAGCAACAAACCAAAATTCGAAGTAATAAATAACAAGAAAAAATAACAATATGGAAATATAAACAACAATACACATATATGGTAAACCCACGCAAAAATGAGTTTTAAATTTGTCAAAAAGCACAATATTATATGATATCTATGTATGTATGTTTTTTTTGTATATAGTGAGGCTAGTAGAGGAATATTATATTATAAAGTAGCTCAAAAAAAGTTTATATGTACCTACAAACACACATAGGTAATAAAATATATTTACGTAAACAGTTCAATTAATAAATATTCTACATACGCCGTGCAAGGTTTTTTTTACAGTGAATGTATTATTTTTCTATCAAAAGTCGAAAATAATAGAATTATGTAGAAAAAAACAGCGTGAATTTTGTTTTAAATGGACGAAGAAAATAAAAGAAAGACATTTTCAGCAAGCGATGTACGATTATGTTTAAAAAGAATTCTTTTGCAGTTTTTTTTCCATATTTTCACTATTAATTAATTTTATATTAAAATATATGCAAGTACCTCATTACCAAAGCAAACGACAATGAAATTAAAATTAAGCCTTGGAGCCCACTATCGTACTAGAAAGAGTAGAACTAGTTGTAGAAGTGACAACAAATAGCCCGAGGATAGAAAAATAGAAGAATAATGAATTTATAATTATATTGTGTTTATTATTGTGATAATGATTTCTAAACCGCAAAAAATAAACGAAAGCACTTTCAGTAGCTGGGAATTTCTAACTATTGATAGGGATCTAAGATATTGTATATCAAATGTCCTTAGGCGTTTTGAATGTTTATGTCACGATACGAAAAACAGTTCAAGTAGAAATTTTCTGAGAAAATAACTTTCTACCCCTAAAGGAATCTTAGATTCATCGATAAGTTTCCACAGACCATCATAGATTTCTAATATATGTATATTATGTAGAAACACAGGTGTTTAGGTACCGCTCTTAAAAATATAAGTAATTATTTAATAATATTAACCTGTTGAACGCAGGATGACATTTCGGAAAAGGCACGAAAATTACTTTCATGAGTTTTGGTTAAAGATTGGTATAAAAACAAAGTAATGTTTTTTTGCGATTGTTTTCTGTTTACCAAATAAGACACCAGATAACATACCAGATTGATTCATGCATATTACATGATATTTTCGCAGAATAGCTAACTTACTAAAAATAAAGTAAATCTCTTCTGAAAAGAATTGGCAACAAAGTATATTCATGCAAATGTAAAATGATTTTATTAGTTCTATAAAAACCTGAATACGTACCCAAAATGAAGAAAAAAACAATTTAAAGGAGTTTTTATAGAAATAATGACCTTGATACTCTTTTTAAAATATAAAATATTATTATTTACGTCATTGACAACTGCAAAAAGTCACCCACAAATGTCATAAAACATTCATTTGAAAGCATTCAGAGAAGCTACAATGATCAAATAAAAAGAAGCTCCCAGATTTGTATTAGCGCAAGCGATACTGAGCTTGTCTTACATACAGTTTCTTTATTCTAGAGGGTTAAAATCGCACTTAAAATTAAGTAATTTTTCACAAAAAGGCACTATGCGAATTATTCAATAATTATTATTATTATAATTTCTATAAATTTTTTACGTGGACACCGCACAAGAGTCCCAACTGCTACCAACCGCCTGGAGCAGTGTGACAATGGTATCCCCAACAATTGGAGTATATTGTGAGGCTGAAGCTAAGTGGAAAGGGAAAGAAGATGGGAAGAGGTATGTGAGGAAGTACCTGGCGATTCAGATCTAGTCACCAAATACGGCTAATGCCATTTCAAGTAACGTCTCAACTCGGCATGTCTTACACCAGGCAATATTGAGAGTATCTTCCCCTCTGGAATGTACCAAAAATATACCTTATATAATTTAGTAATATCAAAAAGATGCAGTTCATATGAAGCGAAATCATTTGTATCTTAATAATTCTTAATTAATTTATAAATTCAGGAACGTGTACTAAGAATTGCAGGTTTCAAATCCATGAGATCATTATGCCTAAAATATGATAACGATATGGTTTTTTCTCATAAAGTTTATTATAAAGTTACAAATTGATTAGTGAAACGGCTATCAAATATTAAACTTTTAGCCGGTGGAATTTAACTATTTAAGTATTTTAATTTAACTATTTTAAACTAATGTAGTGCTCATATGGGAAGGCTCTATCTGGATAGAAACCCTAAAAGGTAAATTAAGGACTCATCAATGGGGATGAGATCTGAGATGGAAAATGACCACAACCTTATAAGGCTAATAACAACAATAACCTCATAAGTGTCGATTTTAAGCGGTCCTCTTCGCATTGGTAACACAAAAGGGCACAAGAATCCAGCGCGAAACGCCGCTTGCGGTTGCTTCGTTCCTTTCCCATACTTCATGGCTCGGCTCACCCTTTTTGAAGTGAAACTTCTGTAGTCCCGATGTGATTCGGATTTCGGATGAAACGGAAATGACGATTACATCAACCGACTGCGCTCATTGGCCGCTTTGATTATGATGTCAATTTTAAATGTTCCTGTTAGTTGAGATATGAAACACAATTTAAGATAGGTCTGCGCTCATTGGTTGCTTTGATTATGACCTCCCTTTTCAAGTATTGGTTGAGATTGTTTTGGTAAAGTTTCGCTTCTACCGCGTGTAAAACTGCACTCGAATTTTTTGAAGTGATAACTTATTTATCACCGTTATTATTTGAAACTCGATGAAACGAAAAAGTGATACTGAAAAGAAATAAACACATACATCTATAGGATTTAGCCTGCCAGAGAATGAGATAGAATAATCGGTTTCCTCTTTGTGCGGTGCTGCGTAGCCTCCCCACTCTTGTCTTCTTTAGTTTTCTGAAGGTTTTACTTTTACCGCGTATGAACTGCACACTTTTAATTGTTGTCATGTGTGCACGCGGCATTACACTCCACAGGTAATGTTTTTTGTTACTGTCCGTTTAACAAGAGTGAAGTTTTCTTCCCGAGACTTGAAAGTACAGGATGTTAATTGTCCTAAAAACACACTTGAAGTAATGCTCACATTGCTCACCCGTCACACCACCCGTCATATCATTAATAACCTCAGCATTATATTATTATTAGTAGAGAGATATCAATCTTTCGCGAAGAGGCTGCTATTTATACTTAAACCTAATTATGGCGGCGGGGAAGACGCGGAGAAGTTTTACATTATCTTATTCATATTCATACACTGCAACGGCGCGCGGTGGCGGAAGACGTGCTGCATTTTATGATTTTATATTGCCCAGAGAT
This sequence comes from Limnephilus marmoratus, assembly GCA_917880885.1. Lineage (NCBI taxonomy): Eukaryota > Metazoa > Arthropoda > Insecta > Trichoptera > Limnephilidae > Limnephilus > Limnephilus marmoratus. The sequence continues at coordinate 23,177,606 of OU862921.1, read as the reverse complement.
AAGGTATTTTATATCGTGTATGACACCATCGTTTATCATCCGCAATATTGCAGCTGGTTCCCAGTTCCCACAAGCTGTAAGTCTGTAAGTCACGCCACTCGTGACAGCGGAAGAGGAAAAATGCGAGAATTGCGTGAATTTGTGGAAAGTTCCTCTTGCGGAAGGAAAGCATTGCGATAGTGCGAGATAAAGAAAAGATATGCCGCAGATCGGTTTCACTGCACTAGTTTTAACGACCCAATTAAGTGCGGTGGTTTTTTCAACCACGACAATGTGTCTAGTTGCAGTGAGCGCAAACGAAGCGGATTAACAAATAGCCACGCAACGCCACTCACGTAAAGAATACGTTAGACTTAAACTACGGGAAAAATAGAAAGAAAAGTTATTGTATACCATAAAAACGTAATCTCATGACATCAATGAAACAATTACTAATATTCAAATTCACAGAAAATGAAAAATTAGAGTCGCATTCGAATTCTTCCGTTTGTCGAACGGGTGCGATTTTCAATTGTGAGGTTTTTTAGCAATCACGTATTTTTTTAAATTATTAATTATGCCGTTTCACCTAATTTTCTGTGGGAGTAACTCATATTTATTTTTGTAAGCCAAGTTTCGAACCTGACCTAAATTACATACTTAGGTGGAGATTATGACAAATTTTAAAAATGAACGTATTGATTACAAAAAAATGAATTTTAAAACGGTTTTTGACTTTACCCAGTTTCATATAACTTATTTAAATACAAGTTTCTAGAAATGTGATCTTCTGTCGTAACACTTTCTGAATAAATGCAATATTTTTTATCAATTTACGAATATATTTGTTTCAGAAAGAGATTTTAATCAAATAAAAGTATGTGTTTATCTTGTTTATCCACAGAGTTAATTTACGCATTCCACGAATATTCATTTTTTAACGTTTTTTAAATTAGCTCCGCTTGGGAGGGCCTGAGGAAAAACATCTATGTGGTCTTTGGTGTGACTATATGCTGATAGAAGAAAAAGAGTTTGAGAGGTGTGTAGGAATCTGGGAGTCAATGTGTCCAGAAGTGATGGCCTTACGAATCCATCCCTCCAGTGCAATGCGATGGGTTGAGATAGTCCGGCTGGAGAAGTCAAAAGGTCTCCATCATACAGTTTCTCCCGATCCGGCAAGCCAAACTATAGATGGGAAAACGCATCCACAACCAAGACCGAGACAAACCTCACCCCATGAACCCGGGCACCCCTGCTAGGTCACCAAACGTGGCGAATCGCTTATAGTGAACTATGGCAGGGGCGCCTCCCAAATTTAAAATTTACCAGTTTTGTTGAACCTTTTTTATATTATTGTATGGTAGTACGTAGGCATTACAATTTTATTCATTAATTAAAAGCTAATGGCTTCGGTAACGTAATAATAGTGTAATAATCAAACAGAAATGTTTAGGAGACATTTTAGTACAATCATAAATGGTTTTTGAAATGTAATTATGCCTAAAATAATCATAACGAGCAGTTTTAATAAATGCCTACATTGCCTACCTACCCTTTACCAATCGAGCCTACTTGGTAAACGTATCTGGAAGTTGGTTGCATTCGCGTATAATTAAAGTAACAGGTTGAATTCTCGAGCCTTGTTTTGATTGCTGCGATGTTTAACGAATTAATTAAGCAATTAAATACGAAAATATTTACGGAGACCACATGTGGAGGCATCATTCTCAAATAACTTCATTCAGATGTCACTTATGCAAATTTTAGAGTTTACAGTCATTAAAATACCAATGGCCTGGATTTTTATAATAGGTGTCCAATTGATGATGTGGAACGAAATATTATTGCTAATATTATTTAATTAATAATTTTAGCAGAAGTGCGACGAAACATTTTTTTTCAAAATTGAATGTGATCTTACTGATTTTAAAATTGATGGAAATTAATAATGCCATTGTTTGTTAATAGTTTTCATACATTTTTGTATTGTTTTGTAAATAATTACGTTGTTATATTATTGTGTCTACTCTAACTGATTTTAAGTCCTTGGCTTGCATAAAAATACTCCACATTTCATTAGTTAGAAGTCAAGTGGAATATAATTCACCAATTTGGTCCCCTTTCTATAAAGTACACTCTAACAAAATAGGACGTGTTTAACACAAATTTCTTAGGTACTTGAATTTCAAACTCAAAGTTTCAATACAAAACATTAAATATTTAAGGTTGATGAATCGACTTAATTTAATTACGCTGTCTGACAGAAGAATCATTTCAGGCCTAATTTTATTATACAGAGTTATGAACAACCTAATTGACAGCCCCGCCATCGTTGCTACCATAAATATACAAACCACCCACTAGATTGATAACTTCAGGCTTTTGTTCGAGAAAAATTTGGTCACTATTTCACCATCAAAATGCAATAATTTTTCGAATGATGATGATGATGACGGGGATTCGTGACGTCACACACCATAGACGAAGATAGAGTAAGCAACAACAAAAAAGGCGCGACCATAGACAATATTATTTTCTTTCGGGGCCTACCCAGTACCGCCCAAATTATTAGCCTTAAATATTATTTTAAAAATAAAACTCGTAATTACAAAAATAGAAATTTTATTAAAAACTGAAATACCAACAGGAAATACATGTAATTAAAATATGATTGTGCGTTCCTACAAAACTACTGAATTTTAAAAAATTTCATTTTATAACAGAAAAATTAAAAACTCAGAATTACATGCACATATTTTAAACAGGAATACAATGTAAGCAGGTTATATTTCTGTAGCAAATCGCCACACGAAGACATTGTTTTAAAGATAAATTACTTAACGTACCTATTATATCTTTTGTCAGGTGTAAAATAAATTTATCATATTGCCAAAATATAACCAAGGTCCATGGAGACATTAGTTTACATAAGATATTTGATGTTTCATTCGGGGCTCAAATATGTATGATATTTATTAATTTGGAGTTTAGTTTAGTTCAGTTCATCATATTTTTCCTGAAATCATTAAAAAATCATTAAAATTAATGTAACAAATGTACATTGAAAATTAAAACTCTTCAAAACAAAAACAAAAAATATTACTAAAGAAGTTATATTTTATAAAAACTATATTGGTTCACTTATGGAAATTAGTTAAAAAATTGAATTTTTATTTTATTTGTGTACATGTATATGGTTCATGTATGGTATGGTACATGTACACGGTATGGTACATGTACATGTATTGTGTATATGGAAATTAGTTAAAAAATTAAATATTTATTTTATTTGTGTACATGTACATATCTATGTATGTATGTATGTAGTTACATTTCCTCTCATGTCATTTAATTTATGATTACTCTCATACTAAACCAAGTTCTAGGATACCTACTTACTTATATAAAGAAACCTACTCAAATGCATTAAATTTGTCTGACGTTATTACATTTTTGTAAAATGAAAGTAAGTAATAAAAATAATAATTACCTCTGCATCATTCTCAATGACCAATGACTGATAGTATTTCCCTTAACCTCATCTAACCATCTCCAGAAACAGAAGCGAATGTATTGGGATGTGGATATAAAATGTTATACTTATTGTAAACAAGTAAAGTTTTGTCGGTTCAGATTCCACTGAAAAATAGGAATACATTTATTAATACTGATAAAAATATAAAAAAAATGTTAAAAATAAGAACAGAAAGTACAAATGTAGTAAAGTAGTGATAAATGTGTTGTTCCTATCATCAGGGTTGATGTGTAAAACGGCACAAGACCCTCAAAAAAATCTCTTTAATACTTTTTGCCGTGAAAATCATAATAGGTATTTTAGAAACCTAACTCCTATAAGTAACTTGTGAAAAAAGCAAATGAAATGCTAATTGTTAAAATCTATTTTATATAATAAAAAAACATACCTAAGCACTATTGTCAAAATCCAGAGGAAATTGGGGAAGATTAAATTAATGAGATAGGTCGATGCAATATACAAAACATGTATACCTTTTTAAGATGTAATCGTGATGTTCGGCTGCGTCAATTATTAGATTCCGGTGGATAAATATGTTCTGAAAACGGAAACATGTACAACACCGATTAAAATACAACTTAAATAACATACCTACTTTAGGAACACTGAAATATCAACCAAAGGAAGTTTCCCACCTGTAATTTTGTTCCAATTACGAGTCCTTTCTTCCATTTTTCATTCGATCGCGAATTCCCAAAATCCATATTCGCACTTATGTCACTTATTGCCATCTTATTGCGTCGGAAATGTGAATGCAATGTAAATGTCAAACGAAAGTAAAGCAGAAAAATGCAACAAAAATCCAAGATTCCTATTGGTGGAGGTAGTAGCTGGGGACCATAAACAAATCGAAGGGGACTTATGATATCACCAAAGATTCGGTTCACTTTTTGGATCGGAGTTATACCCGCCTGGTTGCTACTATTAAACTCCATGTACCGACAAGGAATACTAGACAAAATACAACATTCTTTTGCAACACATACACAACCAACTACCAATCACACTCACTTACCAATAGGATGCATGATTCAGGCAACAAGTTTGGTGGTATTGTAGATATATTCGCTGATTCCCTTTATATTCTAAAATGCAATTTAAACCAACACTTTGTGGAATCCTACAAATTATTGTAACGTGGGTATAATATATTTAACGATTTGATGTGTTATTGTAATGTTTAATATTATATTTTGTTCTATGTTATTGTCTAATATTACATTATTTAAAATATTTCATGGTTTTACGCAAGAATATACAAGTGGTTTTTTCTTCAAAAACTACTTGTATATTCTTAAAAAATATTCTCTTTTATAACTTTTGGTATAAATTCTATATATGTGTAATCCCCTATGTAAAAGCCCCTACGGGCGTGTAACAACAATAAATTTTATTTTTTACAAATAATTTGTAAGTAAATTACTTTCACACAGATAACACAATATTAAATAAAATAACAATAAATGGCTTGTTAACGTTTTTCTCTTGTTTTACGAGTATCTTATTAGCAAAATGTTAGACAGATTCCTACACCATGCACGGCATTATGTGTTATTTATATTTAATATTTATATTAAATCACGATGCCAGGCGGCTGCCTATTTCATGCTGTCCAATGTGGATATCTTGTATGAAGTGTAAACATATGGATTAGATATACAGGGTGTTAAGGGATATACTTGACTTACTTTAACCAATGATTCCTGACATTATTTGGAGTAAAAATTGTAATAGAAATTAAGGTCTCCGGTGACTTCTTCGATGTATTTTTGATTTTTTTTTAATCGATCAAAAAATGCTTCCAGATGTCATCACTAGTCACTCAGCCGGGTAATCGCCCAATACCTCACCCACCCCTAAGTCTCCAATACCTCATTATTTTTAATTGATAAACTAACGTAAGACAAGATTTTTATGCATAGCACAAAAGGTAACAATTATTATAAGCAATAATTATCAACCTGAAATACTCATCTACATTGAAAAAATCTTCCGAGGAAAGATACATGACGCCAACGGGACTTGAACCCGTGTCCTTCTGATTGCCGGTCAGGAGCTCTCACCACTGAGCTGCGGCGGCTTATCTAATACCCGCCAAATAATTCAATATATACTAGTGTTTCATTCAACAATTACTGGTTATTACATTTTTCCACCTGAAAACAACCAACTTTATTTTTGTGAGAAAGGCATTGTTAGTGGTAAATCTCTCGCGAGATGGCGTCGTTAGTTTATCAATTAAAAATAATAATTAATATTTGAAAACTTAATGTATTTCACCAAAAAATGTAGACATAATTTGTCTCGTGTTTCAGGTTGATAATTATTGCTTATAATAATTGATCTCCAATACCTACTGATTTTTTAAATGTTTTTATTTGAAAAAATAATTGCAAAAACGTCAAGGAAGGCGAAAATTTCTTCTACGATTCTACTCGCATAATATCAGGAATCACAGGTAAGCTAAGTCAAGCACATCCCTTCACGCCCTGTTTAAACAAGCAGATAATAGAAAGTTATAGAAAATGGAATTTTATTGCAAAAACGTTAAATGTTACCGAAAATAATTCCTGAAAAACGTTTTAATGAAGTGCCATTTTTCTTTTAAATATGCATTTGAAGTGTTAAAATTTGCTACCTAGCCTTTCGATAATTCTTGAGACGAACTTATCTCTAGTTACCCACGTAATTATTAATAGAATACTTTTATTATGTAATAATTCATTCCGTAGTTAAGTGTGTACTAAATTCGCTAATCTCTCATATCATTCATCTGAAACCGTTAACTCATTAATCCAAAAAGCGTGTAAAATTGCTTAATTTACCTTGCAATACATTGCCCACTGGGCAAATACTTCTTGATGTCTACAGAGACGTGAACTTAGCAAACATTTTAAGCATATACAAATAAATCATGTGCCTAATGTGAATAAATCGTTCTGAGGGCAAAAAGTTTGAAATGTGGTTCGGACATGCAAAACTAATGGTTAACCATTATTAATTTGATGCATCTTAGAATCGTTCCCATAATCTCCACTATACGGTACTTTTGCTCTTAAAAAACCGACTCCAAAATCATGCGGGTCATGTCGAGTACCTACTTTCGTAAATTGAATTCAGAACTTACCATGGCTTTGATTTTTCTGCTTTCAGTAAAATTATTAAGTGACTACTAGTTTTTCGACGGCCTCCGTATTCTCTCAACTAGCAAGCCGAAGATCGCGGGTTTAAATCCCGGCGTGCTCAAGCAAATTTTGATTGATTTGTGTAATTTCATAATATATTCATTTAAAATAATACATGGTATATTTGCAGCACGATGCAGAGTAGAAAATACTCCAAGAATCGCTCTGGTGTAAGACCGCCATTAAAAATTTTAATGTAGCTTGAAATAGCCTTTTATTTCCCCACCATCCTCTTCCTCATCTCCTTCTACTCCCCACTACCATCAGCCTCACAACTCACAACATATTCCAATTGGGGATGCCATAGCCTCACTGGCTCCAGACGGGAACGATTAATAAAAATAAAACGATTTTTTTTCAAAATTTGAACTTTTTGTATGAAGATATACAGAAATGTGGATATACAGTGTGTCCTGAAAATCTTCATACAATATACTGAAATTTAGGAAAAAAATTAAATTCATTTTCAGCTACAACAACATCAATAACGTCGTATTTTTCAATCTTGGCACTCTACCTCACTGAAAACTCACGGACCACCACTGATATTCACATAAAAAAACTACTAGCACGGGGTCGATTATTAAATATTCATAGGAAAACTTTCGGTAACTCCTCATCGTTCCCTAGGACAACTGCAGATAGCTAACGTACAACAACAGTTGACGTCGAATATATTAAGAACACTTAGTGATTTTGAACTGTTACTTATTCGTTGGCGATCTGCAGTTATGCTAGGGAACGATGAGAAATTTATCTTATCAATCCTTATCCGTGGACTGTGATAGGGGACCTGGCACGATAGATCGATGAAGGTTACCTAACATGACTGCAGATCGCCAACGAACAAACAGCAGTTCACAATTACTATGTATTCTTAATTTATTTGACATGAACTGTTCGGGATGGCGAGTTATCGACATAATTGATAAATCCTTTATCGATCGACTGTGCTAGATACCCAACTGTACCTTGTATAATATCAACAGCGTCGAAATAACAAATTTTATTTTCTTTAGCAACAAATTTATTATCTTATTACAAATTCCCAAATTGCCTTATCTCATCTTATTCCATTATTAAATCAATTTTATGTGTATCTAACGAAAGAAATATTAATATTTCTATTTTTGAGAGTGATATTGCATGGTGGAATTCCATTATAATATATTATAATAAAACGAATATAAAACTTTATTCCACTTAATTTTATTCGACCGTAACCGGTTTCAGCTCGTCAAAGCCATCTTCAGACTGGTACAAATATTTCCTAGTCTACGGTTTATATACACAACATATTGGGGAGGGGGAGAGGGGTGGTCTACGAGGATTTTAATCAATTACAATAATTATATTTGTTGCTAAGTCATTTTGGACTATCCAATTTCTAAATATTTTGGTTATTCCAGTAAGCTAATTACATTGGGTTTGCAGCTCACTTCAATGATGATTAGGGAAAAACCTTACAAGTAATATGAGTTACTAATGACCTAATTTTATTGTAAAATCCGTTGTAATAAAGGTCATAAACTGGATAGACTAGAATCTTTAGAAATTACCCGCTTAACTAAAAAAAATAGAATCTAACTTTGTAATGAATAAGCAATTAGAATCATTTGCTAAGTCTCCGCTTTTGTATCCACTGTAATTTTCATAATAATTTCGAAATTAAAATAGGTATTTAGTTTACACCATTCCTACTCCAATGTAAACATGTACCCCTTCATAATGTAACTTTGTAAAGATAAAGCAATTAGATTCATTTGCTAAGTCCCCGCTTTTGTATCCAGTGTAATTTTCATAATAATTTCGATATTAAAATAAGTAATTAGCTTAGACCATTCCAATTCCAATGTAAACAATGTAAAAGCAATAAAAAATACGAAACTTCATAAATATAATAACGATTTGACAATAAAATTAGGTCATTAGTAACTCATATTACTTGTAAGATTTTTCCCTAATCATCATTGAAGAGCTGCAAACCCAATGTAATTAGCTTACTGGAATAACCAAAATATTTAGAAATTGTATAGTCTAAAATGACTTGGCAACAAATATAATTATTGTAATTGATTAAAATCCTTGTAGACCACCCCTCTCCTCCTCCCCAATATGTTGTGTATATAAACCGTAGACTAGGAAATATTTGTACTAGTCTGAAGATGGCTTTGACGAGCTGAAACCGGTTACGGTCGAATAAAATTAAGTGGAATAAAATTTTATATTCGTTTTATTATAATATATTAAAAGACATATTAATTTAACATTGACTATCCATGTTCGCAAAAGTTCATACGTCAAACGCTAGTCAATTTAAAATCAAATAAAATCGATTTTTAATCCTATCGTAATTAATTACTAGTCTTACATTAATAAAAGATTGCCTTAAAACCCGAGAAGCGAAATAAAGATAACCGTGACGACATTAATGGCCGCATTTAGATAGGTTTTATAAAATACCGTAGAATTTCAAAAGTTTGCAATAAAATTTGCCATTTTATTAACCGCCATAAAATTAAAATCAAATCTATATTTTTTGTGTAATATGACCCGATCGTTATTTGGGCCATCGGGTTTTATTATCCGTAAGCGTTATTTTAATTTCTTGTCACATAAACAATCATTCTCAAATTTATTAGGCGGTTCAGCTCTAATAAACATGTTTTCAAATGTAAATTAAAAAAGGTACTTGGCGTGGTGTTATTAAGTTGGATAGTGGTATTTCCGTTTTGGAGATATGGGTCAGCTTGTTCCAAAAGCTTGATCGAAAATAATGCACGAAAAACACGATTTACGTGCCCTACGTAACATCTATACGTTAGTCATTTAGCAGGGAGAGCTTTCGTGCCTTTTTTTTTCATCTTCGTGTTGCTTATATTTTAGATTATTATTTTTAGCAAACACAACCTGCCAGAGCATCCGAAAATCATCAGTGGCAAATTAAATCAATCTGATTTATGTATAAACATCAGAATATTAATCACGATCTGTATATTTTTAAACATCGGGATAAGAAAAAATGGTTTTACACAATTTTTTTCACCAATAATTGAACATACAGGAAATTTCGTCCTACTTGTTGGAGTATTCCAGCACTCGCTTTTCGACGGTCGCCCACTACTTGATGATGTGGTGTCACTTTTATTTTGTTCTTGTTAGGGAAATAGAGGTTTCATGAATACCAAAAAAGTCGGAGTGTGCAATTCACACGCAGTAGAAGTGAAACCTTCAGAAAACTAAATTAGACAAGAGTGGGGACACTACGAAACACTTTTTTTTATCAATGTGATGATTTTTTCCATATTTTTGTCGTTGAATTCCAGCGCACCTTTTCCTATACATTTGGTCATCTTATTAGTAGTAGATATTTGTGTTTTCTTCTTTGGAGTTGCTGGATGTCGCTTTCATTTGTGTTTTATTTTGCCTGTTATTTTGAGTGGTTTGAAGATCCAATATATTTTTTACAAAATTTTTTTTTTTTTGGATATCGTAGGATTAGATCATTGTTCCGCTGAATGTCTGACCGCTGAGGTTCGTCGGGCGCTTTATACCACTAGACCAAAGGAGACTTGCGTGGGACCGTGGATTTATCGTATTATAGCGGATCCGAGTACCCGTGAAATAAACAAATATTTTATATCTGTCTCATTCTCTCGCACGCTAAATCCCATGGATGTATGTGTTTCTCTCTTTTTAGAGTAGCTCGTTTCAATTTCATCGAGTTTCAAATCGAGCTTTTCGGTTTAACACTGGTGCGAGCACTCTCTTAGTAACGTACTTGAATAATATTTGTACGAGTAGGTAGGTACCGTTTTCTCCAAAGTAATGATTTTGATTTCTATTTTGATGGTTTATTAGATATCATTATTAGCATGATTCTATTTGTTTACACAACCAAATCTGTGTTAAAATCAGATATATACTCGTATATATATATTATGTTCGGGAACGAAAAACTATGTCTACATATTTAGATGCCTGTTTATGTGTACCTTATTCCTTACAGAGACAACTGGTGTTTTCAGTACCTAACTAGTTTTGAAATAAATATCATCATGTTCTTGCAGGAAATAAAACTATAATTATACGCATCCGACAGCGCAAATTAAACAAAGATTTTTTTTAATTCTTCATTAGAAGCCAGAGCCCGTTCTAATGTTACTGGAAAGTTTATGATGTGACATATCCGCTATCTATAAATCTTTCTTGTACGTGGGTAAGAGTTATTTTATAAGACGTTAATTACAATATTATTGTCTTTATTATTTGAACATATAATATATAATACTTATGTACATTGGATTTGTCATCATAAATATTATTTAGAGAGAAAAACTAAAAGTACCGTGGCGATAAACAAACTTTTTGTAATGTATTCAATGACAGTTTAACACAAGCATCATCACGGTATAAATTAAAAGGATCAAAATATGCATTGTGTGAGCTAATATAGGGTGGCGCAAAATTAATCATCCAATTTTGTTTTTGAATTACTTTTTTACTAAATAAAAAAAAAATGATTTTGAGTAATAGAAATCTTTATTTAGACTTTTACAATTTTTTCTGTTAAGTGGAAAAGATGATATCCGTCAAGTGGCTGCCGCCAGTGTTGATAATCGACATAAAGTGTGAATCGACACAATTATTCCACGCTCTTGCGGAGTATAGCGCTCCATTGCTTGTCTGTTTATATTCTGCAGCTGTCTAGTTCACAAATGTCAAATATGATTGACGTACGACGCCATTTGCAAAAATTATAACATCTTCCGATAGGGTGATTAATTTTGCGCCACCTTGTATTATATACATTCAGAAAGAGACAAAATATAAGACAAAGGAACAGGCAATAGAGAGAAAGAGACATAAATGTCTATATATCAAAGCTCACACATGTATTTTTGAATAGTTTAATTTATACCCTGATGATGTGTTAAGTGAAACCGTTGGTATTAAAATCATTAAATAAATAAATTGTGGTTATAAACAAAGTAATTGTTTTATTCAATTAAAAAAAACCAAATTTAATAAGAAAAAATCCAATCAGAACCGAGTTGATCGGTGTTTTAGACCCCGAGTAAAATAGTTCCCCTTGGGGCCTATGTCATCTTTTGAGATGCTGTGGAGGGAATTTTTAGGAAAGGAATGAGAGGACGTTGTGGGAAGGAAAAAGGTATGAGGGGCGGGTAGAATTCTGTTAGTCAATGTACCCAGGAGTATTGAACTAATGAATCCATCCCTACACAAGGCGATGTTAAAAAAAGGTCGAAAGGTCTCCCTCAACCAGTCTCTCCCGATCCTGCCACGCAGTTGATGGGCAGACGCAACCGCCACCAAAACTCGGACAACAAACCTGGGCACCCCTGCAAACTCATCAAACGTTGCAAACCACTTGAGGTGACCTACGGCAGAGGTGTTGGTGATCCAATAAATGATTCCTGAGACGGCGGTACCCATACTCACCCACCAAATTGAAGTTCAATATTCATTATTAACGAAGTATTTTTTATTGACTAAGCAAGTTCATAAATCTCCTGCATTCTACATCTATACCTATCTAATCTTATCATCCATCTTACTAAAAATAATAACCTTGATCTTCTTGCATAATTAATGCTGTAATAATTGCTGAAGTCATTAAACGTCCACCGAATGTTCCACACTCCAAATAAATCAAGTTTTTTTTATAAGTTCACTCAACTAATCAATACGTCGATAACAGTACATTTGAGATCGTAATACAAACATTGATTTTCCAATGCAATTGAGATAAAGATTTAAACTTAATAAAATGTTCTTTAAAATTTAAAAAAAGTCGTTTGTATTTAATGTGTTTAACGATTGATTGGGTGTTTGAAATGTTTATGTTCCTACACAGCTGTCATAATATTGACATTTAAGTGTTTTAAAACTTTAAAAAAATACTAATAATAACACCAAAAAAAAGTCATCGGAAACCAAATTTTGGGAGGGAAGTATAGCTACCATTTATTTGATAACCTACATTCAGACATAGGTCTCCCCAAGTGGTTCGCATCATTTGGTCAATTGGCAGGGGTGCTCGTTTTCATGGGGTGACGTTTATCCAAGTCTTTGTGGTGGATGCGTCTGCTCCTAGATTCCTACCCACCCCACATACCTTTTTCCTTCCCCTCTCCTTCCTTTCCTAAAAAGACCCTCCACATAGCATCCCAAAGGTGACAGGCCATGAAGGTAATCTTTTCTCCAAGGTGTGTGGAGCTAAAGTAAAAAAAACGCATCTACTTTTTTATTATATCTAAAAAAAATTCAGGAATCGCTGGTTTTTAAATTTGTCGAGCACCTAAATTTCATAACACCATCGCATGTCACCTTTTATTAATTAATAAATCTTTGCAGTTATTGAATGGCGAATAAACTTCACAATAATTTACAATTAAATATAATTATTAACTAAGGTTGTTTCGCAGAAATTCACGTGTGATAAAATCATTAATGGCCATTCAGCGCCGTTATTTTTTATTTAAAGTTGAAGCTGTTTATATATCCGTTTTACTTTTAAACAAATTGTGTTCAGTAGAAGAGGACAAGTGTCGTTTTGTTAAGCCTGTTAGCTTATTACAATTGGATGGAAAGCTGAAATGCACCCAGAATCGGAGTTTTCCTCTTTTACGGTTTTACCGTTTTTACGGTTTTAATGTCAATAAAAATAAAATGGCGCTGAGTGGCCATTTGATGAAAATGTTACATTTGAATTTCTGCGAAATAACTGGGCCTAAGACAGTTAAATTTTGGTGGACTTCCTTGACAGTTATTGAGCACTACGTTGGTCGTTAATAATGACCAAAAGCATTGATTTACTACGATCGATATCCAAAACCCGTAAGAACCCAAATCAAGTTCTATAAAACCAATAAATTGGGGCAATTAAGAGTAGCTATCGAATTACGATATCTGCGTGGGTGTTGCAAAAAAACTTTTTTTTCGAAGTTTTGATTATCATCAAGAGTGGTGTGCGGTGAAGATTTTACGAATCTTTCCGTAATAAAAAATGTTAATATTTTTGTCCTTTCCGATAATCTCTTAATAGTTTTGCTAATTTGCTAACCTCCGCCGCACTCAAAAATTACAGTTTTTTTTTTTAAAGAAAGATGAACATTCCCAAATTACAAATAACCTAAAAATATTTGAAAATCTCCTACTACCCTTCCACAGTAAGAGGAAAATGTTGCTTGTCTAGTGACGGAGGACTTGGCCAGAAGAGAAATTCAACACACGACGCGACGCCTGGATGGGATCCAAACGCAATACAAACACAGCCAACGACCGGTCAAATTTTGAGTGTTTTAAACTAAGTTAATCAATTAATTACGAAGTTAATTAATTTTGTTGAAAGTACTGATATTAAAAAAGTCACGCGTATTAAAAATATTTAAATAACAATTTTCTTAACATTCACCTAGAAATCACAAAAACGCAGCAATTTAAAAAAACTGGCGACTTCCCTTTTTGAACGAGGTTAGATATGATTTAAGATTTTCACGGTCAAAGGTATTATCGTGATTTATTGTTGGGGTATTATGCCGTGTTACGCTATCTCCTTATTTAGCTACCGCTTTTCGAGATATTGGCAAAAGAAGGAGGGAACGCCACACGGCATAATACCCTAAAAAATCACGATGAACTAGGTTATGTTAAAATAGCTACCGCGTTCAAATGAACCCCTCTTTGTAATGAATTATTTATCAATATTTTTAACTAACAGAAATGCTTTGAAAAGAAACGTTAAATGTAAAGGATCTACTAACTCTTAATTTGTCACTCGCAAAATTTCGATTTAAAAAAGGATGTCACACACTCCTCTGACTAAGCAATTGAATTATGTATTTTTAAATTGGCAATTAACCCACGCTTAAGAGTCTTCCATTAGAATATTCTCCATTTTCCGTTAGAAGAAGAATAAAAAGTAATTAGTGGCAATGTTGGTGTCCACTTTTAACGATGTTTAATTTACTGTCTTTTTTTCAGCGATTACATATTTATTTGTTTTTTTTTCTGATTTTGATCATGATGCTCTTAATTAATAGGTTTTGGCATAAAATACAATTAGAGGAAACATTTCGCACTTTCGTCAAAACGTGTTCCACTAGCGATAATCGGTGCGCAGTGTACGTCGACCGGATTTTATAGTTTCCGGTCGATCTGCGTTAGAGCGCTGGGATCGTTGAAGGTAGGGTTGCCAGCTCCCGTTTTATGTATTAGAGGATTTGATACGATTAAATAAAGGAGATATGATGAAAATTAAGGACATAAATATTTTTTAAATAAAAGGCTGTTATGGTATCAGTAGCGACATTCATTAATAAAAATAAAACAATGTTAATACGCAATGTAACGTAGTTTGTCGTTAATCGAAGCCAAGTGAGTAGTACTGTGATGTCTTGGGATCGGGTAGTAATAACATCTGTTAATGTTACAATGTTTATTGGTTGCCAGATTAATATGGAGAGAGCGCTCAACAGCGGGTACATCCCTTTTATACATACCATTCTCGCTGTCTCGCACTCATGCCGTCACCCTCATACACATACGTCACACCCCCACACTTAAAACCTAATTACATATATTTCTTTAGTCACAAATTTATACAAAACAAATATCTAAATATTTCAATCCAGTAAGTAAGTATATGTAATTATTCTTGTTCTTCACGTGTAGCGTGGGCGTTGACCTCGAGGGCGTAACCTCCCCTCCCATGGTGTAGGTGACCTGCAAAAATTAGGAGAATTAGGAAATTTGGTCATGTCCACATCCGAGAGTGGACCCAGGTCCAGCAAATCATCAGACCTGTCACACTCCCCCCACCTAACCTTCCTCTCTGAAATCTGATCATGGTGGCGTTTCCAAATTTGTCCAGTAGACATAATTTTAACTAAATAAATCCTATTCCCCAATCTTTTAAAAAATTTTCCTAAAATTCATTTATTATCATTACTTCTTAAATCCCTGGTTAAAACTTTAGAACCAACCTCAAAGTACTTTTTAAATTTTCTTCCTCTATAATACTTTTTCTGTTTATGCTGGCTCAATAACATTTTGTTTTTAACCGTGTTGTCAATTCCTTTAAAACCTTGACTCTCAACATTATCCACTATTGGAATAATCGTATTAAAAATTGATCTAATCTTTCTACCCAACATTAATGTACTAGGCTCAATGCCCGTAGACATTGAAGGCGTATTTCTAATATCAACTAAAAACGTCAAAAGTTTATCTTCAAAATCAGTAGGAAATTTATTATTTACCATAATTTTTTTCAAAAAATTCTTCACTGTTTTAACCCCATTTTCAGCTAAACCGTTAGAAGCAGGATGCTGTACAGCTGAAGTCAATGATTCTACATTATAATTATGACAAAATTCCTTAAAAACTGACGATGTGAAAGCTGTACCATTGTCACTTACAATTTGTTCCGGGATTCCGAACATAGAAAATAATCTTTTCAAAACTTTTATTGTACAAAACGAATCTACCTTATTTACAACATGACAGTCTATCCATTTTGTAGTTGCATCAACAATAATTAAAAAATTATGACCTCCCAACGGTCCCATGAAGTCAATATGCAATCTACTCCAGATTAAACCATTTATTGGCCAAGGTGCCAACTCAACTTTACACGGAGTAGGTAAACATTCCATGCATCGAGCACACTGTTTCACAGTTACTTCTATATCATTGTTCATTCCGAGCCAAAAAAAATAATTTCGAGCAAGACTTTTCGATTTTACAATGCCTAAATGTGATTGATGTAAAAAATTCAATATAATTTCCCTTAATTCCCTTGGAACTACAAATTTATTATTATAAAATAAACATGAATTATAAGTCGATAATTTATCCCTAAAATACCAGAATTTCAATAAATCATCCTTTAAGAACTTTTTATCCGGCCAACCATTTGCTGTGAACTCGATAATGCTCGCTATATTTACATCATTAATCGAAAACTGTTTCATCGTTTCCGCATTTAATGTTGTTTCTGACTCGATTATGTTCACAAACTCTGACTCAACCGTATTCACGTTTAAAGAATCAATATAATTTAAAAAATAATCGCTAGCATCAATATCGTCGCTACACACATCTAAATTATCCTTATTATTAATCGGCATTCGTGATAAGAAATCCGCTTTGTTATCACCTGACTTAATATGCTCTATACTATAGTCAAAAGTCTGGAGTATTAGGGCGTACCTCTGAAGACGGTTAGCGGCCAAAACAGGTACTTGCTTATCCGTGTTCAAAATGTGTACTAACGATTTATTGTCGCAAGCCAAAACAAATTTATTGCCGTATAAATACTGAAAGAATTTCTTCAACCCAAAAATTATAGCACACGCTTCCTTATCTAAAATAGAGTACTTTAATTCTGTTTCTGACAATAATCGGCTAGCAAATGCGATAGGTCTCTCTAAACCATTATCATATACATGACAAATCACCGCTGATAACGCTTTTTCAGATGCGTCTGAAATAAGTTTAATTGGTAAATTAGGATCAAAATGCACTAAAATATTATCTGACGTCAGCAGTTTCTTAACTCGCTCAAACGCAATATTACATTCCTCAGACCACACATATTTTACTCCCCTTTTTAACAAGTTATACAAAGGAGACAAAATACCTGAAATATTATGAACAAAAGCTCTATAATATGAAATAACCCCAAGTAAACTCCTAAGTTCTGAAACATTTTTCGGTACTGCCATTTGAGTAATCGCACAGATTTTATTTTCTAAAGGCATAACTCCTTTCCGCGAAATTTTAAAACCTAAATATTCTATCTCAGTTTCTAGAAAAGAACACTTATTTTCATTAATAGTTAATCCACAATCACTTAACTTGCTAAGTACAGATTCACAAATAGAGAATAATTCCTCTTCAGAATTTCCAAACAACAAAATATCATCTAGAAATATACGAACGTTACGAAGTCTACCTACTACCGCCTGAATAACTTGCATAAATATAGCGGGACTTGTGGTCAAACCGAAAGGCAACACTTTATACCTGAATAAACCTAAATGCGTACTTATCACACATAATTTTCTCGACTTCTCGTTTAACGAAATCTGACCAAAAGCATTACGCAAATCTATTTTAGCAAAAAATTTCGCACCATTTAAAGATGAAATTAAATCTTCTATACGAGGCAATGGATATTTCAACTTCGCTAACATAGGGTTTAATGTGGTTTTAAAATCAGTACAAATTCTAATTGAACCGTCTTTCTTTTTTACAACAACAATCGGACTAGCCATATCACTTATTTCTACCTTTTCAATTATATCTTCACGTAACATCTTATTTAATTCCTCCTCTACCTTTCCACGTAAACTAAAAGGTAACGATCTTGGATTCACAAACTTTGGCCTGAACTCCGAAATAACTTCGATGTTAGCTTCATAACCTATAAGCCTACCCGATTTTTCTGAAAACACATGAGCATATTTTTTCTTTAAACTATCACGAAAATTTAATTGATTATCACAACTAGTCTCACTGGTATTTACCGCATTTATTCCACTTAATCCGATACCGAAAACTTGTAAAAAATTTCTACCAACAATCGTAGAATTACCGTTTTTAATTATTATAAACTGCGTATCTACACTTTTATTTAAAAATAACACACTTAAATTAACTTTACCTACAATATTTAACCGTTTCCCGTCATATCCTGACAATTGAATATCGCATCTTTCCAATTTACAAGAAACAAAATCTTTTAAATACACTTCATATGGAATTGCATTAATCTCAGCGCCGGTGTCAACAATCGCTCGCAGAACAGTGTTACCAATAATGAGATCTACGAATATCGGTTCCGGCCCCGTGCCGTCATGCAACATAAAAACCGAATTTAATCGTTTATTCTTATTACCTACATTAATTTTACTGTTTTTACACACATTACTAGGATGACCCGATTTATTGCACCGATTACAAAAAGTATTCTTCCAACAATCTTTCTGCAAATGATTCGTTTTTCCGCACAAAAAACATTTTTTTAATGCAATATTTACTGGCGTCTTACTACGCACTGCACTTTTAAATCTGATCGGACTATCCGACCTGGATTTACGGACAACATTACTATCCTTATGCACAACATTTAAATTCATATCAACTTTCTTAAAATTAACAACATGTTCCCATGAAGCTGCTAACTGAACGCATTCCGAAAAAGAAGTATTTACCCCCTCAACGAACAACTTATGTTTCAATTTTTCATTGAAAATTCCAATAATGAATATGTCTTTTAAACAAGGTTCCAACCTCAATTCAAAATTGCACGTCAAACTCAGTCCTCTCAATCTAGCAGCGTAATCTTTAATAGATTCGCTAGCTAGCTGTTTACACTTATAAAACAACTCACGCGACTCGAAAATATTTTGAATAGGTTTGCAATGTGAATCAAATAATTTACATAAATCATCAAAAGAACAAACAGAAACTTTTTTAGGGAAACATAGATCACATAATAAAGAGAAAGTTTCTTCGGTGAGGCAACTCAGCAAAAATGCTCTTTTGCGTTCTTGTGATAACACTTTGTCATCATGTAAAATGAGGACCTGATCCAGTCGTTCCTTGAACAATGACCAATTTCCCGTTCTGTAACAGAACGTCCCCAAATTTTTACAAACACCCTCCATTGGGGGAAGAGCTGAAACAAAATAATCTAGACTACTTATCTCAGCACTTCCAAGAAGGCTACACTCCGAGGTCCACGTTCCACGTTCCACGTGCACGCCACCCAGAGCTGTAGATCACCGTCCCCGTCTGGCTCCGTCTCCCGACAGCTGCGGATCCAATCCCTACTCCGAGGTCTTCCTTCCCAGACTGCAGCGACGGAAACCAAGTCCTGGTTCCCGGCTAATCCACACGATGATCCAGTCCTTGACCCGATCCTTGATCCGGTCCTTTTGTACCCCGTTACACGGTGTACCCGAACGACAATAATCTTGTAATTTGTCGGTCCCACACACGCGAATACTTGCGTGTGGCTGCTCCAATTCTTAACGCGATCGCTCCTGCGATCGGCCAATTTCCTGACAATCCTTCAGATTCCTTGGAATCTACCGCGTAGATTCTTCCGTAATTTTGTAAAAAAAACGAACAAACGGCTGCGCCAACTGTGATGTCTTGGGATCGGGTAGTAATAACATCTGTTAATGTTACAATGTTTATTGGTTGCCAGATTAATATGGAGAGAGCGCTCAACAGCGGGTACATCCCTTTTATACATACCATTCTCGCTGTCTCGCACTCATGCCGTCACCCTCATACACATACGTCACAAGTACCTACGACCTTAATAAGTTTTTTTGCTTTTAAAAGTATACTTGGTATTACTTTTGGCTGCTCTAAGAGCTTCTTCGTTTTCTGTAATGAAATTATAAAATTGTTTGCTTTTCATGTTGAAGTTCAACTATATTTGTAGTTCTGCTTTTACAGCGTCAATTCCTAACTTATTTGGGGGCATTCATTTATTACGTAAGACGATTTAGGTGGGGAGAGAGTCTCTTATTTTTTCTTACAAAGGGGTGGGAGGGAGTCTCGATAATTCTTACGTAAGATCACAAAAATGCGCAAAGTTAAAATTATTAGTACCTTTGTAAGTAAAAATAAACATTTCTAAAAATTGTTTCTTTGAAAAATAAACATTAAAACAAACCAAACGTGTATTTTTTTGTAATAAATATTAAACAGGGGGGGGGGGGGGGGGGCGGCCTATTATAGCAAAATTCGTCTTACGTAATAAATTAATGGCCCCTTCGGTTTTTGGTCCAAGTATTCCTACATAAGGAAAAATCCTTTCGGCTTGGGCGTTAGAAACTGGATGGAAAATACGTATTATATATACGTAATATACATATAAATAAAACAGGGATGGAAAATACTATTGAATTAATTTTAGCAAATTCTTGTATTCATCCGTAGATTTGAGAATCTGAATCCAATTTTCAAGAACACTTTCACACTTCTTATCGTCTATAATTTTCGTCAGGAGAGGCTTTAGTATACAGAAACCACGCTGATTCATTTTTTTCCAAATTAAAGGACGTATTGTCCTCTATTAAAGATTTCAAATTAGGGGACAAGATCAAATTTTGGGTCTGAAATAATGGACGTCCTTTAAAAAAAAAACTCTTTATTTGAAGACCAAATCGAACTACATGAACGTTCAAAATTGGAACCTTTTTATTCAATTCGTGTCTCATCTAAATATAACACGTCAATGAGTTTTGGGCAGTTTATGTGTGTCTCTTCCGATGTCATTTCGGCTAATAGTTATATTTACTACAACATGGAATTATTATAGACATTTGTTGGTTTTTTAACTGATTTGTAATGTTAAGTCGTATTTTTATTATTTTGGTCGATAATACATAAATTCTTTAATGGTTTTCTTATTTTCCGTCACGTTAGACAGTCAAGGTATATTTATTGTCTTTCACCTTGTCGTCTTTGCTGCAACGCGTTGGTGGTCTTCTGTGATCATTTCAGGGACGCGTTTTGCGCACACCTTTCCTAAATTTTTGTCATAATCGGAAGATGCGTTCCTCAAATACTCGCAGAAGATCTCAAACGCGCTTCAGCAACGACGATAAGATGAAAGATGAGGTCCAACGCTTCCTCAATGACATTGCGGCGAGCTGGTGTGGCAAAACAATACAAAAATTACCACAGAGCTTACAAAAATGCATCGACCGAAATGGCGATTATTTAAAAAAGAGAAAAATTTTCAAGCTTTAAAAGACATAAAAATTGTATCTTTGTTTTTCTAAAAATAGGAAATCTTATTTTGGGATTGCCCTCGTAATTACCAAAAAAATCAATGTTGTTCAGTATGCAAAGCATTTACAAAAACTACAACTAAATGGTTAGCTAACATGGTTTGTAAAACACCTCTGAAAGAAAGCATATTAATAATAATAATCATAATAATATCTAATAATAATCTTTCAGGATGTGGGGAGGATGGTGCAATCCCACATGTCCCATATAGTTATACATATTTACATATTTACACAGTAGAGAAATAAGAACATAAATAGAAAAAAAATAATAATAGTAATAAAAATTAAAAATTAAAAATTATTAATTATTATTATTAAAATTATTACGCACCAAATCTGGTGCGTAAATAACAAAATAAATAAACAAATTATTATGCAGGGCGTGATTTTGAATGCGCTCAGGCCCATCGCTCACTCAGGAGTGGTATTGTGTTGCTAAGATTGAAAATGGTTTAGAAAAGGTTTTTTATCTAACTTTCTGGTTTTCACTCTTCAAGGGTGTTTTAGGCAATCATTTCAAATTGTGGAGGAATATATATGTGGAAGATTGGAGTCGATTTCAGACGTAAGATATGTAGAAGTAAGATATGTAGAACGGAGGGGCATTTTCGATAAGGCTAGTTAGAAGAGAGGATAATTGTTTAGAGAGGGACAATCAAAAAATATGTAATGTATGTATAAAAAGCGCCAGCTTTATCTTTTTACTAACCTTTAATTTTTAATGTATTTAACCTTTAGTAATATAAATAAATCTTTCTTTCCATTTACACTACCATTCAGGAGATTATATACCTTACTAAATCTCTACCACACACAATGATATCATTCCACCTTTAGTATCCCAATAAATTGTTCTTCACCCAATAAAAACCATTTCTTTGTGGCGAACAAGCGATATCGATTTCAAGATTTGTTTTACTTGTAGAATGTTGTTGGCACGCCGGGTCTTATTTTACGATATATCGGCTACATATATTGACCCAGATGCCTTACTTCCAATTAATTTATAACTGATGCCAGTCTGACATGGTTTGAAGTATGTTTTCTCGCGTATCTCCTGGGTATGCTCAGCGCCGGATCAACCATACATAGGTGCAGATGGTTCATGAAAAAGGACTAGAAAAAGCAAAGAGATGAATAATAAGCACGGAAACGCATAAAACCTTATCTTTTTATTGCAATCCATCGATAGAAACTAATTATAAACTTCAGAAGTTCCTCATATTGCATCGAAGCCGTCTTACGACCAATAACATTCAAAAGCGCAATTTAGAACATTGAAAACTGATGAAACTTAATGCACATTATCGTGATTATTTGATTGAATTTCTGATAAATAAATAATATTAAATATAATATTGTAATACTAGCTGGGGTAGCTGGCTTCGTTCAGGGAGTTGATACCCCTAACAATGGGTAGCCCCACCCATACAAAAAAGGCTTCGAATGGTCCTCAATGTTCCAAAATATTCCACAACATTCGAGAGTGTTCTGAAATGTTCCACAATGATCTGGGATGTTCCGGGATATTCCAGACTATTCCAGAACATTTCACGATATTCCAGAATATTCCGGGATGCTCTGGAATGTTTTGGAATTCTCTCGAATACTCTCGAATGTTCTGGACCGTTCTAGAAATTTCTAGAGGGCGAAACTTCCAGCCCTTATATCTTCAAAAGCACGCCCTTCAGGTAAAAACTTCTTCATGGATGGGAGATAAAGGGCTACCACACCATATAACTCCCTTGATCTTACCGGAACTCGTTTCTGAGTTTTAGCGGAACGCACACCTTTGTACACTTTCATTTAAAATATATATTGATTATGTGGGTATGTTGGTACTTTGCGGCCGGTATGTATTCTTCGTTTCCATGAAATTTGATCTCCCGACAGTTAGCCTCCCGACATAGTTTAGGGAAAACACGGTATACCTACTTACACAAAATATCACTGTGCAGAGAGGGTGTGCCGCTGAATAATCAAAGCATAAAACATGTCTTTTTCTTCTTTTATTTTTAAAGAAAGACAAACATTCCCGGGTTACGAATAACCCGACAATATTTGAAAGTCTCCTACTACCACCACAGTAAGCCGAAATGTTGCTTTTTTCGTGATTGATGACTTGGCCAGCCGAGAAATCGAACACGGAACGCCTGGGTGCGACCCAAACGCGATGCCCTCTCAACCACTGACCGGTCTAATATTTTCATTTAAGGCGATCCACTAGTTCACTACTGTGCCGTGTACAGTAGTTCTTCGGTGGACGCCACAGGGGTCACTTTGAATAACCGAATTCGTCGACTAGCGGCCATATTGTAAAATATCAACGCGAAAATGCATATTTTATTTTATTTTGGGAAGATTAGGTGTAAATATCAACTTTTTTTGCGATTATTATAAAATAAACTGAATTTGCCACATTACACAATAAAACCATATCCGAAAAGGGGTTTATAAATAGGATAGTTTGGACTTGAAAGTGTGTTTTTTAGACCTTATACTTTATTTTTTTATAGGCTTATTAAAAAACTTATAAAAAAACGACCGATATTTTGAAGGGCCAAGGTATGTTCTACACGCAGTATTTAATTGAAGCATCTACAATGCTTCTAAGCGATCAAATTTTCAAAACAAAAACATATGATTTTGCATTATTTACTATGACTTCATCTTAAATGCATCAAGGAAAAACTACTTGTCTATATAACAGCGTATAAATACAAAAATCAACACATTAAATAAATTCGTTTGGTATCCATACCAACTTATCTTTAAAGCTATTTTTAAAGTTGATTTTTGGTTTGTAATTTGTGATTAAAGCACTAAAAAGTATAATTTTATAATAATTATAATTTCGTGGGGCCAACTATCAGGATCAACTGTCGGGGATCAACTATCGGGTCACTATATTCTTCACACATAACTCAATATAATTAAAAAATTAAAACGCTTAAAGAATATTATCTGAAAATGTTTTTAAATATTCGCTCGCCTTCATACGTTTATTTTAATTTTATGTTCTATGTGTATGGATGTCTCTCAGTATTTCTAAAATCTCTATTCTTGACATTACATTTTTTTTTTGTTTTTCCAATATGTTGTATTTTTCTTTTTTTTAACGTGTAATATCCATGTGATATCCATGTAAAATGTACCTATATGTATCTGTCCTTCCCGCAATGAGTTTTTTCTTAACTCATTGGGAATAATTTGTTACCACCTCATGTTTTTTTAATACATTATAATTAATTAAATAAATAAAATATAGATTAAATACTTTATCGCTTGTCTGAATGCTTGACACAATTAGTTCCAATTTTGTAAATGACACTTAAATTTTTTTTAAAGTTCATTTAACCAAAGTTACAATCACTCTCAGGAAGACCCACAGCCGAAATTAGTATTTGATGGTTGATTTCAGATTATCTTGCTGACAAAAGCTGCTCGAAATAACTTAGTATGAGATATTTGTAAAAATGTTGATTGCATTTCATACTGAAACATGTTTTCAAAACTAACCTCGTAAAAACAGTTCAAAACATTCAAACAAATGTTCTGAATTAAAAATTACTTGAAATGAGTTTACCTACATTTTGGACCATCGGAAAATAATCAAGATCCATGATTTATCAATATTAATGTAACTTTTATCTGCTCCCCATCCAAGTATACCCTTCTCAAAATTTAAGCAAATTAAAAAAGATGTATGTTTGTAATGACAATATGTTCTTAATTTTAAAATGCTCCACAACAAAGGCAGTAATTTTCAAAAGTTAACATTCATGTCACACTTTATGTATTCTAAGCACTTCTTAATTAACCCGCAAAACAATGTACGATTCACACAGTTCCTTGTTCATAGTGAACATTCTTACAATTCGTAAACACATCGGAGTAGATACCACTTTAAAAACAAACGATAGTTATTTTAATTGAAGTGGAGTATTGATGTTGAAATGGCGTTATACACATGACAAGACATAACACAATGGCAAGGCAACCAGTGTATTGTCATCCGCTTTCCCTGTCGTCACAATGGGACACCGTTTATAGGAGTGAGGCAACTTTACGTTTTCGACTAGTGCCTACTTCCGTAAAGGAAAATTCTTCGAAATATCATGTTGGTAACGCGTCTGAATTTTGTTTGATAATATTAAATTCATTTAAAAACTAACAGGGCACAATTTTATTATTAATCAATGAAGAAAATAATATCAAGAGTTCGTAATAATAATAATAAAAACGAGTGTACTTTAGACCACACGACTGAAGTAAAACTTTTTTAGCTCCATTATATGATAGGAAGAGAGAAAGAAAATGTGCACGCGCACTGCTCTCTCTTGCTCCTACAGTGTGATACAGACAATAGGCCTGCACTGTGTCTTAGATATACGAAACGTAACTGGCTATGAGAGAAAGAAAGAAAGAAAATGTGTGCTCGCACCTCTCTCTCTCTTGTCCCTACAGTAATATAGGAAACGAAACTCTCTCTCTTCCTATCTTCACTAACTTATATCTCCCTCTCAACTACCGTTCGCCTCGCTTTTCGTAACGCACTCGTCACGCAATCACCAGCTTACTCCCCAAGTTAAGCGTGCGTAAAAGAAGTTTTACTTCAATAATAGTTTATTCCAGAATATGAAGCAGACGGGTACAGAAAACAAAAGAACCCCGCATAATAGAGTGTCTACCATCTTAATTAGTGTCTCAGTAAATTGGTTTAACCGGTAATAAATCAATTTAGAAATCAATTTAACTTCAAAAATTGACATCGTAAGTCGTCTCAAAGTGGATAAATCACAGTTTGAAAATGGCCTTGTAAGACGAAACAGCTGTAACAAAAATAAATACTAAAATACTTGTATAACTTGATAATAACATTATTAAATTTGATTTAAATTAAAATTCCAAAAATTCAATTGAGTTGTACGAATTAAAGACTAAAACAATTATTAATAAAAAGTTAACAGTTGGAAATGGGACTCGAACACGGATCCTCTTGTTTTGCCGGTACTGGCGTCACTTTCCTTTGGAAATAATAGATGGGATAATATTCGTATACAAGTATTAATAAGAAGATTGGGATCTGATGATATTTTTCTTTTTAAAATCATTAATTATTTCACTTATTGACAACTCTGCATTATTGCAATTGATTTTATTTCATTTATCTAATAGAATCACACGAACTAAAAATATATTTCACTGCAACAATCATGTCAATTGGTTCATGAAATGCCTTAGGCTTAAACCAAGCATTCACAGCTTAGGTAATCAATACGCAAAAGTAGCAGATATTTTCATTAGCACCGAAAGAACTTAGTGCATAGTTATAGTATAAAGACCGGATTATATGCAACAAAAACTGCCCAAAATATGCATGCAGATACGCAATAAAAATAGCTAAAATATGCACGAAAATCCAAGAAAAGGACCAAAATATGCAACATGAAATAATACAGGAAGTCGTATTTTTAAATATTTTTTATTTTGGTAAGCTATTAGTTCTCAAGGATAACAATCGTATTTTCGAAAATATCAATTACAAAATGTATTAACAATGAAATTTACCTTTAAAAACGTAAATGACTAAGTACTGTTCTAAATGTTATGGAAAAGGAGCGTTCTACGTCTACTGATGTGACTGGACAGAATTTAAATTTGGGTGCGATTTTTGAACTTATTGTGCCGGGCAAAATTTCACCTGCCCCGTTGATGAAGCTATCAATTTGGCACAAGGGTTCACACCTTAGGTTATTGTTCAGTAAGTTTTCAAACATTTCTTTGAGTTTACTCGGGAATAGCTTTGGCAACGAGGAATTCATAAGGCAAATTTTCTTCATAACCTGAACAGATTCATTCAACGCCAATCCCCAATCAAGCGTTTTTATACTTGCAGGTATGTAGGCGAAATAAGTTAATCATAGCTAGGTTTTTTTAAATACTAGTATCGTCAAACGCTTCTTTGCACTGGAAAACTACCAATTTTTTCACTATCGAAGTTATTGATAACACCCTTGATGGCCCCAAAATGTTCATGGTAAAACATCGCAGCTTGCCGCGCACTTAGCTATCTGACGTTTACAGTGTCACTATGTGAGGCATCTGAACGATGAACGAGATCGAGCGTAAATATGCAAGATCTCAATTTTTTCGCTAAAATAGGCAACTCCGCTGAATAATCCGGTCTTTACTTATTAGCTTACATTTTATTTCCAAAATTGTACAATTTTATTCAATTAAATCGTGTTATGTTTACACTGTATATCGGTTTTGTAATCAATTTCTATGTAAAAAAAAGTTTTATTCTGCATTTAAAGATTTTGCAAAGGGAATAAATAAACAAAAAAATCTAAAATGGTGATAGGGATGATGGAATGTAATGAGGTGGCTATAGATCAATATAATTAGAAAAAATGCTAAATTCCGGTAAGACTATAGGATCTGGGTTCGAGTACCAGTTGCGACCATTATTTTTTTTTTATTTGTATTTGTCTGTGTCATATATTTATGGAGAGTTTTTGATGTTATCTTTTTAATTGGTTAAATATTACGATGAGGTTTAAAACTTCTATTACTATTCAAATTAAATACAATTTCAGTTAGGTTTAATTTAACTTAAGGAAGGAAGCAAATACTTGGACGTGTGACATTATACAGGGTCTTAAAAGACTTACTTAATACTTACTCCAAATAATGTCAGAAATCACTGGTTAAAATTAAAGCAAGTCAAGTATGTCCCTTAACACCTGAACATTAAATGAACAATACATTTTGTAATAGACCAATTTTAATTAATTAATCTTCTTCGGGGCTTATAATATATCAACGTCGATATATTTATATCAATAGATGTTTGACGAAGTTTGAGCTAAAATTCATTATAATATTACAAAAGTGTATTCATTTAATACACAATTTTATTTATTTACGATATCCTAATGAGCTTTTACGTGCTATATATTAAAGCAATATAATTTTTAATTATATGCTCGTACAAACAGTACGAACGATTTACGAGTGCCTAGTTAACTAATGAAGTAGTAAAACATAACCTACATTAATAAAATTATATTTAATAATAATATTACAGCCCTCTTGTATCTACATTCCGAGCAATTAAATACAGTGGCATACCCCAACCCAAGCCCTCTTAAACTCAAATGATTTGAGATAAGTAGGTACATAGTTTAATAGAGAGATAGATGTAAACAATCTAGTCATGCGAATAGTGAGAATAAGTTAAGAGTACCTTATAATAAAGCAGTAAATGACTACTACTCGAACATTAATATGGTTTTATGAGACAAAATATTTATTACAACGTTATTACATCTACTTTCTTGCTGTTACATCAGCCACCTCTGCAAATTAATTTACAACTGCGTGCAAACTAGGTGAAAGAGACATGTTTTTAAAGGACATCAAGGACGTTCATCCTTATGGTTAGATGACCTTCCTTGTAAAGCAAAAAGTTTCATAACTTTGGGCCTAGGTAGGTATCATGGACTGGTGCAATTTTGTGAAAAGGTCACAGGTTTAAATACAAAGCTAAATGGTCAATTATATAGATCAATAAATAAATAAAAAATTACTAACCGTCACGTCCTTCCTCTCTGCCTACCCTACCCCGCAGGTAAGCAGAGAGGAAGGACCGCCAAACGACTCTCTCTTGGCGCACACTTCTTGATTTTTTTTCCATTCCTATATAAAATATCCTTTTGTTATTCTAATTCTTGACATTCTTGCCCGACTCAAGTATTTAGTTCACTTGATCATGCCATATCTTCCTCGTGCGTCGTCAACTTCTTCTACCATTCACATTTGCGTCATACAGTTGTTCTTCTTACACTCCTTTCTTCGTTTATTAGCTCCACATGCCCAAACCAACTGGGCGTCCCTTTCGTTCTTACTTAACGCTTACAGCAGCCTTGCATTTTTTGCCAATCATCACATTTCTCATAAGATCATGCACGGTTTTACCAAATACGCCTCGTGGATCTCTTTTCTACAGCATTTAGTCTGCTTTCATCCTTCCTCTGACAGTTCCATGCCTCACTGTAGTACATCAGGGTAAGTACCAGCACTACGTTAGACCACGGAAAAGTAAGAGTAAAAACCGGGCTTGATAGGAATACCACTAGTTCTCAATATTCCACTAAATAACACCAAGGAGTTTGTCTACCTCGGGAGCGAAATAACATGGGACGGTCGGTCTAAGAGCGAGGTCGACAGCCGTATACCTACACCAGGCTAGGCTTGCATTCAATAAAAGGTCGAAAGTAATAGAATCGAATAATATAGACCTAAAACTGAGAATACTCCTCATCAAGACCTATGAGGCTAGGCTTGCATTCAATAAAAGGTCGAAAATAATAGAATCGAATAATATAGACCTAAAACTGAGAATACTCCTCATCAAGACCTATGATGGAGTACCTTAATGTACGGCTGCGAAACTTGGTGCCTATCCGAAAGAGATAAACGGAGACTTGAGGCTTTTGAAATGTGGTCCTTTAGAAGACTATTAGGAATTTCCTGGAGAGACCACATTACAAATGAGGAGGTTCTCTAAAGGCACCTGCTCAGGACCTTGTCCGAAAGGCGTGCAAGATGGATCGGCCATGTAATACGACAAGAAGGCCTCTTGCATGCCATAATAGAGGGTATGACCGAGGGAACAAACTCTAGGGGACGCCCACGCCGAGAGTATCTAGAGGACCTGCTGGTGGACGTGCGCTGCTCATCATATGCAGACTTCAAAAGAGCCGCCCAAGACAGGGAAGAGTGGAAGAGACGAATAGAGGAAATTGCTGCAAACCAATCCCAGGATTGAAACCAGAGAGAGGGAGTTCTCAATAGCCAGATACTTCTAAACCATCATCTTAAATTTCCACTCCCAAACCTTAGTTAGCCATACATTCTAATATTTTTTTCATTTTTATGATGAAAGTAGTTAAAATAGTTTAGAAGACATAAATCCATTAAGAAAAAAATAACGCTTCATTCATAACCAACCAGTTTTGGCACATAAACCAGGAGATTAAAACGATGTATTTACCTTCCCACTTAATCTCCTCAAAGTCACGCTGTGTCAAAGAATTATGTATGATTATATACTTTTATTGCCAAAATGTCGGTTCACATGATACTTTCTTCAGCGACATTTTGTCTACCAGATTTAAGTGCCGTATTGTTTGTTGAAATAAAGTGCCAAAATTTAAAACTCGCGAAAGGCATAAACATATTTTAAAGGCACCCAAAAAATAACAGTTAAAGTTTCTTTTAAAGTTACGATCGTAAATACTGGGTGTTCCCATCAATCGTAATTCTTTTATTCCTCTTTGTTAACATGACTGAAAATTTTACGACGCATTCATAATTTTGAAATGAGTAGTCGCTTACAATGTTGAACAATGTAAACGTAGCATAATTCGCAAAAAAATTATTATATTTTTCATGAGTATTTTTGTGTTACGTTTTATGTACGTAGGTACTTGTAATATAATTTATTACTTTGTATAATAACATTCTAAGAATGTTAAAATAAATGGTGTGCTCACCTTCAATCAGAATTTTCACTGAAACCACATTCAAATTGAAAACTAATTATAATAATTACACGTAATGCATTCTATTGGCGAGCTAACAAACAAAATAAATAGTAAAAATGATTGCAAAGTGGCAAAATACTGAAAATACTAACACCATGATTAATATAGTATTTAAATAATAAGGCATATCATTTTTTTGTGAATATCAATCGACAAATCATCTGGAGTCTGTGAGACCATGGCATCTCAATAAGGGTATGTTGTGAGATTGAAGGTATTGGGAAGGGGGAGGAGATGGGGAAGAGGAAGGGGTGTACCTGGCTATTCAGATCAGATAACAAAACACGGCAAAAACCATTTCAAGCAACGTCATTCTTTAAATTATTTTAAGTAATTGATTAATTTGTGAAATAACTAAAATAAAATTTACTTACGCAGACCGGGATTTGAACGCGGAGAATGGAGGGTGTACAAAATGTGCACACAAAATTAGACATTAAATTTTTCTTCAGCAAAAGGAAATCGGTCTGCTAAGGAAAGTAATATCATCACCCCCCGCCGCCCGCTCTGACGTCGTTCGGAGCCCAGCTATCGTCCCAACACGCCGTGGATTCAATCATTTACCACAGTTTATAAGATTCCTATACTATTCTGATGCGTTACAATGCACCACTATACAATAACGCGATTCCGCCTTAATCGAATAGATTAATAAAATGTCGCTTCAATGATTAGAACATGAAAAGCCGATAGGCGGAGAAAGGAAGATCGGAAAATTTAATAATTTAACCGTGACGAACTAGGAAACCATGATACGATCACAGATACTTTAGTCCGGTTATGTCAGGATTTGATGTGACAGAACAGCATCTATTATTAGACCAGGCCCTCTAGCATGGTCGATCGATAAAGGTTTTATCGAAAATGTCGATAACTTGCCATCGCTCCCGAGCACGACTGCAGGCCGCTAACGAATAAACAACATTTTACGTCAAATATATTAGGAACCCCTAGTCATCGTGAATTATTGTTTGTTCGTTAGCGGCCTGCAGTCGTGCTCGGGAGCGATGGCAAGTTACCGACATTTTCGATAAAACTTATATCGATGGACCATGCTAGGACCCCAGGAATGCACGAATTTCCATGATCGGATGAGTGGGTATGTGCCAAAGCAGTTGCGGTCCATCATCTCTACCGCTGTTTAGTCTTTGTATAGTGTAGAAAATACTAATATTATTTACCCTCAAAAGGTCATAGGTGCAATAATATTTCTCTTGCATTTTTTTTTACATAAGCTTCAAACAGGAGACCCTGAGGAAAAAAATTTCAGTCCCGGCCTACGTCATGTTAGGGGATGCTTTTTTAAGGAAATGAAGGAGAGGAAGTTCTGGAAGGAAAAAGGCATGAAGGGTGGCAAGGAATCTGTGGGTCAGTGTATCCACAAAAGACGGACGTGTGAATTCATCCCTCCAAATGCGGTATCAGGCGATGGGACGAGATAGTCCTGTTGGAGAGGTCAAAAAGACTCCCTCAATCAGTCTTTCGCCATCCGGCCTGCAGTTGGTGGGCAAACGCACCCGCCGCCAAGATCCAGACAAACCTCACCCCATGAACCCGGGCACCCCTGCTAAATCATCAAACGTAGCGAATCACTTGGGCATAACCTATGGCAGAGGTCTTGGGAATTATTTAATACCCACCACCCAAATCGGTTCCATCCACACGACGACTGCACCCGCTCCCAACTAACAAGTAAGTTAATAAATACTTGATCATTGATGGGAAGGTCCGAATATACTATTATAATCTCAATTGATTTCATTCACTTTATTTTGCCCTTTTATCTGCTTAATTATTTTTTTGCTAGCTGGGATCTGCTTATCACAGTGCGGGCGTCGTGATAACGGGACTAATGAATGCAAATATTTAATATTAAAAACTAATCAATGTTAACTAGAAAAAAACTTCTTTTCTAATTTCACATAACTGTAAAGTTGGATATCGAGGACGCCGAGGCAATACAAAACTCGATACAATAATATCTGATCGAGCTGAAAGTTTAGTTTGCATTATATAGAAACAAAAGCATTTCAATTAATTATCTCATTTTTATCACGTTGCAAAGTTTATCAGATGTGCGATCGATTTATTGGCTTCTGTTCTGCTTTTAGATCGAGTTCAGCAGGCCAATTATTATAATTCTGGCTTTAGATCACCCAGTTAGGTTGTGTGTGAGTGTAACCTGTAAATTGAGTCCTTTTAATAATACAAAAACGGTTTTTTTCATAATGTGAGACACCATTATTTTAAAACCTATATATTCCAAAATTTTCAGTATCCCTATACCAAAGATTTTGAAATATAAGTAGATGTGCTATCTGCTGTTTTAACTATGTGGGTCTGCGCTTCCGGGTGTCGCCGATATTGTTTACCAATTAACAAATAAACTAAAAGAACAAATAATTAACGAATAAACCAAACGAACGTTAAACTAAATAAACGAATTCTTTCCTTATTCAAAATATATTGTTAACCAATATTAATGCACATTTTCAAAAAATCAACGAAATGAACAAATTCTTTTTGTATGAAAACTACGCTAATTAGCGCGTAGTCCGGCGACAGTTGCGCGGACACCATAGCATATCTATTCTGTATTTGAATATCTTTGCCCTATACCTAAACAGTTATTTCCTAACCTAACCTAAACAGTTCTATCAAAATATTAATTATGTACTATCTGGTTCCCGGCATGCGTTGCAATGGCATATTCAAAGAAATAAATTGTCCCTTCCTGTGCGACCCCGTTCCCCTCCCGCGTCCCCGTTCCCCTCCCACATTCCCGTTCCCCACACGCGTTCCCCTTCCACCTTCCCTCTTCTCTCTCCCGCTCCCCCGTCCAGCCAACCCTCATCCCGCGTTCCATATATTCAGTCCCAGTACATTCAGTTTTTCAAACAGCTCGCGTCCCACCTTCTTTTAATTCATTTATTTATTTCTATTATTGAACACACAAACACAAACGATTACAAATTATTAGAGTGGTTTATATAGTAGCACAAAAGAAAAGTTAATAGTCAGTAGCTGTAGGCAAAAAGATTTTTTTATTATTATTATATTGAGTGTAAGGTAGGTTTGAGTACCTATAACAATTTTTTTATTCAAATGTTCATTTTTCATATATAACAAATAGTCATTTTTGTGTAGATAGGTATTACAAGAACAATCAATCACATAATGGTACCTAAAATACGTAACTTGTTAAAATATCTATAATTCTAGATTCGATTCAAAGTATTAGGCGTATACTTCAAATAAATTCATTAAAGTAAAGAACTTCGAAAATTTAATTTTGATTTAACAATTGTTTTGCAAAATGTCATTCTCAAATTTTTACATTTTTTACGGTTTCGCAAGAGTTTTTGTAATGATTAAAAAACTATTAAAGTATACCTACATAATATTACCGCACATGCTTAGGTACTACCAAAGATAGGCTGAAAAGTAAACACCATAAACATCCTATAAACGCCGATGAACTCGCATTGACATAGCACTAGAACACGTCTCCATATTTCCGCTTCTCAAAACACACTGGATTAATTTAAAGATCTCAGACATGCGCATGCGTGAAGAGGGGGAATGTCACCTGGCGCACTTCTGAGGGTCATTTTGTATGTGCTGTATAAGCACGTGTGCGTTCCTTTTCATCCTACTCTCGTATATAACCACTCGTGGCAAATTACCGATTTCTTAAAAGCTGAAATCTTTTAGCAATAACTTTTCCAATGCTAAAAATGTACTAAACGTTTTACCTTAAATAATTGTAGGTAGGTACCGTAACGTAACATAAAATGAGAGCAGACGAACCAATATTAAATTGTTTCTCAAAATGCATCCGGAAAATTGAAGTTGCGAAGTTAAAGTGTTGACATAACACTTTTTCGTCTCCGGTCACTACGTCTGTACAAGGCATATTACAACTCCTACCTAATCTATATAAACCTAGCCTTACCTAATACAACGTTACATAACCCAACCTCATCTAGCCTCGTCTATCTTTTCCAATCTATTTTATATCACCGATGATTTTACAATAAGCTCCACACAGGAGACCCTGAAGAAAAAATTCCCTCAAGGCCTATGTCATCTTTGGGGATGCCGACTGGAGGATTTTTTTTTACATTTGCTCCACACAGGAGGCCCTGGGGAAAATAATTCTCCTTCGGGCCTCTGTCATCTTTGAGGATGCTGTGTGGAGGGTCTTTTTAGGAAAAGAAGAAGAGGAAGTTCTGGGGAGGAAAGAGGCATGAAGGGTGGGTAGGAATCTGTGGGTTAGTGTGTGCAGAAGTGGAGGTCTAGGTTAGGTCTCTCTCAATCAGTCTCTTCCGATCCTGCCCGCCACGCAGTAGTTATGCAAAAGCTATCGCCACCAAGACCTGGAAAAACCTCATCCCATGAACCCGACACCCCTGCTAAGTCACCACTTGAGATAACCTATGGCAAGGATGTTGGATATCCAATATTGATTCCCGGCACGGCGGTACCTACACCCGCCTCCCAAATTGAGAAATGAACAGTAAATGTTAAATGACATTTAAACATGAGCATTTAAAGCCGAAAAAGGTTTTCTATAAACCAAATAATTGAGGTACCTACTTAAGATTTTATTTAAGTTTGATTATCATGTAATACTTCTTCAGTCATCCCAAGCCCACCTCAATTCATTAATTTTAGCTATTACAACATTTAAACAAAAGTAACATCAATAAAACGCTTAAAATATGTAATAAATTGCTCTGAACGTAACATCACTCACGACATTATTGAAGCCATTGTTCTGCCATAATAATCCAGGAAACCAAACTAACATTGAGCCATAGTAAATACATATCGCGAATACAATATAGGTACTATAACAATAGCTAAACATTTCCGTAAGAAAGTTAAATTTATTTAATTTTGAGGAAGCCAATCATTGAATGCACGACTTCGCAAAACATGCGTAATACTATTAGGCTTTGTCGTTATCGGAACATCTATAATATAAAAATGAATCGCTAAATGTGTTGGTAAGCGCAAATCTCGAGAGCAGATGAACCGATTTCGGTAATTCTTTTTTTAGAATATTCCTTGAAGTATGAGGATGGTTCTTACGGAGAGAAAAATTAAGAAAATTGGGCAGAAAATTGGATAATTTCAGAAAACTCGCACGTTTGACAGTTCGCGTGTTTGAGAATTTTGCAAAACAATAATTGTTAAATCAGGATTCTATTTTTGAAAATCTTTAAATCGATAAATTTAAAGTAGGTACTCCCCTAATAGTTTGAATCGAATCAAGAATTTTAGATATTTTAAAAAGGTACCTATGTCAGGTACCAAATTTAATATACATGAAAAATGGAAATTTGAATAAACATTGTAAAAGGTGGCACACGGGCTGTTTAGTAACTGAATGTACTGGGATTGAATACATGGAAAGCGGGAGGGAGG
The DNA here is from genome assembly GCA_917880885.1 of Limnephilus marmoratus. Classification (NCBI taxonomy): domain Eukaryota; kingdom Metazoa; phylum Arthropoda; class Insecta; order Trichoptera; family Limnephilidae; genus Limnephilus; species Limnephilus marmoratus. The sequence goes on along the minus strand of OU862921.1, from coordinate 23,141,014 downwards.
GAGAGATGGCGGAGGGGGGGAGAGGAGGAAGGGGGGAGGGGGTGGGGGGAGGGGGGAGGGAGGGCGTTGAGAGGGAGGGGAGGGGGGGGGGGAGGTGGAGGAGGTGGAGTGGGAACCCCCCTTACACCATGCGAGCGAAGCCGCGGGAAAAAGCTAGTTATTACATAAAACTACATATGTTTTGTTATTATTTGACGATCCAATGAGCTTCCCAAGCTGTACCAACTTGGGCCATTTTGAGGAGCTGGTTATGAAAAAGTATGCGTTAGAAAAAGGACAATGACATCGTAGTTACCTATATTATGGACCATAAGATTTGTTTTTTTTTTAAATATTTTAATATGCACTTTAGAAAAGACAAAATTATTTGAATAAAATTTTTTAACTATTTTGTGCAGCATCATTTTGGCTGAAATAAAACATAATTTAATTTACCTTTAACATACTTCCAAGAGCATTCTACTTACTTTACACACACGTTTACGGCCACACGTTGCTGTGGCTAACGAAACACAACGCCATTACCCAACCTTTATAAAATTTATACCACCAGCTGTCCGCTGCCCGCTGCCTGAATTGAATATTTGAATTTCTCGGCTTTTATCTACTATAATGAGCATGTATTATACATATAAACCTTCCTCTTGAATCACTCTATCTATTGGTGAAAACCGCATGAAAATCCGTTGCGTAGTTTAAAAGATCCATGCGTACATATATTTTGAGTCACTTCATTTTATACTATGTAATGATGATGATTTGGACTAAAAAAAAACTGAGTAGAACTTTGATAATGTATATCTTAAAGGACAAAGTTTTATTATGTACTAGATCAACACGCTATTTTTTAGATTAACTCCACACAGGAGATCCTAAGGAAAATAATTTCCCTCAGGCCCAATATCATCTTTGAAGTTGCTGTGTGATGGGTCTCTTTGGGGAGAAGATCAAGTGAATCACAGAAGCATCTAGAAGCACAGAGGCCGCCAAATCATTCCACAGCTGAGCTGTTGAACTTAAAGCAACGTAAAAGCGACAAGTTCGTGTGTGACAAATGTCAACCGTGTACAATGTTGGGCGCGCGTTTGGCGTGTTTCCCGATTACTTACCGGTGCCGAGAGGATCAATGATGCTAGTACCTCGGAGCATTTCCCATCATAATACCGGTAGAATTAATACAGCATACCTACTTGACGCCTAGAGATTTCAATCCGCTTATTAAGGTAGGAGAATCTATCAAATGGAACGCACGTTTCTGCATAGACTCAAGGTCTTTTTTTCAGGGAATTTGGAGCTCCATACTGCCAAGGTTCTGCCAAATTCGACAGTGGGGCGCATTTGCGATTTGTACAGGGTCAGCGGTCGTGTACTATTAAAGTACCTGCTAGCCCTGCACAGTGCATAGTATGCCCAGCTTCTGAGAGGTTAAATTGACTCTGGTTTCGAAAGCCCCGTGCCTGAGCTTGTCACAAACGTTGTTACGTAACATTAATAATTGCTATCCAATTTTACATACAAATAAAAAACCAACATTACAGCACCCAATTTTACAAATCACGTCTGTTAGCAATTTATTTACGGTGGTTATAACTTATAACTACAGCGTGCCACAGTAATAGCGCAGTGGCTTTAGAGTAATCTCTCTTTAAGCGAAAGGTCTTGATGTTTAAATCGTTAGACAATCAATAGACTATTTCTCCCATGGTTTTCTAAATCGTATAATGATAAATATTGTTCTATTAATTTACTGTAATATCCCTTGAGTCAGTAACTACTCAATCGATTGTATACTAAAACTGATTACGGCAGTTGAAATTCCTGTGTGGTCTTTGCAAGAAATATGAACAGGTAAATATTGGCCTTATAAATAAATTGTTTCACTACTGTATTTGTACGGCTACCTGGAAGGAATCAAAGTGAACACGCGAGTATTATGTTAAAGAATGTAGTAACGGCGAAACGCCACAAATCACTGCCATTATGTAGTACATTGTGTAAATTCTTCAACATTGTCCATTTCTTCAAATAAATAACAATGAAAGTCACAACCGTCATCGCTATAATTTATTGTTATTCCGATAAAAGTAGATTTGCAGTGGTGAAATGTAAACGAGATATAGACCCAACACAAAGTCAACAATGAAAAGTCAGAAGGAATTCAAAAGTTTTTGAAAGATAAGGACGGCTTGTTAAGTTGTTGTTAATTTTCGTGTCCTGTGAAATTTCTATTCAAGTTCTATGATTATTTTATGAATTTTCAGTTTTTTTAAAACATCCGTCCTCACACTTTAAATCCTTCCGAACACAAGAACATCTAAGGCCCTCCGCTCATGGAGAAACTGAAACCAAAATAAAACTGTTGGCAACTGCGGGTTGCAAACTGGTTGCCAAGCAAGCTTCTCTCACGGCGCAACTCAATTTTACGATTTCATTAATTTTATCAGCTTGTAGGTATTTATATTACCATTATTCTTATGTTAGGTATTTAAAATTACAAAATGAACTAAATAACTAAACCCAAATAACTAAAATCATAATATTGTGTCTCTCGTGCATTATTAGGAAGGTAATTTATCAACCCTCTGAAAAAAAATTGATATTTTCTGTTCGGACATATCGCAAATTACTCCAAAACTCGACAGCTCATGAGGAGCAACCATGGCAACCTGCAAACTAAAACGCGCTGGCGACTAGCACGGTGAGTTGCGAGCGACTGGTAATTTCCACTGTCCAATTCGAAATAAAAGATCAAACCAACTATTCCACATCCCACACTCAAAAATGATATATAGCTGATATTTGTCTGATCCCACTGATATATAGCTGATCCCACACTCAAAAATGATATAGCTGATATTTGTCAATTTACTAAATGTGTATTAGAAAAAATTAATACAAATTGTTAATTACAAACCCTCTACCCCTGCTGTGTGTGTTTTTTTCTAATTCTATTAATTTGTTTATCATGTTTATCATTGACCAATCATGTTTATCATTGACATTTTTTCTAATTCTATTAATTTTTAATCATGTTTATCATTGACCATTATCCTATGATGTGAAATGCATTATCTTTATATAATATGTAGGTACATAGTAGTTTCGCATCATCTATCCTATATACTTCTATCTGTGTTTTTTTAAGTGAAACTTCTATATAACCACTGTGATTTGGATTTCGGATAACACGGAAATGACGATTACTGCACCTGCGACGCATCAACTGCGCTTTGATTATGATGTCAATTTTAAAGGCTCATATTGGTTGAGATAGAAAATTACGCTAGTCTGCGCTCATTGCATTGATTATGACCTCACTTTTCAGGTATTGGTTGAGATTGTTTTGGTAAAGTTTCGCTTCTACCGCGTGTAAACTGCACTCGAATTTTTTAATTTCTATCATTTTTTTTAAATAAAAAAAATATGTATTACTGTTTGTTTCCCTGATAAACTAAAATAAAAATATACACTTCAGCTAATCGTCGAAAGCCTTCACGGCAGGTTTTTTATTTGTACGTATTTGTAAAAAGCATTAACTTTGTGGCTCGCCATAATTTACAATATAAAACACATATAAATTTGTTGTAGACCACTTTTATTTTATACACACTCTACCGGTTTCGGAAGCACCCTTCCTTCGTCAGGAGAATATTATAACTAAACTATGATACAGAATGTTGACAGATATACAAATCAGGTGTTTGAGTGAGAGGTAGGCAAAAAATACGTAAATCGTAATATCGGCGAGTACGGCCAACAAAGCAAAATTATATAAAAACTTTTCTATTAAATATAGAATGCTGAGTTTAGATATATATTTCTACCAGCGGTGTATAAAGTGTAAAGTGTTTCCAAATTATATTACCGTAAAATTTAATAAAATGTGCGTGTCTTCTAATAGTTCCATTTACCGAGCCAAGGTTGCTTGGTTAAAAGAAGACTTAAAAAACGCTTTTAAACAAAGAAACGAGTTTAAACTTAAAATCATGCTTCTTCACACGGAACTAGTGCACGAATTACATCCAATTGAGTGGACTTTATTCGATGATAAAGTCAGGACGTATACCTCGGAAAAGGCGTTCAAAAAACAAGGGAAATTAAATAAAAAACTACAAAATCTGTGTAAATCTAAAATAAATAATCAGGGTCCAGATAAACCGGAACATACATTCTTCGATCGTGTGCAGAATCTCTCTTCTCACGTGTTCCTCCCAGAAGAGATGAATCTATTATCTAAAGGACTAAAATATAATTTAAATTACGGTAAAAATAACATACAAAGTGCTATTGAAAATGTGGCAGTGGACATTGAAACGGCTCTATCCTACCAACCTAAAACGTTCCTGTACAAAAGTGCCGAAACTATTAAAAATCAAATAGAAAAAAATAAAAATAAAATTAAAAAATTCATCCATCCTGAGATTTCATGTATTAATAATATTCGCAAAACATTGGCTGAAAAAGATTTAGTGCTCACAAGGGCGGACAAAGGAAACACAGTGATAATAATGAATAAAACGGACTACCAGTGTAAAATGGAAGACTTTGTGAAAAGTGACGATTTCGTTACCTTAACGAAAGACCCCACTAATAAATATCAAACAGATGTTAAAAATTCAATAATAGCTTGTAAATCTCGAATCTTCAAAGATGATTATCCTAACCAAAATAAATATATTCAGTCTAATCCTAAAATTCCCAAATTATACGGGTTTTTGAAGATACATAAAAACAATAAGCCCATCAGACCCGTCGTATCATGTTGTGCTTCCCCGAACTTCTTAATAGCGTCTCACATAACTAATGTATTTAATAATCTTAATGTGTTTTCCCCTAATTATACAATCAAGAACTCTTTTGAACTGATAAGTGCAGTTAAGGACTTGGTCATTCCCAATAATGCCAAACTTATTTCCTTTGATGTCGTTAATTTGTTCCCAAGCGTCCCAACTACTGATTGCAAAGAAATTATTGTAGATATTTTAAACTCCTCTTATCTAGATAATGATATGATAAATGACCTGTCTCGCTTATTCAATTTGTGCCTCAACCAAAATTATTTCCAATATAACAACTGTGTCTACCAACAGAACCAAGGACTTCCGATAGGTGCCCCAACGAGTCCCCTGTTAGCAGACATTTTTATGAATAACCTAGAGAATAAGATTTTTAATTGTAATTCATCACTTCTAAATAATATTCTTACATGGAAAAGATACGTGGACGATATGTTTTGTATCTGGACAGGAACAGAGCGGCAACTGAGTAAATTCCTTCATCTTATAAATTCTTTCCACAAAAGCATCCAATTCACTTTAGAGGTAGGCAGTAATGCATCCATTAATTTTTTAGACTTAACATTAACTTCAGTAAATAACAGAATTGAATTCAACATTTTTCGTAAACCGACGTACACAGATATAACAATACATAACCTATCAAATCACCCGGGTTCACAGAAACATTCTGCTTATCATTCAATGGTGCACCGGCTAGTAAAAATCCCTCTTTCATCTGTTAATTTCGCGATGGAACTTTCAAAAATTAAACAAATTGCTCTAAATAATGGTTATTCCGCAGATTTAATTGATAAAATCCTAAATAAGAAACTTAAACTCATCTCAACTAAAACATTTTTATTTGGTACGCCTGAAAATAATAATAAAGTAATAAATCCCGCTCAATGGCGCAGAATCTTATATATATCCAACTTTTCCTCACTTAGTACAAAAAACTTGCCTGCCCACATTAAGCCCGCGTTCTATACTGATAACAACTTAGGTAAATTACTAAAAAACACTAAAGATAGAGATCATAAATTAAGCCACTCAGGCATTTACCAACTATGTTGCAATGATTGTCCTTCGTTCTACATAGGTAAGACAACTAGAAATATAAATATCAGAATCACAGAACATTTAAGATGCTTAAATAATAATAATTTTTCAGAGTTTGCTAATCACCTAATTTCCACAGATCACACTTTTAATAAGGACACAGGGGTTAAAATTCTTCACCGTAATAATAAAAGCAAAAAATTAGATAATTAAGAAGCACTAGAAATCAGAAAATCCCTAAATAATAATGCTAGTATTTTGAATAACCAAATTAACTTATCTTTCAGTCCCATTCTAAATATTTTTCCAATTAACCGCTCTGTTCTTTCCGGAAATCCCCTAATTACCCCCACCCCTTTGCCTACCTCTCACTCAAACACCTGATTTGTATATCTGTCAACATTCTGTATCATAGTTTAGTTATAATATTCTCCTGACGAAGGAAGGGTGCTTCCGAAACCGGTAGAGTGTGTATAAAATAAAAGTGGTCTACAACAAATTTATATGTGTTTTATATTGTTTTTATTTGTAGTTAAGCCGCCGCAACCCGAATTTTTACCGATTTCTTACACAGCTCCCTTAAACGTTAGAAGTTTTAAGCTCTTAAAAAAATATATGTTATATGTTATGTTATTTTAAGATAATATCTAGACGATCCCCACGCCGAAACTCAAATTATATGAAATTCCCTCCATAGAAAAAAAATCACTACTTATTTTATTTGTTACCTACTTGTATGAAAAAATTCACAGTGTTTCTTTAAATGCTATTTTAAATGTTCCCCGCGAGATTTTGACTCTATTTTAAACGAGTCATGTTTTATAAAACATTTTTACAATATTCGCTTCAATTTTATCGTTTTAAATACTAGCGCGCTCTCTCCAACATTCGTAATTACCTATCTCTCCATCTTCTTGTAAAGAAAGACGAACATTTCCTGAATAGGAAACTACATTTGATTTACTCCTACTTCCACCATTATAAACAGAAAATGTTATTCGTGTAATGATTGAGGGATAGCTAGCAGAGGATGATCCCACGACGCGTCGTCTGGGTGGGAACCCAACGAATTTGTCCACGCAGCTCCCAACCGGTGTCATATTATGTTATATTTGTGTCGAGGTATTAGTGAGAACTAGGTAGAATCTACGTAGATAATTTCTTACCGACAGAACAATAATTCAGTTACCGAATTAGAAACTCACTCTTGACCGCAAATTTGCAGCAGCGGTCTGTTCCTGCTTTATGAATGATGAAATAACTAAATAATATATTATACTCTGTTTACTACAAACATGCTATATATACCTTCTTGAAAAAAATGCAACACTAAATTCCATATTTAATCAACGCGTGTGTATTATATTATGTACTACTAATACAAATTGTTCTCCACAAGGAGTGTTGTTCATTTTTGACATGTTGATTGTGGGATGACAGTTATGATCAAAGATCGGTTTAAAAACAAAGCATTTATTTTTTATAGTGAAAACTTCTTTAGCACCATTGTGATTTGAAACTCGATGAAACGAAAAAGCGACACTAAAAAGAGACAAACACATACATCTATAAGATTTAGCCTGCGAGAGAATGAGATAAAAAATCGCTCACCTCTTGTGCGTCCTTCGTAGCCTCCCCACTCTTCTCTACTTTAGTTTTCTGAAGGTTTCACGTCTACCGCACGTGAACTGCACACTTGTATTTTTTGCGATTGTTTTCTGTTTACCAGATAATTTTCTTATTATTCATGTAATTACCTGATAATTTAGTAAAAAGTTTTTCCAAAATAGCTAACTAACTAAAAAAAAACTCCCATTTTGGAAACAATTATAAAAAAAACGAGTGTGCTTTAGACTTTAAACCACACGACTGAGGTAAAACTTCACTAACTTATAAAAGAACATACGACTTTGGGGTGACATATAACATTGGAGTGACCTACGACCTTGGGGTGACCAATGGCGTGGTTATTCAATAATTGATTCCTTATGCTCGCACCTCTCCATCTCAACTTATATCTCCATCACAACTTCAGGCGTGCATAAAGGCTCGACCGTTCGCCTCGCCCGATCACCGTTCACATCGGTCTCCGTTCGCATCGATCACCGTTCGCATCGATTACCGTTCGCATAACACTTTTCGTAACGCATTAACCAGCTTACCCCTCAAGTCGAGCGTGCGTAAAGAAGTTTTACTTCAAAAATATATTCATACAAATGTAAACTGATTTTATTATTACTACAAAATCCTGAATACATACCATACATGGAAAAAAATAATTCAAAAGAATTTTCAAAGAAATAATGACCTTTGTACTCGTTTGAAAATGTAAAATATTATTATGTATTTTTGTAATTGAAGCACAAATGTCATAGAACATTCATTTGAAAGCATTCAGAGAAGCTTCACTGATCAAATAAAAAGTTGCTTCCAGATTGATATTGGTGCAAGCAATACTGACCTTGTCTTTCATATATCCTTAGAATGTTAGGATTCTTATTTCGTATTGGAAAAGAATTCAAGAACATTCAAACACTTAAAATATTGTATTTTTCATATGTTTGCAGTCATCTTGAATTTGCTTCTCAGATATGGAATCCTCAATATAAAATTTATATTAAACGCATTGAAGCCATTCAAAGAAAATTTGTCCATCATTTAAATTTCAAGTTTAATCTTGGTTATCGTGACATAAATAGCTCGTTGGACCTTTATGGACTTAAACCATTAAAAATTAGAAGAGACTCTGCAGATATAATATATCTACATAAAATTATCAATGGTTTTATTTTAGAGTCCCAGGTGTTAGAACCAGAGAAAAATCACTTTTTCATCTTCAAAAATGTTCTACTAATCTCAGACAAAATGCATTTATATTCAGAGCATGCAATGTATTTGATAAGAATTTTAATAATATAGACATATTCTCATGTAATTTAAGTACCCTAAAAAAGTATGTCATAACCAACATTAAATAATTTTTTGACCGTATTGCAAGTTACCATGTTATTGCTTTGAATCCTTTCCAGTTACATACTTGTCATTCGACTTACTATTGTATTCACTCTGAGTTGTAGGTATGTACAATTTGTACAATGTACATATTATTATTATTGTTGTTGTGGAGTGAAAATAGAATTCTGACTCTGAATACTTCTTGTTTGAAATTTAGTAAGCAGATTATTATAGTTTATATTGTGTTTTTTTATATCTTTTTTTGAATATTTTTTTATATTTTTGTTAAGTTCTTACAGGTACAGGACCCTTACTTTTTTGTATTACTTTTTATTTATAATTTTAATTATGTGAAAATCTGTCATTGGATATTATGTATATTATTAATGTTTTATAATTGTAAAATATCTGTTGATTTTCCATAATAAATAAAATAAAAAAATTAAAAATAAAATAAAATATAGTTTCTTTAAACATAAGGGTTAACATAAGGGTAGAAGTAAAACTAGAAAGTCGCTAGATCTCGTTTTCTTTTATTTTGCCTGTTTATTTTAAGTGGTTTGAAGATTGAATATTAATTTTAAAAAAATAAATATGATTATTTTTTTATTTCGTACGTATTTAACCTCCGTTCGCTGGTTGTGTCTCTCCGCTGAGATTTGTCAGGCGGTTTACGCCGCTACGCTTTCGGAGGCTCGCGCGGAGCCATGAATTTACGGCATTATATGAGAACCGAGGACCCGTCAAATAATACATTTTAGCGACGCACTTCCGTTTCGCCCGAATTTTAAATCACAACGGAGCTAAAGAAATTTCACTTTAAACTGTTCAAAAGTTTCCATATATCGTAATTGTGCAATAATTATTTTAAAATGTGTTAAACCGCTGGCGATTAAGGTAGTAGCTGTAGATTTACACGTATAATATAATACTTATAACAGTTTTGGTTGTAAACAAATAATTATTAAAATTTATTTTCCATTTTCATTATGTTAACCGCTTCTCCATTTCTATAACCAAATCCCCGCACAGTGGGAACAACACAACATCAGTTAACAGTGAACCTAGCTTAACATAACACACATTTCTTAACCCATTTCTAGCCAAACCACAGAATTTATATCAGCGGAGTCGGTAGTGCCTAGTTAGCAACCACTGACTTATTAATCTTGTTGGTTTATGAGGAAACGTGCGAAATGGGTTGGCGAGACCTGGCAGAATTTTCAAGTAGCGCAGTACCATTAATTTTTTTGGCAAGTATGAGTCGGTTTTTGTAATTATTTTTTGCTGTAAACTATTTGTGTTTGTGACCGGTGTAGAGATGGAAACCATGGCTATTTGCATGAAGAATTTTTGATGACTTTCAAACTTATTCGGATATGGAACGTTTGAGAAAATATTTCAACGCAACGGTAACCACATATGGAATATAAATAAATTATTTTACAGTTTTATTTTACTACGATTCCGAGTAGAAGACTTGAGGCATAAAACAAATTAAGTATGCAATTCCCACATTTATATGGAATATGGGCAGTTTTCAACTTTCCTGCAAATCGGTATTTTGTATTTAATATTATTTGTATATAGTAGGGATTGTTTTCATTGTAAAGATGAATTTGAATAATGCATTGAAAATTTTAAGAGTGGAAGAGACTCTTTAAACGATTCTTCAACTTGGGAGGCGGATATGGGTACCATTTATTAGATAACAAGCACCTCTGACAAAGGTCACCCCAAGTGATTCGCTACGTTTGGTGACTTGGCAGGAGTTCCCGTACTCATTTATTTATTTATTTTATTTATTTATTTATATATGCATATATATAACAATATATTACAAAAAGATATTTTGCCTGTCCAACTGGGAAGGATACCGTTGCAGGACACCCAAATTGTATATTTAGTTCATAATATTCTTAACAAAGGAATGGTTTCGTTCAAGATATCACAAGAATTTGCTTCTGTCAAGACAACTTTTGAGAACATTAAAAATTGTATTCTGAACAAAGGGATGATTTCTTTGTGTCTTTGAAAGAATCGCAAAGATGTGATTTTTTTTCAATGTAATTTTGGAGAACATTAATAATTATTGCATTCAAAGTGAATGAGTGGTTTCTTTAGTGAGATCACAAATAGGAGATTCTTTCCAGACCATTTTAGTGAACATTTACAATTGCATAATTAGAATTTACACATTTATAAACCAATATTTGACATATGAATTCCCAATGTATTTATGACTATTTAATCTTAATAATGTACTATAATTTTTAGAATTTCTTAAATAGTAGAAATTACACACTTATAAACCAAATATATGACAAATGATTTTTTTCAAGCTCGTTTTGGAGAACATTAATTTACTTAGTTGTCTATTTATTTCTTTTATTTTACGCCCAGAGGGCTTTTACATAAATAATAAAGGCATGGTGCGAGGTTTGTCTGGGTCTTGGCGGCGGATGCGTCTGCCCACCAACTGCGTGGAAGGCCGGATCGGGAGAGACTGGTTGAGGTAGACCTTTTGATTTCTACAGCAGGACTTTCTCGGAACATCATACGTCCGTTGGATTCATACGTCCGTTACTCCAGGGCACATTGACCCCCAGATTCCTCATACCCTTTTCCTTCCCAGAACTCTTTTCCAAAAAGATGACATGGACCCTGAAGGGAATTATTTTCTTGCATGGAGCTATTGTAAAACTCTGATGAAAACCGTCATTCAGCATTGAAACTTTTTTGTCATCTTTAGTAACTATTAGAGAAACAGGAAGGTTTTGAAATGCCTGGCCATTCAATCCAAAAGTCATTTTAAGTCTTAAAGCCGTTTCAAGTTAGTTTTATATTTTGTATTGCTGTTATGATCGGGAAAAAATGTTTTATTAAAAATCTGATACGATTTGACAAACTCATGACCAAAAGTGATACCGTGATTTAATATTGTTACGATGCGCCGGAATCCGCCCCTACAAATTACCACACTACACCACTGTGAATGCAAACGTTTCCCCCTCTCCCCGCGCCCGCGCCCCAAGCACGGCACGCCCGCGGCGGCCGGCTAACAACAGCTAGCAACTGCACCATTCCTCCGCAGCCCCTGGTCGAGAGCACCCGCTCTGTCGGCCGATTGTCCCGGCACTTTGTTCCGGAAGTTTCTACGGAGACGCAATGGCGAAATTCGCCTATAGAAACCTGTGGAGAATACCAGCCCCGCCTGGATACCTCTCACCTGGCTGTTCTCAAGACTCCTGCCCCGGCTTTGTGAGTACCTGAACCACTAATTTCCTTTTGCCGTGTGTCCCACCCAAATTTACGCGTAGTTATGATCGGTCTCAGAGAGACTCGATAGAGAGAGATGTTAGGTTTGTGACCCCGGAATAGATAGGCTATTAATTCTACCTGTGCTCTATTGTTGACCCCTGTTGTATTTAAACAAGTTCTCTCCAATACAAACCATGTTGACTGCAGCTGATATTTCATTGCCCTGACAAGGCACGTAGGTTGAGTTTATTTCAGGAATTCCACACTTGCGCCTAAGAGAACCTACCACCCTGGTGATGAAAGTCCCTAGCGCTCTGCTGACCGAATGAGCTAGTCCGACGGCAGAAGGTAGGCACCTCACCCCAGGTATCCCAACAATATACACGATAATATCTATATAAAATTTGTTTATTAAAAATCTACTTATATCTATTTCGTCTGCCGAGGGATCTAAACCCCTAATCTCTGGGATCAGCGTCATCTCTGCGACGGAAACCGCCAAATTAATAATACCTATTAGTGCAACCAAAGTGGCAGAGACGAAAAGATTTTGACTTATGATGGGTTATCTTGGGTTCAACAAACCCCAAAATGCAAACTAAATAAAAAAATTATTATCATTTTGGTCTGGGTATTGAGATTATCACATGCACATGCACACACACATACATACACACACGCACACACCCTCACACACACACCATCATCATCATCTGTGGCTCTACAACCCAGGTCGGGTCTTGGCCTCCAGCAGAGCCTGCCTCCATGACTGTCGGTGTTGTGCTGCGTTGCGCCAGTTTCGGATGCCGATGGTGCTTGCATCCTTCACCACTCCATCCAGCCATCGAAGCTTTGGTCTTCCAACTCTCCTCCGACCCCCAGGTGCACCATCCATAATTCGCTTTGGAATATCTCCTTCGCTCATTCTCTGGATATTCTCATTCTCACACACACACACATATACACACCCTCACAGGCATATCGGTGTTTCACAGCGGACTAACATTACATTTAGGTGCCCATTATTGCGATGTCAATCCGACCGGAAATTGTCTCTTGGTCATGTATGCATTTAAATTGTGGTCAGACAATTTATTTTCCATCAAGAAGTCTCTTGAGCTAGTTCACATGGTGCTCTGAAACAAACTCCAAATCTATATAGAATTTATTATTTCAGTTTGTACCGAATGTGCCCACTGGCTCGATTAACCGAGCAATCAATCATGTTCGCACAATATATCAAACTGAAATGTTACATCGGATACCTATAAGTTTTTTTATGTAACAACTAGCTCGAACAAATTGTAGAATAATGTATGTAACAACATGTGTTATTTAGATAAGAGCTTGCCTATCAATAATTCATTAGCATTGCCTATGGTGAAAAAGTGTGATAATGTAAAAATAATACGTAGAATTTATTAAAGCCAGGTATGATTATTTTCTGTAGAGCAATTCAAGTAAGGTTTTATCTGAATGAACTGATCTCATTTAATTAAATGAAGACAATATTAGCGAAACTCAATCGAAATCTGGAAACAGAAAAATCAGAAAAGATATTGAAGTATGATACAGTTAAAAGTGACCGAATTAATATGGGTTCCGTAGCTTAATCGGTAGAGCTGTTTCCATGTAAGAAAAGGGTTCTGGGTTCGAGTCCCACCGGAGCCAATATCTTTTCTGATTTTTCTGTCTCCAGATTTCGATTGAGTTTCGCTAATATTGTCTTCATTTAATTAAATATTATAATTTGAGATTTTACTCATAAAGTTTAAAAAATTAATAATAAATATTCAACCTAGACTTGCAGAAAAAGTCAATAGATGTCGCGTATTACAAATAAAATGGATAAAAATTTATCCAGACACTATCTAGATTGCATTTAGTTCGAGTTGAATCTTGTAATCATATATAAAGATAGCAGCCAATAATATGTGCGTTAAGTAAGTGAAGATAATGTTGGTAGTTCTTGGTCGAAGTATGATACAGTTAAAAGTGACTGAATTAATATGGGTTCCGTAGCTTAATCGGTAGAGCTGTTTCCATGTAAGAAAAGGGTTCTGGGTTCGAGTCCCAGCGGAGCCAATATCTTTTCTGATTTTTCTGTCTCCAGATTTCGATTAGGTTTCGCTAATATTGTCTTCATTTAATTAAATATTATAATTTGAGATTTTACTCATAAAGTTTAAAAAATTAATAATAAATATTCATCCTAGACTTGCAGAAAAAGTCAATAGATGTCGCGTATTACAAATAAAATGGATAAAAATTTATCCAGACACTATCTAGATTGCATTTAGTTCGAGTTGAATCTTGTAATCATATATAAAGATAGCAGCCAATAATATGTGCGTTAAGTAAGTGAAGATAATGTTGGTAGTTCTTGGTCGAAGTATGATACAGTTAAAAGTGACCGAATTAATATGGGTTCCGTAGCTTAATCGGTAGAGCTGTTTCCATGTAATAAAAGGGTTCTGGGTTCGAGTCCCAGCGGAGCCAATATCTTTTCTGATTTTTCTGTCTCAGATTTTCGATTGAGTTTCGCTAATATTGTCTTCATTTAATTAAATATTATAATTTGAGATTTTACTCATAAAGTTTAAAAAATTAATAATAAATGAACTGATCTCAGTTTAACTGCTGCAGAAAACATATTATTTTATTTTTATTCGAATAAATAAAATAAAAGGTAGCAGCCAAAAATATGAGAAAAATTAGTCGACGATAATATTGTTAATTCTGAATGTAAAATACGAGATGGACAAAATTAAAGGACCCGGTGGCCGCGATGGTTAAATCGTATAACCCGTAAAGACAAGAGATATCGAGTTCGAGTCCCAGTTGTGACCGTTCCTTTTTTATTTTTCTGAAGCTTACTCTTTTCTATATCATCGTTTAGATTGATTAGTATTATTTTCATCTTCTTCAATGATAAATTAATATTTAAAAGCATCTAAAATTTTCCTGTAAATCTGACCAACGGTCTGGCAGAAACGTATAGGTATAGTTCACCGACGAATTGTTTCACAGCATTTGAACTATTCATCAAATTTCAAAGTTAATATCCAAGTTCTGTGAAAGTTCCATCAGGGGTCCAACAAAATCTCACTCTACTTGAAAGGAATATACGAAGTTGCCGAAATTTTTCTCACCAAGGGGGGGGAAGGGTCTAAATTGGAAAAAAACTGCTCACGTAATTAATGTATGCCCCCTTACTATCCAAGTACTGTGAAACAATCGACCCTAGATGAAATAATAACAGAACTTCAATAGAATGTTCACTTGAATTTTAACTTTGAAAATTGTGAATTGTTAAAATTCTATAAAAAAAACCGTCCATTGTAATTATTTTCGTGATAAGTTGGAGAGGTTTGACATTGCAAATGAGCAGCAAACTGTACCTACAGAATCAGCTGCGCTGATTCGTATAGTACATTTATTTATCAACCGGTAGATGATGGAAAGGGCAAATGCGTCGGTTTCCCACCCGAAAACAAGTGTTGCGGATTCATTCATCTAGTAGCCTAATCCTCCAATATTTGCACAAACAACATTTGACACATTTAATGATGGAAGTATGAGAAACTAAAATATTGTCAGGTTTGTACCATGAAAATGTTAGAGATAAAATTAAAAAATTAAATCTCTTAGAAATAAAATAAAAAATATTTTTTTTTTACAATAGTTATAAAAAAATGTTATGTCATTATTCAAAGTGATGTTTATAAGTATAAAAAAAAAAACAACATTAGGAAGACCTGATTTTCGAAATAAATACAATTGCAATTGCTCAATATAATCGGAAATAGATTTTTCAATAGGGATGTTTTCCGAATATCTGAGGAACGGGAGAGCTATTTAAAATAAACTCGGAAACGAAACTTAGCAATAGGAGAGAATTTTGTTTTATTAATATTAACGTGTATTTCGGCTTTTAATCCTATTATTAAATAATTGAAATAATTTACATAACTTTAAATAAATACATAAAATTAAGAACTGTAAAATGTTACAGTTCTTGCCTTACGACTTTCGAACGTCAAGGCGATAATGATGATAAAACCTAAAGATACCATTTAGCAAGTGTCTTTTCAATTTGGGAGGCGGGTATGGGCACCGCCGCACCGGGAACAAATTATTGGATAGCCAACACCCTTGCCATAGGTCATTCCAATTGGTTCGCTATTTTTTGTATTGCCATATTTTGCTGGATCACCACGTCCGCTCTGCCATATGCAATACATAGCAGATCGTGGTGTCGCAGTGGTTAGCAAGTTGTTCGATACAAATGATTGCATTCCAGGAGGAATGCGCTGTCAATCAAATATTTGAACATTTAAATGCTGTTACTATATGGACCCCTTTCCTCCCAGATTGGAGACTTTCGTAGCGCGTCAAATCCGTGCGATGCATATGAAGGTACAAAGGGGGCTCACCGGGCGGTCTCGCCTGGCCGGCAGCAGGCCACAGGGGCGCAGCACCTAGCGCCACCAGCACGGCCCACCACCAAGACATCGCTCCTGTAACAATAAAAAAATACGTACATTAGCATTGGGAATATGACAGCATCGTTGATATAATTTAAAAATAATGTGATTGCGTGTGAAAATGGTATTTTCAACGCTTTTTCTCCTGGATCTTAAGAGCGTTTAGCCAGCCAGCGGATGAAAATCCACGTTTCGTCGAAAGTTGTTCTTACGATCGTGCAGGGCGGTTACAATGAGAAAGATTAATTATTCTCCGTACCAGCTTTTTAAAATTATAACTCAATATCGAATTTATTTCAATCCAAATTAGCTTTAATTTATACCTTCATCCAAAAATGCTGAAAGGCGTGATGATAAAACTATTAAAATAATGTACTTTCATTAATTATTTTTTTATTGTAAGTATTTATCATTTTTCAATAATGTCTAAATTTAATAAGAATGTTAAAAAAATCAGAAATATATTAGTTTGTTAGTGCGCAAATAAATACATAAATGGACCAATTTTCGTCAAGAAACACATTTTTTTATTTTTTTATTTTTTTTATTAGTTTTTATATACATATACATGTAATATAATCATGAGTAATTGCATTTTCAGGTTACAATCGGATTAAACTCAAATCATTAAATACTAACATGCAACATTGATTAGAAACAGTATAAACATATATATGTATATAATATATAACCTTTACAAGAGTGTAACTACTCGTGTGTAAAGGGAAGAGAAAATATATATATAAATATAGTTTTTTAATTAAAAAAATTAAAATTAAAAATTATAATACATACATTATATTTACGTACTCACATAACTCAAATGTGTAAAAAAAAAAAAATAATACAAAAAAAAATAATAATAATATAAAATAAATTTTTGAAAAAGTATTGTTAATTTAAGGTTAATGCGGTTCTAAGTGGCTAAATTATTTAAGATATTATTGTTTAATTTATTTTTGAATTTATTGTAGTCAGGTTCTTATCTCAGCTCTATTGCTAGTTGATTAAACCACACCACTCCATTGTACGTGTAGCGTACTCCAATGTACGTACATATTTTGTAATGATTTTATTGAAACTAAAATTAAAATTCTTAAACATGCGTTTACTAGATAATGTATTGATTTATTTTACTGCATGATTATATTATTTGAAATGGGTGTGGTATAATACAAAATCTTTTTTTAAAATTTAACAAATCTGCCAACGACCTATGGAATAACCTTATTATACTAAAAATTAAAAAAAAATCTCAAAATTTATTACATGCGAATGCTAGATAAAAGAACAATCTTTCGAAATCCATTTAAAATTTTTTGTGGAAAAGAGTTAATACGTCTAAAATCTCAATTGAAAATGACATATTTCTGTTTTTCTCTGGCAATGCCCTCTTAAGAAGATCTTAATTTTTATTGAATACATATCTTAATATATAGTTGAAATCAAGTCCCTGAACACCACAGATATTCAAAACATGCACCAAACAAGAAAAAGTTTTCAAAAATCCGTTGATAAAACCTCACATGAAATAATCCTTTTATTCATCTCCACAAAACTATATATGTAGGGATACTCAACGAAACGAAAAATAAATGGCTTGAGACACTCTCGCGCTAATTTTCTGCGGCGCATTTACTTATTGACTAGCCCATTTTTTTCAGGTAGGTGGTGGATACTGCAAAAGGCATTTTAATTTAATGATGCACAAAATAACACGTTTTTAAAATTGTAAGTATAAAAGTGGGTTTGTTGTTGTTTGCCATCATTGCCAGGAAAAATCTTTACTTCATAATTTGAAGAAGTGTGTAATTTATAAAATCTGATGGTTCCTCTAATTTGCCCACAATTCCCATGGCTACCGATTATACTGATAATACTGAAGGAAAGTGATTTTAAGTTGAAGGTGCATTTCAATAGTTTTCTCATCTCTAAAGCGAAGAGAGAGACAAGTTTTTTTTTTTTTTTAAAGAAAGACAAACATTCCCGGGTTACGAATAACCCAACAATGTTTGAAAATCTCCTATTACCACCACAGAAAGCCGAAAAATGTTGCTTGTGTTGTGATGGAGGACTTAGCCAGCCGAGGAATCGAACACGCGACGCCCAGGTGGGACCCAAGCGCTATGCCCACTCAACCACTGACCAGTTTTAGACCAATACCGTAAATAATTTAGATGTGCAGTTGAGTAAATGTTGTATTTTGTATCTCGTTTTGATCAGTGGCCAGTGTAATAAAGCGTGCACGGTGTTCGTAATTGGGATCGATTGCTTTATACTCAAGTAAACTTATTTTGCAGTTATTCTAGTTTGCTTGTGAGGTCACTGTTTTTTTATCAAAATAATAAGTTAATTTTTTTGATTTATTATGGTGCATACACTAACCTAAGTATATGTGTAATAAAATTTAACGTATGTCTAAGTGATAGTGTCAACACTGCTACTATGCTATTAGTGTTTATCCGCAGATATTCCTGATATAAGATTGATGAAAGATGTTCGTGTTTGATGGTTAATCATAGTAATTAGCGGGGAATGTTCTGTATAATGAACCTACATACATAGTTAAATCATTAATTTCATTCGCCCAACTTCATCATAAGAAATCGAAAGCTGCGCGAGATTTAAGATTTAATGAGGTGTTCCATCCTTTTTGCATAAAATATCAATTTTAAGCAATAAGAAAAACTTTCAAACATTCAATTTTTTCTCTTCGGCCAATCTTTAAATTACTGATTGCACGCCTTTTGCTACACCAGCTTTCACATATTTAAAAATAGTTTTGTTGCACCGCATAAAAAAAAATGAAAGTTTAGATGAGACTTTGCCATGTAAAATTTGCACTGGCCAACAAAAATGTGGTGCAGTAGAAATGAGAACAGAACTTTTATGCTTTTTTTTTCAGAAATATGTCAACATTTGTTGCACCAACATGCGCGCTGTGCAGTGTTATCCAAATATTTGTCGAAGTACTATATCGTCAAATATTTTTCTCTGATTTGGGAATTTATAATACTAAAAACTAAATTTATGCGTAATTTTTTTATTAAACTATATTTTTTTATCGAAGGAAATAAATACTTTGTAGTGTGACATTATACATATATTAAATGAAAAAAACACACTTTGGGAAACACCACTTTTTATTTGAATTAATATAACGGCCAACCAGGTTTCGCTTAGCTCAAGCTTCATCGGGGTTTATTGTATCAACTAAAGATAATTACATGCATACACATATATAAAAGAAATTAAAATAATGAGTGAAGGAGATAGCAATAGAATAGGCGACACCCTATTGGTGCCAGAAAGAGATACAAATAGAAAAGAGGGAGACAAAAATATTACAGGATGAGTAAGTGTAAGTAGGGGGGGAGGGAGAGGGAGGGAACTGTTTCAGAAGAGGTTAACGGAATAAATTAAAAATCGGACTTTCAGATAAATTGATTTGGTTATTAATAATATTTGATTAATTGACGGCTTTTTTGATTTCGAGGGCTTCTAGATTGTTTTACCGAATTCCAATTCCATTTTTATGTAATATTTTAGTTCCGAAGGTTTTATCGAATGAGTGGTTAGTTTCTAGTAGATGGTTTGCGAATTCTGAAAAAGCATTACTATTTAAACATCTTATAATGTATAACCACAACGTTATAGCTACATTCAAAAGTATCTTAGTTGTTCTTTAATTCTTATGTTTACGTTCCGGGCCGTCTTTCCGATGTAAAAAGCAGAACAATCATTACAATTTAGTTTATAAATGCCCGAGTATATAATATCTTTAGTTTTAATTAAGTATTTACCTAGTTTATTATTACCGTAAGAAGCGGGCTTTATTTCTGCCTGATTTTACGATCGGCAGCCGACACATACACGAACTACTTTACGGGATTGTTATTCCTTACAACAACAACCGTAAAGCCATTGTAAATTTTTAAGGTAAGGAACTGGTAATGAAAGACTCATCTTCAGGACAATTTTTAAGGGACTCTTGAGTTTATTGATTCTGTTTCCAATTACATTTTAATAACCGGAAGATACAAACTGCCCGAGACAGATCAAGGAGTTACTCGTTAATTAAGTGTGGTTTTAGCGAAGCGAAGAGGAGAAAGAGGGTATATCACCCTAAAAAACAGCTATTTTTAGAATAATTTCCTTGCCTGACTAGAGATTTGTACCTTCTGACATCTATTGACAATTTATCTAACTAGCTTTGAGAGTTCTCACCTAATGTTTTATGTAGGATCTCGAGAGGTGTGAGTCCTGGCTAAATATAATTAAATTCCAAGGTCTGAAGTTCAGACAGCCATGTTTGTGAGATTCTTTGAACTTCAATCCACCAGCAAACTCAGATTGTCAGAATTCCCTTTAATATCGCTTATATACATAATATACCGTAACACTATATAAAAAGATCATTCATCTGTAGTAGAATGCTTAAAAAGTTGTGGTTTTTGTAAAGAATTCGACCTTTAAACAATCTCAAACAATCAGAGCAATCCCCAAAACACATTTTTCTATGAAAATTAGGCGTATGTAAGCCTTATTAAACTCACAAAACTCTGGTCATCCACCAAATATGATTAACTGTTCAACATGTCTGTTTACTTTGACAATTTGGGCCACGCTTTTTTAATTACGTACGTTTACAATAAAAGTGATATCAAGTGCTCCACTTTCCTCCAATCTACCGTCTGGACATATCAGAACTCAGGTAGTTCCACTCAACACTAGTCAATGAATCGGCCATGGTGTCTGCGAGGCGGTTTTAATTAAAATAATCAATCAAAAACTTATATTCCATGGAGAGGAAAGGGGGTCAGACGCGAAAAGAAATTCGCCAAGCCTTGAAACCGAAAGTTAAGTGCCAAACACCACATAAGATTTTTTGCGCTTCGACTTGTCCACAAAAGATTAATATATGGACCCATCTGCACGTTGTGATGTGAAATCAATGGAGATACGTCTTAAATGTCATATCTGAGAGTTATTATTCCACGAAAAAATATCATGTAATTTATTTCGGATACATTGAGGTTTGCCATTATTTGAATGAACTTTTATATTGTACGTAGGTAGGTACCTACCACACTTCATGGAAGCTTTTGCCTTGTTTTTATACAAGTGGAATGTATATTGTACATCGAAATACTAATATTATGACAGCCATATGTTTGGGAAAGTCGTAGTATAAAGGTCATTTTTCATTTTATTCAATAGTAAGGTGTTCATATCGACTGTGATTTGATATAACCCAAAAGTCACAAGTGAAACTTTACAGGAGACGATAAAACGAATATTTAAAAATTCTTAAAACTAACTCAAAATCTTAAGACGGCAGTTATTTGTTTTTCAGCATATTGATGTAAAATATTGCAATTATATTTAAGGAAACGAAAGATTTGAGAGTTGAGTAATTCTATCTATGTTTTTTTTTAAAACGTAAAAAAAATATTTACTCAAAATTTAGTTTTTCGTATTAAAAATGCCTTAAATAGAAGCCGTACGGCGTTTTGTCCGTACAAACGTATTTCCCAGTTTCGTCTCTGGGTTTTGAAACTAGTGCAAATATTTTTTTTTTATATAATTTAGATATTGACCACTGGCGGTGTCGGTACATTTTGCGTTTTTTGAAAAGTGACTTTTATAGGAGTTAGGACCCTCCAAAAATCGTTAAAATCACGCCAATAACCGACATTTAGTATAAATACAAATTAGAAAATGTTTTTTTTAAACGAGCAAAACATACAGACATAGAATATTTTCTTCTAATACAGATAGTAAAATATCTTAGAAATCGGTCCAGTTTTGGAGGAAAAACTAGGAATACAAAACGTCGATTTGATTTTATTTGGGTATTATCATCCTGTGGTGCAATTGTCTGGTTCTGGTTCCCACCTAATAAAAAGTATCTTATATAGAATTGATACAAAATAACGCAAAAATGAGAAGATGTGTAAAGAGTACAAAAAAAATCATTTGAAGTTACGACATCTCTTCCACTATAATCTGCAAATATTTACCATAGCTTACGTATTGAAGTAGACACATTCATTAATTTTTTGCCTATTGAAGGATTATTCATACCCCTTTTACTTTCATGAATAATTATGTTTGTTCTTTTGAAGTAGCCAAAATTCTTAAGCAATGATTTCTTGTGCAGTTAAATGTACACAGCTTTTCTATCTTCAAAATCAACGCAGCTATATTCATCTCGCAACAACATTTCCAATATTAAGAAATATGTAAACTATATTTAAGTTTTAAAAGTATCAGGTTTTGAAAAAGGATATCGATAAGTTTATAACTAGCGTAAAATGACAAATGAAATTATTGTGACTGCCATATTAGTCATCTCGTGAGATAGTCCAGAAAATCGGTAAGCTTTGTCAACAGAGTCATTAAACTTCAACGGAATACAAAAACAATTAAGTACAAATGCAATAACCAACGTAAGATGACAATTGAAATTATTGTGGCTGCCGTATTAGCTAGTCATCTCGTAAGATAGTGCTGAAAATCGGTAAGCTTTGTCAACAGAGTCATTAAACTTCTTTGAAAAACAAAAACAATTAAGTACAAATGCAATAACCACTTATAATAAACACTCTTATTTAAATAATGATACAATTTTTAAATTTTTCAACGTTCAATTGAAAAATATCTACATCAGGAGACAAGTTTTTTAATAGTAGGTAACTAGAATCATATTTCCGAGCGACATTGCAAATGGTAGCTTAGTTCTACATCTCTCAACAACATCCTCTGCCTGCGCGCTCTTGTGAATTTGTCGGGAGCATAAAACTCATTTTTTATCTTATATGGAATACAGATTTTGCCATTTGGAAAGCAGTTTTCCTTTCATCGGCGAGGCTATTGATACCCAGCACACCAGACAGAAAGACCGATGGATATAACCAAGGATAATACCCGAATTATATCACTTAACATTTGAAAAGATATATAATATAATAGCAAGTGGTTTCCTACCTTCATAATCGTTGTTAAAGCGAAAATGATACGTACGTAGTATTTTGCAATCACAATTTGAGCACATCTCACATTAACGTAATTTCACGGTGAAGCTGTACTTAACGCAAGTGTTAAAAAAAACGAAAACCTGAATCTCGATTAATAGTAGAATAGATTAACCTTTTGACTTCTGTTTTCGTTTTCATTATATCTCTCACCAGCAGTAATAAATATTTCTATTAACATCAATAAAATTTCTATGCGTTTTCAATTCACACAAACAATTATTTTTACAGTCGTATCTTCGACTTTCTATTGAACCAATGCCACCGAGCGCCTTCCGATTCTTGCATCACAAACAATCGTCTTAGACAATTAACTTTCTTTATTTTTTTCTAAAATCTTGTGAACACATACACCACAATGCCTAATGCATTTTGTCTTTTGGAACAAACTAACTACGCGATACGTTTAGTAGGCCTGGGAGAAATCGAAAAATAATCTAAATTTCTCACACATACAATTTACTTATTTTTTTTAATCCAGTCTCACTTTATGGGGTAATAAAAATACACGGTAACCTTGATTCTCTCTTTCGAAGAGAAACGTACACCGTTTGATTTTTTTTTTAAATATTTGAATTTAAGAACAAAACACCTAACTATAAAAATAATTTTCGATCGTGAGATACGGCACAACAAATTTTGTATAAACTATTTTTTCGAAAAGTTTTTGTTTTCATTGCTAAAATATAGCCCACTAAAGCAGATGATTTTTTCATGATTTTAAAGAAAATTTAGGAAATTATTTGACTGAGAATAAAATTTATTTTATTTATTTATTTGAACAAAAAATACATTTACATCATAAGAAACCTTTGACTGTCCAACTAGGAGATTTCCGTTTTTGGACAGTCAAATTGTCTGGATTAATTCAAATTAGGTAGGTACTTGCTGTTATTTATATATTATGAAGAATTTAATACTAAATGAACGAGGGCACAAGTGCCGTTTAAATTTGAAATTGTTAGATTCACAGTCAAGTAAGTACAAGGTTATAAAAGTAATAAAGCAATTAAATATAGTAACTAATTTAAAAAACATACATCTGATGCCTTAGAAATAATAATAATATAATAATATAAGTTTATTCAGAATGTATGCAGGGGAAGTGCAATGCAATACATTCCATAATGTAAAATAACAAAAAAAAGATAAATAATAAGTTAAGGTAAAAAGTAAATAACAACACATAAATTAAATATGATTTGTTGAATAAAAAAATTAAACAAAGTCAAAAAAATTGTTCAGTCGAAAATTAATTAGGTAAATGGTGACAAATTTATATGCAATTTTAAAATATTACATTTTGAAATGTTCCACTTTTAGCCAAAATCTATCGAGACTATTATTATTATTATTATTATTATTATATCTATTATCTATTTCATTTCACATTTCATCGTTTTTCTAAACAAGCTGGAGTACGATTTATTAAAAAATAACTTCAAATTTATCATATATATAATTCACATCTTTTAAAACAGTGGTTCTAAACCTGGGTTCGATCGAACTCCATGGGTTCGGTGAGTCAGTGTCAGGGGTTCGGTGGAAGGAAAGACACACCCAGAAAAAGATTACAAAGAATATTGTCACTATCCCATCCCGCTACTGATGTCAAGCCCCGCTTTTCAATTAAGAAGGGTTCGGTGAATGCGCATGTGAAACTGGTAAAGGTCAGTACCTCCAAAAAAGTTAAGAACCACTGTTTTAAAACGTCTAATAAATACGAGTACCTATATTAAAAACCAAAGAAATTTAAAACTTCTGTAAAGTTGATTTTTTAATCAATTTACTTGGATATCATTGACTTTTTTTATTGAAGCAGACACCGTGTGCGTACCTCTTAACAGAATGCATAAGTGCTTATCAAGAATTAAATTTCTCTGTGTGCTTTCGATGCAATATCGCAAGAGCGTCGTGCATATCAGACTTTCGGTTTTAATCGCTTTGGCTAAGCATTTAGCGATGTGAAAACGAATCTTAAAATTGTGTGCTTACCGCCTAAGCTATCATCACTGCTAATATGTCTTCCATAGCTGTGACAATTCGTCATGCTTTCATGGATGGTAACCATTTACATGCATGAAGAAATCCATGCAAATTGTCAATACAACCACCTCTCGATAGTAACTAACGGTCGTTAATCTAATGCCTAGTTAGATTTCTAGGTTGATTTGTAAAATTAGTATTCGACCCAAATGCATGCACAATGCGCATGTACTTGTTTGTTTACATTCTCCAAAACACGAATCGTCAGAAAAATTGTTGTGTACCCATTATAAACAGCTAACTAATTGCTATAATTATTATTTTTTAATTTTATTCAAAGTGTCATTATCAATTTCTGCAAGTAATTTAGTTTGTATTTTTGTTACAGCGGCTTCGGTTTACAAGGCCATTTTCAATTTGTGGTAAAACCACTTCGAGACGACTTATTTATACAGTTCTAAATAGGAGTGTTGTTGGCATTTAAGTGGAAACTTCTTTAGCACCGTTGTGATTTGAAACTCGATGAAACGTAAAAGCGACACTAAAAAGAGACATTACAACAACATTACAACAACACTTACATCTATAGGATTTAGTTTGCGAGAGAATGAGATAGAATAATCGGTCTCCTCTTTGTGCGGTGCTTCGTAGCGTCCCCAATATTGTCTACTTTAGCATTCTGAAGGTTTCATTTCTACCGCGTGTGAACTGATACAATATATTTTTTAATATTTTTATTTCTCCATAAATATGTATTTGTACTTAAGAGAGTACAACTTATGTATGATTACCATTATTTGAGTAAAATAATAATGATTAATTTCCAATTATATATTTCTAATAAACAATTAGGTACATTTTACATGGCAAAAAAGAAGACAACATATTCATAAGCAGACATATATGTTAATTTTGTAAGATAATTATTATTTAAACGTGTTAAACAATATAGATACGTAAAAAATGTCCGTACAACAAGTAAGCTTAATTTTTCATTATTTGGTGAAATTATTAGGCAAAGACTTTTAAATATGTAAATTCTTTCCCGAACCAATAATCAATTTCATTGGTTTGTCTGGAGCCTGGTAGTCAGGTCTTATGTCAATTAACGATCTTAGTTTTTTTATTTTTTATTTTTTATTTCTGACTCACACAATGTTGTCATTTTTGCCTCATCTATTTTTAAATTATAATACTATCATTATAATCTCTAATGATCTTTAAAAGTTACTTTACTTTTTTCATTTTGATAAAAATTCACTTTCAAATATTTTCCAGTTTACATGATCGTGTTACATAAAAGTTTCTGTAACAAGGTGTGTGCACCCTCTTACACACACTTTATTTATAGTTTCGGTGTGTGGCACCTCTGGTGCTTGATTATTGACATTTGGGCATTGGTAATATTGCGAGCCCTGCATTATTTTTTAATGCAACAGTTGCTGATCCTGGACAAATTCAAATCAGGAGATTTGAAAAGAGAGCTCCTCATTCTTTGAGCAGCCACAGGTGACCTCGGCCACCGTCCCTGTGGCGGCTCGACGTAATCAAAGAGTCATATTCGCCATTATTTTATCAACATGTGAAGATTGATATATATCCGCGCCCATCAGCGGCATCCATCATTGAGGACCATCAGGACAATGATTAAAATCCTGGATCAGCAGCGGAGTACCGTGGAAGCCCATTATTTCTGCTGGTTTAAAAACACATCCAGCATCTGCGGACGCAGACATGACAAGACCTTCCGACTACACCTGGAGCCAGAGGTGCTCGCATAGATGCGGCCGAAGATCGCCCACCTTGGCCGTCATCAACATAGTCGGCTGGCTGGCAACCGCCCTGGGACGGGACGTCGCTGGGAACGCGCGACTGGAGGCCTGATTCGTCGCTCCAGCCTGCCGTTCAGCACATGTCAGCAGCGGAGGGAGCTGACCGCACATCTCCGAAGGCAGCAAGCAGCATCATGGAACGCCTACGTATGGCATCACCCATTCATCAACTTTAAACGGTACTAACGCTCCATAACATTGCCCATTCAGATTTACCTGCCAGATTTACCATTCAGATTTGCCCATTTAGTCTAGCCCTGATTTTTTAATTGTATCTACTTATAAATAAACTAATTTAACTGTCTCAAAGCAATAATCTCTTTTAATTAAATGACCTATCCTCATACAAAGTATTTTATAGCCGCCTGCTTAAGGTCCACGCCTGAGATACAAATTCTCCAGAAATAATCTCACTTATCTCTTGCTCTCCATCTTACATTGGAAGCTTATATATCCATAACATTTTGGCTCCAACGAAATATTTTCATAACAATCGAATAAATTTCATTATTCTCGATATGGCATGAAACTCGGTTGAGGCTATTAAATTCTGAACTTCCGATGGGTTCGAGGTCATTAGTATTGTCATTCTTTGTCGTTCATATTTAATGCACTTCGATCTTAGTTTTCGCAATCAGTTTAGATTGCACTAACTAAAATAATATTAAATAAAGCACTTTTAACATAATATAAAATACTTCTTCAAACTTCGCAAAATTACTTTGTATAAAACCACTATTTTTAAAACAATATCAACATGTTTCGACAACAATGTTGTCTTCATCAGGATATGTTACTATAATAAATGATAAACAAGTATAGACAAATTAGAATAAATTATAACATAGACAAAATATTAAAAAGTTGAGGTGATTAATTACTTACTAATCATAAAAATAGTTTTGTATAACTATTTTTATGATTAGTAAGTAATTAAACACCTCTACTTTTTAATATTTTGTCTATGTTATAATTTATTCTAATTTGTCTATACTTGTTTGTCATTTATTATAGTAACATATCCTGATGAAGACAACATTGTTGTCGAAACATGTTAATATTGTTTTAAAAATAGTGGTTTTATACAAAGTAATAAGTTATTTATTATATAATATAAAATAATCTAAAATAATAATATGAAACAATTTAAAAACTTATTTCCACTTTAATTTATTTGACCGTAACCGGTTTCAGCTTGTTAAAACCATCTTCAGACAGGTACAAAGTATTTTTCAACTACGGTTTATATACATAACATATGGGGGGGAGGGATGGTCTACAAGGATTTTATTGAAATACCAGCTTTTTCCCTCGGCTTCGCTCGCACGGTGTAAGGGGGGTTCCCACTTCGCCTCCTCCACATCTCTCCTCCCCCCCTCCCTCACCCCCCTCCCCCCTCCCCCCTTCCCCACCCCCCCCCCCCTCCCCCATCTCTGCCTCCCTCCCGCTTTCCGTACATTCAGTTTTCAAACCTCGCGTGTCACCAATAGCATTTTTTTTATACAAATTTCATAATTCCAGATCTCACCAGAAGTTTTATAAAACTTGTCCTGACAAAAACGAACACACAAAAAAAATAATTATCCAATTTGGTGCCGTCGTTCGAAAGTTATGCGCTTAGCAACACATTCAGCGATTAATTTTTATATATAAGATATGGGTTTTCATACAGTTGTTACTAAGTATTGACTGTCGAATTTCTAATTATTTTGGTTATTCCCAGTAGGCTTAATTACCTTGGATTTATAGTTACTACGATATTGTTAAAAAAATTTAAAAAATAAAATTTAAAAAAATTGTTCGGGGAATACCTTACAAGTGATATTAATTATTAATGACCTAATTTTATTGTTGTCAAATTGTTATTATATTTACGATGATATGGAATTTTTGATTGATGGATTGCCTTTTGAAGGGACACATGTTTTACATTGTAGTAGGAATAATCTTATAATCGTCGTTATATAAACGAAATATATATTTTACTTTAGAACAAATGATGAAAACACTTCTTGCGATTTTTCTTCAGTACTTGGCATGAATATAATTACTATCTCGTATTTTTTAAATGTGTAAAAAATTATATATTGCTTTATACGTTGAGAGTTGCGAGACAAAATAAGTTGAAGTATCTTGTAAAGATATTGGTAGGTAAGTACTGTATGAGAAGTTTATTGGAATTCCGAATGAGATCACACTAATCCGAGTATCGTTTTCACTCTGAAGGTGAACACTATAAAAAATCTGATGATTTTAGATTTCACTTTCTAAACATGCAGCGTTTCATAACAATCGATGGGTTTTAGTTGTGAATCATCTAATGGTGTTAAAGGTGATGATATGTACAATAAGTTACAGGGATGGATTTGGGGAATAGGGCATCTAAAAATTATGTTTGTCCAAAAGTAGCATTAAAAAGTAAGTTTTTTCGTTATTTGTTTTTGGGGTGTTATGCCGTGTTGCGCTACCTCCTTCTTTGGCCAACGTTTCGGACAGCGTTACAGTGTCTATCATCAGGGCAGATGTGTCTGCCCTGCCACATCCTGGCACATCTTCCCTGATATGGACACTGTAAAGCAGTCCGAAACGTTGGCTAAAGAAGGAGGTGCAACACGGCGTTGCACCCCAAAAACAAATAACGAAAATACTTTTCGTCGTGAAAATCTTAAAAACGTATCTCAAAAAGTAAGTTTGTTCTCGGCAAGTATTTTTTTAATGTGAATATCGCCCAAGAGTCCCAACTGTACCCATTTGTCTAGATCGAGTGAGACCATGGCATCCCCGATTTGGGTTTTGTTGTGAGGCTGAAGGTAGTGGGTCGGGAAGAGAAATGGCAAAGAGGAAGGTTATTCAGATCTGGTCACACGGCTCAAGCCATTTCAAGCGACGCGCGATATTTGAATCTGAAAAGTGGTTTTACTCCGATACTGAGAGTGTCTTCCACTCTGGAAAGTGCCGCAAATATTCCCCACGTAATTTTAAACGATTAAATTGTGAAGTAACAACCAATCACATAAAATTTACTAGTGCCCGCCGGGATTTGAACCCGTGACTTTCGGATTGCTAGTCAAGAGCGTTACCCATCGACCACGGAGGACGCCATAATGTAATTCTAGTTTTTCAAGACTTATAATAAGGAAAATCGGTAAGAGAAAAAAGGGTAATTTTGATCGCAATGATTATGAAATGTTTAAATTAAATCATTATTCATATACACTTACGTATATATTTATTACAAAGGAAGCGGAAAAACATCCAAACCATTAGAATTTCTCAACGATGCTTACGTTTTTATTTTGTTGTGGAATTAGTGACAACATCCATATATTAAATAAATACATCACAATCGTATTACAAATTGGTAAACTTTAACTTTGTGAACTTTATCTGGACTTATTACTTCAATTGTTAAATTATATTGTAATTAGTCACAACATTCAAGTATAAATATGTCATCATCGTAGTACAAATTGGTAAACTTTAACTTTGTGAATTGGACATATTACTTCAATTTGTTGCTGAAATCAACCTTTTTGGGCATAACTGTATATCGTTATTAGCAGATGTTATAAAGACGGCAGAGTTGAATTGACAACTTTTTTTTTCAATAATTCTATTATTAACTCTTATAAGATATTTGAAGTACGTTTTCCTTCTTTCGGCCCTTAATGCATAAGGCAGCTTATCGTAATACCTTTACAGGCGGATTAATACGACACCGCGTGACATAGTAAAATAGTGAGTGTTTAAATAATTAATCCGATATCCAATAGTAAACCTGATATTCCAATGCTTCGCTCCAATACTAATGGACTCGGAAATGGCTTCAATGACAAAAATACATTATGTTAATCACTCTGTAAAGATATTATAATTTCTCCGTAATGTTATTGCTTCACTGCATCTGAAATATGTGGACGCAGGTGACTATTGTGCAATAATCTTAACAATGTTTTCTCTTTTAAGTAAGTGACCTTGATTTTGGAACGTAGTTGTTGAAGTGTTAACAGTGAAATTTGGGAAACTCAATTTCTACAAAAAATATTTCTTTTCTTCTGTAAAATATTAATTCGCAAAAAAGGCTCAGAATTTATATTTGTGGCGAAGCGGTGAAGGTAACGTTATTAGAAGAGATTTTTTTAATGAATTAAAATGATTTCCAGTGTGAATCTCTCCTCACCGACGTAATTTCAATTTGGGAGGCGGGAATGGGTACCGCCGTCCTGGGAACCATTTATTGGATAACCAACATCTTGGTCATAGGTCACCCCAAGTGGTTCGCTACGTTTGGTGAATTAGCAAGGTAGCCCGGGTTCATGTGATGAGGTTTGTCTAGGTCTTGGCGACGGATGACCAGGACACATTGAACCCTAGATTCCTACCCACCCGTCAAGCCTTTTTCCTCCTCACAACTCTCTTCTCCATCTTTTCCTTAAAAAAAACCTCCACACAGCATCCCCAAGATGACATAGGCCCTGAGAGAAATTATTTTCTCAGGACCTCCTGTGTGGAGCTCATGTAAAAAAAAATACATTTTCAAGGTCAGTAGCCATTGTAGTTTATCTAGGAACTGCAAATCACTACAATATTTTCTGATGACGACTTTTTCAATTGCCATTATGTTTTTAAATTTCAGGAAGCAGTCCTTTATTTTAGATATTATGTTCTTAATAATTAAGTAGGTAATTTCAGTACAGTGAAAATGAATGTTCTCTAAAATATCACTACTTAATATTTTACTTAAATTAATTAATTTTCTAACGTGATTGTCACACTAGTCTCCCCACTACTCCCAATCGTGTAGAGCCAGTGATACCTATGACAACCCCGATTGAGGTTTGTTATAATCCTGAAGGGAGTGGGGAGAGAAAGTATTGGGAAAGAGGAAGGTGGGGGAAGTATATGACTATTCAGGTCCGGTCACGAAACACGGCTTAAGCGATTTCAAGCAAAGTTTTGATTCTGATTGGTGGTCTTTCACCAGGGAGATACTGAAAGTATCCACCACTCTGCAAAGTGCCGCAAATATGCTTTATATTGTTTTAATTTCAGATTTGTAGCCAAGGATTGTGGCCACTCAACTACGGAGGCCGTCGTTAACAAATATTTCAATCTGTTAATGGTGCGCACTTGTGATCCTTACATAATGCCTTAATTTAAATTCAAACCGGGAGGAATGCAGATCCCGCCAATGTCTGGAAATTAAATAAAAAGGCACTTTCTAGATGAGAAAAGTATGGAAAAGCTGAATAAAACAAAAATTAAGGCGCGCTCGGCAAAATTGAGGGAGATACAACCGTTCAAAGTATTTAAAATTTCACTTCGCGAACTGATATTGACAGTCCACCCGCCATTTTGTTATAATAACCTAATACGCTAAACATGGTTTGTGATACAAAAAAAGTGCCCCTTTATAACGCCTACTCGCGTCAAGGCAAGAAAAACATCCCAGTTTTCAAGTGGTTTAGCGGCTACGCTAGGTTTGAGTAACATGGTTTGTGATTCTGGCGTACTATTAATTCTGTATTAGGTCTGGGATCCAACATAAGCAGTGAAAAAATGGCGAACGAACTGTCAATATCAGTTCGCGAAGTGAAATTTTAAATACTTTGAACGGCTGTATCTCCCTCAATTTTGCCGAGCGCGCCTTAATTTATTTTTTATTCATCTTCCCCGCACTTTTCTCATCTAAAAAGTGCCTTTTTATTAAATTCCCAGACATTGGCGGGATCTGCATTTCACCCTTCACAACATATCCAAGTATTGTCTATTTAATTATTGATTACAATATTAACTGCTCTCTAACAAAAAATATGGAACGGGTTTGAACTCGGGACCTCTGCCTTGCCGGAGGATTAAACACTGAGCTAATTCGACCACATCAACTTCAGTCATTTTTATCCGTACCATACTTTGACTGAGAACTGCCAACATTATCTTAATTTTCTAAATGCGTCTTGTTTTGTGTTTTCTGTTTCATTTTTTTTTAATTTTAGGGTGGTTAATATTGTCTTCAATGATTAAATATTACAATTTGCGGTTTACCTTAATAATTTTTTTCCACTATAATTTATTTTTAACTAGCAGACCCGGCCACACGTTGCTGTGGCTAACGAAATACAACGCTACTACCCAACCTTTATAAAATCCAAACCACCCGCTTGCCAGCTGCCCGCTGCCCGCTGCCTGAATTGAATATTTGAATTTCTCGGCTTTTCTCTACTATAATTAGCTTGTATTATCCACATAAACCTTCCCCTTGAATCACTCTATCTATTGGTGAAAACCGCATGAAAATCTGTTTCGTAGTTTAAAAGATCTATGCGCACATACATTTTGAGCGACTTCATTTTATACCATGTAATGCAATTCGAGCGATCGCCACTAATTATACAATGCTTGCAATGCAACACTAGATATTTGAAAAGGGAAAATCAAATACCTACTTCAAATTAATAAATAACGTTGTATTAACCACTTAATTATTTACAAAAACCGACATGTTTCGTCAGCAAAGCTGACTTCCTCAGGGTTTTGACAGAACTAATTTTTAAAAATAGACATAAATAGAAATTAAAAATTAGTTCTGTCAAAACCCTGAGGAAGTCAGCTTTGCTGACGAAACATGTCGGTTTTTGTAAATAATTAAGTGGTTAATACAACGTTATTTATTAATTTGAATTTAAAATGTTACCACAAAATAATTTTGCACTAGTAGAAGAAGTAAATACCTACTTACTCTAGGACATCTATTTTCCAATTTCTTCCGTAGAACAAATTTCAAAAGTGACTATAGTAGGTACGGCCCGCCAGCCGTTTTAAATCGCACAAAAATATGTTTTCTTTTAATTTCTCGACTTTTTTCTAATATAATTTGCATGTATTATACATATAAACATTCCTCTTCAATCACTCTATCTATTGGCGAAAACCGTATGAAAATCCGTTGCGTAGTTTAAAATATTAACGCGCACATACATTTTGAGCGACTTCATTTTACACTATGTAATGATGATGATAATGATATTCTATTTTATTTTTATTCTTTACTTCAAATTAAGAAAGCGTCAAAATAAGAGGATGTTCTTTAGCCAACTAAAATAGGAGAGGCAAGAAAGTTGTGATGGGTGGTTCTTATGTGTGGTTGTAGCCCCTTGTTATACCCGAGTCAACATTGCTAAGCTTTTATTGCCTACTACAAATAGAGAATGCATCGGAAACCAAGATGAGGCTGTAAATTAACCGCCTACAAGAGTGGCTACAGAGGCGTGCGCTCTGTATAGACAGATAAGCTCTGCCTAACCTAGCCTACTCTAAAAACCTATAATAGAACTACGAAAATATTATAATTATTAAAATTTACAAAATTATTGCTAGAAATCAAACTACACTTTTAAATATTACGAGTCGAATCGCAGCGCATCGATCGCCTTACTATAACAGGTCAAAAGCAGTAATTAAGTATGCAAAATGACGCAAATTTATTCAAATGTTTGCTATATTCTATACAAAATGTACCTACATATGTAGTAAATGCCTATTCAATAGAAGACCCGTTTGCATTAGTGTCGAAAAATGCCGTGCCTTTCGTCAAATCACAAATGTAACAATCTGTTGGCACCTGTGTTAGTACAACTCATGTAAAGAAATAAAAATCATAACATGTTGGCTTTTTATCATAATTTAGGGTGTCCCAAAAGAAAGTTGATATTTGTTTTGCTTTCTGTGTGACTTTACAACTTTTACGACGGGCGCGGTGAGTATGTCAATCAGTAGTCTGGCTCTTGGGAATTTAGTCACTATGAAGCATTTCTCGGGAGCGACCGCGCGTTGTGCGTGCGTGAGTTTTACAAAAATGGTGATTCGGCGACTGTAGCGCGTAAAAGATTCTGCAATATTTGAAGTTTTCGTCAATTCAATGATGCGCCAAGCATTCCTCTCACTCGAAAATGGGTCAAAAAGTTTGAAGAGATCGGTACAACGCTGGCAAAATCAAAATCCGGGCGACAAGGTCATCGAGAATGGTAGAAAACGTAGATAGTGTTTATCAGTCTTTTCGTGACGACTCAAACTTTTCGATTCGGAAGCGCGCAAGTGCTTTAAATGTGCATAGATCATCGTTACACAGCATTTTGCGCAAATACCTAATGCTGCACCCCTACAACTTTACTGACTATAACCAAAGAACATGGTTCCAGCAAGACGGAGCAACATTACATACGTCCAATACGTCTCTGCCATGAGTTCGTAAAAATTTTCCCTGTCAAAATGGATCTCCAGGAGAGGTGACATAAATTGGCCTCTTCGTGGTCCTGACCTAACCCCTATGGACTTTTCCTATGAGGTTATGTCAAATCTAAAGTGTACGCCAAAAATACGACTTCCCTGATATAATTAAAAGAAAATACCCATCACGAAATGGCAGCCATCACGAAGCCTACCTGGCGAGCCGTCATAAGAAATTTTACTCTTTGATTAAATGAATGCCGCGAACGTGAGGGTTTACATTTGGATGATATTATTTTTCGAAAATAAATTCCCAAATTGTGTATTTTAGTACTTAATAAACATTTTTTCGATAGAACCCTTACTTTTGTTAAATCGATCCACTAAATATCAACTTTATTTTGGGACACCCTGTATGTATCCAATCATTGGCTTATAGTGTGCATTAATGAAGCGATTTTTTGGGTATTTGATATTACAAGAAATCGCAATAAACATCAGCTAAAACCATCAACTTAGCACATTCTTAGCAAAAATTTACAAAGTATGGGATAAGCTTTTAATACCAATTAATTGGCTAATTTTTCTACAGCCTACCCTGATTAAGAACTCTATGCACACCACTGAGTGGCTAACACTGGAAGATACCTGATAGTACTTGCAGTTCCGTGAGTCACTGGGGCAGTGAACTAAGCCCAATCAGTGAAAGTGATCCCGTGACCGTGAATTGGACCACTATACTCTATACACTAGTGCGCCCGTCAGCCCGAGTCCGTCGGCCCGTCAGGTGCGCTGTGTTCTAGATGCTCCATGCTCTGTGTTCTGTCTTCTAAAGTACCAGCCTGAATTGCGTGGGTGCCAGAAGTGGCAACACGTTCCATTATTACTTAGACAAAGAGGTTTAGAAGATGTGGTGCTTTGATAACTAACTAAGCATAAGGCCATTTCTAGAGGAATGTGAACCATTGATCGATGATCGAAGCATTTCTGGCGTAAATCTTGCCCTTTCTGCTATTTCGATTATTAATCGTACAAACAAGCAACGTCTTCTGCCATCCACAATATCCACATGTGACACATTTCACATTTCAAATCATCCGTTCATCGTTCACATCGGCCTTCAATTATTTACCTCATCCTTTTGCTATTCACAATTTCCCCACTTACATACGTACGTTTCAGAGATTTCACAGTGCCCTAAAGGTGATTTCTCACAAAAGCGGCGCAATACAAATAATCCAAATATTATTTGGTATTACGTTTTATCCTACTGCATGTAACCTAATTTTCTCCTTACACAGTCAATGCTATACCTATCTGCCAAAAATTAACCTTTCAACGATTAAAGCCTTACTTCCCACAGGAATACGCAAGTATCTGATACTGATGTTGTGTAATCAAGTCACAAACAACCTGTCCGCACGGCCCGTACAGGTCGCTACTGAAATCGCGATACCCGCGTCGCCGTCGCTATCATCTCTCGTAGAATAAAAAGTATCTTTCATAAACTCACTCTCATTCACTGTAGTTGTAATTTTTGTTGACTGTTTTAGCATTTATCTAAAGTATTCTAAAGCATACGTATTGTAACAAAAAATCGACGTGTTTAGAAAATGTCTTCAACACGGTAGACGCCAAAGATATTGAAATATAATAGGTGTGCTATCTGCAGTTTTTACTAGTTGGGACTGCGCTTCCGGGTGTCGCCTATATTGTATATTAATTAACAAATAAACTAAATGAACGAATAATTAACGAATAAACCAAACGAACGTTAAACCAAATGAACGAATTCTTTCCATATTCAAACTATATTGTTAACCAATGCTAATGCACACCTTCAAAAAATCAAAGAAATGAACAAATTCTTTTCGTATGCAAACTACTCTAATTAGGTCGTAGTCCGCCGACAGTTGCGTGGACATCATAGCATATCTCTTTTGTATTTGAATATATTTGGTATTTGCCAAGATGACAAGATGCTTAAAGCGTCGATTATCGTTTACTTGCTTATCCTTGTGGAAGAAGGGCCTTAGGTAATAACTAATAACCATTTCGTTACGGCAATTTTATATGGAAAAATCAAGAAATCCGCAAAAAATATTATTAGAAACACATTGAAAAAAAAAAGTGCCCTCAGTGCCTTCTCTTTCTGTTGAGGGAATTAAGCCGCTTCAAATGGCTTAAGTCGTGTTTGGTAACCAGATATGAAAATAAACTACATTTTACGATTACGTTTTTCGGCCTCACAGCAATCACAAATTTTTATCTCAAAAATTGTGAGATTATATTAAAAACCAGCTAAAATATTACGATGAAAAGTTTATTGAGACCTTCAAACGCAAACTAACAATCCCTTATTTTGTAAATACTTCCATCACAATGCTGCATCCATCATCTTAGGCTAGTCGAAGTTAAAATATTTAGTACATACCAACGACACCTGTCCGTGAGACCTCCACGTGGTGGTGGGCGGACCGGCCCGGAACAACGATCCGACCAACCAGCCTACATCGGATCTTCTGGGTCTGAGAGACTGCTCTATTATTATGCAATATTAGGTTTCTAACACTCACCTACTTCGGACGATGCGCGACGGGTGATTAAATTGAACATACAAATTTGGGTGATTGACATATTTTACGGAGCATGTATAATTTAGATTCTGTAAAGGGAAACGTACAACATCAATAGACATATTCAAAACATGTACGTACCTATATAATATTTTGCCAAGTAAGCTCACCTTTTATTATGTCAAATAATGTTGATCATGTAGTCATGTGGCGCAGAAGACATATTTGGTATAATTTTGAAATATCACATAAGAAAGCACCATAGTTGCTAAAATATCAGAATATTGTTTATTCGTGTGTTTGATTCGGCACCTTTTTCTGAATCATTTTTTGTGATGCAATGTCCAACACATTTCCAATAAGAAATCAAATTAAAGGTAGTTAAATATTGATTAATTATGCAAGGAAATTAAGTTATACTAGTTAAATTTATTTATGGATTTTTTTGTTTTATTATTTTTTTACAAAAATCGAAAAGAATGTGACATTCCTGAGGTACCCCGTTCTAAGGTCACATTATACACAGTTTTGTGAATTATAAATTAGTTCAAGTACATATATTTAGTAAGTTTTTCATTTTTTTAAGTAATTTTTTTAAGCATGCTAAAATATTACGAGAGAAAAATTATGAAGCAATTTCCAAAAACAATTTAAAGCAATTTCTAAAAAAATTGTTAATTTTTTTTAAGTTGCAACATTTTATCAATATTCCTCCTTCCCGTGTCCATTATTCATATCCTAACCGACCGAAGGTTCGGTTTCGGTTTCAGTTTCGGCAGGGCAAAAATCTAGTTTCGGCATCATTTTCGGTTTCGGCAGATTTTCTGAAACCGAACCTTTTTTAGACAAGTTAAAAATCGATGGTTTACTGTTATTTGGCTTATTGTTTACACTTATTCAGACAGTTAACACTTTTTAAATTAAATTAAAAAAAAAAACAATAATTGAAGTATGTGAAAAAATTATATATTTTTTTATGTTACTTCTATAAAACAAACAAAAATTTTGAAAATAACAAAACGTGTTAACTACTTCTTGGAACTTCTCGTTCGGCTGATTTCGGGTGAGTTCGTGGCTCGTATGTCACCCGCCATCATCGGCAAAATACTCAATTAATGACGTCCTTCCCTATGTGTTGATCATTGACAAAGGTTTGTTTCAAGAAGTAATTAACATGTTTGTTAATTTTGATTAGTTTTATAGCAGTAATATCAAAAAAATAAATATTTTTTTTACGTACCTACTTCAATTATTGTTTTTTATTTCATTTAATACGCTTAAAAATAATTGTGTGATTGTAAACGCTTTAAAAATTAAATACTTAATTAATGAGTATAATGTACGAGTAAGTATTGATTATTGATAAATTTTTGTTCCAAGAAGTAGTTAACATGTTTTGTTATTTTTTATACATTTTGTTTGTTTTATGGAAGTAATATTAAAAAAATAATTCATTTACTTCAATTACTTTTTTTAATTTATTTAATTGAACACGTGTTAACTGTCTGAATAAGCGTAAAAAATAAGCCAAACAATAGAAAACAATCGATTGTTAACATGTCTAAAAAAGATTCGGTTTCGATTTCGGACGAAACTGAGACAGACACTGAAGATTCGGTTTCGGTTTTGGTTTCGGTGACACTAATCCTAACACTTCTTTTTAAGCTGGTAATTTTTTTCAGGTTTTTTTTTTGTAAGCGCGAGGATTTTATTAATTTTCAAAGAGGGCATATTTCTTTATCCAAAAGTCGTTTCAGTTAAAGTTTGGTGGAATGTATGTTATAATGAGGATCTGATGAATCGACCCGACTTTGTATTTGCAAAGTTATCCTGGTTTTGAATAAGTAAATTAAAATATATTTTACATGTATTCTGTACTTATTTTCCAAGGACGCTTAATTATTATATTAATCTTATCCTGGCGAAGAAACCTTCGGTTTCGAATTTTTTTTTGGTTAAATAGTGGTGTTTTACAAAGTTATTTGTTTTTATTAATTAAAATGACGCCACAAAGTGAATTTGCAAAGATTAAAGAAGAAAAATTAAAGCTTCGTTGGGATGTTTCAAAAATGAATTGATTTGAAAGTTGTTTATCACAACCCAAGGCATCCATCAACATACGTCACCTTCAATGGGAAGTTGGTCGACACAATACTGTGATTTCAAATTTAGATTAAAATTCTGTCCATCTATTCACCAGTTAAATCTGATCCATTGTTATTTAAGCCTGAAGTATCGTCATTCCAAATACTATCATATTATGCGGTAAAAAATACTCATAAAAAATCCATTGTATTTCTCAAACAAGTTTTCGTTACACGCTTCTCTAGTAATATCATCAGATGATTGAATATAATCGATTTCGATCCTCTTTCTGTATAAGATTAACTTTCTTTCATGAAAGTAAAAGCATTATTTCTATTTATGATTCAGAAGAAAAGAAACAACGGGGATAAAGATTAATTGAACCGGCGCGATTTAAAGAAACAAATTTATCATTCAAGTACCTACTCCAACAACTCTCTTAACGGAGAAGATTTACAATTATATTTAAATCACTAGTTGATGAATAATCGACTGGTCGAGTAGAAGCATCGGTTCATCGGACAAGTGAACCAATTGCGCTTCTTCAAATTAATTTTTATATTTGAAATGGTACCTATGTTTAATTCTAATTAGGTAGTTTATTTGTATTTAAGTATCATGGTAATGACGTCGATAATATACCCTTTGAATGGTATTTTGAATCTATCTTTCATTCTAATCTTTGTGTACAGAATGCTGTTGCATGTTGCCTATAAAGGTTGAAAAGCTGTACAGTTCTCAATCAACAAATAATAACCTGGCAAATTGAAGTGTCTAAAATTTCCATACAATTATTTAGTATGAATTATTGGTCTGCTCCTGTTTCAACAGAAACATCTAGATTATTATTGAAATAAGTTGAAACGGTGTTAAATTTGTATTTTTAGTAAAATATAAGAGAGTCTCAAGTAGACGATGAACACATCGATCATGGAAATTTGAAACGCTGTAAAGGTCAAAATGTTAATTGTTCAGGAGTACCAAAAGGATTTTTTTTTTTAAATATTTTTTCCTGTTTCTATAGATCTATTGTTATGATTTTTTATTATAGAATAACATTGAATAGATCTTTCAGAATACTTAAATTTTTTTTTTAGGAAATTTCTTTAATAACAGGATTTATTTTTAATTTTTTTTTAATTTCTTTTGAAATGCACTTCACGTAAAGTAAGCACTTATTTTACTAAAAATATTTTGATGACGCAGATCGTAAGAGAGAGAATAATTGAGAAAAATGACATATTTAACAATTTTTTTGTCATTTACTGCATTTCTAATTTCCATGATCGACTTGATGCTTTTAATTACGAAATTTCGAAAAATTTTCGGATAATCCTAATCCTAAATCCAACATCTTCTTATGCCTGTTAATTTTACTTTAGTGACTAAGCAGATTTTTACAATTTATTCACAGCTGTCTCGGCTTATATAACCGCGCTGTGGTGCGTGAACTCTCATTTGAATACGTGAATTCATTAAAATCTGTCTCGGCAAATTCAGCACAGTCAGTGGGTTACTCTCTTTTCGCTGGTTTTGATGACTACTTACCTACATCGATAAATCTTTGTTGAGCTAGTTACCAAATCAGTATTTTTTACATTTTTATCCATTTTTATTTTGTTAGTTAGTTTCTGAATACAGTAAAAATTGATATAATTTATTTCGTGAGGGGATACGCAACCATACCACGAGCTTCGAAACTTTGAGATGTACGTTCGGTTGAGAATGATGAAATTGCAAAATTGATCTTTTTTTTCAATACTCGCAAAAACTTACTTTCTGAAGTCGTTTTTTTAACGAAAATAAAATACTTTCCTCCCA
Organism: Limnephilus marmoratus; assembly: GCA_917880885.1. Lineage (NCBI taxonomy): Eukaryota > Metazoa > Arthropoda > Insecta > Trichoptera > Limnephilidae > Limnephilus > Limnephilus marmoratus. Next base: position 23,098,911 of record OU862921.1, on the reverse strand, counting down.
CTAACAAGCTGGTTTTAAATTTTAGACGACTGATAAACAACCATTTACCAAACATTAATGATTGTTTATCAGTTTTGTAAAATTTAAATCATGTTTGTTAGTAAGGTCAATTTGTGTTTTTTTTTTTTTTTACATGAGCTCCACACAGGAGGCCCTGAGGAAAATAATGTCATCTTTGGGGATGCTGTGTGGAGGGTTTTTTTTAGGGAAAGGAAGGAGAGGAAAGTTATGGGAAGGAAAAGGTTTTAAGGGGTGGGTAGGAATCTGGGGTTCAGTGTGTCCTTGTCATCATACGTAGACAAACCTCATCCCATTAACCCGGGCACCCCTGCTAAATCACCAAACGTAGCGAACCACTTGGGGTGACCTATGGCAGAGGTGTTGGTTATCCAATAAAGGTTCCCGGGGCGGCGGTACCCATTCTAGCCTCCCAAATTGTAACCAAAGTGTACCACTATTCAATCAAAATAATCGGCATGTTTCGAATTCAAAACCAATGGTGTATGTCTTCGTCACGATAAACGAATACTCTTTTTACGTGTAATGTTTTTGTTTATACTGCAACTTCGCATTTAGGTAATCTTTTCAATTTACAACAACATGCAAACCGGTTTCGGTCCATTCTTCGTCAAAATAGATATAAAAATTGAGAAGACTGAACAAACTAAATTTTTCCAATTCGCTATCAATATCTTTGAGTTGATAAATATTTATTATTAAAAGATAATAATGAGTGAAAATCAGCTTTTATGGTTATAGTGGTTTTTTAAATAACTCACCTACTATTATAAAATTATTTACTCATTTCCAAAACAATAACACTGCTTTCAACATAACAATGCTTTTGTATGATTCAGGTAGCTTTTTCTCCTGCTTTCATCTTCCGAACTTGCGACCCAGCACTTAAAGTGCTCTGAAAGTGCTAATTACACACATGAAAATCAATACACTCCCATTCCTGTGTAGAAAGTTGCGATGTTTAAAGAATTATTTCTTTGGCGGAACCCGCATTGCTTTTTCCTGTTGTGTGTTTTTTTATTAACTTCTTCAGATTTTGATCAATTTAACAATCAAATAATTTGTATCCTTTCTCTTTTTCTTCCAATTATCTTAATTATTTGCAAGCTTTCTTCAGGAAATTACTTCAACCTTTGTAGTAGCTTAAGCTTCTAAAGTAGCTTATGTATTTCAGCATGTGTATGCAGAGAATTGGTTGCCCACAAATTCATAAAATAGGTAATCAGAAAACAAGTGAGACAAAATTATTTATGTTTTTGAATGTAGCTATAACTTTGTGGTTATCCATACAATAATAAAACATTGTTCCCATCTATATTTCGAAACTGTCAAATTAGTATACGCTTGCCCTGAAGAAGGAACGTTTGTTCTGAAACCGGTCGGATTTACTCATTACATAAGTGGTTCAAACAAAGTTGAATTATTTCATTTACAAAATTATTTATTTACGAACTAAAATTCTTTCGAACGGTGAGCGTTTTTAAATTTTAAATCTTTCTATCTGATAATTTTAAGACAACGGAATTGGTCTACACACTATTTACTGAGTTGGCATCGCACTTGGATCCCACTCGGTTCGGTTCACTCCATCCCGTGGTGGGTGTAGGAGAGTTTCAAATATTGTCAGGTTATTCGTAACTCGGGAATGTTTGTCTTTCTTTAAAAAAAATCCGTCGTGAAGCCTTGAAATATACATTTTAATGTAAAAAATTAAACGTCCTTCGTTGTCGGAGGTTAAGTCTCTTAACTCGCAATCCGAAGGTATCGGGATCGAATCCTATTTGATTAATTTGTGTTATTTCGCAATCAATTCATTTAAAATAATATATAGTTTATTAGTGGCACATTCCAGAGTGGAAGATACTTTTAGTATCGCCCTGGTTTAAGACCACCATTCAGAATTGAAACGTTGCTTAAAAAAGGCTTGGGCCGTGTTTGGTGCCTAGATCTGAATAGACCTGGATATTTTCCTCTTCTCCATCTCCTTCCCATTACCTTCAGCCTCACAACATACCCCAATTGGGGATTCCATAGTGTCACTGGCTCTAGACGTGAGCAGCTGGAACCCTTGCGAGGTATTCACATTAAAAAATATATACTTATATTATGTTTTTTTCATTGAAAAAAAAAGGTTTAAAAAAGGTCTTGAAATCCAATCCGGGCAGTGAAAATATCTTTTTTATTAATATGTGATTAAAAAATGCATATTTTTGACTTAGCTGCATTGCGTTTCCAACCAATTTAAAAGCACTCGGCTTCGCGAGGTACACAATAATAGACTCAACACATGCTATTGATTCTAACTTTTTATTTCACATAATAAGAGGCTTCGTTACTTTTCAACGGTCACTTTCTTTCTAGTCCGTGCTTTTCATCCGTTTGATCCGTTGTTAGTTGTTCGACTACCACATAAAAAATCTAATCACAATGATTACGAGTTGATTTCTTGTGTGAGTGGTTTTTTTTATCCAGATATCGACACTAATGAAATCATTTTAGATTGATACCAATTATGGGATATGGAGATTTTAGTTTTTTTTGTGTTTTGTATGCTTTGATCTGAGTGTGAAACGCATTGATATTTTGTTGAAGTATTTAACGGGAGCAGGTGTGAAGAATGCGTTTGAAGAGTGATGGATTTATTTTCATATTTTATTTTTATGTGTCAATATTCCGACATTTTTCAGATACGTTTATTAAGTCCGCGAAATTGTTATTTTTTTGTGGCTTTATTATTTATACGCGAGTCTTTATTGGTCTTAAGAGGAAGCCATTAGCCAAGAATGTGTATATTCTTAGTGTGCCTTGTATCGCCACCAATATAGGTAACCTATATAAAATCGCTTAGTAAACGGAGTATAAGAAATTCTCGATTTCAAGTGCAAAAGTGGTTTTTGCTTCTGTTAATAATTTTAGCCTCAGGTGATTTTTTATAATATATTTTTTTTTAATGTAACAATTTTTTTGTCTCCCACGAGTCATCACTGGTCACTCGGCCAAGTACCCAAATAAACCCTCATCCGACTCTAACTGTCCAATACACCCTATTTTTTTAATATTTAAGATCCAAAAAAAACATGAAAATTGTTCCCGGAGACCAAACTTCATTTTTTTTAAGTGAGCTCCACACATGAGGGCGTGAGGAACATAATTTCCCTCAGTGCCTACCTCATCTTTGGGGATGCTGTGTGGAGGGTTTTTTAAGGAAAGGAAGGAGAGGAGAGTTCTGGGAAGAAAAAGGGTTTAAGGGGTGGGTAGGAATCTGGGGTTCAGTATGTTCTGGTCATCCGCCTCCAAGACCTAGACAAACCTCACCCCGTGAACCCGGGCACCCCTGCTAAATCACCAAACGCAGCGAACCACTTGGGGTGACCTATGGCAGAGGTCTTGTCAGAGGTTATCCAATAAAGGTTCCCGGGGCGGCGGTACCCATTCCCGCCTCCCAAATTTACATTTTTCTCCAAATGGTGTCAGGAATTACCGGTTGAAGTAAGTCAAACGTCCCTTGACACCTGCATATTCACATTCCAGAGGGTTCTATCTTCCGTCACTCGGCCGAGTACCCAAACAAACCTTCATCCGACCCTAACTGTTCAATACCCCCTATTTTTTAAATATTTAAGATCCAAAAAAAAACATGAAAATTGTTCCCGGAGACCAAACTTCATTTTTTTTTAAGTGAGCTCCACACATGAGGGCCTGAGGAACATAATTTCCCTCAGGGCCTACCTCATCTTTGGGGATGCTGTGTGGAGGGTTTTTTTAAGGAAAGGAAGGAGAGGAGAGTTCTGGGAAGGAAAAGGGTTTAAGGGGTGGGTAGGAATCTGGGGTTCAGTATGTTCTGGTCATCCGCCTCCAAGACCTAGACAAACCTCACCCCATGAACCCGGGCACCCCTGCTAAATCACCAAACGCAGCGAACCACTTGGGATGACCTATGGCAGAGGTGTTGGTTATCCAATAAAAGTTCCCGCGGTACCCATTCCCGCCTCCCAAATTTATATTTTTCTCCAAATAGTGTCTGGAATTACTGTTTAAAGTAAGTCAAACGTCCCTTGACACCTGCATATTCACATTCCAGAGGGTTCTATCTTCCTCTAGCTTGTTCAGTTTCTAGGTTTCCATGAGTCGTTCTTTAATTTCTTTACATATTAATTTAAATCTATACATATTAAAATAATTGTGTATCTTTGAAACAATTGATTCGTTCTATACTTTGTGAACAAGTGTATATATATTTAGACTTTTGAATGTAGCTATAACTTTGTGGTTATCCATTACAGATAAATGAAACAATTTAACTTTGTTTGAACCACTTTTATACTTGAGTAAATCCGACCGGTTTCAGAACGACCGTTCCTTCTTCAGGGCCAATGTATACTGATTTAACAGTTTTGAAATATAGATGGGAACAATGCATTATTATGGTAGGGGTGGAGCCGTTGCTAGGTATTAATGAAGAGTGGGTGGGTAGAGGAACATATCCATGATTGGGCTATAAGACAATATTTTTTTTTGTTGATAATAGATTCATTTATTTATTTATTTTATTTATTTATTGTTTCTTTACACTGTAGGTAAAAATGTTTACAATAGAATTTGTTACCTCACTAGGACAAGCCCCTGTTGAGGTTAACAATAATTATACAAGTTAACAAAATAACACAAAATTATACAGATTTTGAAAGAACAATATTGTTGTATTTCTTACAGATTGAGATTATGGGTACCTACTAAATTTATGGCGCTAGGTAGTACATTAATGTAGACTTTCAGGGTGACCATAGTTTTGAGATCTGATTTAAATAAAATAACATAAAGTTTTTTTGTTGTTTTGTTTTTAAGGATTAAGTTGTAAATAATAAATATATGTATATAATTTAACATGCTATAGATTTGGCAGGAGGAAGATGAAAAAAAGAAAACAGTTTAAACAAAAATAAAAATTATTTTAGCTTATTTCATAAACATACTCATTTAGCTAATAATTTAGAAAGGACAAAGTAGAGAAAATTAATTGGCAATCCTCGACTAACACAAATAATTTAAGATTCTTTTTAAAAGTGTACAATTCATTATTTTTAAGGGTTATTTATTTTCCAAGGCTTCTAAGTTGTCTATACGTTTTCCTTTATGATTAATATTTATCCCCGTATTTTTTTCAAAACTATGGTTATTTTCAATGATGTGGTTAGCGAACTCGGAAAAATTATTATTATTAAGACACCCTAAATGTTCTTGATTCTGAGTTGTTTTTACAATGTAAAATGAGGGACAATCATTATATTTGAGTTTATTCCGGAATTAGTCTATTTATGGTCTTTATCTTTAGCATTTCTCAAAAAATTACCGATATTATTTCTTGTATAAAAAGCTGGTTTAATATTGGAAGGGAGATTTTTGCAACATTGAACTGAAAAATTATTAATATGCAAAATTTTACGCCATTCTTTATCATTAATATTATTAGAATTGTACATTTATTTATTTTTTGAAATTTTGCTAAGTTTTTTATTTAAGATGTTATCAATTAAACTTGGTTCATATCCGTTACTTACAGCAATTTCTTTTATTATAGAAAGTTCAGAAAGGAAATTATTATTGGACATTGGTACATTTACAAACTTTTTTGTATATATATTTAATTAAATGAAGACAATATTAGCGAAACTCAATCTGGAGACAGAAAAATCAGAAAAAATTATTGGTACCTCTGGGACTCGAACCCAGGACCTCTCGCTTTCCGGGCGGCAGCTCTGACCATTGAACTAAGGTGTCTTTATCCGATTGGGTCATTTTAAACTGTATCATCCTTCGACTAAGAACTACCAACATTATCTCAATCTGTCTTAACGCCTATTTTATTGGCTGCTATCTTTATGTATGATTGCAATATTAAATCCCGAATTAAATGTTATCTTGGTAGAGTCCGGATAAATGCTTATCCATTTTATTTTTATAATGTTGGTAGTTCTTAGTCGAAGTATGATACAGTTAAAAATGACCGAAACGGATAGAAAAACCTTACCTCAGTGGTCAGAGCTGACGCCCAGAAAGCGAAAGGTTCTGGGTTCGAGCCCCAGAGGTGCCAATATCTTTTTTTGGTTTGTCTGTCTCCAAAATTTCTTTTGAGTTTCGTTAATATTGTCTTCATTTAATTAAATATTACAATTCCAGGTTTTACTCACAAAGTTAAAAATAAAATTATGTATATATTTATACATATATGTTTGGTTTTCTAATAATTACTTGAATAGGTATGGAGCAAGTTGAACTGAATTCACAAGTATCACCTTTCATTGTAAATTTAAAATGTTAAAATTACGTAAGTAATATATGTACGATTTTTTTTACCCGTTAGTCACTTTCGCCCTTTTGGTTCGGAACCATCCCCATACTCGAAGATTAACAACGTGTCTGATGTGAATTCTAAATCATTCAAATTTGACGTTCAAAATATACAGGTGCTTTCAGATGAAATGATTTCGTGATACTTCTGACCGGCGATTGACTAAAATGGAACGATCACAAAAGTCTTCGATCGTGGCCACCGATCGTGCGGTGATAATAATAAAGTCATTTGATTTTTTTCAGATCAAACAGTGAATGATTTTTGCACGAATGCCTTTGAAATTAAAGTCATTATTCATCATTAAAAAAATTTAAGATTTTCAATTAATGATTAGGGTTCAAACTATTTTTAAAGAAATTTAATAAAAAAATCATTCTTTGGTGTATTTCTTAATGCTCGATCTGAATTGTTACATATACAGGATGTCCCAAAAGTCAACGTTATCCTTTGGATGGCTCACAACCCAATTCAAAATATATGATTTTAAAATATGATTTGTGTAAAGTTACATGCTTCTTGTTTATTTCATTATTTTTATTATGTTGTAAACATTCTCCTTTCTGACTTTTAAAAATAAAATCTGTCCACAATTTTCATTCCGTGTTTTGAAATTCTTTGAAATTCATGACAAATTGAAAACTCTTGTATTTCGGGACACAGGTTTTTCAATTATCAAATATTTTTTGATATAATATTGATTGTAGTAGTACTTAACTAATTTCTGCAGTTAAAATTATTAAAATTAGTTATTCTAAATTTAAAACAAATATATGCCGAGAATATTCTTATACATCATTTTAAAAACAGAAAATCTTCTAATAAAACTCGGATACATGACACAAGAGCCTCAAAAAAGGATACACGAGATGTTCCAAAATTCAAGACAAGTTTTGGCCAAAGAAACCACACATATCTGACAACCAAACTTTACAACATCCTTCCTCCAAGTTTGAAAAAGATAGAAAAGATAAATGAGTTTAAGGAAAAAATCAAAACATGGGTGAAAGAAATTAATGCAGACATACTAGAGAATGTATTAAAAATATCATAGAAACTAAATAACGGAAAATCAAAGAAATCTACCAGTCCGCCTCAGCACAGGACCACCTAGTGAGGAGATCTAAGAACAAACAGATGAAATATTTATAAACATTATCATATCTTATAATTCTCATCAAACCGGTAATTAAATAGTCACTAATAAAAAAAAAATTAAAAAATAAATAAAAATTCATTTTCGCATATTCACTTAAATATTCAAGCTAGAGAATCAGTATAAGGACAGATCATGCCACCGCACGCAATGCCGAATTATCAATACACGATGCCAAAAAGTATGTTTTCGATATTCAGATATTATGCTTGTGAGACTATCTAAGAAAACCTTCAAAAATACCTTAGTTGGGGTCAGGTGGTCACATATTATAATAAAAAAATAAATGCATATCATTTTTTTCTGTATTTTGAATTAGTGATGTAGGTACATATAACAAAAATTTATGATTGAAAAACTGTTCATTTTTTAACATTATAAATATGGAGTTCTATTTTCTTAATCCTCTTTTTATTAGAGCGGGATCACAAAGATTAGTTGAAAAGATTGCGCTCGATTTAATACAGGAGGACATATATTTAATATTTTTATGTTATTTATGAGATATTTTTACGAACTTCTAAAAAAGAGTAGTGGAACTTTTTTTTTAATTAGCTAATTCAATTTTTTTTACAAAAATAGTGTTTTATAAAATATATTTTATATCAATATTAGGTATAACTATTATATTAACAATAATTGCAGATCAAAGTATGTTCAATCAATATCTATTTTGAAAACTTTCTGATTTTAAAATAGGGAAAATAGGACGAAAGTAGTAACTTTGTCAATGATTCACACAAAATTAATCATTATTGGCTGCCCAAAAGATAACTCATATTTAGGCACATGTGCAGGTAACCGGGAAACGTTTACAGAATAAATGTTTGCGGTTCATTTTGAACTGATTTATAGAGATCATTTTAAAGGTATTTTTGAATAGTTTGAAGACAGTGCTTTTACCTATTTTTGGCGCCGTAATTTGCTTTGGCCGTCCTTGTGTGCACCGGCAGATTTGTAAATAAATTTATGTTTACCGTTTTTTGCGCCTAGATTTTGATATGTATGTCGAAAGTTTACATGGACGATTGATCAGTTTTATTGCTGTTGTGCAATGAACTAAATAATCATATCTTTAATTGCGGGAAACAGGAAGTTAACTTAGATAAATAAGGTTTTTTATGTTGTAAATCAAGTTTACGAAGGTAACATATACATTTCATTATGTAGGTACCAAAATGACAAGAAAAATAAATAATAATCTCCCCCTGGATTTTCAGTTGGGTGACCTTATAAGATGACCTCCATGGTTGTGTTGTTTCGATCTCCGGCTATGAATCTAGTGGTCGCGAGTTAAAATTCCGGCCTGCGCAAATAAATTTTATTGATAAATTTTGCGTTATTGAAAATTTATTTATTAAAAATAACATAATACGTAATATTTGCGGCATGTTCCAGAGTTGTGGGGACTTTCAGAATCACTCTGGTCAAAGACGGCCAAAATGGCTTCATCTGTGTTTTATGACCAGATTTTAATAGCCAGGTACATCCCCGCCTTCAAATTTCTCTCCCCACTACCTTCGGCCTCACAACATACCCCAATATCGGCGGTTGCTATAGTCTCACTAGCTCCAGACGGTTGGGAGCAACTGCTATGCGGTACCCACATACACAAATATGCCTTATTTCATTTTATTTTTAATTTGTGGAATAACACCTCCTGCGTCCCCTTCCCCTCCCGCGTTCCACTTCCACCTTCCCCGCCTTCCCTCACCCCTCTTCCGCTCCACGGTCCCGCCAATCCCAACCCTCGTTCCATATATTCCGTCCCGATATATTCAGTTTTTTAAAGGCTGGCGTGCCACGTATTACAATATTCTTATTCAAATTGTCATTTTCATATATTACAAATTCGTTGTTGTTATGTTATAAGAACAATAAATCAAATTTGGTTGCTAATATAGGTACCTATTTAAAATATCTATAATTCTTGATTCGATTCATAGTATTAGTTGTTAAAATAAATTCATTAATTTAAAGAGTTTCGGAAATTGGGTTTTGATTTAACAATCATTGTTTTTCAAAATGTCGTTCTAAAATTTTGACATTTTTGACGGGTTCGCAAGAGTTTTCGTAATGATTAAAAAACTTTTCAAATGTATTTTCATATGGTTATAATAATCCAGAAACCTTCGTGGGGGTTTTAAGATATTTTGAAAGTTTCAATCATTTCATAAGCTTGATATAGCAATACATAGACATCTCATATACTCATATATATACCTACACCAAAGCAAGCATATTTTTCTTTTTATATATAGGTAAGGTGACTGGTTAAACGAAGCCAGATACGTTTCTTAACACCCTTTATACTGAATCAGCTTTACTTTTATCTGAATGTTAAGAAAACATTCGCATTACTAGTACATATCAATAATGGCAGCGCACACGCTCTGGCAGCTAGAGCAACTGACCAGGCATTATATTAATCAGGTAGGCGATAGGCAACCAACAAATATCGCCTCTGCCAATTTGCCCACAGAATGCATCGTGACTTGCGATAGTTTGTATTGGATTCCGGCGTCACCCAACAATGGGATTGGTCGTGTCCAAAGCGAGATTGTGTGCTAAACGCGACATGCCTTTACATAGACACGCTATTAAACGGAACACGGGCACAGAACAGAAAAGCGCAGACTCTCGTGGTACAGAGTGATTTTTCTTTATGTGTAAGAGTCCCAGCTGCTCCCAACCGCCTGGAGCCAGTGAGAATATGGCAACCCCAATTGGGGTATGTTGTGTGGCTCAAGGTAGTGAGGAGATGGGAAAGAGTAAGGTGGAGAAGTGCCTTGCTCTTCAGATCTGGTCATCAAACACGGCTAAAGTCATTTCAAGCAATGTTTAAACAACGTACTGCAAATTATATAATGTATTATTTTATTATATTTCAACAATTAGGGAGAAAGGAGAGTGAACTTTTACTACACAAAAAATAAAATCAAACACAAACCAAAAACAACAACAAAAATTCCAACAAAAAATGATCTAAGTAAAAGATACCCCTGTCTTCTAATCTATATTATTATGTGTATCTACCTATCTATATTATTATGTGTTTCTACCTATCTGTATGTACCTACCTATTACTTTTATGTATTAATTGCATATGTTTTAATTGCATATTTTATTTTATTTTATCTCTTCTCTTTTTTATTCATATTTATACAAAATATGTATGTAGGCTTATCATTTCAACAACTATGCGAAACAATCCACGGCTATTTTATGTTTTAATTGGTTATTTCATTTTTATTTTATTCTATCTCTTCTCTTTTTTTTCTTTTGCTATGCTAAACAAATAACAGTTAGGTACTATATTTTAAACTTTTTTTATTATTTTATTTTATATTCCTTCTCTTCTTTTTATTTCAGCAATTTTCTTTCTTTTTGTACAAATCATTCTCCACATGTTCATACCCATAATTATTTGACTGTCCTAAAACGGGATAATACTCCTAGTTGGGCAGTCAAAATTTAATAAATAATGTATAATATATTGTGGTAAATAAACAAATAAATAAAATAAACAAATATTGTCAATAACTTTAATTATGAAACTTTTTATATGAAAACCGCACAAGAGTCCCAACTGCTCCCAACTGCCTGGAGCCAGTGAGACTATGGCATCCCCAATTGGGGTATTTTGTGAGGCTAAAGTTAGACGGGAGGGGAGGAGGTGGGGAAGAGGAAGGTGGAGAGGTGCCTGGCTATTCAGATTTGGTCACCAAACACGGCTAAAGCCTTTTCAAGCAACGTTTCAATTCTGAATGGTGTCTAGCACCAAGGCGATACTGAGAGTATCTTCCACTATATAACGTGCCGCAAACACATCTTATATAATTTTAAATTATTAAAATGTGAAATCACACGATTCAATCAAATAAAATTTACTTGCGCACGCCGGGATTTGAACCCACGACCTTTGGATTGCAAGTTGAGAGCCTTACCCCGCAACCACAGAGGCCGTCAATTAAATTAATTGTAGAGAGTAAGATAAGCAATAAATACACTCTAATTTTCAAAATGGTGTGAAAATCCAAAAAAGTTGGTGCACCTGCACAGCTTTTTCTGTCTTATGTCATTTCCATCATGCACTTAGCTTCATAAAGCTTGAAATATCGATTGAAAGTTGAACAATAAGACACGATGCCATCTTGTTCTTCCAATATTTAACAATTGTTCAACATTGAGGTACTTTTATTCTTTCGTGAATATTTTTTTGGTTACCATGTGTGTTGAACTTCCTTCTTCTTTAGCCAACGTTTCACACTTAGTATTGGCCGATAAGTTCTCAAATCATACCCATTGACGAATATTGTTCAAAAAGAAAAAAAAATGTGTTCAAACTCATGCACGCATAAGCATTTAACAAAAATTCTAGTTGATTGCTAAACTTTACTAAAAATTTCTAAACAAACACTTTCTACTCCTAAAAATCGGAAAAAAGCCACATGTACTTCAGTGGGAAAGATTGCAAGAAGCAACTCGAACCCATTTGAAGAGATTATTTCACATTTCATTGCATCAATCTATGGATTAATCTTAATCACATGTTTACGCAGCATCGCGGTCATTGGTCAAATCATTGTACATACAGTCAGCTATCAGTGATCGATGAACCAGTGGATGCAATTTTTAGCCATAAGTCGTTACAATGGTTTGTCTAGTTTGTAGTTAGAAGTAAGATTGTAGAAATATATTATAAACTAGCTGGTTCCCGGCATGCGTTGCTATGCCATTAAATAAAGAAATTATTTATCCCTGCGTGTCCTTTCCCATTCGTCCCGTTCCCGTTCCCCTTCCTCCTCCCCTTCCTCTCCCGCGTCCCCTTCCCTTCTTGCGTTCAAACTCCGTCTCCTCCACCTTCCCTCTCCCCACTCCAATCTCCCCCTTCCCCCGTCCCGCGAACTCCCCTCCCCCCTCCCACCTCCCGCATTCCATACATTCAGTCCCGGTACATTCAGTTTTCAAACAGCTCACGTGCCGCCTATTGTATTTTTTTATACAAATTTCATAATGCCAGAGCTCACCAGTAGTTTTATACAAACCTTGTCCTGATAATAACGAACTTACAAAAAAATAATTATCCGATTTGGTGCAGTCGTTCGGAAGTTATGCGCGTACATACATTTCGGCGATTCATTTTTATTTATATAGATAGAAGATAGATAGTTGGTACCCGGCGTGCGTTGCTGAAATGTTTCTCCCTGGGTGTTGTTTCATCCATTCGTCCCATTCCCCTTCCGCCTTCCCTTCCTCTCCCGCGTCCCTTTCCCACTCCGCCTTCTCCACCTTCCCTCTCCCCACTCCACTCCCCCCCTTCCTCCGTCCCGTGAATCCCTCTCCCGAGTTCCCCACCTCCCTCTTAGGTTCCCCTACCCCCACCCTCCCTCCCGCGAACCCCCCACCCGAGTTCTCCTCCCCCCTCCCGCATTCCATATATTCAGTCCCGGTACATTCAGTTTTCAAACGGCTCGCGTGCCACCTAATGCAATTTTTTTATGCTAATCATAATGCCAGAGCCCACCAGTAATTTTATATGCACCTTGTCCTGATAATAATGAACACAAAAAAAAATCCAATTTGGTGCAGTCGTTCGGAAGTTATGCGCGTACATACAATTCGGCGATTCATTTTTATTTATATACTCGTAGATTTGTACAGCGCCCTTCAGTTGATTTTCACAAAAATGGCACTTTACAAATCATCCAAATATTTTAAACTGTCTACTATTGATATTGCTTAATCTTTCTTTTTCTCTGATTGTACTATTTTGTCCTACCACAGATTAGACAAAACAGAGTTTCACCATAAACCGATCAAAACATGATTTAACTGTTCGTAAACACAGTTATCAACGTATCTCCACCGTATGCCTGCAAATACCTTATAAACATTCAGCAACAATTATGACCATCCACAAACTCAAAGCCAGCGACTTCTATCAGACATTTACAACATTGTTATTCCGATAGTAATAAATATGATTCCAAGCCAGTGGCTAGCTTTTCAATGCAAATATCTTATCGCATTCAAATAATAAGATTGCCCTTTTCTCTTACTGAACTCGTGTGTAGACTGTTCCACTTTATTCTACGATAAAACAAACTGGCATGCACTGGCCAGCAATGAAAGTGGACATGCAGGCTTTATTATTATTTTGTTTTGGGTTTCAAACATGACTAAAAATTTATAATGATTTTATCAGTCTACCTATACGAAATAAGGAAACCATTAAAATATTTTACATACTTAATTAAAACATCTCGCAAGAAACGGGTATTGTTGTATGAATTGCATATATGCTCGTTTGGATTTTGCGACACAGCGCAACTTGTCTTGACTTGCTATACAAAAGACTTTGATTTGTTAATTAGATTTATTTCGTATTCCAATTCTGTGTATTGTGATTTCCATCGTAAAATTTATTTAATGAAATTTAAAAAAAAACTTTTTTATAACCTCGAAACTTATTTTTTACATTAGCTCCACACAAGAGTTCATCTTAGGGGATGCTGTGTGGAGGGTTTCTTTAAGGAAAGGAAGGTGAGGAAGTTCTGGGAAGGAAATAGGTATGAGTGGTGGGTAGGAATCTGGAGCAGTGTATTCAGGTTTACTGAACGTATGAATCCACCCCTTCAACCGCTGTGAAGGCGGTGGTTCGAGAGATTCCATCTGGAGAGGATAAAAGACCTCCGTCAACCAGTCTCTCTCGATCCTGCCTACCACACGGCTGGTGGGCAGACGCTTCGTACAAGACCTATAGGTTACATTTAACACAATCAGGGTACAAAATTAAAGTGAAAGTAATTGTTTTATTTCATTAATATGTCTAACCACAAACTGACTGCATTCTACCAAAATATCAACTTAACTTTATTTAATATAAACCACTTCACATCTTTAGGGAATGTGAATTTTTTAGAGAAAACCGGAAAAATCTCTGTAATTACCATATTAATAAAAACCACTCCACAAACAATTCCACACCAGTAAGCTATATCGAGGATCTGAATTTAAACCGAGAAACAGTAAATACAGGATGTTAAGAGACGTACTTGACTTACTTTAACTAGGGATTTCTAAAAAAATATAAATGAAATTGTGGGTCTCTTATTGTTTTTTTTTATGTTACTGTACATCCCTTAATACCCTGTACAGTTTTCTGATTTAAAATGCCCAGTTTTATTGCTCACCAGTGTTCCTACGCAAACCCTTGCATTCACTATTACTAATATATGGTTCGTTCACGAGAACATTAACTGTCTCGATACCGGTTGGCCGTTCAACTTACGAGTATAATATGTAACAGTTTTTAGAGAGATATATCATTTTTTTGCTGTGAAGATTTTATCGGACAGGCAGCCTAGATTTCGCTATCACATCTCGTAGCACTCAGCCTTGTGTCCAAATTGCCAAGACCACAAAACCAAGATCATTTAGATAGAAGTGTTGATATCATCAAATGGGCAACATGTGTATGGTGCCATTAATGACTTTTCCTAAAAACTATTGACACTAATAATGGAAATGAAAAATGCTTCCATCTTTGTCGCTCGCGAATGTCGAAATGAAGGAAATGGATGGACAAATACATCGATGTCAATGTATTTCCTAAGTATTATAATAAATATAAATGTTCGCAACAATAAGCCGCCATCAAGTTATTCGCTACGTTTGTTGACGTAGCAGGGGTACACGGTTCATGGGGTGTGGTTTGTCTTTGCTTGTGTGGCGTGAGACATTGGTTGAGGGAGACCTTTTGACATCTCCAGCAGGACCCTCTCGACCCATCGCCTTGCACCGTAGGGAGGGATGGATTCGTATGTCCCTTTTTATAGTTTGATTTAGAAGATAAAAAAGGGCACCCCCAAAGGTGACATAGGCCCTGAGTCTTTTTTTCTCAGGGCACTTGTGTGAAACTAATTTAAACAAAGAAAAATAAAAGGAAAAAATACTTTTAGTAAGAAAACGTGCAAAATAGATGATAAAAATCGTACATTCATGAGACTTACATTATTTTTTGTAGCAAAAATGAATATCTGCGGAGTCCACCAAACAAAAGTGGTGACACCTCTCCTTGGGAAGGGGGGGAAGGAGTTTTGAAGGTGTGGATGGTGTATATAGTATATAGACAAGTAGTTTTACATTAAATTTTACCAAACAAGATGCATATTCTGTATGTAAGCCGGGGGCAATTGTCGGGGAATAAACTGACATGAAATCCATACATACCAGCCATCCATAAAAAAAGTTTCACTTTAAATAACACATCTACAAATTACATTTTCCCCTTGAATTAACTGGCGGTACAACAAACGAAATCGAATGAAACTGATTGCAGATCGAAGCCTGGTGGTAAACCATGTAACAATACGTCAATTTATCTTCCTGAATATCGGCCGACTAATTGCTGGTCCATGCCTCCAAACTGGATGTTCCTTTAATTTAATATTTATCGCTTCTTCGCTAATAGAATCATAAACTATAGTTTCCCTTGAGGCTAGAAGCATAATACGGTGTATGTAATGTGGTGTAACAACCCGGCACCCGGCGTTGCAAGGAATTTATTTTCTTTTATTTTGGTATCAATTTTTTAAAACTTACGGCATATCCACTATATGTATCTAAATATCTACTGGTATTTATCGAATTTAACTGGGAAACGAAATATGGATAGCATAAAATATAATTTTACTCAATATCGTATTTTTATTGTTCTATTTATTCATAAAAAAATAAGGAATAAATTACGTTAGTGAGAGTATTTTTATTTTATTTTTATGTTGATGGATGTATTTTCGATAACGATTTAAAATGTGTCATTTTCGATTTGCCGCCAAAACGACATGTTCGTTTTATTTGTGACGGCGGCGGCATTGACGTCACGTCGGGCAACGTTATGACAGCCGTCTTACCAGACAGTGGCGGTTTCTACGTCATAATGACGTTGTAGCCAATTGAAGCCGGTGTAGCCGTTTCGGAATGTGCGGTTTTTCAAATCAATAATTATGAATGAAAATACAAAAATTACCTACACATTTTTAGTACAATGATCAAAATCAGAAAAATAAACTTTAAATCTTCAGCAATTTTTTAACGGTATTCATAGTTTGTGATAATACCTCCGCTATTGCACCCCGTCTAATGCACAAAAAGAAGGTATTTAGTCCAATCCAATAACTTTTTAGCAGTTGCAAATCACTTCGTAATTAAATGTGTTAAATAAATCTCTCCAATACGTCACGCTTTGATCATCTGAATAAATGGGAGTACCAGTGCAATACTCTAGTAAATTTATTTAGAAAATTAAATTCTGTCATCTTACCTTCACAATATTTTCTTACGAATATACAGGGTGTTAAGGGACGTACTTGACTTACTTTAACCAGTGATTCCTGACATTATTTGGAGTAAAAAATGTAAATGAAATTTTGGTCTCCGGTGACATTTTTTATGTTTTTTTTTTCTACAAAAACATAAAAAAATGGTAGTTTATGAACAGTTGGAGGCGGGGTAAGGGGTTCGTCGGACACCCGGCTAAGTGACCAGTGACGACATGCGGAAGAAAAATTTTTTGTTTGATTTTGAAGAAAAAAAAATTGAAAAAAAAAAAAAATTTGGTCAAAAAAAGTCACCGGAGACCAAAATTTCATTTACATTTTTTACTCCAAATAATGTCAGGAATCACTGGTTAAAGTAAGTCAAATACGTCCCTTAACACCTTGTATAATACGATCTGCACTTAAAGGCGGCGGTTCGCGCCGCGACCGCGACCGAAGACCGAGGCCAGAGACGGAGGCAGGCGACCGCGACAAGTGTCTCGGTCTCTTCGACACTACTGTGGGTGAAGACCAAAGACCGCGACAGGCTTCGCCTTCAGAGTTCAGTATAGCGCAGTCTGTCGATGTAATCAGTTGTGTTGTACTGATAATTTACACTAATGGAAACCCAAGTAGAGTTACTAATGGAGGAAGAAGAAGACGATGATTTTTACTTATTTCAGGCGATTTTTCGTTCACCTATCACCTATTGTTTGACAATAATATGTTCAGGACTTATTTTAGGCTGAATAAAACACAGTTACAAAAAGACAATGTTTACAAAAGGAAGAATATCATTGAAAATAAATTTAATTTAATTTAATTTTAAAATTAATAATTCATTAATTTTTTAAATTTGTTAATTTAATTAATTAATTTTTTTCGGAATCTAATTGGGCATTGTATATGCTGTCTGATCAGTTCAATCAGTTTCTTACAGTATTAGAAAAAGCGGTAATTTTTTACAACAAACACACATACTTTTCAAGCGCGACGCGAGACACTACTTGTCCGGGGCAGCGACCGTCTTGCTGTCTCCCGTCTCCCGTCTCTGTCTCCTGCCTCGGTCGCGCGCACGAACTGGCCCCCATACAAAGCTATAGGACAAGTACTCGATGCGGTCGCCTGTTTGCGTCACTGGTCTGTGTCGCGTGCCGCGGTCGCTCGCGCGATCCGCCGCCTTAAAGGCCTGGTCAAACAGAGAGCGTGATTCACTCGGCGTTAGGCGTGAATAACGCCGCGTTAATAACGCCGGGTTGTGTTGTACTGAACATGTCTAGACCGGTCAAACAGAGCGAGAGCGTTAGCATTACGCGATACTCTAACGCGGCGTTAGGACGTAACGTTGTATTTTTTTACAAAATTTTGTTTAACGCCGGGCGTTATTGCTTGACAGTGGTAAAAATGAATATTATTTGTTTGGTTATTTTGATTTTTGTTTTTGTTTTTATTGCTTTTTATTTATATTTAATACTTTTTGAAATTTAGTTTATATAAAGAATAAGATAAATGTATGTTTATATACATATATGTATATAAATATATATATATCGGAATCATAGAAGAGCATATATAAGACGATGTATGAATGTGAACGAGGCAAAGAGTGTGTGCCGAGATCGAGTTGTTTGGCGATCCGTCCTCTCTGCCTACCCCTGCGGGGAAACGGCGTGAGGGTTAGTTAGTTAGTTATATTTTTTATTATTATTTATTAAAAAAAATTAGTTAAGGTTTTCAGTATATTTTTTTAATTTTGTTTTGAAATTTTTGAAACTGTCACTAATGCAGCTTATATTTTCTGGTAATTTATTAAAGAAATTTGTTCCCAAGTATTTGTAGTTTTGTTGGCCCAAAGTTTTTTTACAAATGGGAATTGGTAACATGTATTTTTTTCTGAGATTTGCTTTGTTTTTGAAAAGTATGGTTTTGTTTAGGATATACTCTTTGTAAACTTGTAAGGTTGACTTTTTAACTTTGTTGACTTCGTTAACTTGTATGTTCGGTTTATTACAATTAAAATAAATCGGTCAATCAATCAGTTTGTGGTGCATTTGCTTATTTGGTTTTGCAGAAGGGAATGCAATTCTTCGAAGCCCGCTTGTGACATACGAAAGTTTTGAAAAAAGCGAAAGTGTGACGAAAAAGTGTGACGAAAGCTCCCGGCATAAACGATGATATTCTCCAAATTCTTTCCTCGTCTTATTAATTTCATGCACCCATATTCTATTATTATGTGAACGTGATAATGCACACAGCAGTAACAACTCATCTTCATCTGAGCCACTGGACATCGTGACGAAGACTGACCGACGCCGAATACTCTGCCTAACGCTCTGCTTAACGCTCTGCCTAACGCCGAAGCCGTTCAAACAGAAAGTATGCGACGTGACGTTAAATAACGTCGTGGCGTGAATCACGCTCTCTGTTTGACCAGGCCTTAACACTTAAATTGCGTTTCATTTAAAAACCTTTTTTATTTCAAATTTAACTCGAAAAGTAGTAAAAAAAACTGCGGACGGACCCGAGGGCTATGATTTACTCAAAGCTTCTGATTTTTACCGCCATCGGCAGCACTGCGCTGGAAACACGCCGCGTTCCCGCCAAAGTCCTACGAATATACGAACAGAACGACACACTGCAACTCACTTATACTATATAAAATTACAGTCGAAAGGGTGGTCCACTCGATACAATAATAATTACACCCGAATCAAGAATTAAGCCCGTCTATCATATATTATACCGTAAAATGTATTCACTGGCAGGGAGTGTAAGCTGCCCCTTTTTAAGGAGTTACCGTTTTAGGACCATTCACCCGTCAGCTTGATGGATTGTTATTTAATCAAAGTGGCCGATTAGTCTCGAAGATTTATTTAAATAATAGTAGTGAGAGCCTACATAAGATATTACGAATCAATTAAAGTTTTTTTATAAATACTGTGTTTATTGATAGATGCAGCTGATAAGTTATACATCGTGATGCATTAATATAGGTATTATTTTTATTATAAGAAAATGTTTTTGGTATAGCATTTTAAACTATTTAAGTTTTTGTTTTACAGTTCCTTAATTTACAATTTAAATTATCTGTTTTGTTCCATCAAATCACTATTTAAAAAATGTATTTTGTTAAAAAAATTCATAAAAATAAGGGAGCCAAAAATGTTAACATACCGCCCATACGTAGAAAAGAGTTGTAAGTCAAAAATTTCTATTTTATAAAATTTTCTCTGAATAGTAAAGTGATTTTGATTATCACCGTCTTTAACTTTGACCACTCTAACTCTGCCAAGTGTTGCTAGTGTCTCTTTTCGACGGGACCGCTGGTTTCATCAATCATCATTTCTTTTCGCTCTAAGTAAAATTTACTTGTTTGACTTACGACCCTTTTCTATTGGAAGTGTGAAATATATATTTTTAAATATGTTACACACAATATACAGCAACTATTTTAATTCATTATTTTTTCATTAGCGATTTGTCATAGCTAATAATAGTAAATTATGTTAGTTTAGAAATAAAGACAGAAAAATCTTGTGACGTCCGTGAAATCTTTGAAAAGATCATAACTGATAATTATTGAAAAGTGGAACATTTTCGCTATTTTTTTTTTACTCCACAACGATTTTTTATTTATTTTAGGTTTATGAAATCATAAAAATAAAATAGTACGTTGTGTGTGAAAAATAATGATTGCATTTGTAAATGTCTTATTTTGAGTATGGAAACTTTTGGGACATTTCCCAATGACGTTATATAAATAGACTTGCCATAGTCTCACATACTCGCAAAATAATGTGGCAAGTAAGCAATACTCTTTTGTTTTCAGCGGTTTTCAGTAATTTCTTAATTCAAAAGTTATTCATCTATTAAAAAGATATGCTACTTCCACACCGAAGTCAAACTTCCAAATCGAACTTCCAACGCACGAACTACCCTTCTACACAATCGTCCGAAAGTTTGAAGTTGGAAGTTGGCCTCAGCGTGGCCGTCCTTTTTTTTTTTTACAGTGTATACCGCACAAGAATCTCAACTGCTCCCGTCTGGAGCCAGTGAGACTATGGCATCCCCAATTGGGGTATGTTGTGAGGCTGAAGGTAGTGGGGAGGGGAAGGAGGTGGGGAAGAGGATGGTTGGGAAGTACCTGGCTATTCAGATCTGGTCACCAAACACGGCTAAAGCCATTTTCAAACAACGTTTCAATTCTGAATGGTGGTCTTACACCAGGTGAATGGTGGTCTTACACTGATAGTATCTTCCACTCTGGAACATGCCGCAAATATACTACATATTATTTTAAAATGAATTAATTGTGAAATAACACAAATTAATCAAATAAAATTTATTTGCGCATGCCGGGTTCGAACCCGCGACCTCCGGATTGTGAGTCAAGAGTCTTACCCACTGGACTACGGAGGTCGGAGGATAAGATAATCAAAGAATGTGTGTTTTTTCTCTAATGACGCACAAAATTGTCGGACGGGGAACATGAAAATTAATTGTATTGCTTATAATAATCGATAATAATAAGTAATTTTTGTGTACATATAAATGAAATGTTATTTTTTCACTTTTACTACTTATTGCCGTGTAATGGAAACATTTTCTCATCACACAGGAGGGCATTTTGGAGCTTTTAAATGCAATTTTCCTACTGGTAAGACAGGACCTTACTCGACGAGTGATAGTTTAGTACTAAAGTACTAGAAATCGAGTCCAGTGCAATTGCCTTGCTTTTGGCTTCCCACTTTGAGATTTCTACCCCGCGTCTACAGTATATAACGTCTTTGACATTTCCTAACATTTTTAAAATCCTTGTTCGAAAAACAAATGTCAGGAAAGCATTAAACTTTAAATTTATTTTTTTATTTAGCTGCTTAGGTTCATTTTACATGACGACGCTTAATTTGTACACGCAATTTGTTACTTCTTATTACTTATTACCCGCTGTAAATATCATGGTGCGAACGTGAAAATTCATTACCACGTTAAACGTGTTGTATTGATGTAAGACAAACATAATCTGTATAATATGTGTGTTTTATAGAAAAGTCAACGATTTCTCGACGCCATACATAATTGTGACGGTTTCATAACCTGTCGCCAGGTGAAGACCTCAAATTCCATATAAGAGAAGCGGTTAGAATTAATCGAAAACTCGGCGCAAGTGAGATCTCCGGCAAATGGGACAGCAGACTCAAAGTGATAATTAATACTGTTAATCCGCTAATCAACAACACCTCGAGATTAAATTTGGCATTTTGTTAAAATTACACTTGTTTTGAGTTGTTTGCATGTCTAGTAAAGATTATTAATGATTTTAGCAAAGTATTTTATTAATGATGTTAACCTCGATGTACAATCTGCAAATGTGATCTTTATGGAATCCAAGATGACAGTATGTCAGTCTAGCTAGTTAGTCTGCACATGGAACTTTCTTCTGGCTAAATATAAATAATACAATGTTCTTGTAAACAACCGTGTAATTATTTATTGAGATTTAGTGTTGTTTCAGCAAAAAAATATAGAAAGTTTGTTTATTTGTTTTAGCAGAAAAGCTCCCGAACAAGATCATAGATATATATAGGCACAGGCATCATGCACGTTGCACAAATTTTCTGCGTGGAATTTCTAGGTCAATACCTCCAAACTTCATGAGATATAAAACTTTGAAATATCAGTTAAACATGTAACCCAAAACGTCAAACAAGTTTCTATCATATTTTTCTATTGTTACAAAGTGTTCAAATAATATTAATGTTCAAATAATTATTTACAAAATTTGTAACAGGTATAACTAAAAAAGTAAACATTTATTTTTAATTTTTAACTTTTTATGAGTAAATTCTCAAATTATAATATTTAATTAAATGAAGACAATATTAGCGAAACTCAATCGAAAATGTGGAGACAAAAAATCAGAAAAAGATATTGGCCCCTCTGGGACTCGAACCCAGGACCCTTTGCCCACATGGCAAGTGCTCTATCGAGTCCCAGAGGTGCCAATATCTTTTCTCTCTCCCCATTTTCGATTGAGTTTCGCTAATATTGTCTTCATTTAATTTTTTAAAAAGTAAATGTTCAGTGTTGTTTACAAAGGTTTATAAATTACGTTAGTATAAAAAGTTATCAAACAGAAAATAATATACTTATGTACAGTAGGTTAAATAATAGAATTTGTAGTTTTATAGTTGAGCTTTCTTATAACCCGCCTCACTAGGTGTGCCTGCGTTGCAGGCAGTAATTTTATAAGTCAATTTATAATACTTATGAACATACCTATACTTATATTAAAGTATATTGTTTGCATTAATAATAATTTCGAATTATAACAACCAATACATTGGTTTCATTAATAATTTCGAATTTGGGGAGTGCACCGGTGAAGGCCCTATCATTACTTTTATTCCAAATGTTTATGTTTTCCTTGATTTTTTTTTGTGAATCACATTTTTTTTATTATATCTAGAAGAATGTTATAAAGTTTTATTGCAAGGTATCTGAAGTTTCGTTGACCAAAAGTAGTAACTAATCAGAGTTGATTTTTAAGATTCCGCAAATCTTTTGGTATAATTTTATTATCATCTCTGCAATACACCATGTTTGATTAAATTCCCTTTTCCCCGTACACGCAGCTCATCATTAACGTGGTACTCTATAAGGTGCATTGAACGCATAAAAGGGAGACCAAAAATAAATAATTGCATCCCATGCAGCGCGTTGCCCTCCAACATGGCCAATTGCCAATTTACTACGCGAGAGGAAAATTATTCACAATGCATTCATTGCATACGATTTGGTTAAACGATGTTTACAACAACAAAAAAACATCGCCAGTGGCGTACTTTTTTGGCACGATAGATTCAGGGTGCCATGGACTTGAAAAACTAACGTTCCTAAGACATTTATAAAATGTTTTTTAAATGCCAATATTAGGTACACAGCACTAAAATCTCTTCAAATTTACAATAAAATGACAGTTATGAGTATAGTCATTATTCAGTATTCACCCGTCAATATATTTGTGTGAAGGAATTGAAAGCGTAAAATCAAATTCCTTGTATTTCTCTTCGTAGACTGTTCATAGTAATAGACCTCTAGTAATATATTTGTTGGAACTAAATTCAAAGTAATTATTTGATAGCCTTCTTGAATGTTCCTTGTATTATGATTATCGCATTTGGAGTCATTTTTGAAGACATTTTTAATCCAAGACAATTAAATAATAAAACACTTGTATTGTATTATTTATTGGGGTAACAAACAGTTATACATATTTTATTTAAAAAAAAAACTTGCATGATTGCACGAGCCAGTGAAGTTTCCGCATAATATTCATCTCGTATAAAAATACACGTTAACTATATATAGGTGGGTAAATAATATATGTTTCATGTAATTTAATTTAATTATATTTATTTTATTTTAAATTAATTATTTACGAGCATTTTTTGCATTATATTAGAGGCACTGCTGAAAACCATCTGCATACCAGAAGAAATCCTCAATGATAAATAAACAAAATATATAAAATTGTAAAAATATATTGACGAATTAATATTAAAAAATTTAAATGTTAAAAAGTAATGTAAAATTAAACTGTATGAAAACAATATTAATAAAATTATCAAAGATAATATAAATACCTAACCCAGACCTCTCCAGCCGGACTCTATCGACCCATCGCCTTGCGCCGCGGTGGGAAGGATGGATTCATACATCCGTCACTCCTGGACACATTGACCCCAGACACTTCTCATATCTTTTTCCTTTCCAGAACTTCCCTTTCTTCCTTTCGTTAAAAAGAACCCCACACAGCATCTCCAAAGATGACATCGGCCCTGAGGGAATTATTTTCCTAAGGGCCTCCTGATTATATTATTTAATACTCCTGATTAGCTTATATAAAAAACGTTATGAAAATGATAAAAATAACTTCGTTAAATAAGTTATTTCATGCAGCAGGGGTAGTGTTCATAAAATTAACCTTTTAATTTGGGGATAGCACATTCCAAGAAACTTCAAATTGAATATCTCTCGGGGCATAATGTTAAACAAACAGTAAAATAACAAGTTTGGCACTGCCAGAGAGCTTTGCACTTTAAAGGGTTAAAAAATACCTTCTCCACTGAACTTTGTTGGAATCTCCTTATTTTACATTACACCCTATCGTCTCTCTTTAGGCCCGCCTCTGAACACGACAGTGCCCTTAATAAGGAACTCCATGGTGAGGTAGAGATACAGCGGGCAGTAATGTAGTGAGTTGGTGAGCCTGTGAGGTGCACTCGGTCCAGGCCACTTAGCCCGGCTTTCACCGTCTCAAACCACCGACAGAAATTTCGAAGCTTTAAATTCCAATTTGAATTGCAGCCCCGACCGCATGCCTATTACCAGGAAAGTTATAGTTTTTTCGCGACCGCATGTTGTTTGTTGCCGAAAGAGGGCCAACACTGTTTTATCCTGTACGTTTCCGGGACAGTGACAGGATGTTTTTCATTTGAGTTTATAATAGGCCTCCGTTGACAAGGAATAAGTTTCTCGACTTTGAATCCGGAGATAGCGGGTTCACTTACCGGCGTTCGCAAGTAGATTTTAGTTAGGTACTTAATTTGTGTTGTTTCATTATTAATTCATTAAAAATAATTTATAGTATAATGCGACACGTTCCAGAGTGGAAAATACTCTCAGTAACGATCGAAGATACTTTAAGTGGCGAAATGGCTTCAGCCGTTTGGTGACCAGATCTTAATAGATAGCTTCTTCCCCGCCTTCCTTTTTGCCATCTCCTTCTCTTCCCCAGGTACCTTCAGCCTTACAACATAAACCAATTGAGGATGCCATGGTCTCACTTGCTCCAGACAGTTTGGAGCAGTTGGGACTCTTGTGCAGTATTCATATAACTACAAAAAAAACTTTTCCTGATCTTAAGTCGATGTTAATGAAATACCTGAGTTGTTTGGTTTTTAACGACCATTATAGAAATCTATGGTGGGTGTAACTCTGATCTTAGACTAATTATCGAAGATAGTTGCAAAAAAAATATTTTTAATAGATTAAATTACGGTTTATGTTTATTTTTTCGAATAAAACTATTTAGGCACTACTTTTTCAAAGTTTTCATCCTCCATAATCTCAATAATTGGTCAATCAAACCCTTTGCAATGATTTTTGTATTGGATTACGTACCTTTTGGTTTACGAAATGGATTATATATGTAATAAACACAATTAAATAACTTTGTTTCAATTCCACTTTATTATTTCTTAATCCAGCCGGTTTCGATTCGTCCTGAACCTTCGTCAGGGGTGAATAAAAATATATTGAACATAATACAGATAAACATCGTATTTAAAAGAAAATTAGAAGAGGGAGACAAAACATCAACTTAGGTGGGGGTGAGGAGGGAGATGCCTAAGAGGGAGGGGTGAATCGTGGGCGGGGGTAATGGAAATATTTTAAAAATCGGGGTGTTAGACAAATCTAATTGTTTATTGTGGAATTGAAACAAAGTTATTTAATTGTGTTTATTATAATTATGTATTCCCACAAAGTGTTTGCTACATGTGAAGATTATATATATGATTATGTATTGTTTTGTATTGGATTATGTATCTATTGGTTTATGCAATAGATTTTATATTGGATTATCTACTGGTTTGTATTGGATTATGTACCTATTGGTTTCCGCAATGGATTATTTATTGGATTATGTACCTATTAGTATATGCAATTGATTATATATTGGATTATATATTGGTTTGTGTTCGATTGTGTACCTATTGATTTACGAAATGGATTATATATAGGAAATGTATATTCAATTATGTAATGGGAGGAAAAATGAACATACTTTATTCAATGTTATTGAATTCAGTATTAATTTAACAGATAAGTTAGTACTGAAAATCCATGCGTATTATTGGTGTAGCATACTTTTAAAAAAAAACTATTAACTTTACGATTTAATTTACAGATATTTTCACTGAGCCCAACGAAGTCGATACCCGCTGAGAATCGAACTCCATCCGCCCGACAGCCAAACGAGCATCGAGCAGGCGCGGCCGGTGCCTTAAATTTTTGGTGGTTCACCGATTTCATCAAAAACGTAATGTATGTAATTTATATAAATGCACTATCTTACTTATTTATAGAGAAGATCAATTCTTCGATCCTTTTGCCGAGCGAAGACTTCAACCACCCAATTTTATTTGCAAACAGAGACAAATAAGATACGATTTTAGATTTTCACGGCCAAAAATTATTTTGTTATTAGTTTTTGGGGTATTACGTGTTGCGCTACCTCCTTCTTTAGCCAACGTTTCGGACAGCGTTGCAGTGTCCATCATCAGGGCAGATGTGTCTGAAACGTTGGCTAAAGAAGGAGGTAGCGCAACACTGCATAATACCCCAAAAATAATAACAAAAGAGACAGATATACTCACCTGACAAATTTGTTATCCGATAAACACATTTATATTAGTTTATGCTTGGAAGATACGACTTTGCAAGCGGGGATACTGCATTAAAAAAACTCAGAAATCATAAATTATTTGCTATTTTACACTATGGTTCATTTCTTTTTATATTAGGTATATCCATTAGTATTAGAGGATTAGTGGCAAAGAAGAGAAGGTATTTATTTTGAAAGACCTTCGGATATTAATTAATATCACAATAATTAACACAAGCACAAGCAATTTTAATTTGCAGCGTAGGATGCAAACGGTGGCGAGTGTTTAGTTTACTGACCCAATGAGCGTCGATATGAAGTTTGCAATAAGTAAAAAAAACGCACACAAATAAAAGGTTACTTTCTGCAAAAAAAAGCAAATAATAAAGTCAATGCCAAGTATGTAAATCCGTAGCACTCTATCACAAGCTGACACGTGACCCGTTGACCCGAGGTTGCATTTTACAAGAGAAATATTATGCTTTTACTTAAATACTACAATTCAAACCCTACATTGCTCGAGCCGTACTTCGGAATTCTTGGATTCTTCGTTCGGAAATCTCCGCTGTCCGTGCGCCGCACTGTCGGGTGTATTTTTCTTGATACGTTTTGTCAAAACCACGGTCCGGAGATGTTTCGTATGGGCTGCATATAAAATAATATTTAGCCAAACGGGGCGCTTATGTCTAACGCGCAGATTGATATGTACCTCGGTTTCTCGTTCCTAGCCAGTGTTAACCGCGCGGGTGGAGTGTTTTGCCGTATTTATCTACAATATTCTTACATTTAGTACGTTATTAATTGCAATTTTAAAGATTTTTTTTAATGCTTTGTTTAATTTTATAATTAAAAACACTAAGTAAGATTACGATGAGCTGTAAATTGTTTTTCAACTTTGTTGGCGGTTCGTTGCACGAGTGCACTAAGGGACCGGCCGCGCCTGCCCACGAGATAACCGACCACCTCATATTACCATCAATATCAGCTGTCAATACATTGCAGATTTGTTGAACGTTTAAAATAATTAGATGTAGAAACGGTTTAAATGAAAAGACCGACGTGTAAAGCATGCTTTATAATCTGCGTTATAGACATTGATTTTTAATTTATGGAGAAATTTAACCATGCAGTCTGAATGCCTTGTTGACCCTAGAAGGGCAATAATTTAGCTGCGAGATTTAATTCCATATCTCGTTGAGAATTTCTAAATTTATTGGCGAAATCGAAATTCTTCTGTTAGCTTTCAAGTGATTTACTAGCAGCATAATTGCGTTCACAAGATAAATAATCATATTCAATTCTTAATACAATAGCAAAGTGAAAAAGGTACCTACATCTTGGCAACACTAGATGTTTTTTTTTAAATAGGCAATTCACTCTGAAAACAGTGCTTTGTGCCGATAAAGTTAAGAAAGATAGTTATAATTTTGAGAATAATCTATAAGGGGAAAAACAAGTCAAATATTGAAGTCATTCAAGTCTATGAACTTATATAGAACTGAAAAAAAATTGTTGTGAAATAGCAAAAACGGAATTCTGAGGGGAGAATGGTGACTGATTTTAATACGCAAACGGCTTTAAGTAATTTACTATCATGGCTTTTTCCTATGTGGGTATTTATAACGCTTATTAATATTGCAGATTTTTTTTTTCAAGATTATCATTCGCAATAGAGAACTCCAGTCCAATTTTTTTTTTTTTTAATAAATAATGAATGACCTTCAAACTTAAATAAACTTATTTTTATTTTTAGAGTTAGTTAAAATAAATGTCAAAGTTTTAATTTTTAAGACCCCCCCGAAAACCACCGTATGTATGGTGAAACGTGTGACGTCATCACTCCTGAAAAATTACTATAGGACCGGCAATCAGCTGATCAACTGCCGCCATTTGAATTCCGTTGTTCGAAGTATTCTCCCTAGAAATAGCATTACTATTTCTTTGTGCAGTAGTTTTTAATTATTTTCAATAATAGAGATAAACTAATAAGTGATACCTTTATTATAAACACTATTTAGGCGAAAATAATGTTTCAACAAACCCGACGACTAAATCTCTATAAACTGTATTTAAATAAACGAATAAATTAATACGATGGCTTGTGTCATATCATACATTCATACAATGACTTTACGGTGACGTCACGACACGTCGAACAGTGACCTCACCACAAAAATTTCAATAATGCCAACTTGACGGCGTATTTTTACGACCCGATTAAAAATGGACTTTTTAATAATTTTTTAAAAACTCTGCGTTTAATATTATTAAACAAAATTGACATATTCAGAATCAGCGTTTATTGGTCTATATTCTATATGAACATACTTTTTAAAGCCATAATATTTTTCACTGGAGTTCCTTATCGAAATGTTCCTTCAAATGAATTCCCCACTTTTCCCATCTCCTTCAATTGGCGATACCATAGATTCATTGGCTCCAGTCGGGAGTAGTTAGGACTCATGTGCGGTATTCACATAAATATATATATATATATTTTTTTTTTTAGCATATAAAATAAAATGTACATTTAGATGATGTATTAATTTGCTTACATGTTCATATTCAAATATGTTAATACCACTCTTCCATGGAAGCGTTAGCTTGTGTCTGGAAGAGTATCTAGTGTACATTTTTTAATGCTATATTTAAGTTCTTAAATTACAATGTGAATGTAAAAAACAATAAGTTGTAAGTTCGGTGATATGTAATTATAAGTATTTATCTACTATCAAAACAATTTTACTGTTTGGATAATGTGTCTAGAATTATTGTAATTAGTTGCTAAAAACAATACAAAATTTAACTTATTTGAAGAATGGAGTATCTGAGTTATAAGTAGTTATTCTTGAGATTAGAAGATTAGATTATAAAAGCATTAACTCAATATGGAAAAATTAGTTAAAAAATACACATTAATGGATGGAAAGGAGTGTAAGGAGAATATATGAAGCAAATGTGAATGGTAGAAGAAGTCGGGGACACCCGAGAATGACGGTGAATTGAAAAGACCAAGTGTCAAGAGTCAGAATAATAGAAGAGCATTATGAGACAATGTATGAATGTGAACGAGGCAAGGAGTGTGTGCCAAGATCGAATTGTTTAGCGGTCCGTCCTCTTTGCCTACCCTTGCAGGGAAACGGCGTGATGGTTAGTTAGTTAGTTACTCAATATTATCCTGGAGAAAAAAATATATTATCCGTTTCAGACATTAATACATTAATCAATTATTTTTTTTTTTATTTAAATAAAACATACAACGAAGTTGCATTCCCATGAGTTATCAAAACTCATTAAGGGATTGCCAATTGGTACTTTTGAAAAGTTAAACCCAACCCAACCCAATATGCAGACATAATATATGAAGAAAAATTTTACAAAACATTTCAACAAATTTTTTCAACAAAACATTTCAAACAGAAGCAACATACTCGTATGAAGAATCACTATATTTCACATAAACATGTCTTCTAGGATTTTATGAATTATTATAATAACTCATTTGATTTATGTGCTGTTGGTGTCAAAAAGTTTAAATAAAGTATCCTCCATGATGGACTATAGAAATGCATAGAAAAATAAAATCAGGAAAATACAATAAAAGGTACGGGCTCAAAAATATACAGACCTAATACAAGGTGCTACGATCAAATATTATCTACGTTTGTAAAAAAATATTTTAACATGCTACCTACAATGAATTGTCTGAAAATACAAATCGTAACTAGTTTTCGCCGGTGGCCTTTTTCGGCATATTTTTTCCACGTTGGTTTATTGGAGCAAACCAAATCCGAAATGAATTGTTTAGACGTAATTTGTAAATGATGATTATCTAAATGGAGGGTACTATAATTACTGTAATTAAGTATAGATACAATGCATATTAGACAAGACAAGCTTGATATAACAACTTTTTTTCATAACCGAGGATTTTTTAAGTTAAAGTTCCGAATTAATAACTGTACAATATTAATAACAGTATTTTTATTGTAAAATATAGGTATGACTTACTGCTCCAAACCAAACGACATTGTTCGGGAGAGACTGGTTAAGGGAGAACTTTTGACCTCTCTAACAGGGATCTCTCGGAACATCGCCTTGAACTGCAGTGGGAGGGATGAATACATTCATTCGTCATTTATAAACACACTGACCTCCAGATTCCTATTACCCTCCATACCTTTTTCTTTCCCAGAGCTTACTCTTATTCCTTTCCTAAAAATACCTTCCACGCAGCATCCTTAAAGATGACACCTAGTCCCCTCAGGACCTACACTGAGGGCAATTATCTTCCTCCTGTGTGGAGTTATTTAAAAAAAAGAATTACACCTTTTTAGGGCCGGTGTAACTGTGAATTGAAATACCTACATTATTTAATATCAATCAGACCGCTCAATTTTCAAAGTTTTATTTTTAAATTTTCTGAGTATCGAGAAATACTATGAAAAACAATATAATACAGCTTTTAACCACTGAGCTACATCGGCTTATCTCCTACCAGCCAAATAATTAAATATATACTAGTGTTTCATGCAACAATTACTGTTTATTACATTTTTCCACCTGCAAACAACCAACTTTATTTTTATATGGGAAAGGCATTGTAAGTGCTAGATCTCCCACTAGGTGGCGTCGAGACAAATTATGTCTACATTTTTTGGTGAAATACTTTAACTCGTCAAATATTAATAATTATTTTTTAAATTGATATACTAATGTTTAAGCCAAGATTTTTATGCACAGCACAAAGGGTAATAATTATTATAAGTAATAAATATAATAATAATAAAAAATATCAAAAGGACGCGGGTTCGAGTCCCGTCGGCGGTATTTATCTTTTCTCGGGAGATTTTTTCAATGTAGATGAGCGTTTCAGGATAATAATTATTACTTATAATAATTGTTACCCTTTGTGCTATGCATAAAAATCTTATCTTAAACATTAGTATATCAATTAAAAAAATAATAATATAATAGAGAGCATGTTGTGCTTAGGGCACTTTAGCAGAAGCTCTTACCTATAATTGGAAGAAATTAGTAATAATAAGTTAATCTTTTCCATTTTTGAGAGTGCGTTGTTTATTTGTAATCTGTAAGCACGTGTATCTAAATAATGGTTAATAATGGATGTCCGCATTTCTACGTTAAAGCAGGTGATTCGACAGAGCTCTCCAAACTGTAAAATTCGTTAGTTCACAATATTTATACAAAACCAGTATGCTTGGATATTAATCAGCACAGCACGTTTGATGCTAGTTCGAAAAACTTTCAATACTATTCGACATAAATACATTCAAAGATCTGCCGGATTTGCCTGATGGTGGACACTGCAACGCTGTCCGAAAAGTTGGCTAAAAAAGGAGGATAGCGCAACACGGCATAACACCCCAAAAACAAATAACGAAAACATTCAAAGACGTCCTCTTTGGAAAAATTTGTTGAAATGCTCCACATCTTCATAGTAGCACACACTACTGTTTGCTTTGGTTCCATGACAGCTGATCTCCTAGTTGCCTCCCCGACATACTTATTTACAATATGCAGTCGGTTTAAGAAAAAAAATATTACTAATTGCCCCCGAATGAGTTTGCAGAGTACATGTACCGCCGAATAACAAAAGTATAAAACATGTTTTCATTCAAATGCAAGGAAAAAACTACTTGTCCATGTATACTGTATATACCAGCGTATGAGTAAAAAAAATCGACACAGTAATAATGCTTCTGACAGACATGCTCATTAGTAGCATGCCCTCTTGTTACTAATGATGAGCAAATGATACTTAGTAGCATTTGTGTCACGCCCAAATGAGCATGCTTACAAATCAACCGGCTGTTGATTTGTGCGCATGCTCTTCGATTCGCGGGTGGATGGGGTAATGAGCAGGCTCATTTATGAGCACGTGTGTCAATACCATAAATATGTAAATTCATTTGATATTCATATCAACTTATTATAAAAGATATTTTTGATGTCGATTTTTGCTTGAAATTGGTAAATAATGCGTATAAAATTATAATTTCAAATTTCGGGGCGCCAACTACTGTCGCCGGGGAGCGTTTACCAAAACCTATACCGGTTCAGTCGCTTTACATTTTCAATATCAAAATTTAAATATTTAGAAATAAAATTATTAATTTCTAATATACACATTGGAAAGATTATTTTATCTAGATTATAGAACAATTTTTGTTTTTGCAAAGTGATATAAAATTATCAATATAGAGGTGTATTTACAATATATGGAAATAATATTAAAATTTAAATATTTACCACGGACATATGAATATATCTGGACCTGCCCTAAGTGATAAAAACGTATTATTTCCCCCTCCACATGGCGCCGGCTGTAGCTCCTTCTTGGAACCGGCTCGCTCCATGGGGAGGGGATATAGCCTCGCTTGAATCTAAAATGTGTGACGTCATCATTCTTGCCTTGAACAGCGAGAAGCTGACATCCATACATTTAACGAAATAACGGCAGCTTGTGCTATACAATATATCTACGTATCAATATGCACATAGCGAAAGTGGGCGGTACTCCAATGTGCTCGTGGCTGGTTACAGGGGTAAGTAAATTATGAAATATTTGTAAAAGTGTTTTAACTAAACACGGCAAGAAAATATTGATATGTGTATTGGCGCGAGTCTTTTTGGAGCGAGCATTTGGCCTTAGCAAATAAGTTTTGAACGTGGCAAGCAATTCGCGCTCCCATGTAAAAAGGTCTATTCATTCAAAGCAGATTTTGCTTTTAAGAACTAAATGGTGATATTGTAATGCGAGATGCCTATATACTGTCAGATTGATTGTTCAACGAATGACAGTCATCTTTCCCCCCTTTGCTCTCCATAGTTTGGTTTTACCCCTCATCTGTAACTGCTTGTCTATCCATTTGGATGTCTATGATATTTACAAATAAAATTATTAATTCCTAACATACACATCAGAAAGATTAGTTTTATTTAGATTTTAGAACAATTTTTTGTTTTTGCAATGTGATAAAAAATAACCAATATAGATGTATATTTAAAATGTAAATTGTCGCTACCGCGACTGAATCGGTATAGGTTTTGGAAATACGCCGCCGGGGAATCAACTGTCGAGTCACCGTTTACTTAATTGACTCATTGATTCATATAATTAATAATTATGCAATGTTTTCTAAGGGCGACCTTGACTAATTCTTCTATCCTCACTTACGCATCAGTTGCATGCCTATCAATAATTTGTTAACTTGGCTCCGTTACCTTAAAGTTTTGAAGCCACTGTTACAGACTTACCGCAATATGGCCATCATTACTGTGAAACCACTTCAGTATGTAGGAACCACTTTTGTTTCGGAAATTCGGTAAAAACGAGAGCATTCTCCGATAAATCGAAGGCCGCCGGAGAAAATAGCGAGTAACAAGTCGCATGGGCTCTTTGTACGTCGGAAATAATAATAAATAATTGGTCGTCTAACGAAAATATACCCGTGTCTACATCGTTAATAGCTTCTCGTTCTCACGGCCGCGATTTAGTCGTAAGACTGTTTGTTAACGTGAAAGAAAATTGCTTCTGAACTTCAATCATTCTCGTCGAGATTAAATTTACCTGCCAACTAAACGTCGTAACAAACCATATCGGTATCTTGGTACTTTGAAGAAATTTAATTCTGAGGCTGCTTTGATTGCGTCTAATTTTTGGTATAAAATTTTCAACGCGAGTATTTATGTGCATTAAGAAATTTAATGAGAGAAAGGAAAATTATTTAGAAAGGGACTAAGGTTTCGTGTTTGCAGCATGGGTCGATATTTGTCGGAAGAGATTGAAAAGCGCAAGTAGTAGATGAAACTGAAATTGTTTGAATCTGTGGATGGCAATTAGATTCGAACAAAGGCAAGTATCAACGTAGAGAAGTGGAATGCCACAAGGATCAGAAAACGGAATTATGTTATTTATCAATAGATAACACTCTGACATTATAGAGATCTAGAGATGTAGATGATTAGTTCTTTTGTAGGATTATTTCATATTAACTTTGCAGCGGACACAGAATATACTAACATTATATAGGAGTCGTACTAAATGACAACGAAAAAATTCTTAGCTTTTCAGAACCTATTTTTACACCAAAATCTATGATTTTATGATTACAGAACCAAGAATTGGATGACCTTCATACATTATTTCTAATCTAATGTAGGTATTTTATCTCAAGAATAAGACTGATATTTTAGTATTTTTTTAAACAAACTGTTAAAATGGTATCATGTCAAAACAACCAAGAAAACATTATGAGAGTTACAATTTATTTCTGCGTGTTTAGTCACTCTTGCCGCTGAATGAACATGTTTATCATACACATATCGCAGTATACTAGAAACAGTTTCTAATATAAATATTCTCACTGTTATTGTGAAAATGTTTTTAATATACTTAGGGGTATTTCACCATCATCCCGATATAATGTATAAATACTCGACTGACTTTTCCGATTCATATTGCCAGAAATATAATTAAGGTTTGAGTACCGAATGGTTAACCAGGACATAATAAATAAATAAATCGAAAATATATGTTATCCTATGAATGGTGCTTTTGACAGCTTATCGAGAAGATATTAAATACACCCTTAGTTTACTTTGTTAGTTTTAATAGAGAGCTTTTCTTTATTGAATAGCCGATTTGACGACCTCCGTAGTCCAGTGGCTAAGACTCTTGACTCACATTCTGGAGGTCGCGGGTTCGAACCCGGCATGCGCAAATAAATTTTATTTGATTAATTTGTGTTATTTCACAATTAATTCATTTAAAAAATAATATATAGTATATTTGCGGCATGTTCCAGAGTGGAAGATACTATCAGTATCGCCCTGGTGTAAGACCACCATTCAGAATTGAAACTTTGCTTGAAAATGGCTTTAGCCGTGTTTAGTGACCAGATCTGAATAGCCAGGTACTTCCCAACCTTCCTCTTCCCCACCTCCTTCCCCTCCCCGCTACCTTCAGCCTCACAACATACCCCAATTGGGGATGCCATAGTCTCACTGGCTCCAGACGGGAGCAGTTGAGATTCTTGTGCGGTATTCACTGTAAAAAAAAAAAAAAAAATTCATTTATAAATTTTATGGCTTATACTGCCTTAAAACTTCTCAATTTGTGAGAAAAGCTTTGAAGATACCACATGGCAGAATAGATTTTCTAGCGCAACATAGAGGGAGAATGATGCTACCGAATGAAATTTCTAAAACAATAGATATATAATTTTTATATATCTTTCCTATCTGTGATATTAGGAACGTTAAAAAAATAATTTCGTACTGTAAATGAGTGATTCGTATGTCTAACACATAATTTAAATTTTAAAAATATGTGTTCCCAGAAAATGATATTATTTCATTTTATTTAGTAAAAGATTATCAAAAACAATAAGATGCAGATTCTTTATGATTAAGAATAAAAAACATTGTGGAGAGATCTAATTACTCTTGGGTTAAAGTTTGTGGACTGCAGTTGTTGGTCAATTAAGCAAAACAAAACATTTATCTGCCTAGTTTATCGATATTTTAATAACTTCCCAGGGTAGAAAATTGATAATTAATATAAAGTGATGAAAATGGAGATATTTGTCTTTTAAATAAAATAAATAATGCCATCACAAAATGATAACCGTTTAGAAGAAATTTTCTTCGAAAAATTGATTATAAATGTTCAATTTAACATTATTGGTAGGATTTTTACGATGGCCCACTTGCTGAACAACGAACGAAACAATTAAAACTAAAAAGTCGCGAAATCTCTACGTGGAAAAGGCTTAAAAATAATGTTGATTATTGTGGTGGGTTCGGTTTTATTGAGATGCACCTGATAACACTTTTTTTTACTTCGACCGAAGTCATGTAATTAAGATCAAAACTCCAAATTCGCGATTATGGTCGATGAATTTGGAGTAAATCTAATCGCAATTCAGTTTCTCGTGTTATTGGTTGCGGTATCAGAAAAAAATTTGGTCCTGCGTTTTATTTTAGAGAACCGTGAATTTTGCACGATTTGCCGAGAACTTCACACGACCCATTTTCGAAAGTTCTTGCCAAGTTAAAAAACCCTCCGACTGCCTCTGACGAATTCATACCATTTTTCCATATTTAATAGTTGCTGATTCTCAATACTACTCCGCACAGGATGTCAGATTTTTACTGCATATAATGTATGCACATCGAGCATAAATGCGACAACTTTTGCTCTTTTTACTATTGAATGAAATTTCTTATTGCATCTTAACCTCGTTTAGAAATATGTGGTACGAGTGTGATTTTATTACTCTTGTTTCACTGCATGTCTCTCTCACTTTATCTCTGCAACTAGAGGCTGGGAGATCATTGACAAAACTTGATTATTGCTTTTGTTAAATGTGTTGCATTATCAGGAGCTTGAGCATCTGGTTCTAAAACCCTCTTCCATTCTAAACCGTTTCCAAAGAGTAATTAATTCTTGGAGGTTTGAGTACCACCTATTCACGTATTCACTTCTTAACAATACAACACAAAGTAAAACATAACCTCTTCTGGTTTGTGTAGGAACACGAGTCTTGTTGTAAAAAGAGGAATTCAAAGAAATTAAAAATATTGCATTTTTGTTTGTTTTCAAAATTGTTTTCGACTTTTTTCCACGGAAATTAGAATCATGGATTTTCTATTACTTTAAATAGCTACCGATTTTTGGCTAGCGTTTTTATCTGGAAAATAAAATCATCAAATATAGGGTCACCATCAACAAACAGTATTAATAGCCTTGCATCTGCTTTGCAAATTTAAGAACCCGGCTTCAAGTGCATGTATTTTTTTATTTTATTTTATTTTTTTTTTTTTTTTTAAATACATAAACGGCTATACTGCCTTTTATAAATAAACATATAATAGAGTACAAAAGTAAGAAAAATAATATCATTACATAATAATAGTTTTAAACTTAAAAATAACATACAATTATTTTACATATCACAACAAAAAATAACAAAAAAGAACAATGAGAAATATCATCATTTCATTTCAACATGTCCATATTGCGTATATAAAGTTACATTATGGAAAAAATAAAAAACTTAAAAACTGAAACTTCAAAATAACATACAATTATTTTGTGTATCACAACAAAAAATAACAAAAAAAGAACAATGAGAAATATCAACATTTCATTTCAACATGTCCATATTGCGTATATAAAGTTACATTATGGAAAAATAATTTTTGAGTGCATGTTTATATTGCGCTAATTTTAAGAAATAAATGTCGCCGATGTTAGCATATTCATTTCCCAAAATGTGTAATCGACTGATTGGTGAGTAATAATGTGATAATGTATGTGTGTTATTATAGTAGAACGGTAGAGTCAGTCTATTGTTAGCGCGACCAGGACAATGAAATCGTATTAGTTCTATTAAATCCAAGACCGAGTGAATTATTTTATATAATATTAATAGATCACAGATTTTTCTGCGATCTGATAAATTTACGAGATTAGTCCAGTTTAATAACAAATTATAGTCCACGGATTCTCTTGGAATACCTAATTTAAAATTAATATACCTAAGGAATCTATGCTGGACTTTTTCAATCGCTTGAATATGGATATTGTAATGTGGAGCCCAAATCGTAGAGTTATATTCTAAAATGCTTCTCACTAGCGTTATGTATAAAATGCGAATAGTATCAATGTTACAAAATTGTTTGGTTATTCTAATAATAAATCCTAAAATCTTCATTGCTCTATTAATAATATTAGTTGTATGGCTAATAAATGTAAGTTTTGAGTTAAAAATAATACCTAGATCATTTATTGTTTCTACTGAGTTTAATATAATTTTGTCAAGATTGTATTCATAAATGATCGGTTTCTTTATTTTATAAAATCTTATTATTTGACATTTACTAATGTTAGGTGCCAGTTTATTGCATATACACCAATTAAACAAGTTGTTTAAATTTTTTTGTAAAATTATGCAATCAGAAATATTTTTAATTTTTTTATATAATTTTAAATCATCAGCAAATAACAGGATATCAACATCGGAAAAAACGTCTACAATGTCATTAATAAATAAAATAAACAGTATTGGTCCTAAATGGGAGCCCTGTGGCACACCACTAGTGGCAGATAAGGCATCCGATATTACGTCATTTAACTTTACAAACAGTTGCCTATTTGTTAAATAACTCTCTACCCATTTAAGAAAGTTCCCGGTTATACCCATACTCCTTAATTTATTTATCAATATTTTATGACAAACTTTATCGAACGCCTTGCTGAAGTCAGTATATATCGAATCTACTTGACATTTATCTGCAAAGGCATTCGCTATAAAGTTTTCATATATCAGTAGATTTGTCAGAGTTGATCTATTCTTCATGAAACCGTGTTGAAACCCTGTTATAATCCCATTTCATTTAAAAATCATTTTATCCAAAATAATTTTTTCAAACAGCTTCGGAATAGTTGACTGTATACACACAGGTCTATAGTTGCGTATATCGCATTTGTCACCTTTTTTAAATATGGGTATGATGTAACTATTTTTCCATGCAATTGGAAAATATCCCGATGACAATGACATATTAAAAATTAAATAGAGGGGATACGACAAGGCATGTATACAGTGTTTCAATAGAATTGGGGGTATTTTGTCAGGACCCGAACTTTTTTTTACATCTAATTTGTTAATATGGGTTTTATGTACGCGCAGTACGCGCCGCGCCACATTAACATCTGTATACGTTAGATTTCAAACAAAGCTACCGTTGTAATTCGGTTTCGAATTCAAGAATTCGTCAAAGAATGGTCCCACTTCAGTTAGCAGATTGCACGAGGATGTCCCCCAGGCAGGTATAAGTTCTACGGATTTGCAAATTTGAGTATATCTCCGGATATGAAAATATTGACGGTAATACTTAGAGTTGTGAATAATAGTATCACGCGGCTATATATTACATACTACATACGACGTCATTACCTGTCGCGGTTACTTTGTCTCGGTGACTAACATTCACTGGATCACAGTGGATCCCAGGAACCGGCTATTTTTGGAACCGGCTCCTATCGGATTTATAAAATGGACACCAACACTCAAACTAGTACATATTGATTCCTCTAAATTTCTTTATTTAATATTCTATATAAAGATATCATTATAAAATTTGACTTGTTTTTCTTGAGGTAAAGAAAACATACAACAGAAATAAAATCATTGATTGTTGAATTTGAATTTATCTAGAAATTGCCACTATGATTTGACTAGGTTTTAGGAAACTGAAATCTTCAATAATTAAAAGATTGTAGATGTTATGTTGAAAAAATGTCGACTTAAAAAACTTAGAGGCACAATAAATGTTATTTGATAATAATAAATATGTCGGACAGCACGGCGTTGGGCGATGACCGAACGTATACATAGGTTTCGAGTCTGGGTCCGACGTTTTTACTGTCATTCTCTAAAAGAAATAGTTTTCTATGTTTTCGCGTCATGAATTTTGTAAATTAAAAGAATTTCAAACTTTCTTAATTATAAAGAATCGTGTAGTTTTGTAGATACACCCTTAAAATTAACGTATTCACTTTTCT
Organism: Limnephilus marmoratus; assembly: GCA_917880885.1. Lineage (NCBI taxonomy): Eukaryota > Metazoa > Arthropoda > Insecta > Trichoptera > Limnephilidae > Limnephilus > Limnephilus marmoratus. Next base: position 23,058,018 of record OU862921.1, on the reverse strand, counting down.
TTAAATCAACACTTAGTTTTAATAGTTTACTCAGATCGGATAATTAGTCTCTAGTCTGAGATATGATCCCGTTCATCACGTGTCGATTCACAATCTTGGGTTCGCTTTACGCGTGCGCAAAGGTATTTGCAACCTATTGCCACTACTAATTTTAGCATTGGCATAAATTTGCATTATTTTTCTTTAAAGCGAGACTAACTTGGCTGCGTTGTGTTTATTTTTAGCCGCCAAATATCTATTTTTGGCGGCTATTCTGAATAATTATTGTCTTTCACCAGGTCGGCAGTAAAATATCTTCCAGTCTTACAATTTAATACAAGTAATATCTCACGTATCTTCCTAGAACTGATGATATTATTAAGCAAACCCATAAATCACAGACTTAGTTGCAATGGCCTTAATAAGAATCTCACATACTTGACTATCCACCGACTATTATGTCCGGAGTTAGGATAAAATTTCAACGATAGGTCATTAACGAAACCTCACATGTACGCAATCAGAATCAACCTACATTTACAAATTATTTAAATTCTTTTATGAAAACAGAAATTTGTTGGTATTTCTAAGATTTATGGCACGATTTGTAATGATTGAATTTTAAGGCTTTGCGGCTTATTTGTATGAAACGATTCAACTACAAAATCATCAATTTTACACTTAAAATTAATAACTAACATACCTAATGGAATGTATCCTAAGCAGTATATGAATTATTCATTTATCTTTGCGGTGCAATTTATAAGGTTTAATTATGCCAATTGAACATCGGTCTATGAATCTTGAATAATATTATTAATTCTCTTATTTCGGGGATTGAATCATATTCTGTTATTGGAATGATAAAAAACGATGTAGCTGTAAGTAATACGAGTAGATAAAATGATTACAATGGACAGTCCTAACTACTTACAACCATCGGGAGTTAGTGAGGTATGGCATCCTCAATTTGGGAATGTTGTGAGGCTGAAGGTAGTGGGGAGATGAACAAGATGGATATTTGAATGGTCAGTGGTCGAGTTGGCATCGCGTTTGGGTCTCACCTAGACGTCCTGTGTTCAATTCCTGGGCTGGCTATGTCCTCCATCAGGATACAGGCAATATTTTCCACTTATTGTGGTGGTATTAGGGATTTTCAAATATTGTGACGTTTTTCGTAACCCAATGATGTTTATATTTCTTTAAAAAAAATAATAAAAAAGCGGATGTTGAAAAGGTGCCTGGCTATTTAGGTCTGGTTACCAAACATAGCTAAAGCCATTTCAAGTAACGTTTCAATTTTGAATAGTGATCTTACACCCAGGCGATATTGAGAGTGTCTTTCACTCGGGGACATGCCGCAAATACTATATGTTATTTTAAATGACTAATTTAAAATAATATATCACGCCGATATTTGAACCCGCAATCATAGGATTGCTAGTCAAGAACCTTACCCCTCGACCAAGGAGCACGACGATCATACGGTGATCATACGACTGTTCTTCATGAAAATATATCTATGTATATCGAACGACAACTATATGAGAATCTGTGTTTTGGATATTCGGCAACTTTTCGTAACTAGCAATCCTCTTCAACACAGAACTATTTTTGATAATACACAATCTGCTCGTTGTGGTTGAACCAAAAACCAAGAACGCTGAAACAACTTATGGCCAAAGAAAATCTAGATACTGTGCAATAAAACTATACAATGCATTTCCACAGATCTTTGTAAGATGTTGATTATCTTTTGTGTTTAATGTAAAATTATTTCAGTTAATTTTATACAAAAAACGGCACTCCAAAAATTATCCATTTATGAGATTATTGTTGTAAACTGCCATTGTATTTTAAACTCTAATCGCAGTTTACAACATAATAACGAGAGTAGTGCAAGTGAATTCAATGCATAGTTTAATAGGTTATAATACACAGTTGAGACAGGCATCGAATAATATAATGTATAATACCTTATATAGATCAACAAATAAAAATTAAAAAATACCTATACTTCTTTTGCATAGAGGAGAGGTCAGAGGGGGACATCTAGATCTGCGAGCTAGTATAAAGCCTCAGGCGTTGTTGCCCTGTGGACCTCATCAATCTCACCGGGGAATGAATGGAGCGGGCATTAGTTGACCACATGTCATAATACATTATTACTGATAGTCAAAGTTCGTTTGAGAGATGTAGTCGGCGACTACAAACAATTGATTGATTCAGATATTCTATTTAACTCGCAGAATTAAAGGTTATCTATACAAGCGACAAAATTATTATATAGTATCTGCCGTTAATTTTCTCAAGAAGTGATATATATGTAATACAAACTGCATGTGCAACCTAATATGTATATAATAATGATTCAATAATAATAATAGCTTATTTCAATCTGAACAAAATGGTATCTACGGTATGAAATATCTCGGCAATAAATTACACATTGCCTTCCGCAAATCCAGACGGCCTAACTCTGAACCTGTGCTCGGTCGAGACCGCAAGTGTAATGATTGATCGAGGGGGAGATAGATGGTTGATAACGAAATACTAATTTAAAGAAATCAGTAAAAAGTGAAATTAGTAAAAAACTGACCCATTCTCGATTTTATGTTGGTAAATTTAGTTAAGGCTCTACTACCGGGCCCGAAAAGAAGAAGATGGAGAGATACGAAATTATGAATGTTAGAGGAGAGAGCTAAAATTTACAGCGACAAAATCGATGCGAAAATTGCGAAAATGTTTAATAAAACACGACTCATTTAAAATAGAGCAAAAATCTCGCGGGCATTATCTTAAACAGCATTTAAAGAAACACTGTGAATTTTTGCATACATATAACTTGTAAAATAACTGAAACAAACGTGTTAATAATAATTTTTAGAGCACACTTTGCGATTTTTTTCTATCGAGGGAATTTTATATAATTTGCGTTTCGGCGCGGGCAAAGTCTAGATATTATCTTCAAAAATAACATACATTTTTTCAAGAGCTTTAAAACTTACCGTGTTTAAGGGAAATATGTAATAAATCGGTACAAATCCAGGTTGCGGGCCCTTAATTATAAAATAATGCTTTTTTGGTACATGAAAATCACGAAGTGTTTCTTAAAAAAACAAATACACAAAATTAAAATAATTTACCGAAATTTTTAAAATTATTGATTCTCAGTTGTTTGTCTGAATTTTTGATTATAACTCAAATAGTTTGTTGTTAAAATATTATATCTGTTATAGGTACTAAAAGTAGGTACTAATAATAAATCAACTACCCTTAAAAATGTATTAGAAAACGAAAGCCGGGAAGAGAATAATAATTTAATTAATTATGTCCGTTTTTCAGATGATCAAGCCATCTTCTTCTGCTCTTGCTCTTTGCTATCGGAGGATGACCATCATCAGGGCGATCATCGCCCAGTAAGCTGCAACCCTTAATATCTCTACAGAACTGCACTCGTAGGTACGTACCTACTAGTCACGTTCAAATTTCGTTCACGTTCAAAATATTTCTTCATTTTGTATCTAGTTCAAAATCATACTTCCTAGTCATCCGACCACAAACGCCTATTTTGGATGCCCTATCCATCCTGGGTAGTTTTAGGATTCACTTATTATATTTTCATTCCAAATGCTCTTTCTGATTATATAATAAAACAAATATGAAACTTATTTCCACTTTAATTTATTTGACCGTGACCGGTTTCAGCTTGTTAAAGCCATCTTCAGACTGTTACAAATTATTCTTAACCTAGGGAGGGGGAAGAGGGTAGTCTACAAGGATTTCATTCAATTAAATGGGTTTTTTTACACTTGTTACTGTTGTCTTTGACTATCGAATTTCTAATTATTTTGGTATTCCAGTAAAGTTAATTATGTACCTCGGGTTTGAAACTTACTTCGATTTTGTTCGGGAAATACCTTACAAGTAATATGAATTATTAATGACCTAATTTTATTGTTATCAAATGGTTATTATATTTACAAGGATATGGAATTTTTGATTGACGCATTGATTTTTGAAGGGACCAATGTTTTTCTGAATTTCAAAATTGTACATTGTTTACAAAAGAGATTTTCATCTCGATCAAAGTTCTCTTTATCATTTGAGAATGCAAACCACTTTTTGTAATTGTAGTATGGCACAAAACTTGACCGCTTTCTATAAAAATTATATATTTTTTATTATAAATAATAGTCCTAAAGGTATTTTTATAATAAACAAATAGGGACATTATTCCTTAGTGCCGACCACCTCTGGACTGCATTACATCACTATCCCGTGCAATCCGCGACAGACCACAGCAGCCGGGGGGCCCGCTATCCCAACCCAGTCAATATAACGTAATAACTGCAGTGGTAGTTGGTTGGCGGGCCGCGAGACCGCAGCCACACTGCCAACTCCCATAGCCCTCTAGGCCCCGATTGCAGACAAATTACCAAGTACCTGAACGGGGCAGACGTTGTTTGCACGCGGCGTTATTGTTTTTACAACAAGTGATAACAAAAATTGTAAATATCGACAGGGTAAGAAAATTTATGAGCTTTCGTTGTTCTCTTATTACAATGCTACGCCATTACTACCAGAGGTTAAGAGTTTCAAACCTGGTGAGGGCCAAATAAAATCTTTATTGATTTACATGGATGGTGATGGGCTTTCACCAGGGCGATACTTAGAGATACAACAACTCTGAAACGGGGTGAAAATTTACTTGCATTTAAAAAAATATTTATACTTAGTACCTACCTACCAATACTTAAATGATTTTATTTTCATAAATGAAACAATGTTACCTTGTTTGAACCACTTGTATATTTGTTTAAAGACAACCGGTTTCGGAACGACCGTTCCTTCCTCAGGGCAAACGTATACTGATTTGAGAATTACAAAATAGTGGGTGGGAACAATGTATTATTACTAAGGATTGTGGTAGGGGTGGAGGCGTTTCTAGGGATTAATGAAGAGTGGGTGGGGAACATATCCATGATTGGGCTATAAGATAATATTTTTTGTTTGTTGATAATAGATTCATTATTTTTAAGGGATTTTTTTTTTATTTCCAGGGCTTTTATTTTATTTTCCTTTCTATTGGACACTTAATTTGCACCGCGTTCTAGAATTGTTAATACTCCAGCATCGACCTTGTGAAAATTAACCATTCAGAATTTACACTCCTTTCATCATCACAACATTCGCAAATTTCTACTCCTAGCAGATGAACCATATATACCAGCTTAATCAAAAAGTTTTAGGACCGGCCACCGTGTGACGCTTTCAGAAACCCGATTGGAATTCTTTTTTTTTGTTAAATTACCACATCTGTCATTGACACTTTCCTCTAAATTTCAACATCATAGCTTGCCGTTTGTAAAAGTTGTGCTGTACCGAATACCTCCACCTTTGTGCGTGTTATCGATTTTTTTCAAGCCTGAAAATGTTTCAATTTTTAACTACAACACCGCACCGTCGCACAATCCTTATACACGATCCTTATACATGAGTTTTTGAACAAAAACAACACGACCTTTGAATTCACAACAGCAGCCTTTGAATTCACTTGATCTGGCTCCCTACGTCTTTTTCCTGTTCAACGGACTTAAAAAACCGCTTCCAGCACCCGGAATGTTATGAAAAAATCGATAACAGCTCTGATGGACACTGAAAATTGAGCACCAGAAAATTGAGGTGTTTCAAGGATAAGATCTAATGCTGGCATAAGTGCGTTGAAGGGAACCATATCGATTTTGATGAATAAACCTTTCGATTTTATGAACAAAGTCCTAAAACTTTTTGATCAAGGTGTTATTTTTCTGTTATAATGGAAAAATCAAAATCATAATCACATAAACTTTTTCCTTTTCATCTTTCTCAAAACACACCCCAACATATAAATTTCTAAACGATGTCCCATGCAACTCTCATGTGGGGTCAAAAAGTAACTCAATTAAAGAATAAACCAACTGAGTAACAATAAACCCCCACTGCTACCAATTTATGGACACTTTATGGACTTATAGCCCATTCCGATATTAAAACGGTATTTTTACCTTGTTCACACAGGTATATGATTAAATGCACGGAAACCTGTTTGAATAATAATTAACACAAGAGTTAATGTGTACCAACTTGTAATTTACCTTACCTGTGGTCTTTGGCTGTAACCGCTAGTCTCTAATTAACTAATGGGTGGGTAATTAAGATTTTACATCCATAATGGCGAGCTTAATTTGATCAGTTTGCTATCTTTATTTGCCTTGAATTCTCGATTAGTAGATTTATATATAGCAATTTAACGATAAAGGTTTTTTAATATTAATGCATAACAATAAGTCAAAACATTTGACGCTTTGTTAGTTGTATATAAAATGGAAGGATGCAGGCAACTCTTACACATTCCCCAACGTAACTCCATAAATTTATTTCAGTCATACACAAATTATGTAAATTAAATGTAATGAGACATAATTTATTTATAAACGTCTTTTTAAGTGCTTTTACACAGGTATGGAAAAATTACACAGAATTATACATTATACATAACTGAACTGCCTCAGTAACAATCTCTTGTATTTGGTAATTGTTAAATTGAAGATATCCACTGACTCGGCAAAATTTTTTCCCTCCATTACTTTTCTTTGCAATAAGGATTACATTATGGTAGTTAGACCCAGAATTTCTGCACTGAAATAAAACCCGACTTAAAATATTCGGTGGAATCCGAAAGCTTCTCGATGGAAACAATTCTGGACTATCAAATGCATCATTTAGAATTTTATATAGAAATACCAAGCCAGTAAAAATTCTTTTGTCCGACATTTTATGCATAATCGTATAATTTAAAATAGTATTGTAGTTCAACAAAATTGCTAGAATACCCATTTTGAAACTTAGAAAACGTAATAATAATGAATAAATATGTTAAAACAACAACAAGTAATTATTTTGTTCTATTTGTTATTTGTACGGTAGAAAGATTTAAACAACATGGAAGGAAAAGATCGATTTTTTTTTAAATCAGTGACGCCTCGTATACATACGAGTACAATCAAAGATATTGAAATATTAGTAGATGTGCTATCTGCAGTTTTTACTAGGTGGGACTGCGCTTCCGGGTGTCGCCGATATTGTTTACCAATTAACAAATAAAATAAATGAACGAATAATTAACGAATAAAGCAAACGAACGTTAAACGAAATGAACGATTTTTTTTCGTATTGAAACTTCTCTAATTAGGTCGTAGTCCGCCGACAGTTTCGCGGACACCATAGCATAACTCTTTTGTATTTGAATATCTTTGAGTACAATACTCCACCACCGTATGATTACGATTGCGACACCCTAATGAGGAGAAAATTATAAGGGTTAGTAATTTACCAGTGTCCAGAGAAGGTGCAATAGAACGCTTGTTAGGTTTCTGACTACTCAGATCCAGTTATTAAAATAATATTTTTTTTAATTCGTAATTGATTTTGCAAGGTTTATTCTGAGAGAATCTTTCGATCTTTCTATGCTTTACCAATCGAAACCGAGTAAACGCCAACTATAAATACAGACTTAGTTTCTCCATGAATTGACTCGGTCATGTTTAGTGACCATATCTGAATATCCAGATAAATATTTCCTTTCTTCATTTTCCGCTCTCTTTTCTCCCCCCCCCCCCTATGTCCAGCCTTAAGGACTCCCCGAAATCGGGATGCGTTAGTAAATTGGTACTTCCTATAATGCACTTTTTGCAATGTTTCTGGCTTTCACCCTTCAAATGTGTTTAAATCCATCATTTCAAAGTATGGCTTTCAACACCCTTGAAGGTTAAAGGCAAATTTAAATGGGCAAATTTTATAATCACATGGAAGATTGGAGTCAAATTCAAACATAGAAAAGATGAAATGTTGAACGGAAGGAGGGCTGAAATTTTGGATAATAATAACTTTATTCAATATGAGAGGTTGATATGGGTACCGTCGCCCAAAGAACCAATTGTTCGATAACATAGGTCGCCATAAGAAGTTTATTAGGTTTGATGACTTAGAAGAAGTGCTCGGGATCATGAGGTGTGATTTGTCGATCTTTTCGGCAGACGCGTTTGGCCACCTACTGCCTGGTGGGTCGGAACTCGGAACGGGAGTGGCTGGGTGGATTGGGTTTGACCTCTCCAGTCGGACTCTCTCGACCCATTGCCTTGCACGGCAGAGGGTGGGACTGCAGCTCAACTGCTTTGGTTAAGTCATACAATCTCATCGTAATATTTATTTTTTTTGATTCCATAACTTTTCTTCCTTTACATTATTAATATTTTTATAACAAGTGGCGGAGATGAGACGTGATACTGTGAAATAAATGACTAACAACATGTACGCACTGGCATACTGCCTGCTAACAAAGTATGCCCGGACATTGGAGGTCTAGAGTCATTTTAGTAAACAGTAGCTTCTTTATAAACAAATATTAGAGTCCTGACGTGTACGGTGAAGAGGGAAACCATCTGTTTCCTTAGAACGCCGCGAGGAAGTGCTGGGCAACCTCCAATGCACCACAGTGGGTGATAGATTCATACGTCTGTCACTCCTGGACATATTGACCCCCAGATTCCTACCCACCCCTCACACCTTTTTCCTTCCCAAAACTTCCTCTCCTTCTTTTCCCTAAAAAGATCCTCTACAGAGCATCCCGAAAGATGAAATAGGCCCTAAGAGATTTTTATTTCCTCAGGCCTCCTTTGTGGAATTAATGTAAAAAAAATATATACAGAAAAGAGGATATTTTTCACCAATATTCTGCAAAAATCTATATTCGTTTTACCATCTGCAGAAGTTCACACATCTGATTAAAAAAACTATGCTCTACCCAGTTAAGAACCTAGTACTGTTTTTATTTCAACATTCACTTTCTTCGCAGTGGCGCGTCGCCCGCACAGCGAACTGGGCTCCCGTCGGGCTGGAGGCAGGGGGGCAGGAGAGAGGAAGGGGCCCGACACAGTTAGGAGTGATTGATGAGCCGCGCGATACAGCTGAACACTGAACACTGAACATCTCGGCGGTACTGTTTCCAACAGGCATTGTGTCCATTATTTATTTTGCCCGCTGGGAGCAGATTATTAATAGGAAGCGATTCGATGATTGACCCTGGGGCGAATCGCACAATAGAAAGTACTCGAATATTTATTGCTTTTGACATGTGCGCTTGTGAGGAATTCGCTTAGAGAATTTAAGAGAGAGATTTAAATAACACATGCCTTCACGTTTATAATAAATCTTTACTATAATTTGTCTCTATAATAATAACGTGTTCTATAAATTCCACTTAAATCTTTTACTTCTCTATCTTTAAAATAAATTTATACGAAAATAATTTTCATTTAAATTTATAATGATTCTTTTTTTGGTTCTTATGCCGTGTTGCACTGCCTCCTTCTTTATCCAACGTTTCGGACATCGTTACAGTGTCCATCATTAGTACAGTAGAGATACTGTAACGCTGTATGAAACTTTGGCTAAAGAAGGAAGTAGCGCAACACGGCATAATAACCCAAATATTAATCCATCCATAATCCATCCTCAGTTCTGTACAGTACAAATACTGGAACGCTGTCCGAAACTTTGTCTAAAGGAGGTAGCGCGACACGGCAAAATAACCCAAATATTAATCCATCCATAATCCATCTTCAGTACAGTACTATACCCTGTACCTACAGTACAGATACTGTAATGCTGTCCGAAATTTTGGCTAAAGAAGGAGGTAGCGCAACGTGGCATAATAACCCAAAAATTAACCACTACAATACTTTTGGCTGTGAAAATCTAAAATTATACCTTCTTTTAAAGTATTCAAAATTTCTTTCACAACATTTTCACACAGAAAAGAAAACAGGAAAACCTCAGTAACATTAACATCTCACTATGCAAAATGTGTACGTAGGACTATAATATGAAATGCAAACACCAGTTACCACCTTATATTTTAATCATTTGCCTGTAAATACATTTTTATTTATTACTATTATCATTTCAACAACTATGCCAAACAATCCACGGCTATTTTATGTTTTAATTGGTTATTTCATTTTTATTTTATTCTTTCTCTTCTCTTTTTTTTTCTTTTGCTATGCTAAACAAATAACAGTTAGGTATTATATTTTAAACTTTTTTTATTATTTTATTTTATATTCTTTCTCTTCTTTTTATTTCAGCAATTTTCTTTCTTTTTTGTACAAATCATTCTCCAAATGTTCATACCCATAATTATTTGACTGTCCTAAAACGGGATAATACTCCTAGTTGAGCAGTCAAAATTTAATAAATAATGTATATAAATGTATAATATATTGTGCTAAATAAACAAAAAAACAATTAAAAAATTACAAACTAAATAACATTATTGATCTCTTCAAAACCGATTCACAAGTGGAAATAGACCGCAGTGTGAACGGGTCGGTTTTACGTCATTTGTTCGGTTCAGCTATTAGAACATATTTCCTACCTCATTTAAGAGCCACGTTCTTCCCTTAATTTCCTTAAAGACACACTCCACACAACATCCCCAAATATGTTACAGACTCTGATGAAACCCCACTACCTACCGTTTTATAAAAAAATACTATATACCCATTTAATTAATATATTATTTATACCTGGCATAAAGATGTATCGGCTGGTGTACACATGCGGCCTTTGATAATCGAGGTGAGTGCTTTCATCAGATAAAGGAATGAAAATCGATTTACCTGAAACAAAAATAAAATAATTAGAAAAACATAATGAAAAAACATTTTTAATAGAAAAATGAAACAATACAACTTTGTAAAAAACCACTTATATAATGCGTAAATCCTACCGGTTTCGGAACAAACGTTCCTTCTTCAGGGAAAGCTTATACTAATTTGACAGTTTTGAACAATGTTTTATTATGGTATTACTATAATAAAAATATTATTATAGTATTTACCATAATAAAAAATTCTTTAAAAATTCACATACCTACAAGGCCAACCAGACTAAACCATTTTTTTCATTTGCCAGCGTGCAGAACCAACCTTAGAAAAAATTCTCCAATCCCCCGTATATGCGCGCAATATAACACGCAATTTAACAATATCGATATTCTTAATAACACTCGAAGTCAAACGTACGACCACAAATGTTAATTAAATTAATGCACAACTATAGAAAAGGTACAGCATGAGCATCTCCTGTCCCCATCCCACCTTCCTCTGCCTCTTGCCCTTTCCTCTTCCTTCTTCCTTCTAATATACTTATATATATATTTTTTTGTTTTGTTATTTTCATTTTCATTTAACGGTTATTACCAATTACAATTGTATATTATATCATAATAACCAACATTAGGATAAGAAACTGTTTTGGCTTACCTCATGTTTAACCTCTTGTATAACTCATCCTGTATATAAATTGCTGTTTGTTTCTTATAATAAATAAATAAATAAATTATATAAGTGGTTTGTACAAAGTTGTATTGTTTCATTTTTTTATAATGGATAACCACAAAGTGATAGCTACATTTAAAAATATATTTTTTAATTGTTTCAAAATCTGTATCTTTATTTCTTTAAAAATTGAACCTGCGACATTTCTATATGAAAACGGCATGGCAAATTTAGCGTTAGAGAGGGCTCAGTATTTTATTATAGATCGCATAAAATAAAAACATTGTTTAAAGATTTAATGGCTTTGAACAATGTATTGCGGATATTAAATTTTCGCATTTTAATTACAATGTTTTCTCCTGACCGACCGGTGAGCTTTTTTTAAGAAACATAACAGCATTGTTTTTTTGATTTTGCCAAACTAGAAAGCTTTTCGTTTGATTGAACGTTACGATATATGAAAAACTAGACTTTTATTAAATTTATGTTCTTAGATATTGCCATCTGTTATTTTAGGTGTTTATTGTATTATTTATGATAATGTTTTAACACCTGTCGTGAGAGATGTCATTGATAAATCAAAACATGGCGTTCTTGCATACGTGAGTATATGAGAATAATTTATTTGTGTATTTATAATATTATACTAGTTGTACTTTCTGAACTTTTCTAGCAGATTTCAACACTGTTTTATAAATGTCGAATAATCTCACAGTTAAGACGAAGCACTACGAAGAAATTAAAAATCAAAATTTTTAAAGATGCTTTAAGTAAAACACACATTGGCCTTTAAAATATCAAGTATTTTTATAAGCCCAGAAAAAGATAAAGTTTCAGAACTATAAAAGCTGCTTTAATGTTCAGATACTACTTACGATTCTCTCTTCTGTTATGCTTTTATCGTATAACGTGGCAAATTAAGTAATTAAGAAAATGAGCCTAAAATATTTCAATATCTGGGCCTGAATTTCGTAAAATAATATAAAAATAATAAAATTTAAATAACAATATTTAAATAATAATAGTATCTCGGAGTTTGCCAACCATTTAATAGAAACTAGTCATACCTTTAATTTTAACAGTGGAATAGAATTAATACATTGTAATGTCAATGGCTTTCAGTTGGATAAATTAGAAATTTTAGAGATTAGAAAGAGTGTTAATGCTAATTTAAATATTATTAATAATCAAAAATTGTTTTTAAATGACCCATTATTAAATCTATCTTCTTTTAAATTTTTAATTGTTCTATATTGCCCCTCGTTCCTTATACATTATTTTCTTTCAAATTTTATTATTGCTAATTTCTATTATTTTTCTCTATTACCTATGTGTGTCTATTTTTAAAATTAGTTCTGTCAAAACCCAGAGGAAGTCAGCTTTGCTGACGAAACATGTCGGTTTTTGTAAATAATTAAGTGGTTAATACGACGTTATTTATTAATTTGAATTTAAAAGATAATTTTTTGCAATGTTTTTTTCTTGCGTAAATCAAAACACGCGGCTAGTGTTAAGCGAGAATTTAAACCTTATCGCCATCTACATTACATAGTGTTATTGTTAGTGGCCCGATTCCAAATGTTACACGATGAGGTGGGTTGCCTTAAATGGAAGTCACAGTTCACAAGTCGTGAGATTACCTACCTGATACAGGCTAATTTTTCGTTCCATATAATATATCTATACTTTTATGTTAATACCTCACTAATCTCAATTATCTGTAGCCAGTGAGACTATGGCATCCCTAATTGGTGTATGTTGTGACGCTAACAGGAGTGAGGAAGAAAAAAGGTAAAGAGGAAGGTTGGCAAGTCTCTGGCTATTCAGATCTGGTCACCAAACATGACTCAAGTCATGTCATGTGACATTTCGATTCTGAAAGTAATTAATTAACTAAGGCAGTGTCTAACAATACACTCCTTGCTTCATTCAAATTCAAATGTCGACTTCATTATATATACTCCTCTGTTAATCTGAATCTTGATATGGCACCACTCCAGTCTCTCAGGCTAATTTTTTCACTTTTGGGAACAACTCACACAGGTCGCATAGAAATTCTTGTGTCTCCCTTACTATAATAGTGAGAAATGTTATCTAAACGGTTATAAAAGATAAGAAAATAATATAGCCCTATATTCAAATCAAAAAGTTAAACACAAAATATTATCATTATTATTATAATAAATGTACACCTCAATGAAACCAATGTTTCCATTAAAAAAATTATGAAATTTTGTGATAATTTTTATTAATTATTTTTACATGAAACGACAAAAGAGTGAGGCGATGGTAACATTTATAATACATTTGTCTAACAATATATGTGTTTTTTTTTTAACTTTATCAGTAATTTTAGTTCAAAAAGAACGTAAGGTGAGCCATTTTTAAAACTTTTTTACGTTTGCATCCAAAAATTTTGTATAAAAAAATACATCTTTATTTCTAAGAGTAAGCGTATTTCATCATCTTTCAAAAATAGTTTTTACTTTTCGGATACATTCACAGAAATATTCCATTAATTTGGATTATATTGCAAACAGGAAAAATTTTCACCTTTTAACGGAATACGGCTGAGTTTGATTCACTTGATCGTGCTATGTCTTCCTTGCTCAATTCCGTCTTCTCTATCATTAAATGCATCTGATATATAGTTTTTTTTTATTTGAACATTATTGGGAGGCAATTATCTATTAGTTTTTTAATAGTTCTTTTAATTTATAGATCGTATCACGTTTATGATTTTTACGAACCTGCTGAACTTGGACACAATTATTAGAACCAGCCAGTTATAGACTAGCAATAATTATTATTATAAATTATTAACGGTGCTAATTTCTCTGATCTTTGAACTTCTTCTCTTTAACTTTTCTCTCAAATCAACACCTGATGCTTTTTTAGTGGAATAACCTAAATCATTAAAATATGCATCTTTAATGTGAGAGAAATATTTGCAATAAATGCCATTAATTAATCGCATGTTCGGATCATATCCACAGAGGGCCATCCGGTTTTATATAATCTTTAGATTTTTATTTATTTATTCATTTTTTAATTTATGAAACCAAAGCAAAAGGCTATCTCTTAATAGAGCATTACCTAGAGTAGGTACAGCTGCCGCACATAACGTATAGGTAATTTAATTTGTAAGTGTCGCATCACATATTACGAGGGTAGGCTGAAAAGTAATGCACACATGCTTGTACAGCGCGAACAAAATGACCTTCAGAAGCGCGCCAGGTGGAACGTGGAAGTGACATCCCCCCTCTATAAGCATGCTAAGGTTGAATTCATCAAGTGTATTTTGAGAAGCGGAAGTATTATAAAATATTAATAAATGTTAATAAAATAATATTATATCATTTTATAGCACGTCCCAGAGTTGGAGATTCTCACGGTATCGCTCTGGTGAGAGGCCTGTACCATTCAGAATCGAAACGTTGCTTGAAATGTCTTCAAGCAGTGTTCGGTGTCCAGGGTACCTAGCATGGTCGATCGATATAGGTTTTATCGACAATGTCAGTAACTTGTCATCGCTCCCGATCGCGACTGCAGGCCGCTAAAGAATAAATAACAATTCACGCCAAATAAAGTAGGAACCCTTAGTCGTTGTGAACTATTGTTTGTTCGTTAGCTCGGGAGCGATGACAGATATCGACATTTTCTATAAAACCTTTGTCGATCGACCATGCTAGGTACCCAGATCTGAATAGTCGAGTATTTTCCGACCTTCCTCTCTCCCATCTGCTTTCCTTCCACATTCCCTACAATCTCGAAACATTTAGCATTCCGCAAAAATGCACATTTAAATTGTAGAGATTTTTCTATTTATTAGCGCAGACCCATGAAAAGCACGGGATATTATAATTCTAATTTTGAAAAAGACAAATGAAATTTTTTAAATATTGCAGGTGGGTGCTTTCTCGCTCGTCTGAATTTGTTAAAATAAACTGCACCAATTTAAAAATCATAAACTCGTACAAAAAAAAATTTGAGTTCCTACATTGAGCCTGAGTTATAGACATGCAACCAAAATTAGTATTTTTCATTATATTTTTAGTATTCAAATAAAATACCTTTATAATTAATTAAGTAAGTAGTTCAGATTACTAAAAACACATTTTTTTAATAAAACACACGCGAGGAAATTCTGAACGCTACTAAAACACTATCCAAACATAATATAACATAATGAATTTGTATACTCGGTCCGTTATTCTCCATCTTCCTTCATCTCCCCCGTATATAATAGTCCGTCCCGCTAAAGATCTGTGAGTAGTCTCCCTGTTGCATTGTGGCGTTTGATCCAATCACCGACAATGAAACTGGCGTTCCTTTGTCGAAACGGAACGTATTGATGCGCCTAATATGGAAATGACATTCGTCGTGTTAAACTCTCTCTGATCGAATACTGTCTTTTGTTGAAGAGACTACCATAATAAATATATGCATGCATCACGCCACGAAACGACGCATTCAAAACATTTTTTTAAAATGTTGCAGCTATTTTTTCGGAATTGAAAAGGCGCATTTTAAGTTGAAAAATCTGTAAAAATTGTGGTTTTTTTCAAGGATGTCAAATATTTGGATACTTTTTTACTTGAAATCAGTTTGCTTTTACATAAAATCGTGAATATTAAATTCATGGAACGCTGCTGGCTAGTTATTTGCTTTCGTTATTTGCTTTGCGTTGTTTCCAACTTTCTACCGATCAATCTGAGTCTCCGATCAGCTAAGTGATTTGATTGTTAAGTATCGTTCAATTCGCCAGTTAGTCGGAGAGTTGCGTTGGGAAGAGCATTTGAGGAGTGTTATGCCAAAATTTCGGCTCAACAGTTGATCAGTAGGATTGGGGACAACGGCCGTTGCTGCTACACTTAGAACTAGGACTTATTTTGCGAAACTATGTAGTGCGTCTAAATAAAGTGGTGTTCTGATTATTTTTAAACTCTCGTCATAGAAGATTCTGCGTTGTGTGGGTTTCATCCATTATATCGATACAATTTGATTTATAAATAAACGATAATCATACAAATTAGTATATATTTTTTTCTCTATTATATTATGTATTAAAGTTTTCCAAACGAGTAAAAAAAAACAGTTTTTCAATACATTTTGCTTAGGGTAAGTTTTTGTTTAACAAAACTTGAACAATTCATCAAATTTCTTAATATTAATAAATAAAATAAGTCATTTTATGGAGTTCCATTAATTAATCACTAATCTAGAAATGTAAAAATGTATTATATTGAAGAAAAACATTAATTCATTCACAACGCGTGACTTGACAATTTAGTTCTTTAGAACAGGTTATCTGCCAAGCTAGGAACTAATATCGACCTGACAAGACATAATTGCACTTGTACACATTTTCAGCGTATTATAAACGGTATTGAAAATTTGTTACTTTGGTTTAAAATTTCTAAACACTTTTTTTATGTGTAGGTATGTTTACCATTATCAGATCTATAATAGAATTTAAAAAAAAATTATCTTCTTGGTTTATGTTATTGTGCAATTTATTATAGCTATATTCAGATTAGGTAGTTTTGTAGGTATCATTCCCTCCTGTCATTTCTTTTGTTTCGTGTTATATGTATCTTAAGATACCAACGACGATAGATGTACTCTTTTGATGTCATACTAAACTCCCATCTGTTGGGGTATAAGTATCTAACTAAGCTATCGACATCTATTGAAGGAAGCTGAAAATGCAGAAATTACTCAATACTCCGCAAGTTGTTATTGTAGGATAATAGTCCATAAACAAACAAAAAAACTAATATTTGAATGGCCTTGTCTAGTGAGATAGAGTCTACGTTCTGAGTCCACAATAAGTAGGAATGTAGGCAGCTTCCACTTGTGTTTTTGTTTCTATGAAACATCACAGACAGACCGTAATAATAACTCAGGCAATATGTATCGAGTTGAGCGGGTATTTGAAAGTTTTCCAATATAAAAGCAATACGAACACACAAAAAACGTAATGGATACGATGCCGACTGTTATTACAATTTACGTGTTGCAAGTCATAGACAATAGGCATTTCTTCAGAAGAGGAAGATATCAGAATTGTAAGTAGGTATTTGAGGTGGGCTTATTTCTCGTTTGTGTTTCACATGAAAGTCTTTTTTTTTTTTTTACATGAGCTTCACATGGGCCCTGAGGAAAATAATTTCCCTCAGGGCCTATGTCATCTTTGGAGATGCTGTGTGGAGGGGTTTTTTTTTAGGGAAAGGAAGGAGAGGGGAGTTCTGGGAAGGAAAAGGGTTTAGGGGTGGGTAGGAATCTGGGGTTCAGTGTATCCTGGTCATCCAAGACCTGGACAAACCTCACCCCATGAACCCGGGCACCCCTGCTAAATCACCAAACATGATTTTGTTATTAATGAAATACAAACATGATCTGAACCTGACAAAATTTGAAAAATCTAACTAAAAACTAATAAGCGGTATTGCCATAAGAATTTTTTTTTACAATTTAATAAACTAAAAAAATATGTAGTTTTTAAAATGTATGCACAATACATTAATTTGTTTGAAAGCACACCCACTAAACCACTGGGCTTTCGAAGGCAACATTGATTTTCCAATACCTACCTACGGGTATATTATAACATCTGATAACAATAAATTTGTTTTTAATTTTTAATTGAAAAACAAGAGCCTTTTTTTTAATAAAGCACTAATTAATTTTTATAAACAATACCCATAATAACAATACAGGTGCAGGGTGTTAAGGGACGTTCTTGGCTTACTTTAACCAGTGATTACTGAAATTATTTGGATTAAAAAATGTATTTAAATTTTGCTCTCCGGTGACTTCTTTTTTATTTATTTTTTATCAATTTTTTTTTTTTTCAAAACAAAATACGCCAGGATTTGAATCCGCAATCTCCGGATCGCTAGTCGAGAGCCTTACCCCTTTCTGAACAATATCCAATGACGGAGGCCATCATTGCATATTGTTCAGCTAATATCTGCAAGCGGATTAATATTATGTAAAACTTGAACTAAATATAACGATTTTTCACAATTTTTATGTTGCTTAAAAAATCAAATTGAAATTATTTGTAACATGAATCGACATTACTTGTAATGTTTAAATTAAATCGTGATCTTATTATATCACTTTAATTCCCCAACTTTCGCTATCAGTTTAATACACAAAAAATACATAATGAATCATCTATCTTCACTTTCAGCTCAGTAAATACAATGTATATAAGTGGTTTATATGCGTAAGTACAAATTATTAACACTGCTCATGTCAATATGTCTTATACATCAACTTATTTATGGCTGAAAAAACTGACCTCTGAATCGTATTGAGAATTGCAATACGATGTTTACGAATATTTTTGTCTTGATTTATGTGTTAAGTATGAAAGGGAGACTTGGCCTGTCGGTTCATGCTGATAATTTTGTACTAACAAACTTTCATTCGAATAAAAAAGGTTACTTATATGGCAGGTAGTTTTCAATGTTATTTATCCAGTAAAGATTTGTATGGACAATATATTGTATGTACAGTTATATTTCAGACAAGGAAATAGAAATTCTGAAAAATGCGAACTTCAATGAATGAATTTGTGGTACACTTGTTTGGGTTTATGTTTTTTTAAAACACCAAAAGATAATTTGTTATTGGATAATAACACTAGAAGTAGATGCTTGCATTCTTAAAATGGTCTTTATTTGTAATATTATGTGCCCACACTGGATTTTACAAAACATGTGATATCAAAATATATAAAAATAAAAATATGCTTGGTTATGTATGAGATGTCTATGCGTTGCTAAACCTTTTATTCGATTGCGATGAAACTTTGGGGATTTGATGTGCGCATGTCCGCAATCTACATACAATAGTGAGCTTCGGTATCATGAAATTATGCGTTGCTAACCATTCATCCGATTGCGACGAAACTTTGGGGATTTGATGTGCGCATGCCCGCAATGGTTTCTATTACAATAGTGAGTTCTGGCATCATGAAATTATGTGTTGCTAAACTAAAAACTTTGGTGAGTTGTTGCGAGCACGCCTGCGAAGGTTTCTATGTGTACTGGTGAGCTCTGGCATTTTGAAATTTGTATAAAAAAATTGGAATAGGCGGCAAGCGAGCTGTTTAAAAACTGAAGGTACCGGGACTGGATGAAGAATTTACAAGTCTATGAACAGGTTGTACAAGAACAAGTAGAAAATTAGAGACCTCGGTGGTATTATAATAATTACTAAATGAAATTTGAAACTAAATGAGATTTAAAAAAAATGAATTTTTGAATATTTTTTTGTGTGATAACGAAGTAAAGGTCAAAAACGGTCTTACTAAAGCATCCAAGTCTTGTAAAATAGGTATTTGATCAAAATGATCACCTGGTGAAAAAAACTTAAAGGTGGAAATATCTTTTTAATTTGATTTTTGCTTAACACATTTGAAAACTTGAAAAAGTCGCACTCGTGCGTACAAAAAAATATATTGTTAATTAATATACACTTGTACAGTATTAATTAATAGATAACTACACGCTTATCTCGTAAAAGCTGGGATGATATTAAACACTAAGTAGGTACTTAAGCGCAGAACCAGAAGTTTGGTTTTTTTCTTCCGCTATCCATATACGAATCGATTGGATAAAGAGAAATTAGCATTGCCTTAAAGGGGTATAGTTCGAGTTACTTACCGCTCGAGAGATTCCAGACTACTATATGTTTTTATGGATTAACTTTTACGAGAAAATTAGAGATTTGAACTTTCTACGTGAGACATTTTGATTTTATGCGATTTCTTAGATTAATTCAATTACTGTAATGCATATAAATTAATTCAAGAAAATTAACGTTTTCTTGTTTTCGTATATGAAAGTTTTCTTCTTTATTTCGTTTTGTAGATTGGTGAAATCCCACCATCCTGCAAAGCAAATTTATCTTATTCAAATAAGAGTGCGAAACAGAGGTCGTCTAAATATGTGTTGGTCTGACGTACTCGTACCTAACGATAATCAATAGCTGATGTTGGATGATTGAGAGGCGAAACTGGAGATATTTGTATATTTTATATTTTATATTTGGCCTTTGTTCAAAGCTTGTTTACTACTTTATATGTCGCCAATTGGGCGAAGTTTTTTGAGATGGGTTAAGGAAGAACCTAAAGAAAATGACATACAACTAATTTTCTTACAAGAATGTCGAAGTTTTAGGTTAGGTGTTAAGAGCGTTTAACCAGCCAGCGGACGAAAATCCACATTTCGTCGAAAGTTGTTCTTCCGATCGTGCAGGGCGGTTACAATGAGAAAGATTAATTATTCTCCGTACCAGCTTTTTTAAATTATAACTCAATATCGAATTTATTTCAATCCAAATTAGCTTTAATTTATACCTTCATCCAAAAATGCTGAAAGGCGTGATGATAAAACTATTAAAATAGTGTACTTGTTGTAGTTATTTTTTGATTATAAGTATTTCTCATTTTTCAATAATGTCTAAATTTAATAAGAATGTTAAAAAAATCTGAAATATATTAGTTTGTAAGTGCGCAAATAAATACACAAATGGACCAATTTTCGTCAAGAAACACATGTACGTACATATTTTTTAATGATTTTATTGAAACTAAAATTAAAATTCTAATACATAACTCTGCTAGATAATGTATTGATTTATTTTACTGCATGATTATATTATTTGAAATGGGTGTGGTATAATACAAAAACTTTTTTGAAAATTTAACAAATCTGCCAACGACCTATGGAATAACCTTATTATACTAAAAATTAAAAAAAATTCTAAAAATTTATTACATAACTATGCTAGATAAAAGAACAATCTTTCGAAATCCATTTATAATTTTTTGTGGAAAAGAGTCAATACGTCTAAAAACTTTTTTGAAAATGACGTATTTCCGGCTTTCTCTGGTAATGCCCTCTTAATAGAAAATAATGCTATGGTATATTTGCGGAATGTTCCCGAATGGTAGATACCTACTGTCAGTGTCGCCTTAGTGAAAGAAAATCATTCATAATTGAAATGTTAGCTGCGTGTAGCTTTTTCAGGCATTCATTTTGTCGTGTGTTGAAAATTCGAATATCACAGTTTTATTATTGCCCAATTTAATAAACGAGTTTACAAGATCCTGTATTATAATTTATTTGGCCAATTTATTTAAGATTCGATCATAGAGTGGTAAAAACTTTGAAAGACCACATGTCAAGGTCAAAACGTTGCTTGAAATAGCTTTAACTATGTTTGATGACCAAATCTGAATAGCCAGATACTTCCCAACCCTTATCTGATCTCCCCCGCTCCCTACAGCCTCTCAACGTACCCCAATTGGAGATGCCATAGTTCCGCTGACTCCGGACAGTTGGGAATCTTCTGCGGTAATCTCTTTAAAAAAGCTTCCAATTCAAATGTCAAGCCGCCTAGCACAGTCGATATATAAGGTTTTGAAAGGACAATTTTCGGTAACTTCTCATCGTTCCCTGGGACAACTGGGAATAAAAGTGCAAACGACAGTTGACCTCGACTATAGTAAGAACCAAGGGCGGCTGGTTGCACAGTGTGTTCGTGTGCAGCACTGGTAAATTATATCGTCTAAAATTACTTTATAATATCCTACCGAAAAATATGAAGTCTATGAATCTCATTAAAAATATCACCTACCTAATATAATATGAATCAGGGAGAGCAAATTCTCAAAGTTCCGCGCGAAGTTACCCTGTCCCGGTGTGCAGGCCGATTGCAAGCGGAACGAATTATGTTTTTGTATCGAATATTCCAAACATCGCCAGCGCGCAACGCCGGCCACATGTATGAAAAATTAAGCTATATTGGTGTGCCGCCTTTATCATACAAACTTAAATTTGGATTTAAGGCAAAAATACTTAACAAAACTGAATAATTCTTTTTTTAATCAAAAGGTACCGCAAATACCTAAATTTTACATATATTTTCTTTTTTACTGATTGGTGTTTTAAATTATGAAATGCAGATCATTAAGGAATTCAATTTTTTTATAGGTAACTTTGACAATTTTGCCCTCGTGCTGTTTATACATTGTTTATAAATACTGTTTGTATCCTGTTTATAATGAAATATAAAACTAACTAACCAACCATCACGCCGTTTCCCCGCAGGGGTAGGCAGAGAGGACAGACCGCCAAATAACTCGGTCTTGGCACACTCTCTTTGCCTCACTCACATTCATACATCGTCTCATACATTCTCTTCTATTATTCCGACTTTCGACATGGCCCGACTCAAGTATTTGATTCACTTGCTCGTGCCATGTCTTCCTCGGGCGTCCCCGACTTCTTCTACCATTCACATTTGCGTTGTATATTCTTCTTACACTACTTTCAAATTTATTTTATTTTATGAAATATAAAATAAAATAATTTAAACATTGTAGAAAAAAAAGTTTTTTGGGTTGAAATTTAAGATTATTTACAAAAAAATTGTTTTGTGTTTTTATTTTCTTAGTACAGAAAAAAGATCTATTCAAAAAAATTAAAATTTTAAATAAAAAGCGATATGTAGAAGTTTTCGCACTTCGAAAACAGCTTAAAATAGACCTTGGGGCCTAGTCACTAACGTTTATGTTTCACAAACAGTCACTTCGCGAAACTAGGTAGTTCTCTCCAAATAAGATTAGTGGAATCATTTTTACCTAATGTTGCTTAGTAATCGTTATCTCATAGTTACGGATTATCAGTGAACCACCACGTTTTTAGGGCAGCGGCCGCCACTGGTAAGAACACTTAATCATTGTAAACTGTTATTTATTTGAACGATAGTTACGAGAAGTTACCGAAAGTTATCGATACAATCCTTATCGGTCGACCGTACTAGGGGTCCAAGTCAAGATAAGGATTGATAGGGTAACTTTCGGTAACTTCTCATTGTTCCCTAGCATGATTGCAGATCGCTAACGAATAAGAAACAGTTCACAATGATTGAGTGTTCTTAATTTATTCGACGTCGACTCTTGCTTGTACATTAGCGATCTGCATTTGTTCTAGAGATCGATGAGAAAAATATGAAAGTTATCCTATCAATCATTATCGATCGCACGTGCTAGGACCACAGGTCAACTTGCGATGTCTCCCGGGGTAGAAGTCACAGTAATTATATTTAAATAATTTAGAAGTGAAAAAGGGGAACATCATTACGCATATGTACCGTTATTGGATATATCTGCGTGTAATTTAACGCACATAAGTACTTCTCCGATAAATTTTAATTGTAGGTTTAAACGCAATTTGAGCTATTTAATGTGCGAGTACTAAAATTGAGTACGCAATAAAATTGATAATTGCAGAGAGTTTTATTCGAAAATACTTTCACTGTGTTTAATGACTTTATGAAGGGCCTTTTTAAAGCCACGAAAAAAATAAATGGCTAATATTTAAACATTTTTTAATGTCAAATGGAACGCCTTAGGCTGGGTCCACATATGTTCTTTTGTCCGTTCCGTTCCTCCGTTCCGTATCAGCGTCGCGATCAAGAACGCTAGTTTGGACGCCCGTTTGGAACGGTACGGTGTTACGGAGGTACGGTACGGGTCGAGGTACGCCCCGATCCATCGGGAGTCGGTTTATTCGGCCCGTTCAAAGGCGATACGATACGGCCGATACGGATATGTGCCAGTCTGGACGCGATCACGGCATTTCATTATCAGGTCGTTCTCTCTGTCGAATGGAATGAACACGCGATGCCGATGATCGCAGCGACGTTACGGAGGTACGGGCTATTTTTACTTGCGTCCAGAGTTTTTGATACGGAACGGAGGTACGGAACGGAGGAACGGAACGGACAAAAGAACATGTGTGGACCCAGCTTTAGACAAAAAAAAATTGGTTATCGTTGCAACTAATTCTTAACCAACATGCCATCACCGCAATCATAAAATTGACCGTTGTGGTCTAAAACATAAATGCATGTTTGTACGAAGTTTGGTGAGTATGTAATCACTTAAGAGCGTTTAACCAGCCAGCGGACGAAAATCCACATTTCGTCGAAAGTTGTTCTTACGATCGTGCAGGGCGGTTACAATGAGAAAGATTAATTATTCTCCGTACCAGCTTTTTAAAATTATAACTCAATATCGATTTTATTTCATTCCAAATTTACTTTAATTTATATCTACATCCAAAAATGCTGAAAGGCGTGATGATAAAACTATTAAAATAATGTACTTCTTGTAATTATTTTTTGATTATAAGTATTTATCATTTTTCAATAATTATAAGTTAAATAAGAATGTAAAAAAAATTTGAAATATATTTGTAAGTGGCAAATAAATACACAAACGGACCAATTTTCGTCAAGAAACAGATGTACGTTTATATTTTTTAATGATTTTATTTAAACTAAAATTAATATTCTAAAACATGCGATACCCAGATAATGTATCGATTTATTTTACTGCATGATTATATGATTTGAAACATGTGTGGTATAATACAAAATCTTTTTTGAAAATTTAACAAATCTGCCAACGACCTAAAGTATAACCTTATTTTACTAAAATAATCATTTTTTCTCAAAATTTAAAACATGCGAATGCTGGTTAAAAGAACAATCTTTCGAAATCCATTTATATTTTTTTGTGGAAAAGAGTCAGTACATGACATAGTTCTGGTTTTCTCTGGTACCCTCTTAACAATCGAAACCAAATTAAAACCATTTTTTTAGACCAAAAAAGATTCGTAAATTTTAAGTTTTCGCTTCGTTAATGAACGGAATTTTGCCTTTTATAGTCAATATTTTGAGAATTTTAGTAAGAATATGTACCTATTATATTATACTTGCGGCACGTTTCAGAGTGGTATACTATAGTGGTATACTCTCAGTATCGCCCTGGTCAAAGACAATCGTTCAGAATTGAAATGTTGCTTGAAATGGCTATAACCGTTTTTGGTGACCAATTCTGATTATCCAGATACTTTCCCACCTTTTTCTCACCCATCTTCTTCCTTTTCCCTATCCCTTTAGCATTACAACATACCCCAATCGGGGATGCCATAGTCTCAATGGCTCCAGTTAGCAGGGATTATTTGGGCCTCCGTGCGGTATTCAACATTTAAGCAAAAAAAAAGACACAAAAGTTTTAAAAAAGCATAACCTACTTACAATTTTTCAATCGATATATTTCAGAAACATATCCATATAAAAACTAATATTACATTTTCACCCAAAACCAACAGACTGATGTTTTCAGATATATTTTCTGTTGCTCTTTTTATATATTTTCACTTATTAATTTATTGTCCAATATTTATAATATTTTACGTAAAGGATTTTTATCTATATCTACAAATTTTAAGCAATTATATTGTATTTTTATTTATTGTAGAGTCATTAAAAGTTACGAAAAAAAACCAAAAATAGGCCATAACCTAACCAATTTTTTTTCATCATTTTTAAAAGCTTTTCAAAGGAGGCGTTGAGTTGAATACATTCTGAGTTGTCCGGTCACCAATTATTTGTACCTTGTTGGTCCGATTCAAGACATTTTACTGCTTCTTGCGTTATTTCTTTTCTTGGCGTCTTACTTCTGTAATAATACTAACAACTAAAGCACTTCGAATATGTGCAAAAAGTAACAAATTGCTGAATACAAAGCCGAATGGCGCAAATTGCACAATGCGCACACGACAGGCCACTTCAGTTGACTGATGTAGAGTTGTTGCAGCTAACTGTAAAGATGAGAACGTTCATTATTTAATAATTGTGACTTGGACGTACCTAGAAATTCCTCCAAGTCCACGCGTAATCATTTTAATTGTAAGCCTTGCGACCTGAAATTTAACGACTTGGAGTAACTTTGCATTTAGCCGCCTACTAACACTGTCTAGAATAAGAATCCACTATTTAGTCCAGTTTTACTATCACGATACTACATTATGTAATATAACATCGATGGCTTAAAGTTAAAGTGTGGTAACTATAAATACGTCCAAGATGAGATAACAGCACCGTCGGGTTTAAAAATTCATGTATTATTTAGCGTTTAATGTGATAGCTCTCTGATTTGAAATAAAAGTTAGGTTTTCGCGCAACTCCGAGGTTTTCAGTTTTAATATCAAAATATCGTAACAGCTCTTACAAAATTTTACATTTCTCCAACTGAATTGAAGGAATAACACTGTGTATTTAATATCAGAGTGCATCAGCTACCATCAGTTACCACATTTGGATTAATATTTAAAAGACATCGAACTTAAGAGGGCATTACCAGAGAAAACCAGAAATATGTCATTTTCAAATCAGATTTTAGACGTATTGACTCTTTTCCACAAAAAAATTATAAGTGGATTTCGAAAGATTGTTCTTTTATCTAGCATTCGTATGTAATAAATTTTGAGATTTTTTTTTTATTTTTAGTATAATAAGGTTATTCCATAGGTCGTTGGCAGATTTGTTAAATTTTCAAAAAAGTTTTTGTATTATACCACACCCATTTCAAATAATCAAATCATGCAGTAAAATAAATCAATACATTATCTAGCAAACGTATGTTTTAGAATTTTAATTTTAGTTTCAATAAAATCATTAAAAAATATGTACGTACATGTGTTTCTTGACGAAAATTGGTCCATTTGTGTATTTATTTGCGCACTTACGAACTAATATATTTCAGATTTTTTTAACATTCTTATTAAATTTAGACATTATTGAAAAATGATAAATACTTATAATCAAAAAATAACTACAAAAAGTACATTATTTTAATAGTTTTATCATCACGCATTTCAGCATTTTTGGATGAAGGTATAAATTAAAGCTAATTTGGATTGAAATAAATTCGATATTGAGTTATAATTTTAAAAAGCTGGTTCGGAGAATAATTAATCTTTCTCATTGTAACCGCCCTGCACGATCGTAAGAACAACTTTCGACGAAATGTGGATTTTCGTCCGCTGGCTGGTTAAACGCTCTTAAAAGGTTTCAAACTTTTGTTTGCAGCCGAAATATCAAGCTAAATTTCCCATAAAATCAATTAAACTTGGACTTGAAATCACTATGGTCAACAGATTTAATAAGGAATATATACCCCACATTCTACAAGTGATGAGACCAATAAATAATCACTGCGTGAATGTGGACAATGGTATTGAAATTGAATAATCTGCATTAATTTTTTTTTTCTAACTGCGAAAACTAAATACAAATACCATAAATTTATGTTTAAATATGCAAAAAATGTTTTACGTCTTTTTTATTCATTAATACTCATTTCAAATTGATTAAATTAGTTAAACGGAACGTACGTTATAATCTACGCATTCACAGATGGTGCCAATTTAATTATTTTATGAAAGTTATGCTTTAAAATATTAAGGTGAATTATTCGTTTACGCCCGTATACATTCATAATTCATATGAATATGAATAAATAGTTTTGGCGCCATCTGTAAATGCGAAGATTATAACGTACCTAGGTTCTGTTTAACCCAAATGTCAACATACCTATTGTATCAGTGCCATTTTATAAATTTATTCATTTATCCTTCTATTATATTATATTCCCAAGAAAAAAAATCGTTGATTTTGATTAAAAAAAAAGCATAATATCACACACTTCCCAAATGATCATCTAGTCAATCCACGCTATGCAATTGCACTATATAAATATTATAAATACAAAACAATACAAGAACAACATGTCAACCTAACAGAGACCAAATGGGAAAATAATTCACCGACTCCAGATATTTTCATAAATTTTAGGCAGCATCGCGTTCATTGGTCAAAATATTGTACATATATTTTCGTATCGGTGATCAATGAACCGGTGTATGCAATTTTTAGCCATAAGTTGTTTTTAATTGTTTGTCTAGCTTGTAGTTTTTTAGTTTTTAGAAATGTATTATAAGTTTGTACAGCGCCCTTGAGGTGATTTTTCACAAAAACGGCGCTATATAAATCATCCAAATATTATTATTATTATTATTATTCGGCTCTGTGGAATTCCTAATTGAACCTATAAATCCTACTGATCCCTCAATATAAATATTTAAAAAATCTTTTGTAATCCTACATGCATTTATTTCATAATAATAATTTATATTTCATAATTATCTTCATTTAATTGTGAACATTGTTTTTTGCAATGGTTGACTCTTTGTAGTTATCACATTTTAACTCTATGCCATCGATATTTTTTTCGCAATAGCTCCACATAGGAGGCTCCTAAAGAAAAAAAATTCCCTTGGGGCCTGTGTCATCTTTGGTGATGCTGTGTGTAAGGTCTTTTTAGGGAGGATTGACCCTTAGATTCCTATCCACCCCTCATACCTTTTTCCTTCCAAGAACTTCCTCTAGTTACTTTTCCTAAAAATAACCTCCACCCATCATCCTCAAAGATGACGTAGGACCCGAAAGAAACTGTTTTTCTCAGGGCCTCCTGTATGGAACTAATGTAAAGCATGTATTATAACATTTTGGTAAAATTTATTTTGATGTTAATATTTTTGTATCGAAAAACTTTTATGTTAGGACTATTGTAATACACCACTTGCATGGATTTCATAACAACTTGGAAAAAATCGTATGGATAGATTTTTTTACTAAGATTACGAAAATGTTAGTAAAAATTTTTAGAAGTGTGAAGTTTTTTTTTTATTTTTAAATAAATAAATCCATTATTTGGGCCCGTGACGTCACTACGTGAAAATGTCCCGTCTCCGAAAATGTTCCTATTAATTTTGTAAAATTCCACATTGATTTATTTTTTTTATATGGCAACACTTTGATTTCAGGCGAATTTTTGAATTTGACATTTAACGTTCACTAGATGTATTGTTTGGTCTCTGCGAACTTATCATTTGGTTTGACTTTTTGACAGATGTTATGAAGAGAACCCCGTACATTTTACAATGTCGGTAGGTTTTTTAGAGGTAGGTATAATGGTAGTTGTGCTGATTTTAACAAAATCAAATTTTATAATATTCTTATTAATATTATAATTTACAAGTACAAGTATATTACATTGGATTTAGTAATATAGACGTTAAAAATTATAATGATTTATGATCAATAAGATGGATCAAGGAAAAAAATATTTATGAGATGTAATATTTTTGGTATGCGTCGTTATTCTCCTGTGCCCTTTTTTTTACATGAGCTCCACACAGGAGGCCCTGAGGAAAATAATTTCCCTCAGGGCCTATGTCATCTTTGGGGATGCTGTGTGGAGGGTAATTTTAAGGAAAGGAAGGAGAGGAGAGTTCTGGGAAGGAAAAGGGTTTAAGGGGTGGGTAGGAATCTGGGGTTCAGTATGTCCTGGTCATCCGCCTTCAAGACCTAGACAAACCTCACGCCATGAACCCGGGCACCCCTGCTAAATCACTTGTGGAAATTTCTTGTGGAAAACGTTCTTTTTTTAAATGATTTTCGGCTGTGTAATTATCGTTTTTTCGTACCTATAAAATTATGTCTCGTCTTTCCGGTTTATAAAAAATGGACTGATTTTTCGAATTGAAATTTTCAAAAAATCGCCAAAGTTTCAAAAATACAATTAAAAAAAATACGGAATGTCTTGGAATATTTGCCTAAACCGGAAAAAAAAATTAAAAATGTGATGCAAGTGGCCTATTATTTTAATGATATATCAAATATTTCATTGTGGCATTTATAGTAATTCCACAGAAAGTATTTAAAGAACGACAACGTCTTTAAGTCACTCTTCTGAATAATTAATTATTATCATTCGTTATTTATTCAGTTTGACCATACATATTCTGTGAAAGTCCATTCATGCGGTAAATGCATAAAAACAATTTAAGGTAATTTTATTCATTAAATTCGTATTCTTTAAATGTCTCTCTTCCCTTCTCAGAGGCTGTCAGATAAAGGCCTTTCTTTACTCTGAGGACAGTATTTCTGTACAGGAGGTTATTTTAGGTTATACACAAGATGTATATATATATTGGAACAAAAAATGTAAATTACCGATAAAATTAGTCACCGCGTGACTATTTTTGATGTTTTTTTTTCGAAACCAAACAATATAAAAATTCTTCTACATTTTATTACTGTGCACTCAGCCGATTAACCGCCCTTCCCCCTTTCACAAACCCACCTTTCCAATATCTCTTGATTTTTCATATATAAATAAAAAAAATAAAAAAACTCTCAAAAAAAGTCGCGGAGACTAAAATTTCATTTACATAAAGTAAGTCAAGTATAAGTTCTAACACCTGTATATGTTATATTTCTTTTACGCTCCTTTCTTAAGGTTAAATGGAACTTACGTTATTATCTACGCATTCACAGATAGCGCCAATTTAATTTTTTAGGTTAAAATCATTTTTGCAAGTTATGTTTAAAAATATTAAGGTGAATTAATTTTTTGTGCCTATATAACATAAATATATACGCATAAATAGTTTTGTCCACAAAGGAGCTCAGAATCTCACGTTACTTGAAAAGAATATACGAAGTGGTCCAAATTTATCTCACCAATGGGGGGGGGTTCTAGATTGGAAGAAAAATTGCTCACGTAATTAACGTATGTCCCCAAACAAACCCAAATCTTTCAAGAAAGGCTAATACAGTGCTGGATTGAGTCACCGATACCAAATTAGATTTTTTAGCCTTTCTTGAAAAATTTAGGTTTGTTATGGACAAAACTTTTTATTCGTATTTATATTGAATGTGTACATAACTTGCAAAAGTGTTTTAACCTAAAATAATAAAGCCGGTGCCATCAGATCTATGAACGCGTAGATTATAACGTACGTTCGTTTAACCTTAGTAAGTTTGTATAAATTATTATAAATACGCAAGGAACTTACGAACAGTAAACTAGGTACTGGCTCGTGTCATAGTGATTAGTGCATTAGAAGTAGGTATGTATGTAGCAGTGGTTTCTTAAAGATAAAAGGTATCAATTCTCTTTCAATTATGAACACGTCTAAGGTACCTATATGATCAGGATAACATAATAAATTCCTGTAATTTCGTGTGGGCATTTTTCATAACTTATTGTGTACCTACCTATACTTCACGTACTAACGTTGTCCCAAAAACTTATTGGGTCACCGCTGACGTACCTTCACCCACTGTTCATATTATGAAATATGCATTTACAATAAACGGGATACACCGATACTATGGTTAGAAGCGGAGTGGAAGGCCCCAATAATAAATTTAAAAGTAACGTTACAAGCGGTCCGTAGATTTTTTTAGCGCCGCGTCTGCGCAAGGTGCCCAGTGGACGCTGCATTTGTAGATATTTGTTTTTAATCTATACATGAATTGTGTTTTTGTTACATCAAATGGTCAAATTCTTATTATAAGTATGTATTCAATATATTAAAACTTTTTTTTTGGTATTTTTCGTCAGTTTTAGTAGAAGTAGTTGGTTTAAAAACTGTGTAGGTTATATCAATATAAAGATTGCATTTTAAGGTAGGGTAGGGTGGTATTTTCAAAAATTATGATTTCTGTTTAAAGTATGTGCAGCATTTAAAGTGTATTTTTCTGAATCTAATCACTACTCATGTGTAAATTTAATATTTTCATTCATAATTATTAGCTGCTTTTAGTATTCCCGCGGAAACGGCACGGTGATGGGAATGATTCGCTTTATCTCGTTTCTTTTATAAGAATTTCCTGAAAGTGATGTTTTTTATAACATATATATCTAAAATATGTGTTGGTAAATGCACCAACAAAAGAAAAGTTTTAAGGTGAGCAAGAAATGTATTAAATTGTCAGTTTTCTTTATTGTTAAATTTTAAGAATTAAAAACAAACTACAAAAAAAATCTATGAACGAGAATAAAGTGAAGTGACAGTTTTCTTCCAAATTCGTTAATAAAAGGACTGTGAATTTTGTATTTTTTTTTAATTTCTCTATATTTTGATTAAAAATGTTTGTGGTAAGTTTTTTTCGAAAATTTTTCCTACTTAAAGCTTAAAATTAAGCAATTTTTAAACGCTAAAGTATATTTTTCATACATAAGTAAATTGAAAAATTTAAAATATAATTTTGTCTAGTTTTCATAATGGTATTTGTTTTTACGACTTCTTCAAAAATATTAAATATATACGACATTCAAAATACATTGGAAAAATTCCGAAATACGATGATGAATTATTTTTATTATTATGGTGTTTACAACATATAAACAACCCCCATTGGCTGGTTAAGCAATGTGTAAATCTTTTCGTCAGTTTTTGTCAGTTTTTTTTTTCAAAAAAATACATACGCGGTCGTTAATCAATTGAAGAAAATATTGACGACGTTTTTTAGTAAGGCTGTAAATGAATAATTGCGACGTCCTCGGAAATGTAGCTCGTCTCACCGATGATAGTATAACCAGACGACGGCAAATAAAATATCCGTTAAACAAAGTCATTATACACACCCGGCACGTACCGCAAACTGATTTATTCACTTAGGAGTCCGTGTCGTGTCGTTATTCATTATGCGGACCCATAAGGGCTGCATACCACCGTTAATATCTGCGAAGATGGCCCGTGAGGTGATGGAAGTATTGCGGAGGTTGTGGAGTTCTGAAGAACCCAGGAAAACACATTAAAAATCTTTAATTATTGATTTGAATGATATAACTAGTAACTAACCGAGTTGTTTGGCGGTCCGTCCTCTCTGCTTATTCCTGTGGGGAAACGCCGTGATGGTTAGTTATTTGGTTTAGCCGGTGAAGTAATTTGTCAACTATTCTTGAAAAAAAGTGGAAAGTTTTCGTTGGTATTGATTGTGTACACCTGTGTAATGAAATCTGCTTAAGAGCATTACGTCCCTTTTACAGTATTGCGCGAATAGAGCATTTTCACAAACTAGTGTACCGTTAAAAATGTGTGGAAGATTTAAAGTTTCTTTTTCTGATTCTAAATATATACTGAATTATACTAAAAAATTCATTATACTAAAAATGTGTAAATTTAATATTTTCATTCTAAAACCGTTGATTGAAAAACCGCACATTCCGGAACTGTTTCAACTGGCTATAATGTCATTATGAATTATGACATGGAAACCGCCACCGGCTGTAAGACGGCTGTCACCGACATTGTCCGGCGTGACGTCAATGCCGCCGAATTCAAGATAAACAACGAACATGTCGTTTTGGCAGCAAATGGAAAATGACAGATTTTTAAATAGTAAATTCATTCGTCAACATAAAGTCATCAGCAGAATTTTTTTCGAGAATAAACAAAAAAGATGGTAAAAATACCCTAAACTTCGCTTTTTTATCTGACACTAACCGAAAACACAAATCCCAGATCGGTGAAATATGTTGTGCTTATTTTCAAAAATCGAATATTTAGCTTGAACTTTTTATCGCAGTAAGCGATCATTTTGTATTTTGCATTGCTAAACATTTCCCTTTGATAGTATGTGTCACTAAAATTGTTCATTATTATTCTGAATATACTTAAGCCTAAAAATAAGTAAAATAAGGTAAGCCTGTGATTATTCTCAATTTTTACACTATTTGAAGATAAATGAAACCAGAAATGCTGCGTTATTCCGTAAAAAGTTCTTATGTGCTAGACGCCACCCAGAAGTAGATGAAGAAATGCGCGAACACCACGCACTGGTGCCAAAAAGTTTAGGTATCAAGTGGTTCGACTCTAGGCCGTAGATATGTCATGAAGATTTGGCTTTAAGGCAGGTCTATTTATTATGACATCAGTAGTGGGTAGTTACATGGATCTTGGAGGTACTACATCACACAATTTATAATTAACACCCAAAATAAAAATCGGGAATAAATCATAAATCACACATTGTATTGCTGCGATTTCTACAGTTCTCTTGTCTACGGGCAAGTCACATGTTCGGCGAACGGAGTACTGGGAAAAAACAATTTCCCACAAGAAGTTTCAAATGAAGGTTTTTTTGGCGGAGCAGTCTTATTTGGCATTTGTATGCGTTCCCACTGCGCAATAATCCCTCCTTTGAAGTAACCACCGTAAAAGAAATGTTCGAACGAAAAAAAATCACATTCATCGTAGTTTCAATTAATACAATTCAACTGTCCATTCAAACTGTGTTAACATCGAAAGTATCACATGTCGGAATAAAATACACGAATTATATGTGACGTTTTGGAAAACGGCGAATTTAAGATGTCAGATCGTGAGATAACAGAATGCTGATTGGCCAAATTTAAACTGAAATGCATGGTTTCTCACTTTCACAATTCAATATTCAATTCAATAAAATAGTATTGCGAATTCTATAAATCACACTTCAAAGGAATGACCGCAAAATAACGAACTGAATAACTTACCATGTGTGGATCTACGCAAACATATTTGCCTAGGTACATAACCTATTCTAAAAAGATAGTATATTGTAAAGAAATATTTTAAAAATTATCACCTTTTTAATAAAAGCGTAACAACGTTAAACGATCTACAACCTTTCAAGTCTGGGTTTTATTTGGGTCAGTAAAGAGAAGTGGTGCCAATTTTACAATGATCTTCCTTGACGTTTTTTTCATTCATGTATTGATTGATTAGTGACTTGGTGCTAAGTAATACCTACCTCTATGAATTTTACTTTTACATGTCGACCAAATCGACGCTTTATTTAGCAGGTGTTATAGAAGCGATCATTTTAATGTGAACTCTTGCTTTTATATGAAAAATAATGCTTATCATTTATTTTTATTAATATTGACCCAATGAACATAACGATCGAAATGGTGTTCATTAAACCAATAACGATCGTAATTTTTTGGTATTTCACATGTTTCAAGCGTTGTCAATCACTTATTCAAACACCATCATAAAGAAAGTCCAATAAATTATCTGCATTAGCAGTCAATGTTTATTAGGCGGTATCTTTTGACACTTTTTTAGTGACATTTCGTTACTTCTACTTTCTATCTAAAATAAACATCACTCCTTTCAAGGAGATTGAGTTTTGCCACTTAAAATCAGTTCTAACTCAGTAATAAACTAAAAATTCTATCTCGGTGATAAAACACGAGATTTTAACGACTGATAGCCTTATTTTATGGTTTGTTGTATCGATAAAAATCAGTTTTTTTTACAAAAACGGTGGAATAAAGGTAAAAAAATTAAGGTAAAAAAACGCGATTAAAAAAAAGATAAGATATTCATTTTCTGATAAACCCACTACCTTTCACTTTCACAACACTATTCCTCTACGATGCTATTCAAAGATCAACATTTTCAAAATTAGGCATGCAAAAGAAG
The DNA here is from genome assembly GCA_917880885.1 of Limnephilus marmoratus. NCBI lineage: Eukaryota > Metazoa > Arthropoda > Insecta > Trichoptera > Limnephilidae > Limnephilus > Limnephilus marmoratus. The sequence goes on along the minus strand of OU862921.1, from coordinate 23,022,455 downwards.
CAATAAAAAATTTTATATACATTTTGGACATCACTAAGTTTGATGTAAATAATTATTAACTAAAGCTCCATAATTGAAGATCAAGTGATGTTTTTCAAGTTTTTTTATCTACTTTCCTCTATATTGAGTTGTTCTAACAAAACCGTATTTGAGTAACATTATTTGTTTTAGGCAATGGGACATTTTTTAAGAAGCTCAAATTTGGCTCAAACCGAATATTATTAAATTTCTATTTTTTAAACTGTTAATACCTGGCTAGTACATGTTTGAATTCCATCAGACTGAGTATGAATAAACCAATAGAACCGATAACTGTATTCCACTTATTTTGATCAATTTTTGGGTTATTATGTCGTGTTGTACTTCCTCCTTCTTTAGCCAACGTTCTGGACATCCTTGCCGTTTTTTTTAGTTTATTTTTTTTTCAAGGTACAATCTAGTAAACCGCATTTAAGCAGTTTTTCAATGGGTTAATCTTCAATTACAATTTAAACATACATACATAGTATTATTACTGTAACTATACAGTTTGCCACAATTATTAGCACACAGACTTAATATAAACCATCTCTATTTAGTAACCATATTTTCAGAATATTTCTCAATCTGTTTTGCAGAATCACAATTTTTTACATTACTCGGTAACTTGTTAAATATTTTGGGCACGTTATATTCCAGGGTTCGCCATCCGTAGTTATTGTTATATTTTGGAACAAGCATTCCTTCATTCTTTATAAACCTAGTATTACGTTCATGTTCCACTTTCCTCTTATGTTCAGACTCAGATACATGCTGAATCAATATGCTTGCACCGGTGAGATGATTAAATTCCGATACAACAATGATATGTTTTTTCTCTGTAAAAAAATATGTTTTTGATCCATTTTTTTACATGAGCTCCACACAGGAGGCCCTGAGAAAAATAATTTCCCTCGGGGCCTATGTCATCTTTGAGGATGCTGTGTGGAGGTTTTTTTTAAGGAAAGGAAGGAGAGGAGAGTTCTGGGAAGGAAAAGGGTTTAAGGGGTGGGTAGGAATCTGGGGTTCAGTGTGTCCTGGTCATCTGCCTCCAAAATCTAGACAAACCTCACCCCTTGAACCCGGGCACCCCTGCTAAATCACCAAACGTAGCGAACCACTTGGGGTGACCTATGGCAGAGGTGATGGTAATCCATTAATTTAACCATAGAATTTTGTACTGATTATTACAGATGGTTTTAATTAGTTTTGCAAGAGTGTCCCCAAGTGGTTATTCCATACCGTAAAGTTGATTCTGTGAGTGATTAGTAAATAATTTTTAAAATATTCACCGAATGAAAAGGTGTCCATCTTCGTGATTATTTTTTATGTGTTACCATTTGTTTAAGATTTAGTACCGTCCCAAAATATTAATTCTCTAATGGCAACTTCATATCTCTATTAACTGGTAGTATGCCAAAAAGCATCATGTAAACGCCCATTGTCAGTAGATTTAGTGGCGAGTGCATGCATAGCTGCACACGCACTTCAAACACTCAGTTACTCCCACGTATCCATTTTGAACATAGGAATTATTGATTTGCCATCGGCAGCGGCTGTGAGATTGAGTTGCAAGTTCCATATTATAACCGATGCAGGTGTTGAGGAGTAGAACAAGTTGCCGTTTACCCGGCGGTAGTAAGAGTAAACCTATAAACGCTACCGTCCCTGGCCTAACTGCTATTTGTTAACCGATTTGACAATAAAAATGTACATGAAACAGCAAGTATATGGATGAAAATAAATATAACCAAACGGTATTAGCCACCGCTTTCCACAAATTTTTGTGCATTTCAAAAATATATATTTTTTTAAATAATTTTATGTCTACTAAAATATTAACATAATTAATAACAATCATATGGTAACATTAATTTTTTTTAAATTATGTGTCTATATGTTAGGGAACGTACCCATACTACGTGACACACTTTTTTGCAATTTTTCCCCCCCCCCCCCCCTCCGGTGACCACGTGTAGTATATTCCAAGACCCCCCCCCCCTACAGTTTTCACGTAGTATTTCATAAATATGGTTTCGAATCATTTTTTGCTAACAAAAAATAAAAAATGCATTATTTGGCTTATATTTGTCTTTATTAATACGGCGCTTGCTGCGTGACAGCAAGAGTGCATGCATTACAAGTGGAAAAAATATTATCAAGATAAAACTTATGTCAAAATATATTGAAACCGGAACGTAATTTATGGAAACGAAAGTCTTGTTATTTTTATAAACATTTTTCATGTCAATCATTTTCAACAAACACGTTCCCTGAACTTTTTCACTTATTTGAATGTACGAGGGTGGGTTTTTAAGTTTGCGGATTGGGTAAGGTGTGGAAATAAAAACCAAAATTATTTTTCCTTTTCAACATATTCACCTACTACCTTAATACATTTTTCCGATCTTTAAATTAACTAAAGGAACTTTATAACAGCGCGGAACTCAATTTTCTCCACATTTCACAATTTCTTCCCGATTGAAGTGTTTGATCGACAATAGCTCAAAGACTAATGACCTAAGTACGATAAAACCCGGTGTTTATCCTAAAAATGAGTTGTTCAATTAGTATCAGCGGTACCCCCATTAATCACTTACCTTCCCATTCCGCAAACTTAAAAACCTCCACTCGTAGCTCGAAAAAAAACGCGAAATTTCCAGATTGACTACGTGATAAAAAAAAACCTAAGCCCCCCCCCCCCCTCCGTTGTGACCAAGCGTGGTATTTTTATGACCCCCCCCCCCCCCCCCTGAATAGGTCACGTAGTATGGGTACGTTCCCTTAATTGAAAGACGTTCGATACGTTGTCTAAAGAAGGAGGTAGCGTAACACGGCATAATACCTCAAAAATAATTCGCTTAATTGCTGAGATTAGTTGTGTTTCTGAATGATGCGGCTTTATTTTACATATATTATTTATGTAATTGTAAAGCTGCATCGTATAGGAACAGAGTCTTTAATTTTCTTACTTTAATTTCTTTAAAAATGAGTTCTGAAGGATATAAAAATGATTTCTTTAAGATTTTAATTATTAGTTTTTTTTACAGAGATTGCGTACGAGTTTTATTTATTTATTTATTGTAAGAAACAAACAGCAATTTATATACAGGATGAGTTATACAAGAGGTTAAACATGAGGTAAGCCAAAACAGTTTCTTACGCTAATGTTGATTATTATGATATAATATACAATTGTAATTGGTAATAACCGTTAAATGAAAATGAAAATAACAACAACAAAAAATATATATATAAGTATATTAGAAGGAAGAAGGAAGAGGAAAGGGCAAGAGGCAGAGGAAGGTGGGATGGGGACAGGAGATGCTCATGCTGTACCTTTTCTATAGTTGTGCATTAATTTAATTAACATTTGTGGTCGTACGTTTGACTTCGTTTCGGTATTTCACAAGAGTGTTATTAAGAATATCGATATTGTTAAATTGCGTGTTATATTGCGCGCATATAGGGGGATTGGAGAATTTTTTCTAAGGTTGGTTCTGCACGCTGGAAAATGAAAAAAATGGTTTAGTCTGGTTGGCCTTGTAGGTATGTGAATTCTTAAATAATTTACGAGTTCAGGAGAGTCCAGGCCGTTATTCAGAATTTTGTATAAAAATATTTGATCAGATATTAATCTTCGTATTTGAAGTGGAGTAAAGTTGTGAAATTTTAAGGATTCGGTGTTATTTGCAAAGAGTAATTTGAATTTATAATTTGCGTGTTATAAGTGCCAACCGAAATTAATTTGGTTTACGTGCCAATTTTTGCCAGATCAAAAAGGATTAAGTTCAAGTATTTCTAGACATAATATTTTTTAAATCGTTATCTTAATCTAGCATATATAATACTTAAATAAATTTAAAATGTACCTTGCAAAATGAATGGCGGTAACCTACAAATTCCACACTGAAAAGTATAGCTAACTTCACGATAATTAACAGTTCCAGAATTTGAATTTTTCTTTTTCTAAACTCTTTTCATCCATGAGATTATTAAGAAAGTACTTCGTATTTTCAAATACACCAAGCATACTGTTTATATTACATAGATTATATAGATGGTGCCCTCTGCAATTCTTTAATCACTGGTTAAGTTGAGGTAGAATTTATAAGTTGGTAGAATATCTATGTTATTCCATTCTTATGTCGGTCAGCCAGTTATGCATATTTTAATATCATAAGGTGTTAATGCCGTCTTGTAACTATTAACTACTAACCTTTAAAACGAACTAATTGGTGATATGTTATATGGCTTCATCGCACCTGAGAAAAGTTTAACAATTTTGGGACAAGTTGTACAATTATTTAAAATAGGCGTTGAACACAATTAATTTTTTGGCTAGTGTTTCTTTCTTTATTCCACATTTTTATGTATTATGCTCGCTTTACTAAAAATAAAATATGCATTCAAAATAAATAACTGACCGTTACACCATCATCTCAGATGTAAATAGAAGAGATATAGCACACCTTTGTTCTTATGTACGTTTCTTGACTCCTTCACATCCACGTAATATATTACATATCTATACGATTATTTGACTCCATAACATGACTCTGCAAAAGCGTTTTGTCAAGTCTTTTGACGACCGCCTGATTCCTTTCTCCATTCACCTGTGTCATATATGGTACACCGTATTCCACGCTCATACCGCGAAACTTTGAGGGTGGTTGTTTTGATAAATTTATTATTTGTTCTGTTGAAAATAACTTAACTTTTTGAATTTACACTCTTTCATTATATTTCAAACGATAAAATTAGAATATATTATGTTTCCAAATGAATAATCGTTGTTACTAGGGCTGCACCTAAAACCTCCCAGATATTATCCGAACACGATAAGTAAACCTACGACGACACTAGACATTTTTTTATTTAATAAGAGGTGCTTCGTTTAAAAAAAATTGTTAGGTCGGGAATAGTGCGTCTACGTCGGTCGCTGTGAAGGTGAATTAATAAAGAGCTTACAACGCGTTGCGTTTGAGGACCATCGATCCAGCTCGTCAGCGCTACATCGTTGGTCCAAGATTATCATTAATACCCCAAAATTTTGCGGTGCGAAAGTGGAATATAGTGTACATAAATCTCCGGACACTTGTTTTTTCGTCCATCTGACATAGGCGTGACCAAACTATCACTACTATTTTTTTTTAATTTAATTAAATCAATGGAAAATCTGAAGACAGAAAAATCATTAAAATATATTGGCACCTCTGGTACTCGAATCTAGGACCTTTTGTTTTCAGTTTCGCTAATATTGTCTTCATTTAATTAAATATTACAATTTGAGGTTTTACTCATAAAGTTAAAAATAAAATTAAAAACCATTTTTTTAATACAAAGTTGTTTGTCTTACTGAAATGTTCCCGATTTCTTATTCCATTGACTTATGTGTCAAAAATATATCACCTTCGTTTTGCATTGAAAAAATTCAAGTAAATTTCGTAATGGGTTCAATTGTAATGCAATTGCAATGCATAATATCAGGTACCGACTTAACTAAGGTATTAGGAATAATACTTGTCATTATTATGCCAGGCCAATGGATTCCCAATGAATTCTCTGAACAAACGGATCATTTTATTACTACACCGAACAATCAACGCAGCCAATGCCATTTCTCTAATTGCATTGACTAGCATACATTAGGATAAAAAACATTGTGCACAACAAAATGCTTTGAACCAATTTTAACACTTTTTAACTACCAAAAAAAATTTTTTTCGTTTCCTCAAAAAAATTCGCAGCAGCTTTTTTGTACAAAGATATATAATTTTGAGAAAAATTGTATGTTTGCCACAAAGTTTTTGATTTTTATAAAAAAAAAAAAACAATTCGTACTCGCATGAAAATATTACTTTTTTTTCCACTCTTTTCACAATATTTCAGCTTCCTCTCCTTCAATTTAAAAAAAAAACCCTCTTCACAGCATCCTCAAAGGTGTCATAGGCCCCTAGTGAAATTGATTTCCTCGGGGCCTCCTGGAATAGGAAAAGGAAAAGAGTGGAAAATAAAAATAATAAACATTTTCAAGAACAATGCTATTTGTATTTTCTTTCACTGACAGGCGTATACAAATATACAAACTAATTCTTATTAATAACTTTTAAATTATAAAAAGGTGTCTAACCTCATTACCTTGAACCTCGAACGCTTACCTATTTATGATCATAACGGGAAGTGCCGCAGAAACCAACTACATATTCCATACCAAATACAAATACTACGTCACAAGTTCGACGAAGTCTCCCATTGATCCGAAGTTCACTTTAGGTTGCTCGCTATACATGCATTGAGCTCTCCTAGCACGCCAGGTGTGGAAAGTGCAATAAAACAATATTTTAGTACCTACGCACTGATAGGTGAACCTATTTACAACGTAATACAGAGATTGCTCTCTTGTAGCAGTAAGGTGCACCTACCTAATGAGTTCTGTAAGTGGGTAATGCTGAGATTAACTAAAACAAAGGTTTTAATAGAGGCATTGCATATAGAAAAGTTTCAAGATACCCGTCAATGACTTGCGGTCACGTTATGAGATACATGTCATATTATTAAATTATCATAAAAGAACAATAAATATGTTAAAAAAAACATACCGTCACTCACATTATAACACCGCGTATCTCATTTCAGGAGGAACAAAAAACCGTTTAGTTTGTTAAATAAAAATAGTACATCTTTGAAAAAAACGGTCAACTAATATTAAGGGATCAGTTATTTGGAGCAGTATTTTTTTTTCATTTAAAACAAATAGTTATTAATTGTAAATAACATAAGAGGTTTAAAACATAAAAAAGGCTAAGAAATAACAACCCAATGCGTTGTTTTTGTGCGAGAAATATACAATTTTACTTAACTTTCTTCAAATAATAAAACAAAAATTATTGTAAGAGCATTAAAAAAACATGATCATTTTATTAATATTATTAAATAAATAAAAATGTATGAACATTTACTGCTAACCATTGATGAGTAACAATTATCTTGTTTACAAAGCGGTGATTGGTCAAAACATTTGTTTGTTGATTCAAACCAAACCATGGCACGTGCGTTAAAAGAAATTGGAAGAAAAATGTATTTTTTTAGATGCGCCGTGTTATGGTTATGATATGAGTGATGATATAATATAACTGTGATATAGTATATAAGACTTGGACTCAGTCCGTAGAATAATTTTTGACAACATAAGTTTAATTCTTATTTGAAAAAATAATTATAGATTTATCCTTTGGATGTGTGAGTAGTGTGTGGTACAAATAAAATTCACTAATTTAGGATTAAAAATTCTTCAGAAAAATTAGATTCAAAGACTATTTATTGTATTACATATTACCCAAAGCAACTTCTTGGGAAATCCAATTGCATGTATCTTTAATTCAGTTTTTTTTTTAAATCTTCTACTTTTTTAATACTCACTGTAATGTTATTTCCAGAGATGCTAATAATGTATATGGGAATTAGTTACTATTTACCACTGATCACACCCTATTTTCAAAGAGGAACGTCTTATTAAATATTTAAAAGTCCGTCACTATCATGGATAAACTAAATTCTTAAAAATTGCTGGAAATAGGCCTTTGTTTTCATTTCAACCTGTTTCTAGCGCAAAAGTGTTAAGATCTTTTTAATGGTCAAATTTAAAAGCAGAATCATGAAGCATGATGTGTCGGTATCAGCGTGTTAAATAATTTGTTCAGATTGGGAGCAAATAATACTTTTAATTACATGTTACAAGTCCCATCTATCATAACACCAAGTCATAAGTCATGCTTAGTTGATCACACTCTTCAAGACAACGGAGAGTGTCCAAATCACTAATCATAACGGATCATAACAAGATCAAACAGTAATTAGAGTCATGATACGAAAGAGTTAACTTATATCATAATAATGAATTGGGAATCTGACCTACTTACTTAGCAACTTGGTCAAAAAACGTATTAATCATAGGAATGGTTTTTCTTAACTTGGCGAAAAGGTAACAAGTATTGAAACAACGCATTTTTACATGCGACGTTGGTTTTCAACTTTAAATTTTTCAAATCCCATATCCTTCCTCACATCAACCGCATTTTTTTTTTAAGATTTTATGTATTTATTACTTTTAAAAATGCATGCTCATAAAATGTAGCAGGTTTATTAATCATATGACATGTTCGTAAAACACATTTTTAATGCTCTTCGATTATCAAAAGTTGAAAGAAATGCAACGATATAACCATTTTTCACATTTGTAGGAAGATCATAAAAATGTTGCGTTCTTTTAATTTAGAATACTAATAACGTAGCTGTAAGTTAGGGTGTTGTATGTATATATGTTAAGGCGATCCAATATCCTAGGAAAAAATTGAAATCGGAATTCACGCCCTTTTATGGGAGGAGTTTAAAAATACTTGAGAAAAAGCTTTTGGAAAGGTTGGAAAAAGTTTTTAAGAATTTTTTTTACAGTTTGATTTTGTAAAGGCCTGTAAAAAACATTAACTCATTTTTTACGCATTGTTTATTGTAATAAAACAGAATTTTAAAATTGATTTCTAGGGAAAAAACGGCGTGGAGCCTAGCGTCCGTTTCCCGCTCCGTTCGGGGGCGAACTGTTGAAAAAACGGGCGTGACTAGTTTGTAGCCATTCGGTGGACAGCATAGAGTTCACTTTGAAAATTCAAATTCGTCTACTGTCGGCCGAATTGTAAAATAACAACGCGAAAATGCATATTTTATTTTATTTTGTGAACTTCGGGTGTAAAAATCAATATTTTTTGCGATTATTATAAAAGAAACTGAATTTGCTACATTAAACAATAAAACCATATCCGAAAAGGGGTTTATAAATAGGAGAGTTTGGACTTGAAAGTATTTTTTACAGACCTTATACTTTATAGGCTTATAAAAAGACTTATAAAAAAATGACTTATAAAAAAATGACAGTTATTTTTAAGGGCCTAGGTATCTACTACACGCAGTATTTAATTGAAGCTTCTATAATACTTCTAAGCGATCAAATTTTCAAAATAAAAACATATGATTTTGTGTGATTTTGCATTATTTACTATGGCTTCATCTTAATGCCACTTTGTAAGTAAGTTACATAATAAGATCACCATGAATAAAATTACTAAGGTTGTGTCTTTATGTACTAATGGTCTTCTGTACTATGGTTTGTCCATTTACCAAATTACCATAATGTTAAATTACATTTACAAAGTATTACAAATGTTTTTATACCTTTTATAATTTCGATAAAATGATTTATGAATTATCGTACTTTAAAGTTTAGTCTTAGTGCCTATATTCAATCAATAACAAATTAGGTGTGCTTTCCTTGTAAAAAGCTGTATCACTTTCCTGTATCAGACAGGTGAAGATTGATAAATAGTATGTACGGTCTGAAATCCCCATTCAGTAATGAGTGAATGTTTCCCAGGGTCGGATGCATTACCGTCTACACTTCTACAAAATGTACTGCACCGTCTGAAGACTGCAGACTACAGACTGCAGATGCACTCAGCTGCATTGCCGGGTCTCCGTGCGAGCCTTCTTCGAGGCGCGATGCCTCCGCGGTTCATGGCCTGTGATTTTATACATTTCCTCTTACCTGCGCGATTAATTACCTTCAATGAAGTTGATTGCAGTCGTGCTCGCTGGGCAAATGCTAATGGCTCGAGCAGTGCCGTATTTCATTGAGAATCTGATGTACGTCTCTGCGATGTCAGATTTTTTTTTACACAAATATAAGGTTTGCACGCAACGCTTGGGTTTTTTAAGAATCATTCACTTTTCATTAACGTTAATTCATCATTTTCTTTTTCGGAAATTTTTTGAACCTGCCAATTTTTTAATTTTTAAGGTTTATTTGAAATGGTTGATAGCCCAGTGGGTAGGTCGCAGGTTAAACGCTTGGTGATTAACTGACTACGATATATCTAAGCGTTAGAGTTTTTACTGTGAATCATATCAAAGTTATTATGTACCTTTTCGTTTTTAAAGTACTTTCCTGACATTTTTAAATAGTTAACAGGTTGCAACAACTTGAACAAATGCTGAACAAATGAATAGGTTGGATCGACTTGAACAAAGGCGAGGCTTAACGCTAAATTACTATTTTAGATTAATCCTTACTGCGAATAGGTTTACTTTATAAATACAAAAAATATGCATTGGATAAATTAAAGCTTTTGCTACCGTTTCTATTGAGTACAATTAAAATACAATTATTAGTTACTCTGCAAAAAACATAAGCGTAAACTACTAAAAAAAAAATTTCCTTAGTAATGTATGCACGCATACAAGAAATAACTTTTTAAGTACAATTTTATGACTAAAGTTGTCTGTGACAGTTTCCATCGATTAACTATTTTTTTAATGAAATTATTCACAAAATAAATTAAAACCACTTTTGCGCCTGAAATCATGACCTCTATTCTCCGTTTACCAAGCGATGTTTATGCCTATTACTTACATTCACCGCGATAAAAGGCACCCTAAGGTCCCTAAGAATGTATAAACTTTTGGCTTGTTGCTTATTTATTTTTTTGTTAAATCTAGTATCTACCATTGATGCAATAATTAGTTCAGTGCATAGAATAAAAAAATAACATAAGAAATGCGATGAGGGCGTGACACGTAATTCAAGTCTGGGACATTGTCCTTTAAATTTAAAATATGCGTCTGCATTTTATCATAATTCTGAAATTTTATATTTGATCAAATGGGAAGACGCTTTACTTAATAAATTGGCTAGAACCAAAATTTACCAAGTCAACAGTGGTCACATCAGTGTCTATCTAAATCTACATGGAAAGCTTTTTCTGTAATACTCAGTGGTTCAATAACAAAACAGATAGAAATCTATTGGTTTTCATGTAATAGGTATATTTTTCGTCAAAATATGGAGCATGCTTATTTTATACCTGCCTTACAAATTTTAATTCACATTCATCAAAGAAATGTTCTACATAATCCATCAGACATTTCACATCATCAATTATGCACAGCGTTACAAATAGGATAGCCGCATCTTCCCGCACATTCTATGAACACGCTCAATACGGGCAACTCTGCGGTATGAATAATAACCACTTCCCGACCGATCGGTTACATATTATTACTCGGAGTCGCGGTGAAACCAGATTTCTCGCATGTTGCTTTATGTTAGTGACTTTAATTTGCTCTCAGGTGCCCGACACCTACTGGCTAATTGCAGCTAGCTGTCATGAGGTGCATACCACCGATCATTTTCTTCAGGTGGGAATTCAATGGACAACAAATATATATTTTTGGTTCTCAGATTATTTGCAAACAGGCTCAAACACTCACAAACACAACAAAATATAAGACACGAGATTTTCACGCAAAAATTATGATTGTGGTTTTGCGTTGCGCTTTCTCCTTCTTTGTTCAACGTTACGGGTCAATCTTAATAGTTATTGGTATCCACTGGATGTATGTAGTACTTGGCGGTTACACCAAAACTAAACGCCGAAAACACATTAATTTAACTAATTTTCATGCTGAAATACCGGCCCTAAGAGGATTGACGTACGCGATTGACAACGTGGCACTATACACACAAACTCACTTTTCATAATATCTGCCATGATGAGTGATCCTACTGTAACACGGCATAATACCCCAAAAATAAATCATAATATATGTTCGAATTAATAAAAAAAATATTTGGCTTCTTTTTTTTATTTTCAATCGTACCTAGTGCATTTGAAAAATCACGATGATCATTTTCAAAAGTTATTGAAAACCCGGCGTTTATAATTCCAATAATCCAATTTATTGACGCCTTGAAGGCTTTTACACGCATGCATCATTATGGATAAGTTGTTCAAAAATAAAATGTTGTATAGTGTACATAACATAATAAACTGAATATGAAAGATATACGTACATTAATTGAATACGAAAGGTGTAACATGCAATATAAGTAAGTGTGTAGTATATAACATAATAAATTGAACATGAAATATATAACTAGTTATAATACAAGTAGGTATGTAGTTTCATTATTATGAAAAGTTGTACAAAGGAGTCCAATAAGTGTAAGTAGGTATAATAAAGTGTAAATAAGTGCTTAACTTTGTTGATATTATTATAAACATAAACACGAATGGTATTTTTGTAAGGCAGATTGTAATTAGCGAACGAATATACGCTCGATTGGATGTTTTACATCTACATTTTTGTAAGAATGTATTACTAGAGAGTATTCGAAGACTGAGATATTTCCTGCCATGGAAAAGATTCATGCACTTCGATTGCGAATTGCATTTTTACCATGAGATGTTAGAGGACAGCTAAATTTTCTTTGAAATATCTACAACAATCTGTAAAAGACATAATAATACCCACTCTACATCGTTTCCTTCTTGTTTTAGAAATGTGATAATGAGCAAAAAACACCATTAGAGTGTTAGATTAGGTCTAGTACCCACCTATTAATTCTAGTTCCTAATGGATTGACCAATATTATTTGGGTGTTTAAAAATAAGAGATAGATCACTTAGTAAACACTTCTCTTATTCTTTACGTAGGCAAATGATTCAATTAAATGTTTTAACAACGATTGATAACAACGCGAGAAATCCCTACTGTATATAAAGGCATATCTGTTGCCGTCTCAATCAACACTTTTCTCAGCAGCAATACAGTGCTCCAGTATGGGCGACTTTCAGTTTAATGCCACAATGCGAACCATCAGCGAAAAATCGACTCCTCTTCGTTGGATCCCCGTACTTGCAAATATAACCCCGCCAAATACCAGGCGAGAGACTGCAAAACTCTGGGGGAATACAAGAAGGCGCTGCAAAAAAGTGCAAAACCTTTGCACGATGATGTCGTTTCTCATCCGGCATGCCACTTGAAGTCTCGAAAACCCTTCTGGACGGAAGAAGAAAGATCATTCGAACACCTCTCACCCCAGAAGATAGGTGGAAGCTTATCCCATCTCGTTCAAGACACCACTGAGAGACAGCCTGGGTTCTCATTGAGGTCCACAGGGCAACGCCTGAGGCCTTAGTCTGGCTCGCAGATCTAGATGTCCCCCTCTGACCCCCCACCATACGAAAAAAGAAGAAGAAGAAACTCAAGACTACCCAAACCAATTCAGCGACTTTCTTATCCTACATAAAGGATCATTTATTTAGAAAATGCAATTTCTCTTACTAAAACTATATATTTAAATAAGAATTTTTTAATTAGCTAGTCCCTAGTTCATTAGAAAAACCATGTTTTTATTCTTGACAATTTCGTTTGCAAGATTGTGTCAGAAAAAGATTTACGAGTCTATCATTGTTTTACTTGATCATGCCGGGCGTATAAACCCGGCAGTCCGGCCCTAGTCACGGGCGGGAGGGTTCGCGTAGTTGATTCATTGCCAGTCGTCTGGGACGAGCACTGCGACGCTTCTATCATCAGCCAAATAAGAAGAACCGTAATATTTTATGGAACGAAATTCGTTGCGTGCTTCTGATTGCCAGACCAATGTAAATATTCGTATTGCGGTGAGGCGAGGTGTCGCCATGAACAAAGTCGTATTTTGCGATAGGAGCCTGTAAGTTTTATAGTTTTTTTTTTTTTTTACTTTAGCTCCACACAAGAAGCCCTGAGGAAAAAATCCCTTAGGGCCAATGTCATCTGTGGGATGATGTGGGGAGGAATGTTTTAGGGAAAGGAAGGAGAGGAAGTTCTAGGTATAAGAGATGGGTAGGAATCTAGGGGTTAATGTGTCTTGGAGTGACGAATGTACGAATCTATCCCTCCCACTGCGGTGCAAGGCGATGGATCGGGAGAGTCCCGCTGGAGAGGTCTCCCTCAATCAATCTCTCGCGATCAGGCCAGTAGTTGGGCAAACGCATTGGCCGCCAAGACCTAGACAAACCTCACCCCATGAACCCGGGCACCCAAATACGCCACCCAAATTCTAGTATTGAACTCAAGTTGATGCAGGCGCAATAAATAAAGAGGCGATTTTTTGCATGTTTTTTCTTTTTAGTAAATAGTCCTAACTGCTTCCGACCGTCTGTAACAAGTTAGACTTTGGCATCCCCAATCGGAATATATTGTGTGCGGTGGTGGCCGCTGCACCGAAAATGTGATATTTTAATAATGGCAATCCATGCTTATGACAACAAATTATTTAGTAAAATTGGATTAAAATAAATTCACTTATTTTATTATTTCTTCTATATTCAACACTATTTACACTCGTTTTTTTATTAAAGTTATAATTAACAGAATTAATTTATCAGTATTTAGCACAATCAATACTAACAACAAACAATGGCAATATTACATCTTGGCTCACTAAACCACCGCTAAACGCTCGACTGATGTAGTGATCTCCAAATAATCACATAGTTATCTACAATCGAAGAATTTCGGAGAACTTCGATCATAGTCTTTAACAGTTTGTATTTATACTGGCCAAATATTCAGTCGTTGAAGTAAGCACCCATTTAACAATCACCCAATAACTAGGTTGCTACGTATCAATTCAAATTGAATTTTGAATTCCTAATTGAAATTTTTCTACGAGCAAGTCGAATCCAGCATTTTTCGTTTGTTGCCCTAAAGATAGGAGGATGAATTGGATTTGAGTTCAGTTCCAAGCTAGCGGCCAGAGGATCCGGCAGTCTGTCTCAACGTGGAGAAGGCACATACTTCGGTGAAATCGTATTTACTGTGAGCTTATAACTTCTGTTAGTTTAAATTTAATTGATTTACCATTTAATATTTTGTTCTACTTGAACTGGCGCCCTTATAATAATTTTAACATCTTGAGATCTTTTTTTTTAAATCACGACAAGCTATCAATTCATTTATTAGTCTTTTAACTATTTAGTTTCTTTTCTAAGGACTAAACACGACCCTGAAGAATTATAATATTATTTTACTAGAGTCTCATGTTCTATTTTATTTATTTAATAATATAATTTGACTGTTGCCTCAACTCTTTTATTTTTAACTATAAATATTCTGTTGTACTTATTCTTGTATGTAGTATTACACACATATTTTTTAACCATTGCCCAAGTGTGGTGTACATTTTAAAGTATTACATTTTAAAGTATTACCTTATTTTTTTAAACCATTACATTGGCGAGTCTGGTTCATGTTCAAGTTATTTACAATCCTAAAACTTGGGTAGGAATCGGATCAATGTGGTTCCGTATGACACATGGTAATAGCCTAATATTTCGTATACGTGGCCGACTCGACGCGCTTTCAATGTTTGATAAGTTTGATAATTTGATCCGCTTGTTTTAGTACGCACACGGCTAAGAGTCATCGCTCGTTGGCCATACTTACTTGAGAAATAATCACGATAACCGTTAGACAGCTTTACAAGATACCAAAATACAATTAAATAGTATTTTCAATTTGGGAGGCGGGTATGGGTACCGCTGCCCCGGAAACTGTTTACCCCTGCCATAGGTCACCCCAAGTGTTTCGCTACGTTTGGTGACTTAGCAGAGGTGCACGTATTCATGGGGTAAGGTTTGTCTAGGTCTTGATAGCAGATGCCTTGCCCACCTACTTCGTGGCGGGCTGGATCGGGTGAGAACGGTGGAGGGAGATCTTTTGATTTCTTTAGCCGGACTCTCTCGACCCTTTGCATTGCAGCGCAGTGGGAGGAATAGATTCATACGTCCGTTACTCCTGTACACATTGACCCCTGATTCCTACCCACCCCTCATACATTTTTCCTTACCTGCACTTCTTCTCATTTCGTCCCCTGAAAAAACCCTCCAAACGGCATCCCCAAAGATTGCACAGACCCTGAGGGAATTGTTTTGCGCAGGGCCTTCTGTGTGGAGCTATTGTAAAAAAATATATATATCTTACTAATATTATAAACGCGAAAGTTTTTTTACTCTTTCATGCAAAAACTACTGAATGGATTTTAATGAAACTTTACAATAATATAGCTCATATATCAGAATAACATGTAGGCTATAATTTAAAAAGCTAGCTAGGAAGGGGACGCGGAAGGGGAACAGGGACGCACGGGAAAGATGATTCAGGTTGAAACAATTTATTTCTTTGAACATGGCATTGCAACGCATGCCGGGAACCAGTTAGTTTATATTAATGAAGGTCAAGGATTAATTCAATATATAATTAAAGTTAATAATAATAATAAGAGCTTCTTTAATTTCGAAGTGGTAGTTAGAATAATATTGCAAGTTGAGTAGTTTCCATACAATGAAACATTAATATGCTCATTTTTCATAATGATTGCAGAATAATAGAGCATAATAATAACAAAACAGAATAATATAACTAGTAGATAACAAATCATCTGTAAAAGAAATTTTACTGCCAAAGAGAAAATAAAAAGCAGGCCATTTCCACAATTTTATGACAACATCATTTAAAATAAAATATAAGCATTTCTTCAACGGATCTTCACCAAATAGAAGAGAATTTTCATTTCACGATGCAAAATACATTTCGTTTTAACAATGAATTTTTGAGATTTTTATTTTAACAACGGTTATTACCGTCGATGTCTTTCAACAATTCTTTTTATGATAATTACAAAATAATTCGACAGATGTCATCATTAATTCTGTACGACATTCAGATAAGGACGTTTATTATTTTTTTAAATACAATTTTTATTTGAATGCTGTCTTCGATCAGATATCCCTAGTAATTTATTTTGTTGTTATGTTTTGCATAAACGTTTAAATGTTTATATTTTTTTCTTTTGGTGACATTAAAGTTTAATTGATTATACTAAAACATATATTAGCGATCGTAAAGAAATCGATATGCTACCTTATCAATATATGGTATCACGAATTCAAGAATTTGCTTATAAATAATTTGAAGTGTAGGCGTATTTTCTAATAAATTTAATTTTTTTCAAACCTATTCGCATTGATCTGCTGCAGTCATAAACTTAAAATTACTAAATTTATCATAAATTATGCGTCTTGTTCAATCATTAATTCCTTACCAAGCGCTAAGTAATAATTTACAGCAGTATGTTTTATTTATTTTTGAAAAGAATGGCACACATTCCCGGATTACTAATAACCTGAGAATATTTTTAAAAAATCTCATACTATACTACCACCACAGTAAGCGAAAAATGTTGATTGTTTCATAATGGACGACTTAGCCAGCTAAGGAATCGAACTCACGAAGCCTGGGTGGGACCCGGACGCGATGCCAACTCAGCCACTGACCGGTCAAAAATTTGATTTTAAAATTACTTTTCTTTTATTAAAAAGAAAGACAAACATTTCCGAGGTACGAATGTACTGACAAATTTAAAAAAGTCAACCTGTCATCATCATAAGCCGAAAATGTTGTTTGCGCAATAAAGGAGAACTGTGATTTACACTTCACAATTGTTTTATTTATTTTCTCTCAGTAAGTCATCCCATGAAATTCCAACCAACAATGTTGTACGTTTGTAATTTTACTTTTACAGAATACTTATAAGGTTAAATCGATTATTATTATTATTATTGGTAAATTAAATTAAAATTTAAGTAAAGCAAGTGTTTCCTTTTTAAATTAATTATAATTGATTGCAATAGAGACAAATATATACTGTTCAAAGTAATTTGATGTTAACTTGGATATGAAATATTATACGTACGATTTTTTAAAGCTGATCTTATATTATTTTTGTTTGAAAATTTCATACCTACTGAAATAGCGTGCTATCTCAGTTAATATTTCTTCTTTTCACTCATTTACATAAACTTGTCACAGTAAGCTGTAATCATCGCCGTTTCGTAATGGATTGTAATGGGCGTGTAACAAATCGATCACGGTATGAGATTACAGTGATGCGTAGGTACGATTGACTAGGCTTCTAGCGAAAGCAATTTTCACTTGTGCCTTTAAGTTAGTGGAACGGAATAAATATCACTCAGAGTTTAATTGGTTTACTATGTTTAGAATCCCCATACGAGTTGTGTTGCACGCATTAATTCTTACTTTATTAACTGCTTTAACCGCACAATTTGGTATAGCTAATCTACAGGACATAGTTAAGAATATGACGATGGGGGATAGTACGAAAAAGAAACTGTGTTGGTTGAACGAATTTATTATTAAGAGCGGTTAGAGCGAGCCAAGAAGAAGCAAGAAGAGGGAGGAAGAACCAAAAATTAACAAGCCTAGAAGTGCCCAAAAAGCCAGGAATGTCTAAGAGACAAGATGAGTTAATAAGAGTCTAGAACTGGCAGGAATATCCTATACGAGACAAGAGATAAAAGACGTTGAAACATCCAAGTAGACCCCATGTGAGCAAAATGTTTAAAAAAGAGCCGAAAAGATAAACCGTGTCTTATTCATTCCTTTACATGTCTCTGTCATACATTTCTGTATTGGTTCAAGGTTGCCTGTAAGCCGGCTGATTAAAACTCAACCTCCTTCCCACCCTAAGAGCATTTGAGTCCTATCAAAACAGGTGTACCTGTCGCAAAGGGCAGGAGTAGATACTTTTAACGGGGGTGGCAGATTATCGTTGAGCGAAGCTTTCAGTTGTAGGGCCACGATAAATGTTCAATCACATGAGTAACGTTCAGGTTATTGCAATTACTTTCAGGTCACGAGGTTGCAGATTCGATTCCCTTTCATATCAAATATTATTATTTATCTTAGATTCGTGATGTTATAGATTAATTTTCTATAGACAATAGATTATAAGCTTGGTTTCTATTGACCGCTTACCCATGTTAGGTTCAGTACCTTTGTACCCGTTGACTTGTTACCCACGTTTTGATGTGTAGGTACTTTTTTACTGTTTATATTGACGATTATATTGCTGCTTATAGTTCTTATCTCTTGATGATTTCATGTTTCTTTTGACAGCTTGCACACAATTTGTTCTGTTTGTTCACTTTATCCAAACTTTAACTTTTTTAATATTAGAACAATATTTGGGTATCTAATCGTTTTTAACGTTTTATCGCCGGTTTTGTTTTGTAAATTAAATAGATACAGTTCTAATATCTTCCAATATCTCATCTGTTCATATAAATCTTTCACGATTTCATATATAACAATAGCCTGTTTCTATCGTTATACCTTAATTGGAAATGTTTTCAATGAGCCTGTGCGGATTTTCAATACCTTATAAGTAAGAATTATAATTTTTGCACAATAAATGGATTGTTTTAATAGCGGTTACTAACTGACAGCCCAGTCTAGTATGTTTTATTATTAGGTCAATTATAATTATTATGGCAAATATCCAAACCTGGACACTGAAGACAGTTAACTGCTGTCACTTAAATGGACTTAATACGACAGCGGATATTATGAGGTTAAATAAATACTTATGTATAACTTTCAAATAGTACTTGTGAAATGGGAAAAGTGCGTATTGCATTGGAAATTTGAAACCTCAAAAAAAATTGCAATCCGTCGAACTTGATAATTGATATTATTGAAGTTTTCTTGACATTCGAAAAATACAACTTCTTCATCTTCAAGTGGAATAAATCAGTAGACAACAAAAACTAACTTAAACGATATCAAAATTTCCACAAAACTTACTTTTCGGTCTTTCTGGCACGCGGGAAAGAGAGGCTGTATGATTATAATTATTACTTATTATTACTGTTAAGCTTTTACACGATAACAATTGTATTTTCACTATTTTTTTTTTTAAATTAATGTTGTCACGATTTAAAGTATGTCATTTTTAATTTTCCGCATTAACGACATGTTCGTTTTTATTCGCAAATTTGGCGGCAATGACGTCACACCGGGCGACGTTGGTGACAGCCGTCTTACCAGCCAGTGGCGTTTTCTACGTCATAGTTGACGTTGTAGCCAGTTGGTACCGTTTCGAAATGTGCGTTTTCAAATCAAAATTTATTAATGAAAACATTAAAATTACACCTTTTAGTATAATGGTCAGATCAGTAAAATAAACATTAAATTCCACACGTTTAACGGTATTCATATTTTGTGAAAATAACCCACTCAAATTAAAATCTTCGCTCAAATTGTGCTGATTAATTAATTTCCTTATTAATTTACAATTAGAAAGTTAATTAAAACATGTTATTATTCGATAACATTAATTTCTTTTTTTAAATAAAAGTAAAAATATTAATAACACCTGTAAAATATGTTGTAAATATTAATAACATTGTTTCCATTGAAATTTTCACTAATAAATCACCTTTTACCTGTTCTAATTCGCACGCCTTCTCAACATTATGACTAATTAGGGTGATTAATGACTAAAATACTCATGTATATATATAGTGACCTTGTATTGAGTAAACACCAGTTTGAAGTTTCAGGGAACATCTTCATTTTGAACAGTTGTGTTGTGGTTCGAAGTGGAATGAATGGGAAACCATTGTCTCGCGTTAGTTGGCTTTATCTTCTGTTGAAGAGGCCGCTAGCGATGTATTGTTTTATCGGTGCTGTAATGGTTTACATTCTGAATGGGTGTTTTGTATTTTCTCTTTTTAACATTTTCCCGATGTACCAGGAACAGTTTGACAATAAACGCTTAAGATTATAAAATATTTAAACAAATATTTTTTTCTGTATTTTGCGCGCAATCTAAAACTCAAACCTCACCCCGTGAACCCGGGCACCCTCGCAAGGTCACCTATCGTAGCACACCACTTAGGGCGACCTATGGCATGGGAGTTGGTTATACTGCAAATTGTTCCCTGGGTGGCAGTACCCATACCTGCCTTCCGAAATTGTATATATTTATTCATCGACAACCTATTAAAAAGTCTGAATGCAAAGTTTTCCAGAAAGGAGATGACCATCAATGAGTATTTAAATATTTGAAAGTAATACGCCAAAAACGGTATTACTCTCGTCTATAAAGAAAGCAAATAATTTTATGAACATGCTAGCTTTTCCCCGCGGCTTCGCTTGCATGTTATTAGGGGGGGTTCCCACTCCACCTCCTCCTCCCCCCCTCTCCCCTACCCTCTCCTCCTCCCCTACCCCCCCTCTTACCCCCCACCCGTGCTTCCCCCTCCCCCATACCCCACTCATTAATTACCGGTACATTCAGTTTTCAAACTGCTTGCGTGCCGCCTATTTCATTTTTTTGTACAAATTTCATAATGCCAGAGCTCACCAGTAGTTTTATACAACAACAAAAAATTATCCAATGGTGCAATCGTTCGGAAGTTATGCGCCCACACACATTTCGGCGATTCATTTTTAGAGATGCATAGATATTAACTACGACATCAACATCGTTTCCACGGCAACCGTTTGTTTCGCTTTTCTTCCGACGTTTGCAATAACTCGATTTTGTTAGGGACAGAAAACGTATGATAAATAATTTCATAACCCCAGAGCTTACCAATATTTACAGCCTATATTACTCGCAAATAATTTAGCTTTCTATTAGTGAAAGAATTTTTAAGGTCCATTCAGTAGTTTTTGCGTGAAAAAGTACCTAACAACCATACATCCATACATACATCGTACATACATCCATGCAAACTTTCGCCTTTATAATATTAATAGGATAGGATAATAATATTAATAGGATCGCTTAGGCTTGTCTAGGTATCCATAGAAATACAAAAGAACAGACAAAATATTAAGACAAAACATTCTTATTTTCAATAACGAGTAGGGTCGACAAACCGTTCTCGTGTTTGTATGTACGACACTCGTTGCCCTTTAATCGGTAGAATCGCCAGTTTTTATCTGTGGTAATGTGTCAAAGAAACTTCAATCAAGACCTACGGCGAGTACTTACCTCAATTCCTAGGTACCTACTTCATACAAACAACTAAACATTAGGTTAGAACAATGTCGAGGATGCAACATAATTATGAATTAACCTCAATAAATTTTAAAAAATATATTTCATTAACAACTTTGTATTAAGAAAAACTAAAGAGCTTTTTTATTTTTATTTTTAAAGAACTCTTATCAGAGATTCGATAAAGTGGGAGAATTTTTCATACAAGAATGCAGGAGTTAAATTAGGTTCGGTATTTAAGATTATAATCAGAATGTGTTGTTCATATTTTCTAACAAATAAATGCATATTTAACTGGTGCAGTTTTTCTTTGTTGTAACTTATATAATTTATAAAACAAATATTTCATTAGTCGTCAATTACTGCACGTCAGAATAATGCTAATAAAATTTTCGTTTTAAATCTCTAAAATCAAATTATTTTATCTCACTTGTATTGTTTATGGTTTTTTCTGTATCTTTACGTTTATATATTAAAATTGTACTGATACTATAAGTTCGTAAGACAGAAAACTAGTTAAAAATATAATTAAATGAAGTTAGTATTAGCGAAACTCAATCGAAAATCTCAAATCAGAAAAGATACGATCACATCTAGGACACAAATCCAGGACCTTCGCCTTGCCGGGGCGCAACCCTACCAACTGAGTTAATGTGTCTCTATCCGATTCGGCCATATTTAACTGTATCATATTTAACTTCGACTAAGAACTTCCAACATTATCTTAATTTTCTTAACGCAAATTTTTATTGGCTGCTATCTTTATGTATGATTGTAAGATTTAAACCCAAACTAAATGTTATCTAGACGGTGTCTTGGATAATTTTTTATCTATTTTTTTAATATGCGACATCTATTGACTTTTCTGCAAGTCTGGGATGAATACATATTTTTTAACTTAATGAATAACAAGTGACCGTACCTTTTTCTGATTTTTATGTTTTCAGATTTTCGATTGAGTTTCGCTTATATTTTCATCATTTAATTAAATATTACCAATTCAAAATATTTATCAATTTGGGAGGCGGGAATGGGTCCCGCCGCCCCGGGAACCTTTATTGGATAACCAACACCTCTGCCACAGGTCACCCCAAGTGGTTCGCTACGTTTGGTGATTTAGCAGGGGTGCCCGGGTCCATGGGGTGAGGTTTGTCTAGGTCTTGGAGGCGGATGACCTGAACACACTGAACCCCATATTCCTACCCACCCCTTAAACCCTTTTCCTTCCCAGAACTCTCCTCTCCTTCCTTTTCTAAAAAAAAACCCTCCACACAGCATCCCCAAAGATGACATAGCCCCTGAGGGAAATTATTTTCCTCTGGGCCTCCTGTGTGGAGCTCATGTAAAAAAAAAATTATTTTGTTATTTTTAACTAATTTTCTGTGATAATGTTTTCTCCCGCGGATAGAAAACTTCTAGTCTCTTTTTTACAGTGTAAGTTTTTTTTTACCTAGGTATATTATTCGAAGAAAGTTCATGCTATTTTAGGTTAAATATAGAAAAAAAATACTGTCATAAATGCATCCTACAAACTATAAGTAACGTTTTCGAGTAGCTTAATCCTAGACAGAATATTAATTATAAAGGAAATTTCCAGTCATTACATATTAAATAATCAACAATATGAATCATTTTCATTCGTACTTCAATCATTAATAGTAATTAAAAACATCTGTTATTTGCATTTGCCAACCATATTTTACAAAAAATCATTCCATTGATATAAATAAAGGGTTAAAAAATTAAACACAGGCACAACGGGTTTACAATTAGATAAATTATGATTTATATATAATTTAACCAAATGGGCTGGACTCCTCAAGTGAAGGAGGAAGAAGGCGTAGATGGAGAATTGGGAAAGGAACGGGCATGTTCTTTATTAATAGGGAACAATCTTAGTATGGGACTTTTATTTAAATTTAGTTGGTGATTAACTACCTCACTATAAGTGTTTATGGCTTTCCTAAGTTCAAGTGCCTCTAAATTATCCAACCTTATACCAATATTGTTTTTATGAATAAGTGTGGCGCCTGAGTCCTGTTTTCATTTAAGAGGGCATTACCAGAGAAAACCGGAAATATGTCATTTTCAAAAAAGTTTTTAGACGTATTGACTCTTTTCCACAAAAAATTATAAATGGATTTCGAAAGATTGTTTTTTTATCTAGCATTCGTATGTAATAAATTTTGAGAATTTTTTTTAATTTTTAGTATAATAAGGTTATTCCATAGATCGTTGGCAGATTTGTTCAATTTTCAAAAAATTTTTTGTATTATACCACACCCATTTCAAATAATAAAATCATGCAGTAAAATAAATCAATACATTATCTAGCAAACTTATGTTTTAGAATTTTAATTTTAGTTTCAATAAAATCATTAAAAAATATGTACGTACATGTGTTTCTTGGCGAAAATTGGTCCGTTTGTGTATTTATTTGCGCACTTACAAACTAATATATTTCAGATTTTTTTAACATTCTTATTAAATTTAGACATTATTGAAAAATGATAAATACTTATAATCAAAAAATAACTACAAAAAGTACATTATTTTAATAGTTTTATCATCACGCCTTTCAGCATTTTTGGATGAAGGTATAAATTAAAGCTAATTTGAATTGAAATAAATTCGATATTGAGTTATAATTTTAAAAAGCTGGTACGGAGAATAATTAATCTTTCTCATTGTAACTGCCCTGCACGATCGTAAGAACAACTTTCGACGAAATGTGGATTTTCGTCCGCTGGCTGGTTAAACGCTCTTAATTAAACATATCTGTAGTTATTTAATCTTTATCCCAACAACCGATACTAAACTCTAGTGTTGGCAGTATGTAGGATGAGAATCCCATACTCAACATTGTCGTTAAGAAGTCTGGTTAAGAACAAAGGGTTAGATCCGTATTGGTTGTGCGGAATCCACTAACCTGTTGACAGTAAAGTCAGAACATGTGGTAATTATTCTTGGTTATTACTCACTTTCTAGCATGACGGACAATTATTATGATTACTATTAAGTTGATGGCCTTATTTTAAACACACTTGTTTTATATTCCTACGTAGATTTCTTCAAGTGCGTATGTGCTGTTTTCAGTTACTACTAAAGATATTTCGAACGCCGAATAACATTGTAAAAATTTATAAATTTTAAATGCAGTGAGAATAAGATTATTACTATTAAAATGCAAAATAGAGGGTCGCCGAGGGCCTGGTAGAAGATAAATGTCTTGGCTGCGAAATGTACGAGAGTGGACCGGTATTAGAAGTGTGAAGGAGCTATTCCTGGCAGCGCAAGATAGAGATGTACTTACCAGAGTGATCGCCAACGGCGGGGGGACCTGATAGGGCAATCAAATAATAATACTCTTCTTAGTCCTCCTCACTGGGGTTGCCGTGCTGATGCGGATTATGAATGTATGTTTTAATTAAATACTTACCCCGTTTACTAATAAACGAGTTGTAAGTTTTAAACAACTAATAATGTAGCATTTTTGTATCGTTAACGGTGGTTTATAAGTTGTATACATTTATTTATTTTTAATTTTTTATTAGTAAGGTTTTGATTTGTTTTTCTAATTAGTTTTAATTATTTGTATGTAATTATTTATTAAGTGTAGAAGCAATCCTTTTCAACTATGGTTATTATAAAAGAAATAAGATCGTCTTAAATTATCTTTTAAGTAATGTTCGGAATAATAAATAAGTAAATGACATTCGGAAATAAATATTTTTATGTTATTTCGCTATATGTTAGGAAACGTACCCATACTACGTGACCCACTTTTTGAAAATTTTAACCCCCCTCCCTCTCGGTAATCACGTGTAGTATATTCCAAGACCATCCCCCTCCCCCTGAATTGTTCATAAACATGGTTTTGAATCATTTCTTGCTGACAAAAAGTTTTAAAAAAATTATTTGGCTCATATTTGTCTTTATTAATACGGCGCTTGCTGCGTGACGGCAAGAGTGCATGCATACCTATAATTACAAGTGAAAAAATATTATCAAGATAAAACTTATGTCAAAATAAATTGTAGCCAGAACTTAATTTATAGAAACAAAAGTCCTATTTATTAAGTCATTTTTATTAACATTTATTTTCCATCTCAATAACCTTCAACAAACGCGTTCCCAGCATCAATCTACTCGGATACATCATACACTCCACGCTTTCCTTCATGACACACAAGGCGAGACACGTCTTCCGTACATCAGTGTTGCCCTCTGCGTGTTTAAAAAGCGCCAAACACTGCGCGCCATATTTGAATGTAGCTCGAAAAAAACCTGAGATAAAAAATACGTGATAAAAACCTAAGCCCCCCGCCGCTCATTGGACCAAGCGTGGTATTTTGAAGATCCCCCCCCCCCCCCTTGAACGGGTCACGTAGTGTGGGTACGTTCCCTAAGATATAACTAATTTTCGGCGTACTATAATACCATACTTATTTTAACCGAAAATATGCATTCCAATAAGTAAAAAGGTGTTCTGATCATGTAAAACATTTTATTGCAGCATTATAGTTGAAAACACATTTTTATCTATTTGATTACCATATTAAATGTTTTAATTAATATTAATATTCTCAGGTTTTTTTCAGATTAACAAGGCCTGTGTTTGCAGTGTTGGAAGCACGAATAATATACAAACTAATTATGTATTTTATCATATAAAAATATGCACCAAATGATGAAACAAACAAAAAATTATTTTAGGTACTTGCTTCGACCAAGATACTAGGCAATGGATATCTGCTTACATTTTCCCTTTACGATTGAATGGAAAATTTTTGCATTATTTTAGAGGGATGAGATTAGAACTATTTTTATTGAACTGATTTTACAACGATTCTGCATTGACCATCGACATTTTCAACGTCACCCACGGACAATAAGGAACTTCAGTGAAAAATATTATGGCTTTAAAAAAATATGTTCATACAGACCAATGAACGCTGATTCTGAATATATAAGTTTTATTTTATAATATTAAACGTAGAGTTCTTAAAAAATTATTAAAAGGTACATTTTTAAACCTATCGTCAAAACACACTTTAAAGTCGGCATTACTGAATGGTTAGTGCTGACGTCACGAGTCACCAGTCATTGTATTGAAACTTTGAATATTTAGGTATGACAACATTTCATGTTATTCGTTATTTCATACTGTTTATAGAGATTTAGTTGTTGTGTTTATTGAAACTATATTTAAACCTAAATAATTCAGTATCAAAAATAGAGGTGTCTCTATTAGTTTATCTCTATTATTTAAAATATTGAAAAACTTTAAACTGTACGAAAAAATCGTATACATATACTATATCATAATGCTCATAGGTCAAAATTTGGCCGTGGAGTAGAATCAAAATGGCCGCAATCGATCAGCTGTTTGCCTACACTTTTGTGGGTGATTCTTCGTTTTGATAATATTGATTTTAAGGCTAAAAAAATAATAATTTCAAACAATTTTTATACCACTCTCCCGTAATAATATTCAACAATATAATAATATAATATAATGAATAAATAATTCCACCTAAATAACGTTTTAACTTGTCGAATAGTATTCATATATTTAACCACACATTCCAAGTTCCGAGCACGAATCGAAAACCGCTCCTAATCAGGAAGAATGGACGAACGTTAAACGCAGACAACGGACAGCGAAGAACTTAATTGTCGGGAACTCCGATAAGTCTTCAAGTGTAAAAGCATTTCCAAGGATAAGAAATATTATTGTGTCCAGAATTTTGAAGGACACAACAGAAGAAGAGATCCGGGCGCACTTGGAGAAAAATAAAATACCGAAATGCGAAATTCAAAAATTCATCGCGCATTCTCAAGAATATGCAGCTTTCAGGATAGGTGTAACGGAGGATCTGTATGATAAACTCTTACAGGAAAATTTATGGCCTAGAGGAGTACCGATAAGACATTATCGATACATAAAACCGAAACAAAATCCAATTGATACTAACCAAAACCGGCCCAAACCGAACGATGATGCCGCCCCGAAATGACTAGAGAACCCCCTAAAAACGAATTCTCTCCCTTGCACAATTTACTATCAAAATGTGCGGGGATTAAGATCCAAGACTGATGATTTCATAGAAAGTGTGATACTACAAAACAACGACCTTATACTACTTTCAGAGACATGGCTTAATGACAGCATTTACAACGGTCAACTCTTCGATCAACGGTATGACGTCTTCAGAAAGGATAGAACCTCGGGTCATTCAAGGGGAGGAGGAGTACTGCTAGCCGCGAGACGTGACCGCGCCACCCTAACCCAGAGACTTACCTATCTGGAAAGTGAAGACGAAAATATGTGGATAAAGACATACCTAAGTGATTTTGGTGTAATTTACATTTGTGTTGTGTACATTCCGCCGGCGTCGCCAAATAAAACATATTCCGATTTTTTTGATAAGGTTACAGAGAACTACAATTTTTTAATTAATAAAAAAATTGTGGTGATTGGCGACTTTAATCTGAACTCAAGTAGCAAAGGCACCCAAATGGATCTCCTATATTTTATGAATCTTTTTCAAATGAATCAGAGTAACTCTATTACAAATGTGAAGGGAGGCACGCTGGACATTGTACTCAGTAACTTTAATTTAAAAGTATACAAATCCTTATACTCACTAGTCAAAGAAGACGCTTATCATCCATCATTATGTATAGAGATTTTGCCGAACAAAAACACAACCAATTGTCAAACACGAAACTTCTTGAATAATACGGATAATAGTGTTAGGCGAGGATGGAACTTCGAACATGGTGATTTTAAGGCTCTTTATTGCCATTTACAATCTCATGATTGGCAGCCTTTGAAGGACATAAATGATGTTAATTTAGCGACAAACCTTTTTTATTCTATAATTTATAAATACTTTGATATGTGTTTCAAAATTAAGCGCACTCCGAGGAATGGTAGGAAATATCCTAAATGGTTTTCTAGTGAGGTTGTTAGCGACATAAAGCTCAAATTCAAACATTACAAAAAATGGAAGAAAACTGGAATGGTAAGTGAACGTGACATGTTTTGTCTACTTAGAACAAAAATAAAACGCAATATTCGATTAGCACATGTGCAATATATTAATTCTGTTGAAAAAAATATCAAATGTGATCCCAAATCTTTCTGGAAATATATCTCGTCCAAAAGAAGTGATGGCGGGTTTGTTGACCATGTTACTTGGAATAATCAGTCTTTCTCGGGAGCAGATATTCCAGAAGCATTTGCAGACTATTTTAAATCAACTTATAGTAAGGAAGCTGCGGACTTGAAATCTTTTATACCTGGTAAAAAAACACCACTAATAGCGCAGAATGTTGATATTCAAAACATCACAAACATTGACATCACCGCGGCTGCTAAAAAATTAAAAGCCAAAACTTCTTTTGGACCGGATCTTATTCCGTCATTCGTATTAAAGGGCTGTTTTGAGCCCTTATTAACACCTCTCGCGTATATTTATAATCTCTCACTTAACTCCGGAATATTCCCAGACGTGTGGAAGATCTCGAAAGTTACACCGTTACATAAAACTGGTGATAAGGCTCCAGTCTCTAATTACAGACCAGTGGCGATACTATCCTCTCCAGCCAAGTTGTTTGAACTAATAATTCATAAATTCATTTATACCCAAGTTGAACCCTTTATAATTGACCAGCAACACGGTTTTAGGTCTGGCAGATCTACTGTGTCTAATCTAATGGTTTTTACGGAGTACATATCTCAAGCTCTTGATAGCAACAATCAAGTAGATGTATCATACAACGACTTCGCAAAAGCCTTTGACTCGGTAGATCCGCTTATTCTCCTAAATAAACTCGACCAATTTGGATTTTCAGCGAAACTTCTACGTCTATTTCTAAGTTATTTCTCAAACAGACAGCAATACGTAACTTATGGTATATTTCAATCTTCCAACTTCATCACAAACTCTGGAGTTCCGCAGGGGTCAAATCTCGGACCCTTACTTTTCTCGCTATTTATCAACGACATTTATCATTGCATAAAATTTTCTAAGTTTCTCTTATTCGCGGATGACCTTAAACTATTCCTTTTAATAAAATCTTTGGAAAATTGCTTGCAGCTACAAAGTGATATAAATTCTATCGTCGAATGGAGTCACACCAATAAATTAGGATTTAATATTAAGAAATGCTCTATCATGTGCTACACCAAGGCGAACAAAACGATTTACTTTAACTACAAAATGTCTTATTCGTCTCTTCAGCACATTGTTATTTTGAGAGATTTGGGAATCACATTTGATGCGCACCTAACATTTCACGTCCACATAGAGACGATATGCAGCAAAGCTCTAAGAATGCTAGGATTTGTGCTAAGCAACTCCAGACACTTTTGCAGCTCAGCCGCGATTCGTTTGCTATACTATAGCTTAGTACGTAGCATTTTGGAAAGTGGTTCAGTAATATGGGGACCAGTGGATTTAACATACTCTCAAATGATTGAGAAAGTGCAAAAGAAGTTTCTGAGATATTTGTATCTTAGAGACTTCGGATATTATCCCTGGTTATATCCATCAGCCTTTTTGTCCGGCATGCTGGGTATTAATAGCCTCGCCGAAAGAAGGAAAACTGCTTTGCTGACAACAGCATATAAACTTTTAAACGGTAACATCTGTATTCCCGATATATTACAAAAATTTGAGTTTTATGTCCCCGACAACTTCACAAGAGCACGCAGACACAGAACTTTTGTTGTTCCGAGATGCAGAACTAACTTACCATTAGTAATGCCGCTCGGAAAAATGATTATTTTACTAAATTTCCTGCCCCCTGATATAGATATTTTTAAACTAAATATTGATCAATTCAAAAACGCTATTATTACTTAATAAAATAAAATGTATGTTTATTATTGGTTATGTAACTGTAAATGTGCATTTAAAATAAAATAAATAAATAAAATAAATAAATAAAAAAAAAATTTCTCTTTATTGAGGAAACAAACAGTCATACAGAAAAAATTATTATAACAATAAAATTCATATATTGTAGACCAATTAAGTTCCATTGTGTTAAAAAATATTGGTTATTTTTTTTACCTACTCAACTTATTAAATGACAAAGAAAAAAAATATAAACATAATAAAGAAAAACATAAAAAAGAAGAACATAATACATAATAAAGAAAAACGTAAAATTATTATCAAACATGGTTATACTATTTACCATGGTTGATAATAATATGATTTTCACAAAAAGGAGAAAAAAAAGTATTTTAAGTTATTAATTTATTAAGCTGCATTTTATATGATTTCAAGTCATGGTTGAAAATGTCTACATCTCGTAAGGTATTGTAAGTTTCACAGATACGTACTAATACAGAGTTTTGCGCATATTTAGATTTACTGTGTGGTATTCTAAATAAGTCGTTCGATCTGGTGTTTTGTTTGGGGCAACGAAATGCAATATTTTCTAACAGATATGATGAATCAACAAGGCAGTTCACGATTTTTTGTAAGAATAATGCATCAGAGATTTTTCTGCGTTTATGTAAAGCGATAGGGTCAAATCGATGATCACTAAAGCGATAGGATAGGTGTTTTATAAATTTGTTCTGGATATTTTCAATGCGATGAATATATGTTTGATATTGAGGATTCCAAATTACTGAGGCGAACTCGAGTTGTGAACGTACATATGACATATATAACAGAATTAGGGTGTGTGCTGTAGTAAAAGGCTTTGTAATGCGAATAATGAAACCCAATTGCTTATAAGCTTTCTCTAGAATATTTTCAATATGATCCCTAAATAACATTTTAGAATCTAGTATTACTCCAAGATCTCTTATTGTTTCTACTCGTTGTAGAGGTACATGGTTTAATTTGTAAATATAATTAATTGGATTTTTTTTTCGCGTAAAAGTAATAACATTACATTTATCTATATTTAGATATAATTGATTGTTTTCGCAATATTCCTCAATTTTGCTAACGTCTTCTTGTAATTATTATCATTTTTCTTCCGTATAATTATCATTCAAAATGTCAACACCTGTTGAAAGTAAATAAAACTATCGATGGGTGATGATGTCACATAATCCACCATAGATACGGTGATTTTCAGGGGGTCTTGAAAAATTAAAACTTGGACAATTATTTTAACTATTAAAACTAACTATAAAAATAAATATGCAGTTATTTAAGTTTGAAGGTCTTTATTCATTAAAAAAATAATAAAAAATGGACTGGAGTTCTCTATTCAGCAACTATCTTTTGACGCTTGTCACAAAATAGTAAAACTGCTTCTCATATCTTTTTAATTTGAAATCTTCTCCACGATATATTGGTGTATAAACGTTCCGGAGGACATGAAAATGTAAATATGGATCATTAAAAAAAATATGGATTATTAAAAAAACTATTTATTTATTTACTTCTGTCAACCTTCAAGGTATATTGTTTTTATGAAGATTTTATTATATCTTGTTTAAAAAATTACGTATTTTTCGGTTCTAATTTATCAGATTTATAATTTATCAGATCTTTTTTCTGGAATAACAATATTGCTCTTAAATGTTAATCAGATAAGACACCACTAAGCTAGATTATAAATAACATGTGTATCACAATCTTCTCGTACCTGTCAATCTTCCCAAACCATCTTTCTTACAAAGCTCTTCTACATGTATTCCTCCATTCTCTTTGCTTAGCTAAAATTTAATACGCGGTACGAATCTCCGCATGAGGAGTATAATTCACTCACGATTTTCTCGGTAGCCGACAGCGACGCTTCCAGTCTTAGTGAAGTGAGATGGTTGCTTAGATTAAAAAAAATACCACGTGGCATGTTACATGACTTTCTGAACACTATTAATAGCAGTCTCAATTGTTTTATAGTATTTTTAAAGAATGTAACAACAAAATAACGCTTGGAAATATTTGTATGGCCCACTCAAATCCCACAAACAGTGAGCTCTGGCGTCATATATGGATGATTTTTCCTCTATCGAATTTGCATGTATGTAAACGTTAATATTTTCAGTTCCGTCTCCATCATCTGCTATGGAGCTTGTAAAGATAACAAAATATCAAAGAAAGAGTGCTTAAATGATAACGTTACCAATTAAAAATAGTTGCATTTTAATAAAAGAAATTGTAAACTAAAATAACGCCAGAGCTCAATTTGAGGGAGTATTTGCTGCTTTAGAAAACTTATTTCTGCTTTATGTATTTATTTGAAGTTAGCTAAAGTTTCCAGCGTTGCAAGGACTTTATACGGAGTTTTTCAGAAGCAGTAATGGAGCGTAATTTTCCTCTTATTTTGAATTATTAATTTGTTGTTAATCAAGTTTTAATTTTTAGAACTACAATCTAATTTTCATTAATAATGTATATATATAAATATTTAATTTATTAAAAAAATGTTCAATGATGAACAGATTCTGTCGTGTAAATAAAATTAGGCGTGGCAACTGTTACTTAAAAAACTTTAAAAATAAAATTTAAAAATTTTTTTTTTAATCTTATTCGAACGACAAGCGTGCAAATTTAACGGAGGAGTATCAAAATTCTGTTTTAAGGGTGGGAAAATAGGGTGGGGTGGTTTTTCGAAATCTCGTGTAAACAGTGACCCCTTTTCTGTTTCGAATGTCAATTGTGCAAAATTTCATTAATCTCATAATAAAGCTGTAGTTTTGCTTAAAAAACAAACCCACACCGGAATACTCTTCTTTATGGCTCCATGCCAATTCAGAATGAAACCAACTCAGAAACACGTGTACCTTATCTATGTGTGTAGATAAGGTTTTTTAAAATCTGTGAGAAAAGGGTAAGACAATTTTTATTAAAAAATAAGTGTTTTACATTTTTTTAATTAGTAAAACATAATCATTTTTGCGAATACATTCTTCAACATTGAGAACTTCCGCTACAAGATGTTCGTTACTCACACACCGGAGTCGCTTACCCTTTCAAGAAACCAGTGTGATACTTACGAGGCAGCAAAAGGCACAAGCACAAGGCACAAGGTGTGTGGTCTTATTCTTATCTGATGATGATGATACTAATTCTTTTGCGCGAACAGATCACGAAACGATTAAAGATTAAATTATAATTCGGAGATGAATATTATCATCGTCTTAATCACGATTTGGAGAGCGACCTTGTTATATTTAACGTATAATCAGTGGCGTGCTATACATTAAGACTGAAAAACTGTACCTACATTTAAAAAAATAGCGTAGAAGTTCGTGGTGGTTCGTAGTAGTTCGTAGTAGTTCGTAGTAGTTCCCTTCGGGGAATACAAAGAAGTAAAACCTGAATTATCTCACAAAAACATTCGCAAACTTGTTTTTCGTAATGCTTAAATTAAATTTAAAAAATTACAGAATTCGAATAATTATAACATGTACGAGTATATAATTAATTTCAAAAGAATCAAAAAAAATGAAAGCTTGCAATTCACACACCGTAGAAGTGAAACCATCAAAAAAGTAAAGTAGACAAGAGTGGGGAGGCTACGAAGCACCGCACAAAGAGAAGACCGATTATAGTATCTCATTCTCTCGCAGGCTAAGTCTTAAAGATGTGTGTGTTTGTCTCTTTTTACTGTCCCTATTTTTCGTTTCATCGAGTTTTAAATCGCAATAGTGCTAAGGAAGTTTTTACTTCAAACATGGGGGATACTTTATACTTTTTTTGAAGAGTCCCAACTGCTACCAAAAGGAGACAGTGGGATTAAGGCATCCGTATCGGGGAATGTAGTGAGGCTAAAAGTAGTGAAGAGAGGAAGCAGATGGGAAAGAGGAGGGTTGGGAAGTACCTGACTATCCAGATCTAGTCACCATAAACCGCTAAAGCCATTTCAAGCAACGTTTCGACTCTGACAGGTGGTCTTTCAGAGAGACAATGAAAGTATCTACCACTATGTGATTGATTCGTGATTTTTTTTTTTAAATAAATTATGCAAATAAATTATAATACAGGATCTTATAAGCTCGTTTATTAAGTTGGGCAAAAATAAAACTGTAATTTTCCAATATTCAACACACGATAAAATTAATGCCTTAACCAGCCAGCGGCCGAGAAGACATATTTCGTCGAAAGATGTTTTTACGATCGTACAGGGCGGTTCCAATGAGAAAGATTAATTATTCTCCGTACCAACTTTTTAAAATAATAACTCAGTATCGATTTTATTTCATTCAAAATTTGCTTTAATTTATTCCTACATTCAAAAATGCTGAAAGGCGTGATGATAAAACTATTAAAATTATGTACTTTTAATAATTATTTTTTGATCATTAGTAGTTATAATGTTTAATAATGTCTAAGCAAAATAAGGATGTAAAAAAATCTTAAATATATTAGTTTGTAAACCCGTAAATAAATAGACAAACTGAAGTATTTTCGTCACAAAATACGTGTGCGGATCTTTTTTAAATAATTTTATTTGAACTAAAATTTCAATTCTGAAACATAGCTTTCCCAGATAATTTATTGTTTTATTTTACTGCATGATTATATCATTTGAAATGTGTTTTGTACAATTTAAAATTTTGTTTGAAAATTTAACAAAAAGTAAAACCTTATTGTACTAAAAATAAACACATTTTCACAAAATTTAAAACATAAAAGAGATATGGATAAAAGAACAGTCATTCCTTTGCATCGGAAATATGTCATTTTTAAATAAAATTTTAGATGTATTGACTCTTTTCCACAAAAATTTATAAATTGATTTCGAATGACTGTTCTTTTATCTATATCTCTTTTATGTTTTAAATTTTGTGAAAATATGTTTATTTTTAGTACAATAAGGTTTTACTTTTTGTTAAATTTTCAAACAAAATTTTAAATTGTACAAAACACATATCAAATAATCATCTGGTTATTCCCTCTTAACGTAAAAACTACACACAACTTACGGTCATAGTGCAATGCACGCCACTGAATCAAATATTTATAAAGCTATTTTGTTTTTATTTGTGTCGTGAAAGAGTATTGAATTTATTGGTCCGTTTGGCCCCAGGGCAAATACTTACATATTTTCCTGCAGTGAAATATTTAATCACTTGGCTTTTAAGCCTGCATTCAATCAGAATGATTCCTTTCGTTTGGCGGTTCAGGGTACCGATTGCCCTGGGTCACGGAAGGTGCTTGATATTGTTGTTTATTCAAACGATGGGTCAATAAAGGTGCCTGAATTCAAGTTCAAATATTGGTAGGTCAATAAAGATGTCCAAAAGAAAAATTCAGATTGTCTATGGGTCTAAAAGATGCCTGCAGGTATAGTTTTGTCAGGAGCGGCGCATCTTTTCGTACAATTGTTGTGAAGCACTCGGGCGGTCAAACAAAGGGGCGGCTGATTGATTATGTGGTATTCTTGTTTAAAGCAATCGTTATTTTCAAAAATTCTTGATATATACAAATATTCATACAAATGAGAATGATATGTCGTATGTGGGTAGATAGGAATCCGGGGTTCAGTGTGTTGTGCCAGGCGATGTTCCGAGAGAGTCTTGCTGAAAAGGTCAAAAGGTCTCCCTCAACCAGTCTCTCGCGATCCGGCTAGCCAAGCATTTGGTAGGCAGACGTATCCGCCGCCAAGATCCGGACAAACCTCAAGTCATGTACCCGGGCACCCTTGCTAAGTCACCAAACGTTGCTAACCACAACCTATGGCAGAGGTGTTGGTTGGCTAATATATGGTTCCCGGGGCGGTGGTAACCACACCCACTTCCCAAATTGGTTTTATTTAAGGATGATGAATTACCCTTAACCTTAAAATTATTTGCGACTTTGACTTTAACGTCTCTTCCAGTTCTTTCGGATGACAGCACAATTGTACGAAACCTTAAAAATTAACCACTTTTTCGTTAATTGCCATTCCAGTTATCTCCGATGACAGCGAGAAAGTTGTTAATTTTAAGGTTAAGGACAATTCCTTACCCTTATAGAACCTGTATCGGCCCTCCGAATCATATAGATGTTAGTGTTAGTATACTACTCTTAGTACGATTTTTTTCCCCTAAGACGACCCTGTGTTAACTGCTTCTTGTGGGTCATGAAAGGTGACCAAAGGCTCAGATCTTAAATCTTTCATCTGAATCTTCAAAGCTTCGATTCCCGTGGGATAAAAAGAAACATCAGATTTTTTTAAATTCTTATTTATTTGAATTCCTTTATAAGTAATGTGATGTCATCTCAAGATTGAAACTCGCAAAAAATTGCAAGAGAGATGTTTTTAGTATTGATTCAAGTAGTTTGAAAACAGGTCTCACTCAAGTTGGTGCCTTAATGACTTTATTGAAATAGAGTTGATTAATTAATTTCAATAAATTAGCTACTAACAACTGTAATCATTCTGTTATAAAATAACAGTTTGAGCGTGATAGTACAACTTAATTAAAATTTAAGAAATACCTGTATCAAAAAAATAGTACTATACTTTACTCGGTTAATATTGATGACCAAATCTACGCTTCGTCATATAGAAGCCAACAACACTAAAGCAGAAAATATGTCACCAATTACTTCTTTTGGACATTTTTCATGATTCCTTGCTAATATACCAAACAATTTTTTTTTATTTCTTATCGTGATGTAAATGATTTTAAAACGACGTACCTACTCGTTCAGTTTATTTTTCATTAAACTTTTATTAACGGCCAATTACAATTCGTGAGCATGTATTTCTTGATTTAAAAATTTCTCTCCGCTCGTTTTCTTCCTTTTTATGTATTCATTATTTAAGATTAAGAACAGGGCCGCCGAGAGGGCACGTTAGCCAAGTCCGAAACTTGGGGCCCGGGCCTAAGGGGGGCCCGGGACGGGCCCCGGATATTTTACTAAAAAATGCCAATGACACTAAAATATTTATTAGTTCTTTATAGTTATCTCCAATTAAGTATTATATAAGTGTATCATCGGCAAATAGTCGTACTTTGCATTTTGAAAATATTTTCACCATGTCATTTACCCGTTTAATCACGGGAGACCAGATAAGACGCCGTAAATCCCTTACTACCATAGTTAGAAATATGTTCTAATCGGTGTTAGAAACGAAACACATCATGCTTTATATTTCAATCTAAAAAATAGCCACCAAAAAAGTAAAATGTTCACTTTTATGTACACAAAGTTTTGAATCGCAAATTGAAAAAAGAATTTGAAACTTCGGGAATTTAAAAAAAAAAAATTTCATAGAGCGACAAAAAGTTGAGGTTACAATATGTGTTTGTTATACATTTGTCTAATAAAATATGCATGTGTTTTTTTTTATTTTTGTTATCAGTAACTTTAGTTAGAAAAAACATAAGGTGAGTCATTTTGAAAACTTTTTTATGTTTGTATGCAAAAATTTTATAATTTAAAAAAAATATATATTTTTCGAATTCTATAATTTGAAAGCGTATTTCATCACCTTTCTAAAACAGTTTTTGGTTTTTGAATGTGCTCAGAAATATTCCAAATATTTGCATTTTATTGTAAAGCAAAAATATTTTGACCATCCGAAAAAAAGTCAAATTTTTGAAGGGTTAATATAGACTTATAGAGTATGAACAATAGGGGTCCAAGGATCGATCCCTGCGGTACTCCTAATTTATTTTCCATTGGTTTTGAAAATTGATTATTTATTTTTGTTACCTGTTTTCTGTCTTTCAAATATAATAATTTAATTTAGCCTCAAGATATCTTGATTAACGAAGAATATGTAAATACACATAAACAAGAAACACAAGTATTTTAGTATTTTATTTTGAGTATTCACCATAACTTTTTAAACATTTCCATTGAATAATTATGCTAAATTCGAATGATTGGTATAATGGTATAAGAAAAGGTAATGAAATAGTAATCCTAGCAGTAGCAGGTAAGCATGAACTTATTAATTGTTATCTCCCCCCCCCCCCCCCCCCGCAGTAAGTTGTGGGGAGGGGGCCGGTATAGTCTACTAGACTTGGGGCCCAGATTAGCTGTCGGCGGCCCTGATTAAGAACCGATCTTAACTCGGACGAAATTATTGACTACTGAATTATTAATATACCTTATCACTTGTATCATAATTTACTGTAGAATTTGGGAGGCGGGAATGGATACCGGCGTCCCGGGAACCATTTTAACTCAACACCTCTATCATAGTCCATCCCAAGTTGTTCACTAAGTTTGGTGACCTCGCCGGGTGAGGTTTATCTAGGTCTTGGCGGTAGGTAACCTGGACATACTGAACCCCAGATTCCTTCCCACCGCTCGTACCTTTGTCCTTCCCAGAACTTCATCATTTTCCTTAAAAAGATCTTCTACTCAGCATCCCCAAAGACGACATGGGCCCTGATGGAAATTATTTTCCTAAGGGCCTTCTCTGTGGACCTAATGTGAAAATAACAACTTTTTTCTTCTTTTCGTTATTTATTTTTGGGGTGTTATGCCGTGTTGCGCTACCTCCTTCTTTAGCCGGTGACACTGTAATGCTGTCCAAAATATTGGCATAACACCCCAAAACTAAATAACAAAATACTTTTTTCCGTGAAAATCTAAAATCATATCCAAATAAACACCTTGATCTGCAAGACTATTTTGTCGAGCAGTTCGGCAATAAACGATTTATCTTGCTCGTTTACCAGCACCTTTAGTTGCCACATTTGGTAAATAGGTACTGTTAAAATATTTTCTCCTTTATTAATCACGATCTTGCCTTTCGATATCAAGATTCTTCAATATCGAGCATTTATGAATAAACCTTCTCGTCGTGCGTTTCGATTATATTCGCTCTAAACTCAGCCAACCTTTTTTGCATTCCTCGTCACGATACCATTCCTCGAGCTAGTTTTAGAGTTCAGGTCTTATCATAAATGCATACAAAGGTAACTTAGTTTCTTAATCTATATAGGTTAATTAGTACGGTGGTTTCTTAACTCACGGGTCGCTCGCTACTTAGAGTTAACTCACTAACAATGGGTTAGCCAAGTCTAAGTGCATATTAAACTTATCTCGTGTTAAATGTTTTACTACTAGTTTTACCTGTTGCGGTGAGAAGGTGAAACGATGTGAGAGATGAGAGTATGTAGCAATGGAAGAAGTCGTAATAGAGTAATATGTAGAAGTTTTTTTACATTAGCATCACACTGGAGGCTCTGAGGAAAACAATTTCCTTTGGGGCCTATGTTATCTAGGGATGCTATGTGGAGGTGAGTAAAGTTTAAGGAAAGGAAGAGATGAAGTTCTGGGAAAGAAAAACGTATGAGGGATAGGTAGGAATCTGGGGTTAATGTGTCCAGGAGTGACAGGCGTATAAATTCATTCCTCCCTCT
Source organism: Limnephilus marmoratus (assembly GCA_917880885.1). Lineage (NCBI taxonomy): Eukaryota > Metazoa > Arthropoda > Insecta > Trichoptera > Limnephilidae > Limnephilus > Limnephilus marmoratus. The sequence continues at coordinate 22,982,391 of OU862921.1, read as the reverse complement.
TCGGTGCTAGGCGATCAATCGATCTGGAGAGGTCGAAAGGTCTCCCTCAACCATTCCCCCCCAATCCGGTCGTGAACAAATGCATCTGCCGTCAAGACCTAGACGAACCTCACACCATGAACCCGGGCACCCCAGCTCAGTCACCAAACGTAGCTAACCACTTGGGGTGACCTATGGCAGGGGTGTAATCCAATAAATGGTTCCCGGGGAGGTAGTAGTAGAGAGTAGTCACTACTTGTGGTTTGACATTTAAATGAAAAAAAATTAACAAAATTTGTAAAAAAATTAAATAAATTTTGTGGTCTTATGCAAAGTTATTGTTGTATTTCATTTAAATCTAATAATGTTATTACCTTATTACATTATTAAGTATTTCAGCCTTATTTCAACTCATATTATCGAGACAGCTGTTTCATCGTTTAAAGCCATTATCAAACTACGTTTAGATTACATTGAAACGGCTTATTTATACGATTTTATTACTATTATTAAACTAAAATTATTCATACTATCAAATAAATACAAATTAAGGAAAATGGGAATTCTCGCCAAATTAATTAAACACCTTTTAATTTTAATTATAATATAATGGAACTAATTCTGACAATACCCTGAGGATATACTTTGTGTAAAACTTGAATAAACAAACATTCTTCAAATTGGTGGAACAGCTTACTTTTTTTGTCTATACTTTTTTTGTAAAACCTGCCTAGCTTCCTTTTCCTTTCAAGCGTGTAATTACACTAAAGCTATGTAATTCCGTGTTATTTGTTTAGTAATTAGTCACAGAAATCTTCAAACTGGTTTCATTGGGTGAAGCTGTTCAAATTGATTACGACCTGCCACGGAAATTGTAGAAAATTTTGCACAGCATGGTGCGTTGATTCCTCACAGGAGATGTCTTAATTAAGGGGTTTTATTTGTTTTTCCTGCGAAAGTAATCTGTTACAACTAATTGTGAGGGTTTTTCGATTATACCGCTCTTCCTGGCAATTCAAGGATTTCTTTTATTGTACTTACACAATTCTCACACGAAAATACACGAAATCACGCATTGGGAGACAATAGAACCGAATTTAATCGATTATTTTTATTCGATTAAGTTACGTTGTAACAGTTTTATTATTTTCTCTACTCATTAATATTAAAATCATTATAAAAACTAGGGCCTTTTTGTATTTATTTTTTTAATAATTGTTTAAAAATTTAACACTTTTTCGTATTATTTCATCGGCCAATGTTGTTTTTTTTTACGTTAGCTCCACACAGGAGACCCTGAGAAAAATAATTTCCCTCTGGGCCTATGTCATCTTAGGGGATGCTGTGTGGAGGTTTTTTTAAGGAAATGATGTGAAGGATGTTCTGGGAAGGAAATAGGTATGAGGAGTGGGTAGGAATCTGGGGGTCAGTGTGTCCAGGAGTCACGGACATATGAATCCATCCCTCTAACCGCGGTTCATGGCGAGAGGTCATGAGAGTCCGACTGTAGAGCATAAAAGTCCTCCCTCAACCAGTCTCTCTCGATCCTGCCCACTACATGGCAGGTGGGCAGACGCATCGGTCGCCAAGATCTGGACAAATTCCCACACCCCCACCCCTTGAACTCGGGCACCCCTGCTAAGACACCAAACACAGCGAACCATTTGGGGTGACCTATTGCAGAGGTATTCCTTATCCAGTAAATGGTTTCAGAGGCGGCGGTATCCATACCCGCCTTCCAAATTGCCATGGTTATGCTAGAGATGTCCCTGTGGCGAGGAAGTTAAAAAATTGAAATTATTGAATTTATTCATAATTATTATGATTGTTAAGAGCATTTAACCAGCCAGCGGACGAAAATCCACATTTCGTCAAAAGTTGTTCTTACGATCATGCAGGGCGGTTACAATGAGAAAGATTAATTATTCTCCGTACCAGCTTTTTTTAATTATAACTCAATATCGAATTTATTTCAATTCAAATTAGTTTTAATTTATACCTTCCAAAAATGCTGAAAGGCGTGATGATAAAACTATTAAAATAATGTACTTTTTGTAGTTATTTTTTGGTTATAAGTATTTATCATTTTTTAATAATGTCTAAATTTAATAAGAATGTTAAAAAAAAATCTGAAATATCTTAGTTTGTAAGTGCGCAAATAAACACACAAACGGACCAATTTTCGCCAAGAAACACATGTACGTACACATTTTTTAATGTTTTTATTGAAACTAAAATTAAAATTCAAAAACATACGTTTGCATAGATAATGTATTGATTTATTTTACTGCATGATTTTATTATTTGAAATGGGTGTGGTATAATACAAAAACTTTTTTGAAAATTGAACAAAACTGCCAACGACCTATGGAATAACCTTATTATACTAAAAATTAAAAAATTTTCTCAAAATTTATTACATACGAATGCTAGATAAAAGAACAATCTTTCGAAATCCATTTATAATTTTTTGTGGAAAAGAGTCAATACGTCTAAAAACTTTTTTGAAAATGACGTATTCCCGGTTTTCTCTGGTAATGCCCTCATAATACATAATAATAATTGATTTAAAATCCTTCGTATTAATAAAAAGTTTATTTGATAATGAAATTAAGTAAAATATAATGAAATTGCGTTAAGTAATGTGAAACATGTCGGAAGGGTGTTTAAGTGGTTAGAGTATATAATATGAGAGGCGGGTGTGGGTACCGCCGCCCAGGAAGACATGATTAACTAATTAACTTCTGTTTAGTGTCAAAAAGTAAAACCGGATTGTCACTGCATATTTAGGTTAGTATTTCAATTAAACATTGCCAAATTATTAATATTTTTACGTAATTGATTGGCGTTTGACGTTTCAGAATATGAATTCGATGACAGATCCACCAGTGTTGCCAGCGTATATCGATTTCTTATTGATTTCCTAAAAATATCGGTTCGGCTATCAACAGTGAAACTGTGATAAGGATATCGATATAAAATCATCGATTATTTATGTCTTACTCCTCTTCTTGGTTAGTACGGAATATTTCTTATTCAAACAATTAGATTTACTTTATCATCACAAAAAGTGAATTTTTAGGTCGGGGTAGACGAAAAAATATGCACGTTACATTTTTATTTGTTAAAAATGATTCGCTGACGCGGGTACGAACTTTACTACGCCATTATTATATTTATCAAATATATATTACATTTCATAGACAATCAATTTTTCCAAACATAGAAAAATTATTATAGTCATTAAAACAACAATTTATTCATGTTATGAAGTGAATGCATTATTGACAAGTTTAAACCTGTATTTATAACCGAAGAACAAGGAAAGAATATTTACAAATAACCGTTAGTCAAACCCTGCTTGCCATACAAACCATTCAAAACCTGGGATGTATATCTTATTGATGGATGACACGCAACTTAAACCTTAACCAAGTAGTACTGGGAATAATTCGAAGTAGTAAACTTTTTTGTTTTTTTTTTTGCGAGAATTTATTTTAAAAGGTTGGTAGGTACTTCCGATAAATATCATATTTGATTGTCTATAATTTAAAAAGAAATATTCCGTTTTATTCGTGCATATCCGTGTATCCAACTTTGACACGGAACATTCTGTATTATCCGTGAGGCGGGCTTATACATTTTTAGCAATCATTTTAGAAGTTACACCTCGTCACCTCATTTGAACAAGGTTCTAACTGCACCTTACACGGAAAGGACTTGACATCTAAGCACATGTTCTTAGGTGTCAAAGTCCTAACCATTGTAAGATGCAGTTAGAACATTGTCCAAATGAGCTGACGACCTATCGATCCGATATTGCAAATTATCGATTTCACTGTGCTAGAGCTAGAGCTCCTGCTCAATTAACATTTACGTAGTTAAAGTCATTTGGACAGATTGGCGGTACTGCAATACTCCGCCACTTTAAATATAATTTTAATTACTGCAGGGTTGTTAAATTACCGGTTGTATTACTCCAGGTAGGTACTAGGTAGCTGAGCAATCGGCCACGCGCCGCGCCGGCCTCCTTACCTTATCCCGAGATAAGGCGCGCCGAGCAGCACTCGCGGATTGTGCCGCGCAGGCCTCCGATACATTATCACTGAGCCAACGGTCAAGTGCCGCCTTCATACTAGGCACCGAACGTTGATAAGGTGTTGGTCACCTATAGACTATAGAAGTGTATTTTAGGGGTGTCAGTAGGGCATCTAAGTAAGGTAAAATTTTCCTTACTCCTACCTTTTTTTACATTTTTTATTTACACTGACTCCACACAGCAGGTCCTGAGGAAAATAATTCCCCTCAGGGCAAATGTCATTTTGGGGGATGTTGTGTCAAGGGTATTTTTAAGGAAGGGAAGGATCGAAAGTTCTGGGAAGGAAATAGGTATGAGGGCTGGAATCTGGGCGTCACGGACGCATGAATCCATCCCTTTAACTGCGATGCAAGACGATGGGTCGAGAGAGTCTGGCTGGAAAGGTCAAAAGGCCTTTTCAACCAGTCTCTCTCGATCCGGTTCACCACGCAGCAGGTGGGCAGACGCATCTGCCGCCAAGATCTGGACAAACCTCACCCCCTAAAATCGTCACAAAACAAAGCGTGCTACTTGGTGTGACCTATGGCAGGGGTGTTGGATATCCTATAAATGGTTCCCGAGGCGGCGGTTCCCATACCCGCCTCCTAAATTAGTACCCTCCACGAAGGGGTCCTGAGTCCTGATAAAAATAATTTCACTCAGGGCCTATGTCATCTTTGGGGATGCTGTGTGGGGGGTCTTTTTAAGGATAGAAAGGAGAGGAAGTTCTGAGTAGGTATATGAGCCATGGGTAAAAATCTGGGTTTAAGTACACACTGAAACCCTAGACACCTTAGGCATCAATCACCAAGACATAAACAAACCTCACCCCCGTGAACCCGGGCACCCCTGCTAAGTCGCCCATTTCGCCATACGGCAGAGGTGTTGGTTATCCAATAAATAGTTCCCGGAGCGGCGCGCGGTACACATTCCCACCTCACAAAACGAAAATATGAACGTAGGTACAATCAAACATTTTCTATTAATGCCTAATGTACATTTTTTTGGCATGTTTGAGGCCTAGGAATCGAATGGTATTTTGGCGACTTTAAATCTTTCTATTTTGTGTGGTTCACACTTCTAGAATTTAGGTGTTCTGTGGTGTTAACCATCCGTTACGTGATTCCAGAAAATCAATAGATTAAATCTATATTTCAATAAGTCGTGAGGTGAGCTTTTTAGTCGAGTTTAAAGGTTAGATTTTACCAAAGATTTTTTTTCGTTTTATAAACAGTTGTTATTTTACGATGAAAATCAAATCGATACTATTTTTCACTTCTGCGGGATAGTTTCAAAGGTTGCCATATTAAAAAACTAGATTAATGATTTCAATAAGTTTGTTAAGTGGATACCAACCGCCTTACTAATAAAATAGTTAATCAATTTTTTCACATCGTATAAAAATACCGGTTACTACATAAAAGATTGTTTATAATTCCATAGTTTCAACAATTTTAATTTACATTTTCCCCTTGTAATTTTTTAAAGTAAAACTTCTTTATGCACGCTTGACTTGGGGAGTAAGCTGGTGAATGCGTGACGAGAGCGTTACGAAAAGCGAGGTGAACGGTAGTTGAGAGGGAGATAGAAAGAGAGAAAATTATGTTTCGTATATTACAGTAGGGGCAAGAGAGAGAAGGGCGGGCACACATTTTCTTTCTCTCTTTCTCTCATAACCAGTTACGTTTCGTATATCTAAGACACAGTGCAGGCCTATTGTCTCTATCACACTGTGGGAGCAAGAGAGCATTTTTTCTTTCTCTCTTCCTATCATATAGATGGAGCTAAAGAAGTTTTATTTCAGTCGTGTGGTCTAAAGCACACTCGTTTTTTTTAAAAGAAAGACAAACATTCCCAGGTTACAAATAACCTGACAATAAAACTTCAACTGCCACCACAGTAAGTAGAAATTGTTGCTTGTATCGTGATGGAGGACTTAGCCAGCAGAGTTAGTGAATCGGGTACCGGTGATGCTATAGCTAATTTAACAAATACAATTATAAAAAAACTGAAGTAAGGCATAAAATGCTTAGCAGTTTTCATTAATCTTCAAAAAGCTTTCGATACAATTGACCATGAAATACTGTATTTAAAACTGTGAAAAAGTGGAATAACTGAAACAACCCTAAACGTATTTAGAAGTTGAAGAGAAGAGAACAATTTGTACAAATTGGTAAAAAAGAGCGTACTCTACCAATTAAGTACGGTGTCCCTCAGGGAAGCGTATTAGGATCAACACTATTTCTGATTTAAATGTATAAATGGCCTAATGAATCTTCCCATCAAAGGAGACATGATAAGCTTTTCAGAGGACACTGTTGTTATATTTCACGAATAATATAGAACAAGCCTATAAGGAGGCGAAACATGGCCTGATTATACTTCAAACAGGTTAAAAGCAAACTGTCTCTCAATAAAACGAAATATCTAATATTCTCAAAAAATAAAAGAGGACAATTATTGAATGATCATACACTCAAATTACAAGAATGTCAAAACAATTTTCCGCAGTGTTCCTGCCTGCTTATAACCCAAACAAAAAGAATTGAATACCTTAGGATCGAAATTGTCAACAAACTTCACTGGGATTCACACATTGATTGAACCTCAAAAACGCTAACAAAACTAATCTTCTTCAAAAAAAATACAAAACATCTCGTCAACTAGGGATCTTAAGGGAGTATATTATGCTTTATGCCACCCTCACTTGGAATATGGAATAATATAATGGGGCTCAGTAGTATCAACATATATGTACATATATGTATTTAACATGTATCTTCTATAAAAGTGACTAAATAAAAATATTAAAAAAAAATTAAACAAAACAAACGCGATGCCAACTCAACTTTGTTAGGTTTATAGATACTCAAACTTTTGTGAAAAATGTGATTATAATAACAATGTTTTAATTTTTTTTGTTTGACACGTAGAACTCCTATTTTTATTATCCTATTTTATTTATTAATAAATAACTAAAAAAATACAATGTTATGATATCCGTCATACATTTAGATCGCCTAAAATAGTATACTTTTCCAGTAAATAAAATTTTATGATTTATATAATCACCATAACCACGATATACTTTTGTTATTTAAATACTAATTACTATAATAAGACGTGAAGATTGCTACGATGATAGCCAACATCCAATACGAGAGAGTACCATACGAAGAAGAAGGTTATTTCGAACACAAATAAAGTTTGTCTCAATAACTAACCGGTTTAGAACAATCACCAGTGTTTATAATGCTTGTATTTTGTATTTTGGATCTCATGTGAGATTTTTCAATTTGACCTTTCCGACAGTATTACGGTGTCCATCACCAGGGCAGATATGTAGATTGTGATTATGTTCCAATGTTTATAATATTTAGAACTGACACGCGCGTTCGACCTCTTAGGGCCGGTATCTCGGTGTAATAATTAATTAAATTAAGTGGTTTTTGGCATTAAGGTTTTGTAAAATTATCAATCGTCCGGATACACAAATTATTAAGCTTAGCCACATCGTCTCTATTAGAAGAAAACACGGTTCAATAATCCAAAAATTAATCACGATGATTCATATAATTTGATCATAATAATATTTCAAAATCCTTTCACAGACATGAGCTTTTATATGTAGCCTGTCATTAAAATCTCCTTTCTTGGTAATTTTCAAAAACATCTCACTATTACAGAGTACCCCAGTTTATCCCTCAAGAAATAAATCCAGCTGCGCAAGGTAAACCGGGTACATCACTTCAGCGCATATCTGATATGAGGAATGTTAGCTTGGCGCCATGCCGAGGTGCTTCTGATCTTTGCGAGATGCCTTCCATTGGTTACTGGATACGGGGATACAGTAGAGAGATACGGTGGATACAACCCGCAGATAACTATAAATAGTGAGTACATGGGTACAGGGAATACAGGTACAGAATATAGATATAGTAAATACAGGGATACAGAGCCTGTGGATACACGATATATATATACAGTACAAGCTACATGAATATTTGTGGCCGATGTCGTTTTTCAGGATCTAACGGAAGCATCCACACGTTTATCCTGCACTTTGCTAATACTACCTCAGATGATTACATTGTGTAACTTTAGGATGCAGCAATAAGATTGTAAACTATATGTATTGTAATTAAAACAGTTCAGACGGGTTTCCAGTCTTTATACGATCTACTTCATAATCCACACAACCTATCTACATAAAACTGTGAAATTGGATCAATATGCGGGGAGAGCACACCATAAGCCATGAACATTATGACGAATTTCGGACTGAGCCGGGTAGTATAATTTGTTGTGTTTATGCCATTATATGGGATGAAGATAATCGGGTTTTTAGAGCACTGCACCAGAATTCTGCAAACACATTACTGGGTGCTTAGCGACATTCGACTCGCAGATGTTCGTTTTTTTGGTTTCATTCTTCAGTTTCCTAGCAAATTCAAAGGTATAATTAAACTATGTTTTGATCCATCTAGTACGCCACTATACAAGAAAGAGTTTAATTAAAACATTTACCTAACTAACTCCTCGTTGCCTCCCGGCCGCGTTTTTCCTTTTCCGTGTTCAATAAGAGACAACCATGTCTCGAAATCAAAACGCTATTTCACCTTCCAAACCCGTGTTCAATAGAAGGCAAGCAGCATCCAATTGTGCACGGGTTTGTAACGCCAATTTTCTTTCCAAACCCGTGTTCAGTACGAGGCACGCGTCCTCCAAATGTGAATATAACATTAAAAAAATAAGTTGATTGCGTCGTTTTTTCAGTTTCTCCAAGTGCGAAGGCCCAAAGGTGCAACTGGAACCCGTTTTCCATTTTTTAATAAGTATATTCTCTTTTTTTTAATATATCTCAATGCTTCAGTTTATTTGAATTTATTTATTCACAAAAATATGCATCAAAAGCAAAATATTCGTTAAATTATTTTACAAAAGTTCCGCTGATGTCTTCTTTAAGTATTTCGTCATTGTATTTGTGGCTCGTTATTTAATGTTTTCTTTGGGCGAATTCCTTAAGAAGTTTACTGCTTCGCTATTCCAGAATGTTGCGTGTTTCAAGTAGGTGTCGATTATGATTACCATTACCTAGACGTGACTCTGGACTTAATGGATGATTATTAGATAATAATTATAAACGTCTTATTCAAAAGTACGCTATTAATGTAACAACATTATTAAGTCAGGCAAATAAAAATTACTAAATTGTAATTAATAACTCGTCGAAAAACTATTAATATTATGTTAAAGTGCATCATTAGAAGACAAATTACGCAAATTGAAGGCGCCTGCGTGGTCGGGGGTAAGGCTCTTGACTCGCAATCCGTAGATCGCGGGATCGAATCCCAGCGTGCGCAGATGAATTTCATTTGATCAGTTTGTGTTATTTCACAATTAATTAATTAAAAATATTATATAGGGTATATTTGTATCACGTTCCAGAGTGGAAGATACTCTCAGTATCGGCCTGATGTAAGACCACTATTCAGAATTGAAACATTGCTCGAAATGGCTTTAGCCGTGTGTGATGACCAGATCTGAATAGCCAGGTACTTCCCCACTTTCCTGTTCTCCCCATCTCATTCCACTCCCTCCTACATTCAGCCTCAACTCCACAAAGGAGGCCCTAAGGAAAATAATTTCCCTCAAGAATGAGTCGTAGAAGCGCCCCATTCTCATGTGACAAATGTCAACCGTGTACATAAGTGGGCGCGCGTTTGGCGTATTTCCCAACTATGCACCGGGGCCAAAGGGATCAATGACGCTAGTTCCTCGGAGATGCCATTGAAATACCGGTAGAACAAAGGATAGCATTTCCACCCGACGCAACGCCTGTGCTCTAAAGTTTGCAATCCGTTTTTTAAGTTAGGAGTATCTATCAAACGGACCGCCCGTTTCTGCACATAGTCGAGGGTTTTTCAGGTATTTTGGGGCTCCAGACTAGAGGTGGCTACCAAATTCAATCCTGGGGCGCACTTGTGATTTGTACGGGGTTAGCAGTTGTGCACGATTAAGACTTACTGGCCTCTGACGGTTGGGAGCACTTGAGACTCTTGTGCGGTATTTAAAAAAGGTATTTGTAAAAGGGGCAAGGTTCGACATCTCCACTTTTTTCGACATACGCTTTTAAAAAACGAAACGTTCGACGAAAAATAAAGAGCGTAAAAATAAGGAGGGAAAGTTAAAATAAATGTTTTATATTTTCTGGCAACGGGTGATAACAAATAACAAAAATAATCGATAAGTAGATAGGCACCTAGTAAATAAAAGCGTCTTCTTGGGAGACATTATATAGGTACAAACAACTTGTCTGTTCACAATGTCATTGTAGACGTCCCATAAATCTGCGTTTACCATAAAGCAAATAACGGAAAAATTAAACGGTTTTAAGCATTTACAGACATAATCCATAGAAAATCGCCAGCATTTCTCAATGAGGCTGTATGGTGTACCCAGTGGTAATACATACGGCCTTATCATGAATCTATTACACCGGCATAGAGAAACAAGACAGATGAGAATATATCGGCTCGCAGGCTAAAACGGCCGCCGATGGAGCTGTGGATGGAACAAGAGATGCTGGGAGTCTGCTGTATTTGGATATTGAGGTTGCAAACACCGACTTGTGTCTAGAGATTAAGGTAAGGCACACTTCATCAGGCGAGGTGTAAGCGTGGTAACTCATAGGCCTGACGTTAAACAGTATATCTGCGATGCTGCGCAATGCGGTGAGGTGCGGTGGTAGGTTGAGTATTAAGTCTGTCTGTCCACCTGTAACCTATGTCGGAAGACAGGCAGACCAACCCTAACCTAACCTCGCCCATTTCAACTGTACGTATTTATTGTCAATATTTATTTACTTCCACTCTGTCACCTAACCTATGATGGACTATTTCAAGGTTAGGTAGGTACCAGTGACGGTCCGTGTGTTTTCAGTGAACTAGAGCGCTATTATTGAAAAATATGACGTTATTGACGTTGTTGTAGCTGAAAATGTTTTTTTTTTTTATTTCAACTTTTTGTATGAAGATCTTTAAGTTCTTTCAGTCAAGGAAAAAGTTGAACAGCTACAACAATAATGTATCAGTAATGTCCTATTTTCAATCTTAGCACTCCAGCTTGTGTTCTTCAAAAATAAGTATTTAGGTACTTGAAATCAGGGCCGGTTCTGGCAGGTGCAATTTTGGCAGTCCGTTTTTAGCGCCAACTTTTTTCCTACCTCATAAGACTCTCAGCTGCTCCCGTGTGGACCAAGTGAGATTATGACAACCCCAATTGGGGTATGTTGTGAGACTGAAGGTAGTGGGTATGGGAAGGAGATGATGAAGAGGAAGGTTGGGAAGTACCAGACTATTCAGATCTGGTCACAAAATACGGCTAAAGTCATTTCAAGCAACGTTTCAATTCTGAATCTTACACCGAGGCGATACTGAGAGTATCTTCCACTCTTGAACGTGCCGCAAATATACTATTTATTATTTTAAATGAATTAATTGCGAAGTAACACAAATTAATCAAATAAAATTTATTTGTCCACGCCGGGATTCGATCCCGCGACCTTCGGATTGTGAGTCAAGAGCTTTACCCCATAGACCACGCCGGTCGTCAAGGTGCTGATCAAGGTGCCAAGGAGCCAAGAAGCCAAGGCGCTGATGATAACTTAATACCTAACACGGCGCCCTTGAGGTTTTCACTAGAGCCAGGCGCCGTTTGGCTCGTGGCCGGCTCTGATTCAACTGCTTAACGGATTTATCAATATGTACAAAAGATCGTTAAAATTGGCAAGGAAGCAATATTCACTCCGAAATATTCTAGAAAGGATAAGAACTAGTGCCAACCATAAAGAAAGTAACTCTTAAGTTACTTAATCAAATGTAATGATTAAAATTCACTATATATAAGATGGAGAAATGCCACAGAAAATCTTAAATCCGCTGGAGAAATCGAATCGATTTTTGTCTTCCAAAAATATTGTCATATCAGGAAGCAAGGACTCAGTTTTGTGATAAGTCAGTATCACGAAATTCGGTAAATTTAAGGAATATAAGCTAAAATAAGAGCATTAATTCCAACCCTTTTTTACTAGACACTAACATAAGTTTGACATGTAATTAATTACATTTTAAATACAAAGATAATAAGTTCCAGTAATAATGTTTTTTAGTAATTAGTAACTAGTTTGTAAATAGATTAGTGTTTTGTGTAAAACAACGTATGCTGAGATGTTCGTATGTTTCAGAAAAAGTGCTATTTTACGGTCGTAAGTAAAAACACTGCATCGTCCACAAGACTCTCAAGGAGAATACTGTGGTTCCACCCTACCACTCTACTACCCATGGCGGCAATTTTGTATGTGAGGTTAGAAGCAGTTAAAGTACATCATATTACTAAATAAATACAGTGTAGTACAATGTGAAAAGAAAAGGATACTACTTGAACTACTTCACTTTATGTATTTGTGAAAATCATTTACTTTGTGGCTTCCAATAATAAATTAACAATAAAAACACGCACAAATTTGTTATAGACCACTTTAATTTTATTCACACTATCGGTTTCGGAAGAACCCTTCCTTCATCTGGAGAATATTAAAACTAATAAAACTGACAAATACCTTACTTTACTTTGTTTGAATGCTATTTTTAATAAATTAAAGCATAATTTATATCGACGTTCGTCCTCTTCCTTCTCAAGCGACTTGTTTGTAAACGAAAAAGACAGAAGATACTAGAGTGATGACGTCAAATACGATCTCTTGCTGGGACTAGTATACATACTAGATTAAAAATGTGTTTTTTTTTTAAACAAATAAAATAAATACCAATCAAAATAATTAATCACACATACCCATACATCATTAGGTTTGTCACTTACCCTACCGCACATATCACATGATTAAAAAACGTTTTAAAATTGCAAACGTAGGTATTTAAGGTATTTTATCCCAAAATCTTTTGATAAATGTAATTTCAAATATAATTTGCATTTACCATTGATTTTTTTTACCTCTCTCACCTAGTACAAAATTAGTATCTTCGTTCACTTCTCCAAGTTGTTGGTTGTTCGCAAATTATCATTGTGCAGATTTTTATAAAACCAGCTTTTACCGTCCACCGCAACCTTTCTGACCACTATAAAATTAACTGCATTTATTAATGTTCTTGATAAATTCACGGGACAATAACCCTTGTGGCCAGTTCGTATAATGCCAGAAAGTGTGTCCAAAGCTAGCGATATCTTAACTTTGATATTTTTTTAAGCTTACCAATTTCACAAACACAAAATTAACAAGTTTTTTGGGGAATATACTATATAACAAACAGTGTATTTTTTAAACTTATTTTACAATAATTATATAAGTACTATTGGATTTTTGTAAGCTCACCAACAAATTTCGCAAACACAAAATTAACAAGTTTTTGGGGAATATGCTGTATAACAAACAGCGTATATTTAAAGCTTATTTTACAATAAATATATAAGTAGATACAATTGGAGAAACTACATATTTAAGTTGTCTTTAGACAAAATATTGATAAGTACCTACAGGAAATATAGCACAGTCCAGAATACCAACTTTGTGATCGAACGTTCTCGGTAGAGCTGTTTCCATGTAAGAAAAGGGTTCTGGGTTCGAGTCCCAGCGGAGCCAATATCTTTTCTGATTTTCTGTCTCCTGATTTCGATTGAGTTTCGCTAATAGTGTCTTCATTTAATTAAATATTATAATTTGAGATTTTACTCATAAAGTTTAAAAAATTAATAATAAACGAAATTAACAGTTTTTTGGGGAATATACTATATATTGTCATTGCTATTCATTTGTATGTGCTCTCTCTTCTCTGTCATCTCTATTTTTTTTTATTCGTGTTATTATGTTTTTAATGGACTAGGTATTGTCCGTAAATTTATTAATAAATAAATAACGAACAGCGTATTTTTAAAGTTGATTTTACAATAATTATTTGAGTACTATTGGATTTTTGTAAGCTCTTCAAGATATTTCAAAAACACAAAATTAACAAGTTTTTGGGGAAATATACTATATAACAAACAGCGTATTTTTAAAGCTTATTTTACAATAAATATGTAAGTAGATACAATTGGAGAAACTACATATTTAAGTTGTCTTTAGACAAAATATTGATAAGTACCTACAGGAAATATAGCACAGTCCAGAATACCAACTTTGTGATCGAACGTTCTTCGAAAATAATTGGAACTTTGTGTGCATTACTTTAATTTACAATAGCATTCCAACCGGTTTCGATAAAACCGCGCTTTTGTCAGTGCGAATATAAAATACTAAATATAAACATTAACAGCCCTGACTAAGCGCAGTTTTGAAACCGGTTGGCGTGTGGTTTTAGATTACAGTGATATTTACAAATTTAGAGTGTTTTATTTGATAAATAATAATTGTTATCGATTTGTCCAACTATCAGAAGGTGACTTTTTATTTTGATTTTTATTGTTTGATTTGTTTTTTTTTTATTGTATATTTTCACCGTTCGGAATCTCTCCAAGTTTTTACAGATAGTCAATACCGCATTTAAATATTTTTAAAAACTGTTCGGCTGTGGGAATCAATAAAATCTCATTTACCTGAATGGTAATTCCTCGCAATTGGCAATCCAATAGGCAGCAGGAAATAACGAACGGCACATCCGATATTACGGCAGCACGCTTCATCTCCTACTGACCTTAGTCCAGTCCCTAGTACATCCACTCCGAGAGCAAGTTTATTCGAAAAGGAAAATATATCTTCAACCAAAATAATTACCAGAACTTTGTTAAAAATTCATTTTCAGTTCTGTTTTTTGAAGGTCAAAGATAATATAATTTTATGTAAATTATTTGTTCAATCAAAATAAAAGGTTAGATGTTATTTTTTGTAATATTTAGAAAATTAAGTTGGGTGTTACTTTTGGTTTGACATAACTATATGGCAGACAATCATTGAACCAAATCATATTATTTTTCATTTTATATGCAAAATTGAAAGTTTCTTACGTAACTCATGATAGCTGCTTTTTCTTAAATCATGTGTACTCTTGTATTTAGTTTGGACCATTTTTTTTTAATTCCATCAAAGCTCATAAACTTTAAATGACTTATTATTTTTGGTAAGCTTTCGATTGACTTTAGCACAACTTTCTTTGCGTTATTATTGGAGTTGAAAAAATAATATTATAAGTTAAGTAAAATAATAAATCTTTGATTTCTGTAAATTAATGTTGATTAATTTTATTCCACCCAAAATCACTTCCTCAATCTTTAAAAATGTTTTTACTCGTACGAGTATAACGATTTAACCTCATATTGATCCATTCCCAAAATATATTTTTTACACCCAAAAGCAATCCTATAAATTCTTTAAAAATATTTGTATGTTTATTTAACCTATTATTAAGTCCTTCCCCAAATATATTTTCTCGTTATGTTATTTTCCTGTTTTTAAACAAATAACATTTTTTAAAGATTTAATCATCTCCATTCAAAATACGAGACGAAGTTATTTATTCATAATATGCAAACAACCTTTATTTGAAATAATTAAAGCAATCTTACCTTTTACACAGATTCGCATGAGAATGCCAGTAACCCCATGGCCTATGAAACAAACATGAACACCACTTTGTGGTTACAATTTCAGATGAAAAAAACAACCGAAGTCACTTGTAACCAGATTCGATGCCACAAATAAAACTTCTTCGAGAGGAAAAAAGAAGAAAAACACTCAAATCCAAAACAAATTTTCCATACAAAAAATATTTTTTAAAGTCCAATATTTTTCAGATCGTTGATTAGTTTAATTAAAAAAAATAATAAAACACTTAAATTCAAAACTTTTTTTATATGTAGATTTTTTTTAATAAGTTCTGACTGACACTCGCGAAACGTCGAATGTTTACGTTCGTATTTGAGAGAGAAGTGTGTTGATTGAGTAGCACACGTGCGCAGGTGTTGGTTGCACCACGACCGGTCGGCTGAACTGCTGCGGCCTGACTACTGGTTGTTGGGTGTGCAGTGTACAGCGTACTGGGTAGAGTGGTGCGGTGCACGGGTACAGTGTGCCGGGTACTGTGTGTGCGGGGTTTAGGTGCGGAGATGCGGAGAGTCGCGTGTGCTCTGTCAAGCGGCTGATCAGAACCGACCGGGAAGCTGGGGGCATTGGAACAGGACCGCCATTCGGAATTACTTATAAAACTTTTTAGAACAAAAATATTATTATTTCACTAAACAATTTCTTACCAACTTACCTTCCTCTTAACCCTACCTGAAACTAGTTAGAATCGTGTCAGACAATTCCCGCTAAGTAAACAATTATATTTTCACAATTTTTAACTTAGAATTAATTTGGTGGGTACTTTTCAATTTATTTATAATTCCTCGGTACGAATGCCAATTAGATACATTCATTTGTCATTATCGTCCTGGTACAAGATACTTAGAAGTAACAAAACAATGAATAATAATAATAACAACATCAATAATATAAAATAATAGAAATTAGAAGATCAAGAAAATATATTTATATCTACTATAAGGATGACAAAGCATTTTCAAACAGAAAAAACTGTGGGACAAAGAATAATAGCAAAATTACAAAAATTACAAACACAAATTACATGAGCACATTTTTTAACTAAATTGGAAACATTAAACATTTTTTACAAATAACATAAAAAACGACGTTGTTAACAAAATATTGATGAAAATATATACGTATTCAATTTTTTTGTAAGAACAACTCTCTTTTTAAAACTTTTGAAAGATATTCCCATCAATGTAATATATAATTGAAGAAGTAGATAACACTAATAATCTAAACGAAAATGTGGAAGAGAACGAGATACGGAAAAATAGAAAAAGATAATGGTTTGATGGAACGTGGCAATGGCTGAATTGGTAAAAGCGCAAGTTTAGACGAGAGATTCTGGGTTCGAGTCCCAGTTTCGACCATTATATTTTCCTATTTTTCTCTGACTTGTTCACTTTCATATTTTCGTTTAGATTGTTAGTATTATCTTCTTCTACAAATATATTTTTTTTTTGTAAACAATTGATAGTTAAAATATATTCTTGGTTTTCAATTCCATTTCCAATAAAAAAAAATTATTATATAATTTAAAAAAATTTATTAGCGTCATAAACAGTCTGTATTAATTCATATATTGATAATTCATAACAGTTTTAAGAATATTTATGTTATTGACTAATAAAATAACGACTTTGAAATTTACACCATAATGGAAAAAAGAGAAATACACAAAAATTGGTATACGTAATATAAACAATTCTGATATTTCATAGTTCATTTTCTCACTTAAATCTACAAAAAGCATTTTATGAACTATTTCGACGGCTTACATTTAATTAAATTAATTAATTAATTGAATGGATATTAATAATTAATAACAACAATAATATCTTTGAGGAATTACATTCAAGTAATGAGTTTTTTCATACAAAATGCATTGTTTATAGAATAAGTATCGAGATCTCAAAACTTAGACCTTATTTTAGTTAAATAAAAATCTCAACATTTTATTAAATAAATATTGCATTTCTTTTAAAAAAATGTCTTTCTCTTCTGCTCGGTCCGGCCCATCTTGCATATTGCCATCTTACTTCAACGCGGGCCCGCTGCGGGCTGCATTTCCCCGTTGGGCCGATTTCACTGGCGGTTCAGTAACATGGTTGCCAATCAAATGCAATTATGCTATCACAACCGACCAAGATATGCCGTTTATACTCTACACTCTACACTATCTTCTATTGTCAGACAGGACAATTCCGCATATTCTTATTATCGGTCGTCAGGTCAACTCTACATATTCAAAATCGCCAGGTCAATTCTAACATTCACATACTTACACACATCACGTTATTGATTTTCATTTTCTTTGGGCTATTCTAAATCTGTTTGAGAATGGAATGTACCTGAGCGTACGAAGTATTTTAGTTTTTTTATCTCATATTTTTATTCGTTTTTCTTCTATCAATTTAAAACTATGTTTTTCCGTTATAATTTTTCACATATATAAAATATACGCGTACATGTATTTAAACGGAAATTTTACTAGTTTAAACAACTCAGTAGTAATGTAATCTTCTGTACAGGGTGTACTTGCCTTAACTTTAACCAGTGATTCCTGACATTGTTTCGAGTAAATTTTGGACTAATTTTTGCACTGATTTTTTTTCAAACATTAAAAATCTCTAGCTGAAAAACAGTTAGGGGCGGGGTAAAACTCTGAGAATTAAAATTTCACTGGAAACCTCGTACAATTCTCTAACTACCTAGAATTTATAACCAAATCATTAATTTAATTCAATAAATTCACAATTTGGGAGGCGGGAAAGGGTACCGTTGCCCCGGGAACCATTTATTGGATAACCAAAACCTCTATCGTAGGTCACCCAAAATGGTTGGCTACGTTTGGTTATTCAGCAGGTGTGCCCGGGTTGCGTATTTCCAAAACCTGTACCGGTTCAGTCGCTTTACATTTTCAATATCAAGATTTAAATATTTATAAATAAAATTATTAATTTCTAATATACATTTTGGAAAGATTATTTTATCTAGCTTTTAGAACAAGTTTTGTTTTTGCAAAGTGATCAATATAGAGGTTAATTTACGATATATGGGAATAATATTAAAATTTAAATATTTAGAAATAAAATTATTAATTTCTAATATACATTGGTTTTTGCAATGTGATAAAAAATAACCAATATAGAGGTATATTTAAAATGTAAATTGTCGCTACCGCGACTGAACCGGTATAGGTTTTGGAAATACGCGCCCGGGTTCATGGGGTAAGGTTTTTTCTGGATTTGGCGGCGGATGGCCTGGACACACTAAACCCTAGATTCCTACACTCCGCTCTCTCACCTTTTCCCTCCCAGAACTTCCTCTCCTTCCTTTCCTTAAAAATACCCTCCACACAGCATTCCCAAAGATGACAGAAGACAGAAGCCTCGGGGGATTTTTTTTCTCAGGGCCTACTGTTTGAAGCTTATGTAAAAATAAAAATAATGTCATAGTTTGGCTTGAGTTAGCGGTCTACAAAACGATGTTCAGGATCATTTTTATTTTTTTACGGTAGTTCCACGGGAGGCCCTGAGGAATTTTTTATATGAAAGGAAGGAGAAGAAGTTCTGGAAAGGAAAGGGTATGAGGGGTGGGTAGGATTCTGGGGGTCAGATTGACGTTCATATGAATCTATCCCTCCCACCGCGGTGCAAAGCGATGTTCATAGCAATTACTGCAGGAGAGGTCAATAGATGTCAATAGGTCCACCTAAACCAGAATCGGCCATTTATTTTATGACATTTGTTTACAGAAAATTTTTACAAGTACAAATCTTTTTCATTATTTTTCTCAAATTTTGTAAAATATTTTTTTTTTAATATTCCTTGTCCGTAAGTAGATATTAGAAACGACATTTCCACCCACAGTTACGAGTATTAAATTGAAGCCTGAAAACTTTTCCCAGTGTAAAACGTATTTTTAATTCCAAAACAATATGGCAATTTATTTGCAATTTACGCCTGGTAGTATAACTTTTTGTTAACATTTAGCAAGGATTTAATTGTGAAATAATAACAATCACTCTTTTCATTGTTTGCATTTCGGCAATTTTATTGTTAGACATTTAATTTATTTTAATGTCGCATTGTTATCGTGAAATTATTCTTTCGCTGCTATACGTAGTTAGTGTCCAAAGTAGCCAGTTAGGTTTTTTTGTAGCACATTTTGGTAGCATTTTAACGGTACAAATGTTTTATATTGTCGCGTGTGAGTTATTGCTGTAAACCTTTTTTGTCAGACAGACAACCCAAGCGCAATGATGACATAATATTTTTTCCCAGTCTGGATTATTTATTAAATATTTTATTGCAATAAGATTCTGTTAGAATACCATTAGAATAATTAATACTAAAACATGTCATTGATTCTGTTCTGTCCCTGCCAAAGTTTCGCGTACATATATTTCATGTCGAATATCCACGGGCCGGGAACGTGTCAAAATAATTACAATAATATTGTTATGTTAGAAGAGATATGCATGGGAAAGTATTCAAATTCTTGCATCAATTTCAATTTGGGAGTCGGGTATGGGTACCGCTGCCCTGGGAACATTTATAGGGTAACCAACATCTTAGGCCACCCCAAGTAGTTCGCTACATTTGGTGACTTAGCCGGGGTGCCCGTGTTCATGGGGTGATGTTTTTCCGGGTCTTGGCTGCGAATGCGTCTGCTCACCAGCTGCATGGCAGGCCGGATCGGGAAAGAATGGTTGAGGGAGTCCCTTTGACTTCTCCATTGAATCATCTACAGAGACGACTCAGGCTCCGATGAAAAAATTTACTTCAGGGCCTCCTGTATAGAGTTAATGTTAAAAAAAAAACTATGCATATTTTAATTACTCTTTTTTATAGTAAAAAAATATAAAATACGAAAAATTTAGCAACTTATTAATTCTTCGGTAAGTCAATAGTTAATTATTTATACTTTTCCAGCGAAAAAGGGAAAATATAATTCAGGAAGTTGTGTAGATTTAAAAAAAAAAATTCATCGATATTTTGGCATAATCTGTTAAATGTGCCACAGTTTCTTCTTACAAATACACTTTCAAGATAATTTGTCTTGCTCTTAGGGATATAAAAGGTGTCTGGAGATCGAGTAACCCTTAATGGACATCTGAAATGAATATTTTGTAGCTATCAATGAAGTTATGAATAATTTTATAGAGCATTAATGGGTCTCTGATATCTCGGCGTTGATCAAGAGATTTAAGGTTTACGGGGACATAGTTTTCATCATTTCGCACGCGATAAGAGATATATTTCATAAACTTTTTCTGAACTCTTTCTATATTTGCTTTATATATAGAACAATGAGGGTTCCACACTGTAGAAGCATACTCCAGGTGGCTTCTAACATAGGATATGTAGAGAGAGTCTTAAATGTTTGTGGATTTTTGAAAGCTGAACTTACTCTAAGAATAAATCCCAACATTCTCAAAGCCTTCGACGTGATATGCACGACGTGAGATTGAAAAAGAAGCTTACTGTCTAATAGAACTCCAAGATCTCTTATTACATTTACTCTGTTTAAAATATTGTTCTTAATAATGTAGGGATATAATATTGTGTGTTTCTTTCGAGAATAAGATATAACACTACACATATATGTAACATATCTCTATTTATAGTTTATTGCATGTTAATTGCTTTCTATCAAACTACCTAAAAATATTGATAAGTTTTTCAAAAGTACAACAGAGTCAGCTCCCGTTCCAGAAAGAAAAAAAACTTTTGCTAAGTTTTGTCTGGACATCTAAATGCAAAGTAGGAACTCTCCTGCCCTTTTACTCCCTATTATCTTTCCTCGTTCCTCTTAGGGTGTGCTTTAATCCTACTGACTCCGTGTATTGAATTCAAATGTAATGTATGTTCTTTACAAACGAATCTATTTAAAGATATATATGTTTGCTTGCTTGCTTGCATGTATGTATACAAGTATATATGTTGTTTGTGTATTGCTATATATTTGAAACTTTCAAAATAGGTACCTTCTTTCTACCCTCGCGAAGGTTTCTGGATTATTACAACCACATGACAATATATCAAGTATAGTTTTTTAATCATTACGAAACTGTCAAAAATGACACAATTTGAGAATGACATTTTGCAAAACATCGATTGTTCAATCAAAATTCAGTTTTCGAATAAACTCTTTAAATTAGTGAATTTACTTGAAGTACTCACCTGTGATACATAACCAAAATCGAAAACTTTGAATATATTCAAGAATTATAGGTAGGTTTTTAAAATAGGTACCTACTTATGTTAGGTACCAAATTTGATCGATTGTTATTATTATACACAAAAATGAATGTTTGTAACATATGAAAAATGAAATTTTGAGAAAAAAATTGCGATAGGTAGTACGAGAGTTGTTTGAAAACTGAATATTTGGAATATGGGAGAGGGGAGGGGAAAGCGGAAGTTGGGTTGGCGGAACGTGGGAGTGGGAGAGGGGAGAGGGAAGGCGGAGAAGGTGGAACACGTGAGGGGAAGGGGAAATGGAAGGGGATTGGCGGCGGAAAGGGAGCGGGACGAATGGGAGTGGACACGAAGAAAGAAAAAAAATCTTTATTAATTAACAGCATTACAACGCATGCCGGGAACTCGCTAGTGTATCATAATTTCTCTTGTCGGCAGCCCTGTTTGTACTGAAGGTCTCTGCATTCGACACGCTAATTACAGAAACGGTATGCATTATTATGAAATTAGCAAATACCGTACGTATTGAAATAAGAGTGAAAGGCAGCGCGAGATGTCCCCACACTGGGAAACTCCAAACCGTAAGGCTCTTGTGATTCACACTGCTCTTTAAACGGCAAACATCTCATTATTATGTAAATATTATTTTGTGTGAGCACCTCGAACGAGGCGGACCTACAAATCTGTGTTTTTATAAAAAACCTTCTCTTCGTGACACACCAAAAAATATGTCATTCTGATGTTAACTGGGAAGAACATCATTTCTTTGATTTTCTTCAGAGATTTCAAATAAAAAGTCTGAATCACAATCGTACTGGTGAATGGTGAACGACCACTCTAGGCACAATATTTGTGTGCGAATTTATTCGTGTTTTTTTTATATATATGGACTGTCCTAAAACAATCTGTGTGAGCAATTCACACGAGGTAGAAGTGAAACTTTCAGAAAATGAAAGTAGACAAGAGTGGGGAGAGTACGAAACAATTATTTTATCCATTGAAATTAATAGATTACTTCGTTTTTACCACTTTTATTGTTTATAAAACCGACATGTTTCGTCAGCAAAGCTGACTTCTTCAGGGTTTTGACAGAACTAATTTAAAAATAGACATATATATAGGTAATAGAGAAAAATAATCGACATAAACAATAATAAAATTAGAAAGAAAATGATGTTTAAGGGACGAGGGGTAATATAGAACAATTAAAAAAAAAATTTAAAAGGGGAATAGATTTAATAATGGGTCATTTAAAAACAATTTTTGATTATTAATAATATTTAAATTTGCATTAACACTCTTTCTAATCTCTAAAATTTCTAATTTGTCCAACTGAATGCCATTGACATTACAATGAATTAATTCTATTCCACTGTTAAAATTAAAGGTATGACTAGTTTCTATTAAATGGTTGGCAAACTCCGAGAAACTATTATTATTTAAAGCTTTCATATGCTCTTTAATCCTTATTTCAAAGTTTCTCGAAGTTTTACCTATATACAAGAAATCACAATCATTACATTTCAATTTATAAATTCCAGATTTTTTCATTTTGGAATCTCTATCTTTACTTTTTGGATTTAAATATTTCATTAATTAATAATAAATTTGAATTTAACATTTTTCGTAAAGATACATACACAGACATTGTAATCCACAACACTTCAAATCATCCAATTTCTCAAAAAATGTCAGCTTTCCATTCTATGATTCATAGATTAGTCAATGTACCCCTATCTCCCAATAATTTTTCAATAGAACTCAATGTTATTAAACGAATTGCTATTAATAATGGATACAACACCAATTTAATTGAAAACATTCTCAATAAAAAATATAAGAATAAATTCCTTAAATCATATATCTATCCTGTACAAAAGGATCAGGAAGGGAAAAAATGGAAGAAAATTATGTATTTCAATAATAAAATCTCTAATGCCTTGACAAAGAATGTACCAAATGAAATTCTTCCTGTATTTTATGCAAATAATAAACTTAAAAATTATATTGTTAATAATAAAGATAGAGATTCCAAAATGAAAAAATCTGGAATTTATAAATTGAAATGTAATGATTGTGATTTCTTTTATATAGGTAAAACTTCGAGAAACTTTGAAATAAGGATTAAAGAGCATATGAAAGCTTTAAATAATAATAGTTTCTCGGAGTTTGCCAACCATTTAATAGAAACTAGTCATACCTTTAATTTTAACAGTGGAATAGAATTAATTCATTGTAATATCAATGGCATTCAGTTGGACAAATTAGAAATTTTAGAGATTAGAAAGAGTGTTAATGCAAATTTAAATATTATTAATAATCAAAAATTGTTTTTAAATGACCCATTATTAAATCTATTCCCCTTTTAAATTTTTTTTTTAATTGTTCTATATTACCCCTCGTCCCTTAAACATCATTTTCTTTCTAATTTTATTATTGTTTATGTCGATTATTTTTCTCTATTACCTATATATATGTCTATTTTTAAATTAGTTCTGTCAAAACCCTGAAGAAGTCAGCTTTGCTGACGAAACATGTCGGTTTTATAAACAATAAAAGTGGTAAAAACGAAGTAATCTATTAATTTCAATCATAATGGTGCCACAAAATAAGTTTGCTGTGTTAGAAGAAATTATTTTATCAATGTGAGGGAGGATTTTTTCCATATTTTTGTCGTCGAATTCCAGTGCACCTTTTCCTACACATTTGGTCATCTTATTAGTATATACATGCGTTTTATTTTTCGGAGTAGCTAGATGTCTTTATTTTGTCTTTTCGCTTGCCCGTTCATTTTGGAGTGGTGTAGAGATTGAATATTGATTAAAAAAAAAAAAAATTTTTTTTAGAAAACCTCCATTTTATAACTTTTAAGGGTTATTCCCACCAATGTAATATATTGAAGAAGATAACAATAATAATCTAAACGAAAATATGAAAGAGAACAAGACATAGAAAAACAGAAAAATCAATGATCGCAACTGTGACGAGACGCTGTCCAGGTTACAAACCAATTCTTAGAATGATTGTTTCCAATAAAAAACGTAGTTGCCCGTAATATGGAAAAAGAATTAGTTGAAGATAATATTGTTAAATCTAAAAAAATTAATAATGATATTGACAAATATGACGGTTTGACAGAAGGCGGCAATAGCGAAATTGGTTAACGCGCACGTTCCGGTTGGATGAGAGGTCTGGGTTCGTGTCCCAATTGCGACGATTGTCTATTTCTGTTTTTCTGTGTCTTGTTCTCTTTCATATTTTCGTTTA
This sequence comes from Limnephilus marmoratus, assembly GCA_917880885.1. Taxonomy (NCBI): domain Eukaryota; kingdom Metazoa; phylum Arthropoda; class Insecta; order Trichoptera; family Limnephilidae; genus Limnephilus; species Limnephilus marmoratus. The sequence goes on along the minus strand of OU862921.1, from coordinate 22,957,259 downwards.
GATTATTATTGTTATCTTCTTCTTCAATGATTTTTTTTTCGGATTTCGTAAGATTCTATTCTCGGTCGGCTAAATGTCTGCAAAGTTTCGTCAGGCGTTTTATATCACTACACCAAAGGAGACTTGCGTGGGACTGTGGATTATCGCATTATATTGGAACCAGTACCCATAAAATAAATAATTTTAATGCTTTCTCATTATCTCGCAGGCTAAATCCTATAGATGTACGTGATTGTTTCCTTTTAGTGTCGCTCGTTTCCGTTTCATCGATTTCCAAATCACAATGGTGTTAAAGAAGTTTTCAGTTAAAAAAATGACATAAGTACTGGAATAGCGTGGTAAACAGAGAAATTGGGAAGGATTCTCACTTACCTAATTTTTTAAACTGCGCATTTTGATTAGAACCGATTTTATGGAACTGAGAGGTCACTCGTTGATCACTGCACCAAACAACAGATTGACCGGTACAACCAAAGATATTGAAATATAAGTAGATGTGCTAATTGCTGTTTTTACTATGTAGGTCTGCGCTTCCGGGTGTCGCCGATATTGTTTACCAATTAACAAATAAACTAAAAGAACAAATAATTAACGAATAAACCAAACGAACGTTAATCTAAATGAACGAATTCTTTCCTTATTCAAAATATATTGTTAACCAATATTAATGCACATTTTAAAAAAATCAACGAAATGAACAAATTCTTTTTGTATGAAAACTACGCTAATTAGCGCGTAGTCCGGCGACAGTTGCGCGGACACCATAGCATATCTCCTTCTGTATTTGAATATCTTTAGGTACAACTATTACAAGGTCACTCAGGTATGAACTCCACACTGTCAGTCAGGAACAAGGCATGGACAACAGGGTGGGTGGTGGAATGAGGAAAAACATTAATTAACAAAAAATAAATTATAAATTAATGTTGTCTTATTGATTGCACATATCCTCTTAAAATATTTCATCAACTTTTGAACTGAAATGTAAGCGATTATTGTCGTAAAATAACATTATGTACCTACTCCTGCAATATTATCAGTTAATCCCATTGTCAGAATCAACTATATGTACTTACCATCTCAACACCTACCTATTAAGAGAAATGCAACAATATTATTTTTATTTTTACTACATCTATTGTATATTATTACTTTTAAAATATCTATACTACATGTATATCTAATTTAGCAACTGCTACGTTAGTATATTTCTTTATTTAATATTTTGTTTTTATTCATAAGTTTTATTTGTTTCTTAATTTAAAAAAATATATATATATAAGTATATCTTATTTTTTTATCTTTTTTCTGTAATGACACGACTCCCCAATTTAAACACGAGAAATTTTTTCTCTTTTAATTTGGGTAGATTCATTAACAAGAAATTATTTTATTTGTAATTATTTATAAGAACCATTATGTAAATCTGTTATATGTACCTATGTATATTTCAAATAAATAAAAAAATTTAAAAAAATATGTTAAAATATGAAAAATATGGAGATGCATATACTCTTTTATTTTCGTCAATATAACTATCAACAATAATGAACAATACAAAAAGCAACTACGATAAATCATATTTTAGTAAATTATTGTCTTCTTTGGATCTTCAATTTATTTCAAAATAAATACATAAGTTTGTTGCTTGGGTAGTTCACTTGTACATAAAAAGAAAGAAAAAAATTGTTTAATTTTATTTTACCATTCTTGTGTAACAGCCCCTAAAATAGACGTTAATAATATTAATACGTAAAATGAATATTTCTTTGTTTGCTCCTTACGCGCAACCTAAACCGTGCCTCTGGTTGCGATGAAACTTTGATGATTTGGTAAGCGAGTCCCCGCGATGGTTTCTATATATAATAGTGAACTCTGAAGTAACTAAAACTTCCTCTCACTACCAGCACCGATACGATCTTCAATACTTTCAACGTTATGAACATTAAACAGCTCTACGCAAAATCCATCTTAGTTTATTTACATAAAAACAACAAAATCCTATACAAACCAACACAAATGATACACAATACCCGAGCCAAAAATAAAGAACTTCTCCAAACTCCCTTTTCTAAAACCACCTTTGGACAAAAACACTTAAAATACATAGCTTGCAAACTACACAATACACTACCAGCTACGATTAGACAAACTGAATCAATGACCAAATTCAAACAAGATATAAAGAATTGGATTATAAGTATTGGACGTCACACTACTGCTAACATCTGTAAAATAGATTACAAATAGACAGAATTACCATCTCACGTATGTCCTTACCCTTATTAAAGAAATTAAAACAGTAAAATCCTATATGTATAATATAACTCCCTATATAGATTCGACAGGATTTACTACTTTATTCATCTCTTCCTTCACCTATATAATGCTCTCTTTATGGTATTAACCCTCAATTTAAATCATCTTTCTGTTTGAATTGTATAAATCAGTGTGTATCTTACCTTAAATATTCTTATGTTATAATTAAATATTCTTATGTATGATACTCATTTATGTACCTCTACGCCTGTCTCAACACAGGTATACCCTAGTGAGACAGGCATCGAATAATGTAATGTAAACATACCTTTTATAGATAAATAAATAAATAAATAAAATTATTTCCTGGACTATTCATCCGATTGGGATGAAATTTTTGGTGTTGTTGTGCACACGTCCGCGAAGTTCTGTATATACTGGTGAGCTCTGGTGTTATGAAATTTGTATTCAAATTTTGCAATAGGCGGCGCGCGAGTTGTTTAAAAAATGAGTGTATTTCATATAGTTTAGCGGCAGGGAGGGCAGGAGGGAAGGGGAGGCGAATCAGTGAGGGGGCGGGGAATGAAAGAAGAAGGGGGTCGAGGGTGGGGGGAGGGAAACAAACGATGGGGACGCGAGGCATAAGATGCGAGGGGAAAGGCGGAGAAAGTGGAAGATGGAGAGGTGGGGAACGAGGTAGGCAGAGGGAGGGATTGCAAAGGAGGCATAGTAACAGTAGGGGACAGCAGGAGTAAATTTGGAAAATCCGTGCTTCTCACACGGAAAGCCGTATGTGACTTGCTCACGCGTCGGAGTCGGAAAACTTCTGATCTATTAGATTTCTATCAGAGATCTAAAAACTTTCTTGCTTTGAGTGGCATTGCAACGCATGCCGGGATTGCGGGGTACTCGCTAGTTAAAATATATTTTTTGTATTTAATCACTTTTGTGATTTACAGTTAAAACGTTTTTACAAGTACTTTTGTTTAAGATGAAGCTGTGCGAAATAATGCAAAATCGTACAAAATCATGTATTTTTGTTTTGAAAATTTGATCGCTTAGAAGTATTATAGATGCTTCAATTAAATACTACGTATAGAACATATCTTTGCCTTTAAAACTATCGGTCTTTTTTTATAAACCTTTTGATAAGCCTAGAAAAAAATAAAGTATTAGGTCTATAAAAAAACACTTCGAAGTGCAAACTCTCCCTCTTATAAACCCCTTTTCGGTTAATATGGTTTTATTGTTTCAAGTGGTAAATTCAGTTTCTTTTATAATGATCGGAAAAAAAATATATTGTGCCCGAACTGCACAAAATAAAATAAAATATGCATTTTCTCTTGTTTTTTTTGACATCAATCTATACGCCCGGCACTCGACGAATTTGAATTTTTAAAATGAACCTTTTACCTAAGGACTACAAACTTGTCACACCCATTTCGTATCAGTTACGCCCCGCCTGCGACGGGGAATAGACTTCCTAGACTCCGCGTCACTTGGTTCCGTGAAATTAATTTTAAAATTCCTTTTTATTACAATAAACAACGCGTGAAAAAGGAGTTAATGTTTTTTACAGACCTTTACGAAATCAATCTGTAAAAACAAATTCTCTAATACCTTTTCCAACCTTTCCAAAAACTTTTTCTCAAGTGTTTTTAAACTCCTCACAAAAAAAGGCGTGGATTCCGATTTCGATTTTTTCCTGGACTATTGATCACCTTAAGAAAAAATTATAACATTTGATGATATATACTTTGATGTCTAAGGGTGTCTCACAGAATTTGAAAAATTCTTCAAATTTCATTGTTAAAATTCAAGCTCTGTGATTATTCTACCATATGCAATAGAACAAGCAACCGGTCCATGTAGAAATAATAACAAAACTTTCACAGAACTTCAATTTTTACTTTTAAATTTGACTAAATTTAAACACAACACTGAGTCAGTTCTTTAAGATATCCAGATGATGACACAATCGCACTCTTTCACCACGTCTTGCTGATAAATTGCACTATTAGCATGTTACTAAACTTCACATAAAAACAACTATATTGCCATTTACATAGCGGCTAACAATAGTCGATGCACGTAATACATGTATTATTAGTCCAATTCTTGAAAGTACTGTCAAGTAACAGAAACGAGGGAAAGGGGATCTACGAAACCAACAATTATTAAAAAATAACCATGCGTACGAAAATCGATATTTTAATCTTTAGTCGAACACAAATTTAAAAGTTTCAAAAAACAGTTACTTCGAACAATGAATGAGAGGACAGACTTCTGTTTACGTTTTCCTATTTATAACTGTTTCTGACTCTTGAATCTATTATTTTTTATAATTGTACCACAATATCAAACAAACCTTCCCACCAAAGTTTTCTGTAATACCTACGGATGTATACAAGGTGTCCGGAAACTCGTAGTACAAGCGAGAAACTGGAGACTCCACATCACATTTGGAGTCGATTTTGTGGTATAACTTTTTTCGATTTGAGCTTTCGTTTTCGAGAAAATCGGGTCCGAAGTTGGAATTTTTTTGGTTAAATTTGAAAAAATTGTTCACTAGGGGGTTGATTTCAGCTATGTAATGTCTTATAAAATGCATCGAAGGGTAAACCGGGCTCAAAATTTTTTTTAACCCTTTATTTGCCGAAAAAATGGAAAAATAGAAAAAAAATAATATTAAAATCGAAATGCTGAGATCGAAAAAAATAAGTTTTTTGGGTTCTCTACGTGATGTAGATTCACCAGTTTCCCGCTTGTACTACGAGTTTCCGGACACGTTGTATACATACATACCTATGCATGTTTTTCGTTATTAATTTTTTCTAGGCACTTTTAATACTGTACAAAAACCTAACCTAAGAATTCACTTAATTTTTTTATTTATTTTTAATGTATATGTTATATATATACCTGCGCATATAATATGTGCACCATAATAAGAACATTTTAACTGCTGTCATACATGGTGCGAGTTAGTATCTTTTTTTTTATTATTTATTATTCTTTCATTTTACGTACTGTTTATGAAGACGCTTGTTTTTGTAATACATATCTATAAAAATGTACGTAAAAAATATGAATACGGAAAAAAACCAACTAATAACAAATAAACGCCAATTATACGTTAAACATAAAATTTTGACCAAAAAAACAAACTCCAATAAACACAAAATATTACTAATACTAGAAAATCTTACAAAAATAACATAAAAACTCCGACGGTAAATTCTAGCTTTGGACAAAGGCACTGTAAATATCATGCCATAAAAGCATTCAACAGTCTTACCCTTGAAAATAAAATGGAAGAAAACAAAAATAAATTCATACTTAAAATAACAAAATGGTTTAAAGAACAAAAAGACAATATTACCAAAATTTCATAACAAAATAAGAATAAAATACATATAAGTAACACACAAAACCAATATAAAACACACATCACTCACAAACACACAACACATAATTTATACCGATTTTAATTTTATTTAGGCAATAAAATAATTCATTTTACTTATAATTTTACCTTATAAATCTTTATTTTTAGTTTAATTTTAGCTTCCTTTTTTATGCAGCATTATGTTTATATTATTTTTAATTTATTATATATTTTAGTTTTATAAAATGGAGGCCTCAACACAAGTGAGCTACCCAGTGAGGCCGTCATTGCTGAATTCTATTTGAAACTAGCTGGTACCCGGCATGCATTGCTATGCCATTTAATAAAGAAATTGTTTCTCCCTGCGTGATTTTTCCTATTCGTCCCGTTGCCCTTCCGCTTCCCTTTCCTTTCACGAGTTCCCCTCCCCCCTCCCAGGTTCCCAAACCTCCTCCCGGGTTCCCTTCCCCCCTCCCGCGAACCTTCTAACCGAGTTCACCCCTCCCTTCCTCCTCCCGCATTCTACGCATTACCTAATTCCCGCTAAATTCAGTTTTCAAACAGTTCGCTTGCCACCAATTGCATTTTTGATACAAATTTCATAATGCCAGAGCTCACCAGTAGATACAAACCTTGTCCTTTCAATAACGAACACAAAAATAAAGAATTATCTAATTTGGTGCAGTCGTTCGTAAGTTATGCGCGTACATACATTTCGGCGATTTATTTTTATTAATATAGAAGATAAAGATGTAAGATATTTTATCAAATAAATAAATAAATAAAGACTTCTGCACAAAATCCGCATAGATATTTGCATTTATCTTTCTGTATTTAAAAAAAGTGTATTCAAGAAATATATTATTCAATACCCAAGCATAATTACTGCTTTGCTGTATAATAGATTTGGAAATATAGTGTAGACAGGTCTTCCTTCTCCTTTTTAATTCCATCCCTTATAATAATCTCCTACTGTACTTATCCTATCACTCTGCGCTGTAGTGAATTACATAATTGTGACGTTAGCGATTATTATAAAATTTTAATAAGCATATATCATTGTCAAGTTGACACTTGACGACAATCTTATCAATGTACTCGTTTCTGTATCAGGTTTTAGGCACTCTATTTGCATGTTGGTGCATGCTTTGATGTGATGCTGGAGAAAATGGTGGTGCTGAAATGTGGTGCTGGAGAAGAATTCTCAGGATTCCATGGACAGCCAGACGCACAAATGTGTCTATTCTGGAAGAGCTAGGCATCCACAATAGCCTTTCAACTATCTGCCTACAACGTATCTTAAGATACTTTGGGTACGTTGCTCGCCAAACTGAGGATTCTAACTTGGAGAACCTCATAGTTACTGGCAAAGTGGAAGGCAGAGGAAGGTCACCAATGCGCTGGAGTGACCAAGTTTCACTGGCGTCTGGTATGTCGGTGTCGGTGAAGGAGCCTTAACACCATGGTAATTGGAGTAGGGTCCTCAGTAATCAGGAATCGACTTGAGAAGAAGTCATGCTTTGATATACGTAGGTAGTTTTTCGGGCTCATAGAGCGAACCTTTAGTGGATATTCATAATATTCATGATCTAAAATCCTAATATCTTCGTATTCGTGAGAGCTTTTTAAAATATCTCTATTATTGTTATAATTTTTTGATCTAGTGAGCCTACCATATTTTTTACTTACTTGGTTACCCTCGTTGATCGCGTTAGCAAGTGTTCAACTTACATCCAAAAAGAGGAGGTTTGATGATACCAACGCTTTGTCAACGGAACACAAATTGTTTGATATTCGAAAAGAATCTCCGCCTGAAATTTCATTGTATGAGCCTGCAACACATTGCATATTTTCCTTTGTGGTTTTTCTTCTGGAAATCTTTCCAACTCGGATCAGTTTCATTTTGGCTATCATTAAAAAAATATTTCCTGAAGTATATGCTTCATTGATCGATAGAACAGGTAGGTACCTAAAGAATTGGTACTTTATCAAATAGATTTACGTGCTGCGCAGCACGGGCAATGCGGACAACACGGTCTACACGGTCAATTTGTTGATTTCCAAAGGTTCATTGGAGGGCCACCGTGGGCAATACGAATTCCCGGCACAGAGGACCACCGGCACCGCCTTAGTATTATTACACGTTGCCTGTTGGCGTTGGTCCCTTTTCCTTCAATTTTGCCGAATCGTGATGATATTTATTGTCTGGGCAGACAATGTTTATACGCTGATTTGGGACTAAGACAATAGATCTGTAGAGGACAATGTTTAAAGAAATCTATAAAACATCACCAAGATGACCACAGATATTTCACATTTTCGCATATAGTCTTCTATCATTTGGTCGAAGGATATAAAGATTAAAATTAATGGATATGTTTATTTATAGATAGTTTGAAATTAATCAAATGATGAACTACACCGGAAGCAATCTTGCAAAACCATTACTAACTCGAACACAGAGTTAAGTTAGCCTCTCAGTAACTTTTTAGATGGCTATGAGGAGGTTCAACAGTTTAAAGTTGAAACAAATTGCAACCACGCTATTGAATTTTGTCTCGAGCTATGTATGTACTTGAAAAAAAAATTGGCTCTGAGCCAAAACACGAACTCCATTCCATGAAAGGATTAAATCTGCAGGGCGCAGACGGCTGTCGGAATTTCCATGATTATTCTACTGGTACTCTGTGTAAGATGTTCTGAAGAGCACAGTCGAAAAACGACCGCAAAGAAAAAACGATTCATCAAGACCCAAATCTGGTTCACTCCTTCTTTTCCGAGAGGAACGGCTGCGCCTTTTTCATACCTTAATTTCGGTTTGAGACCAAAATGCGTAACCAAACTAAGAGCTTATTTTTTTGTCAAAAGGTTCAGCAAATATCTAGTACGGTATGAGCTACTTTACAGTCAAAAGGTTAGCAAATATCTGGTATGGGTATGTGCTACTTTACAGTCAAAAGGTTTAGCAAATATCTGATACGGGTATGTGCTACTTTATTTGCTACTTTATTAAACATTTTTTTTATATTTCAAATTTAAATACAGACCGTTAAAGAATTCAATTTGCATTACAAATAAATAAAATAAAATATTTGCTATGCCTTTTGTTATAAATAAAATAATTTTTTAAATTAGTATTTTGGCCTTAAATTTAAATTAAAGTTTTGTTTAATAGCTCGCCATACAACATTCTAAAACTGCCCAAGACATAAACTTCGAAGGAAACTTCGGGTCCTCCTTAGGGAGTAAATATACGTGCCGGTGGTATTTTTTTGTTGGCAATCATAACACTTCCATCAAAGTTCTTTCCTCATGGATTTGAACATTCGATCCGGTCAGTATTCGGGTCATGCCCCGTCCTTTTAGTAATATCAAGTACGTTTATGCAGCGCGGCGTGTTTGTACTGTCTGCGCCTGACTGTGCCTGATGCCGATGACGGACGACCGATAATCGGAAAGCGTGGTGCACCAGGCGACAGTGTGAATGGACCTTCAAATGGATTAGGTCTGAGAAATTACCTGACTGATGAAATTTATTGAAAATTAAACAGAAAGGATTTTGATTTCTCGTTATAAACCCTAACTTTTTTTACATTAGTTCCACACAGGAGGCCTTTTTTATATGAACACCGCACAAGAGTCCCAACTGCTCCCGTCTGAAGCCAGTGAAACTATGGCATCCCCAATTGGGGTATGTGGTGAGGCTGAAGGTAGTGGGGAGGGGAAGGAGATAGGGAAGAGGAAGGTGGGGGTATTTTTATTTTTATATTTATTTTTTTTTTTTTGCAGAAACAAACAGTACATTATTACATCATGGGAAATATTTACAAAGTTATAGAATTAATACAATAATTGGTACCAATGACATGTCGCTGTTATATACTTATATTTTTGTCTGATAAATAATACATTATACCTAAATTAAGTTAGTAACTTATTGAAGGAGAGGGGTGTGGGAGAGTGTTTGTATGAGTGTAAATGAGGGTGTGTGAGGGTGTGTGTGTGGATGTGTATGTTATGTGTGCGAGTTCAGTGTGCTAAAAATGTTTTTCTTAAATAGAGGGAAGGAATCAAAAAATATATCGGTATTTGTGGTTTTTTGAATAGAGTTGAAACGTTGAAGGATGCGGGAAATGGGGGAGTTGGCTGCAGCGTTCGTATTATTACTGGTTGTGTAAAAAAGGTTGGTGTGGCGAGTTCTTTTAGATGGGATGTTAAAATTTATTTGGGATAGAAGTTCTGGGCAGTCTATTTCGTTATGTATAATTTTATGGAGAAATGTCATGTCAGCTACCGTTCGCTTGGATTTCAGGGATTGGAGAGTGCAGATGTAATTATTGTTGTATTTATAACCGAGATGCTTAATAAATTTATTTTGTATGCGCTCTATGTTATTGACGTATTGGGTGTATTTGGGATTCCAGACAGGCGATGCAAATTCCAGTGTACTTCTGACTAGTGAGGAGTAAAGCATTACTAAGTAATATATCTAAGTAATATAAACATCGTGCGCACTTTTAACTCCTGGGGGTTCAATAATTTTTTAAATAATTTCAAGGCCTTGTACTATTGTACCTCCCATCATAAAATTTTGCTTTTGTTTTCCCAAACACGTTCATTAAAGCGTCGATGACAGAGCGAGTTTACAAGCTACTATCTAGGAAATTCACTATCTGTTAGTAAACTAGCTCAGTGTCATCGTGTTACTTGCTAACTAGCAGATTGCTAACAATCTACGAAAAAAGTTGAAAGGTCGTCAACTTTACTCGCTACACACTTGCTCATGATTGGTTTATTTATGTTTTTCAAGATGGCTGCCAATAAATAGCTGATTTAATAAACATCACAGAATTAGTTCACGCAGGCGTCGTTATTCTTTCATACTGGCGCTAGCAGCGACCTGTTTCCTACGCTTCTGAGCGAGTGGACAGTTTTGTGTGTCATCATGACAATCTCACTCGCCGATTTACCCGCTTTTAAACTTATGCCTCGATGACACACGGCGAGTTACAAGCTACTATCTAAAAGCGGGTAAATCGGCGAGTGAGATTGTCATGATGACACACAAAACTGTCCACTCGCTCAGAAGCGTAGGAAACTGAGGCCGCTGCTAGCGCCAGTAACAAGAATAACGTCGCCTGCATGAACTAATTCTTCACATGTTTGACAGTCGTAATCAGCTGTTTATCGGAAGCCATGTTGGAAACATAAATAAACCAATCACGAGCAAGCGTGTAGGCGAGTAAAGTTGAGGACCTTTCAACTTTTTTTCGTAGATTGTCAACAATCTGCTAGTCGCTGCTAGTTAGCAAGTAACACGATGACACTGAGCGAGTTTACTAACAGATAGTGAATTTCCCAGACAGTAGCTTGTAAACTTGCCCTGTGTCATCGACGCTTTTAGTAGATAGTAGCTTGTAAACTCGCTCTGTGTCATCGAGCCTTAAAGAAAATATCTTCCTATTTTAAATTTAAATTTATAAAAAGGTATATATTTTTGAGTCAAACTGTAGTACAAGATATTCCGAACAATCCAACTTTATTGTTCCAGTAACAAAAACCTCAATGGCCCAGTCACAGTTTAACTTCCTTGCTCCGAAAATCTTTAATAATTTACCTATTGAAATAAATATTGTAGACCAATATCACACTTTCATGAAGGCGATAAGGGACTTTTTGATGAGTGAAAGTGACAGTGGCAGTGTCAAAACATTGACAATCTCCGTGGTCGAGGGTTACGGCTCTGGTACCCGAAGATCGCGGCTTCAAATCCCGGCATGCGCAAATACATTTTATTTGATTAATTTGTGTTATTTCACAATACTTTAATTAAAAATAATATACAGTATATTTGCGGCACGTTCCAGAGTGAAAGATACTATCAGTATCGCCCAGGTGTAAGATCGCAATTCAGAATTGAAATGTTGCTTAAAATAGCTTTAGCCAGGTTTGGTGACAAGATCTGAATAGCCTGGTACTTCTCCACCTTCCTCTTCCCCATCACCTTCAGCGTCTCAACATACCCCAATGGGGGATGCCATAGTCTCACTGGCTCCAGACGAGAGTATTTGGGACTCAGTATTCACATAAAACAATAAATAAAAATATATTATAATAATAACCACATGCTTTTCAAAAAGTATGAATATTTTAACAGTAAAAAATAATTTAATTCACAATTAAAGTTAAATTAACGCACATGACAGCTGTAAAAAACCTCACTTTTATTATTAAAATGGCCTAAAAAACGCATTTCAAAAAAATCCCAAGATTTCTTTCAATGTGTTGCCATCGATTCATAGTTTTACGGAACATACAAGTTACAGTTTTTTGTCGTATTAAATCAAACCAAACTGATACTTCCAAAGTACAAAGAAAATTATTTGACCTATTTACACGAATAAAGCCACAAACACTCATTAGATAGGTACCCACCTAAGCGAGTTACATCCTCTTAGCGCTAATCAGCAAAGTACCCAAATGTCTGATAAATCGACCTCAATTCCATAGATTCCGTGAAGTAATAGATGCGTCACTATTACGCGGTGTGACATAATTTCCATACCAGGACGACGAATTAACTGTCACTGTGACAATATGATTTGCATACCAAATCAGTGGCGTGGCTGTTGAATATTTTCTCAAAAATTATACTATTCATTTCTTAGTCTCTGAGTTATGTTTTGGTTTGAATCCCTCACAAGTCTTCTGCTTAGAGTCAGTAGAACTATGGAACCCCTAATTGGGAATTATCGTGAGGCTAAAGGAAGTGGATTTTCAATTTGGGAGGCGGGTTTTGGTACAGCCGCCCCGGGAACCATTTATTGGATAACCAACACCTCTGCCATAGGTTACCCCAAGTGGTTCGCTATGTTTGGTGACTTAGGAGGGATACCCGACTTCATGGGGTGAGGTTTTGTCCGGATCTTGGCGGCGGATACATCTCTCTCGGAACATTGCCTTGCACCGCAGAAGTAAGGATAGATTCATACGTCCGTCACTGTTGGATACACTGACCTCAGTTTCCTACCCACCCCTCATACATGTTTCCTTACCAGAACTTCCGATCCTTCCTTTTCCTACAAAGACTCTCCACACAGCATCCTCAAAGATGTCATATTTTTCTCAGGGCCTCCTGTGTGGAGCTATTGTGAAAAAGTGGGGAAAGGTACATAAAATTAGGAAGAACCTGACTAATCAGATCCGGTCACCAAACACGGCTAAAGCCATTTTAAGCACCGTTTTGTTTGGTTTTTTATTTTATTTGGTCTCGGGCGACACACTCAATCTTATTTTTAAAGAATGACAATTTACCCTGGTTACGAATAACCTGACAATTAGTATTTGAAAACCCCATAATACATAATTAAAAACGGAAAATATTACTTGTGCAATGATGGAGGTCTTAGCTAGCGGAAGACTGAACCCGCGACACTGCGCCTGTGTGAAATCTTTTTTTTTTGTACGCTCAGCTGCTAACCAGTCTAAGTTTCTGATATTCCTTGTCCTACCAAATTTCCATGCGTCAATCAGCCAGGTGAAAATTTCTCAAGTAGATAAATAATAAATTAATTACCCCATGCTACATTTTTGCATTTAATTTTTTTATAATTATAACTGGAAAGTGGTTTTTTCCGAGACTAATCACTTGTAGCTGTACTACTGATAAACAAATCATAGCATTATGAAACACAAACATTATAGAATGAATTCTTATGCAATACAGGTGTTTTACAATTAAAATTAACACAGGTAAAACCGTTCATACAATCTGCCACTAATAATAAAATTAATTCACAGGGTGCCATCTGTTTGTCTGTGTCATATTTCGGTCAAGGTGACATTTTCTTTGTTATTTAAATTACTAAGTAAAGCTAGTAAGCACTTTCGGTTTTTCTGGTGTTGACAATGACACAGTGTTGAATCGTTTGAACCTTGTAACAAAATGTATTCCTTGTGGTTTATTATTATTCAGATCCTTAAAAAATGTATGTTAATCTGACCACAAGAAAGCAGGATTAGAGTGAAATGATATTCTGAAGGTCGTATTCAAATTTTCTTTCAATCAATTTGCTGGGGAAATTTAGTGTTCTTCGACCCTGAACTATGTAATATACTACTTTTTTAGGTGGCTTAGTGCGTTGAAGATGCAGGAGACTACCTAATTTCTTTCTACTGAATGATATCTTTGACTGTTGACTTTTGATATACTGGCAGCATGGTTCCGGTTTGTGTTTTCACATTTTGTGAAAACACAACAATTTGTTGGCGGCATGTATCTTTTCTCGGAAGATTTTTTTAATGTAGATTAGTGTTTCAGACAGATAATTATTGCTTGTAATAATTGTTACCCTTTGTGCTAAGCATAAAAATCTTGTCTTAAAACGTTAGTTTATCAATTAAAAATAATTATTAATATTTGACAAGTAAAGTATTTCACCAAAAAATGTAGACATAATTTGTCTCGACGCCACCTAGCGAGAGATTTAGCACTAACAATGCCTCTCTCACAAAAATAAACTTGGTTGTTTTTAGGTGGAAAAATGTAATAAACAGTAATTGTTGAATGAAACACTAGTATGTATTGAATTATTTGGCGGGTATTATATAAGCCGCCATAGCTCAGGCAATCAGAAGGACACGGGATCAAGTCCCGTTGGCGGCATGTATCTTTTGTCGGAAGATTTTTTTTTAATGTAGATGAGTGTTTCAGGCTGATAATTATTGCTTATAATAATTGTTACAAAAATTTGTGTTATCACTATAAAATAAGGTATATTTTCAACACGTTCCAGAGTGGAAGACACTCTCAGTATCGCCCTGGTGTAAGACCACCATTCAGTATTGAAACGTTGCTTGAAATGGCTTTAGCCATGCTTGGTGATTAGATCTGAATAGACCCCACCTTCTTCTTCCCCATCTCCATCCCCTCCCCACTTACCATCAGCTTCACAACATGCCCCAATTGGGGATGCCATGGTCTCACTGGATCCAGACGGTTGGGAACAGTTGGGACTCTTGTGCGGTATTCACATAAGAGCCTGAGCTCTAGATATTGTACAAAGAAAACTAACCATGATTGAAGAAGCGATTGATTTCAAGATCCGGAACAGCACTCCGGTTGCCTTGAGTTGATCCCTTCTACTAGATTTTATGTATGGAAAGCTAACTCTGTATTTGACATCATATATGATAAGATCAGACAAGAACAGGAAACAATTATCGGAACATTTAATGAACCATACTAAATATACAAAAAAAATCCGTACGTCAGAAAAGTAATATAGTGATTAATAAACTACGTAAAATTGTTATGATGTGTTACATAAGTCATTTCCACTTTTAACCCTGGATTTCAAACCTTCGTCGATTTGGCTACACTTTAAAAAAAATAGTGATTAATACGTACAGCGGACTTGTTATTGTGTTTATATTATTCTAATTAGTCAATTATGCTTTTATACAGATTTAATATTAATTCAAGGTCTGTGCAAATATATCACATTTATTTATTGAAACTTACAATTTTTAAGCGTGCTTATAAAATTTTCAGAAAAGTTTAGTACCCGTCGTCATGTAAAAAAGTATTTACAGCAAATATACAAAATTAACATGAATCAAACATATACAGTAGGAATATTAATTACGTTATCTGACCACAAAAAATCCAACTGTCGGAATTTGTGCAATTCGTTTTTTGCAACTCACTTCGCCCATCGCCCTGTGGAAAAATACATACGTTAGGGGGAATACATTAATTACATGAGCAGTTTTTCTTTCAATAATAGACCCCTCCCCCCTTGGTGAGATAAATTTGTGCCACTTCATATTTCGTATTTCTTTTCAAGTAACGTGAGAGTTTGCTGGACCTTTTGAGCTAACGTAATTAATGTATGCCCCTTATTTATTTATTTTTAATTGTACAACAGATTATTATCCAATTACCGTACAATTGTCTCATTTTGACAGTCTTAACACCTCGGAAGATGATTATTATACAAAAAAATCTTAAGGCTATCTAAAGAAGAGTTATATATATCTAGTGTTTCTGATATTTCGTTCAACAGCACCATTCCTCTTGTCATGCTATGCTGTGCTAGAACATCTGTTCTGTGTGTAATACATTTCAACAACACATTCGTAATACACAATACCATTTCAACATTCGCGTTATTATATTCAACCGTACCTCATGACATTTACCGATTTATTTAATTTTTGTATTTTTTCATTGCCGCCTTTATTATTTTTTTCCAGACTCAGTTTGATTTCAATTTATTTCAATGTATTATCTCGTTTTATTTATTAAATTTGATTAAATTGTTATTATATTAATTTTATTAAATTGTTAAATGGGAGCCTCAGCACGGGTAAAGCACGCGAGGCGCAGATTATCAAATAGTGTTATAAAGGTTTAAATTTAATTTATTTTTTTAAATAACCGTTTTTCCAAACCTTCGTCGATTTGACAATGCGTGGACTTAACGCTTTTTTTAAATCAGTGTCCGTTCGAGTGCCAATCTTTAATACTTGTTGCCAAAGTGATATTGTAAAAAGTTTTTAAAACAGCGTTTAAAAAAAAATTACACAAAATTTATTGGGTTTCGGCGTAGTCGATTCGACGATGAATTGGTTAGGTTAGGTTAGGTGGTGGTATGACACAAAAATTTACAAAAAATATTTTTTTTCGTTGATTTTGTCATTTGATCATTGTGGTGCATCCTCCACTACTAAAATAAAGTGGTTGGAAAATATGTCACGACATTGTTTCGGTTGGTTGAAGAGATCTACGTCACGTGTGTCTGAGACATTTTAAATGCTGTAATTTCTCTGCTGGGCACTCTGGGCAGCTCAAACTAGATCGAAAGCATCACTCAGACTTATGACTCTAGACCTGCGGAGGTAAAAGCACAGCGATCAAAGCTTTTTTAATTTTAAAAATGATTTTACTACTTTTATTATGTCATGATTTCACGATGTTTATAGCAGAGTGGGAGAAGCTCGCAGTATCGCCCTGGTGAAAGACTACTAATCAGAATCAAAACTTTGGTTGAAATTGTTTCAGCCGTAGGTATTTTTATTTATTTATTTATTTATACATGCATATATATTACAAAACATTACACAATGAAAATTTGGTGACCATATCAGTATAGCCAGGTACTTGCCGACCTCCCTCCACCCCATCTATTTCCAATCACTTCAGCCAACGATTCCAGAGCTTATTAAAAGTGGATAAAAAAAAATTTTGGTCTCCGCTGGCTTTTTTCAAAGAAAAACAAAAAACTTTATCTTTCTTTGAACGCTTGAACAACATATTGTGTAACGTCAATTTCAAATAGCGTTGGCTAGTATCATTCTTGAATGATTTCAAGTGTTGTTTAAAACTGATATATATATATATCAATAAGAGCAATAAATATATATATATATATATATATATTTATTGCTCTTAAGTTTAATTTGTAGAAATTCGTTTTAATTTTTAATGTTTTTGTGATATATGTGATTATCCATGTAGTGGATAATTCGGAAACGTTCGGGTCCGCCGAACTTTGACGAACGTCTCACGAGTCGGACAGCGGTCTCGTCCATGGGAGCTCGGCAGAACCATTCTAGCAACCTGAGTAATCACTCGCTACCTAGACAATAATACTTTTCAATCCATTGTAACATCTCAATAAAAGACGAAAAGAACTTACGTTGTACATCTTATTATTTGTGGGCTAGTAAGGCCACATTAAAGAACATTGCAGTTTTTATGAATTCAATATTATTATTAATTATTTTTTAAACTAGTTCTGCTTTATAATTATTATTACGCGTGACAGCAGTTTCGCCTTCTGAAGGCATTATCAAACTGTGGTTAGACCACTTACAGACTTTTTTTCTAAATAGGTACTAATAATGAGCTGGCTGCCTTCCGAAGGTGAAACAGCTTTCATGCGTAAGAATAATTACATAGCAGAACTTTTTGAAGTAAAACTTCTTTCCGCACGCTTGACTTGGGGAGTAAGCTGGTGAATGCGTGACGAGAGCGTTACGAAAAGTGTGATCGGGCGAGGCGAACGGTTGGGCTAGGCAAACGGAAGTTGAGAGGGAGATATAACTTAGTGACATTTTATTTCAGTCGTGTGGTCTAAAGCACACTCGTTTTTTTTTTAAATTAATAAACTGTTTTTATAAATTAAAAAATAATGTTATTAAATATATAAATGAAATAAAAATTGATACGGATATTTCTCGAAATGGTACTAAAAATTTAAATTCCAATTATTATTGTGATGTGAATTGTGTAACGTTGTGTTTATTGTGTTATAAAATTATTGTCCTTTTGTTTTTCCAAGCTGACGCCGATTGTTTGATTTTGCGTGTTCGTGTATTTTGTGCGGGTTGTTTCAAATGGCTTTACTTTGTTAGCATTACCGCTTATACGGCCATTTGCTAAACCAAAACCTGGAAAGGACACGCAATACATAGGCCAACAGAACTAGCTCAGAGCCAGCAGCAAGCAAGGTTCCTCTTAAAACCAAGGCGAGTGTTGTGGTTCGCTTGTGAATTCCTCCTCCTTCTTTCCTCACAATCTCCAGGTCTCTTTCCTCAATCAGAACACAGTTTTGCACGTAAAGGGTTTATTCATTTAGAAGGAGACAGGGTTTTACAATTGCCAGCCTCGGCAAACTACACATGGGTACTTACTAGGTATAGAATTTCTAACGTGGCGGGGAACTTCTCTCTACTCAACTCTCAATACGTATTAGTGAATTTAAACGCAGGATGTAGCACACAAAAGGAGGCAAAGGTTCATTTTACTCACAAAGCAGGAAATGAGGTAGCCGTCTGACAGGCTACCGTTGGGCTGGAGCCTTCTCGTACACAATACACATTATAGAAACAATCACGAGTTTTTAGGTTCTCGAACAGCGCACTAGCGCAATCACTGTTGTCAAGCCCGCGACCAGCCGGGGAATGAATGCCGGGTGCCGTTCGGCACTGGGGCCACGGACCTCCGCGTGCGGAGAGGGGGGCGGAGAGGGGCGGTACGGCGAGCTGTGCACTGGGGGCCAATTCACTAGCTCCTCGCAACAGGAATAAGGGGGTCTATTGTTTATCTTTTGTAACGTAACAACTTATATAATAAAACAAATATGAAATTTATTTCCGCTTTAATTTATTTGACCGTAACCGGTTTCAGTTCGATATAGCTATCTTCAGACTGGTACAAATTATTCTTAACCTATGGTTTATATACACAACATATCTGGGGGGAGAGGAGAGACCTACAAGGATTTTTTTCAATTATATGGGTTTTCTTACATATTTGTTACTAAGTCATCTTTGACTGTCGAATTTGTAATTATTTTGGTTATTCCCAGTGGGCTTAATTACCTCGGGTTTGTAGCTTACTTCGATATTGTTTGAAAAATACCTTACAAGTAATATGAATTATTAATGCCTAATTTTATTGTATAATAAACTGTAGTCAAGTTGTTATTATAGTTTAGATGATATGGAATTTTTAATTGATGGTTCGATTTTAGAAGGGACGCATGTTTTACATTGGAGCAGGAATAATCTTATAATGGTCATTATATAAACAAAATGCATACATACTTTATAACGAACATTAGATGGGTTTACTTATATTTCTTAATTATTATAAAGATTTATCACCGACTACCAAAAGTTACTAATAAAAATCACCGGCTTAGTTACTTCGTCAATAATAAAGGCAGTTAAGGGCCCGAGAATGCCACCATAATATAACATATTGACTTTCACCAATTTCAGTGTTGTTCAATGTTGTAAAACCTCTTTTAAAGGCCGCGGGTTTTTTTTGCGCGCTAGTATTTTTTTATCCTACACCCAGTACCAGGCTATCATAGAAGAATGCTTCGATACTTTATTTATTTTATTTTTTTCAATCAACCCCCCTTACACATGTGGCACTGAGAGGGAACCCGAAGCTTTGGTTCGCTCAACCAAACAACCAATTCAAAATAATGTAATTCTTAATTCTTGATTTATAAATGTACAAAAATGTATGTCGCGTTTATCTTCATGCAGTCTTCGTTTTTATTACTTTACTCAATCATTCGCTAGTTTAGTTTTAAGAACCGTTCAAATCCTAGGTGAAATTACCTACTGATATTCTACGACTTACATAATAGGTATTATAACCTTATTACTTATATCTGTATATGTCTTAAAACAAATAATATATAATTGTTATTCTGTTTTCACAAGCTTTCGCACCATTATTTTATTCAGTTTAACATATCTATATAACACGTGTGTTAGCGCCAATTTAGAATTTGGCTGCGTGCAGCGATCCATTGTGCGTGTATTTTGGAACCAGAATATTGTTCCATGATAATTATTGCCATCCTATCGCTCCCTTCCCCTCCCGTCGACCGAGCGGTGTGTTCCGAGATACGCAGTGTACAAGCCGGATGTATATTTATCGCAAACGCCGATCATTTACTATTCACGTGAAAGAAAATACAATTCAATTTACTTTTATTAAAAATAAGACTCGCATCGCAATTGTTCACTGGAACAAGTTAATTTGGTATTAAGTGCAAGTGTTCGGAAGATACCATTTCCAGACTCTCCTGTGAGTAAATCCAAATACCAATTACAATATTATCATTGTCAATGCAAAAACAAAATTTGCTGTAAATTATCATGCCGCTATCTGAAACAACGTGAACTCACATAATAGTACATAATCAAACATCACAAGTACAAATATACTACACAAGACCACATACTAGATTACTACACACTAATTCAGGAAAGACCAAAAGTGGTAAAAGACGTAGGCCATCAGGGATAAAACATAACAATCTGCTTGATCCAATCACAAATATAAGTAGGCGAAAAAGTAGGACGCTGTGATCTATGACAAGTCGTCTTTAATAGAATCATTTATTGGATAACCAACAGCTTCATTTGGTAACTTAGTAGGGGTGTCCAGGTTCACGGGGTGAGGTTTGTCAGGATCTTGGCGGCGGATGTGTATGGCCACCAGCTGCATGGCACGCCAGATCGGTAGAAAATGGTTGAGGGAGTCTCTTTGACCTCTCCAGCCGGACTCTCTCGGAACATCTCCTTACACCGCAGCGAGAGGGATGGATTCATACGTCAGTCACTCCCGGACACGCAGATTCCTACCGATACCTTTTTCCTTCCCAGAACTTCATATCTTTCCTTTCCCTCCACACATCATCCCCAAAGATGACATAGGCCCTGAAGTGATTTTTTTCCTCAGGGCCTCCTGTGTGGAGCTAATGTAAAAAACAATAAAAAAATTGTTTGAAAAAAACGAGTGTTATTTAGACCACACAACTGAAGTCAAACTTCTACTACATCTATATGATAGGAAGAGAGAAAGAAAATGTGCACGCGCACCGCTCTCTCTTGCTCCTACAGTGTTATACAGACAATAGGCATGAACTGTGTAACGTACCTGGCTATGACAGAAAGTGAGAAAGAAAATGTGTGCTCGCACCTCTCTCTCTCGCCCCTACAGTAATATTCGAAGCGTTCGCCTCGCTTTTTGTAACGCTCTCGTCACGCATTCGCCAGCTTAATCCCCAAGTCAAGCGTGCGTAAAGAAGTTTTACTTAAAAAAACGTTGTGTTCACGCCACCGCCAATTTATATGATAGCTAGTTATATAATCATTTTAATAATTTTGAAGTGATTTTTAAAAGGATATGCGCTTTTTCCATTTTCACGAAAGCGTAACTTACAAGAGATGCTTACTTTTCACTTAAATTTACTAACATGAAATTTCGACCTGCAGAACAAGCCCCGTGGACGGCCGGAGACCAAAGTTGATAATGAAGAATTGAAGGCTATTGTGGAAGCGGATCCATCACAAACCACGTCCGAGTTAGCTGCAGGCTGCGGTGTTAGTGATAAAACTATTTTAATCCACTTGAAGCAAATTGGGAAGGTGAAAAAGCTTGAAAGGTGGGTACCTCAGAAATTAGGGGAGCTTCAATTGAAATGTCTAAGACATCCACCGTACTCTCCGGACCTTACTCCAACAGATTACCATTTTTTTCGATATTTGGATAACTTCTTGCAAGGGAAAAAATTCAACTCCGTTGGGGCAGTCCAAGCCGCCTTCAAAGATTTTATTGATTCACGTCCGAATGGTTCTTTTAGTAAAGGGATCTATGAACTACCTATGAAATGGCAAAAATGCATAAATAGCAATGGTGCATACTTTGATTAAATAAATATATTATAATTACAAAAAATCGATTTTATGTTCCTCCCATACAAAACGCCAATTTCATATGTAAGGACCTAATATAATATTTCAATTTTAAAAACATATTTTGTCATTGTATCATAAGCCGCTACAAGAGTTGTAATGTAAAAATGCAATGTAACGGTCGTAGTTTAATAAAATTGATTTGAATATAAATCAAATGATACAGGAAGTTGTGCTTCAAATATATTTAGTCGTTAACGAAAGCCACAACGTTTGGTTTCCAAACCACAAACCTCACATTTTACCTTACCTTTGTAATGCACTCCTGTTCTCTGCCCTTATTGAATATTACGTTGTAATGTTAATTTAAAACATAGATTTACTTTGCCATCTGCTAGTAAATACATTACAATATAAAATATATATAAAACAGTATATTTTATAGCTATCATGAGATTCGACCCACAACCTCCTAACTAGTAAATTTATTACAATTGGTTGCGATAAATTCACCTACATTAGCTATTACGTTACACAATTTGAACCAAGGGCGTAGCTATAAAATTCTCTTAAGGGAGGGGTTCAATCCTAAGGTGGAAATGGGGTTCGATCCTAGGGGGGCAAGGTAGAAAGGGGGAGTGTCAAAAACTTATTAAAAAAAATTGGGACCTCTACTTACTAAAGTAATTAATAATATGAATTATGAGGCGGGAATGGGTACCGCCGCCCCGGGAACCTTTATTGGATAACCAACACCTCTGCCATAGGTCACCCCTAGTGGTTCGCTATGTTTGGTGATTTAGTTGCGGTGCACGGGTTCATGGGGTGGGGTTTGTCTAGGTCTTGGAGGCGGATGACCAGGACATACTGAACCCCAGATTCCTACCCACCCCTTAAACCCTTTTCCTTCACAGAACTCTCCTCTCCTTCCTTTCCTTAAAAAAACCCTCCACACAGCATCCTCAAAGATGACATAGGCCCTGGGGGAAATTATTTTCCTCAGGGCCTCCTGTATGGAGCTCATGTAAAAAAAAAAAGTCACAGTTGAAATCTGCTAAAGTAAAGAACATTAAATTTCTATTGAGATTTTTTTAATCTAGAGGCTAAAAAATGGTACGAACTGATGGTAATTCCCAATGAAAATATTCAAAACGATTGTTTACAAGAATTGCAAGATATTAGAATTTAAAAAAAAAAATGCTCCACAAACTTTATTTTATTATTAAAATTACCCAATTTTATTTTTGTCTTAAAAACTTTTAAAATAAATTAAATCTTCGTACGAAAATAAATATAAACTAACTTATTCCCTGTAATTAGGGCAATTTTTTTTAAGCGATTCGAAGCGAAAAATCATGTCCAAATAAATAGAGCACAATATTAAGTTATTTTTAAGTATGTAAGCAGATTCAAATAGATTGGTCTTAAAAATTTAACTAACTTTTTGTCAGTTTTGCAATTAGAATTGTAAATCCGATAAAAAGACCAGTAGGTACATCATCACGACTACCAGATCCTAAAAGTTAATATAGCAAAATACCGAGATTATCTCAAAATCAAATGAACATTAGACGGAAAAAAAATTAGCTAATGACAAGTTTGTTCCTTTTCTTCATTCATACATGCATAGATCAAAAAGGTTTTTAAAAAATTTAATATGTAATTTTTAAACAACCGAATTCGTACCTTCTAAGTTATACGCTACAAGCAGCTTCTCAGCAGGAGCTAAGTAAAAGCTTGGCTTAAAATAAGGAATTTCTCATAAATAACTATAATTGCAGACTTCAGACCAAATACAAAAGCAATAATATGTATAATAATAAACAATTTCTCGTGTAATATTTCAAGAAGAAATGTCCAATAATATTAACATGTTCGTCGCTATCCAAAGGGTTCCCTTCGCAATTGGCTTGAATTTAAATAATATTATAGGAAACAGTCAAAGCCAAGCCAATAAACTTAAATAATGAGGCACAAAACACAGTTGTAACATGCCTCACTTTTCTTCCGGATATGTGTGTAGGTATTTTACTTGACCACAAAAACTGGGACGGGACCTCATAAATCTGAGACCTTCCGAAGCATCCGTTGGTTTCGAGACATAGAAACTAGGGGCATTTCTGTGCCGACACATTTCTGTTGGTATTATATAAATAACCAGTAGTGTCCGCTGGTAGTAGACCACTTAATAGTACCCGAGAAAGTTTGTCAGGCTTTCCGCTCGATTTTATTCCCGTCTCTACTTTCTTGAAGACGAGCGCAAAAAAGTGCAACAGTGAAAATCTCAGCGGCGATTCGTACCTGTCCGGGACTGATATCAGCGGACTGCAACCAAACTAAACACCTGCCCACTTGCTTAAGCAGGTACTCATTTACCTGTCGATGGTGCCATTTGTAACGCATATCAGTTGTAAATAACATTAATATAATTTTAATCAATATGTCATATTGATTGTGGGGAGATGAAAATCTCTCGTGACAAAAGCTAACCTACACATACGCACCTCGGCAAATACCGTCGAGGCGCTGCAGTGGCAAGGGAGCTCAGACAGTATTATGTATGCGTTATTTGTAGTTAATTCGCGACTTTTGTAATTAGCATGCCAATTATAATACGGAAATTTTCTGGGGTTCATGCTCGTACAAAAATATCTAAATAAGGAACTATTCGTCCTTTTTTGTGTTTTTAATGTTATTTTTTTAGATATGCCAATATGGATAACATTGCATTGCACAACCCCTGCATGTATTCCGAATTAAAGTTATCATTATTATTATATGACTGATTCAGTTAAATACGAAATCTTATCGATTATTTCGAATGTAAATATGTGAAATATTTCATGAGTGGGTACCTACGATAAAGTTTTGCGAAGGTGTCTCATTAGCAAGGGAGAGGAACTCAAACAAGAAAAACTTTATTTATTCTGGCCGTTTGCCCATAAAACACTTCTTGTCCTCTTGAAATGACCAATCAACTCGTTAGTAGCTACTTAATCGGTTAAGATCAAAGAGAAGTTGTTCTGTATAACACTTGTTAATGACAAGCACGTAAAGATCACTAATTTCCGACATATTTCAACGAACGTCACGTGTTGTGTATCAGATTTTTTTAATTCGCACGGTTTATATATGGACCAAGAAGATTGACCTTTTCCTGTTAACAACTTTCCAACCAGTCACTAAATACTGTAACAGCGTTTACCTGCATATGCAAAAAAACTATATAACTAAATAGAATATAATTATAGCTTATAATATATAAATATATCGGTGGAGAGTACACGTCGTAAAGCTTTTATCGACGTTCCTTATCAGTGTATGCAAATTTCGTATCCAAATGGTTATCTTTATGTTTATTTTGCATTTTTTCCTTCTCTATTTGCTCATATTATCTCTAAAGCTCGGTTTAACCTCATTTCGCTATCTTCTGCTTCCGAAAATAGATAGTTTTTATTCATCAGAGGTTGATCCAAATCTGAACATTCAACGGTTCTCAGCGAGAAACTCCTGCTCTGAAAATCGTCGAACAGACAAGAAAATAATGCGGCAAGAAAACAATCACTTCAACATTTCCTCATCTCTTGGTACCCCAATTCCTCGATTTCGAAAATCATTACTCATTCCTTGTAAAAACCTTACAAACTTGTGATTCCATTATTTCATTTGACCCACCAATGTGCACTTTTATAATTGCCTTGACGTTTTACGGTTACGGTACCGTGACGGCAAAAAAGGCAGCTCTTTCTTGCACATTAAGGCTCTGCAACCGGGCCCAAAAATAAGAAGATGGAGAGATACGAAATTACGAATGTTAGAGGAGAGCGCTAACATTTACAGCGACAAAATCGATGCAATAATTGCGAAAATGTTTAATAAAACACGACTCGTTTAAAATAGAGCAAAAATCTCGGGGGCATTATCTTAAACAGCATTTAAAGAAACACTGTGAATTTTTTCAAACATATAACTTGTAAAATAACTGAAACAAACGTGTTAATAATAATTTTTGGAGAATACTTTGCGATTTTTTTCTATCGAGGGAATTTTATATAATTTGCGTTTCGGCGCGGGCAAAGTCTAGATATTATCTTCAAGAATGACATATATATTTTCAAGAGCTTTAAAACTTACCGTGTTTAAGGGAAATATGTAGGTAATAAATCGGTGTAAATCCGGGTTGCGGGCCCTTAAATAATGGTGAGACACACAAATTCATGCGACTATTTCCTCCAAAGTACTACTTTTTGCGACGGGAATTGCGTTTCATTTTCTTTATACGTGTGATGGAGATGTATGATAATGATCGTGTGTTTCCATTGGGATATAACAGACATACGTTCACCGTTTGTCTCATTTCCAAATATTATTATTTAGTGTGTAAGAAAGAGCTGCAGCATTATATGTTTAGGAACCAAAACAAACCCATTGACATTTGACGTTTTTGAATTTTTGGAATTCACTGACACTTCAATATTATCCTTGTAACTATATTCCACACTTTCAAAATTATCGTCACGGCTAATAGTGTTGATAGGGGTCTACGAAGACGTCGCGGTGGTGTGTGTGAGAGAGGTCCTAGAAAATGATGACTTTTTTCCTCTGGAGGAAACATACCTACGTACGTTGTGTATCTCATCTTTTGAAAGAGCTGTAGCTTAACTGTAGTGTTAAGGAACGTATGTATATTGCTTTTTGCCGCCAGGGTACCGTAACCGTGAAACGTCACGATAATTATAAAAGCGAACAATGTCCGCGAGTCAGGCACTTTTAATGTAGTTCTATTTCTTGACCAAACACGTCTTAAACAAGTCTAGAATTACCTCCACATCCGGAAGTCATTCTTTCTGTTGTTTTTCACGTCCTGCCTAGTCACCTAAAAATCATTTTAAAAATATCTTACAACCTTCCTTGACCGTCCAATGGCCGCCAGTGGAGCACTCCTGTGATGCGCCAATCACCCGCGAACGCCGTCAATCACCATCTTGTCCCTTATTAGGTCGCATGCGCTTTCGATTAACGATCGCATTTACATAGTAGAAGATAGTAGGCATTATAATACGTACACGACTCACCTCGCTCACTGCTAACCCGATATTTTACGAGCAATATTTTACAATAGGAAATCCGGCCAGTAAAAACAGCGGATACAATATTAGCTGCCTTCTCCCATGCGAGAATAGGTGCGCATGATTCAAATTTACATCGCGACTGCTTATGACAGGTTTCGTTCAACCTGATCCCAATTGATACAACATGTCAGCATTTATGGAATTCCGAATCAGTTACTCGTGTGGTAAAGAGTGATTTAATTGGAACTGATTTGAAACGAATGAAATAGAGAATTGGTGCTTTGCTCGCTGACATTGCAAGATATGAATAAGCTTCTAGCAATACTGTCAATAACACGAAGCATTCAACTTTGCTTGATTGTCTTGGGTGTAGCGAAGTCCTGTTTTAACTTGGCCGTTTTGCATTTTGTCTATCTGTAAATTTGTTTTGTATCTTGCGTTTCCGTTTCAAGATGGTAGTCGTTTTAAGCCACCACTACCCGAATTTCTACCGATTTCTTACATATCTCCCTTAAAAATTTGAAATTTTTAATCTCTTAAAAATATATGTTATTTTTGAAGATAATATCTCCACGCCGAAACGCAAATTATATGAAATTCCCTCGATACAAAAGAATCGCAAAGTATACCCCGAAAATTATTATAAACACTTTTATTTCACTTATTTTGGAAGTTATATGTATGAAAAAATTCACCGCGTTTCTTTGAATGCTCTTTTAGATGTTCTCCACGAGATTTTTGCTCTATTTTAAACGAGTCGTGCTTTACTAAACATTTTCGCTTCAAGATACGATTTTAGATTTTCACGGCCAAAAATTATTATTTTTTATTTTTTTTTACTAGTACACATCTGCCCTGATGATGGACACTGCAACGCTGTCCGAAACGTTGGCTAAAGAAGGAGGTAGCGCAACACGGCATAATACCCCAAACTAATAACAAAATAATTTTCGCTTCAATTTTATCATTTTAAATAATAGCACGCTCTCTCCAACATTCGTAATTACATATCTCTCCATCTTCTTCTTTTTGAGCAAGGATACGGCGCCTTAATGGTTCAGTAAAAAAAAATTCAGATGTGTTAACTTGGAAATTAAAAATTGGCATTTTTTCATTCTAAAAAATGTTTTAAAAAAGAAGTGCCATTGAGATAGTAACGTTTCTTTGGATAAATTTTATATTTCCTCATTTGATTTTTTTTAATGTAACATAAATAAGTAATTATTTACGTCCATGTAATATAATATTTTATGATTTTAGAGGAATATTTGGTTTTGATTTATTAAATAAAATTAGAAAGATACTTTTTTGGACGCGAGGTCCACTGTTCACATAACTACTAAGGGAACGTACCCATACTACGTGATCAATTTTTTGCAATTTTTAACCCCCCCGCCCCCCTCCCCCGGTGACCAAAATCCTAAGCAAACCGCCGCTCATTTGTACCAAGCGTGACATTTTAAAGACCCCCCCCCCCCCCCCCGAAGAGGTCACGTAGTATGGGTACGGGCCCTAATTTACAATACGCCATTGATTAATTAGGTAACTTTAATTAATTAATTAATTAACTATCCTACGTACGAAAGATTAGTTATCATTATGTTAGTAGTCTTAATCCTTCAGACTGCAGCTCGATACGTAGTACACGAACAACTCCTCGAAACTGCACTCGCAGTAAAACAAATTTCAAAACCAGGAGGAGAAGCGTCATTTTCTACTGCGTCTTCCATCAGTCTTCACTTCTGCCATGGGTCATCCCCAGTTGTTCGCTACGTTTGGTCACTTAGCAGGGGTGCCCGGGTTTATGGGGTGAGGTATTTCCAGGGCATGTGGTGAATGCGTCTGCCCACCGGTGTGGTGAATGTGTGGCGGCCCGGATCGGAAAAGGCCGGTTAAGGGAGATATCTCGCGACCCATCGGAGCCTTACGATGGATGGATTGATGGATGAATACGTCCATCACTCCAGGATACCCAGACACTCAGATTTCTACCCACCCCTCATTTTCCCTCTCAGACCTATTTTTCATTTCCATAAAATACCCTCCATCCAGCATTCCCAAAGATAGCATAGGCCCTGGCTGAAATCATTTTCCTCAGAGTCCATTGTGTGGAGTTAATGTTTTAAAAAAATGTGACCAAGATTGAACATTTCGCAATGTTCAGCTAAAGAGCTACGAGTATGTTTACCATTAAAAGCCATTCGCACCGGGGGAGTAGTTTAGTCGAGTAGCGAGTAGTTATATTAATAATTATTAAACGCGTCCGAACACCTCAATTTTAGTAGAGTAGTTTAGTCAGCTCTTTAGTAGAATCAATCCATTTCGTTCTATTTACCGCCCTGCGCACTGACATGCGCGAACCCCTCATTTTAGCAGAGTTCATTGGTAGACGCGCCGATAAGTCGTATAGTTGGAGCGAAGATGGTACTCTAAAATTCCTTATTTATGCTGCTATTAATCTATTTTCGGGTCCATAGCTTATTTATTTTCATCTCACTAATTTATTCTTCCACCTCTTCTTAAATAAGCATTAAAATCAGCTTAATTAGCGTAGGTATTTACTTTGTTGCATAGCAGCTCGCGGCCCACTAATACACTCTACTTGATTGAAATGCGAACGCTTTTCGGCGATTCAAGCAGCAAGTTACTCGCTACTCGACTAAACTACTCTCCCAGTGCAATTAGCGACGCTATTGCTTACTGATATCTCGACGTAACGTGTTCCACTAGTGATAATCGGTGCCCACTGAGCGTAGACAAGTTTGTGTAGTGTCCGCGCATTGGAGGCCAAATAAGACTAAATGTAAACTATTTTTCGCTTCATATCTCATCTAAATATAATGCATTAAGGGCCCGCAACCCGGATTTGTACCGATTTATTACATATTCCCCTTAAACACGGTAAGTTTCAAAGCTCCTAAAAAAATATATGTTATTCTTGAAGATAATATATAGACTTTGCCCGCGCCGAAACGCAAATTATATATTAAAATTATTATTAACACATTTGTTTCAGTTATTTTACAAGTTATATGTATGAAAAAATTCACAGTGTTTCTTTAAATGTTGTTTAAGATAATACCCGCGAGATTTTTGCTAAATTTTAAACGAGTCGTGTTTTATTAAACATTTTCGCAATTTTCGCATCGATTTTGTCGCTGTTAATGTTAGCGCTCTCCTCTAACATTCGTAATTTCGTATCTCTCCATCTTCTTCTTTTCGGGCCCGGTTGCAGAGCCTTAATGTGTTTAGCCAACCGTTCAAATTTGTAAATAACAAAGTTGCCTTATTTGTCCCGGGAGTAGTGAGGATGTGTCTGAAGATTTAAATTTCAAAGGCTTTTATTTTCAGCATTGATGGTTGAAGGTTTAGTGTTCAGGTTTCATTGCATTGTATAAATTAATGAATCTACATACCTAATTGGAGATAAAGAGAATACTAGAAATTTATCTCAAAGTGTCTACCATTGAAACATGAAATACATGGTTGTATTGTTAGTCCGTCATCTTTGATGGGAAATGTGAGATGGTGCGGGAGCCTTTATCTCATTCTAGGTTTCTATTGAATCCAGTCCATTCATATTTTTCCTTGTGCACCAAAGAAGCAAATAATAGCTTCCATTAAAATATCCCAGTCTCGTGATGCCATAATAACCTATCAATCTTTTATGTGATTAACCTAACTCTACTTTCTTGAGCCTATCGTTAAACTGTTTCTTTATCTACCTGTTTTAAATTGAGCTGGGAAGCATCTGATGAAAGCTTTGGTTATCTCAACCAATTATTATGTATAATAAGTTATAAATTGTTTTGAGGACATTACAATGTTATCAGCCAGACTGCACCACCGTTTAGAAGTGATGCTTTTTTTAGAATGCTTTCTATGTGTTTAGGAACGACATATTATGATAGCAAACGTTTATGTATTTATTTATTTGCGGACAAATAGTCCACTAACAATACAATAGTAACACGAATAAGAAAAGAAGAGCACATAATAAATGAAAAGCAGTGACAATATATAATATAAAAAGTATATGTAGAAGATAGCTACAAGTCAAAGTATGAAGAAGGATTGTAAAATTACACATTGCTTATCGATTGCGTAAGTCATTTAGGCTTACACCAAAAAATTCAATGTTTTGACTTGCGTTGACAAGTCTCGACATTCTGGACAAAGGTGAATAGTATCCATAATACAACCCCTGGTGGGTCTTGGCGTCCTCAAGAATCTTCCTCCACTCAGCTCGGTTTTGTGCCAGCTCTCTCCAGTTTAGAAGCTCCAAGATAGATATGTCTTTGAGGACGTTGTCGCTTCATCTTAGTCTTGGTCTTCACAGGCTCCTTCGCCCTATTGGTCTTGAGTTCAGCAGGGACTTTGGTGCTTGATACTCGGTCATTCTCTCCACATGACCCAGCCACCGAAGTCTTCCCAGTTTTATAAATTTTGCGACGTTTAGCTCCTTAACAGAGTATAGAGCTCATTGTTATAACGTCTGCACCAAAATCCATTTTCTAGAACCGGTCCGAAGATGCGCCTCAAAATTTTTCTTTCAAACAAACAGGGACAGGATTAGTAGCATAAAAAGATTTTAGAAAAATGTACACATAGCAAAATTCTGGACTGAATTTTAGTGAGTTAGTGAGTGAGTGAGTTAGTACGTGTGAGTGAGTTATTAGCATAAAAAGACATAAATAAAAAAAAGTACGCATTGAAAAATTCTGGAGTGAATTTTGTTGACTCTAACATATATTTGAACAGGTGCTGAAAAGCTATTTCTTTCCGAAAGCGCAATTTCTGGGAAGAACATGTAAATATACCCTACAATTCTGTTTTGTTAATCACGTTGGTTACCTATATCCACCGCTATCCATACCCTCTATGGTAGTAGTTATTCTATTACAGTTGATCCCCCGACAGTTGGTCCCCCAGCATGCCTATATACAATATGCAGTCGCTTTATGGAAAATAAGGTATACCGAGTACATATAATCAAGTGTCCAGGGGGTGTACAGAGAGGGTGCCCCGCCGAATAACAAAAGCATTAAACATATTTTCTTTCAAATGTATCACGGATAAAACTATTTGTATATATACTGTATATCCCAGCTTAAATGTATAAAAAACGACACTGTAAATAAATTCGAATGATATCCATTCAAACTCATTTTTAAAAGTATTTTTGAAGTCGATTTTAGGCTTGAAATTGGTAAATAAACAATTAATAAAAGATGATAATTTCATAACAATTATAATTTCAGAGGTCCATCTGTTGAGGGATCATCTGTCGGTGATAGTAATGGCCTACACTAAAGTCCGTAATCCCTATAAGAATATTTAACCTTTTTACCTTTATTTTTCTGATCTTTATTCTTTTCTTCTGATACCAGGATCTTTTGTCATCATTGATGCATAGATTTACCTAAATCAGGGGTAAATATGAATCTTTAAAAGAAATAAAGATTTATAAGATTTTACCTCGACGTACAACGGAATTTAACCACGTACATGAAAATGTTTAGTTTCTTCACTGTTTTTACTCCTTTTACGAGATGGTAACAGTCATACTACTTTCATTGTTACGTAAAATCTTTAAACGTGACTGAAATCGTCTTTGAACTAACAATTAGTATGTTAATCAGATTGATTTTGTGTAATAGTGGATGATTCACGAGAATCCTGCAGAGAAAGCTGTGCGTTTCGTAACCAGGGTAATAAATAAAAAATTCAATGAAATATTGATGATTCACAAGATGATGAGTGTTCAAAAGAATTAAGGAAAAATCACAGATTCACAATTTCAGAACTCACCATCTGAAAATTCCGGCGAATTTTTTTGATATAAGGAAAACCTCATTTCAAAAAAAGAAACAGGAGAAATAGCTATCATTATAATTAATGCAGAAGTCATGTGACCCGACAGAAGTCTGACTTGGTTTCACGTAGTCAATATCGGCTGCGTAAGAATGCAGAATGTTGATGAATGCAACAGAACTGCATGCTATGTAGCACTTGCCTTCTGGTGAGGAATTTACATTTCAAGCACAGTTATTCGATTTGTGTCTCTTTCTTATTTTTGTGTCCAGTTGGATGTTGAGATTTCAAGTTATTTTATCTTTCTTGACCTATGTACGAGTGTTAATCTAAGTATTTATCACATAAACCCTGTATAAACTGGTGGCCTTCGTGGACGAAGGGTAATGTACATGACTACGAATATACATTTTAATATGTAAATTTAACATTACTATAACCAACAATCACCTTACTATTCATAATTTTTCAATTTTGTGGTGGGTATGGGTGCCGCCCCTGGGGAACCATTTATTGGATTACCAACACCTCTACCATAGGTCACCTCAAGTTCGCCACGTTTGGTGACTTAGTCTAGTTTAGTTCTAGTTTAGTTTGGGTCTTGGCGGCGGATGCGTCAGTCCAGCAACTACTTGGCAGACCAGATCAGAAGAGACTGATTGAGGGAGATCTTCCGACCTCTCTAGCAGGACTCTTTTGGAAAATCACCTTGAACCACAGTGGGAGGGATGGAATCATACGTCCGTCACTCCTGGGCACGAATTTTCATTCCCAGGACTTCCTCTACTTCATTTCTTAAAAAGGCCCTCCACACAGCATTCCCAAAGATGACACAGGCTCTGAATGAATTATTTTCCTCTGTACCTCCTGTGTGGAGCTAACATTTAAAAAAAGTTGATTTTTCTAATTTTTTAAAAATCCAAAAAAGACGAAAATAAGGAATACGACACAACAATGTGACCTGATTTTTAACTGATTTTAATGGGTTACAGGAATTTGATAAACTATATATATTAAAAAATGTTCAATGAATCATCGTCCAAACTAACACTAATTTCGCTATAACATCACAGATTTTTTTTGCTATTATTTATCCAATCTGTCAATTTATAATTTAGGTCTCTTCAAGAATCAGATCAACCAGAATATTATAGCCCACATTCCGAATTCCACCCACACCTGTGTAGTAAGTAGTCTTAGGTATGTAATCAAAAAATCTATTCGTGACTTTCCAAGTATCCATTTTGATTTGTGTGGGCCCAAATAGAAATATTAATTTTACAACAGTTATCGCTGAATCTTCAAATGACAATTTGCCTATCAGGATTTTGAATCGTATTCGTAATGGTGTCTAATACCTACTTATTACTGTATTTTATGTTTCATTGTACGAGGTTTAGCTCATTACGCCTAATGTATGTGCATAACCAGGAAAGTGGCTTCGTCTATCAATCAATTGTATCTGATGTAATACATACGAATATCGA
The DNA here is from genome assembly GCA_917880885.1 of Limnephilus marmoratus. Lineage (NCBI taxonomy): Eukaryota > Metazoa > Arthropoda > Insecta > Trichoptera > Limnephilidae > Limnephilus > Limnephilus marmoratus. The sequence goes on along the minus strand of OU862921.1, from coordinate 22,923,009 downwards.
CAACCTCGGTACTGGATATACGTAAACTCATTGGCTTCTAATAAAGATGCAGGGGGTTCGAAACCTGAAATGTGCAAATCGATGTTTAAAATATATATAATTTGAAAAGTTCTATTAGCACGGTTGGTCTCGAGTTCGAATCAGTCTGAGGGGAAGGAGATGGGAAAGAGGAAGGTAGGGAAGTATCTGGCTATTCAGATCTGGTCACCAACGTATCTATTCTGGTCGTATGTCTTTCACCTGGGCTGCACTGAAAGTAACTCCACACGTAAATTTAAGTGATGAATTGTGAAATAATATTAACTAATTGGGTAAAATTTACTTGCCCACTCCTAGATTTGAACCCGCGTCCTCCGGTTTTGTAGCCAATGATAGGATTAACCACAGAGGCTTTCTGGTTTCAATAATTATAATAATAACTGTTTAATATGTTTGTTCTACGTTCCAGAGTAGGTAGTAGATTGTCTCAGAATCGTCCAGTTGAAAGGACACTATTCAAAACGTTGCTTAAAATCATATTTTTGCCGTTTATAGTGACTACATCTGAATATCTAGGTAATTCAGCATTTCCTCTTTCTTGTCTCCTTCCGCTCACACCTTCTTTCGGTCTTACGTTCCGCAGCTTCCACAAATCGTGTAATCACAATCGATTTTACTAAATACATGTTATGTATTTTTCATATTTTTTCCTGAATTTTTTGTATTATTTCCTTTTTTCCTTTTTCCGCTCTTCTGAAATGTCAGCGCCATAATTAACCAGCCTTTTTGACTTGAAACAGTCGACATTATTAAAATACAATGGCAAGGTTGTCCCGATTGGGAGTTTGGTAGCGATAGAAGGTAGCAGGTAGGAGGTAGCAGCGAGTCACAACTGTTCACGAGATGAATAAGTACATTAATCATTCCGAGCATACCAATCAAATCTGAGTTCCGATCGCCGTACGCGTTTCGAAAGTCATCGAAAGTAAAACCTCCACACACGATATGTGTACGTGTGGGCTGGGGCGGACTCACCGGTGGTCAGAATGCGCGTAGCACTAGGGCGCCGCACTTACGAGGGGCTCTCCAATTTAAAAAAAAGGTTGATTGTTTCATTTTACTGAAGTGAAAACTTCTTTAGCACCATTATGAATTCAAAGTCGATGAAACGAAAAATAGCGTGACTAAAAAGAGACAAACACATACATCTGTAGGATTTAGCCTGCGGGAGAATGAGATAGTACAATCGGTCTCCTCTTTCTACGGCGCTTCAAAGCCTACCGGTCTCCTCTTTGTGCGGTGCTTCGTAGCCTCCCCACTCTTATCTACTTTAGTTTTCTGAAAGTTTCTCTTCTACCACGTATGAATTGCACACTCTGTTTTTTAACAATTTTATCCTTTTTTGTTTCCAAAAATTATGCGATAGTTTTGTACCTAAAGCTTAATTACCTAATTTAACATTGTGTAATTTAACGTGAAGATCGCAATTTGAATTCGAACCGAGGATTTCTTATCTTATAGGGACACAGCGCCTTTAACAACTCCACCCAATTTAATTTTTAAATAATAGAACCTAATTACTTTTAAAAAATGGTCCTATCTCTGACAGATCCGCCATGCTTAGGAGAAAGAGATAGGGGTTAAAAGGCTACAACGGAAGTGTCGTCGGTACTGCAAACAGATTGAACGTTTTATGGAAAGAACGCCATTCTATTAGGCATGTTCAACCAATAGTTTATTAAAATGAATTAATTAAAGCGCGATTTTTTTAAACTCTTCGTTGAAAGTGGAGTACATAACCTCTTACGGTAAACAATAGTTTTTGTTTAAATATAAAATTTCACCGTATGAGATGTTTTTTTTATGTTCTTCGCCGTTTTTTTCTTCATTTAAAAAGAAAATATTGCCATAAAAGATTTTTTTTTAAAATTGAAACTCTGATTTATCCGAGTTAAATTTTTGCTTTTTGCCGAATACTATTATTACCTTTTCATTCACGTTGAATTTTAACGGTGTCTGTAAATCAGTTGAATCCGTCCCTGCATTTTATACATTTAACCTCATCATTTGGTAGCCTCAAAACACAATTTCGGTGCAGGTAATCGTACGTAAAATGTTAATATTTTTATGATAATGTCAAACCGATGACAGTTTGCCATTTTTCGGCAGTAGGTACTTATCGGCGGAGCAGGTTTCGATTCAAAATAATTAATTGCTCATTATCATCACACATTGGGATTGTTTTCTTTAACCAGCAATAACGGTGTTCATCTATTTTAATCTAGATTGAACATCATTTTTGATGAAAGTGATCTAATTTAATTATGAGGGTGTTCAAACACTTTATATTGTTTTACGGTACTATTTGAATATCTATTTATGTTAATTTTAATGAACTGGTTTTATTATCTCGCCTCACTCAGGATATTTCTTTTCTTTTACATCAGCGCCTTGCCGGTGGCCGTGAGAAAAATAATACTTCTCAGGGCCTATGTCATCTTTGGGGATGCTCTGTGGAGAGTCTTTTTAGGAAAGGAAGGAAAGGAAGTTCTGGGAAGGTAAAGGGAATGAGGGGTGGGTAGGAATCTGGGGGTCAGTGTGACCAGGAGTGACGGACGTATCCATCCCTCCCACTGCAGTGCAAGGCGGTGTTCCGAGAGAGTACCAACGGCTGAAGAAGTCAAAGGTACTCCGTCAATCATTCTCTGCCGATCTGGCCTGCCGTGCAGCTGGTGGAATGACGCACCCGCCCCCAAGACCCGGACAAACCTCACACCATGAACCCGGGCACCCCTGATAAACCACCAAACATAGCGAAACACTTGGGGTGACCTATGGCAGAGGCGTTGGTGTTCCAATAAATCGCCTTTCCACATATCCGCCTCCCAAATGATGTAAATATTTTATTAATTTGATTTTTCATCATCAAGATGAACAGATAATATGTCACCCTTGTTAGTTTTAGATAGTTTAACTGTTATTTCGAAGCCCCCATAGCTCATGACGGAAATTTAACTGCCAAATAAAAAATAACTACGTTGGCCCAGAAATTCCAAGTAAAATAGCTGTGCAAACATGACATGAAATTTGAAAGATTTTATTGCTTCGAACGAAAATGTTTTCATTGTTAAAATTATTTTAAGCCCAGATTTATTTGTTTATTTGATTTAATACTCATTCGACTGTATATAGTGTACATAATGCTAGTAAACGGAATTTCGTGGATACTAGCCAAGGTTCATTTTCATCCTAGGATGTTAAGAGAACTTCAATAGAAACGTATCCATTCTTATGGTATTTTAAATGATTAAATTGTGAAATAACACAAGTCAATCAAATAAAATTTACTTGCGCTTGCCGGGATTTGAACCTGCAACCTTCGGATTGTTAGCCGAGAGCTTTACCCCTCGACTACGGAGACCGCCAAACAGATGTTTTATAATGTAATTTATTTTATTTGGAATCCCCAAAAAAGTGTGAGTCATGTGAAATATTCACAACGAAAACCTGATTTAAATTTATGCTGAAGAGGTTCCCAGGCAACTTCCAATTATTTTAATTAATACTTTTACGAACAAGAACAAATTTCTTTAATAAATAATGCTTTCTGTTTCTTTTCACCTCAAATACATATTTATATACCTTCGGAAGCAAGTAAGATTTATAATAAAAAGGAATAATTATATTTTTGAAGGGTTTAAGTGAAATTTAATGTCACATTATATTATTAAAGTATCTTCATAAAAACAAAAGATGCATTGCTTTTTCCGGTGCTGGTATAAAATGCAGTATATTTAAGTTTTTTTTTTTAAATTAGTAATACCTATAAAATTATTAATGTCCATGTTACCTCAGTTTTAATAAATGTGTTTGTTTTAAAAAAATTCTACAAAAACTACAGATTATAATTTGTAATATTTCAGTATTATGTGTGGTTTATTGTAAAGAATGAAATATTATTTATAACTAATCCGGCGAACTTCATACCGCCTCAGAATCAAAAACTGTTGTCAACTTACCCCCCTCCTCCCTCCCCCCCCCCCCCCCCCTCCCCCTCCCCCCTCCCACCTCCCTCGGTTCACAGTTCAATATAATACCCCTTACGATATTGCTGCAGTTCTTTCAAAATAGGAGAATTCGTTCCATACAAAATGTATGGGGAAAATAATTTTCTTCGGAGTGGAACACCCTTTACTTTTAGGGGTATGAAAAATAGATGTTGGTCGATTCTCAGACCTACCAGATAAGCACACAAAATTTCATCAAAATTGGTCCAGCCGTTTCGGAGGAGTATGGTAACAAACACCGTGACACGAGAATTTTATATATTAGATAGATTTATCAAAAATAGGCAAAACACAGTGGGTCGCTTGTGTACGCCTTTAATGCATACCAGTTTTGCACAACACTACTACACGTACAATGGAGTGGTGTGGTTTAATCAACTAGCAATAGAGCTGAGATTAGAACCTGACTACAATAAATTCAAAAATAAATTAAACAATTTATTTAAATCTTAAATAATCTATCCACTTAGAACCGCATTAACCTTAAATTAACAATACTTATTCAAAAATTTATTTTATAGTATTATTTTTTTTTTTATATTATTTTTTTTAACACATTTGATTTATGTAAGTACGTAAATATAATGTATGTGTTATAATTTTTAATTTTAATTTTTTTAATTAAAATTTATTTATTTTTCTCTTCTCTTTACACACGAGTAGTTACACTCTTGTGAAGGTTATATATTATATGCATATATATGTTTATACTGTTTCTAATCAGTTAGTATTTAATAATTTGAGTTTAATCCGATTGTAACCTGAAAATGCAATTACTCATGATTATATTACATGTATATGTATATAAAAACTAATAAATAAAAAAAATAATAAAATTCGTTAAGTTTTTATTGAAGGTTAACTATTATTTTTATTAGTTCCGGCTATTGCATTCGTAAACAAGAAATTTAAAGAGAGGATCAGCGAGATTATCGTTTTGTTCATTTAAGTCAATTAATAAATACGATCGATTCTTCTGCTTTGTGTTATAATTTCCTGGCGCAATAATGTACGAATAAATCTGTTTGTTTAATACAAATCGTGATTCATTACAGTTGAAATTGAATTTCAATGCATTAAGTAAACACGATAATTTTATTTGAAGAAAACGAATAATGGATAACTTAACTCATTAACAAATCAAGATTTCGGTTATTTTGTCCGAAATTCACACCGACATCTGAGAAATAAAATATAATAAAATAAAGGTACAGTACGCGCCAAACCTTGATAAGATCCATTCTCGCGCAGACACTTTACTGACTTTACAATGAACGTAAGCGAAAAAGATAGATGCGTAAAACATACGTGCGACAGAGAAAGACGTATGCAGGGAGACATGCCGCTTTACGGACCTTAATCTGGCTAGATTTCTGTATCAACGTCAGTTGGTAGTAAAGTTTGGCGTGTGCGAGGTTTATTGATTTTTTAAGCGACCTTTTTTTTGTTTTTAATTTTTTTATTTCTTGCTTGGGCAATCCTAATGAGTTACAAAGCTCATTTTAGGAAGGAACTTACAATTCATAAGTGGGTGGTAATAGATACAATTTTACATAGGTATTTTGATATAAAAAGTATAAGTTTCACGTACAGTACAGCATAAGAGACAGATTAAGTAGAACCAAAAAAACAAGGATATACAAATATGGATGATTACTGATTACAAATAAAGGGAAAAGAAAGGGAGATAACCAGAAACATGACAGTACAAAACATGACTCAAAAAGTATTCTTTTTAGAGGATTACTTCGGATTTTTTTATTATGTTGGATATTTTTGGGATTATCAGATTTTCAAATAATGTTTTAAAATGAGTAAAGTTATTGCATCAAATAAATAATAATACGAATAACTTATGAATATTGGAAAACCCGTGTGATAGAACTTAGTTTATGTTTGAACAATTAGAATATTGGAAAACCCGTATGAAAAAACTTAGTTTATGTTTGAACAATTAGAATATTAGAAAACCCGTATGATAAAACTTAGTTTATGTTTGAACAATTAGAATATTAGAAAACCCGTATGATAAAACTTAGTTTATGTTTGAAAAATTAGAATATTGGAAAACCCGTATGATAAAACTTAGTTTATGTTTGAACAATTAGAATATTAGAAAACCCGTATGATAAAACTTAGTTTATGTTTGAACAATTAGAATATTAGAAAACCCGTATGATAAAACTTAGTTTATGTTTGAACAATTAGAATATTGGAAACTGCCTCACATGCCAGTTTTAATCCATGCTACTAACATCACATCAAAAATAAATTACTTAATAAGTAGTCACTTTGCATGTTGACCATCAGCGCGCATAAATCTAGCAGATGCATTCCAAGTAAATTGGAATATAATTAACACTCGTACATAAATCTCCATTGCAAAAACCTACACTCTTAATGCCGAGATAATTTTACATTAATAGATTCGCTAATTGCACCATTGATCCACAAAAAAAATCATAATCTTTAATGGATACTACCGCCTATTCATCGGAGTGAAGTTCGACAAATACATCGATATGATGTCAGATACACGGGGTGTAACGACACGTACCCGAAAGATTTTAACCAGCGATTTGGAGTAAAAAAAATAGATGCTATTTTGCTGCCCGATGATATTTTTTTCTATTTAAATCAAAAACACATTTTTCAATCACACCTTGCCACTGATTACACTCCTATACGTCGCGGCGGGATCACGTTTCACGTGCTACCTTGTTGCTGGAACGAGACGGAGTGTTTGTCACGTGACCCAATGGCTTTAACCGTTCACTCAGTTGCGACGTGTAATGAAAAATAAGTTGTTATTTGAAAAAATATATCATCGGACGGTAAAATGACATCTACATTTTTTACACCATTTATGATCACGAATCGCTGGTTCTTCGGGTACATGATGGGGATCGATGGGAATTTTATGTACAAATTATACATTTAGACGTGAATAATAACATATAGGTATTACATGTTATCTTAAGGCTCGATGACACTCGGCGAGTTTACAAGCTACTATTTACTAAGTTTAAAAGCGGGTAAATCGGCGAGTGAGATTGTCATGATGACACACAAAATTGTCCACTCACTAAGAAGCGTAGGAAACTGAGGCCACTGCTAGCGCCAGTAACAAGAATAACGACGGCTGCGTGAGCTAATTCTTCAGATGTTTGACAGTCGAAATCAGCTGTTTATCGGAAGCCATGTTGGAAACATAAATAAACCAATCACGAGCAAGAGGAGCAAGCGTGTAGGCGAGTAAAGTTGACGACCTTTCAATTTTTTTTCGTAGATTTTCAACAATCTGCTAGTCGCTGCTAGTTAGCAAGTAACACGATGACGCTGGGCGAGTTTACTAACAGATAGTGAATTTCCCAGATAGTAGCTTGTAAACTCGCCACTTGTCATCGACGCTTAACAAAACAAAACTATTAAAATACTATAATTTATTGTGTGAAAATAAAATAAAGGATTAGAATGGATGACGAGACATTAACGGAAAATTACACTACTATGTCTATTTGTTGAAACTTTTATAGAAATGTGGTTTTTCCGTGTTATTAATTGACAAACTACAGAATGTAGATTAAAATGTTAAAAAATTAAAACTGAATTTCCTTTTAGTGTGCCAGGATTTATTTGTATATTGTTAATTTTTTTATAATACTTGATACAATAAAACGTTTTGTGAAAAAATATACGAAGAAGACGTTTACCAAAAGAGGTTTCCGGAAAATCGTTTAAAGCACCGCCGTTGTTGACCGCCATTTTAGGTAACCGCAAAAAGTTGCACGGAAAACGTGAATTACTCGATAAAGCAATGAGGTAGATTTTGATAAAATCTTTAAATTTTGCACTCTCTTTAAACCACAAAAACCTCATTCCCAACTTCCTTTTTTGGTCATTTCCAATAAGGCAGAGAACGTCTTCTTTCTGGGATGCGATTTTTTGGCAAAAAAATCACTGCAATTTATGAGGATGTCATTTTTTTCAGTCGCTGTCGAATTGAACTTTCGTTTTGGCCAAATTGATTCAAAATTTCCGGCTTCTGATTTTCGGGGTTTTTTCACGATCTTAACTGGTGTTCATTTTACATGATGCGTGTGATTTCACAGAAAAGGTTACACAACTCGATGACTCAAAAGGAACTAACAAAATAAGTAGGTACCTACACCCAACCATTTCTCTTGGCCATGTTTTTCAATTTAATTCTGAATTGGATAATATCATCGACCAACTAAAGATTATGATATTAAATTATTCGCTTCAATGAAAACCCTTGTATTTTATATAGATATGTATTATTTTTGACTCGAACGATGCTTTTGAATCAAATAATAAATTAAAACAAATAAATGCTACGTGTCCGGGCCTCCAAATTTTAAATTCGGAAATTCAGCCTCGCGGTACAAATTCAAATAAAATGGAATAAATAAAATATACGTCAGCGAAGACGGCCAAAGCGGCTTCAAGCACTTTCATTCAGAAATCTTCCACTCAAAAACGTGACGTAAATATATCTTACATTATTTTTAATGTTTAAATTGTGATTTTTTAATGTTAGCTACATACATGAGGCCCTGAAGAAAATATTTCATCTTTGAAGATGCTGTATGGAGGGTCTTTTTGAGGAGAGGATGGAGTGAACATGTTTAGGGAAGCATAAAACATAGGGTCTGGCTGTAGAAACGACCCGTTTTCCTGTGACAAATGTAAACTGTGTACACATTTTCCATACTATAGTGCCGAAGGAATCAATAAAATACCGGTAGAACAGGGACAGCATTCCCACCCGACGCCTGTTCTCTAAAGAATATAATCCGGTTTTTAAGATAGGATAATCGATCAAACGTACCGCACGTTTCCGTGGAGAGTTTTTTTCATGTGTGTTAGGGCTCAAGACCAGAGGTGGCTGCCTAATTTAACCGTTTCAGACGTAATCAGACATGATCGGGTCATTAAAATATAAAATTCGACAAGGTTACTCTTACTCCAAGAGAAAACACTCTCGAGGTAACCGCCCATTTTTTTGCTTCAAAGTCCTCCGAGCGTTAGAGTTTGTGTGCCCTTTGGGGCTTGTCAAACAAAAAACTATCATGGACTGTTCTGTCATCCGCGTAAAAATGAATTGGTGCACACGACAAAAGGTAATTGATGTGCAACGAAAACCAAGTCGGGAACAGAACGGATCCCTATGGAACGCCAACATTTATCGAATTCGAGGAAGACGTGAAACCATCATCAACCGTCTGAATCGACCTCTCCCTCAAAAACTCGACAATCCACCTACACCAAGATGCGGGGAGTCCGTAGGAAGACAGTTTTTTGGCAAGTCCTTGGTGCCAAACCCGGTCAAAGGCCTTGGAAATGTCCAGTGCAACCGTTTGGGTCTCACCGAGAGGTTCCAGGTCCGCCCCTAAACATGCGTCACATACGCGAGAAGTTCACCGCACGAGCGGTTCCGCCGGACTCTGTATTGACGGTTGTTGTTTTTCTTTTGTCGCTCATCACACAAAAAAATCGTCTAAAAACTTCGACTACTTTTATTGTTTCGCCCATATGCATATATATACATATTCTAATTTTTCAAAAGAAAAACAGAGTATTAAAACTCGGGCAAAGCCGGGTAGTCACTACTAGTTTCTTTTGATAAAATATAGTAAATGTATTGCCGGCTTGTTCCAGAGTGGAAGATACTTTCAGTATCGCCCCGGTTGAAGACCACCATTCAGAATCGAAACGTGACCAGATCTGACTAGCCATGTGCTTTCCTATCCCCTTCCCTTCCCACTACCTTCAGCCTCTAGCCACTACCATACCCCAATTGTGGATGCCATAGTATTACTGGCTCCAGACGGTTCAGTTCACTCGTGACTCATATGACCAATATACTCAAATGAAACCATTTTTTTTTCAAATATGTTGAGTTCGGTTAGGCACTTGTGCCGAATGGGTTAATCCACAGAATATCTCGCTTACGATAAGAGAAGATACACAACGGTACACTCACACAGCGTACCTACAGCACGTATCACGTGGCGTATGTATATCACAATATAGCGTATAGTTCCATGCCACAACATATAGTCGTTTAATTGGCGTCAAAACTAATGAGATAATAATAATCGCACTAAATGCAGTCAGCATTGCGTGGCGCCCAACGCGGATTCAGAACACCTACTGCAGCTGTGCAACCACAAATGTGTACTCCAAATGGCATTTGATGGATTGAACTATTGACTTAAACTTAAACTAGATCAGTGAATATAATAAATAGTGATAATAATAAAATCATTGCGGGATTTGCAAAGCAATTAAAGCCACTCAGTGGTTGAGTGGGCATTGCACTTGGGTCCTACCCGAGCGTCGCGTGTTCGATTCCTCGACTGTCTAAGTCCTCCATCACAACACAAACAACATTTTCGGCTTTCTATGGTGGTAGTAGGAGATTTTCAAACATTGTTGGATTATTCATGACCCGGGAATGTTTGTCTTTCTTTTTAAAAAAAAAACAATTATTCACGACGATTGCCATGGTTTCCCCGATCGTTCAATATTTACAGCAGTCATCTATTTAGCGGAAGGTCCGTGCGTTCAAATCTCCTTTGCGGCAATAAACATTTTTGATGGAATTTTTTGATAACAGTAAAATTTATAATTAATTTGGTTTCAATATTTAAAATATCGTTGTTGGTATAATTCTCCAACAATTTTATTGCATATTTTTTGTGTGAATTTAATTAAAATATTTAGGAAAAAAATATGAAGAGGGAATTCATTATGTACATGAATTGCATCTCATAAAAAAAATATATTTAGAAATAGTTGCGAAGAAAATTGGGTATAATTTTTTTTTTTTTAACACTGCATCTCACAAACCAACCGACCAACTGCTACCAATCGTCTGGAGCTAGTGAGGCCATGGCGTCCGCAATTGGGTATGTTATGAGGCTGAAGATAAGTGGAGAAGGGAAAGAGATAAGACAAAGGATATGAATATCTAGACACTGAGCACGACTAAAGTCATTTCAAGGAATGTTTCAGTTCTGAATGGTGGTCTTTCACAGGGCCGATTTTACTCTATTATCTAGCCTTCTGGAAGGTGCCGCAAGTATACTATGGTATACTCGTATTATGTTTAAGGAATCATTAATTGTGAAGTAACACAAATTGATTAAATAAATTTAATGAATACACGCCGGGTCTTGAACCCACGACCTCCTGATTGGTAGTCGAATGCCTTACCTCTCAACTACGGAGGCCGTTATTATTTCAGTTTTCCAGAAACTTGCGGCTCATTTTTCATTTCGCTACGCTAGTTGGGTCCGCCAAGTAGATGTGATAAATCAAATAAAATATGGAATCAGCTGGCGTAACCATTGCATGTAAGTTAAGAGGAGGTAGAAAATCCACTAAACTACATTGCTGGTATTCCTCCCAATCAACTAGCTTCTCTCATATGCACTATCTTCCATCATTTAGCACTCACTGCCATTTTAGGCGGGTGGGGAAAGCAATGTGGTTGATTTATTGTAAATGCTCTGTACCTGAACCTAATAAACTAAATCACAACACTCAAGATTATAATACGACACCAAAAGCCGTGGCCGAATACGTGTATGCTGGTGGAAGCATCCTAGAGGCAGAACGAGGAATACGTGGACTAAATCATGTTTGATAGTAGGCTGACATTTCGTGCTCTTGTTGAGATGGCTTTGTTCTACACACAACAAGGGATTTTAGAGACGTTCTCGTAATTTCATTAAATTCATTAGTAAGGAGTAGACTTGAGATTGGGTCGGAAATTTGAAACTCACACCAAGTAAAGCATTCTTTAGTTTGAGATTTCTCTACCTGAAGAAATATGGTTACTTCCCATGGCTCTATCCCACTGACATCTTGGTCATCCGATGGTCATCTTGGTCATCCGATTCGTCGATGGTTTGAAAACTCAGCCAACGTGGACAGCATTTATTTCTATATTCTTGATTGTTATCTCCATCACGGATAGCATAGATTTTTTTATCTTCCAACCTGCAGGACTAACTTGTCAATTGTCGTGTCGGTGAGGAGGGCAATTGTTGTTGAAGAGAATCATTCGGATCGATACATGTTGGCATCAATGAAGCTAGTGCTACTTTTTAGTTTTCTGTTTTATGTAATTCTGTTTTATAAAATACCAGCTTTTGCCCCCGGCTTCGCTCATATAGTATTAGGGGGTTTCCACTCCGCCTCCTCCCCCTTCCTCTCCTCCCTCTCCCCCTCTCCCTCCCCCCTCCCTAATCTCTCCCCCTCTCCTCCTTCCCACCCCCCACCCGCCTCCCCCCTCGCCCTCCCCCCCTCTCCACTCCCCCTTCACTCCCTTCCACCCCACTCCCTCCACTCACCACCCCCTCCATATCCGTTTCATTCCTTTTTCAAACAGCTCGCGTGCCACCTGTCGCAATTATTTTTTATACATTTCTTTATTTATTTTATACATTTTTTTTTAAATATATAAATTTCATAATGCCTGAGCTCTGAGCTATAGCCTATCTGATGTATGAGCTATATTATTGTAAAGTTTCATATAGCCATATAAACTTTCGCCTTTATAATATTAGTAGGATTATTAATGTTATTTATTTTAAAAGCCTTGAAATTAATAATTCTATAATGTTTTAATAGGACAAAAAAAAATGTTGAATTGAATGCCTAGAAGAAAGCAGGAGGAGAATGAATGAAGATAACTGGACACCTGGACAGCATTGGGGGAAGAGGCTATTTTCGTACTAGAAGGTAGCGTCGGATGGAAAATATTGCGTAGTAAATATAACTTTTATGAACGGTGCGATGTCACATAAGAGACCCAACGTCCGAAATCAAATGGATTGTATAATCGCACACCAAACTCATAATAAAAGGAAGAAAATGGTTGAAGGAATGTTGAAAGGAGGGAAACCTAAGCTGGTTATTCCTCCTAGCTAAAGACATTTTAAGTAATGCCATCGTATCGATTCTGAGTTTCATTTCTCTTGAACGTAAAAGTTGAAAGTGCGAGTATTCTGCTTCTATTTTTAGTTAAGCATAAATTTAATCAATTATTAGTTTCACTTCTTTGGATTTTGAACTTATGACCTGCAAGCCAATCTTCAGTGATATAAAATATTATTCATTTTTTAATCAATACCATTTGGAACCATTTTTAGAATGTTTTACATCCTTTCTCCTTTGGTGGAAAACAGAATTCATTGTTTGCCTCCGAGAAATGAGATCATTTCTTTTCGTTTAATGCAATATTCCAGAACAGAAGTCTTTTGGTTCAGATATTTTGCAAGCAAGTCACAAAATGTCGCTGTAATGAACCACTTTCTAACAATCACACTGAGGATGGGTTGTTTCACAGAATTTGTACAATTCATCAAATTTAAAAGTCAAAATTCTGTGAACGTCCTGTTATTATTTCACTGTGGGCCGGTTGCTTGTCAAAATTGGATAATAACAGAACTTGAATAAGACATCCGCCGATACTGCTACGCCGGGAACCATTTATTGGATAACCAACACCTCTACTATAGATCACCACAAGTGGCTCGCTACACATGTGCGTGGCGGGCCGGATCGAGAGAGATTAGTTGAGGAGCCGGAGTTGAAGAGATGGATTCATACGTCCATCACTCCTGGACACACTGACCCCAGATAACTATCCATCCTTCATACCTATTTCCTTCCCAGAACATCCTCTTCTTCCTTTCCTAAAAAAACCTCCACACAGCATCACCTAAGATGGCAGGCCCTGAGAGAAATTATTTTCCTCAGGTCTTCCAGTATGAAGTTAATGTATAAAAAAGAACATTCACAGAACTTGAATTTTAACTTTGAAGTTTGTAGAATTGTTAAAATTTTGTGAAACAACCCGTCCTCAGAATTTAAGATTGAAATATCACAATCAAATATATGACGTCAAAAATCGTCGAAAAATAACCTGCTTCCTAAGAAAGTAACCTAGGGAACGTACCCATACTACGTGAAACGTTTAGCGGGGTGGGTCTTTAAAATGTCACGCTTGATACAAATGAGCGGCGGCGGGCCTAGGTTTATGGTCACCGGGGGGGGGGGGATTAAAAATTGCAAAAAGTTGGTCACGTAGTATGGGTACGTTCCCCTATATACGATTGCGTTCATAATTAAAAAACTGGAAAAAAAAAAATTTTATTCACGGAACAGCATTGCTACGGAACCCATCAGATTAAATCTTCTCGTCGCTTATATTTTCGGATTCGCAACAATCGAAACCTACCTATACAATCTACACTGATAATCTGGTAAAATATCTGGTCCACACCAGAAATACACCGAATTATAATAATAAGTAGGTACTACCTATCATTTAGTTTAGAATAACTAATTTATTCTTGCGTTCACTTACGACGCGTATTATATTTAATTTGATCAAGCCATGACTACAAACGAAGTACGAAGGCACTTACACCGAGCAGCCTAAACGAGTTATTTTTATTCGCTCCTTTATGGCCACTCAATAATAATAACGTAAGTACATATCTTCAGTAATTATTTATTACGCCTCGTGGCATTTAGCGTATAGATACTTAACCCTTTCACCACCTCACTTATGTTTCCACATATATAACATATATTTATGCTTGATAACACCATAGATAGGGTAGGGCGGGGCTAGTTGAGCAAGTTTTCACTTAGTCATATAAAGTAAACGGTGCATCAGTCTGACTTAGTACCTTTGCTTTGCTGTTGAACGGCAATTTATTACATTCTCAATGTCTCCAGAACTCCAGACACATATAGGTACATTTGAGGGCCCCACCACTTTCCCGCTCTGGTATAAGTAACGCATGATTAATCCTTCAAGGCTCTCGCAAGGACTCTTTTTTTTAAAGAACGATTCTATGTATAAAAATTGAAGCTAGACCTCCAAATGTCCCCGCATACAGTGTTAGGAAGCAGTATGCAAGTGCTTGCAAAAGTAAGGGACAGCAAAGTATTAGTAGTCATTAGAGATAACGAATGGTCGCTTCATTGGGCAGTGGTCATTATTCCTATAGGGCCACATGGTGACATTAAGAAAAAAAAGGACAAAAGAAAGGAAAAAGATATGTAGATACAATTATAGATATAATTAATAAGGAGATGTCGTGTACGTAAGAAGGTTCAGAGTTGCGCAACTTGCCCCATGGGTGAGGTAAGTTGAGAAAGAATAAACCCAACATTGAAACGAAAGCTCACATGAGCTCCACACAGGAGCAGCTTTACATGAGCTCCACACAGGAGGCCCTGAGGAAAAAAAATCAAAGGAAAGGAAGGAGAGGAGAGTTCTAGGAAGGAAAAGGGTTTAAGGGGTGGGTAGGAATCTTGGGTTCAGTATGTCCTGGTCATCCGCCTCCAAGACCTAGACAAACCTCACCCCATGAACCCGGGCAATAATTAAACATTAGTTTATATTAAGTCTCCCTAAGATCAAGAAAGGAACGCTCCGATGGTTTGGGCATGTAGAGCGAATGAACGAGGAAAGGAGTGTAAGGAGAATATATGACGCAGATGTGAATGGTAAAAGAAGTCGAGGACGCCCAAGAAAGACATGGCACGACCAAGTGAATCAGATACTTGAGTCGGGCCATGTCAAGAGTCAGAATAATAGAAGAGAATGTATGAGACGTTGTATGAATGTAAACGAGGCAAGGAATGTGTGCCAAGACCGGGATGTTTGGCGGTCCGTCCTCTCTGCCTACCCCTGCGGGGAAACGGCGTGATGGTTAGTTAGTTAGTCTCCCGTGAAGAATTTCTATTATGTGTCCGCATCCTACAAAAAAATAAACGTACATTTTGTAATAAGAAAATAGTACGGGAGTGACTGCACAACTAGCCCCTACCGGACATTTCGAAATTGAAATTAGTTTATGAAAAAACTATGAGATCTGGAACCAAACAGCTTTTTAAAATGTAACGATAACTGTGTAAAAGATAAATGTACGATCACCGTGTAAAAGATAAACACTAATGTTATCGTTGATATCATGTTCAAAAAAATGGACATGTATTTTTACTTTTCGCGGCAACTGACGATCACGCGCTATGTTCCCCTCCCTCGGTCCCTTCTTTCCGCCATTGTGCGAATGATAATTTTTGAGATATTTCAATAGCACAACTTGCCCCAGTGCTCAACTAACTCCGCCCTATCCTACCTAATTATTTGAAAACGTGTAATGTGTATATTTATTTTGATTTTCGCTAATTTTAGGGCCAAAGAGTTATTTTTTATTAATTAGTAAAAAATATCAAACACGCAAAATATGTTTTCTTTTAATGTTTAAAGTTTAAAATGATAAAATGAAACAAACACAAAAATTAAAATGGATCCCTGACCACCGAAGCATGGCTGTAACTGCAATCCATGAATCCATCGCAAGGCGATTTTCCGAAAGAGTACGGCTGGAGAAGTCAAAGGGACTCCCTCAACCATTCTCTCCCGACCCGGCCTGCCGTGCAGCTGGTGGGCAGACACATCCGCCGCCAAGACCCGGACAAACCTCACCCCATGTACCCGGGCACCCCTGCTAAGTCACCAAATGTAGCGAACTACTTGGGGTGACCTATGGCAGAGGTGTTGGTTATCCAATAAATATTTCCCGGGGCGGCGGTATCCAGACCCACTTCCCAAATTGCATGCGTCAATAATTTATTAGTTATAATACATTAGATCCATTACATAAGATTAAATTCATTAAAATATCAGTAGAAAGCTGTGCCGAAAGCGACATTATTATTTTCAGTCAAGATATACGGGCGAGATGTGACACCAAGCAAGAATTCCGTTTTCTACACATTTTTACGTGTTAAAACCACAATTTTCATTCCAGACTAATTGAACATGATTTGCCAAACATTGCATATTCATGTTTAATGTGTACCTTCATTATTTTATATCTCTATGTAGAATGTAGATACCTTCATATTAGTATGATAATATTAATTTCTTCATTAATTATTGCATTCAAGCCCTCATGCGTAAGTACTTAATATTTAATGTCATAATTCAACATCAAAGTGAAATTAGAAAGATCGCAGGGGAGACCGGGTATGGTGGTGTCAAAGGGATTGGTTGAACGAAAAGTATTTCAAAATTAATAAAATCAACGCTTACTTCATCAGAGTTTTCTTACAATAAAAGGGATTACAATTTTGTTAGTATTTTATTTGAATTAAAATGGTGCCACAAAATAATTTTGCTGTGTTTGAAGAAGTAAAATATTATTCGTGGTCTATGTCACTAATGAACAACCATCAAAAATAGTAAGGTTAGCCGTTCAACATGAAGTTCTGATGCCAAACCAGATTTTTTTGTGAGGTAAAATTGGAGAAACAGAGTTGGTATAACAGAATGTTATGTATGTGGTGATTTATGAATGCAAATGAAGCTAGAAATGGCAGTCCATTCTCTCTAAATATTTAAAGAAGAAACGTTTATATTACATGAATCAGATAATTTTGTAAGTGTCTTAAGGCCCGCCTTCCCGCATTTCTACCGATTTATTACATATATTCCTTAAATACTTTATGTTTTAAAAGGTCTTTAAAAAATATTTGTTATTAGACAATATCTATATATTCCTTACGCCGAAACGGCAATTATATGAAATTCCCTCGATGGAAAAAAATCGCAAAGCATGCTATGAAAATTATTATAAACACATTTATTTCAGTTATTTTAAAAGTTTTAAGTATGAAACAACTCACAGTGTTTCTTTAAATGCTGTTTTAGACATTCCGAGATTTTGGCTGTATTTTAACGGCTGGACCAATTTTGATGAAATTTTGTGTGCTTATCTGGTAGGTCTGAGAATCGACCATTTTTCATACCCCTAAAAGTAAAGGGTGTTCCACTCCGAAGAAAATTATTTTCCCCATACATTTTGTATGGAACGAATTCTCCTATTTTGAAAGAACTGCAGCAATATTGTAAGGGGTATAATATTAAACTGTGAACCGGGGGAGGGGGGAGGGGGGAAAGGAACTCAGGAAGGGGGGTTAGCGGGACGGGGGAAGGGGAGAAGTGGAGTAGGGAGAGGGAGAGGGAACGCGAGAGGGGAAAGGATACGCAGGGAGAAACAATTTAGATCAATTCAGCTAATAAGTTGACAACAGTTTTTGATTCTGAGGCGGTACGAAGTTCGCCGGATCAGCTAGTTATTATATTAAATTATATTATTACACAACAATTAAATTATATTATTCAATAATAACGAAACCAGAACATGAGACTCTAATTCATAAACAAAATAATATTTTAAAAACTCGGGTCGTGTTAAGCCTAAAAAAAGAAACTAAATAGTTAGAAACTAATGAAATAAATCGATAGCTTGTCGTGTTTTAAAAATAAAATCTTTTTTTTTTAAATGATTATCACGATGTTAAAATTACTACAAGGGGGCGTCAGTTCAAATTGAACAGAATATTAAATAGTAAATCAATAAACACAAAACTAACCGAAGTATTCGCTCACAGGATCGCGATTTCACCGAAGTATGTGTCTTCTCTCGTCGAAACAAACGTCCAGACTCTCCGACTGTGGAACTGTTGATGAAAAATTCTCTTGCTCCTAGTATGTTATAGGCAACAAAAGAAATGCAGGATTCCATTTGTTCAAAGTTACATTTAGAATTAGGAATTCAAATTTCAATTTGAATAAGGAACTCCAGTGAAAAATATTATGGCTTTAAAAAAATATGTTCATATAGACCAATAAACGCTGATTCTGAATATATAAGTTGTATTTAATAATATTAAACGCAGAGTTTTTAAAAAAATATTACAAAGTCCATTTTTAATCGATTCGTAAAAACACGCCGTCATGTTGGCATTATTGAAATTTTAGTGGTGACGTCACTGTTCGACGTGTCGTGACGTCACCGTAAAGTCATTGTGTGGTAATGTATGATATGACACAAGCCATCGTATTAATTGATTCGCTTATTTACATACTGTTCATATAGATTTAGTTGTTTAACTATTAAAACTAACTCTAAAAATAAAAATAAAAATGCAGTTATTTAAGTTAGAAGGTCATTATTCATTAAAAAAAAAATTAAAAATTGGACTGGAATTCTCTATTGATGTATAGCCACCAACTTAATTACTTACTTCGCATTGTAATTTCAAGCTGTTAGGCTGCGATTAGACTCGTAATTTTTTCCTGTAAATCGCTCTTGTAAGCGATTTATTGCCAAATTACCAATGTAAACGACACCAAAAGTCACTTAACGTAATTTATAGCAAGTTACAGAACTTATTCTTTCGGAAGTTTTTTGACAGGTCTAATCGCGCCCGCGCAAAAGCCTTCTTACAGCTTATAAAATCAGTTTGATAAGCTAAGAGACTTCCCGCAAGAAATAGTTCCGAAATGCGCCGTTGCCGCCGTTGCGAATGTCAAAAATTAAAAGGCAATTGTTTTTGTAGGATTTTTTTCCTACAAAACTATTATTTATTTCCACTTATTTAAGTTTTCGGGAAAATGAGCATCCTTCTATTTAATTATCGGTCTAATCCTTTCCAATCTTAATGTTTCTGTTTTTAACATTTACGTGTTTGAATTTTTGAATTCGAAGTCGGTTGCTGTCAGCAGATGTCAGGTAGCTGTCATTCGGATGAAACGAAATTAATTGCCGCCTTTGACGGCACAAAAGTGCGTGGAGAGTTGTTTAATTAAAGCCAAAATCTATTTCAATACTTTATTTGGGCCTTTTCGTCTTTATTGACAAAATCGCGTAAATTTGACAGTAGCAGGTCGTTGTTGACAGGAAGCCATCTTACCGCAAATAAATTTTCAGATGTAAACGGTCGCATGAGCATTTACACAGGTCAAACTTCCGAACAGCTTCCGTGATCATTAATTACCAAAAGTCGGATGCATATATGAACGCTCCTGTGAGTGACCTGTCAAAATCTTATGTAATCCGTAAATTTTAATTACGAGTCTAACCCCAGCCTAACACATTAGTATCTCTCCAACTTCTTATTTTTAGTGGGTACACCGCTTTTTAGAAGACGTGTGTAATACGATAACTTTTTTAATACGAATGAAGCGCGCTGTATATAGGCACTAAGACAGAGTTGTGTGATGTTAAAAAATATTTGCTTACCTCTGCACGGAAATTACGTGACGGTTAGTTAGTCACCAGTTTAGATCCCAAACGTAATGCACATTTATTTACGCGCACGTAGGTACGAGTAAGTACCTCACTTCCCAGTAAAGATGGTATCTGTAACACATACGCTAATCCCTATTAGCATATTTTCAAAAACAGAAAGCCGCGCTTTTTCTCCCGCCGGATTGCCTTGCTTTAAAATGGTAATCCCGCCAAATGTAAGCAGCAATGGCCGCGATGGGCGCCAAGCTTGAAACTATATCTCCCACACTCCATTTAATAATTAGCTCCATATTTTAATTCGTCACATGAATATGCAGCGCCGGACGCCGCACTACACTGGGAAGGTGCCCGCGGCCGCCATTGTTAGAATACTAACTTACTGACAATCAATTAACTAAATATACATTATTTTACATTTTAAATCGATGCTTTTCTAGCAAATAAATATATAAACAACGCACGCTTTACTTTGAATATATAATGTGTTTTCTATGAGCTGTTAAGTGGGGATGGAAGTTGGAAAAGAGTGCCTTACATGTTAGCGAACCATTTGTTTTTCACTAAAATGTGTTATTATTTTTGAAGTGAAAATTTCTTTAGAAACGTTGTGATTTGAAACTCGAAGAAACGGAAACGAGACAATAAGAAAAGACAATAAATTATCGTTCAAAAATAGTAAAATGGAACAAAAATAATACAGACATCCTGTGAAGACAGTAAATTATTGTTCAAAAATAGGAAATGGGACAAAAATAATACAGACATCCTGTAAAGACAGTAAATTATTGTTCAAAAATAGGAAATGGGACAAAAATAATACAGACATCCTGTAAAGACAGTAAATTATTGTTCAAAAATAGGAAATGGGACAAAAATAATACAGACATCCTGTAAAGACAGTAAATTATTGTTCAAAAATAGGAAATGGGACAAAAATAATACAGACATCCTGTAAAGTTAGGTTAGGTTAGGTTTTAGTAGATATTTTGTTGGGGGATGTTTTTTCCGTAAGATATTTTGTCGGGGATATTATGTCGCAGGATGAAAACGCGCATTACCGGTTTTAGTTTCAGTTAATTTTTGGGTAATATTATTCACAACTCTTTCGTTTCTCTTACGTAAATATAATCTACTCCTGTAACTTTGTGAGTCGTTTCATTAACTCCGTACACTAAATAAAAATAAATCACGCACCCTAAATCGACTACGAGATCATTACAATACAAACTAATAGTAATTATATATCACACATAATCACCTATAATTTGGTAACACCCACCCTGCATCCCCGTACCTTCCTTTGCCCAATCGGCACAATTGGGCGGTATTCACATAAAAATATAGTTTTACCTCTTTTCATTCAGCAGCTTTTTTATTAACTCAAACCATAATTATTTTAATAACTAAGTAGGTACAGCAAGTTAAGTCGTACAGGTGCCTTCTCAGACTTGCATGAGGCTTGCCTATTATTTATTTTGTTCTGAGCGCCAATAAGCCGCGTAAAATGTGCTTACTACTGACCCGTAGCACTTTCATATTATCAACAGAAGTGCCCGTTAATATCGACGATGCGAGTATGTCTACTGACTGCCAGTTTATATCTTTATACATTTTAGAAATAACTAGTCTAATAAACAGAACCTGTTATGAAGTATGAAACGAAAAGTCGACCGGGGGATTTTACCGCTCTGGAACGTCAAATTTTAACACTCTGCAATAGAGTTGGCCAAAATTTTAGGTTCGAATCGAAACGTGTGAATTCGAATCAACATTTTTTTAAATCTGGATTCGAAATCACAAAATTAGAACTCTTTTGGACAGGCTGATTGATTTTGATTTTAATTTTTACTGATTACTGACCGAAATGCCATCTGCTTTTTTTTTACTTCAAATAAACTCAGGAGTCACTGGTTATATAGTCAATCGGATCTGACTTGTAAACTAATATACATACCCTGCTTCGGCCGAATTTCAACACTCTTTATTTCGTATTGAACAATAAATTGATGAATATGGAATAAACCTTTATTTTAAAGATAAGACACGAGTTGCGCAAATTACATGACGCCATTCAAGAGTTTTCACTGCATCCGACAAAAAAGGCTATTCTGCTTTATGGTTAAGATAGATGCCTAGCAGTGGCGGTCGGTGACTTTTTGTATAAGGAATGCTGGAGTATATACCTAATTTCAAATATAAAAGTCTATGGACTAGCCCACGAACAAGATGCAATTATCGACAAAAATAGTCTGACAAATTAGCTCTATATAACCTATCTGCTTCTCATTAAATATTACAGTGACCTAATTAAATTAATTAAATAGGTATTCCGAAAAATGTTCAATGTATCAATCGGATTCGGCTATTCAAGACAACAAAATACACTGTCGAAAGGTGGTCAGGCAAAGAAATCTCTAATGGTACTAAGACCGCTCGCTTCGGATAAGCTATTCTGTGCACTCTGACTATAAGCATTAAAGTCGTTTTTTGTGCGTTGGATGCTCCTATGGAATCCGTATTCGTCATTTCTTCAACCATGGCAGGCTTGACTAAACGCGCATGCGCGATTATCAAAAATATCACACTCGTTCCTGCGTCATGGACGCGGAATGAACGTAGCATCCACTGTTTTGCTGGTGTTGGTGAGTTTACGCAACTTTCGAGCATTGAGAATGTATACATATTACATATATATTTCGACCTGCTCCCTGTGTCGTATTAGTTTTGATCTCGGAACTAGAAAAAAATAAATACAAGGCTTTTTAATTCGGAATAAATACATAATAATTATTATTATACTTATTTTAAATCTAGAAAAGAAGGGAAGCGCAGCATCCACCTAGGACAGCGTCTGATGCCAAGACCTATCCCCTTATTATTAAACGAGTTTTAAATTTTAAACAACTGATAAACAAACGTTTACCATAATTTCGTAGTTGTTTATCATTATATATAGATTAGAATCGACATATATAATTTAACTCCAGCATACTAATGATTGAATTTCTTTGATCGCCATTATGTTTCAATATTTTCTTGTTTATTTATTTCGAAAAAGGATTCGATCTAATGCTCACGATTTGGCAGGCCCTAATTGACCGACGTGTGAACATTGTGCTCTAAATAACTGAACTCTGCTAGACAGGTACTCTCACTCTTGCCCCTGGGTGTGTGTTTACCAGCAGCACAATCATTTTGTTAACAATATGATTGTTTAGAATAATTCCTCTCGTAAAGTAATATTATCTGGGAACGGCATTATAATAAATGGATCTATTATTAGTAACACGATAATAAATGCACGCTACGATATTCGCAGTCATCCGGAGAGAGAGAACATTTCGTTCTTCGTTTCTGATGGTCCATTTTTAATGCAGGTATGTATTGGTCAAGTGGGTGTTATTTCCGTATCTTGATTTGTGTTTAATTGATTATTTTCTGACACTTTCATCTGTCTGCATTCCTGGTAATGGATTCCAATCAAACGTATTCAAAAAGAGGTTCTGTGCATATTTTATCAAGGACTTCAAAAATTAATGTTTATTATTGTGCGGTCCCTAGACCATTCATCCGATTGCGATGAAACTTTGGTGAGTTGTTGTGCGCACACCCGCGATGGTTTTTATATACAGTGGTGAGCTCTTGCATTATGGAATTATTTCATATACTACTCATCCGATTGCGATGAATTTTTGGTGAGTTGTTGTGCGCACGTCCGTGAAGGTTTTTTATGTATACTTGTGTGCTCTGGCATTATTACTGGTGGCACGCGAGCTGTTTGAAAACTGAATGTACCGGGACTGAATGTATGGAACGTGGGAGTGGAGAGGGGAACGCGGGAGGTAGGAGAGGGGAGAGGGGAGAGGGAGAACGCGTGAGGGGAAGGGGAACGGGACGAATGGGAAAGGACACGCAGGGAGAAACAATTTCTTTATTAAGTGCCATTGCAACGCATTCCCGGAAGCCGCTAGTACATTACAATTAAACAAAATGATCGTAATGTTGACGTGCGTTTATTTATATGATCTAAATGTGTGTAGATGCTCTCAATATCACCCTAGTGAGAAACTACCATTATTTGACGACCAGATCTGAATAGCCAGTTACTTCCCAAACTTCCTCTTTCCCATATCTTTTACTTCTTCACAGCCTTCAGTCTTACATCGTGTTTGGGAATGCCGTAGTCTCACTGGCGCCGAACAGTTAAGGATGGTATAGAAAAAACACGGCATTTGTTTTATTTTTACATAGCTCCACAAAGGAAGCACTGAGGAAAATAATTTCCTCTCAGGGAAACAATTTAGGAAAATAATTTCATCTTAGGGGATGCTTTGTGGAGGGTTTTTTTAAGGAAATGAAGGAGAGGAAATAGGTATGCGGGGTGGGTAGGAATCTGGGGGTCAGTGTATCTAGGAGTGACGGACATATGAATCCATCCCTTCAACTGCGGTACAAGGCGATTCGAGGGATTCTGGCTGGAGAGGTCAAAAAACCTCCTCAACCCAGTCTCTCGATCTAGCCCGCCACGCAGCAGGTGAGCAGAGACATCGGCCGCCAAGACCTTGACAAACCTCCTGCTAAGTCACCAAACGTAGCGAACCACTTGGGATGACTATGGCAGAGGTGTTGGATTTCCAAAAAATGGTTCCCAGGGCAGCGGTACTCATACCCGCCTCCCAAAATACAAACAATGGTGAAAACCAAAGTTAAACAATTCACGGAGGCTTGACAAGTATTGCGTTATTTATACACGAAATTAAGCTTTGTTTACATTGTGAGTTGTTTGCTAACGATTTAAAAATCATGACATGTAAACAAATGAGTCCGCTGTATGACTGTATAACTTGCACAAAACGTGACAAAAAATATATATATTGTGAATCATCTGCGTTGGTCTATTTCACATTAAACGCATTTTCACATAAATGTAATAATAATCACCGGTTCTTAACACTGAAAACATGAAAATAAACCTGTCTAATAAAATGCATTATTTATTTATATAACTTGATTAGTAAAATCGTTGTAATATTTTAATGAATTATCAAATAGGGACACATTAGCTCAGTTGGTAGAGCTCCGCCCCGACAAGGCGTAGGTCCCGGGTTCGAGTACTAAATTAGGCTTGTTGAAAACTTATTACCCGATATATTTTGATCCGATATATCGATACAAAATATCCGCGATATCGTTTTGGTTTTTACGAGGTGCAGAGAACTCAATCTCTATTTCTCGAGAACTGAGGGTGTAAATGTACCTGGGGGACGGTTTTTTTCTACCCGAAGTGTGGGCTGCCTATAGCAACTTATAGTGCTTTAATACTATATTTTTTTTGTTTTTTTTTTTTTTGACTGTAGATATTTTGATTTTTTTTTGTATGAGTTTTTGATTTGTGTTGATTTTTTATTTTTTTATTTGTAATACTATATTTTTTTGTATTTTTGGTTGCAATTTGTGTTTTTTTTATTTGAGTCCACACTTCAAGGGGGGAAGGTAATGGAGATGGGATAGGGGATTTTCGTCGGGTCTTAGACGCCCGAGACAAGCTATACTGGGGTTTGGGTGTATAGGAAGTTTAGCATAAAAAGTTTTGGCCAATTCTACCATACGTTGTTTCAGGGGTGGGACATTTGTGTCGGAGTTAATAATTGAGTTTCGGACAAACCAGGGGCTTTTTGTAAATTTTCTAAGTGTGACATTTTGGTACGATTCGAGTCGTTTGGTGTTTCCTGTAGCCCATATGGGCGATGCGTATTTGATGGTCGGTCGGATTTGTGTTTTGTATACAAGCAGTTTGTTTTGAATTGATGTCTTTGTGTTTGAATTTAGTAAGGGGTGTAAGGAACCTGATATTTTCTTTGCTTTGGTCAGTGTGTTTTTGATGTGTGGTTTCCAATTAAGTCGTCTGTCAAGCGTGACTCCAAGATATTTGGCGGTGTTTTGCCACGGTATGACCTGGTCGTACATTTTTATCTCCTCTCTGGGTACGCTGTCTCCCTTTTTGCGGGAGAAAAATACAGCTACCCTTTTCGAGGGATTCACGTCTATGCGCCACAGGTCATACCAGTCTTGGAGTTTATTTATGTTGACCTGAAGTCGGTGGGTTATCATCCTGGAGGAACTGTATCTCACCATAGTGGTGGTATCGTCTGCATAGAGAGCGATAAGTGAATTTTTGTCAACTGAGAGGGGATATCCAATATAGAAAATTGTATCAAATACGAAAACCTAAGCCCCTCGTCGCTCATTTGTACCAAGCGTGATATTTTAAAGACTCCCCCCCCCCCCCCCTAAACGTGTCACGTAGTATAAATACGTTCCCTAAAGTCCTAGAATCCAAAACCGTATAGGAACGAATGGAAAAAAGGAACTGTATTGGTTCATGACATCTGGCGGTTGAAATTTTAACTATTAATAGCTTACAAATCTATTGTCTTTGCATTAGTATTTGTGATCACTAATACTATCTCATATGTGTAGGTACATACATAAAAATGTATGCTATTTTTCGCCATTTTTTTCTAAGCCACTCCTATGTGTTGGTTCCCAATTGTCTATGATTATTGACTATGCCTTGTTCCAAACACGAAGTCCTTTTTGTCAGATTAATACGCCAATAGAATTTTACTGAAACGCATACAAACTTTATATGCGTCTCAGCTTACATATAAGTTAGAAGACAGCTTTTTAGTTTTTGATATTTTTGTAATTATTACCTAATAAAAATGAATACTGATAAAAATACCTTCATTTTTATTGAGATTTTTGTACATTAAAATAATGCACATTGTGCATAAAATTATTATTGATATTGAGCTGAATTCACTAGTATTTTAAAAGCGCAAAATCTTTTGAATATTTGACCGATATATCGATACATCGATATTTTTTCCTCGATATACCGACGTCGATATTGATATTTTAATAAATATCGATACATCGATATATCGATATTTTTTTTTACTTTCGACATCCCTATTCTAAATATGACCGTATCTTTTTCTAATTATTTTCTGTTTCAGATTTTCGATCGAGGTTTGCTAATATTGTCTTCATTTAATTAAAATATGCACGTTGTTTGATCATTAATAGGTAAGTACAATTTGACATTGAATTTTAGCAGAAAGCCAAAAGAGGAACTAAGTACGCTATGTTTTATCTGAATACCGCACAAGAGTCCCATCAGTTCGACTGCCTTCGTAGTCGAGAAATTTTATTTGTTCGATTTGTTTTATTTCACATTTTAATCACTTTAATAAAATATGTTATGTTTGCGGCACGTTCCAGGATGGAAGATACTCTCAGTATCGCCCTGCTGTAAGACCACCATTCTGAATTGAAATGTTGCTGGAAATGGCTGTAGCTGTGCTTTGTGACAAGATTTTAATAGCCAGGTACCCCCCCCCCTTCTTTCTTATCTCCTTCTCCTTCCCAGTACCATAAGCCTCACAACACACCCCGATTAGGGATACCTTAGTCTCAGATGGGAGCAATTGGAACTCTTGTGCGGTATTCACATAAAAAAATGTAAAAAGGCTGGAGGGTATAGTGAGGAAAAAATATATTGGAAGAGGAAGGTGAGGAAGTACCTAGATATTGCGGAAAATATTTAGGCATGAAAAGTTTGTGTTATTTTTACTTACAAGAATCATGTAATTGATTTATGCATTTTAATGTTTTTGTCATATTTTTTAACTCAAAATTTAAATAGTATTTACGTTCATAAATTAATTATTTTTTCCATGAAATTTACTGTAAAGTTAACCTTATCAAGTTGTAGATACTTACCTAGGTACAATCCTAATAAAATATGGTGCACCTAAAAAAGAACTTTTTTACGACTTTGAATTACTATCTCATATGCAATTAAAATAAATTAAAACCCGCAGAGCAAAGGTAGGTACTCGTATATACACGATGTTTTAAAAGTAAATTACCGACTGCACATGGCAATAAAAAGTGAGTAAACAAGTTAATCGGCTAATTCCAGACACTTGAACGTACGTTATACGTCTGTGGTGCATTTTACTTTTCCTCATTAAAAAAATTAACACATCCAATAATATATTCTATCAAAAATCCGTACGCTGCATAATTTCCCGTTGGGAGAAAACGAAAGTGTAATTTTAATGGGACGAAACAAGCCGTCTGGGATGCATACAAATAATATGCATTGAAAATTAAATATAAATTAGCATTGAGATAAATATTCATGCAGATGAAAATAAAATATGAAGGTAAGACGTAGGTATCTACAAATGACCATAGAAGGCGGGAAAGCATATGCCAAGTGCAAAATCTATGGTTAATAATATACTTATTACGTTTACATGCGGTGAAAGAAGGAACTAATAAACTATATACCTATATGGATTTTTTTGTATTTAGGTAAATCTGTTTTATTGACGTCACCCACAACAAAGTTCATTTTGTCAAGCTGTACTTATTATTATTTATTTTATCTGTTCAGTAGGAGGCGTCGCTATGGTACATATTGTACCTGTTACATAAATATATAGGTATAGGCTCGTCTTAATGAGGTTAAAAATTGAAATGTAATAAAAAATGACATGAAAAGAAACAACAATCGAATAAATTCGTGGTATCGGCCAGGTAATGTAGGAAGTATCTACCATTCATAAAACATTTCTTGAAATGGCTTTATCTGTGTTTATTCCAGATCTGAATAGCCAGGTACTTTCCAAACATCCTTTTCCTTCCATTTTTAGGTGTGAAACTGCATAAGAGTACCAACTGTCCGGACCCAGGGGGACGACGGCATCCCCATTTGAGGTATCTTATGAGGCCGAAGGTAGTGGGGAAGGGAGATGGGAAAGTTGAAGGTGGAAAGTGCCTCTATTTAGACCTGGTCACCAACAACGGCCAAAACAAGGTTTCAATTCTGAAATAATTCTTATACCAAGACGATACTAAAAGTATCTTCCACTATAGAACGAATCGCAAATATTTCTACTATATATAATTTTAATTAGTAAATTATGAAATTTTATTGAATATTATTTGAATCCGAGACCTCCGGCTTGCTAGTCGAGAGTCTTACGGAGTCGAGAGTCCACGGAGGCCGTCAAACACATATAACCTAGCAACATACCCCAGATTATGCATTCCATAGTCCTATTGACTTCGAGTGGACATGAAAGAACAAGCAATATAACGTCTTATACTGCTTGTTCTGTTGACATTGATATTTCAAACTCCAAGACTTCCTATAAAAAATAACGTAGACCTTAAAATTTCAAACAAAAGTCTGACCAAATTTCATCACCATTTTGCTGTCTCTAAAAACAGATTTTCTGATGAATCGTGAAGAATTTAGCGTTATTACACGATCAGTGTACTGCTAAAACAACGCCTTAATATGGTGGCCTTATATGAGGAGTATATATTGTACTTGTAAGAGGTATCAATAGGCAGAGGAGGCTGCTATGGATGTACGTGTAAAGAGAATAGGGACATCTTGAAGGCTCGTGACTGTAAGCTTGTCCTATCAAATCACTCAATCAAGATCACGTAACAGGGCTGTAAAAAGCGTCTCTCTTCAAAATTGTTTCACTAAACGTGAATCTATAAATTTATAAAACTGGGAAGACTTCGGTGGCTGGGTCATGTGGAAAGAACGACCGAACATCGAAGAAGAAGCCTGTGAAGGCCAAGATTAAGATGTAGCGACAACGTCCTCAAAGACATATCTACCTTAGAGTTTCTACACTGGAGAGAACTGGCACTAAACCGAGATGAGAGGAAGACTCTTGAGGAGGCAAGACCTACTAGGGGTTTTAGAGCCAAGAGTGATGATTATGATGAAGTGAATCTATAAAACGTCAATCTACGAAAATATTAGTTGTTAACTTTTAACAAAAGTTTAACAAATTGATTGGACAATAGAAGGCGCGACATTGCCAGAGATTTTAGCGCCCTTGTTCCCAATTTTTAAAAGTCGATCTAAAAGAAGAAGATGGAGATATATATATGTATGAATGTTAGAGAGAGTGCGCTAATATTAATAATGATAATATGCCAAAACTGTGAAAATGTTTAATAAAACGACTCGTTTAAAAAAGGCCAAAAATCTCGTGGGAATTTTCTAAAATAGCGTTTAAATAAACACTGTGAAATTTTTCATACGTATAACTTGCAAAATAACTGAAAAATACGTGTTTATAATAATTTTCGTAGCATACTTTGCAATTTTTTTTCCATCGGGAATTTAATATATTTGCTGTATACTCGTAGATATTATCTTCAAGAATAACATATATTTTTTAAGAGCTTTAAAACTTACAGTATTTAAGGAATACGTGTAAGAAATTAGTAGAAATGGGGGAAACCAGGTCTTAACTGAAGCTCTAAGAGTTTCTTTCACATAGTTAATTCTGATTGAAAAGGCTATCCAAAGTTCACGATGCCAGAGCTCACAGTCAAAAGTCACTAAATCCTCCAATTTTCTCTTTTTGTACAGCTTCGACTTCATAGTTGAGTCCACTTAACAACGGTAGATCTATTCAATGTTATTTACCAGTGGGTAGATGATAATATATCGAAAGTATAAAATTAGACCCTTATCCGGAAATACCACAACGTAATAAAATGCAATAAAAAGAAAAAGGCTCCGTAGTAAGGGTTCAAAACGAAGAAGTAGATGGTTTGGAAGGGAGACGTGTAAATACGAATGTTGAGGAAGTGCGCTAATATTAAAACACAGATTTTAATTCGTAATCGAAAAAATTTAACCAAGCACGAGTTAAAAAATAGAGCAAAAATCTCTCGAAAGAAACACTGTGCATTTGTTCATATATAATAATATGACATGTTAAATATCAGAACCAGACGTGTTTTCTATAATTTTCGCAAGTGTTCAAGCGAAGTATTTTACAAATCGGTAAAAATTCGAAATGGGGGAATGAAAGAGGTGACCTTTACTTTAAAAAAGGCTCAGATATCAGCTTTAATTTTACAAATTTAATCGAATGATTTCTGGCAACCCTGGAGATGTACAGAAATATGAATATTTTACAGATGCTGCACTGTACTCCAACAGACAGGTAGGTAGTTACCTGTGAGGTTCAGGCTCTCTCCAGCCTGTTCTGCCCATTAGTCAATTCATCTCACGGGGGCCAACTTACGTGGAAAGGAACTGGTACACGGACACGGCGCGGCGCGTGGACCACGGAACACGGAACAACGGTTACCCACAGAGTTCTTCTCACCTGAGATTGAGGACGTGAGGCGTTACGGAGGAATTGCCTAAAAGGGTCGCTATCATTATGATAATGTGAAAAGAACATTGGAATTTCGCCTTGCAAGCCTTACTTGGTAGTATGCATAAACCAAATTGAGTTCACAGATATAATATATTTAGGAATATTTTTCATATAAAACTGATTTTATTTATTTATATTCATACTTATATTATTTATGTGTGTCTTATATTGTAAAATATATGCCGTTAAAGAATTTCATTTTCCAGATTTTCGATGAGAAATATAAATTTACAGCATATGAATTCGTTTTGATTTATAGTTAAGGTTCAAACCAATTATGAATTACAAATAGTGAAAATCATTATCAACACGTTTACCTCATTTAGACCAAAGATGGCGCTAGTAATTGTAGATGTCGCTGTTGTGTGATAATTTTTTGTCTTCCTCCCTTCTCAACGGACAAAGGAACTTAATTATAAAAAGCCCACGCCGGCTAAAAATTACTACTTCTTAACTAAACTTGCATTTAAAAACATTAAGTGTTGATTGAACCTTTGTCCGTTGAGTGGGGAAAAAATTGCTTGGCGGTAATTTGTAAATTCAAAAACATAACAATAAAAAACGAAGGATTTAATTTCTCAAAGGTGCTTTATTCAAAAGCCCAACCATTTCTTCTTCTGTGAAGACCTAACTTTTTTATAATTTAATATTTAGAGCCAAAGAAAACTTTTTTTTAAGATGTTTTATTTTTTATTTCAGTTTGTTTATATCTGTAAAATTTAGAATTAAGGCGGAAACACATTATTAAAACCCGACGCGACGCAACGTGTCAACACCCGATATG
Organism: Limnephilus marmoratus; assembly: GCA_917880885.1. NCBI lineage: Eukaryota > Metazoa > Arthropoda > Insecta > Trichoptera > Limnephilidae > Limnephilus > Limnephilus marmoratus. Next base: position 22,890,740 of record OU862921.1, on the reverse strand, counting down.
CACCGTGCACATTACCAACACGCGACGCCACGACATACTAGCAATTTCTGAATACAGTTAGCTAACAGCAGTGGAAGTGTACGGTTATGTACCATGGATTTAATAAAAAACGAGTCAGACTTTGAAGAAGATTTGATGCAAATTTTGGGTACATATATGATACTTAAACGACTCAAGAAAAAGAGAATAACTAGGCGTTACTGGGTACATGAAATAAATCAAAAGAGAAGTATGTGTGGTGAATATCACACTCTGTATCCAGACTTACTTCAAGATAATGAAGGATTTTATATGTATTTTTGGATTACTAAAACCCATTATTTTTATTTATTCTTCCCATGCATTATTTCCCACAGTATGAACCCTGTATATAGCTAAACTCGTGTCATATAAAACAGGATATCGTTTTACCAACTCAATTAATTGTTCGTCAGACATTTCGCTAAATAAATGCAAAAAATAATATTAATTTGGCATAAATTCCGAATATGCTCTGTGACAGTTCTCGAACGAACGCGTGGCGTCGGGTGTTGTCTAGAAACCGCGCGCGCCGCGTCGGATGGCGTGTTTACCAACACCTTGGGCAACACACCGACCTGGCACGTCTGGATCGGGTGGCGTGTGCGCGCATGGCGTCGCGTCGGGTGTTCATAGTGTGATTCTGGTCTATAGAAAACAATACATTTGATTCGACTCAACACGCATCGCGTTTCGTCGGGTCGCGTCGGGTTTTAATAATGTGTTTCTGCCAATATGGTAAATGGAAGTGGCGCCCCCTGTATTTTTAAAAAGAATCGTTGAAGTTTGAAATAGCATCCCCAAGGAGAAAATATTTTAAAAAATTACGAAAAATGGAATCAGTTTTCAAAACTTTTATACAATTTCCCAATTTGTTTTCCGGTAAATTTGTAATAAAGAATAATTTAAAAAAAACACAAATCCGTTCATTTGCCTCTTACCTACCTCTTGACTAAAAAAATAATTTTTCAGTTTTGTTGGGTATTTTGACCTAAAATCCAAAATTAAGTTTTGTATGAAAAAGGGAATAATAAGTAAGAGATGAATCGTTTTAACTGGTTATATCTAAGAGGTAGGTCGTACATGCTTATGGCAGTAATGCAGAAAAAAACTTTCTATTTATGTATGAAGTACCTGAGCCATATAAGGAATGTAAGTAGGAACTTAAGTGAAGTTATGATAACTGCAATAGAATGGGCATGTGAAGAGTCGTAATGGTAGACGAGTAGATTCTCAATGAGCAGATTTTTTGTGGCTTTACGTGAATACCGCACAAGAGTCTCTGACTAGGGCCAGTAAGACTACGATATCCCCATTGGGGTATGTTACGAGGCTGAAGGTAGTGGGGAAGGGGAGAAATGGTGAAGAGAAAGGTGTTGAACTACCTGCTTTCAGATCTGGTCACAAAACACGGCTAAAGCCCTTTAAAACAACGTTTCATTTCTGAATGGTGATCTTACACCAGGGCAATACCGAGAGTGTCTGCAACACTGGAACGTTCCCCAAGTATAATTTATATATGTTTTGTAATGAATAAATTACTTGTGCACGCCGGGATTTGAACAAGCAAACTCCGGATTGCTAGTAGAGGGCCTTACCCTTCGACCGCGAAGGCCGTCTATAACAAGATTTTTTATTGTAAATATCACACAAGAACCCCAACTGTTCTCAACCGTCTGGATCTAGTTAGACTATGGCATCTCCAAATGGGTGGGTTGTGAGGCTGAAGGTAGTAGAGAGAGGAAGATGGGTTTTATAAATTTGATGAATTTGAACAATTCAGCGCACTTGAGGAGATTTTTCACGAAAATGGCGCTTTATAAATCAGTCAAATATTATTATTAATTCCTCAAACTTTAATGCTAATTTCCAAATTCTATAAAAATACTATTCCAGTTCTGTTATTATATAATAATGGGTAAGTTGCTTCACAGAACTAAAACAGATCTTGAATAGAACTTGAAAATTAACTTCGAAATTTGATGAATTGTTCAAATTCTGTGAAACAACCCCTCCCAAGTCCCTTTCAGCTTCTTTAACAAATTGTGATCAACAAACGAGGACAACTATCATGTTGTTAAACAGTATACTTATTACAAGTTGATAGAAAGCCGAAAAACGCACCTAGAATCGGCGTCTAACGAGGACCTTTCAAATGTCAAAAAACAAAATGTTGAACGGCCATTTGTTGACGATGTAATATTTGATTTTCTGCAAAACAACTAGGAACACGAAACACAACAAACAAACAATCTATATCATAAAATAATTACATTAATCAGAGGTATCTGCAGTGAATCACAGAAGAAAATTCAAGATGGCCGCCGCTACAGTTAATAATAAAGAAAGTCTTTTATCTATACGAGTCTTCTTATACCGCCATTTTAGCTTTTAAGACGGACATTTAAAATAATTATTGTGCTTGTAATGTGAGTTTCATTTTTATAATGCAATTAAACATCACCTACTTTCTTCATCGCAATCTCTTATCTAAACTTAATCCACTTCTTATGGTCGCACTCTTTTACTTCAATTATTTATTAATACACACGTACATATAACGTAAACATCTTTATCCGTATTTTTAAAAGAAATCAGTGCACCTGACTGCAAATAATGTTATTTTTTATACTTCACGTTGCTGACGAAGTGATGGCCGTTATAAAGATATCTATTTCGAAACAAATGATTATTTTAAGAATCTCCAATACATATTTCTGCATCTACTGTTACAGATATTTTTACTTGGAAACAAAAAGCCATAGTATGAAAATACGTACAGAACACGCAAAATTTTAAGACCGACCTGAATATGGTACGATTCATTCTCGCGCAGTTACTGACTTTTCAATGAACGTAAGCGAAAGAGAAAGATGCGTAAAACATAAGTGTGACAGAAAAAGGCGTGGGCGGGGGGGGCTTGTCTCTTTTTTACCTTTTGATCAACGTCAGACCGATTTTAAAGTTTTGCGTCTACTATACATTGCAGTATTTTAAATACATCGCGTAGAAATATCTTCTATAGCAAATAATTATTTTTTTTTATTAAATTCCATACAATTACAATTTTTTTTATTTAATACAATGTCTAATAAATCACACAAAGTAATTTTTGCCGTAATATGATATATACAAATATTTAAGAAAAATATTTTTTTAATTTAACAATTTCAAGAAAAAAAATTTAGGCAGTGGTGTAGATCTCGTCAATGAGGAGAAATTCTTCCAAAAATAAAAATAATTTCCCTTTTCAATCTCTTCTCGCTGACGCTACTCGTATCGATATTAGAAGAGATTCACTTTCTCAAATTCGAAGTTATTAATTGCTTCTCATATTGTAATTAAAAAATTAAATTAAATGCACATTAAAAATTATTATTACTTTTTTAACTTACCTACTTGAAACATTGAGGTACGAAAATGGTTCATAGACCGGCCTCCGTGGTCCCGAGGTAAGACTCTCGACTCACAAACCGAAGGACGCGGGTTCGAAACCGGCGTGCACAAATAAATTTTATTTGATTAATTTCTGGTACCTACCTACTCACAATTAATTAATTAAAAATAATACATAATATATTTGCGTCACGTTACGGAGTGAAAGATACTCTCAGTATCGCCCTGGTGTAAGACCACCATTCATATTGAAAAAACGTTGCTTGAAATGGCTTTAACCGTGTTTGGTGACCAGATCTGAATGGCCAGGTACTTTCCCACCTTCCTCTTCCCCTCCCCACCATATTCGGCCTCATAACGTACCCCAATTGGGGATGCCAGACACGAGCAGTTGGGCAGGACAGGTATTCATATTTAAAAAAAAAAAAAAAAAATTACTTGGAGACCTATATTTTTTCCGTAAACATTTTCTTTAATTTTCTCAAAATTGTTTCTTTAAAGTAAATATTAATCACTATTTAAGAGGAACGGCTTCGCGGCCTTTACAAGCAAAACTTTATTTTGGATTGGAGGCCAAAATACTTAAACAAACTAGGAAATTATTTTTTTTATTAAAATGTATGGCAAATATCTAGTACGGATGTGAGCATTTATGTATACTAATTTGTTTTTAAAATACGATATTTTTTTTTTTTTTTTTATTGTGTATTTTATTTAGATATAAAATTTGACATGTTATATCTAATGTTTTCTTTTCTATGACTACTACAATATTATTTACTACCTACTGACTAAAATTTGGACTTTACAACATTAAGACATAATCCACGAAAAACTGCAAGACTTTTAGCCTCCTTAACATTTACAGGGAGTTCATTGAACATTTTAAAACCTTTATAATAAATATTATTTTGTGTTCCCGATAAATTTGTTTTAGGAAGCCTAAAATCGTTGCAGTTTCTCGTAGGATAACAATGAACTGTTATTACATTACATTGGTCATTAAAGAAATCACTTTTCCATGATTTTAGAGGCAAGTTTGACATTTTTTGTGAGTTTAATTAATAAAAATTAATTGCTCTACCTGCTGAGTTAATACAATAAAAAAGAAATTTAAAAAATAAACCACTTTAAAAAAAAAAAGATTTTCTTTGAGTAGATTTTTTAATTTATATGCAACAAATTTGTGTGAGGGACAGACAAAACCGGAAATACGTCATTTTTAAATCAAATTTTAGACGTATTGATTCTTTTTCACAAAAAAAATATAAATTGATTTCGAAATACTGTTCTTTTACCTAGTAAAGATATTTTTTAAACTTTGAGAAAATATGTTTATTTTTAGTACAATAAGGTTTTCCCGTAGGTCGTTGGCAGATTTGTTAAATTTTCAAACAAAATTTTGTAATATACAACACACATTTCAAATCATGCAGAAAAATAAATCAATAAATTATCTGTGAAAGCTATGTTTCAGAATTTTAATTTTAGTTAAAATAAAATCATTTTTAAAAGATCCCCGGAAGTGTTTTGCGACGAAAATACTTCAGTTTGTCTATTTATTTACGGTATTAAATAATAATATATTTAAAAAAATTACATTCTTATTTTGCTTAGACATTATTGAATAATTATAAATACTTATAATAAAAAATAATTACAAGAAGTATATGATTTTAATAGTTTTATCATCACACCTTTCAGCATTGTTGAATGTAGGTATAAATTAAAGCAAATTTTGAATTAAATAAAATCGATATATTTTTTAAAATTATTATTATAGTAAATACGTTATTATTTTTAAAAGTTGGTACGGAGAATAATTTATCTTTCTCATTGGAACCGCCCTATACGATCGTAAGAACATCTTTCGACGAAATATGAATTCTCGGCCGCTGTAATTAATGGCCCTTAATTAATCGGTCGTTTAAAGCAAATTTTGAATTAAATAAAATCGATATATTTTTTAAAATTATTATTATAGTAAATACGTTATTATTTTTAAAAGTTGGTACGGAGAATAATTTATCTTTCTCATTGGAACCGCCCTATACGATCGTAAGAACATCTTTCGACGAAATATGAATTCTCGGCCGCTGTAATTAATGGCCCTTAATTAATCGGTCGTTTGTAATTTGAATTTACGCACATCAATTTGTTGATAATTTGTATTTTTTTATTTTATAATTCATCAATTTTTTAAGAAAATTGGGGTAAATTATTTTTTTTAAATAATTACATTGATTCACAATTTATTGCCAAATTTGCCTCTGAAATCGTGAAAAATTAAATTCTTTAATTACCTATATTTTATTGTTTACAATATAAATAAATAAAATAGCACATATTCTTACTAAATATTTGTAATGCCTTTTGATTAAAAAAAATATTTTTGGTTAAATTTTTTGGCCTCAAATCCAAAATTGAGTTTTGTACGCTGCCGTCCCCCTCATCTGAGATTCTTATGAAGTTATTCGAACTTTACGCAACTGTATCTTAACAAACTAAATAAATTTGTCTCATTATCAATTACACGTGTATAAATAGTGTACGCAGTGACACGTCTCCACAGTTAATATCTCGGCACATCACAGTTACCAACACTACCAACAGGCATCTTCCGGAAATAGATAATCATACCGACACTTGTCACATTACGCACATTTTCAAAAGTGGCCTATATTTTATTTATGTAGGTCTAATAAATACTATAATGAGGCGGCACCGCACGTATACGGCGAGTAATCTATGAAATAATCAGATGAAATGTAGCGGGGTGAAAACCATATTTAAATGTGACTGGTGATTGACACCCCTTTTCGCATAATTGATTTCACTTGATAAGACAAGACCTGTGGACTCGTCAATAAATCAGGGATGTCGGATGTCCGGAAACTCGCAAAACAAACTGAAACTTGTGAATCAAACTAAGCATTTAGATATTTTTGTTTTATTTTTTTTTTTCATTTTTGTACTTAAAAAAATCTAACTTCGGACTCGAGAGGAAATTTTGTGAAAAGGGTGTGAAGGGTGAATGAGAAAATTGGTTCATGTATCCAGGAGTGACGGACGAATGAATCTATCACTTCCACTGCGATGCAAGGTGACGAGTCGAGAGAGTCCTGCTGGAGAGGTCTAGACTAGGTCTCCCTCAACCAGTGTCTCCCGACCCGGTCGCGTATTTACAATCCCTACCGCGTTTCAGTCGCTTTAAATTTTCAATATCAAAATTTAAATATTTAGAATTAAAATTATTAATTTCTAATATACACATTGGAAAGATTATTTTATCTAGATTTTAGAACAATTTTTGTTTTTGCAAAGTGATAAAAAATTATCAATATAGAGGTGTATTTACAGTATATGGGAATAATATTAAAATTTAAATATTTAGAAATAAAATTATTAATTTCTAATATACACATCAGAAAGATTATTTTATCTAGATTTTAGAACAATTTTTGTTTTTGCAATGTGACAAAAAATAACCAATATAGAGGTATATTTAAAATGTAAATTGTCGTTACCGCGACTGAATCGGTATAGGTTTTGTAAATACGCGACCCGGTCCGATTCGCAGTAGATGAGCCATTAGATCTAAACAAACCTCACCCAAAAAATCCAGGCACCCCTTCTAAATCACCAAACGTAGAAAACCACTTGGGGTGTGCTATTTCAGAGGTGTTGGTTATTAGGGAATGCAATCTCGACTCGAGATCGCAAATTCGAGATCTCGCGAGATTAGAAATTACAATCTCGCGAGATCTTGAAATTTTCGGGATCGCGTTAATTAAAAAAAATCTATTATTTGAAAGAAAACAAAAACCTTTATTCTTTAATATTGGTTAGTAAATAATTAACGGTTTTTTTTTTTAAATTAAAATAATCAAAAGAAAAAATATAGCTTTTAGTTTAATTGTGTTTGGTGAAGAAGGCAATTTGTAATTGTTACCTTTCGCAGCAAAAAGACTCTTCATGTCCTCGGAAGTACAGAATACTCTGAATGGCAAACCATCTTTGGCTACCATTCGGGAAATCATTAACTCCTTTGTTCCGTTAGAATCGGATGGAAAATAATCAATGATTTTCTTTTTCTTCTGTGGTGTTTGGTAATTTTCACGATCTTCTGGACCTTCTGGTGTAAATTGAGCCTCAATATCCTTCTAATTATCGTCCTATATCCATCCTCTCTGTCGTCTCTAAAGTTTTTGAAAAGGTTATTAAGCTTAGGCTCACTAAATATCTCTTATCAAACAACTTACTCGCATCCCAACAGTATGGATTCAGAAACCAATCTAACACAAAATGTGCTGCCTTCGATTTTGTATACGCCCTCCAAAAGCATATAGACCAGGGTAAGCATGCTGCAGGCTTATTTATAGATTTAAAAAAGGCTTTCGATACCGTTGACCATGGGATACTACTAAAGAAGCTAGAACACCTAGGCATAGTAGGCACTCCCCTGAAGTTACTGTGTAGCTACCTCTCTAACCGACACTGTCAGACCTTTGTTGGAAAAGGGACAAGCAGCATGGGAACGATAAAATGTGGCGTGCCTCAGGGCTCCGTACTTGGACCATAACTATTTTTAATATATATAAATGATATTGCTAAATGGGGACTTAAGGGTACAATACAACTCTATGCAGATGACACAGTGATTCTTTATCACAATAATGATTTAAACGAACTTGAAAAGGAAATGGAAAGGGATATAGCTTGCCTGGCAAACTGGCTGCGATTAAACAAACTTAGCCTAAACATAAAAAAAAAAACAGATTACATACTGTTTGCAAATAAAAAAAATGTAAGTCTTAATATAAGTCTTGATAATAACCGCCTTGAAAGGGCTGATGTTACAAAATATCTTGGCCTTTTCATTCTTCATATACCAAAAATCAAATCAACAAAATATGGACTAAGATCCCTAGAATACATAGCTCACACAAAATATAATCAACTACCCAACGAGATCAAATGTGCAAGCCAATGTAAAAAGACCCAAACTAACATGCTCAAACTTCATCTTATTAATGACTTTCTGAAATAATAATGTTGTGTATGTCCCCATCATATGTCCATTTAATACATACAGCTATATGTTTCATGTAATGCGTATCATTCCCGCAATGAGTTTATTAACTCCTGGGAGTACAATGCTTTATATAATATACTATATTCTGTATTGTATACTTTTGATAAATTAAAAAAAAAATATATATATATATATCAATAGGTGACCGCGCCACTGACGACGACGCTCTCGTAGACGCTGACGACGTCGAAGGTACTAATAAATTATCGACAACACCCGGCTCAGTAGTACTTGATGTTCTTCCGACGCCCCCATTCAATGATTTTGTGTCTATTTTGTGGATTGACATCATATGGACGTGTAAACCTTTTGCAGACCCGGATGTGGTTTTGAGAACAGCTTTACATAACTTGCATTGAGCAGTCAAATTATTAACTGCTTTCTTGAAGTATCTCCATAAAATGTCACGAGATCTCGCGAGATCGAGATCCCGCGAGATCGGGATTGTGTTCCCTATTGGTTATCCCAGGGGTTCCCAAAGTGTGCGCCGCGGCGCCCTGGTGCGCCGTAGAAAGTAAAGAGGGGCGCCGTGAGTCGATCCTCTATCATTATCCGAAACCACAAATATTCGCGCATCTTTAAAGAACATAGGTACATACTAGGAAACTACATATAGGAAAAGTACCTACGCGCTTGAAAACCGTTGATACTCTATCCCTCCCACTTCTTTACCCGCCCGCGACTGCTTGCTCGCAATGTCCGTTTACTTAAGTCAAGCAAACTTCCCGCAATTGTTTAAATATGCGGCATCTAATAAACTGGTTGTCTCGCAAAACCTGGTGGCCCTTTTCACGGAACACCAATCGAAGCTCAACGAATGGTTTTCGAAGTACTTTGCAGATGATGATTTCGAATAATTTGCGTGGATCCAAGATCCTTCCCGTGCACAAGCTCCACAAGGATTCACAACACAAGAGAAAGAAAGTCTCATTGAACTCTCTTGCGACAACAGCCTCAAAACTAGATTCACCAGTGCCGATTTGGTGGAGTTTTGGGATCGATTCAAAATGAATATCCAAATTTAACGTCGAAAGCTTTAAAATTTTTCATTCCGTTTGCCACATCATATTTATGTGAAGCTGGATTTTCAGCTGTAGCTGTAATCAAGAACAAATATCGCTCAAAGATCAATGTGGAGCAAGAAATGAGAGTAGCAGTCTCAAGTTTTATTCCCCACTTTGAAAAACTGTGCGGAAATCATTAAGCTCACCCGTCACATTGATTTGACTGAGAAACTATCGTATTTTATTTTTTTCTTAAGTCTTTTTTGTTGTTCTCTGTTCCAATTCTGAATTCTTATAAATATAATAAAACTCAATTTCATATTGTGGATGTTTTAATTTTTGTGCCCATCTACCCAACTACTGTTATTGTGGTTACCTATTTCTTTCGACTATAATATGTATGTAGTCACTATATATATTCCAAATAGCTTACTAAAGTAGGGCGCCGTGACAAAATACTAAACTTGTAAGTGCGCCGCTGGCTGAAAAAGATTGGGAACCCCTGGCGTTATCCAATAAATAGTTCCCGGTGCGGACGTACCCACCTCCCAATTTGAAAAAAAGTGATCAGCCGTCAAATTGACGGTCGTGATATTTAAGGTATGGGTTGCATGATAGTATATATTATTTCTTGTATTAACACAAATAACGTTACAATCGGTGGCATCTGCAATGTTAGTTATTTGTCCAAAAGAATTCTTAGTGTGAAAATAAATGGCACAGAGTCTTACAAATTTATAGCAACAAGTGGAGTGCCGCAAGGCTCCCATTTAGGGCCCATTTTGTTTATTATATTTATAAATGATATTGTTGATATATTTACTGACATAAATGTGCTACTGTTTGCCGATGACATGAAACTATATAAAGAGATTAACCACATTAATGATTGTATTATACTTCAAACTAACTTGATATATCTTTTTGAATGGTGCTCTATCAACAAACTAGCATTAAATATAAATAAATGTCAGTTCATTCATTTTGCCAAAATAAATAATCCTATTATTTTTCAGTATTCTTTAAATGATGAAAAATTAAATTGTGTTAGTGAAATTATGGATCTAGGCATTATGTTCGACAGTAAACTCACCTTTGTATGTCATATCAATAATATTATCAACAGAGCCCTAAAGACTCTTGGTTTTGTTTTGAGAGCTGCAAAAGATTTCAATGATTTAGACACATTTATTATGTTATATAAAACCCTTGTCAGATGCCAACTTGAATATAACTCTACGTTATGGTCTCCCTTTTACAACATTCATTCAGACAACATTGAAAAGATTCAACGGAAGTTTCTAAGGTTTATAAACTATAAATTGCATATTCCTATACTAAACATTGATTACAATTATCTCCTGGATAAAACGTCTCTATTGAAACTTTCAGAAAGAAGAATAAGCACAGATTTAATACTATTACATAAAATACTGCATTACAAAATTGACTGTTCTGAATTGCTTCAATTTATCAATATCCATGTTCCCCAAAAATCATGTCGACATTTATTACCCTTCTACTTCAATAACACCAGGACACTAGCTTATCAAAATTCACCGTTTCCGAGACTTCACAGTCTTGGAAATAAATATTCTAATGTAGGTGATATATTTCATCTTAAAACTAATCAGTATAAACGTTGTATATTCTATCACTTTTATTCTTCTAGGCACAAATAGATTTACATAATTTCTTCAATTTTTGTTTATATTGAATATGAGACTTCTTATCATTTTTACATAATATGTATTTTTATTTTATAATTGTTTTGTTGTTACACTGTTTTGTGTATTTTCTTTTCTCATTGTATTATATTTTCTTCATTGTTTGTTACTCAAGTTATAAATTATAATGTAAAAGCCCATCAGTGCGTGTAATAAATAAATAAAAAAATAAAAAAATAAGTTACTCGTAAGAATATCGAACTGTAGTTCTCATTTTTTGATAATATATTTTTTTTTTTTTTTTTTTTTTTTTATCTTTACAAAAAATGGAACATGTTACAATGTTACTTTTCCTCCATTAAAAGCATTTGCTTGTGGATGGAGGAAAAGTTTACATTTTTAATTATAATTATTTTGGTCGGGATGTATGTATAGTTAGGTAGTTGATAAATGGTTGATAAGTTGGTGACTCATAATTTATAAATTACTTTGTTAATATTATGTAGTCTGGTTGATATATTAAGTTATTGATTTTAATAACAAATTCATCAAAATTTTGAAAAATACTGCGCATATTTTGGTGTAATATGAATAAACCGTTAAATTTGTGGGGGAAAAATTCATTACATGTCTCTGTGCTTGCACATTCGTATTCATGGATTGTGTAGTTGTTTTCTATTTGGCTGGATATAAAATGAATTGAGTTGAGAGTTTCTCTTTGGATTTTACAATTTTATAATGAGTCATAATAGTTTTTTCATTAATTACATCCTGGAATAAAACATTGTTATTACTATTATTATTTTGAGTAAGTAACGTCTTGTTGGAAAACATAAGCAGAACACATTCGATTCAAATAATAATATTAAACATGAGAGTACATTATTTACATCCTGGAATAAAACATTGTAGAAAATTGTGGTAAGACTCTTGAGAAAATCAGGTTATTATTATTTTCATTGATTTTTTCCAAGATTTGTGTAGGTTTGTTGAAAGTATGAGATTAAATGCAATTCCACTTATCATGTTAAGAACAGATTGGCTTGATAGAAGAAAGTGAAATACATTAGTAATATACATATATATAAAATGTCATGTTGCTGGTGGTGGTGAGACTCATTAAACATAAACAGAATACCAGCGAAGCAAATAATAACATTAGAAATACACAGAAATTTGATTTTTTTTTCTGAAAAATGAACAGTTGTTATTAGTATGCTGTTACCTAATGTCAAATTATATGTGATAACAAAAGCTAAGGGTGGTAAAATATAGAATACATTACATTGCTTATATAAAATTCTGTGAAGAATTATGAAATAACTCATGAATGAACATGTTTTAAATATAGTAATTACCGACTTTTCAATCTTAAATGATATTAACACAAAAATATAGCTCAGAGCATGGAGCGTACTTAAGTTGTAAAGAGGTTGCAAAGAATATGTTAACATGGAATAAATACATACAATAACATTAGAAATACACAGCGATGTGACTAAAATATTACGTAGGTATTTGTAACTATTTTTTTCCTGATATATACACAGTTGTTATTAGTATGTTGTTATCTAATGACAAATTATATGTGATAACAATAGCTAAGGGTGGTAGATAAATATAGAATACATTAAATTGCTTATTCATTATCCTGTTGAAAATTATGAAATGACTCTTAAATGAACAAGTAATGAATTTAATAATTACCGACTTATTAATCTTGAAGGATATTAACACAGAGCTATAACTCAGAGCACGGTGAGTACTTAATCTGTAAATAGGTTGGTGCGACGGATGTGTTCCAATAGAAAAAGAAGCTAGGTACGATTACCTGCGAACTATTCCAAAATCTGACCATAAAAGGAATATAGATATATTCATTAATTTTTTCCCCAGATTTATATAGATTTACTATAAGTATGAGATTACATGAGATCTCACTGATTGTGATAAAAATAAATGAGTTTATAAATATTCTATAACAATATATTAGAATATGAGAACATGAACTGATACCTTCATTAACAGCCATAATGACAGAGTGAAATATAAGTCAGATAGATTGATGTTTTAATCGTTGTAAGTCATTGGCATTATTTATATTTATGATTTTTGAGCTGTCAATTTCCTTCAGTAAGATACGCCCTGAAGATGTCCACGCAAATTTAAAATTGTTCTCTCTGGCGAATCGTTTAGTTTGTCCTAGGAGGAATTTTGCTTTTTGTGTTAAATGATCCGATACATATATTCGTTTGGCATCTTGCGATAATCCAAGATCGTATGTATTTAATTTATTTGTGCTGGGAGTTGTGGCCTTTGTGTATGTTTTTATTTTGTATAAGAAATTATCCCGATCTAGTGTGTTATTAAAAGTCGCAATGATTGATCTGGACTTTTTTTCAGCAATTGTAGGCCCTATTCTATAGATTTTTTTTATTGCCGAGTTCACATTTCCTGAAGAGTCCTCAAAGTTGATAATTTTTTCTATTTTATTGAGAACTTCTAAATAGTTATTGGAGATGGATTCTGGAATGCCTCTAACTTCAATATTACACATTTGAGACATATATTCTAGTCTGTCGATTTTGACGTCTTGTTGTGAGATTGTATTAGTTAAAATGTAGTTTTGGTTTTTTAATTCGATTAGATCAGCATTATCTTTAACCTGTGATTTTTCCATAGAAATCACACGCTTTTTTAGATCTTCCTGTTGATCCGCTATGAATTGGAATGACTTTATATATTTTGTAAATTATTATTAAGCCTTTGTTGAAAACACAAAGATTCATAAACATCAATATCGATTATTGATATTTTTATCACATCTGTACGAGACCTGTAGGCCTGCACAAAAACTGTAAGCAATAAGCGCCGGTACACAGAGACGCCTGACAATTCCAATGTCTTGATAGAGATGTATTCTCGCTTTGACAGCTGTTGAAGTTCCGCAGTAGAGTATCTGGTTACCGAAGCATCTATGCTGGGTATCTTCCGCCACGCATCGTGAGATGGAATGCTCTTGCATCGGAGTATGTAGGCTGCGCTGGACGCTGGTTGTGTATTATGTGAGATGGGCTGCGCTCCAGATGATGTATATTCTCGAGTTTGTTATGTATCCAAGGGAACAGAATCCTAGGCGGGGGCGGTCACAGCAACTCTTAAGTAGGCCGGCTTTTCATTGCATAGCAGTGGGTCGCTCGCATCCTAGGCTAGGGCGGTCGCAGCAACTCTTAAGTGAGCCGGCTTCTCATTGCATGGCGGTGGGTCGTTAGCATCCTAGGCTAGGGCGGTCGCAGCCACTCACATCTTGATTGGCTCCATGGTATCGGTCTGCATTCTATTGGGCGTGCTGCACGTGGCGTCATGATCAGGTAGGTCTGCGTTTAAAGGAGCCCAAGGATGGCCGTGGGGTTTAGGCGTTATCATCAGGGCAGAAAGATGCAAGGGGGCCCCGGGCTAGCAGCCCGGAGCCAGATGGTCAAGGGTAGCGCAGCGACTTCAAGGGCTTGGTAAGAATCAGCAAGTTCAAAGGAGTCCAAGGATGGCCGGGGCTTCGGCGTTGTCTTCAGGGCTGAGAGATGCAAGGCTCGATGCAAGGGGACCCCGGGCTAGCAGCCCGGAGCCAGATGGTCAAGGGGAGCGCAGCGACTTCAAGGGCTTGGTAAGAATCAGCAAGTTCAAAGGAGTCCAAGGATGGCCGGGCTTCGGCGCTGTCTTCAGGGCAGAGAGATTCAAGGCTCGATGCAAGAGGGCCCCGGGCTAGCAGCCCGGAGCCAGATCGTCAAGGGTAGCGCAGCGACTTCAAGGGCTTGGTAAGAATCAGCAAGTTCAAAGGAGTCCAAGGATGGCCGGGGCTTCGGCGTTGTCTTCAGGGCAGAGAGATGCAAGGGGGCCCCGGGCTAACAGCCCGGAGCAAGATGGTCAGGGCTCAGGCGTCAGCGTTTTGTAGGTATTATCCCATCGGGTGCTTGAGGTGAAAGAGTTGCGTCCTGGAGCCTCGAAAGGTGATGGCGAGACTGACGTCTTGAAGTTCCAACCGGTGTCGGCGAGACTGACGTCTTGAATTGAGCAGCGTTTCGATGTCGAGGATCTTGTGGTAGTAACTGTGTAGAGATGTTAATCCGATCGCTGATGGTGAAGACTGAATGTCAACTGCTTTCTTCGTAGACCTTTTATAGTGGCAGGTCAGTCGGTTTCACAATATTTTAAATTCATGCAATAATTTCTATTTCCGCGTGAGTCATCTCAGGTTGTAATTTTACGTTGTGCAACAAAATAATTTATATTTTTGGGAGCATGAATCACCTCATATTAAAGTGTTGAGAAATCAATATTTCGGGGACGCGCTGTTCAAATGAAGAATATTTCCTCTTCGATAAAAATGCATGATATGAAATAATACGTTCGATATACTCCCTCCCGTGCAGCCGTGGCTGCACCCAGCTGTTTCGTCGAACGTGTCAGTCCCCAACGATGTTCCGAGTTTTCGATGGAGGCGAGTTTGATCCCTGGTCGTATGGACTCTGGACTGGCTTATCAGGAAGTGAATAGGCGGCAGGAGACCGTCATCAGGTCATAGACTGTCAAGTCATTAATATGTGCGTGGGTGATCTGTCGTTCACAAAACTTTGACGCTCTGTTAGCGCCGTAAGTAGGGTATCTTTTCTGGTCATCTTCTCATTGAGTGTGATGTCAAGGGGTTGTTTCACGGATCGTGTTAACCTCCACCAAGCTCCCCCCGTGTAAGGTTTTATTGGTGGTTAGCGACGCCAATTGATGAACGGCATTGCTTGGGAATTTGCACGTCTGTGTCCTGGCTTTAATGCCACTAGGGTGCTTTTCATCTCGGAGTCAGTACCGTGAAATTTTGTCCTTTTTGACGGGCCAACGGTCTTCCCCCATCTGAGGAGACATTGGAATGTACCGTTGTTCTGGAAGGGCTTGCTTGCTTTGGCTGCGTCGATGAGGACCACTGTTCCGACACTGCTGCAGTTTTGACAGGGCTTCCAAGGTTGGGCTATTGCTGCTTAGTTCCGGGTGGGTTTCGTCGTACGGCTGTGGTGCGTGGTGTTGTAGCACGCTTGTAGACCTTGTATAGAGCGAGTATCTGGTCGCTAGATTATTTATCCCATGTGAATTGCCCGGGTCTGCTGCGCACTGGAAATTGATCTTCTCTTGTAATGAGGAATGTACCGCTGCTAGGTTCACCGGGGGTGCTTTTGAGGTACACACGGACGCTGTGCGTGGCCCAGTGTAGTTGAAAGTGCGGCTAGCATATGAGGCGGGCTGCGTTCCAGGTGTCACGTGGACTTGAGTCGCTGAATATCCGGCACCGGCATCCAAGGCCGAGACGGTCACAGCAAACTCGTGAACAGATTGGCTGGTAATTGTGTGGCCGCGAGCTGCTGAATATCCGGCACCGGCATCCAAGGCCGGGACGGTCACAGCAAACTCGTGAGCAGGTTGGCTAGCAATATGTGGTTGTGAGCTGCTGAATATCCGGCACCAGCATCCAAGGCTGGGACGGTCACAGCAAGCTTGTCAACTGGTTGGCTCACCATCATGTGGCCGTGAGCTGCTGAATATCCGGCACCAGCATCCAAGGCTGGGTCGGTCACAGCAAGCTTGTCAATTGGTTGGCTCACCATCATGTGGCCGTGAGCTGCTGAATATCCGGCACCAGCTTCCAAGGCTGGGACGGTCACAGCAAGCTCGTCAACTGGTTGGCTCACCATCATGTGGCCGTGAGCTGCTGAATATCCGGCACCAGCTTCCAAGGCTGGGACGGTCACAGCAAGCTCGTCAACTGGTTGGCTCACCATCATGTGGCCGTGAGCTGCTGAATATCCGGCACCAGCATCCAAGGCTGGGACGGTCGCAGCAAGCTCGTCAACTGGTTGGCTCACCATCATGTGGCCGTGAGCTGCTGAATATCCGGCACCAGCTTCCAAGGCTGGGACGGTCACAGCAAGCTCGTCAACTGGTTGGCTCACCATCATGTGGCCGTGAGCTGCTGAATATCCGGCACCAGCTTCCAAGGCTGGGACGGTCACAGCAAGCTCGTCAACTGGTTGGCTCACCATCATGTGGCCGTGAGCTGCTGAATATCCGGCACCAGCATCCAAGGCTGGGACGGTCGCAGCAAGCTCGTCAACTGGTTGGCTCACCATCATGTGGCCGTGAGCTGCTGAATATCCGGCACCAGCTTCCAAGGCTGGGACGGTCACAGCAAGCTCGTCAACTGGTTGGCTCACCATCATGTGGCCGTGAGCTGCTGAATATCCGGCACCAGCTTCCAAGGCTGGGACGGTCGCAGCAAGCTCGTCAACTGGTTGGCTCACCATCATGTGGCCGTGAGCTGCTGAATATCCGGCACCAGCATCCAAGGCTGGGACGGTCGCAGCAAGCTCGTCAACTGGTTGGCTCACCATCATGTGGCCGTGAGCTGCTGAATATCCGGCACCAGCTTCCAAGGCTGGGATGGTCACAGCAAGCTCGTCAACTGGTTGGCTCACCATCATGTGGCCGTGAGCTGCTGAATATCCGGCACCAGCTTCCAAGGCTGGGACGGTCGCAGCAAGCTCGTCAACTGGTTGGCTCACCATCATGTGGCCGTGAGCTGCTGAATATCTGGCACCAGCATCCAAGGCTGGGACGGTCGCAGCAAGCTCATCAACTGGTTGGCTCACCATCATGTGGCCGTGAGCTGCTGAATATCCGGCACCAGCTTCCAAGGCTGGGACGGTCGCAGCAAGCTCGTCAACTGGTTGGCTCACCATCATGTGGTATGCTTCTACCATTATTGAAGCGATCTGATCCAGTGGGTCGGCGTCATGTTGCAACCATTCTTGGTTGTGCTGAGTGTGCCGGATTAAGTTTCTTCGGCACCCATCTCCAGTGCGGTATGTTTGTCAGTTCATCCATCTCATCCAGTATATTGGACACGAAGGCAGAGTAAGCGCGAGGGTAGACGGCTCGTTGGTCACTTTTATTGATTCTCACCGAGAACATTAGGCCAAGGGAGTCAAAGGCAACGTTTGATATCACCAACTTTCTCAGGCGCGTGTCTACTACTGTGGGTGAGCCCTCTGTGAGTGATCCATAGCAGTGCGGTCCGTGATACTATCCGTAAAGTATTTTAATTGTCGCGCCCTTCCCGGGAGACCATTCGATGGGCATCGTCTTGCCCTAACAAGAGCTTCAGGGTGAAGGCTAGGCGTCACTGGGCGTCTTGGATGAGTGCATGGCCTTGCAGCCGCTGGAAGGCGATGGCATCTCTACTAAGGCGTGATGTGTAGATCCGGCTCGAAGGACCAATTTGTACGAGACCTGTAGGCCTGCACAAAAACTGTAAGCAATAAGCGCCGGTACACAGAGACGCCTGACAATTCCAATGTCTTGATAGAGATGTATTCTCGCTTTGACAGCTGTTGAAGTTCCGCAGTAGAGTATCTGGTTACCGAAGCATCTATGCTGGGTATCTTCCGCCACGCATCGTGAGATGGAATGCTCTTGCATCGGAGTATGTAGGCTGCGCTGGACGCTGGTTGTGTATTATGTGAGATGGGCTGCGCTCCAGATGATGTATATTCTCGAGTTTGTTATGTATCCAAGGGAACAGAATCCTAGGCGGGGGCGGTCACAGCAACTCTTAAGTAGGCCGGCTTTTCATTGCATAGCAGTGGGTCGCTCGCATCCTAGGCTAGGGCGGTCGCAGCAACTCTTAAGTGAGCCGGCTTCTCATTGCATGGCGGTGGGTCGTTAGCATCCTAGGCTAGGGCGGTCGCAGCCACTCACATCTTGATTGGCTCCATGGTATCGGTCTGCATTCTATTGGGCGTGCTGCACGTGGCGTCATGATCAGGTAGGTCTGCGTTTAAAGGAGCCCAAGGATGGCCGTGGGGTTTAGGCGTTATCATCAGGGCAGAAAGATGCAAGGGGGCCCCGGGCTAGCAGCCCGGAGCCAGATGGTCAAGGGTAGCGCAGCGACTTCAAGGGCTTGGTAAGAATCAGCAAGTTCAAAGGAGTCCAAGGATGGCCGGGGCTTCGGCGTTGTCTTCAGGGCTGAGAGATGCAAGGCTCGATGCAAGGGGACCCCGGGCTAGCAGCCCGGAGCCAGATGGTCAAGGGGAGCGCAGCGACTTCAAGGGCTTGGTAAGAATCAGCAAGTTCAAAGGAGTCCAAGGATGGCCGGGCTTCGGCGCTGTCTTCAGGGCAGAGAGATTCAAGGCTCGATGCAAGAGGGCCCCGGGCTAGCAGCCCGGAGCCAGATCGTCAAGGGTAGCGCAGCGACTTCAAGGGCTTGGTAAGAATCAGCAAGTTCAAAGGAGTCCAAGGATGGCCGGGGCTTCGGCGTTGTCTTCAGGGCAGAGAGATGCAAGGGGGCCCCGGGCTAACAGCCCGGAGCAAGATGGTCAGGGCTCAGGCGTCAGCGTTTTGTAGGTATTATCCCATCGGGTGCTTGAGGTGAAAGAGTTGCGTCCTGGAGCCTCGAAAGGTGATGGCGAGACTGACGTCTTGAAGTTCCAACCGGTGTCGGCGAGACTGACGTCTTGAATTGAGCAGCGTTTCGATGTCGAGGATCTTGTGGTAGTAACTGTGTAGAGATGTTAATCCGATCGCTGATGGTGAAGACTGAATGTCAACTGCTTTCTTCGTAGACCTTTTATAGTGGCAGGTCAGTCGGTTTCACAATATTTTAAATTCATGCAATAATTTCTATTTCCGCGTGAGTCATCTCAGGTTGTAATTTTACGTTGTGCAACAAAATAATTTATATTTTTGGGAGCATGAATCACCTCATATTAAAGTGTTGAGAAATCAATATTTCGGGGACGCGCTGTTCAAATGAAGAATATTTCCTCTTCGATAAAAATGCATGATATGAAATAATACGTTCGATATAACATCCCTATAAAATACACTGATTCCTGTATATAGTTTATTATAGTAAGGTTTAGGCCGCACCCCTTAAAGAGAAAATAACGCAAGAAGATCATACTCGCATAACATCCATCCATTGTTCTCAGAGAAACTTGCAACCATTAGAGGCTTTTTTTCCTTTCATCCGATGACTGCATTGTCTCGGCCAGGTGGTGAAGGGACCACAATCGACATTCGACATTGGCAAAGCAAAAAAATAAACAATGCGATTGGATGAATTCGTCTCCGGCATTGCGTAAAGGCGTGACAAGTTAAAATAAAAACACCCGACACACTTGTTATTGTGAAACGAATTTGTTCTGGGTTTTTCTTTGTGGGGCAAGTTAAGGATGCGCGGTGCGAAATTGTTTTTTTTTAATCAATATGACCCCGATACATACAATTTTAATTTTAGTAAGATTTGCTTACTTGTCTGTGCGAGTGACGAAAAGCGAAATTAATGAATGAATTAAATCACTGGTAGTCACAATATCTAATAGGGGCAGTCAAAAAGTAATGCCTCCTTTTTTGTACTTAAATAAAGTTAGTTAAGTGAATTTTGATTCTTCACTGTAGAAGGTGAAACGCCCATTCGCATTCATGAAAGACTGAAAAATATGTATCATGATGCAACAGTGGACGTCAGCACTGCTAGACTATGGATTTGTTACTGTAACGAAGCTGAAGGACAAACACTACTGGCTGGCGAAAAGCATTCGTGGTGACCCCAGATAACTACAACAGATGTCGCATTATTTCCCTCAGTAAAGGCAGTGTGATGACGATTATTCGACAACTGATTATTCAACAAAAGTTTATGCAATGTGGGTACCAAGAAAGTTAACGGGCCAAAGTAAATAAACAAGAAAAACAATAGCCTCACAACACTTGCAGCGCTTAGTTTCTGAAAAAAATTGTGACCGGAGACGAAATATGACGAAATATTCATTTTTTATCCTTTTTGGTCAAACTGGCAGTCATTAGAATTGATTCACACAAACTCACCAAAGTCAAAAAAAAATCAAAACTGTGATCGGTCGAGAAAGTTATGGCAAGGGTGTTCTGGATGTGACCTTGCTTTTTACAACACTGTGATATACGCCCTTGTTAAAAGATGGGCCAAAGCTATGGAAATTAACGGAGATTATATTGAAAAGTAACAAATTAATCGTCAATAGTATAGTTTTCAACCCATGAATTACATTTTTTATATCTTGATAATTAAAGGAGAGAAAAATAGGAGGCATTACTTTTTGACTGCTCCTAGTACATTAGTGACACCCCCGACTTTACCGAGAAGTTGAAATAAAAATTGAAGAAAGTTAGATACCTACCCTCAGATAGGTACCTATCTCTTAAATGAAGTTAGACAGGTACCTACCCTCTTACGTGAAGTTAGGTAGGTACCTTCCCTCTTAAGTGAAATTAGAAGGGTACCTACTATCTTAAGTAAAGTTAGATAGGTACCTTTCATCTTAAATGAAGTAAAGTAGGTACCTACCCTCTTAATTGAACCTCCTTCTTAAGTGAACTTAGATAGGTACATACTCTCTTAAATGAAGTAAGGAAGGTACCTACCCTCTTAATTGGGGTTAGATAAGTACCCACCCTTTTAAGTGAAGTTAGATAGGAACCTACCCTCTTAAGTGAAATTAAACGGATACCCACTCTTTAAGTGAAGATAGATAGGTACCTACCATCTTAACTGACGTTAGGTAGGTACCTCTGCCTTCTTAAGTGAAGTTAGATAGATACCTCTACCCAAGAACAAGAAGAAGGAGTTTCCTTGTAATTCTAATTTCCTATTTTTTCCTCCTTTCATCTACTCAACAAAACTGCCCGACTTCACCCAAATTTCACTTTCATCGAAATATTTTCTTCTAATCGAGTAGAAAACTACCTAGTAACAATACGGAAAAAGCAATGTGGCGTATTATCTTATTTTACAGGTCAATTTCAAAGTTACATGCTCATGGGGGAATCCACTTCGACCCTGAAAATAGTAGCATTCATTGACCTAGACGATTGAACTAGAGGTCTTGTTCTTTCAGCGGTCAAATATACCTGCATAATAATATAAGGTCATTTCATATGAAATTGGCGTTTTGCCGTACTGGCAACTTTGATCTCAAATATCTTCTCTTTGGTTAGGAATTCCAAATTCAAATTTATCAGCTATTTACTCATGTATTTGTGTTTCGAAAATTATAATTCATTTGTTTTTTCCTTAATTGTTTTTTTTCTTTGCGTCACTTAGTTTACAAAATGGAAAACTTGAAATATCGCGTTATTTACGAGTACGAGTTCCACCGTGGCACCAGTGCTGCAGAAACGGCTCAAAGGATTAATGGTGTGTATGGCGACGGTGCCGCAAAAGAAAACATAGTGCGTTTTTGGTTCCAACGTTTTCGTTCTGGACATTTCGACCTGCAGAACAAGCCCTGTGGACGGCCGGAGACCAAAGTTGATAATGAAGAATTGAAGGCTATTGTGGAAGCAGATCCATCGCAAACCACGTCCGAGTTAGCTGCAGGCTGCGGTGTTAGTGATAAAACTGTTTTAATCCACTTGAAGTAAATTGGGAAGGTGAAAAAGCTTGAAACGTGGGTACCTCACGAATTGAGTGAAGCAAATCAACGAACGCGCGTTAGAACGCTGGACCACACACTGCACAACAGACGGCTACCAAATTAGAGGAGTTTCAATTGGAATGTCTAAGACATCCACCGTACTCTCCGGACCTTGCCCCAACAGATTACCATTTTTTTCGAAATTTGGATAACTTCTTGCAAGGGAAAAAATTCAACTCCGATGCGGCTGTCCGAATCTCCTTCAAAGATTTTATTGATTCCCGTCCGAATGGTTTTTTTAGTAAAGGGATCGATGAACTACCTATGAGATGGTAAAAGTGCATATGTAGATAGCAATGATTAAATAAATATATTATATTTAAAAAAATGGACTTTATGTTCCTCCCATACAAAACGCCAATTTCATATGTAACGACCATTTATGTAGTGTATAGTTTGACTGAAATAAATTCAATATGTACAAAAAATTACATAAGTGATAAAAAAAAATCGTCAAATTATTCCTAACAACTTTTAAACGACGCGTTTCAAAATGAATTATTATGAAACAGGACATTATTAAGTTAACATCTTGTACATGTATTGTTCTAAATGACAAAGTGGTTATTCAATGTTATTAGCATGTCGTAATATTTGTGACTGAAATTATTTAAACAAAAAAATTGTTTTCCAAGTGGTTCAACATTTTTAAAATTGCCCTACATTGTGGAACAGTTACAGTCTGTCAACAAATCATAATAAACAAAAATGGAAGGCACTGCGATCGTTTGTTTAAATGGTTTTAAATTTCATCACCGAAGCGGTTGAAAAAAAATTATTTTCGAAAAAATTATGGTCCAATTGTATATTTTTCACATCAATATCAAACACCGTTACTATTTAAAACTGTTTCTATTTATAACTGGTAAATATATAAATTTTTGAAAATCTGAAACAGCCATTTCGTAGACATCTACAATAAGAATTTAAAAAGAACGTTTATTATAGATTTTTCTCTTTGTGAAAACGCCCCTCAATTATTGGTAGGCAGATATGATTTTAAATTAATATCCCCAAAATAAATTACGAGATGATTCTGAGTATATTCTAAGGATTTTTTTCTTTTTTTTCCTCTTTATTTCTACAAACATTTCAAAAACGTTTTGAAATGTTTGTAGAAATAAATATTAGTTTGTAGAAATAAATAATTTTTACGTAATTTCTGTGTAAATATAAGACAAAATTAAGTAATGGGAACAAAATAAGATAATTAAGGCACTGCCTGTATGTGGTTGATGGTTGATGTAAACAAAAATGTTAAATTATTATAAATAATTACAACAAATACTGGATACGCGCCATAAAATATATTTAAATACATTTAGGCATTAATCTCATTTAAATTAATATTTTATGCTATGGGACCATGGGGGCGCCATCTATGGTGGTTGTATTATATTGAATTTCCGTATGTGATATTGAAATTCAGTGAATTCAGGCATTTTCTGACCTCTGTGGGGCAAGCAATTACTTCCGACGTGAGTGTTGGTTAAAGCCAATAGATGTCAGTCACAATCAAATAATTAACCCATAATTAAATTATTGTTGTGAGATTTTGGCACGTACTATTAATTTGCAAATTCATATCCATCGTGTGAACTACCTTCCTGTTATAAACACTTGTTGAGATTGTGCACTACCGCCTTGTCAAAATCAATATTTTGAAGGAAACTAGTGTCGTTTGTGCTGGACATCGTGTGGAGAGCTGCATTCTCAGAGTGAGTTTTTGTTTTGTTTTCACTGAGGATTTTGGAATTGCTGTATAATCTGTTTTGTGTCACATAGGGAAGAGTTCATCTTTCATTAATTACATAAGGTAGTATCTGGGGCTCTTTACACGCCCCTACAAATACTTAATCAACTTGTTGTGTCTTTTAACGGACGTACAAAGAAAGATTTATTTTTTAGTTTTTTTTAATGTCTATATCAAATAAGTCTTGAATTTATTAGGTGCCAAATAAAATATGTGGAAGAAGTGCGCACTTTAGCAGTTTTTATAAATAAAAACCTTAGTCATTTTTCCCTCAACTCAACCTGGCAAGATTCTAGTTTTTAGATTAGATTAGATTCTAATTGTTAGAATATGTTTGAAAATAACCTCACATTTCAACTTTAATAGTTGTGCTAAAATCGGTGTTACTCGGTGTTGCCATAGTAATTAGAAGAAAAAACATTTTATTTTTTATAGAGTTTCTAGAATTTGTTGACAGTCTGTATGTCGTATGTTTTTAAAAATCCATTTGTTGTTGCATATGTATACACAACACACATAAGTTAACATAACATAAAAGTGAAACTGTTGAATGTTTGTGTAAGTGATAATTTTCAAGGTATGCATACAAAATTATAGACATCAAGTAAGCGAACAATAAAATTAGTTTAGTAATAAATTTGTTCCTCTGCATTCTTTGCGACAGACAATGGACGTTTCGGTAGGAGGATTTGATAGACTTGTTTTTTGTAGCGTTTAGGTTTTGTAAGTTTTAGAAGGCCATACTAAAAAATGTGACAAATATTTTCAGGTATTAAGGTACCAAACTAACTCAAATGTTGAAAGTACCTACCGAGGGTCGCGTAGATTAGGTAGGTACTGCAAACAAAAGTATTTATACAAGAATTATCGACGTGCTTTAGAAAAAAAAACTTTACTTTATATTTTTTATGCCGCTTACTTACCTCCTCGCGTGTCTTACTTATCAGAACATGCCACGAAAAGAAATAAAAACGAAGAAACACTCGACAAAACAAAAGAATTTTCAGGCAGCATGATACTCGTACATCGTAAAAGTCGGCGTTCAAAAGCAGCCACAAATTTTCAGAAAACACTATTGTTACTTTGGGGGGCCATAAACACAACGTTGCAAAACTTTCACGTTGTTTAAAGTTTCGCCGCAACACTATTTATGATTGAAATATAATATATAAAAATAAAAGGAGAATGAACGTAATTTGGTGGTTGCCATTCGCCGTACAGTTCGACATAGTTAGCTCTGCGGGCGTCCAAAAGAGGAACTGAAACAATGTTTTTTTGGCATACAACTGTCAAAATACACATTTTCAATTAGGTTTCTTTACCGAAGAGACGAACCAATAGAATTATATTGTGGGCGTGTCTATGTGCCGGGAGAATGCTTATTTTTCCTTGTTTCTGATTTTTTATGTGAATACCGTACAAGAGTCACAAGTGCTCCTAACAATCTGGAGCCAGTGGCTACGGCTTCCCCAAATAGGGTATGTTGTCAGGCTGAACGTAGTGGGGAGTGGAAGGGGATGAGATATTGGATATTCAGATCTGGTCACCAAACACGGCTAAAGCCATTTCAAGCAACTTTATAGTCGGGGATCATAACCGCTCCGCCACGGAGAACTCACGATAGGTAACTGTATTTTAATTAACTTTTATATTTCTTGTTGCGATGTACAATGAATGGATTCGTGTATTTTCATATTTTAATCACATCGAAGTATTATTATAAAAATTAAATTTAATTTAAATTTTCAAATACTCGTAATATTTTTCATTATTTCAAATTAATGATGCCCTCAATCAAGGAAATTGTTTTGGGAATTGGTATACTTATGGAAATGTTGTTCTCTATTTTTTACAGTGCTAACGCCACCGACTGCGAAGTTAGCTGTGTTAATCTGTACCCGTGTACATTGGGTATGGTGTACACGCAGCGGTCGGCAATTAGTTTTGGTGGCGGGCCGTATGAATACGTCAATTTTTTGGGGGGAGCCGCGACCGACGACCACACATCAAAAAGCGACACAGGGGATAAAAAAATCAAGTGAAAAGTTACATGATTTCACCGACCGACCGGTTGGTATAGAGGTAGTTATTAGTTCCCACTCGAACGTTGCTGGCTCGATCCTTTACTAATTAATCCTTCATCATTACAGATACTACATTTTCCATTTATAATGACGAGTAGGTGGATTTTCAAGATTCTGAGATTATTTGTGCATATAAGTTTGATAGTGCGTATGGAAAAAGCGATTTTTAAGTGGTCATTAGATGTTTTAAAATATCTCTAACAACCAGTCAATAGCGTTGTAGTTTTGAACCTCACTCGCGCGTTGCGCGTTCTTAAAAACAATACATTTATGATTTCTTCACGAGAACTAGATGTGAAAAACAAATATGATTGTAACTGATGGTGCGCCACAAAGTTCTCTCATTTAAGCCTCGATGACACACGGCGAGTTACAAGCTACTATCTAAAAGCGGGTAAATCGGCGAGTGAGATTGTCATGATGACACACAAAACTGCCAACTCGCTCAGAAGCGTAGGAAACTGAGGCCGCTGCTAGCGCCAGTAACAAGAATAACGACGCCTGCGTGAACTAATTCTTCACATGTTTGACAGTCGAAATCAGCTGTTTATCGGAAGCCATGTTGGAAACATAAATAAACCAATCACGAGTAAGCGGAGCAAGCGTGTAGGCGATTAAAGTTGACAACCTTTCAACTTTTTTTCGTAGATTGTCAACAATCTGCTAGTCGCTGCTAGTTAGCAAGTAACACTATGACACTGGGCGAGTTTACTAACAGATAGTGAATTTCCCAGACAGTAGCTTGTAAACTAGCCGTGTGTCATCGAGGCTTATGGCCAGACGGGAGCACTTCACGGCCAGATCTGGCCCGCGGGCCCCCGATTGCCGGACTCTGGTGTACAGTCAGAGTAGAATTAATAAGCGTGTCTCTGTATCAAGTTATTTATCGAACGGGCACACTGCCCTCCACATTCTTCCGTGAGACATAAGGACCGAGCCCGTTGCCCAGTGTACCTTCACAAATTGTTTTATTGCTTTAAGATTGATGTACCTCCTCAATAACACGAGATTTTGCGTTTTCTTTATTCGGGTAGGTAGGTAAGATACCTACTGCGTTAAAAGCATGTACATGGATCAGTATTTTTCTCCGGAAAAATCTTACGGATTTTGTGAAAGTTTCCTAATCAGATCAAATTTTACCTAATTTATCAAAGTTGCCTATATAATAAGGTGGGTCATTTAAAAAAAAATGATAATTTTAGATTCTGTTAGCGATAAAAGGGTGCCAAATGGGTTCAAACCGACGTGTTTAATTTTTTTTAAATTTCTGATACGATCTTCTTCCTCCGGATTCACTTCAAAGTTTTGAAAATTTTCATTTTTAGAGGTATTTTCTAGTGTGTATAAAAGTTACTACGAATCCTTTATACTATATTTTTTGTAATATTCTATGGCAAATATGGTACGTATTTACGAATTCATTTACAAAAAATCCGAGTTTTGATTATTAGTGGCTCGAGGTGAGGGCGGGGGAAGCACCGATTACACTAAGCGCAGCGACTCTGCGCACCCGACGTCGGAGTTTGGAGTCAGTATCGCTACGGCTCGGAATGCGTTAAAAAGTCCCATATTTGGTGAAATTTGCGACGTAAAAGACAATGATTTACCAACTTATTGTGATGTTCTGAAGTTTTTTGAGTGGACCAGGCATCAAATAAAATTAAATCAAGAGACCAAACTAGAATCCAAATTTTAGCAAATAGAGTGTACTGTGACAGCACGAATTGAAGAAATATGGAGAAAGGCTTCTATTCCTATCGTTACACACTCGCGAGTAGCACGCATGTTGAGGTCATATCATTTTAAATGCAAAAACCTTCATAAGTCACATCCTAAAATACCGGAGAAAAAAATGGAGGAATTCCGTCGCAGAAGTAAAGTGCTGTTTGATATTTCGTCTTGCAAATGCAAAGATTTCAGTAAATGTGACTGTCCTAAAGATAAAAAAAAATACCTGTAAATGAACAGAATTTCATTAGTGACCAACGTACTACACGAAAAATGATAATAGGAAATGTGGATACCGCTACAATAAAACGAATGAAAACTGCGTTGAAAAGAAAACTTCTGAAGCAAAAATCCTTGCGTACGTCTAAAAAGGAAAGCACAGGTAAGCCAACTACCTCTCTAATCGATATTTCCACGTCTTCTTCATCAAATGAATCCGATTGCAATGATGTTTTCAAACCAAATGTTGTATCTCAAATGCCTCAGAAGCAGGCTGCGGTCACTATTGATTATTCTACACTGTCGAAAACTTGTGATAGATATGGAGTTTCGGATAGAGCAGCGGCAGCCATTGCCTCAGCAGTTCTGTATGACATCAAGTCTAATATTCCAGTTATTGACAAAAGTAAACTTCGTAGAGAACGAAAAAAAACAAGGGAAAATATTAAGGCACAACACATAGTTTTACAAATACCCGCATTATATTTTGATGGCCGGAAAGATAAAACAATAATTATCAGGGAAAAAATCAGGAGGTATAATACGTTTGCTTGAAAAACGTTTGGATAAACCATTGCAATGGATAATTTGCTTGCTTCACTTGAACGAGTTACCATTTTGTCATTTGTTCACACATCTTGACGGTAAGACATCTGGACCTCAAACATATTCAGGGACAATAGGACTAGCTTTAGAAAACTGTGAAAAAAAGCCTATTGTTCATTTTCAGAAAATTGACGGAGAGTTGCCTGAATTATTAACTAAAGACCTAAGTACAGATCAGTTATGTTTGTATAAAATCGTACCTGCAGTTACGGTGGGGGAATTATCCGAAGATTTAGGCCACAAATCTCCTGGAAAAATGTCTCATGCCAGATGGCTTACGCGTGCTAACCGAATTCTTCGTCTTTATGTTGCAACGGAAGCTCCTACAGAGAATCTTATTATTTTAGCAACGTACGTTGTTAAAGTTTATGCTCTGACTTGGTTCAGTATTAAAACTCATCCCACCTGTAAAGATGGAGCACGTCACCTATGGCAGCTAATTTCAGCGTCTAGATACTTATCCCCTGAACTAAAAACTATAATTGATCCAGTCGTAGAAATAAACAGTTACTTCGCACACCCCGAAAATTTACTACTTGCAATGTTAACTGACCCTCACAAGCATATCCGGGAATTAGCTGCGCGTCGTGTTCTAAAAGCACGCAGTAAGAAACTAAGTAAAACAAGGCTGTTCCAACTTCCAAACATAAACCTCGATGCATCATATTACTACGACCTTATAAATTGGCAGCAAAATGTAACCGAACCCCCAATACTGAAGAATATATCGGATGAAGATCTTCAATTATTTGTAGCACAGGGGGGAGAAGGTAAATTGCCTCTTCTGCGTCTGCCAGGTCATACTCAAGCTTTTGAATGAGCTGTAAAGACTGTTACTGAAGCCTCGACTACTTTATGTACGAAGTCTGCAAGAGAAGGTCTTATTAAGGCAAAGATTGAGTCTCGCAAAATAATGCCAAAATTTGAGAGTAAGAAGGATTTTGCTGGTATTTGAATATACTGTCTTGAGATAATGTTAATTATAATCATATATTTTTTTAATAAATAAGTCAGAATATTCTCTCTAATTTGTGTTTTATTGAAAAAAAGTTCATTTTTAATTGTTTATCTAATATTTTTTAGAGATTTAACAAGGGTGGGTTTTTCTCTATTTTGTGAAATTTCAAACTCAATCCGGAGGAAGAAGATGATATCCAAATATTATTTAAAAAATTACGTGATTTTACATCTTCATTTAACACCCTTTTATCACTAACACACAAACCAAAACAAGTTTTTTTTTCCCCCATACAATCGTGACCCGCCTTACTATATAACCAACAATGGAAAAATCTTGGATATTGGGAAAATTTCCTATCGCTAAAATTTATAAAATTGTCCACTATCAATTGAAAAAATCTTGCAGATATTGTGAAAATTTCCTAAAAATTATCAATGACACCATCAGCAGAAAAAATCTCATGGATAATTATAATCATCAGATTCTATCGAAAAATTAATACAGCACAAATTTTTAAGACCCATAAATTTTTAACTTAATATCTACTTATGTTGAAAAATACATTCCTTTTTTTTCTTTTTTTTTCTCTTAATTTTTGTCACGCATATTTTTACTAATATCAAAGATATTCAAATACAGAATAGATATGCTATGGTGTCCGCACAACTGTCGCCGGACTACGCGCTAATTAGCGTAGTTTTCATACAAAAAGAATTTGTTTATTTCGTTGATTTTTTGAAAATGTGCATTAATATTGGTTAACAATATATTTTGAATAAGGAAAGAATTCGTTCATTTAGTTTAACGTTCGTTTGGTTTATTCGTTAATTATTTGTTCTTTTAGTTTATTTGTTAATTGGTAAACAATATCGGCGACACCGGGAAGCGCAGACCCACATAGTAAAAACAGCAGATAGCACATCTACTTATATTTCAATATCTTTGACTAATATACCTCAACTTAACCGATCCTTCCCCCTCCATTCCCCCCGTCCTTCCCCCTCCCTATTCCTACCTAAATAACTCGGCTCTTAAAATGTAATTGTTCATTTGTAAATATCTCTGGAATCACTACACTTGTATACAATACCTATGTGGTGTGGAAACCTGTAAATGGTTCAATTATTGTGACTTAATTACTATGTGCTCTGTTATTAATGTAAACTGTTGGTATCCCAAATAAATAAATAAAATAAAATAAAATATAAACTATAACTAAAATGTAAACAGGCATGAAAAATCTAAAATTAGTAAAGCCGTCCGACAGAAGATTGGTATCTGACGTCATTTTTCTTTTTAAAATCTTTAATTTTTGAAATCTTTTTGAAACCTTTTTTTAAATCTTTAATTTTTGACAGCCCTGCATTATTACTATTGATTTCATTTCATGGTAATAGTCATGTTACGAATATCTCCATCATAACCATGCGTAGACACCTATTAAGTAACCAATATGCAGAAGTAGCCGACATTTTCAATGGCACCGAAAGAACTTAGGGGGCATACATTAATTACGTGAGCTCTCGCGTTACTTGAAAGAATATACGAAGTGACCCAAATTTATCTCACCAAGGAAGAGGAGGGTTCTAGTTTGGAAGAAAAACTACTGACGTAATTAATGTATGCCCCCTTAGAACAATCAGTTCGTGCAAAATCAACTCAATCATACATCAACATGATTTTAGGTTTCGATCAATTGTAGTGTGTTCACTTTTACTTAATTTCTATCACCAAGTACCTACCACTTTTTTGCATGTAAGGGATTTTTCAACTTCGCAGACTATCGTAATATTATTATTGCCTTTATAATAAACTCATAAAGACCAATAGGGCGAAGGAGCCTGGGAAGGCCAAGACTAAGATGGAGCGACAACGTCCTCAAAGACATATCTATCTTGGAGCTTCCAAACTGGAGAGAGCTGGCACAAAACCGAGATGAGTGGAGGAAGACTCTTGAGTAGGCCAAGACCCACCAGGGGTTGTAGAGCCAATAGTGAAGATGATGATGAATAAACTCATATTATATTATTATGTTAATTTAGTTTATTCGTTACGACAACCTTTAAAAGTATCAATGTGCAAGTTACTTGCGCACGACAAACTCCGGTGCAGCTATTTCAAGCGAATGGATACTTTATGCGGTCGAAGGCGTCACTACTGGATGTATTACCAACCCCAATATTTTTCCCGTATAAGTTAACGTCTACCGATTTACTTCTGTGGTCAGAACCATCATGATACCTAATTCCTACATTGTTTTCATTTTAGCACGCGTGCATCCAAGAGGCCACACTTGGACTGCATTGCTTCGTCACCAATCAATTACCCCAGGTCATTCGTCCATTCCTCCGAGGTTGCAGAAAGAGTCGTCGCCATTGCTCTGCTAATCAGGCGACAATACTTCCTCCTTTGTTTTTATTTACATTCTGATCATTTAGACGGCGATTGTCGGAAGACAGTAAATTGTTCAGTGAATTCTATGTCAATTCCGCCAATAACTGGAGCGAACACGGCATTGGAAAACCGCCATGACTTTGCTCTTTGATAGAAACTTGTGCCATACTGTTTTATTATTTTATTCTAATTAAAGCTCATTGTTTTACAACGTCTGCAATGTTATTGTGTTGTAAATATTAATGAAAGTTTTTTCTATCAGGAAAGAGGCAGGTAATGCATGACTTCTTAATAAAACACATTTTTTTCTTCTGAATTAATTTATTAAATATTTCTAGTTTCCAATAATAATAACATGAAACATGATCAAACAAAATTACTATATCTATCTCCTACTTTTTTGATAGCCTGTTCTAGTTATCAATATCTACCAATGAAAATTGTAATAAAATATTATTATGTTTACTCTTAATTATAACAGTATCTACTTACTTTTATAGTTATAAAATAAAGAAAATTATCCAAAAATAGGTTTTTTGGTAATATTTCTTAATCGTCTTTTATTGATTTAAAGTGTATGCAAAAAAATAATAAAATAATATTTTACTTAAGACTACATTAAAATTAAAACGAGCACATCTTCATTAACAACGGGTTAATTATTGTAACCCCTGAAACACGGGTGGTTGGGGTCGCAAGCAGGAGAGTAAGCACTGGAATAAGAAAAGCTCCATTATAATAATAATTAGGATAAGTTTTCATAAATTCGCTAGCCGGCTTCAAACCTACATAGAGTCTGTCAAATAAGAGTAGAAAATACAAAAAATGGAACTACAAAATTTGTAGGCTGGCAACACCAATTTACCTGTCAAATATTCTTTTAAAGTGCAATGACACTGAAAATACAGAACACGGTACACACATTTAAAAACACATTTTTTTGTTCTTAAAAAAAATTAAATCGAAGAAGCACTGTTGTTAAGTTACCGACTTAATGACATAAATTTGATTAAATTGTGTTTTACAAAGTGATTGGCTTTCATTTAATTTAACATAACTTTGAATTTAACACTAGGTAGAAAGGAAGAATCATTAATGGTGAGTTTAGTTACACTACTTTTAGATCTGAATGAGTTAAATTTCAGATCTAAAATTATAGACATGATCTAAAGCCTGTGCAACACTAGTCGGTACTTAAGCTAATATTAAATAAATGTAAGCAATTTCTAATATGTGCTTTATATTGTATTACAATATCGTTATTCTTCATTATTTTAACACAAAATTGCAAAGCTATAATAATAATATGCCTATGTGTAATTCTAATTTTGAGATCAGCCAAATGAAAAAATATTTTTTTCACTTTTATGCCTTTTTAATTTTTAATAAAAATGTAGGTTACACAGCTCTAGATTATCACCAAGATTATATTTTAAGTATTGCCATTTGAACAACAGTGGCGCCCTCTTACGTTTTCTACTCTTATTTGACAAACTGTACGTATGTATTTTTTTAAAGAAATTACATATAACACTTAAAGATACATACAGTAAATGAGAAAAGATAAAAATTTTGTATGTACAGGTTGTCCCAAAACTCATCGTTTTTCTTTGGAGGCTGACAGGCTATTACTTGTGACGGATTAGACTCGCCAGTTTAGAGGATTTTTTTCTTTTTTAGCAATTTTTTTGTACATACATTGGTATAATTTTATACTACAAGCTTTTTTATACATATAAACAGTTAA
Organism: Limnephilus marmoratus; assembly: GCA_917880885.1. NCBI lineage: Eukaryota > Metazoa > Arthropoda > Insecta > Trichoptera > Limnephilidae > Limnephilus > Limnephilus marmoratus. Next base: position 22,856,516 of record OU862921.1, on the reverse strand, counting down.
AAGGTAAAGAATAATACAAAAAAAATCCCACATAGGCATCGCCGGTTCGTGGGTATACTTGCGTGTTTTTAAAACAGTTAAAATTTTACTCAAATTGTAAGCACTTGTATGAATTTAAATCGACACCTTAGATCAGTTTTTCGAGTGCCATTGCTACAAAATTCCGTTTTCTAAGATTCGATTTTTATTAAGCAACTCTAAAATAATACTAACAGTTTCTATGCCTTTAGAAAATAACAACAATTTTGCCCGATTCATGAGTAATTTTTTTATCTAACTTTTACTTCTATCGTATTGTAAAGAAATATACAACCGTAATACGTTATCTAGAGAAATTGGTAATTTGGCGTATTTTTAAATAGTAACTTTAAGTAAGTTTAACTGCCTTTGGAACTGATATAGAAGTCTCACGCATTGTATTTTGCCAACAACATCGGTCCAATTACCTTGCTGAGACTCCGTACGATTTTTGGAAGCGTTCGATTATCATTCCTTATTTAGATTCCCTAATATCTGCATTGGAGCAGCATTTTGGTGACCAAAATTTACCTGCTTTCGGATTAATGTCGCTACATCCCTGTACAATTTTGAATATGTCGTTAATTGATTTTAAAGAAAAAGCACAAAGTTTTTGCCTATACTACGATTTACTTAATTTTAATCAAGAAGCTGAACTATGGTATAAAAATGGCAGAACAAGGGTATTACCAGAAAAAATCTCGAAAAACTAGATTTTACTGAAGTGTTTAAGAAAGCGAACATTTTCTTTCCCATAACAAAAAAAGCAATACTTATTTCCTTGGCACAATCTTGCACTATAAGTAACATAGAAAGGTCCTTTTCTACACTGCGTCGTGTTAAAACATGGCTGAGATCAACGGTGACTAAAAACCACGCAGTAGCTTAGCGAGGGGGGGGGGGGGGGGCGGGCAGACCGCCCGGGGTGCCACCCAACGGGGAGGTGATACTACTAAGGATATTGTCACAAAAATATTGAATACGGTGTTATTTATATTTTCGTAGCTCTATGCCCGAAAATAGCCTATTTCTGAAATTCTCTAGCCCCCCCCCCCCCCCCCCCCCCTCATGCAGCATTTACCTTAGATATATTCTTGGTTTGTCTATACCTGCCCCCCCCCCCCCCCCCTTAACAAAATCCTAGCTACGCCCTTGGCACCTGCGTACACAATGAAACCCACAAAACAAGTCGGAAAATGGTGAATCTATCATCCAAAAAACCTTCTCTTTTTTTACCATTTCGATTATTTTTTAACTTTTTTCCTTATTTTTGGACAACTAAAGCGTTTTAAAAAGCTTTTGGAGCGGGACGCATTTTACAAGACAATTAACAGCTGCTGTGCGCCTAGCAACCGATTTTTTTTATTCATATTCTTTCATACTTTTTATTTCATTTTGACCTAAGAAATTCCAATTTCGGACTCGATTTACTCCAAAACGAAAGCTCAAATCAAAAAGAATTATTCAACAAAATCGATTCCAAATGTAATGTAGATTCACCAGTTTTCTACTTGTGCTACCAGCTTCCGGTCACTGCCAATTTAATTAATTTAGTTTTAAACACTTTTCGAAAGTTATGCTTTAAAATATTAAGGTGAATTAATTGTTTGTGTCCATACATATTCAATCTTTATACATAAAAATTTAGGTTCCGTATGTTTGCGTTCGCTAATCTCGGAAAGTAATCGATGGATTGACTCAAAATTTTTACAGAACATTGCATTTTAGCAGAAGAGCGTTTATACATACTTTTTATTTGGAAGTTACATAGGAAAAGGATAATTTTTTGCGTTTTAAATTGGCTCATAATATTTCATAGTAAACAACGGAATGACAGTTCTAGACAGTGTTGCCATTTTATTAATGTTATTAAAGATACAAAAATTTGTGATAGGAATTAAAAGAATTTAATCGGATTTAAAAGTAGAATTATATCTAACAAATTACATTATTATTTTCACTCATTTGTTTTCTCTGTGCGTTTTAAATTTACTCATAATTGTACTGAATGTCAGTTCGTAACTTTGCAAAACCTACAAAAAATCAGATTAACAAATCGAATTATATAAGACAAATTTTCAAAGGGTCAAAAAAGTGTACCTATGACCAGTTGATTTATGTTTAAGTTTTTTCAAAGTTGATCACCATTCGTGGGATGCCTAAAGATAGGCTGTCGTACTCGACACGCAAACGCAGATCGTCAGAGAAGATCAAACCGCACTGATCAAGAACGTTTAGACGATAATGAACATGTTCGAGTAAGAATTATTCAGAGGCGAGCAGAAGAACTGGCGAATCGTCGGGAAGAAAGACTTAAAAGCTTACAAGTAGAAGCGCGAAGAAGACGAGCAGCACATTCATCTCAACAACGGAAGGCGAAGGCGAGAGGGGGAAGGGGAACCTGGGAGGGGGAGGGGAACCTGGGAGGGGGAGGGGAACCTGGGAGGGGGGAGGAGAACTCGGGAGAAGGGTTTGCGGGACGGAGGAAGGGGGGGGAGTAGAGTGGGGAGAGGGAAGGTGGAGGAGACGGAGTGGGAACGCGAGAGGGATGCAAGAGAAGAAGGGGAGGCGGAAGGGGAACGGGACGAATGGGAAAGGACACTCAGGGAGAAACAATTTCTTTATTAAATGGCATAGCAACGCATGAAATAACGTGATATTGTGAAAGCCTTTAAGGTCTGAATAAATCAATAATTTTTAAAAATTTACGAATGTTTTTTTTTCTTCCCTTATATTCTACACTACAGCATAGTCACAGCAGATATTCAATTAAGCAATGTGTCTTCTTGGAAAATGCACAGTTGCTAGACAATTTTTGTTAACTTTAATAATTAAAATCAGATAAAGCCACAGCGAAGCGTGGTCGGGTTCAGCTAGAATGAATATGAATTAATAGTTTTGTCCATAAACAAACTCAAATCTTTCAAGAAAAACAAACAAATTCAATTTTGTATCGGTGACTCAGTCCAATATTGTATTTGTTCGCCTTTCTACAAAATTTTGAGTTTTTTTTTTTTACATTAACTCCACACAGGAGGCCTTGAGGAAAATAATTTCCCTCGGGGCCTATGTCATCTGGGATGCTGTGTGAAGGGTCTTTTTGAGGAGAGGAAGGAATGAACATTGGTCTTGAAGAGACCTATGTTGTAGGAAGGAGGAAACACAGAGGCCGGCAAATCATTCCACAGCCGAGCTGTTGAACATAAGAACGAGTCAAAGAAACGACCCGTTCTCACGTGACAAATGTCAACCGTGTACAAATGTTGGGCACGCGTTTGGCGTGTTTTCCGACTATGCACCGGTGCCGAAGGGATCAATGATGCTAGTTCCTCGGAGCATTTCCATTGCAATACCGGTAGAACAAGGATAGCATTCCCACCCGACGCCTGTGCTCTAAAGATTGCAATCCGTCTGTTAACTCCTTGAGGTACGAACTTTTTTTTCTTATTTTTTACCTTTTTTTTTTAATCAATAATGTAACCAATAATGTAATCAATAATGTAACTTATAATAACGAGGAAAAAATATTTTTAAAAAAATTGGACTGAAGGCTTTTCAGGAATGAGGTGGTCAAAATTTTATACCACAGTACACATGGGAAAAAAATATTAGGTTCAAATCAAAAGTTTATTAGAAATAAAAAAAGGCCATTTTATATGACTAAGTGTGGAAATTTTCAAAACAGTTTTTATCTTTTTTTACACAAAGGGGTACTTTGCAAACACAACATATCCAGTTGGAACGTATGGGCCTGTCTTTTGTACTACAATTCGCACAACGACGTGAAGTAGTATGTTCTGGCCGGTGGGCGCTATTTTTCAGACTTATTTCAGGGTCCACGTAAGGCTTATGTCTCTTAATTTCCACCACCTCCGATGTGGACCCACGCTTTTTGGTGCATTTCAGCTCCTCTTCAGCCAAAAGTCCTCTGTAAACTTGCCTCCTGAAATCTTTGAGCCTCAATGGATTGTCTTTGTCAGCCTTACCCAACTTGCAGAGCTCTGTGTAAACAATGTAAGAATTTACAATTGTTGCATCTAAAAAGTGGAAAAATAAACGATGCCACCATTTTTTAGACTTTCTGTTTATCGAGTAAACCGCCTTCTTTTGATCAAACTTGTCCACATAATTCATGCAGTTGTTATAATTACTTAGAGCCAACGGACATGGCACCCTTGTGATCTCACCAGTTTTCTCTTTACGGTTGACATGCATGGCATCCTTTGGGTTGTGAAAGTTTGAAAGGAGGTGTACAGCTCTTCTATCTCTCCATTTTATCATGGAAATTCCTGTATCACTCACGTACCAGTCATATTCACCTCTTTTTAGGTTTTTATCATCCTTCATCTTAGGCAAATATTTTCTGGTTGATTGGACAGTTCCACATGAGCGAATATTCATATCTTTCAGCTGTTTTTGTAGGGGGTAGCAATTAAAATAATTATCAAAGTAAACTGTGTAGTTACGACCTTGAATAGATTGACAAAAATTTAAGACAACTCTTGGCCCTAAGTTAGACTCAGCGTAGTCACCAATTTTTCCTGTGTATATTTCAAATTTTAAGTTGTATCCATTTTCTGCACACATCATCCAGATCTTATAGCCTCTTTTAATGGGTTTTTTGGGCATGTATTGCTTCAATGTGCTGCGGCCTTTGAATTTGACCATGCTCTCGTCAATTGCCAAAGTAGGTGATGGCTTGTAATTTCGATCAAAGGTGTCTGACAAGCAGTTCAACAAAGGCCTTATTTTATATAATTTATCGAAATTAAGTTGACCTCTAGCAGGCACCAATGAATTGTCGTTGAGATGAAGGTTTGACAACAGCCAGCCAAACCTATGGACTGTCATAAATCTTGAAATATAGGGGTCGTGTAAATCAGGGGACGATGACCAATAGTCTCTATAACTGGGGGATTTTTTAATTACCATTACTAAATTTAGTGCAATGAATTTTTTAATTTCCTGAACGGTTGTGGGTTGGTGATTTTTCCCGACTTGTTGTGCGTATAGATTGGTCTGGAAGCAGATATTTTCAATCAAACTAGGAGTCCAAAATTTCAGAAAAATTTCCAAAGGTGTGGGATTTTCCATCGTAAGAAAGTCATTATGTAGTCCTGTTTCTTCACGGAATTCACCAGGGAGGGCGGTATTGAACGTACGGCTCCATTTAGGCACGACTATAATCACAGGTATGACAGGTGTAGATGCAGTTGTGCCTGGAACAGCAGCGGTGGATGACAAAACGGACATTGAGATATTAGGACTATACTGGGCAGATGGAGAAGACGATACTGGTCGGTTACGCGTACGCGAAAGATGAACATCAAAAGTAGATGGTGATTGTGAACCAGAAGGGCTGGATGTGCCTGCTATAGGGTGATCGAGTGTGGTAGATGAAGAAGACGCCGGGATTTGATTCCTCACACAAGATAGAGGCAGTTCATCATCATCATCGTCCGAAGAGGCGCTAACTGTGACATTTGCTAGATGCTCCTCCTGTAGATCCTCTTCCTCATTGTCTGAGCACCCATAACAACTGTCATCATCAGAAGGTATCTCTTCTAAAAGTATTCCTGCGATTTCTTCTTGGCGAAGACCTTTCTTCTGCATTGTGTATCTGTAAAATTATAAAATCAGAATAACCATGTTGTAAGACTAAAAAAATTACCTCAAGTACGGTGGTCGAAAAGCAAAACCACCAAAAAATTTCGATTTTACAAAAAAATACTATATGTATAGAAATTTCTTATTGATAATTCAACAAATGAAATACAAGGGCACTAGAATTCATAAGAAATGGACAAAAATTCGAAATACATACCGTTATATTTCACTTTAAAGTCGGAGATCACAAAAAACCACAATTCGCTGGCAATTGTCAAACACATAACCAAACCGTGCAAAGCCACCTATTATCGCTATTGGAAACTAAATAGTAGAGAATCTATGTCTCACATGGCATTTAAAAAACTTGTCAATAGATGGCCGTTTTAGCATAATTATTTATTTTCAAGGTGGCCGAATTTTGAAACCACAGTACTTCAAAGAGTTAAGATGGGAGAATCTATCAAACGGACCGCCCATTTCTGCACAGAGTCGAGGGTATTTTTCAGGTATTTTGGAGCTCCAGACCAGAGGTGGCTGCCAAATTCAACCGTGGGGCGCACTTGCGATTTGTACAGGGTTAGCAGTTGTGCACTATTAAAGTATCTGCGGGCCCTATACAGTACGCCCAGTTTCTGGGAGGCTAACTTTACTCTGGCTTCGATGGAGCCCCCGTACCTGAGCTGGTCACTTAGGGTTACACCAAGCATATCAATGGAGGGCCTGTTCGGAAGATTGCTTCCGTTGAAAGAGACTAGATTTTCATTTCGATCCCTTAATCCCTAATCCCTTTTAGACGTAATCAGACAAGATTGGGTCTTTGAAACATTAAATTCAACGAGATTATTTTTACCCCAAGAGAAAACACTCTCGAGGTAACCGTCCATTCTTTGCTTCAAAGCCCTACGAGCTGTTGGAGTTTGTGAGCCCTTTGGGGGCTTGTCAAACAAAAAGCTATCATGAACTATACTGTCCATCTGCATAACAGTGAATTTGTGCACATGACAAAAGGTCGTTGATGTGCAACAAAAACAAAGTCAGAGACAGAACCGATCCCTGCGGGACGCCAGCATTTATCGAGTGTGAGGAAGAGGTGAAACCATCGACTACCGTCTGAATCGACCTCTCCCTCAAGAAGTCAGCAATCCAAGTACACAAGGATGTGGGAAGTCCGTAAGAATGCAGTTTGTTGACAAGTCCTCGGTGCCAAACCCGGTCAAAGGCCTTGGAGATGTCCAGTGCAACCGTTTGGGTCTCACCGAAACGTTCCAGGCATCGCCCCCAAACATGCGTCACATACGCGAGAAGATCACCGCACGAGCGGTTCCGCCGGAATCAGGATTGACGGTCGTTAATAATTTTGTTCTTCTCGAGGTATGTGAGCAGTTTGTCGTTGATCACACGTTCCATCACCTTAGACAGAACTGATGTGATCGCTATGGGGCGGTAGTTGGCCGGCTTGGAGAGGTCACCCTTCTTTGGAATAGGATGGATAACCGCTTTTTTCCAACCAGAGGGCACAGAGCCAGTCTTCAGGGACATTTTAAAGAGCTTCGTCAAAATTGGAGCTATTTCTGCAGCGCACCTCTGCAGTACCAGGGCAGGTATTCCGTCAGGCCCACTAGCTTTATTAACATCAAGCCCTCGTAAAACATGGAGTACTTCCCGATGCCGGATCCTCAGCTTTTTCATACGAAAACCGCAGTGAGGAACCGACGGCGGGACAGCACCTTGGTCATCGAGGGTTGAGTTATCCGCAAACATTTTACCTAATAAGTTAGCCTTTTCGGTGGCGGTGTTTGCTAGTGAGCCGTCAGGTCTGGTAAGAGGCGGCAGACTGGATTTGCAGAAATTGCGACCTATTGAGCCTGCAAGCGACCAGAATTGCCTGCTGCCATGCGGGCATGCAGCCAGCTTTCTGCTGATCTGCTGGTCGTGCTCAAATTTTGATCTATTTATGATTCTCTTGGTTTCCTTTGCCATTTTGTTGTAAGCTGTTCTGTCTTCGGATGTTCTAGATGTGTTGTAGGCTCTATAAACCGCGTTTTTTCATCGCACTGCTTCAGCGCATTGTCGACTGAACCACGGCTTTGAGCTTACACCAGTTTCCTTAACAGTAGATTGGGTGAAGCCATCCATCGCGGATGTGATAATTTTACCAATTTCCTGGGCACATCTTGAGGGATCAGAAGTCCGAAAACAGACAGCTGACCACGGGAAAGCTTTAAAATGTGCCCGCAGACCGAACCAATCTGCTGACCTATAGTGCCACACTTTTCTCTTCAGCCTCTCGTTTGGTGGTCTGAAGTTTACAGGGATTGATGTCATCACCAGGCAGTGGTCGAACGATCCTAAAGGCGCTGTGACTTCAATCTTGTAACCGTGTGGCACAGTAGTTAAAAATAGGTCTAACAGATTGGAACGGTGAGTCTGGACATCAGGAACCCTTGTGGGCTCCTGAACCATTTGCTCCAATCCGTAGCAAAGGACAAAGGATTCTGCTTGGCGTCCAGCCGAGTCTGTTGATCCTGAGAACTTCAACCAAGGTTCGTTATGAACATTGAAGTCCCCCAGGACCACAAACTCTGCCGTAGGGTAGCGGGGCAAGAGGTCATCAATAGTGTCGCTTAAGAGCTTGAAGAGTTTGAAGAGCTTGTACGTGTCTGATTCGCCAAGGTTCGGTGAGCGGTATAAACACGCGTAGAATCTTACTGTACTGGCAAGATTGACGCGTACCCACATTACGTCGAATCTGGAGTTTTCCAGATTCAACAGTCGCACACAGTTGACGTCAGCTCGACTATAGAGACAGATACCCCCTTTAGGTCTGAACTTGCCTGCGAGGGTGAAGCCTGGGCAGTCCAGATAGGAGGCGTCTACAGGCTCAGCTATCTGTGTTTCAGACAGGAAATTAGGTTTATGGACAAAACTATTTATTCATATTCATATAGAATATATACGGGCACAAACAATCAATTCATCTAAAATTTTAAAGCATAACTTGCAAAAAGTGTTTTTAACCTAAAATACCTAAATTGGCGCCATCTGTGAATGCACAGATTATAACGTACTTCTGTTGAACCAAAATTTTCCAAAATAAGAATTTTTAAAAAATTAACGCTGTATAACATTGTGCAATATTTTTTTTCTAGTTAATTACATTGTTTAGACCAGTGGTTTTCAACCTGTGATACGCATACCCCTGGGGGTACGCGAAGCCAATTTGGGGGTACGCAATAATTTGGCAGCACGTAGAATCACTGGGTAAAATGCCTGAAGTCGTGTTACACTCTGTATAAAATTGCATTACTTAATGTATTTGTGTGACTTGAGTAATAAAAATTATAAATGAAACACGTCTTTCATTACACGTGTAAAAAGGATAGATAAAGGGTACAGGGAACAACAAATTTGTAGTGAGAGACAAGGGGTACGCCGCGCCGGCTCAAAAAGGTTAAAGACCACTGGTTTAGACGATACCTAGTATTTCAGGGTTTTTTACCATCTTCCTGATAGCTTACCCATACTATAACGAATATTAATAAAAATAAAATACTATAATAGAAAAATCGGCCAACTTATCCACTATTTACAGGTTCGAGTACCGAATAGTAAGCTCCGACTTAATAAATAATTAAATCTTAATAAATAAATAAATACCTAATAAATAATTAAATCGTAAATCGTTTCGATCAAAAATGTCTACGTCAATGGTAAATCGAAAATATGTGTCACTCTATGGATAAACTATGAAGAGAATGGTGAAATATCCCTCTAGATCAGTGGTTCCCGAACTCTTTTGGCCCACGGACCCCTTCTCTCCCTAATGTTTTAGGTCAAACAATCGCAATGCCACCGACTGTAAAGTTAAGTATATCAATCTGTACCATGGTGTCTTTTCGGAGCCATTAGAAGAAAAATGAAAGAGAGAAATATAATTATTTTACTTTGATCCAGGTGTATCCAAAGGGGGAGTCAAAAAAGTAGAAACACGTCCATGTGACTGAGCGCTCCCTATCCCATTAGTCAATGGCTGAAATCATTTTCATCACATCAATTAAGAAGAAATTGTATTATCTTTACTGATCAATAGTTTTTCAATTTTTTGTTATCTCTTTAAATCCAAGTCGACTTACAAATTTTCTGTTTGGATAGTTGTTGCTCGGATATCTTTGTTTGCTGACCCTTAATGGAGTCACAAGGTTTGACTTGAAATCCTAAAAGGGAAAACTTATTAAGGTTAACCGTCAACATGCCAACATTGAAAACAATTACTGTAGGGGTCACTGAGTTACTCCATGCATATAATGTGGTAGAGTTTCTCAGTTACCTCTCATGTTATGAGTAAGTTTGTTTGTATTCAACAAATTAAACTGCTGATATATTATTATTTTTATTTTACTGTACCTGGTTGGAGCGTATCGGGGTGTTCTGTGATATACTCATCTGAGATCTGGCCGAAGAACAATTCAACGGGACCATTGGAAGGGGGTTATTGAATGGAGAATGTTTTCTATCTGTAAATTGAAACTATAATTAAATTTAACAATACGAGTATACATAATTTTGTTCATTTTATCAATGCATCTATCATTTTCCTTGCTCCAAAACTACAAAAAATAGATAGAATTTGAAGTGAAAATAATGAAACGTCATTAAGTATTTGTTTTTTACCTGATAGTACTTTTTCTTTATTAAAATATTATGAGTATAGTTGCTAATATTATGTAACAAAATCAGTAACTACAGAGGTTAACATACATTTTTTAATAATCTATTTAAATAGCAAATTTTCTGTAGTTCCTAATTGCACGAGCAATTTTTCGGGGGTCAGAATTTTCTTACCATTTAAGGCAGATTTCAGTGCCTTATTCTCCTTGTGCAGTTCCTTCAAGTTTCCGTACATCTTTTCAGTAATAATTTGCAAGCGCTTTACTTCGGTCTTTGCGCTATGATACTTGCGGTTCTAATATTGAAAATTAAAATTTCTTAAAGTCTTAGTTAATAGCTCATATTAGATATAGAAATTAATAATTGCTTAAAAATGTAGGTACATTATGTAAATATATATTTAGTTAAGAATTCTTGAAAATACAAAATATTGACTGAAAAAAATAAGCCTAATAGGTACTTTTGCTATTACATACACAAAAATAGTACCAATGAAATCCAATGTGTTGTTAATTTCATACGATGTTGCTTTTGAAAATCCAAAACATGCATTAGCTTTGTCAATATTTCGTCCGGCTCTGCGAAGAACTCCTTGACATCAGATTTCATCTAAAACACGAAATGTTCAGAATGCATGGTACGTACTTGCCCTAATTTATATATATCAAAGGAAATTAAAACATTCAATACTAATTTATAAAAATGTATTTCTTACATCGGGCACTAGTTGAATACTACTACAACCAGTTTTGCAGACTTTACATATTCCATTTTCTGTACCTACAATATAAATACATTATATACTGTTTTTATTAAAAATGTTTGCTGTCTCCATATATATATATATACAACCTTATGAAACCGAGCAGCTGCTATCATAAAAATAATATTTGTATAACCAGCAATCTAGCTGAACTTGTAAAATATAGAAACGTTTTGAGATTTTCACGGCCAAAAGCATTTTCGTTATTTGTTTTTGGGGTGTTATGCCGTGTTGCGCTACCTCCTTCTTTAGCCAATGTTGGCCAACACGGCATAACACCCCAAAAACAAATACCGAAAATTGTAAAATATATCTTATTATTTGAAAAAAAAGGCCACACAGTTTAGGAGACATAATAACATTATGCGCACCATTTCCTAGGCAATCAGCACAGTACATATGACCGCAGCTGGTTAGGGAAAATGTCTTTTCTTTAGACGGCTGTCTAAAGCAGATATTACAATGGATCCAATCCATTATTCTCACATAGAAATCAATAGGTGTAATGAAACATGCAATGGACACAAACTTCACAAGAACCTTGTTTTTTTTTCCTTTGAACGAATTCTATTTTCAAAAAGTTCATGACTGGTTAAGAACTATTTTCTGTAAGTACCGTTATAATTATAAATAAATGTGCTATTTTTAATGTGGTAGGTACCTACTTACTTCTCTAGAGTACACTTCTGAATTTAAAAATATATATTATTTACCTGGTTAAGAATTTTTAAATTTTCTTCAGAAGGTACGTAACATTTATTATGTACCTAAGGACCAAGGTTGTTTGGAGGAGGTAGAGCAGTGATTGGCTAGAAAGTCGTGATGTAGTTTGAAGTCCAATTTCCTCTAGGTAATTAGAAATTACTGCAATACAAGTGGTGTCAAGCCACTCTGAATGCATTTGCAATGATTTATTTATCCTACCTTGGTATTCTTGGTAATATTATACAAATTATAATTTATTAAAACTGGTGTTATAAATAAAATGGAAAATCGCAGGGATATTTGCAGCATTACATCAACATTGATTGTTATCGAGGTTATTAGCTCCTTATACATTACTTTTGTAGAAATTTAAACAAAAAGTAAAGTATCATTTGGCAAACTATCATATCATGGACATGACGGAGAAAGTATTGAGAATAATTTTTAATTTAATTCTAATAATCTTTAGAATCATTAGTGTTTAAGTAGGTACTGTCAGTATCGCCTTGGTGAATGACACCATTCGGAATCGAAACATTGCTTGAAACGGCTTTAGCCGTATTTGGTGACCATATGTGAATAGCCAGGTACTTCCCCAACTCTCTCTTTCCCATTTCCTTCCTCTCCCTGTAGCGAAATAGGACAAAATCTTTACATCAAAGCTCCATGGAATAATACATTCATTATAATACAACATAATTATATCAAAATAAGTCAAATTTTAACATGAATAAAGATATGTACATATAACGTACACACATAACATACATATAATGAATATAAACAAATTCATTACAATACAACATAATTATACTGAAATAAGTCATTTTAACATGAATAAACATATATAAGTAATTTTTAACATTAACTTCACCCAGGAGGCCCCGTGGAAAATAATTTCCCTCAGGACTTGTCATCTTTGGATGCTGTATGGAGGGCACTTTTGGGAAGATGAGGTACTGAACATAGATCTTGGAAAGACCCATGTTGTAAGAGACAGCCAAACTATTGAACTGAAAAATGAGTTGTAGGAATGACCCGTTCTTATTAAATAAATAATGTCAACCAAGTACAAATAATACTGGGCGAGCCGTTTCCCGACCATGCTCCGGTAATAAATAATACTATTTCCTTGGAGCAGTGGCATAGCTAGCATAGGTGGCTTCAAAATTTATGTTAAATTAAATTAAAGCAAATCGCTTTATAAATCACCTTTTAATCAAATTTATGTCATGATGAAAAAATGTTTTTTAAATGTGGTTTACTGTGTTCTATACATTCAGTGTCATTGCACTTCAAAAAATATTTGACAGTTAAATTGATGTTGCCAGGCTACAAATTTAGTAGTTCAAGTTTTTATATTTTCTACTCTTATTTGACAGACTCTAGTAAATAAATAAAGAAAACACATTTTTTTATTAAATCATTTTATTTACAAAAGTGTCTCTATTAGAATTCTTTGTTTCTGAAAATTACTCACGAATACACACTAAAACTAAAAATGTAAACACTTTTCTAATAAATGTGTTTTAAATTTTACACAACTGATAAATAACCATTTTTGTTTGGTAAACAGTTTATCAGATGTGTAAAATTTTTAAAACTTTTATTAGTAAGGCCTATTGTGTTTGCCTGTTTATTGATGGGAATTTCAGGTTGTTCGGTTTTCGATTCAGCCTTTTGATTTAATTAATATCACACATCCAAATATTAATATGGAAACATATGAACTGCTGACCTCTATTCAAACCCGAGAATCCACCTAGGTTTCACTGTTTTCCCATTTTATAGGTTGCAAAAAAAAAAAATTAATCTTTAAATTCGTAATTCACTTTTAAAAATCGCATACCTAAATTTAGGTAGCTATCGCTCAAGTGGTTATATAAAGAAGAAAGTCTGTGGCGGGTGGGTTGGCACTGTTGGCAGCGTGGACTTATATGCAAATCTACAATTTTATTCCAAGACTGGTGAAAATTATCACACTTGATTATCAAAACATGAGGTTAATCTGAAAAGATCGGAAATGAGAATCATTTTTAGATTAAGATCCGGACATAATGGGAAGAATATTGTGTTTGATAGGCCTCTCTGATTCTCCAATGTGCTCGATATGTGAACAAATTGAAGATGTCGAGCACACATTATCGAAGTGCATTAAATATGAACGACAGAGAGTGACAATACTAATGACCTCGAACTCATCGGAAGTTCAGAATTTAATAGCCTCAACTGAGTTTCACGCCATATCGAGAATAATGAAATTTATTCAATCATGTAAACTGGAAAATATTTGAAAGTGAATTTTTATACAAAATGAATATAAAAGGACTAAGTACCTTTTAAAGATTATTAGGGATTATAATGATAATATTATTATTTAAAAACAGGTGAGGCAAAAATGACAATATTGTGTGAGTCAGAAGCCTCGATAATAAAAAAAGAAAAAAAAAAGATTATCAAAACAAGAGGATGGTCACTGTCTTCGGATAGTTAATCTAAAAAGTTTATAATATATCTACTGAAATTCACGGCATTACCCAGGCTTTAGGGGTTGTCCATTAATCACGTGAGGCTCGAAAGGGGGGGTTGGGGGGTTCGAAAAAAATCACGAGGGGGGGGGGGGGTATAATGAGATATCACGTGTATGTCTAAAACCTCACCACATATCACCAAGGGAGGTTAAAAAGTTGCTAAAAAATCATCACGTGATTAATGGACGACCCCTTATGCAGAGTTTTCCAAAATATCTTGTAGACAGTCACCATTCTCTTGGTTTGAAGGCCAAGGGTGCAAAATTTCAACAATCTCGAAATAAAACTACAGATTTGTATAAAAATCAAATCCACGCCAGGTCCGCCACGCGACCGGCACAGATGCCCTCTTTTATAATATATAAATAGATTATGTTTGATGGTAAGGTCCGTACTATGGTATACATATAATGTAAATGCTGAATACAAGACCTAAAACAAAACAAAAAAATACTGCTTTATTGTAGGTACATACAATAGTCATTTACTGTATCTTTATTACTAATTTTTGTTTAAGGGTTTGATGGCAACTCCTTCATCATCCGAAGAGTCGCTATCACTTGTGTCACTGTTTGAACTTTCTGAACTCTCTCTGGATTGAGAAGCATTTCGTTGAGAATCTGACCGGAGACTTTTCCTGAAATAAAACATTTACATATTAATTTCAGGAAAAAAAAGGTTGAAAACCTATAGCTGGGTGCACACCTATTCATACATTCTATGAAATAGATCATAGAATAGATCACGGCTTAAAGAAATAGATCGGGAGAAATAACTAAAAAATGGTTCACAAGAAATTCTACTAAGAGGCAAAAGAGTAAAATTTTGGTAAATGTTTTACAAGTTGCCGCACTTTTAATAGGCACAGATTATGGAAAATACACTACTTTCAAACTTAGTTACCACAAGAAACATCGGTTTCAGTCGGGATAGATGGACAGCATATTTGCTTGTAAATTTATATTTCATAAAAAAAAAATTACGTTATTTATGGTTTACGGTTGACATTTCATGATGCATTGATGATGTATTGAACATTTTCCACAGTACCAATCGCTAGAATATTAAATTACACACGACATTGTAAATAATTCCCAAAAATTGTGCAACTCAAAAGGATAATTATTTTCAACTGAAAAATAACGAACAATAAATAAACGATAACTTATTCATTGGATGGAAAAATATAGATTCAATTTTGCAACTTAACAAAGATTAATATGTACTTGTATTGTGCTTTCTTTTAGATATAACTTTATAATTTTCCTCTTGTAATATTTTAACATAGGTATTTACTTATATTTCAAACACGAAAACATGTAAAATGTGACCTAAGAATGAGGCACCTCAGTGAGGAGACATTTTTCTCTAAAAAATTGTAAAACAAAGAAAAAATAAATAAATATACTGTAGGGTAAGGCGAGGTTATCTGGTGATACAGGTAATGTGGTGATAGTGTAGAAATTTGTAATTATTAAATTTACCATGCAGTGCACAACTTTGAAATTAGAATCGTAGATGGAAAACAGATCTGTGAACCATAATAAATCAACTTCGCAAGTTTTTACGTGGTCAGTGAAACAGAAAATAATTTTACTCAAACGAAAAATATTTTTACAACTTTCAATGTGCTGTGGCGACTTCAAATTGTAATTTATCAAGTAATCTGGGATTTCTGAAGGTATGTTTAGGTTTTACACCTTATTTTAATCAGTAAAATACGCTGCATAGTCATACTTAAAAAAAATGGCAGCTGTCCTACTTTTTTTTTGGTAGGAGCTTAAGTAATATGTGGGTAATATTAAGTTTTTTTAAATGTTTTTTTGGACTTAACGAATTGTGATTTTTAACATTTATTTTTATTTTCTATAATTCAACTTCTGGATTAATGGTGAATTATCATCATGCATATTAGGTCGGTGAACAGTTTTAAGGTTGTTTTGGTCAATTTAAACATATCACCAAATTTCCTATCCTCACCAAATTACCTGTCACCAAGTTACCTATCTCTAATTCGTTAAATATTTATTATATTCACTAGCCACCTCTTACAGCCATTAGATATCGGAGTGTATCGTCCATTGAAAGCAGCCTGCCGAGCGATTCTATGTCTTTTGTGGTATCGTTATGAGATAACGGACGTGATCTCCAGTCAGATTTGTGCGATTTTTACATATTTACTGTAACATATTTTAGTTTTGATCGTTTTAAACATGAATTACTGCAAGTATGCATGACCATGAATTCATTTAATGTACGTTATACTTAGGAAAAGCAAATAAATCACAAATCTGACAGGAGAAAACGTCCATTATCTCATAACGATCCCACAAAAGATATAGAATCGCTCTTCTGGAGTCGGAGTTTGAATGAATATATGATGACATTTCCAAACGTAAACCAGCGTATGCGCGCAGTTTTTCAAAAAATAATTTCAAAAATGCCTTCAAATTAATAAAGAAGTCCAGAAGTCTTAGGACCTTCTCAATTAACAGAAAAAGCATTAACCATCACAGTTCCAACAAAAAGAAAACTGATTTTGAAGACATTTTCAAAATTTCCTACAATATTCCAACATCAACGACACGAATTAAAAGAGATTCCCCGCAAAATGTTGGACACCTCATTGACAAAAAAAGATAGATCAGTCAGTATCATCATCATTACGTAGGATTAATTAAGTGTCCGCAAAATCCGTTAAACCTCGCGCCGAAAAATCATTTTCGTCAAAAAAGGTAGAACGGTCAGAACCATCAACATCATGCAGAATTATTATTTTTCCACAAAATCCTTAAAACCAAGTGGAATCGATAATGAGTGGAAATGTGGTATGTGTATGAAAACTTTTTCAGAAGACGAGTAATATAAAACGAAAGGAAAGTGGATTTATTGCGATTTCTGTTCCACTACGTTCAAAAGCAAGAAGACGAAGATGATAACACATGTGACGCATGGGTAATCAATATTTTATAATCTCGTTGAAGATTTAAAAACACATTTAATGTTATTTTACCTATTTACAGTCGAAGGGAGGAGTATCACCAAATAAAACACCCTCTATAACCAAATAACCTTACCTATAACCAAATTACCTATATCTTTTGGTGATTTACATTTGAAAGTTTTCTTGTGTTATGTTAGTTATTATTTTATTTTTTCTTTTTAAAATATGTGCTGAAATAATGTACCTAAGCAATAAATATTTTTGTAAATTTTTAATATCCTTATTTTTCAAAGTACATGACGATAAATCAAAAATATCACCAAATAACCTTGCTTTACCCTATACATTTTTTTTTTAAATTATGATTTCCTATAACAAAATAATAACTTTTGAGGAGTTCTTTGGATGTACTTGTACATCCCAGGTTTTGAATAGTTTATATTGCAAGCAGGGTTTGTTTAGCGGGTATGTGTATTTGTTTGTTTGTTTAACGGGTATGTGTATCACACATCTGCCCTGATGATGGACACTGCAACGCTGTCCGAAACGTTGGCTAAAGAAGGAGGTAGCGCAACACGGCATAATACCCCAAAAACTAATAACAAAATGTGTATTTATTCTTATATGTACCTTTCTTTCCATGTTCTTCTGTTATACAAGGTGTCCGGAAACTCGTAGTACAAGCGGGAAACTGGAGAATCCACATCACATTTGGAGTCGATTTTGTGGTTTAACTTTTTTTGATTTGAGCTTTCGTTTTCGAGTAAATCGGGTCCGAAGTTGGAATTTTTTTGGTTAAATTTGAAAAAAATGTTCACTAGGGGGTTGATTTCAGCTGTGTAATGTCTTATAAAATGCAATCAAGGGTAAATCGAGCTCAAAATTTTTTTTAACCCTTTAGTTGCCGAAAAAATGGAAAAATAGAAAAAAAATAATATTAAAATCGAAATGCTCAGATCGAAAAAAATAAGTTTTTTGGGTTCTCTACGTGATGTAGATTCACCAGTTTCCCGCTTGTACTACGAGTTTCCGGACACGTATAAATACAGGTTCAAACTTGCCAATAATTAATTTCTGGATGTCGTTTAAATTTAAATGCATATTTTTCCATCTGTCCCGATTGAAACCAACGTTTCTTGTCGTAACTGAGTTTAAAAGTAGTGCATTTTCCATAATCTGTGCCTATTAGAAGTGCAGCGGCTTATAGAATAATTAATAAAAAAAATTGTGCAATGTTTTCAGAGCGCATCTATAATAAAAGGTTATATTTAAACTAGCTGACCCGGAAAACGTTGTTCTGCCATATAAATTATTTCTAGTGAATATTTTGGTTCAACGGTTAAATTTGTTCACACAAAAATACTAAAATCACAATAAAAAAATGAGAGGGTCGCGATTAAAAAATGGGAGGGTGGGGGCAGGAGGGTGAAAATTTGGGGTTGAAGGTATTTGATGTCAAAAAATAAATAAATTTAAAAAAAAAATCAAAAAAATTGATTTTTTTCTGGATAGGGACACCCTAATCACCTAGCTGTATGAAATATACTTTAAGACCTACTCTCATACCTACCAAATATACATAAAAAATTTCATAAAAATCGGTCAAGCCATTTCGGAGGAGTGTGACCACAAACACCGTGACACGAGATTTTTATATATATAGATCAATTCCCCACAGCATTTCTCTATTATTTACCAGAACAGAATAAACACTCTGTCATAAAGAATTCACCAGTTCAAAATTCATAGGCAAATATTGTGTTGGTATGTACAAATGTATATAAATTGATTTAAAGTGGGCCTCTTACTGGTTTACAATGGCCAGCAGATTGGCGACATTGGTATCGGCTTGCCAAGCAGTGTCCTTAGTTTCCGTCTGGCTGGCGAGTTCTTCAATTTCAGCACGGGGCTTGTTCAGTAATATCCCTAGTATGTCAATAGCTCCTTCAGATGCATCGGGGAAGCCACATTCTACCAGGTACGACAGGGCAGGCTGAAACCGAAATATTTTAAATGTTTTGTATTTGGTGGGTGATAAAATGTGTACATATTCCTTCATAAAAAGAAGAAAAAAAATCGAGTACAGTTTACATGCGGTAATGGCGAAACTTTACCAAAACAATCTCAACCAATACTTGAAAAGTGAGGTCATAATCAGAGCAACCAATGAGCACAGACCAACGTAATTTCTGTTTCATATCTCAACCAATCTTTAAAAGTAACATCATAATCAAAGCGGTCAATGAGCGCAGCTGATGTGTCGCAGGTGCAGTAATCGCCATTTTCGTTTTATCCGAAATCCAAATCATAGCGGGGCTATAGGAGTTTCACTTCAAAAAATCTTCAAAAGTCAAAAGATTCTCTGGGTTTCAGAATGTGAAATAGTAATCACAGCACTTGACTCTGATCTGTCACTTTTATTATGACAGTTACATTAAGGATAGATGGATAAACTTTAAAGGATTGACTTTTTGACGGAAACAGAAAAATTTATAAGCTTTTCCTTACAGTAGCAAGCGTAGGCTTCTTCTCTGTGATGGCAAGGCGAGCAAAGTCCAACAGTGGTTGTGAAGAAGCCGGGATTCCCGAAGCACCACCATCTGTGCTCAACTTCTTCACAGCAAGCTGAGCATCATCCAGCCTCTTTGCGTGGACCAGAATCTGAATCACATTGCCCAACATGGCTCCAGTCCAACTAAAATTATAATAAAATCTTAATTAATAACTAGCTATCTACAGATAGGCCGCAAACAGAAAAAGATGTGCAGACACACATTTCTTGCCATGCGCATTTTTTGCCATTGCCATGCGCATTTATTAGTAATTCATTAGCGTTCGTTGGCGACATGCAATACCGCACTCGCCTCCCCCACCATGCTTCGGTCTATTGTCTTTGGAACATATAAGTAACCAAGACACCATTTTAAAAGAGGGGTAAATTAAGATGACCATCTATTGTGCCAAGGTCCCCGCCACAGCCTCGCTGGTAAGAAGATTCAACAAAGTTTCCAAATACCCAATGACAAACATGTCGTTGAGAGGGAATAACCAGACACAACCGCAAATATGTCATTTTTAAATCAAATTCTAGACGTGTCGACTATTTTCTCCAAAAAAATATAAATTTATTTCGAAATATTGTTATTTTATCTAGTAAAATTATGTTTTAAATTTTGAAAAAATATGGTCATTGGCAGAGTTGTTAAATTTTCAAACAATTTTGTATTGTACAACACACATTTCATATCGTAAAATAAATCAATAAATTATTATCTACGAATGCTAATTTTCAGAATTTTAATTTTAGTTCAAATAAAATCATTAAAAAATTAAAATTGCGCACGTGTTTTGCGACGAAAATACATCGGACGATAGTCTATTTATTTATGGTCTTACAAACTATGTAATGTATTTCAGATTTATTCATGCACTTATTTTGCTTAGACATTATTGAAAAATTATAAATGCTTATGATCAAAAAATAATTACAAATAGGGCATAATTTTATCATGACGCATTGGAGCAGTTTTATTGCTAACTTGAATGTAGGTGTATATTAAAGCAAATTTGATTGAAATAAAATTGATACATATTGAGTTTAATTATGAGAATAATCAATCTTTATCATCAGAACCGCCCTGTACATTGCAGAGGTATGATCGCAAAACCTCTTACAGTAAAATTTGAATTCTGGGCCCTGATTAATCTGCCTTAAGGTGACTGGGCGATTGTCAAAGAAACTGTGGTGTGAGTTGGTATGCACCTTTATTCGAGGACCTTCACAGGCCTTTAGACCCAGAATCCGAGGACTCACACGAATCCGAGGACGTCCTCGGATTCGAAATGCGAAAAACTGAATATGTACCTATAATCTATGCGTTCTGATTGGTCAACTGTCGAAATTTTGGGCCAATCGGAGAGAGTCCTCATTTTCGTGGTGAAAAATATCGTGTTTAATTTGGCTAGTGTTTCATTAGTACGGGTGTGTGACCACCAGGGCGGCGCCGCTAATGCTGGAAATCACACACAGACCCTAAACCGAGGACTCTCTCAAAGTCCTCGGTTTCATGTTAAAAGGTGCCGATCACCGGAATGTGACCACCAGGAGGCGCTGCAAGCTCGAGTGTCAAGAAATCTCACCTACGCCCTAAACCGAGGACCCGTCGGCGTCGTTCGAAATTCCTACGTGCATGTGAATATAATAAGTTATTAAGATTGTGCCGACAAGGAATTCAGTTTTTGACAGTTGAAACAAAATTCAATATTGCGTTTAGTTCGTATTGTGAACTATGTTCTGTAATACTGTTTAATTTGCTGTACGGTATTGTAATATTTAATAAGTAATTAGGACACCTGCTAAAGTATTTGATTAATCCGCGTCATATATTCTTCTTTCACTCCATTCTTCGTTAATCCGCTCTATTACCCTATTACCTACACCTCACAAAAACGCCTCTGTCTGAATAGGCCACTAGCATAACATTTTTTAAAAAAAATCCGGTTTAGGCAAATATTCTAAGACATTCTGTATTTTTTTTTTAATCGTATTTTTGAAACCCAGGGGATTTTTTGAAAATTTCAATCCGATAAATCAGACCATAAATTACCATAATTTTTTATAAACCGGAAAGACAGGACATAATATTTTTATAGGTGTGAAAAAACGATAATTACATAGCCGAAAATCATTTAAAAAAAAAGAAAGTTTTCCACACGAATGGCTCAGGAGAATAACGAGGCATACCAAAAATATTACATCTCATAAATATTTTTTTCCTTGATCCATCTTATTGGTCATAAATCATTATAACGTACAGCGTCTATATTACTAAATTCAATGTAATGTACTTGTAAATTATAATAATAATAAGAATATTATAAAATTTTATTTTGTTAAAATCAGCACCATAATCATTATACCTCTAAAACACGTACCGACATCATCTTCACGTTCTGAAGAGAACCCCGTACATCATTAAATGTATGGGGTTCTCTTCAGAACATCTGTCAAAAAGTGAAACCAAATGATAAGTTCGCAGAGAATAAACAATAAATCTAGCGAACGAATTAAAAAATTCGCCTGAAATCAAAGTGGTGCCATATAAAAAAATAAATTAGTGTGGAATTTTACAAAATTAATAGGAACATTTTCGGAGACGGGACATTTTCATGTAGTGACGTCACGAGCCCAGATAATGGATTTATTTATTTAAAAATAAAAATAAACTGTACACTTCTAAACAATTTTACTAACATTTTCTTAATCTTAGTAAAAAGATCTATCCACATGATTTTTTCCAAGTCGTTATGAAATCCATGCAAGTGGCTTATTAAGGACAAGGGAAGAATATCGCCACCTGGATGGGTGATGTTGTCAAGCGGGTTAAGGAGGAGCTGTAGGAAGGGTTTTATTAATGCGGATCTTGAAGAGTCGGAAAAAATTACTGAAAAAATTACCAAACGTTTCGTAACATTATCATCAAATAAAACATACAAAATCGTTAAAAAATAATTATATTATTATTATTATATAATAATTATATTATTATGCTTTTTTAAGTAGTCTGACAAAAAAATTAAGACAACAAAGTCGTTTATAATTAAAATTATTGAACCAATATTCTTTCCTTCCAGGCATGATGAAATTTAAATTGCTATAAATATTTACTGGTTGGAGATTTATGTACATATATATATATACATATTCTAAGAGGGAATTAAATTCTTTACAACTTCTTTCAAGTGAATTTCTATGTGTGATGAATATTTTAGACGAAGTAACGTTTGATGAAAAATGTGTAGTAAAATGATTTTTTAGAAAATATCCACATTTGTGGAGCGTGTAACTCAAAATCGGCTGGGATTTAGAAAATTACATATAGAATAAGTTTGTAGAGAATTTTATAAGCTTATTTCCTCTGCGACGCACCGTTTTTGAGATACAAGCGGAAACCCGAAAATTGGGACCCCCCCCCCTCCCCCTCCCTAGCTCACCACCTAGACGTCAGGACTTTTAGTATGTTCACACCCTACGCACCCTAAACAAGTTTCTGAAGGAATCGCTTAGGTCCCTGCTCACGCACTCTACACCTCCTTCCTTGACTGGACTAACAATCATAAGTTCTTTATAATATAATACAATAATATCGCACGTAATACCCGTTGACTAATGGTTGCATTTTGCGAGAGACATATGGTATCTTGTTCAAACCCTAAGTGAGAATACTATTTCGCTGGAGACGTGTCGTCGGAACAGTTCGGATGTTTTCGGTACTTTCCGTATTACGACCGCTGATTACTAGCCGATCTGCTGTTGCACCGGGCGCGCGGGTGGAGGGGTGCACTGCCTGTCGGGTGTCAGCCGTAATGATCTCTTACCAAATTCATATATTTAGATAGGCAATTCAATTTTATTTTGAACCTGTTTTAAAGTTTTGTGCAAATTTATATTTTAAATAAAATATTTAGGAATACAATGAGGCATATAATTTTGTTGCCTGTTCACCGCAACGTTAGGACGAGCCGCGCCTGCTTCCAAGATACGTGTAAGAAATTCGTTCCGAGGACTCAAGACTATTTCGAGGGCTCAAGACTTCCAAAAACTACAGACCACTAAAACGAGGACCTTCCGAGATCCGTGTATTTTACGTATGTGTAATCCTGAATACGTGGACAGGCCTCGGAAATGGGAAGTCCTCAGTAACCGGGTGTGTATTCCGGTTTTTTGAGGACCGTTTTCTAGGTGCTTACTGGGTGTATGATGAAACCGAATAGACAGCAACGATCACGATTAACTTGAGTATACGTATAAGTGTAGAATACTTGTCTACTATATATAATATAACAGGACCTCGAATTCGGGTAGCCAGTTGAAGTCCTCGAAATCGGGATTGGACAAACAAGGGTGAGTATGCAAATGTATAAAAGGGGTGTACGAGCTGTTGCGCGCTCTCTCCAGATTTACTCTTCGTGTAATCAACATAAGTACCGACGCAACGGCGCCTCATCTGCGCACCACACAGCGCAGATATCACAGTTGGCGCAGCCGTAGTTCGTAGTTTACGCCGGTAGTTCGTAAATTTACGGAAGATCAAGAACTTAAGCAGAGGATTCCAAGATCGGAAGATTTGTAATCAGAATATTTGCGGATCGCAGAAAGTCTGGCGCTATTAAGTGTAAAGATCGCAAGATTAAGAAGAAGAAAGAAACTGGAGAAGCCACACGCAATTATTCGCGTGTGTGAGATCGACATTTGCAACTTTTTGTCGGTGGGTACACCGTGTATACGGGGTACACAAGATAAGGTCAAGGATTGGATCATCATCGGGTGGATTAGCCGGAAACCGGGACCTGGTTTCTGTCGCTGCAGCGGGAAGGAAGACCTCGGAGGAGGGGGCTTAGATCCGCAGCTGTAGGGAGACGGAGCCAGACGGGGACGCTGATTCACGGCTCTGAGCGGCGTGAACGTGGATCGTGGAACGTGGGCCTTGGAGTGTAGCCTTCTTGAAGTGCTGAGATAAGTAATCTTGATTATTTTGTTTCAGCTCTTCTCCCAATGGAGGGTATTTGTAAGAATTTGGGGACGTTCTGTTACAGAACGGGAGACTGGTCATTGTTCAAGGAACGTCTGGATCAGGCCCTCATATTACATGATGACAAACTTTTGTCACAAGAGCGCAAAAGAGCATTTTTGCTGAATAGCCTCACCGAAGAAACTTTCTCTTTATTATGTGATTTGTGTTTTCCAAAAAAGGTTTCTGTTTGTTCTTTTGATGATTTACGTAAATTATTTGATTCACATTGCAAACCAATTCAAAATATTTTTGAGTCGCTTGAATTATTTTATAAGATACCACAGAAACAAAGTAGGATTTGTTTTTAACGTGCTGTCAAGGGGTGATAAATTTACGTGGCTCAGACGGAAAGGGTTAAATGCTTCATAAAATTTCAGAAATTCAAGAAACTTATATGTAAACTTTACATAATGTACGTAGACTATTTTAATTAGGTGTTCATCATTACCCATCCTTATTTGTCTTCTCAGGGGACTGACTTTCCACCTGCGTCCAAATGTCCCAAGCAATATTGGCAAAAGTCTGTTCCAGAGAGACTGGTTTGTTTTCCTCGCCATAATTTTTTTGCACGCTGCCCAGTCCCAGAGACAGAGCAGAGCCCAGAGTTTTTATTTCGGCAAAATTCATGCTGCTTTCCGCTGGGAGTTCTGGAAAATAAATACAATTACATATTATGGTTAGAAAAGTTATATTTATTTGTTATAATATGTTCATTGTTTAAGTTAAATACTAACTAACTACAGATAGGCCGCAAACAAAAGAAATTTTGCAGACACATGTATGATTTATTAGTAGTTCAGAAGCGTTTGTTGACGGCATGGAATACAGTATTGTATGTCGAACATGTAAGTAACCATGACACCACTTTCCAACAGAAGTAAGTAGGGAATGGACCGCCACACAATTATCCTTGCTTTGTTCACATTTATATGTACACATCTCATACTTTCTCGACTGTTATACTTTTTACTAGACTCAAGTTTGATTCACTTGATCGTGACATGTCTTCCTCAGGGGTCCCTAACTTCCCTTCCATTCCTTTCCATTCACTTTCATGGGGTAAGGTTTGTCTGGATCTTGGCGGCGGATGGATCTGCCATGGCTGGCTGAATCGGGAGACTGGTGGAGAAAGACCTTTTGACCTCTCCAGCGGGACTCTCGGAATATCACCTTGCACAGCAGTGGGAGGGATAGATTCATACATAGTCATTCCTGGACACACTAACCCCCAAATTCCTACCCACCCCGCACACCTTTTTTCCTTCCCAGAACTTCCTTTCCTAAAAAGACCCTCCACACAGCATCCCCAAAGATGACACAGGCCCTGAGGGGAATTATATTCCTTAGGGACTCCTGTGTGGAGCTAATGTAAAAAAAAAAAAGAAAAAACTTTCCCATCATATATTTCCCAATTCATCGGCACACCTGTGAAATATCACAGGTTAGACCGAATTCTTGACAATATTGAAAACAACAAAATAATTTTCTGTTAAAACATTATATTCAGGTAGGGTAGGAGGTACATTATTGCGATCTGAGTTCTTCATACAATCAGTTCCAATTTTGAAAATTATGCTTAAATTCAATGCGAATTTCAGTTCATTGAACCAGAGTTACAGTTACACTCAGGCACAACCGAAATTAGTATTTTTAATTATTACTAATACCTAATTTTTTATACAGTTAAAAAAATATTCAACAAACCTTTGGTTTCTATGGCTGCGGTTTTGGGAACTTCAGGTTCCGACGCTACGGGGGGTAGATTTCGAACCATAGAATCCAAAAGGAACTCGGTCAGTATCGGCATTGTGGACTGCCCAAACATGACCATGTGTGACCATAACAGCGCATAGTGTTCACATGCCCCGTTGGCATCAACATTACGAAGAACCTAGAACAACAAATGCTTTAAAACAACTTACCCTCAATTCGTTTCAAAGTTCTTCTTTTTCGTAATTTCAAACAATATTAATCTTTTACAAAACTCATAGAATAAAATCTCTTCTGAGTAAAATGAGAGTCCATGCAAAGAACAGGTTTTATCCTGAATTTTCTTTTTTTTACATTAGCTCCTGAGGAAGCCCTGAGGAAAATAATTACTTCAGGGCCTATCACATCTTTCGGGATGCTGGGCGGAGTGTCTTTTTAACGAAAGGAAGGAGAGGAAGTTCTGGGAAGGAAAAAGGTATAAGGAGTGGGTAGGAATCTGGGGGCAGCGTGTTCAGGAGTGACTGATGTATGAATCCATCCATCCCACTGTGGTGCAAGGCAATGGATCGAGAGTCAAAATGTCTCCCTCAACAGACAGTCTCTCTCATTCCGACCTGCCACAGAGTAGGTGGGCAGACGCATCCGCCGCCAACACCTAGACAAAACTCACTCTAGGGCGACCTGTGACAGCAATGAATGGTTCCCGGGGCGGCAGTACCCATATCCGCCTCTTACTTATGACTTATGTTCTAATCTTAAATGGGGTTGCGTTGACATGAAAATCAGCTCATACTTATACTCTAACAGGGTTGCCACAAAAAACGGATTTCAAAATTCCCTGATAATTCCAGGTTTTCCAGGGCAGTTTCTACATTTTTCCCTGATATGTTTAATTTGATATAAGGGGATATCGTTCATTAGATAAATAATAAAGGAAATTCCGTCATCTACAGCATTTATTATTTCTTTGCATCACAATAATCTATTAAAAACAAAATACTCTTGTTACAAATTTATGATATTTCGCCTGAAGACTTTTTTCAAGCTTTTGAAACGATAGATAGAGATGTAATCATTAAAAATCTATCTAAAAATGGAATGAAAGGAAAGGCATTGAAATGGTTCAAGGATTATTTACCTAATAGATATCAAACCACAAAAGTGGGTGAGACAATCTCCGAACCAATGAAGATTACATTGGGAGTACCACAAGGGTCTGTTCTCGGACCTATTCTTTTAATAATGTACATTAATGATATGGTAAAAGTATTGAAACATTGTAAAATAAGATTGTTTGCAGACGACGCATTGATATATATAGCAGGAGAAGATAATGAATCATTTAAATGAAGACCTACATAATATATCAATATGGCTGAAGAAAAATAAACTAAAATTGAATGTAAACATAACTAAATTTATGAACATTGGAAAATGAGACATATTGATAGAGGTGAAGTTTTGAAAGAAGTATTTAAAATTAAATATTTGGGAGTAATAATTGACTCCAAATTTGTAGAATTTGACTTTCGCTCAAAATACAAAACCAATTATTAAAAAGATTGCCTAAAAAATTTCGCTGTTGGAAAGAATAAGAAGATTCCTTGTCACAGTCTCCAGTAAAAATGTGTACAACGCAATCATTGTACCACGCATAAATTAGCCAACGATGGATTAATGAAACAAATGACATTTCTACAAAACAGAGCTATGAGAATTATATTGAAGAAAAATAGGTACACTTCAGTCAAGAAAATGTTGAAGGAGTTAAATATCTTGTCATTTAAACAAATTATTTACTTCAATAATATATTGTTAATCTACAAAATAATCAATGGCCTTACATCTATTGAATTCCCAAGAAAAAATGATAAACTACAAAGCAAACATACACATGAGACAAGGAAAATAAATAAACTAAGACTCCCCTTCAGGAAAAAAACACAGAGTCAAAAGTCATTGATGAACGGAGCATTGAAGATATTTGGAGAATTACCAGAAGAAATAAAATTGGAAGAGAGCATAAAGGCATTTAAAATTAAATTGCGAAGATGTGTGATTGATTTGGTATAGATGTGTTATTTTAAGTGTATGTATACATATATAAGGATTGTATTAGGACATAGATAACTATGTACCTATATAAAATACCGCAATAAAACAATAATAAAACAACTTTGGGGTTTCACAAATCGCAAAATAACGAATTTAGTTTTATTTTTGGAATTCCCTGATATTATAAAAAAATTTTGAAATTCCCTGAAATTTCCCTGATAATTCCAGGTTCGGTAAAATTCCCTGATAATTCCATGTTTTCCAGGTTTTCCAGGTCTGTGGCCACCCTGTCTAATCTGGAATTAGGTTGGTATATATAGTTTTTAAAAAGCAGGGACTAAATAATAATTGCTTGACCTTTCCTTGGTTACCTACTTTTGAAAGAGGTAAAAAATAGATGGAAAAAAAAAATTATAAAATTTAAAAAAATTATAAATTAAATTTATTAAACTGGGAAGACTTCGGTGGCTGGGTCATGTAGAGAGAATGACCGAGCATCAAGCACCAAAGTCCCTGCTGAACTCAAGACCGATAGGCTGAAGGAGCCTGGGAAGACCAAGATTAAGATGGAACGACAAAATCCTCAAAGATATATCATCTACCTTGGAGCTTCTAAACTGGAGAGAGCTGGCACAAAACCGAGATGAGTGGAGGGGAAGACTCTTGAGGAGGCCAAGACCCACCAGGAGTTGTAGAGCCAAGAGTGACGATGATGATGAAAAATAGATGGAAATGGATTTTGTATGTAAATTTTCACGGGCAATATGGCTTTGACATGGCTTATCTTGTCGTGGCTTAACTTGTCATGGCTTATTTTGTTATGGCTCATCTGAATACCACATTGCCCCAACCATCTGAAACCAGGGAGACATCCCCAATTGGGGTATGTTGTGAGGCTGAATGGAGTAGGGTAGGGAAGGATATGGGGAAGAATATGTTGTATTAGTATATAGAAGGGTATGCTTTTCTACAAGGTGGCGCAAAATTAATCACCCTATCGGAAGATGTTATAATTTTTGCAAATGGCGTCGTACGTCAATCATATTTGACATTTGTGAACTAGACAGCTGCAGAATAAAAACAGACAAGCAATGTTGCGCTATACTCTGCAAGAGCGTGGAATAATTGTGTCGATTTAAGCTTTAACGCTTTTAGCGATTTTGTGTCGAAAGTCATCATGAGCGACGAGGCGCATTTCCACTATAATTATAAAAATATTATTTTCTGGGGCACTGAAAATCCGCGTATGATGCACGAAAAGCCATTACATCCACTCAAAGCCACTGAGTGGTGCGGCGTTCACGCGGGAGGAGTGATTGGGCCGTAATTTTTGAGGAAGCCAATGGCATTACGGTCACTGATACTGGCGAACGCTACAGGGCCATGATAAACAACTTCTTACTTCCGGAATTGGATGAGCGGGGCTTGGTGAACATGTGGTTTCAACAAGACGGTTCAACCACGCACACAGCACGAGCCACAATAGATATTGTGAAGGAAGCGTTTCCTGGTCGCATAATCTCTTGTTTTGGCGATTTGGTATGGCCAGCAAGATCGCCCAATTTAACCATCCCTGACTTCTTTCTTTGGGGCTAACAAGCCTCAGACAATCGCAGCCCTTAATGGGGAATATTCAACAGGAATGCGAACAGTTATCACCGGAAATCTTGCGGAAAGTCGTGGAAAATGCGATAAAACGGGCACAAATGTGTATCAACACTGGCGGCAGCAACTTGACAATATCATCTTTTCCACTTAACAGAAAAAATTGTAAAAGTCTAAATAAAGATTTCTATTACTCAAAATCATTTTTTTTTTTTATTTAGTAAAAAAGTAATTCAAAAACAAAATTGGATGATTAATTTTGCACCACCCTGTACATACTAATATTTATAAATAATAATTATAATGATTCATACCTCTTTCATGACAGACGGTTCAGGGATGTAAACATGCGGAACCAAGTCATGGTACAGCTCCATGAAGACGTTCAGAGGTTGGCAACGGCACTGTAGGGAGAAGTAATGGCGATAGTAGATGCTCTCTTTGTATGAATCTCCGATCAAATCATAGTTTGAACCCAAAAACAGCAACGCATGAACTCGCTCGGCCAAATTAACATCCTAAAGAGAAAAAAAAATGTGATTCATTTGCATTTAATTAAAAACAAAAAACTTAAGATTTTCAAAATCTGATATAGTTTACGTGTTCACTGGTGTTGCCCAGCCTTGGATCGGTGAAGAAGTGACTAATTAATACAGGAAAACAGAAAGCTTAATTGGTAGAACAGTCACCCGGATGATTCCCTCAAAACCAGTCTCAATTAAGTAAATAATTAATATGCGTTATGTATAAATGGCAATATCAATTTAAAACTAAAGCAGAGAATGATAAAACGTTATGTGTGGTCGGTCTTGCTGTATGGATGTGAGACATGGACTTTGAAAGTAAATACCATGAACAGGTTAGAGGCTTTTGAAATGTGGCTTCACCGGAGAATGCTCAAAGTCCCATGGACCGACACGATCACCAACACAAAATTCTCAGGGGGGCAAGAGCAGATAGAGAACTGCTCAAATTAGTAAAAGTCAGGAAAATTTCATATCTGGGTCACATACTTCGAGGGGAGAACTATCACTTGCTCCGATTAATATTAAAAGGCAAGATAGAGGGTTGCCGAAGGCCTGGTAGGGCATACGAAGAAGATATATAAATATGTATTAAAAAATATGACTTAATTACCGTTACATGGTAGCGACAGAGACCCATGGCAGTTACAAAGAAGAAAACATCTTTAGAGTCTTGAATTTTAAATTCCTTTCCGTCTAATTGGTCCATAATGGCATAAAGGATATCACTCCTTGGTCCTTCTGTAAATTGACAAGCAAATAATAAATAAACAAAGAGGTTCAAAAAAGATTTACTTCCAACTCATACTCATATATCAAATTTTTAAAAGAAACAAACTATGCATAGAATCACGGACATATGAATATATCTGGACTGCCCTAAGTGATAAAAACGTATTATTTCCCCCTCCCCATGGAGCCGGTTAGAGCTCCGCCTTCGAGCCAGCTCGCTCCATGGGGAGGGGAGAGAACCTCGCTTGAATCTAAAATATGTGACATCATCATTCTTGTCCTGAACAGCGCGGAAGTAACATCCATACATTTTTCGAAATAACACGCCAAAAACGGTAGCTTGTGCTATACATTTTACCCACATATTATATGGACATAGCGAATGTGGGCGGTTCTCCAGTGTACTCGTCGCTGGTTACAGGGAGGGGTAAGTAAATTGTGAAACATTTGTAAAAGTGTCTTAACTAAACACGGCAACAAAATATTGCTATGTGAATTGGGGCGAATCTTTTCGGGGCGAGAATTTGGCCTTAGCAAATATGTTATTAACATGGCAAGCAATTCGCGCTCCCATGCAAAAAGGTCTTTTCATTTTAAGCAAATTTTGCTTTTAAGAACTAAATGGTGATATTATAATGCGAGATGCCTATACAGGGTGTCCGGGGGTAAAGTGCATTAACTTCGGGAGGTGATTCTACACGATGGTAGGAGTAAAAAAGATAAATAACTTTTTTCGAAATTCCAACTTTTTTTTTCCCATACAAAAAGATCTACCTACTAAAAATCCTTATTGTGAGGTACGATCTTACTTGCCGGGAGCCTGCCGGGCACGATCGTGGCAACAATAAATGGTGGTGACTGGCCCGTATCGTAACAGCGGAAAATAATAAAGCTGGCCGCGCACGCCGGTCAAATTTTACGTTTTTATCACAAAACTACCCCTAAAAGTTGGAATTTCGAAAAAAGTTATGTATCTTTTTTACTTACACTATCATGTAGAATCACCTCCCGAAGTTAATGCACTTTACCCCCGGCCCCCCTGTATACTGTCAGATTGATTTTTTAACGAATCACAGTCATTTTTCCTCTCTTCGCCCCCCATAGTTTGGTTTTACCCCTCATCTGTATATTCTGGTCTATTGAATTCTGATGTCTATGCATAGAATCTAAATTAACGAAGCGTAATAATATTTATAAGTCTAAGAAAAAACGAAGTTCACTTACTCTCTTTGCAGAATGTGTTTAAGACGTGGTACCAAGTGCCTAAAGATGGCTCCACTCCTAATTTTTTGAAGTCAGCCAAAACGCTCAAGCAATATTGCTTGCTCTTTACATTATTCATCGAGGAAACTGTCTCCAGGATTGAATTCATAGTTCCAAGGTTTGGGGTCAATCCCTGAAATGCAAAATATCTTGCAATTTAACAAAGAATTAAAATATTAACATACAAGTATATGGGTTGAACTGTACACCGTTTGAAACAAGAGTGGAAGATGGTCGACAAGCAAAGAATCTTCTTTATAAGTTTGCAGGATAAAGCAGTGTTGGGAGATCTAAACTTAGGTGACTCAAAGGTGTTGATACAAACACCACATATAAGAAACGGATATACAAAGAAAGCGATAACAGGGTGGCCACAAAAAACGGATTTCAAAATTCCCTGATAATTCCAGGTTTTCCAGGGCAGTTTCTATATTTTTCCCTGATATGTTTAATTTGATATAAAGGGATATCGTTCGTTAGATAAATAATAAAGGGAATTCCGTCATCTATAGCATTTATTATTTCTTTGCATCACAATAATCCATTAAAAACAAAATACACTTGTTTACAATGTACATTAATGATATGGTAAAAGTATTGAAACATTGTAAAATAAGATTATTTGCAGACGACGCATTGATATGTATAGCAGGAGAAGATTATGAACTCATAATGAATCATTTTAATGAAGAGCTACATAATACATCAATATGGCTGAAGAAAAATAAACTAAATTAAATGTAAACAAAACTAAATTTATTAATGTTGGAAAACGAGTAACGCAAACAAAAAAAGACATATTGATAGACGGTGAAGTTTTGAAAGAAGTATTTGAAATTAAATATTTGGGAGTAATAATTGACTCCAAATTGACTTTCGCTCAAAATACAAAACCAATTATTAAAAAGATTGCCAGAAAAATTTTGTTGTTGGGAAGAATAAGAAGATTCCTTGACACAGTCTCCAGTAAAAATGTGTACAATGCAATCATTGTACCACACATAATTCTACAAAACAGAGCTATGAGAACTATATTGAAGAAAAATAGGTACACTTCATTCAGAAAATGTTGAAGGAGTTAAATATCTTGTCATTTAAAGAAATTATTTACTTCAATACTATATTGTTAATCTACAAAATAATCAATGGCCATACGTCTATTGAATTCCAAAGAAAAATTGATAAACTACAGAGCAAACATACAGGTGAGACGAAGAAAAGAAATGAACTAAGACTCCCCTCAAGGAAAAAAACACAGAGTCAAAAGTCATTGATGTACGGAGCATTGAAGATATTTGGAGAATTACCAGAAGAAATAAAATTGGAAGAGAGCATAAAGGCATTTAAAATTAAATTGCGAAGGTATGTGATTGATTTGGTATAGATGTGATATTTTAAGTGTATGTATATATATATAAGGATTGTATTAGGACATACATAACTATGTACCTATTTAAAATATCGCAATAAAACAATGATAAAACAACTTTGGGTTTTCACAAATTGCAAAATAACGAATTTAGTATTATTTTTGGAATTCCCTGATATTATAAAAAAATTTTGAAATTCCCTAATAATTCCAAGTTTGGTAAAATTTCCTGATAATTCCAGGTTTTCCAGGTCTGTGGCCACCCTGGATAACCATAGATAATTTTTTCTTTTATTTATTCAATAATTTGGGAGAGGGGAATGGGTACCGCCGCCCCCGGGAACCCTTAATGGATAACCACCACCTCTCCCATAGGTCACCCCAAGTGGTTCGCTACGTTTGGTGATTTAGCAGGGGTGCCCGGGTCCATGGGGTGAGGTTTGTCTAGGTCTTGGAGGCGGATGACCTGGACACACTGAACCCCATATTCCTATCCACCCCTTAAACCCTTTTCCTTCGCAGAACTCTCCTCTCCTTCCTTTCCTTTAAAAAAACCCTCCAACAGCATCCCCAAAGAAGACATAGGCCCTAAGGGAAATTATTTTCCTCTGGGCCTCCTGTGTGGAGCTCATGTAAAAAAAATAATAATAATAATATTATTCTTCAATTTATAGAAACAGTTTATTTATATTTGAAGTAAGTAAATAAGTTCTGGTGTGTAAATATTATTTATGCATAATAATAATTATATAGTAGAACTCGTTTAAAATAAACTGCTTTTATATAATTTGAATAATAATATCGACGGTCCCGAAGAACAATGCTAAAAATTAAAAAATCTTTTATTGGCATATTTTGTTGATTTAAAAGTCGGTATTTTTGGAATTTTTAACGAAATGAAATTCCAAATATCAAAACAACACTATATTACTTGATCTCAAAAATACAAGGGTTAAAAGCCTTTCCAAATTTTTGGCGATGTGGACATTATTTCACAAAATATGGAGGCACTAGCATGTAGCCGGACTTTCCCCTAAAACACGAGCGGTGATCCGGCTTGGTAGCTGCTTCAGTGCGATCTTTGCCTTTGCTTCTACCCACCACTGAATGAATAATTCTCATTAGCTCTACTGTTTGGTAGTCAGTTAATTCAGTTTAGTCGTAACTAAAGTTGTCACGCTTAAATGCCATATCTCTCCTTAATTCTATTATCTATTATTAAACATGATGGAGATGCTTTCTAGTAATGAGAAAAAAAATGTATTTATGGGTTAACAGGTTAGTCAACAAAACCTAAATGGAAAATCATTTTACTTTTTACATACCTTTGATTTCATTTCATTGAGAAGATCTGTGACCAGCTGCCACCTGAGTTCTGGGCTTTCTTTCAAAAACCCAACAATGCTCAACAGTCCATTGTACACATTGGTGTTCAGAGGAATGTTATTCTCCATACACTCTTGATATAAAGCATAAGCTTTTTCTGCCTGAAATCATACAATCTATTATTTACTACCCAACCGTTATTTCCCCCTGCCCCATCCATTTTCCTGCTCCATTCCCTTCAGCTTCACAGCATACTCCAATTGGGGATGCCAAAGTCCCACGTACTCCGGACAATAAGAATAGCTCTTGTACAGAATTCACATTAGAAAATTATATTTAATATGAAAAATCTTCTTAGAAAAAATTGATTTAAAAAAAAATCATTTACAGCTAAACAACTTTAATAATGTCTATTTTTATATTCTTTACCTACATAGCTCTCAAAAAAGTAACTAGCTGCCACGGCCAATATTAAAGTTGAGCATATGCTGAGACACAGGCTGCGCAGAGCAGATCAGCCTGTATCTTTTGTGGATACGGAATCGATTCCATACGTAATCGCCTGTCAAATTTGTGTGATTACAATTGCTTTTTCTACGGGCTGATGTGTCAGCTGTTAGCGCTGTCGCCGACTTCAACTAGTTTAAAGCACGAAATGCGTAAGTATACACGATTATTTCTTAATTTATTTTTACGTTTAAAGTATACCATGGATTTGACATTTGCGAAGTCGGCGACAGCACTGACAACTGAGCTTACACATCAGCCCGTAGATAAAGCAATTGCACGCCATAGACAATCACACAAATTTGACAGGCGATTACATATGGAATCGATTCTGTAACCACAAAAGATACAGAATCGCTCTTCAGAGCAGGGCCGATTTTGTAATGTATGACAGGCATATGGCGCGTAGAAACACGTCTGCTCTGCTCTGCGCCGATTTGTAGCCATTTGCGTGACAAGTGCGCAGGCGGGCAATATTTCCCATGAGAATCTTACTTTTTCAGGTATTTGTGTTTTGAAAGACGGTAAATCAATAGTAAATTATTAATTTCAACGACCATTGCCCAAGCTGGTACAAGCTGAACTAAGTTGCGTCGCAGCATATGTTGTTACTGATTTCTAACATTTCTGCTCCACACTGCTCTGCGCGGCCTGCGTCTCAGCATATTGCCCAGCCTAAATGATGGAATTATATTATTATAAATACTGCCTACCTGGTAATATTTGCACATTCCTTGAATGATTGCGCAGTACGCTTCAGGTGTTTTAGTTTCCAAACCATCAAAAAAAGACTGCGCTGCACCTTGCCCCCTGGAAGATATCAAATAAAAAATTTGTTATAAAGTGAAACCTCCATCTTTCTTTTTTAATGGGTCACATCATATGAAAATGTATGCGGGAATATAGAAAAAAGCTACATTCATACTTAATTCCTGGGGTCTTTTGGGAGATATTTCTCCCAGACAGACTCATAAAAGTCAAGCTACATTGCGTTGAGATATTATGATTTAAAAAGTGTTAGAAAGATAAAACACCATGCATTTGAAAGGTAACTATAGATGCTCCTGTAAAATATGAAATAATTCTATGAAGCAACATTTAGCATTTGAAAAATATTTGTCAAAGTTTGCAAAATTTATAATAAATATTTTTATAGACAGTGAAAAAAAGTAAAGGGACTTATATAATCAATATATATAAAAATCTCGCATCACGGTATTTGTGGTCGCACTCCTCCGAAACGCGTCGACCGATTTTTATGAGAAATGAGAATAGGTCGTAAAGTATATTTCACACCGCTGGGTGATTAGGGTGTCCCTATCCAGAACAGACGAGCAGGCTGGCAAGCAGCGGTGTGGATTTGATTCGTAAGCAAATTAACAATGGTGGTGTGTGTTAATTTATCGAGGTTATAAAGGTTGGGTAACCATCCAGTATATGACGTGGATGCAACGGAAATATTTGATGACATTATATTATTTTGTCGAGGACCGAGGGGTTAAAGGTTTAATGAACGATGATGAACGAATGCCGCTCCGAACGATGATGCCGCCCCGAAATGACTAGAGAACCCCCTAAAAACGAATTCTCTCCCTTGCACAATTTACTATCAAAATGTGCGGGGATTAAGATCCAAGACTGATGATTTCATAGAAAGTGTGATACTACAAAACAACGACCTTATACAGGGTGGCGCAGATGGATCGGGTGGTTTTGAAGTGGACTTTACGTCTGGAGTGGGGAGCCAGTTGTTCGGCGGTCTTCGTGCTGTGGTGGGGGGGACGGGAAGTTTCAGTTGCAGACTGGCAGTCAGTCGCGATGGCTACGTGGTCCGTTGAGCATCGTGTTTTCGCAGTGGAAGAGTTTATACGCAATAACGAGTCAATTGTTGCTGTGACGCGTGCCTTTCGCCGGCGTTTCAACATCCCACCTCGCGGTAGTGTTCCTAAGCGAGACACAATATTGAGTTGGGTACATAATTTCCGCACTACTGGTTCATGTGCTCCAAAATGGACGTCTAGACCTCGAACAATAAGAACGCCTGAGAACGTGGAGCGTGTGAGACGCGATGTCATTACGAGCCCACGTCGATCAACGAGACATCGTGCTCAAGCTCTTGGAATGTCACGTCGGAGCCTTCAAAGGATTCTTAATAAAGAACTGAAATTCCACCCCTATAAAATCATGGTGGTCCAGAAGATTCTCCCGATTTCAGAAGATTCTCCTGATTTTCCAGAAGATTCTCCCGACTCCAAGAATGCGTCGCTAGAGAAGGAGGGCATTTGATGGATGTAATTTTTAAAAACTAACTTTACAATTTTTTTGTTAATAAACTTCCATTGTAACTACACGTTTTGCACTTTATTTCAATCCAATACCTTTAAAATTGACAGTTTGACAAGTATTTTAAAACCACCCGATACATCTGCGCCACCCTGTACTACTTTCAGAGACATGGCTTAATAACAGCATTTACAATGGTCAACTCTTCGATCAACGGTATGACGTCTTCAGAAAGGATAGAACCTCGGGTCATTCAAGGGGAGGAGGAGTACTGCTAGCCGCGAGACGTGACCGCGCCACCCTAACCCAGAGACTTACCTATCTGGAAAGTGAAGACGAAAATATGTGGATAAAGACATACCTAAGTGATTTTGGTGTAATTTACATTTGTGTTGTGTACATTCCGCCGGCGTCGCCAAATAAAACATATTCCGATTTTTTTGATAAGGTTACAGAGAACTACAATTTTTTAATTAATAAAAAAATTGTGGTGATTGGCGACTTTAATCTGAACTCAAGTAGCAAAGGCACCCAAATGGATCTCCTATATTTTATGAATCTTTTTCAAATGAATCAGAGTAACTCTATTACAAATGTGAAGGGAGGCACGCTGGACATTGTACTCAGTAACTTTAATTTAAAAGTATACAAATCCTTAAACTCACTAGTCAAAGAAGACGCTTATCATCCATCGTTATGTATAGAGATTTTGCCGAACAAAAACACAACCAATTGTCAAACACGAAACTTCTTGAATAATACGGATAATAGTGTTAGGCGAGGATGGAACTTCGAACATGGTGATTTTAAGGCTCTTTATTGCCATTTACAATCTCATGATTGGCAGCCTTTGAAGGACATAAATGATGTTAATTTAGCAACAAACCTTTTTTATTCTATAATTTATAAATACTTTGATATGTGTTTCAAAATTAAGCGCACTCCGAGGAATGGTAGGAAATATCCTAAATGGTTTTCTAGTGAGGTTGTTAGCGACATAAAGCTCAAATTCAAACATTACAAAAAATGGAAGAAAACTGGAATGGTAAGTGAACGTGACATGTTTTGTCTACTTAGAACAAAAATAAAACGCAATATTCGATTAGCACATGTGCAATATATTAATTCTGTTGAAAAAAATATCAAATGTGATCCCAAATCTTTCTGGAAATATATCTCGTCCAAAAGAAGTGATGGCGGGTTTGTTGACCATGTTACTTGGAATAATCAGTCTTTCTCGGGAGCAGATATTCCAGAAGCATTTGCAGACTATTTTAAATCAACTTATAGTAAGGAAGCTGCGGACTTGAAATCTTTTATACCTGGTAAAAAAACACCACTAATAGCGCAGAATGTTGATATTCAAAATATCACAAACATTGACATCACCGCGGCTGCTAAAAAATTAAAAGCCAAAACTTCTTTTGGACCGGATCTTATTCCGTCATTCGTATTAAAGGGCTGTTTTGAGCCCTTATTAACACCTCTCGCGTATATTTATAATCTCTCACTTAACTCCGGAATATTCCCAGACGTGTGGAAGATCTCGAAAGTTACACCGTTACATAAAACTGGTGATAAGGCTCCAGTCTCTAATTACAGACCAGTGGCGATACTATCTTCTCCAGCCAAGTTGTTTGAACTAATAATTCATAAATTCATTTATACCCAAGTTGAACCCTTTATAATTGACCAGCAACACGGTTTTAGGTCTGGCAGATCTACTGTGTCTAATCTAATGGTTTTTACGGAGTACATATCTCAAGCTCTTGATAGCAACAATCAAGTAGATGTATCATACAACGACTTCGCAAAAGCCTTTGACTCGGTAGATCCGCTTATTCTCCTAAATAAACTCGACCAATTTGGATTTTCAGCGAAACTTCTACGTCTATTTCTAAGTTATTTCTCAAACAGACAGCAATACGTAACTTATGGTATATTTCAATCTTCCAACTTCATCACAAACTCTGGAGTTCCGCAGGGGTCAAATCTTGGACCCTTACTTTTCTCGCTATTTATCAACGACATTTATCATTGCATAAAATTTTCTAAGTTTCTCTTATTCGCGGATGACCTAAAACTATTCCTTTTAATAAAATCTTTGGAAAATTGCTTGCAGCTACAAAGTGATATAAATTCTATCGTCGAATGGAGTCACACCAATAAATTAGGATTTAATATTAAGAAATGCTCTATCATGTGCTACACCAAGGCGAACAAAACAATTTACTTTAACTACAAAATGTCTTATTCGTCTCTTCAGCACATTGTTATTTTGAGAGATTTGGGAATCACATTTGATGCGCACCTAACATTTCACGTCCACATAGAGACGATATGCAGCAAAGCTCTAAGAATGCTAGGATTTGTGCTAAGCAACTCCAGACACTTTTGCAGCTCAGCCGCGATTCGTTTGCTATACTATAGCTTAGTACGTAGCATTTTGGAAAGTGGTTCAGTAATATGGGGACCAGTGGATTTAACATACTCTCAAATGATTGAGAAAGTGCAAAAGAAGTTTCTGAGATATTTGTATCTTAGAGACTTCGGATATTATCCCTGGTTATATCCATCAGCCTTTTTGTCCGGCATGCTGGGTATTAATAGCCTCGCCGAAAGAAGGAAAACTGCTTTGCTGACAACAGCATATAAACTTTTAAACGGTAACATCTGTATTCCCGATATATTACAAAAATTTGAGTTTTATGTCCCCGACAATTTCACAAGAGCACGCAGACACAGAACTTTTGTTGTTCCGAGATGCAGAACTAACTTACCATTAGTAATGCCGCTCGGAAAAATGATTATTTTACTAAATTTCCTGCCCCCTGATATAGATATTTTTAAACTAAATATTGATCAATTCAAAAACGCTATTATTACTTAATAAAATAAAATGTATGTTTATTATTGGTTATGTAACTGTAAATGTGCATTTAAAATAAAATAAATAAATAAATAAAATAAATAAATAAATAAATATTCTAATGAAATATCATTTTCTCACACATAAATTAATGTGTTAAAATAAAAATGCCGCGATTCTTAACCCATTGGCCACAGAATTAATGAGCAAAAATATTGGCCTTCACCACTGAATTAATTTCGTACCAAAAATTGAAAACCTGCATTAGTGTACTAAATCTATTGTAACTTTTAAACCAAATATTCAAATGAATTAATTTCTTTAAATTTATTTACATATTTGATTAAGGTAAAGAAAAATATTAAAATAAAATTAAAAAATTATATTAAAATATGTGTAAGTAAGGATACAAATATAATCCTTTCTTTTTTCGTAAGTTTTTTTCCACATTTTTGTTCAAAAAGTTATTAAAAAAATAATATTCATAAATCGAACAATAATAATTTCTGTTTTTTACATACATGTATACTAATAACTAATAAAATAATTTGGTATGATAGTCCTCAAAGCAATCAGGGACGTTCAGAGTCACTACCAAAAGCCTACAACCACTCGCAATTTTGAAGAAATTAAGTGGCGGCTGGCAGCATACAAAACTTGGAACACAAATATCAGGGAAAAAACATAATATACATTTGATTGCAAATTGTACGAAATGAATGATTAATTACCTACAGAATGTTCAGCATTTAAAATTTTATTCAAAAATGTCATTGTTGAGCTCGTTCTTCGTTTTTTGGCGGACCTACTCTAGCCCGTCAGCGTGCCGGGGTTTGTGGTTAAGTACCTGAGCTGCACACCCGGCAAGCTGCCGGGGTTTGTGGCCAATGGGTTAAACACTTGGCTCCATCAATGCGTTTTTCATCAGTTTTTTTTTTTTTCTACTTTGACAATTTTTAGAACCGGTTGTTTCACAGAATTTGAACAATTCATCAAATTTAAGTTAAAATTCAAGTACTGAGAAAGTTCTATTCAAGTCCGGTTTTTATTTCATCATAGGCCGGTTGTTTCACAAGGTAGATAATAACAGTAAGATGAATTGATCACGTACTGTAAAACAACCTGTCTTAATATGTCTTGAAGAGTACACACCATTTTCACCAGACGGTTCATTTTTAAGGAGGAAATGCCCAAAAACTAGAAAGTAAAAAGATAAATGTATGCATGCACTATGTTAAAACGATGCAGAGAGGAATGATTGATGTGATCTGTTTTTATGAGTTTTGTATGAAATTAATTGGGGACTGGAAGAAATAAATATTCTACTGTACAATATAATATTGCAGTATATTTTATGAAAATTGTTGTGTCATTTATCTGAATGCTATGATGCTGAAAGTTTTGTTCGCTAAAACTGACAAAAAACAGTAAAGCAAAGGCACTTTGATAATTATTATTTAAAAATACACAATAAGACAAAAATTGATACCCTGTTGATAGTTTCAAAGGCACTGTGTATGAAAGTTGACATGATAGGTCATTGTTTAGAACAGACGCTAAATAACGGGGGGTTCCGAGTTGTAAACCTGGTTGCAGTAATAATATTCTCTCTAATGTGTTCATCCCCTGAGTTATTCACATTTAATTTACTTACTTCCACAGAACGATATGTCGATCGGCTCCCATCCATTTCCCCTGCCGAAACCTTCTCTCCTCCATCCATTCCTCGGCGATCGGATCCTCGTCGTTGAAGAAGCAGAGAAGCTCTAGGAACTGCTGCTTTGACTCCTGGCTGATGCTGTCAGGATCTTTGGCCGCCAACAGCTCGTAAACTTTTTTGGCATCAGACACCAACGAGTTTCGCATGCATGTTTTGAGATCTTCCTCACAGACCTGAATAGAATAAATTTATTTAATAAGCAATCAATTTCAAATAAGAATTAATTATTGTCCAAAAACAGACAAACATACTCAGGTTACGAATAACCTGAAAATATTTTAAATACCTCCTACTTCCAGCATTAGCTGGAAATACCTCCTACTTCCATCATTAACTGGAAATACCTCCTACTTCCAGCATTAGCAGGAAGTACCTCCTACTTCCATCATTAACTGGCAATACCTCCTACCTCCATCATTAACTGGAAATACCTCCTACTTCCATCATTAACTGGAAATACCTCCTACTTCCATCATTAACCGGAAATACCACCTACTTCCATCATTAACTGGAAATTATTGCTTGTGCAATGATGGAGGACAGAGGACTGAACCCACTATATCTGGGTGGGACCTGATACATTAGTCCACTTAAAATAAGTTAAATTACCTCGCTACTGTCATCATATACTGCCTTTGGTATATAGGCTGCTATCTGAGGCTCTGCATTGATGTGAGGGGTTTTCAGTTTCAATGGTGGATCCGAAACAGTATACATGAAGAAGTCCTTGTGCTCTTGTCGGATCCAGTGGGCGGCTTTTCTGCCAGACTCCTGGGCCATGGCGTACACACGCTTCTTGTAGTTGGAAGTGGGAATGAGATATGGATCATCGTGGTATCTAGCAACACAGATATTTTTTGAATAACATTATTGTACCCAGGGCTGGGCAGTATTTGAATTACTTGTAATTGAAATACAAATACGTATGTTGTGTTTGTATTTCAATTACTTCCTAAAAATGTATTTTGTAATTGGTATTTCAATTACCTGCTGATGAGGTATTTTGTATTTCAAATACTTACGGCTTCAAAATACATTTTTAAATACATTTAGCGATCTTAATAATGATAATGAAAAACCTGACATGTATTTCATGTATTTCCTATTCGATAGGTATTCTGGAATTCTTCAGTGAAAGGGAATTTTCATTAAATAATTTGATGCATAATAATTTACGGTAAATTTGAATTACTAGATCATCGTAGTAAGTAACTTACTTGAAATGGGAAGCGGTGGGATCGCGTCCAACGGTGCCGGATAGCGCCAGTAAGATGTCAGTAGGGCTCCGATGAATTCTTGGTGGGATAACAATATCATCAGATTTTTCTGAAGGCTCGGCTGTAGTAGAGTAAGTTTTTCCTCTTGGGATTGAAACAACACTGCATGATTGCAGACACTTCTTAGACCTAAAATATGTAACGTACGTAAACGATGTTCATTCAAGATAATGTTATAATATCAGTAAAACTATAATATCGGCTAAATTAGAAAATCATATTATAGGTTATGTTTTTCAGATTTGACATAATTTACCTCCAGCTGCGAAGAAATGGAGAATATTTGTTCATGTTGAGTTTTATTATTTTAGTTTATAGGATATAACCATATTATTTCATATAAAATA
Source organism: Limnephilus marmoratus (assembly GCA_917880885.1). Taxonomy (NCBI): domain Eukaryota; kingdom Metazoa; phylum Arthropoda; class Insecta; order Trichoptera; family Limnephilidae; genus Limnephilus; species Limnephilus marmoratus. The sequence goes on along the minus strand of OU862921.1, from coordinate 22,812,116 downwards.
GTAACAAATGGCTAATTCAAATTGCCTAGACTTCCGTACAAATTTTAGGCAGGTAAATAAAAAGTTTTAATGGTTGTTGAAAATAATATCTTTGGCCATGTAAGCATAAATAAACCAATCCCGGGGTAAGTTTTTATATTGCGTGATATTTTTTGCTGGAATTATTTTACCCGGCTTCACTTTTTCCGCGGTATTTTCTGTACATATTTGATAAAGGCGCCGACATTTTGGGGAACGCATAAAACGTGGGTGGTTTGTATATTTATGAAACAAACCAAACCACCCACACACCGACACAAAGGTTGCGCAACCCCTTTAACACTACACTTTATTTTAGATTTGTGTTTTAAATATATAATATATTATAAACACAAATGTATTTATAAAGTAGGTAAGGCTTTTTTTTTAAATATAATCAAATAATATCATAACTCATAATTGCCAAAGTTGTTTCCATAAAAAGATTTCTTTTGGCCTGTATTTTATAATTTGTGGCCACCCATAAATTACGTCACATGAATTTCATGATTTCCCCCCCCCCCTCCATCCCTGTCACACATCGTCACATTTGTGAGACCCCTCCCCTCTAGTGTGACGTCACATATTTTGCAATTTTACATCTAAAAATAATCAAAACAGTAGTTCAAATTTTAAAAATAAAGTAGCACAAATCCGTTTTAGATATTTGCTACGCCTTTGAATTAAAAAAATATTATTCAGTTTAATCAAATAAATTTGTTAATTAAGTTTTGCATGAAAATGCTGTACTGCCATTCCATGGGGACGTTTTCGTCGATAAAATTGATTCGCACTCTGATGCGTCACTAGCTTACGAAATGTTAAAAATTAATGATTTACCGCTGACAGCATTACTTTTTTAAAAGGCTTAGAGGATTTTTTTTAATAGTTTATTCTTCTTTATAAAGTCCGCTAAACTGCCACAGCTGTTTGTGGCCAGTAGTTTATTGGTAACCGGACAACTCAGAATCATGCATTTCAACACCTCCTTTAAAAGGTCATTAAAAGTGATGAAAAAATGGTTATAGATTATGGGCTATTTTTGAAATTCTGAGTTATCATGGAACCAGTTTATTTATGACATGAACTATGGGCCTAATATTGGTTATGTGGTACAATATAATGTGCCAATAAGTGCTCTGCCCCGTGATGACATGTGGCGTGAATGGTTTGGCTTATTTATGTTTATACCTACCAACCTACCTGGGCCGGGCGGATGGAGGGCAGCATGGATTTGATTTTTCATAAAAATCTACAGTTTTGTTCCGTGATCGATGAATTTTTGCAAAACAAAGGGGAAGGTAACTTTCTATGTGAAATTTAAAAAACTTTGCGAAAAGTCCGGGTAACTGTAAGTAATTACTTACCAAAAGGTATAAGTTTGGCAAGATAGTGTAGAAATTAATTCAATTGGAACTTAACATAGTACAATAGTAGACACAGTAGTACAATAGTGTTCATTACTATGGCAACACCGAATTATATGACTTTTCCTATGGCTGTCATATTAGCACGTGTTACGGTTGATTTATTGTCTTAAATCTGAGTAGAATATCGCTGATTTGATAATATTTTTATTCATTGTTTGCCTGAATTTAATTAAAATGAATAAATTATTACATAGTGATACAAGAGGGGTTATATTCTGCGTTTTTCAACGCTGCCTAGCCGAGTGTCACGCGAAGAAGCTTCTTTTTAATTTAGAAGATGTTTGCAAACGAACTGCAGAAATGACTGGTACGTAGTATAGTTTGTTTAATAAATTTCATTAGTATTACAAGATTTATGCCAATTTTCGAGCGATAATAACCATTACAATCTGATTTGAGGTTATGGTAAAAAAATCTGACTTTGACACTTCATTTTGACATTTAATGTGCGGCCACAGGAAAAAGGGAATAACTCAATAAAAAAAAATAATATTAAACTCCTAGAAAAGTTACTTTTTTCTCGTTTTCTCTTTCTTTCTTTCCAAGTGAATATTATCTAGTGTGTGTTTTTAAAACTCCCTTCTATAATAATAATTTTAATGATTTTTCACACACAGGTAAATCTGAATCAACGGTAAGACGAATTGTCAAGGAAGGGGAAAAGGCAGATGGAAAATTTGAAACACTGGGAAAACGGAAAATGGGCATTATGTAATAGCATAAGTGCTGATGATTGGAAAAATTGTTGCAAACACGTGATGAAAATTGATGCAGAATATTATGCATGAGGCAGTAATATATATGATGATATCGATGAACTGCGTTTAGATGAAGATAAAGATACGGAAGAAGAAGAATCACACGAGGACGAAGACAATAATTACATATCGGGTGTTGAATTAATAGACTTAAATTTTTAAGTACCCACGTTTTTATATCGGAATAAACGCCCACTTAAAACCTGTTTTGTTTTATTTTGCTTCTATTAAATTACAGTTTTTTGTGAAAATTTTTTGAAAATACAAATACGCTATATAATGAAATATGCATTTTGCCAGAAGTGTTTTTTAAAACGTACGTTCTTTGTCTTATGAGCCATCTTGGTGTTGCCATTTAAAACTAGAAAACGATCGCAGCGCCATCATTTATTTTCTACACTTTCTTGCCAAACTTCTTTTTCCCTGCGCCTACTATCATGTAGAATAAACTACCGAAGTTACTGCACTTGTGATTGGTTCATTTATGCTCCGCTTTACCCCCGGGGCCGGAGGCGTCTACTAATATCTACAGGAATTCCAAAAACTGAAAAAATCGAACAAATATCTATGAGAATCAAAGTGTTGACGAATATCTACAGCTCAAACTGTTTACTAATATCTTTGAGAACAAAAGTGTTGACGAATATCTACAGTACTGGCAGAGGTTGGATTTGCAATTATGTATAGCATATTGGAATAACGTAATATTGCGTATGCAATTTAAAAAATTTAATTTATGTAAGCATGTATGTAAAAATCCCTGATATCGGACACATTTAGCTGATTAGTCCAACCTACGCTCTGTAGATATTAGTTCAACCTACGCTCTGTAGATATTAGTCAACACTCTGTTCGTAGATATTAGTTCAACATATGAGCTGTAGATATTCGTCCGACATACAGGCTGTAGATATTAGTAACTGGAGTCCCGGACACATCGGCCTTCGTCGGTTCTATAAGGTGTAACTGAAAATATTGTGAGCTTCTTGGACATGGACACCATGCACTTTCCCTCGTGACTTTAACAGTAAAATTACATTCAGGTATATATTATGTATACCCCAATTTTAAATTATATTTTAACGATTCTAAAAAAATAATCCCTAAACATTTTGCTGATGTCCACGTCTCAGACAACCGCCATTAAATAATAACACCAATACACTGAATTTATTTTTATTCTGCATTTTATTGGTTATAATAATATTAAAAATGTCTACTAGGTACATACTCTACTAGTTTTTTGGAATACTTTATTATCACTGTGAGTAACATCGTAAAACAAAAATTTTAAATCAATAAAAAAATGTCAAACCATAATATTTGTGGGATAGGTAATAAAATACGACACAATAAAGCCACATTTATAAATAAATATACAAGTGCCTAAATTTATATAAATTTCATTCTGATTCGCCGAGATGGAGATAAACAAGCGTTTTAACGACATAATTTAAAATTTAAATATTAACTTTAATAAAACTAGGAAGTCAAATTGTGCTCAAAAACATTTTTTTAATTAATTTATCTAGCTCTCCTGACTATATCAAAATCTTTGAAAGAGTATTCTTCAATATTCTTTTCATTTTTGAATACTGCTTTTTCTATTTTGCTCTGGGTACTTCCGGTTTTGGTGAGCCACTCTTTCCTGAAACAAAAATATAAAATTATCACCTTTTTCTATTTGTCGAGACGATTAACCCCTGTTTACTCTTTTCGGAGAATTAAAAAACAGAAATTTTGACTGGTTTATTTATGAATCCATAAATAAACCAATAACATTTAGCACAGTACACTTTTCCATAAGTATAAATTAAGTTTTTCTTAAAAAGTGTTTGTGACCGCAATTTCGCAAATAAATTATGAACTCACATTATTTGCAATTCTTTTGCAGGTCCTTCGACTTGACCCTGCACAGTTCCTTCTGGAGTATTTTTACACCATCCTCTGAGACCAAGGGATTTCGCTTGGTCTTGAGTGCACTGTAAACGAAATAACAAAATATGAACGAAAATAAAACTTATTTTTTTTAAATACCTAACTCATAAATAAACCAATCCCACCTAACTTGACCTAACTATTCAATATCACAAAACCAGTCTATCCACACAATGGCAATATACTTTTAATTCACTCAAGTATCCACAGTACCTTTCGGAAGAATACTCCTTGGACAATCCCAAATATCTCAAAATCTACCGACAAAAGGTTTTCTGACATTTTTACAGCGTTTGCGAAAGAACGAACAGAAGAAAGCAACATAAATATTTGGTAATTTGTTGCAAAACTACACTGTAGTGGAACAATGCTGTTGAAATGAGCGGGAGAAACCGGGTACGCTGATGGTAGTAGGGAAACCATGTGATTTGAGACGAAGAAATCGGGAGTTTAGAAACTGATACTGCTGATATTCAAAATTCGGACATTTCGTGACATAATAATTTTTGACAGCTGAAGACGCATTTTTCCGTGATCAATATTTTTGCGGAAGCCCCAGCAGTTTCACGTCTAAAAGAAAATTATACCAAAATAACCTTTAGGAATTTTGTCATAAGAGCTACTATCGTATGCGTACCGTGGATTCTTGTCATTAATGTAACGCCACGCACCACATTGCTCTCACATAGACGAAAAAAGTCATAACCAATAACCATAGAAACATTTGAAAACGAAAATCTGAAACAGTAAATTTATGTTTTTTGACATTTGTGAGCGCTTCTCGGGCTTGTGAGCTGTGTTACTAATTTTATTTTAGTTTTTCGTTTAACGCCTGGTTATGCCTAAACAGATCTATTAAACAATCCACCAAGATGTCGGGATCACTAGAGATTCCTCTCCGTGATACGGATGAGGTAAATATGTGTTTTTCTTTACTAATGTAAATTATGACATTCGACAATTACGCCGTCTAACCTAACATTGTTTATCCTTCAATAGGTTATCGAATTGGATCCCGAGCAACTACCACACGGAGATGAAGTCCTGGGTATTTTGCGACAAGAAAGATCTCAACTCAGTACTTGGGTCAGTGTATCGGTATGTATTTTCACAATTTTAACATTATGTACTTACTTTCAAAACAAGAAAACAACTCAAACGAATGTCTATTTCCCGTTTATACTAATCATTCAAATTGTTTATATACATCTAATCCACAATTTATTATTGTTTTCAGCTTGCTTACTATAAGCAAAGCAAGATCGAAGATTTTCTCAAGATTTTGGAGGCATCTCGGATTGATGCCAACATTGACTACAGGGACTATGAAAAAGATCAGATGCGTGCCCTGGACATGTTGGCTGCATACTATGTCCAGGAGGCGAATAGAGAGAAGAATAAAGATAAGAAAAGAGACCTTTTCACAAAAGCTACTTTACTGTATACCACCGCTGACAAAATCATCATGTACGACCAGGTAAGCAATCCTGTTTTTTTAAACACAATTTCGGTACCATCAAGTGTAACTTAATATTGTAATAACTGGGCTAGCCTACATATATTTCAAATAACATTGCACCAATTTGATTATTTTTCAATCTAATAAATTTTTGTTTTTAGAACCATCTTTTGGGTCGTGCTTACTTCTGCTTGCTGGAGGGTGACAAGATGGAGCAAGCTGACGCACAGTTCAACTTTGTGCTAAATCAGTCTCCAAACAATATTCCTTCTCTGCTGGGTAAAGCCTGCATTGCATTCAACAAGAAAGACTATAGGGGTGCCCTTGCCTTCTATAAGAAAGCTCTACGGACCAATCCCAATTGCCCCGCAGCTCTCAGACTGGGAATGGGACACTGCTTCATGAAACTCAACAACCAAGAAAAAGCAAGGTAGGCATTGAAGAGTCGAGTGTATGCACTTAATTCTGTTTTTACACAGGATACATTCCACAGTTCCGCAGAATACCATGTAAAAATTGCATTACAAATAAAATGTATATAGAAAAATGAGATACTGGTGTGTATGTATGAAAATCACTCAGCCACGCAATTCTGTATCTTTTGTGGATATGGAATCGATTCCATAAGTCAGATTTGTGTGATTGTCTATGGCTTGCAAGTGCTTTTTCTACGGGCTGATGTGTCAGCTGTCAGGGCTGTCATCGACTTCAACTAGTTTAAAACACAAAATGCGTAAGTATACATGATTATTTATTCATTTAATGTACGTTTACAGTTGTATACCACGGATTTGACATTTGCGATGTCGACGACAGCACTGACAGTTTACCAAGGTTGCCAATTTGTGGGGAATTCCCCAAATTGCGGGGAAAATTATGGGAAATTTTGTTATTTTGTTCTCCCCAGTTTGGGGAATGTGAAGATTTATTGTGGGTATTTTAGAACGTAAGCATTGGCAACCCTGCATCTTATTAGCCCGTAGAAAAAGCAATTTGCAAGCCATAGACAGTCACACAAATCTGACAAGCGATTACGTATGGAATCGATTCCGTACCCACAAAAGATACAGAATCGCTCTTCAGATGAAGATCAATTTTATTTTTGCGTTTTTAGATTGGCATTTGAACGAGCTTTGGCATTGGACAGTTCTTGTGTTGGGGCGTTGGTTGGTCTGTCAATTTTGAAACTGAATCTCCAGGATCCAGAATCCAACAAACTGGCCGTACAGATGCTCTCCAAGGCATACAGTATTGATCCTAAAAATCCTATGGTGCTGAATCATCTAGCTAATCATTTCTTTTTCAAAAAGGTAAGTTTAGACTACTTTTATTTGTATAAGTTGTTTTTCTCCATACTAAGAAGATAATACTAATAAACCTAAACGAAAATATGAAAAAGAACCAGACACGGCAAAATAAAAAGCTAACGGTCGCAACAGGGACTCAAACTCGGAATTTCTTGTCATACCGGGACAAGTGCCTTAACCAAATTGGCCACTGAAACCTCTTAATTTTAAGACATATTTGTCAATCACGTATTTTTTTTAAATTTTATTTATTTTTTTTTATTTTTTTTATTAGTAATAGAAGGTCCATAAATTACAAATAAATTTTACACAGTAATTAATTACATAGTAGAATATTTGATGTACCCCCATAATTAAGCAAGGCTTGTGTTATTATCAAATTCAGAATTGAAGATTACTATCTTCGACTAATTTTTTCCCATATTTTTGTCTTTATTGTACTAAAAAAGCCAAAATTATATTATACTTTCAATATTTTTTTTAAAAATATAAAATGTCTCAGTGGCCGAATTGTTTAAGGTGCTTTTCCTGGTAAGACGATAGATCCTGCGTTCTAATCCCGGTTGCGACCATTAGCCTTTTATTTTTCAGCATCTTGTTCTTTTTCATATTTTCGTTTAGATTTAAAAAAAAAATTATTAATTGTATTCTCTTCTTCTTCAATGATATATTACTTTGATTAACCTTCAAAAGTTATTATTAGTAGAACGCTGGTGGAGTCAAAACGAAGATTCCAGAGCCGCTCATTATTAAACGTGAAACAATTAAATTATAGTTATTTAACCGGTCAAATTTGTTTTATGGGTCCAACAGACTTAGCTCTAAAAGATCATTTGGTTTTGGCCTATTTCAGCATATCGCTCGCCATACATTTTGCCTTCGCCAGCCGCCTACTGGTTATTATAAAAGAGAGTTATTTAAAAAAAGAAATTTAAACATTCTCAGGTTATGATTAACCTGAAATCTTTGAAAAACTCCTACTACCATAATTATAAGCAGAATCTTTGCAAAAATCCTACTACCATCATTATAAACAGAATATGTATATTGTTTGAACCAAAGACGCCTGGGTGGAAACCCGATGCATTTGTCCATTCAGCTATTAACCGGTCTTATTTCTCTTTGAATTGTGATGCAGTAACTAAGCCTTTTCTTTAGTGCAGTGTGGACAAAGATGTAATAGGAAGACAAGCAACCTGAAATTAGTTGGAAAAAGAAGTTAGGGGCAAAAAAAATCATATTCTTCAAGTAAAAGTTTAATTGAAGAGTTGGCCTCAAAGTGAATCAAGAAATGAGTGTATAAATGACAGTGGTGTGTCTAGTTCCAATCTATCTGCCTACCTGCTGTGTCAAAACACTGATTATCAGTTATTATTATTTTTCCACCACCAGGACTACAGCAAAGTGCAACACCTCGCGCTGCATGCCTTCCACAACACGGAGAACGAGGCAATGCGCGCAGAGAGCTGCTACCACCTGGCACGTGCATTCCATGCGCACGGCGACTGCGACCAGGCCTTCCAGTATTACTATCAGGCTACACAGTTTGCCCCCGCCGCCTTCGTACTGCCGCACTTTGGCCTGGGGCAGATGTACATCTACAGGGGTGACTCGGAGAATGTAAGTTTATTATTACATTATTTATTTGTAAGATACAAAACTGCTAACTTGGTTAAACAAAGTTAAGCCAAAAAAGTTTCTCATTTATTTACGCCCTACGGGCTTTTTCATGAAAAATAATTAAAAGTAATGTAAAACTAAGTAAGAAGTAAAACTAAACTTAACATAAGTGTTAACCATTTATTGTACATAGTAATAATGATACAGCAAGTATCGGGTGTCCTGTGGCAGATTTAGGATTTGGAAATGAAATAAATATACATTGTAAGTGATAAATAATTATGTATTCATCAAATCGGACATATAAAATGTGGATTTTACTTTTTAGAAATTATACCGTCTAAATGTTTTCTGTCACGGCGTATACACTCACAGAATCTATCGACAGTATTCCAAGTGAACCTTTGCAAAAGTGATTGGGTAGAGTTCACTTCTCAGACAATATTTTATTTTAATTCCTATATGCCCTTTGGGCTGCTATCGTCCACTTCATCCTTAAGATATCCCTACAGAAAAAAGTCCACGGGGGTGAAAGCCGGCAATCTGGGTGGCCAAACGATGTCACCATAACGACTTATTAGTTTTCTAGAGAATTGTTCGCGAAGGAGGCTCATGGTGGCTCTCGCTGTGAGAGGTGTGGCACCATTTTGTTGAAACGTGTGTGTAAACTGTACGAATGATGCTCTTGAAGTCTTGGCATTAAATAATTGCCATCAACAGTTACTGTTGCTTCATGAGAATTTATTGATTTATGTAATAAGTAAAGTTACGAAGCATTACTCATGAGTTAAACATGTGCTAATTAATATAGAAAAAATGCTTCTTTGAAATAATCTAAGATTAGTAAATTAAATATGTAACCAGTGTAAAATATAAAATCTTTACATAGTATAAAATGAAGTCGCTCCCGCTGTCTGTGCGCTTAGATCTTTTAAACTATGCAAATTTTCATGCGGTTTTCACTAATAGATAGAGTGATTCAAGAGGAAGGTTTATATGTATAATATACGCATATTATGGTAGAGAAAAACCGAAAAATTCAAAGATGCCAGCGGGCAGCTGTGTTTCGCAACATCAACAACACAATGCAACGCATTGTGTTTCGTTAGCCACAGCAACGTGTGGCCGGGTCTGCTAGTAACTTATAAAATGAATTATAAAATTAAAATAGAAAATCAATGTAAATTTACTACAGAGTGGTTAACTAGTACATTTCAGAAATGTTTGTGCTATGTTGGTTACAAATAGAAATTTAGTTTAAACTAACAAGATAAAGGGAAAACTCCATCTCCAAGTAACTTTAACATAGGAGACCTTTTGGCTTGACTTAATTTAACTTTGTATATAATATATGTACATCTCTATATTTTATGTATAAGCTGTATCTCTTACAAATAAATAAAGGGATATGAGATGCTCTCTATATTTAGATGTGACCCGCCCTTACAATTCGCCCACTAACAGTTCAAATGTAAATACACATTATGTGGTTTTAATTTCCATATTATTCTGGTTAATGGAGGGGTAATGCAGCGAACCACGTGGAATACTCATTCTCTGGTTAATGTCAATAAACCTTAATCTTGGTTTATCTTTTTCAGGCTGCCCAGTGTTTTGAGAAAGTACTGAAGGTGCAACCCAACAACTACGAGACCATGAAGATCCTGGGCTCGCTTTATGCCTCGTCCACTTCTCAATCAAAGAGGGACATCGCCAGGACACACTTGAAGAAGGTCACAGACCAGTTTCCAGATGATGTGGAGGCTTGGATAGAACTCGCTCAGATTTTAGAGCAGACTGATTTACAGGTAATTTAAAAGTACAAGACAGCTTCGATCTTCTTGATTTTTTCTGCTTTTGGTGTATAAAGTCGTATATCTGACAACACCTCTAACACAACTTAACCTCTAACACATTTTATCGTCAAAATAAAAAGAAGATCACTGTCTTCATTTGATTTTGAAAAACGAGCTGAAGTCCCGGGCAACGCCGGGGAAATGATCTAAATATGCCTCACAGTGCCAATATGTTCTAGCAAACTTTAATTTATCGTGTTAAAGACAATAATAAGAAACACCGTGAAACTAGGAAAGTTGATTATAGGAACCTTCTAGCGACATCCAAATAAATTAATTTGTGATCGTTTCTATGTTTAATTCGGCAAGAAATAAGCATTGATATACACATCAACTGTTAAAGGCAAGGTTCGTTGCCGATAATGTTTAAAATATTTAGATATTGTTGGAAAAATGGGAAAACAAAAATTACATATTTGTGTGTGATAGGCATTGGGATGGAAGCTTCGCCAACGTATAAATGACTCGCCACCATGGTTGCCTGCGGGATACTGACGAACAGAGGTAACATACTATTATCATGCGTAATTGCGTGATCGGCAGTCAACCAGTGATACTGTAATTTTCCAGGGATCGCTGGCAGCCTACGGGACAGCCACAAAAATCCTGAAAGAGAAGGTCCAAGCGGACATTCCTGCCGAGATCCTCAACAATGTGGGCTCCCTCCACTACAGGTTGGGCAACCTGAAGGAGGCAAAGGAGAACCTGGAGGAATCCCTGGAGCGATCCACTGGGGAGGCGGAGCACGACCCGCAGTATTATAACTCCATAGCGGTCACCACCACGTACAATCAGGCCCGCCTCAGCGAATCTCTCTGCTCCTTCGATAAGGCCGAGAAGCTCTACAAGGACATCCTGAAGGAACATCCTAATTATGTGGATTGCTATCTTAGGTAAATATTTCATATTTTATTTATGTTATTCTGTGCCTCAGTCTGCAGCTTGCAGGGTGAAGATTACCCTGATCATCGACAGTTTCCGATAAAAAGGGCACACATAATTTCATGCAAAAAAAGCTATATAGAAAAAATATATTTCTAGAGATATTGCTTCTTTAAAAAACTGATTTCCTACTTTTTCTTTTAGTCTTTTTTTATAAATGACTATTTAAAAAACATACATAGTTAAGTATGTAGTTTATTCACAGTCCTCCTCATGGATTTTTCCCACAGTTCTCCACCGGATTCCTTCTGTGAGGCGGACTGTAGGTTGTTGTATTGGTGTTACATCGTGATTTCCTCATCTTCCTCATATTTGTTGACAATGTTTTTGTTATTTTCCTCATCTTGTTTATATCTGTGGTGTTTTTAATTTAATTTGGAATTTTGTACTGTGAAATTTATGGTTTTTCTGGACAAAAGATGTATTTAATTTTGGGATGTTCAGTAGATTAAAAGTTTTCATTCTTGTAATGTTGGTCAGTAAGGTACTCATTTTTTTCTTTAAATTTGAGTAGAGAATTTTTTTAATAGAATTTTATAATACTGGAAACATTAAAGTTTTAAAAAATTTCTTTTGACTGAGTTCTTACGGGTACTTTACAGTTAAGATTTGGTTACGGTTGTATTGGTACTTCATTCGGTACAATAATATTTTTTTTACTTCTGAAATGTAAATTTTGAAAGTATTTCAAATCAATTATGATGTAAAGATAGTAGCCGAGTTGACAAATGAGTTGGCTTCCCACTCTATTGTGTGTTCAATTCCTCTGCTAACTAAGTCCATTCACAACTAACTTCATTACACAATCAATTTTTTTCTGCTTATTTTTTATTTATTTATTTATTTATAGATACAAAAGAAAGTACAAATTACAATTCGGAAGCTTTGCCTGTCCAACTAGGAAAGTTTCCCATTCCAGGACAGACAAATTGACATGTTTAGTTCATATTATACCTGAAATGTACATAATTACATAACAAAAAAAAAAAAAAAACAGAAAATTTCATTTTTCTCTGAAGCTAAGGTGTGTAATAAAGAAAATGTATATAAGATATATAAATATAAGTACACCTACATTTTTTTGTGACAAAGTAGAAAAGGTAATCTGGTAGCACATATTATAATCGGATTTACCGAATTAACCTGGTAACATATGTATAATACATTCAGATTTACAAGATGGAGGAATTACAAGAACAAGATGGAGGAATTACAAAAGATTTACAACATAAAGAAATGAAATTATGTTAGGTTATGTGTTTAGGAGTTTGAACTTTTAATACACAGTACACTTATAGGAGAAACTATATTAAAATTTACAATATTAGATATAATAACGAACGTAATAATCTATATGATTGATTTTTTTTTTTAAGCGATGTAACTACAATGATTTTTGGGCTAAAGTTCGGTTTACGGGAGATAGTCCTAGATAAAAATTTTTTCTTTTTTTATACTAAATATGGGCCGGAAAATCCGAATCTGAAAGAATTAGGCGTCGGCAAGCAATATTAACTGAATTACACGACTTTAAAATTTTCTATAAACACAAAGGAAAACACGTCATTTTGAATGTATTGACATAACAAGTCATAGAAAAACAAGAAAGATGTTACACCACATAAAATTAAGTGTTGCCATTAAGCAATAATATCAATAACACTTTCTTTTCTATCACAAACCATGTTACACAAACCTAGCGTAGCCGCTAAACTACTTGAAAACTGGGATGTTTTTTTGCCGTGACGCGAGTAGGCGCTACGAAGGGGGCACTTTCTTTTCTATCACAAACCATGTACATTGATATTGGTGACCGGTGTACTGCTTATATTATTGATAATGGCAACACTTAATTTTATGTGGTGTAACATCTTTCTTGTTTTTCTATGATTTGTTGTGTCAATGCATTAAAAATGACGTTTTTTCCTTAGTGTTTATAGAAAATTTTAAAGTCGTGTAATTCAGTTAATATTGCTTGCCGACGCCTAATTCTTTCAGATTAGGATTTTCCGGCCCATAATTAGTATAAAAAAAAAATAAAATTTATCTAGGACTATCTCCCGTAAACCGAATTTTGTAACTACAAATTATTTTCATTGATTTAAAACATGTTTTAAGAACAGTATTATATTATTAGTACGACAGTATGAATATACACCGCGCTCGTGTCTTGAACTACTCCTGCTAAAATATAAAAACAATAACTATAAATATAGATAGAAATATAAACTATGAATTATAAAGTGACATAGTAAGTGTTTTCAAATATTGTCAAGTTATTCGTATTCCGGGAATGTTTGTCTTCTTTGTAGAACTTAAAAAGCCGGTCAAAAAGAGTTGCCGAAGAAATAATAATTATTTTATGATTTCCAGATTGGGATGCATGGCACGGGACAAGGGCCAGATCTACGAGGCCAGCGATTGGTTCAAAGAAGCCCTGAGGATCAACAATGAGCACCCGGATGCCTGGTCCCTTCTAGGAAACCTTCACCTTGCCAAAATGGAGTGGGGCCCGGGACAGAAGAAGTTTGAGAGGGTTCTGAAGAATCCATCCACCAATACCGATGCCTATGCGCTTATTGCTTTAGGTAATATACTAAACTTATTTTGTAGTTTTTATGACAAGTGTTGTAGAAAGCACTCACTACTTATGGGCCCGCAACCCGAATGTCTACCGATTTCTTACATATCTCCCTTAAACACGGTAAGTTTTAAAGCTTTTAAAAAAATATATATGTTATTCTTGAAGATATTATCTAGATATTGCCCGCGCCGAAACGCAAATTATATTAAATTCCCTCGATACAAAAAAATCGCAAAATATGATCCAAAAATTATTATAAACACGTTTGTTTCAGTTATTTTACATATATGAAAAAATTCACAGTGTTTCTTTAAATGCTGTTTAAGACAATACCCGTGAGATTTTCGTTCTATTTAAAACATTTTCGCAATCGATTTTCGCATCGATTTTATCGCTGTAAATGTTAGCGCTCTCCTCTAACATTCGTAATTTCGTATCTCTCCATCTTCTTCTTTTCGAGTCCGGTTGCAGAGCCTTAAGAACCACCGTTATATTGTTCAGCAAGCCTTGGAATGCTTACGAATTCAAAAGGTTGACATCATTTCGACATCGAAACGCATTTCAAATTTAGGTGAAGGCCCCAATTTGGTCTTTACCACTTTCGTGTACAAGCCAAGAATGTCTTTAAAAAATATTATTTACTAATACAAGGGTTTTCTTTCTGCGCTGACAAAATTTAAGTGAATAAATCGGTAAATAAAATTTCAACTTCTAACTCACATAAGCTTCTGAAGGTAGGTTTACATGGGCACAAATTTCAGGTTTTTTTTGGCTATTTATTGAGGTGATCATTGCTATAACTTTCCCATAGTTTGTGTAATTTTTCAAGGTCAAGCATGCTAAAGATGCATTCACAATTAGAGGTGGAAATAGAAATGAAAATATAAATTTAGATGATCAGATAATCCATGTCAATATCAAGCACAATTAAAATTGTAAAATTGGTTTTATTATTGAAAAATACAAATAGCCGCTGAGCATCAGATTCGTATGAAAGCGGCTAGTGCATTGTGTTCACCTCAACCACTGATCGGTCAATGTGTGTCAAGCTGTACGAAATAGTGTAGTGTTGTTTTGTAGAATTGATTTAGAACCAGGGCAGTTGAAAATTTCATTGGTGTAAATTTGCAGGAAATATTTATGTATTAGAGTGAATCCTTCCACAGCACTCGGAAAAACAAAGATGGAACCTTTACAAAACATAGATTGTTATACAATATGCTTGTAAAAATACAGGATAGCAATGCCTTTCCCTCCATTAAAGTAGGACCTATAGATCTATAAAATAAATTGTTTCCAGGTAATGTTTGGCTGCAGACGCTGCACAACTCCTCCAAAGACAAGGATCGCGAGAAGCGCCACCAGGACCGGGCGCTTGCCATGTACAAGCAGGTGATGCGCAACGACCCCAAGAACATCTGGGCAGCCAACGGCATCGGGGCCGTCCTGGCGCACAAGGGGTGCATCAACGAAGCCAGGGATATCTTCGCGCAGGTCCGCGAGGCCACGGCGGACTTTTGCGATGTTTGGATGAACATTGCACATATTTATGTCGAGCAGAAACAGTACATTAGCGCTATTCAAATGGTGAGTTTTAAAAGAGATTCCATTGACAGCCAGGTCACACCCTGATCAAAAAGTTTTAGGACTTTAGTCATAAAATCGATATGGTTCCCTTCAAAGTACTCCCCGTCAACTGCAATATACCTACGCCAGCGCTTGATCTAAACCTCGAAATACCGCTGATACTCAATTTTCAGTATGTCCATAAGAGATGTTTTCGATTTTTTCTTGACATTTTCTCGGGTGCTGTAAAGCGGTTTTTTAAGTCGGTTGAACAGGAAAAAGTCACAGGGAGCCAAATCAGGTGAATTCGAAGGCTGCTGGATTATATTTGTGTTGTTTTTGGTCAAAAACTCATGTACACAAGGATCACATTGTGCGATGGTGTGTTATTGTGGTGTAAAATTGATGCCATTTTCAGACTTAAAAAATCGAAAATGTAACTTTTACAAACGTCAAGCTATGACACTGAAATTTGGAGGTGGTAACCTAACAAAAACAAAAGAATTCCAATCGGTTACTGATAGCGTCACATGGTGGCCGGTCCTAAAACTTTTTGATCAAGCTGGTATATCCATTCTGGAAGAGCTAGGTATATCCATATTTGCAATCGCCTGTCTGCCTGTAGAATATCCTAAGATATTTTGTACATATTGCGTGCCAAACTGAGAACTCCAACCTGGAGAAACTCAGGGTCTGCAGCTCTGCATGCAGCACGGGATCGCATGGAGTAGAGGAGCCTTGTTTTCCTGGGAAATTGGAGCTGGAGTCACATTCCTCAGCAAAGACTTAAGAACAGTTGTTTCACAGAAATAGTCAAAATTAAAAGTTAATATTCAAGTTCTGTTATTATTACAGTCATATGCCAATTGTTTTACAAAACTTGAGTATTAACTTTGAAAT
Source organism: Limnephilus marmoratus (assembly GCA_917880885.1). Lineage (NCBI taxonomy): Eukaryota > Metazoa > Arthropoda > Insecta > Trichoptera > Limnephilidae > Limnephilus > Limnephilus marmoratus. The sequence continues at coordinate 22,795,738 of OU862921.1, read as the reverse complement.
TTGATGAATTGTTCAAGTTCTATTAAACAACTGGCCCTAAAGGTCTATGTCTCATACTCGTACTCTGATGCCTTATTTTTAGTTTTCAAAATCTGATCTGTACACAGAACAACTCTTAACATATTATTTATTTGTATCCCTAGTACGAGAATTGCCTCAAGAAATTCCACCGCTACCACAATGTGGACGGGCTGGTCTACCTCGCGCGTGCGCTGTCATCTGCTGGGAAACTGCGTGAGGCGCGAACCGCCTTGTTGCGTGCAAGACGCGTGGCACCCCACGACCCCGCGCTACTCTACAGCACTGCCTTGCTGCTCAGGAGACTGGCCGCCCACGTCCTTAGAGATGACCGCAGTAATCTGAACACCGTGCTTGGGGCTGTGCATGAATTGGGACTGAGTCACAAGTAAGCACTTTGTCACATGTTTGAAATTCATATTGTCAAAAGAACAAAGTCAAAAGTTTTGTCACAAGTAAAATATTGTCAAAGCAAATAGGGAAATTGTTCTACATAAGGAGGGAATTTTGGCGCTTTTTAATGCAATTTACTTACTGGTAGGACACGGCCTTACTCGACGCGTAGCAGTTTAGCACTAAAGTACTAGAAAAGAGATATTGAAAGAAGGGTGAATGCCGGTAACTCCATTAATAGTGGACTGAATGCCGTTGGCGCTAATAAAAAACTGTCAAAAGAAGCGAAGCTAGCAGTCCACAATGGAGTCCTGGTACCTACCCTGATGTATGGCAGTGAGGCATGGAACTGGCAGAGGAAGGATGAAAGTAAGCTGAATGCTGTTGAAATGAGATCCCTGAGACGTATGTGTGGTAAAACAACGTATGATCGTGTGAGAAATGTGGATATCCGCAAAGAATGTAAGGCTGATGTAAGCATAATGAGTAAGATTAAGAAAGGGACCCTCAGATGGTTTGGGCATGTAGAACGAATGAACGAAGAAAGTAGTGTAAGAAGAATATACGACGCGAATGTGAATGGTAGAAGAAGTCGGGGACGCCCGAGGAAGACGTGGCACGATCAAGTGAATCAAATACTTGAGTCGGGTCATGTCAAAAGTCAGAACAATAGAAGAGAATGTATGAATGTGAGTGAGGCAAAGAGTGTGTGCCAAGACCGAGTTGTTTGGCGGTCCGTCCTCTCTGCCTACCCCTGCGGGGAAACGGCGTGATGGTTAGTTAGTTAGTTAGTTACTAGAAATCGAGTACAGTGCAATTGTCTTGCGGCTGGCTTCCCACTTTGAGATTTCTACCACGCGTCTACAGTATATAACGTCATTGTCCGTAGGTACAACAATCCATGAATTCACAAAAATAAAATTTGGATTTTATGCACAATGGAAAATTGCAATGACATGGTTTCTGGGGGATTTCTGAACTTTATATTACATTAACATACTCGGGCTTAATTTCGGTTTACGGAAGGTCTTCCAAAATAATAAAACTTTTTTTTTTTATACTAACTATTGGCTGGAGAATCCGAATCCGAAAGAATTTTTTTTCGGAAAGCAATATTAACAAAGTTACACGACTTTAAAATTTTCTATACGCATACATGAAAATCGACATATTGGAAGTATTATGAATTATGACAGTTTAAAGTCATAGAAACAGCCACATAAAATTAAGTGTTGCCATATCAATAACTAACTTAAGTAATTATTTTTTATAAATTTTACTCACTTTTGGCGTAAACGCTAAACTACTTGAAAACAGGGATATTTTTTTAAATTGACGCGAGCAGGCGGTATAAAGGGGCACAAACCATGTGACACAAACCTAGCGTAGCCGTTAAACTACTTGAAAACATAGGCTGTTTTTTAAAATTGACGCGAGCAGGCGGTATAAAGGGGCACAAACCATGTTACACAAACCTAGCGTTAGGTTAGGTTAGGTTAGGGACGCGAGCAGGCGGTATAAAGGGGCACAAACCATGTTACACAAACCTAGCGTTAGGTTAGGTTACGCATTTTTAAGACTACGAATTTTCATACTTCGTCGATTTATAAGGTATGTTTGATGATATTATTGCATGGTAACATTTAATTATATGTGGTAAAACATTTTTCTAGTTTATCTATGACTTTAAACTGTCATAATACTTCCAATATGTCGATTTTCATGTGTGCCTATAGAAAATTTTAAAGTCGTGTAACTTTGTTAATATTGCTTTCCGAAAAAAAATTCTTTCAGTTTTGGATTTTCCGGCCCATAATTAGTATAAAAAAAATAAAAAAAAATATTTTGGAAGACCTTCCGTAAACCGAAATTATTCCCATACTCGGTAGAAAACCTAATACCATATCTACAAAAAAGCAAAAACTGAAAAATACTTGTTCATGCAAAAAAAATTCCGACTGTCACAACAATTATTCCAAAAGCAATTTCAAGGATTTGACACATCAGTGTTGCTAGTTCATAAATACCTATACTTTCCCTACTATTTTTATAGGGAATTTAGAATGATGTCTTGCCATAGAAGTCAAAAAAGTCCATAGATACACACTTGACTCTATAAATCCATATTTGAAAAAATTAAAACATTTGAATGAGATGAAGACGAGAGAGTTACGAAATATTTTTTCAATATTTTCTTAATTTTGTTTGCATAATTTCCCAACTCCACTTTCTTATATTCTTTTAGAGAAAACTTATAATAAAATTTGTGCTCAGGTATTTCTCGTACCTGTCAACCCTCGCCGTGGATGGTGAACGACAGCGCTACGACCCTCAGCTGGCAGGCTTGGAAGCTCGGCAGTGTCAGGACCTGCTGTCTCAGGCCCAATACCACGTGGCCAGAGCCAGGAGGGCTCACGATGAGGAACGCAGCCAGAGACGCAAGCAGGAAGTGGAGAAGGAGAACTTCAAGAAGAGACAGGTAATGACTTTTTTCATGGTGTAATAAAATAAGTTAAATAAATGTAAAGAAAAATATAATTTTCTTTAATTTAACACAATGCCGATCTTGACTGGTCATTGTGTATGTACCATAGACTGACACTGGTATGTGCCTCAGTTCCTACTTAACAGTCGACTCAATGTTTTATAATCTATGGATAATTGAAAATATAGTAAAAATAATCTATGGCCATGATAAAGCAAATTTAGCAAATTGATAAGATTGATTTCAATAATTAAAAGTGATTACTATCGTGATTGTGATATTGTGATCAAGGGATCGACATTGCAATTAATAACATTAAATGTCGTTTCTTTCTTTACAGGTTTGTTTTGTTACTAGATACTTTTATTTATGTAAATCTTGTGAGATTAACAAAATAAACCTCCTCTTTCTTTACAGAGAAACTCAATTGTGTTTTAATTGAATGTCATCAAAATCACAAGAAAAATACGATTATATAAATATGTTCAATGAAACTCACGTAGAGAAAGGTAGGGATTTTTTCATTGTGTCATTGCACTGAAGTGGAAATTGAAAATTAATCATAAGTATACAGTGTAGGTGTATGTCTCCAGCCGAAACCGAAAATTCACTCGGTCGCTTGTTTATTTATGATTTAATGGCATAACTCTGATTTTTTTCTTCTTTTTTTAAATTCCAAACTCCATACAGGAGGTTCTGAGGAAAATAATTCCCCTCAGGGCCTATGTCATCTTTGGGGATGCTGTGTGGAGGGTCTTTTTAGTGAAGGAGAGGAAGTGGTGGAAATGAAAAGGGTATGAGAGGTGAGTAGGAATCTGGGGGTCACTGTGTCCAGGAGTGACAGACGTGTGAATCCATCCCTACCACTGCAGTGCGATGCGATTTTCCGAGAGAGTAAGGCTGAAAAAGTCAAAGGGACTCCTTCAACCATTCTCTCTCGATCCCGCCTGCCATGCAGCTAGTGGGCAGACGCATCCGCCGCCAAGACCCGAACAAACCTCACCCCATGAACCTGGGCATCCCTGTTAAGTCTCAAAACATAGCGAACCAATGATGGTTCCGTTACGAGCTCACCCTCTTTCTCGTTAATGACACATGTAAAATTACAGTGCTTTCAGCGGTTAGACCGTATATTATGCCCGCTCCATTAATTCCATGGATGTTTAAATTTGTGATTTTTGCATCCAGGAAGAGGAGCGAAAGCGCCGCGTCGAGGAGATGGCCAAGAGCACCGTGGAGATGCTGCAGAAGCGCAAGGACTACCAGGAGAAGACCAAGAACGCGCTGGTCATCGACATGCCAGCCGAAGCCAACAAGAACCGGAAAGGCGGAGGCCGAGGCCGAAAGGACGACTATGTCTCGGACTCAGGGGGCAGCGGGGATGACGGAGCTCCCAGAGCTCCCAGAGAACCGGGGTACCTATAATCTCATTTTAAAACCTCTCCTGAACTCTATGCCAACCAAGCCCATTCTGTCATTTTTTTAACGTTTTCCTTTATTTCAACAACTAAAGGGTTAAAGAAACTTTTGATCCAATGCATTTGAAAAGACAGTAGGCAGCAGCTAGTAACCCCGTAGAGTCTTTCAAGTTTGACATTAAAAATTCCAACTTTGGACTAGATTTACTTGAAAACGAAAGATTAAATCCAAAAGGGTTATTCCACAAAAACAAGTCCAAATATGATGCAGATTGTACCAATGGATTTTTCTTTATCCAATTCTAAATTATGCGTATGCCACGATATTTAATAAACATATATGCCCTTCTAATAACGAACCTGGTTAACACGAAACACCTTTTATTGTGTGAGTTTATCACACTACTTAAGTTGAAGTTCATTCTGAGAATGTCATTGAAGCCTGCGCAAGTTATTTATGTTCCAAGCATAGAATGGCACATTAAATATTATCTTGAGAGCTGCATTACTTCTTAAAGATTAAATCATGATTCATGGTTGTGCACAGGATATTATTTGTTTTGTTATTTGATGACCTGCATGTTGCAGCAACTTTGAAATTTATTCATGTGAGAAGGCTTACGACTTCATTGTTTTAGTTACATATGTGTATCTACGTACATAGATTCCAAATAAGCTGCAGCAAGTAGAGAATAGTCAATCTGTAATAATACTTAAGTCAGATGGTTTCAGCTTCACTTGAGTTATTTTTTACATTGAGGTTAGGTTTGATTAAAAAAATCTGTAAAAGTTAATCATTTTGGTTATATTTTTATGTTGTGTTATCTGTATTTCAGTGCGGAGAAAAGTAGGAAGAGAAAGAGAGAGCCTGGTGAGAAGAAGGCAAGGAAAAAGAAGGAGAAGGGAGGCGAAGTTGGATCTGGTTCGGACAGTGATAAACCTAAAACCAAAAAGGGAAGAAAGAAGGTATGTAGTGAATTTTAAAAATGTTGCATAAATATATGACAAACAACTTTTTTTTTGACATGTGTAATATTTATCACTAACTTTGCAAATCTCTTCCATCCTACTCCAACAGCAAGCTACCAACATTTTCCCTGTTGAATTTCGTCAATTTCATCCTTTCTCTGTGGTATATCGCCCCTTTCAGGTTTTAAACTCAATTTACGTACATTTCCCCTTTTCTGGATTCTATCTAAGTTTCTATACATTCCATATACAATATTCCTTTTCGTCCTTTTCTTACAATTTCTCCTATCTATTAATCATCGTTTTAATAAAAAAATAAAAACAATAATTCAATTCTTATACAGTAAGTTATAATCGTAATTAAGCAATTTAATAACCGAAGTTCAAAAGAGGCATATTATATTTCAGAAAAAGCAATTTTGCAACATTATCTCCCATGAGGCGATTTCTAAGGGGCTTGTATATAAGGCCGGCTGCCACGGACGTAGCTATAGCTTTGACAAAGGGGGGGTCCCCAAAGTAAAAAAAAAAAACAGAGCTCTAACGCCAATTAAATCTATCATTTACAAATTAAACATTGCCTGCGACTATAACACGCAAGTATAGTCGCGGGTAATCTATAATATATAACTTAGGTTACTCTAAGTAGGCGCCTTTAAATAAAAAGTTAAATGTATGTAAGTATTGCAATATTTATTCAAAAGTAACAAAGTTGAAACTTTAAAGTAATAAATTTAGTCTTTTATGTTTTATTGCTAACTGATTAAAAATTTCTTCGGAATTAAGTTGCACTGCCAGATCTTTTTTATATGCGATTTTCAGTGATGTGTTATGGCAAGCTTCCCGTAACATTTTAGTTTATGTTTCATTCCAATCGGTTCATAAACTAAAAAGTTATGTTAAGAATAAGAATTTTTAACTAAAAATTAAGTCTACACGAACAAAGTCGCGGGCACCAGCTAGTTGTTAAATATAATTGTATTTCTTTCTGTTAAAAGGCGAAATTATTTTATGACACTTAGATACATTTCGCATATACACTGAAATTACCATTCGGCAACACATTTGTTTACAAAAATTTTCTGGGAATAAAAATAAGAGCAGGATAAAAGTTTTTAGAGCGTCTATTTTAGGCGCGGTGCATGTAATTTTTTTCCGTTGGACAAGTAAGATGGATATGAATGGGGGGGGTCCGGACCCCCAAAACCCCCCTCTTATATACGTCCGTGCCGACTGCACTGAACAATTGTTCACTCCGAACGCTGGCGTAGTGTGCCCAACTGTAGAATAAGTTTTCTCACAAACATTGCACTTCGCGCGGTCTCGATCTATAGGCGTGAAAAATTGCCATATTTCACTTTTCTTTCCCGGTGCCATGCTTCTTAAAACTGTCCCAAAATAGCCCAAAACAATTACAAACTCATAAACTAATTTTTATGATTAACGTGTTTCTTCACACATGTACAAGCCCTAAGTTTAAAAAATAATAGTTACGAATATCATTGTTTGACATGACAACTCTGGCCAAATAGTCTGTCAATCTTTACAATCAATATCACGACACCTTGATTTGTCAACTTTTTTTACTTGTTGAACAATAATTGAAAAATTTGGCATCTTGTCTCATTTTTTAAGTAAAATGGTTATTCCAATGCTCCATAGTGTAGCTCTTTATGGAAATAATATTGCTTGAAAACATTTCAGACAAATTCCAGTATGCAAAATATCCAGATACCCTGGACATGGTTAAGAGGCACATTTTATTTAAAAAACACTTTATTAGTTAGATAACAATGAAAAACAACTATTTCAGTAACTGTTAATGGAAAATAAGCATTTTACATAGCTATTTTATTAAAAGTATGGATAGTATGAAGTCTTTTCCTCATGCCATGTTATGACATGATAATATTTTAAATAATTTTATTTTTTTAATAAACCCAAACTATGAACCTACAAGTATTTAAGACTTTTAGGTTCATCGTTTGGGTTTGGTTCACACTTTATCAATGAAAAACAGCTATTTCAGTAACTGTAAGTGGAAAATAAGCATAAGGCGGGGGTTACACTCGTAATTAAAATTTACGGATTACATAAGATTTTGACAGGTCACTCACAGGAGCGTTCACATATGCATCCGACTTTTGGTAATTAATGATCACGGAAGTTGTTCGGAAGTTCGACCTGTGTAAATGCTCATGCGACCGTTTACATCTGTAAATTTATTTGCAGTAAGTTGGCTTCCTGTCAACAACGACCTGCTACTGTCAAATTTACGCGATTTTGTCAATAAAGACGAAAAGGCCCAAATAAAGTATTGAAATAGATTGTGGCTATAATTAAACAATTCTCCACACACTTTTGTGCCATCAAAGGCGGCAATTAATTTCGTTTCATCCGAATGACAGCTACCTGACATCTGCTGACAGCAACCGACTTCGAATTCAAAATTTCAAATACGTAAATGTTAAAAACAAAAACATTAAATTGGAAAGGATTGGACCGATAATTGAATAGAAGGATGCTCATTTTCCAGAAAACTTAAATAAGTGGAAATAAATACTAGTTTTGTAGGAAAAAAATCCTATGAAAACAATTGTTTTTTTAATTTTTGACATTTCGCAACGGTGCGCGGCGCATTTCGGAACTATTTCTTGCGGAAGTATCTTAGCTTATCAAACTGATTTTATAAGCTGTAAGAAGGCTGGAAATTCGCGCGGGCGCGATTAGACCTGTCAAAAAACTTCCGAAAGAATAAGTTCTGTAACTTGCTATAAATTACGTTAAGTGGCTTTTGGTGTCGTTTACATTGGTAATTTGGCCATAAATCGCTTACAAGAGCGATTTACAGGAAAAAAATTACGAGTGTAATCCCAGCCTAATACATAGCTATTTTATTAAAAGTATGGATAGTATGAAGTCTTTTCTTCACGCCATGTTATGACAGGATATAAGATTTTTAGGTTCATCGTTTGGGTTTTTTTTTTACATTAGTTCCACACAGGAGGCCCTGTGAAAAATAATTCCCCTCAGGACCTATATCATCTTTGGGTATGCTGTATGGAGAGTCTTTTTAGAAAGGGAAGGAGACGAAGTTCTGGGAAGGAAAAGGGTATAGAGGTCTGTAAGAAACTGGGGGTCAGTGTGTCCAGGAGTGAGGGACATATGAATTCATCCCTCCCACTGCAGTGAAAGGCGAAGTTTTGAGAGAATGCATTTTAATAAATTATTATTGAAATGCATTCATTTCCAGTGACTGAAATAGATTGTGTTTTAAGAATAATTTGTGTGTATTAAAGTGTCCAGTGTATCTGGATATTTACCCAAATTTGTTAACACCGGAGCTCTCAAATTGATGGGTTTTGTTGATTCAGATAACATATTGCTTGCCAATGAGATGCACTATACTAAATACAAGGTGTCCGGAAACTCGTAGTACAAGCGGGAAACTGGAGAATCCACATCACATTTGGAGTCGATTTTGTGGTTTAACTTTTTTTGATTTGAGCTTTCGTTTTCGAGTAAATCGGGTCCAAAGTTGGAATTTTTTAGGTTAAATTTGAAAAAAAATTTTACTAGGGGGTTGATTTCAGCTCTGTAATGTCTTATAAAATGTAACAAATAGTAAACCTGGCTCAAAAATTTTTTTAACCCTTTAGTTGCCGAAAAAATGGAAAAATAGAAAAAAAAAAATATTAAAATCGAAATGCTTAGATCGAAAAAAATAAGTTTTTTGGGTTCTCTACGTGATGTAGATTCACCAGTTTCCCGCTTGTACTACGAGTTTCCGGACACGTTGTATAGTAGATAGTTTCAAAAGTAAGGTAATGTTTGACTTCCTAATCTGATAGGATATGAAAAATGGCATAACTCAATCATTTTAAAATATTAGCTGAATTAATTTTATTCATCTTGTTTCTATTTATAGGGAGCCAAGGAGGTCAAGAAGAAGGATGTTTCGGAAGGGCTGAGTGCCAAGCAGAAGATGCGCATCGTGTCCAAAGCAACCATCTCTACCAGCGAGTCCGAGGACAGTGACAAGGGGCAATCCAGCTCTAAAATGAGCGCCAGGAAGAGAATTGTTCAACGATCGGATAGTGAAGGGTAATTATTTTAAACATAACTAACTAACTAAATTACCATCACGCTGTTTCCCGCAGGGGTAGGCAGAGAGGACAGACCGCCAAACAACTCGGTCTTGGCATACACTCTCTGCCTCACTCATATTCATACATTCTCTTCTATTATTCTGATTCATTTGATCGCGCCATGTCTTCCTCTTGCGTACTCAACTTCTTCTACCATTCACATTTGCTTCATTTTATTTTATTTATTTATTTAAATGCCCATAGGACTTTTACGTAGAATGCAGTACATTTTTTTTATTACAGTGAAAATAGTAAGTTGACAAAATGCAGGTAACATAAAATATAAGAAACAAAATATAGGTTGCATAAAATACAGTCATATATTCTTCTTACACTACTTTCTTCGTTCATTCGCTCTACATGCCCAAACCATCTGAGGGTCCCTTTCTTAATCTTACTCATTATGCTTTCATCAGTAATCAGTACTTGCATTCTTTGAGGATCTCCACATTTCTCACACAATCATACATGGTTTTACCACACACACGCCTCAGGGATCTCATTTCAACAGCATTCAGTCTGCTTTCATCCTTCCTCTGCCGTACATCAGTGTAGGTACCAGCGCTCCATTGTGGACTGCTAGCTTTGCTTCTTTTGACAGTTTTTTACATTCAGTCCTAATGGAGTTACCTGCATTTACCCTCCTTTTAATATCTCTATCAGCCTTCCCATCTCTTGTAAACATACTACCCAGATACACAAACTCATCAACCTGCTTCAGGTTTATACATTCTAGCTATTTTATACATTCTTTGACTTAAACAATTTTTGCACTCATTATTATTATTGATATGAAGACGGTCTACATACCTCCTGTAAGCACTCAAACCCATTTGTTTCACCGTATTCCATTAACAGTAGTCATATCCCTTTAACCCACTGGCCCCGCCTTGAATCCTGGGACCATCTCGTGTCTACAGCAGGTCAGACTAATAACTAATAAATAGTGGAAGATACTCTCAGTATCGCCCTATTCGGAATCTAAATGATGCTGAAATAACTTTAGCCGTGTTTACTGATCAGATCCGAGTAGCCAAGTACTTTCTCTTCCCTATCTCCTTCCCTTCCCTACTCCTTTCAGCCTCACAACATCCCCACCCCAATTGTAAAAGCCATGGTCACGCAGGCAGTTAGAATTCTATTAATATTAAAGGGTTACATGGGTTAGAAAAAAGCATATTTTCTCTATTTTTTTTTCTAAATCCACGTAACCTCTTAATTAAAGATGAATCATAGTTTACTGTGATTATTTCATTTATCAGCATTGATTTTATTATTTCCATAGATCCAAGAGTCGCTCTCGCAGTCGCTCCAAATCTGGAAGCAGATCCCGTTCCAGGTCTAAGAGTGGATCGAGATCAAAATCACGGTCCAAAAGCGGATCCAGGTCAAAATCACGGTCCAAGAGCAGGTCACGATCCAAGAGCGGATCACGATCCCGTTCCAGGTCAAAGAGTGGCTCTAGGTCAAAGAGTGGATCTCGCTCTAGATCAAGGTGGGTTCATAATAATCTTAATCTATAAATATAAAGCTTACACTTTTAATGAACTTTTAGTATGATAAATTAAGCAGTGTGTATTATGTACATACACCACACTTATTTCCTACTGTCCCCCTAAGGAAACCATATTGGACTATAGACATACAAAACAATAGACCTGCCCATGAGTTAAACGGGAATAAACCAAGGTTGCGGGAAGGTGGCGTCACCATCTCCCATTAAAAGCGTCGATGACACAGGGCGAGTTTACAAGCTGGGAAATTCACTATCTGTTAGTAAACTCGCTCAGTGTCATCGTATTACTTGCTAACTAGCAGATTGTTGACAATCTACGAAAAAAGTTGAAAGGTCGTCAACTTTACTCGCTAAATGCTTGCTCCGCTTGCTCGTGATTGGTTTATTTATGTTTTTCAAGATGGCTGCCAATTAACAACTGATTTCGACTGTTGGATGTCACAGAATTAGTTCACGCAGGCGTCGTTATTCTTGTTACTAGCGCTAGCAGCGACCTCAGTTTCCTACGCTACTGAGTGAGTTTACAGTTTTGTGTGTCATCATGACAATCTCACTCGCCGATTTATCCACTTTTAAACTTAGTAGATAGTAGCTTGTAAACTCGCCCTGTATCATCGAGGCTTAAGTGATTTGTTAATAAATGAATCTGACAGTATACCACAGGTAACTTGCATTGTCTTAACAATATCTAGTCTTCGGAAATGAAATCTGCATACGAATAAGTAGTCCTTTATACAATGGCGCGCAAATTGCTGGCTGCGGAAAAACCTAAATCCCAAATCGCGTAAACAAAAGTTTGGGCTCGTTTCCAAAATCAAATTGGGCTAAAAACAAACATTCAGACCTTGTGCAGAAAAGTCCCACAATGGACTATGCTGCAAACTGTTATGTATCTCTTACTTTAGCAAATTTTACTTTTCCGCACAGGGTCTGGTCATTTCAATGTGCGCCCTTTCAATGCCATAGTTTATTTAGAGCATTCTCGCCAAAAAGATGATCACCTGGTTGGCCTTCAGCTCATTGAAATGATACCCAAATTTTAGTTAGGGCAAGTCTACTCTTTTGTAATATCTATGATATTTACAAATTGCTGATATTTCTGGTTGCCATTAAAGAAGAAATAATTTTTGGGGCGGTACTTAATTACCTAAAATGGCAGCTACCTAGATCATAATACATGACAGCCTCTGTCCTTATGTCATTTTATATAAAATTTGCATTCTATTTCAGATCCAAAGGAGCATCCCGTTCGAGGTCGAAGAGTGGTTCCCGGTCAAAAAGCCGGTCACGTTCCAAGAGCGGATCCCGCTCAAAAAGCAGGTCCCGCTCAAAGAGCAGGTCTCGATCCAAAAGTGGATCCAGGTCTCGGAGTGGATCCCGGGATTCAAAGGGGTCAGGTGGATCGAGACCCGACACCCCCATCTCGAGGAAATCTGTTTCTGCATCAGAAGATGAGGGTAAGAATAATACAAACTCTCTTTTTGGGAATGATGAAACTAACAAACTTCTACAACTTTTGGGCTTATTTTTTCGATCTTCGGTTATCATAATGTAGAAATTTATTTAATATTTGAGTTCGCAGGTCTTGTTTCCAAATCCTACTAGTTTCATTAAGATCTTAGTAAAAATTTTGTTCTCAAAGTAATTTTGAAGAATATCACTGATTGATTTCTTTATCGCAATTTTCAAATTTTATCAGTGATTTCTTTTTCGCAATTCACCGATCTTATTCCCATTAAAACTCAAATTGACTAGTGCAGTTCGCACAATTAGATGTGAGGTTAACAACATATACTTGAGCAACCTATACTTGTTGATGAATATGTATACCCTTCCGACAGCCTTTTGTCTTGCTCACACCTACGCCTATTACGGGAACTTATTGTTAACCCGGCCTGTGCCGCGTGTGCGCCGGCGCACAAAAATGAAAAATCAAAATTTTTACGCAATTTTGACCCTTATGTATAAAGAAAGTGTATGAAAAACACGGTCAGAATCGCTAGCTCTATTATCGCCCTTTACCATAGAAAAAGCCGCAATGCAGCCGGTCACTCCGAATAATTTATATGAAATTTTTCGTCGGGCGGGATGTGCGCAGGTCTTGCGCATGCGCGAAAAAAAAATATTTTCAACTACGATTTTTACCCTTCTATGTACAAAATTTGTATAAGAACACGGTCAGAAATGCTAGCGCCAACATTCTCTATGAGATGGGTAAAAGTTTCATTCACCTTGCAACATTAGTAAATTTTAAAATAATTTTTAGCTATGACCTCCATCTGTCAAATTTTGCCACGATTATTTTGGTCAAGTCGATGCATGTTATGTGACGAAAACATCGTAAAAACCTATTAATTTACGTAATTAACGCAAGTAATGTTATTTTGGTACATAGTTTAATGTTCTAGGAACGTGATTCAGTCAATAAAATATACAATAGCTCAAAATTAATCCACAAAACTTTCAATTCAAAATTCAAGGTCGGGATTTTTTCCCTTTGTTCCCTGGCCCTTGGGGGGTTAATAGTGAGAAGGGAAGAACAAGTGTACACTATCTTTACAAGTTTATACAACACTCATCCAATCATGGGTACTATTCACATTGTAAACCGATCAACTCACCTTACTAGAATTTTATTTAAATGTATTTTTCTTTTCTTTTCAGGTTGAAGACACACTTTGCTACAGCTTATTGAAGATTAGTTTATTGAAAACCCATTATTCTTTGACCAGGAAATTACCACATAAATTTGATGTATTTTACCTAATTTGTTTTCCTTATTGATATTTTGTGAATGAGTCCATCAATAAATATCACACTGCTACAGTTTGTGGATGATTAGTTTGTTGAAAACCCACCATTCTTTGACCATGAAAATAGCAGAAAAAATGTATGTATCAGTTTTGTGAATTAGTCGATCAATTAATATTACACTTTGCTACAACTTGTGGATGATTGGTTTGTTGAAGACCCAACATTCTATAACCACAAAATTGTGTAATTTCGTATGTATCACAGCTAATATGTATTGATATTTTGTGAATGAATCAATCAATAAATATTACCTATTACAATGAATGATTTTTACTTTAACTTTATATATAGGGGCTAGCTCCTAATACATTGTCAGGACCAAATGCAATGCCGGCAAACACCCACATTTGCCGAGCCAATGAACCATGAAAACTATACTCCTCAAGTGGGAAATGTCAACGGTGTGCAAATGATGGGACTTTTGATTGCGTAAGAGTCATAATAGTCGAATACGTCATTTTCAAAAAAGTTTTTAGACGTATTGACTCTTTTCCACAAAAAATTATAAATGGATTTCGAAAGATTGTTCTTTTATCTAGTGAAGTTATGTAATAAATTTTTAGAATTTTTTTTAATTTTTAGTATAATAAGGTTATTCCATAGGTCGTTGGCAGATTTGTTAAATTTTCTAAAAAGTTTTTGTATTATACCACACCCATTTCAAATAATGTAATCATGCAGTAAAATAAATCAATACATTATCTAGCAGAGTTATGTATTAGAATTTTAATTTTAGTTTCAATAAAATCATTAAAAAATATGTACGTACATGTGTTTCTTGATGAAAATTGGTCCATTTGTGTATTTATTTGCGCACTTACAAACTAATATATTTCAGATTTTTTTAACATTCTTATTAAATTTAGGCATTATTGAAAAATGATAAATACTTATAATCAAAAAATAACTACAAAAAGTACACTATTTTAATAGTTTTATCATCACGCCTTTCAGCATTTTTGGATGAAGGTATAAATTAAAGCTAATTTGGATTGAAATAAATTCGATATTGAGTTATAATTTAAAAAAGCTGGTACGGAGAATAATTAATCTTTCTCATTGTAACCGCCCTGCACGATCGGAAGAACAACTTTCGACGAAATGTGGATTTTCGTCCGCTGGCTGGTTAAACGCTCTTAACTATTTATTTGCAAGTTGGGAGTGACTCACAGATGTTGTGTGGAGTGTGTACGAAGCTATTAAGACAGGAGAATTTATCAAATGAACAGCCCAAAGTCAAATTACATTCTTTTACTTCCGTCAAATGGCGTGACATTGAAATCAAAGAGCGACTTTGATAAAATATTTTTATTTTGAAATTTTCCATGTGATGGTTGGGGAAAAATTTTGAAAACATAGGAAGTTCCAAAGTTTACCTAACAATCAAATTAATCTAATAAATGAGAGTGACTGAAGCAGGCAGTATGGATTTGATTTTTATACAAATCTTCAGAGTTGTATTCTGAAATTGAATTTTGTACACTTGACCTTTAAAACGAGAGGGAGATCAAACTGTCTACGTTAGATTTGGAAAAAAATTGTTTAAAGCCCCTAATAGCTTGTTGAGTAGCGAGTAACTAGCTAATTGACTGGCCGAAAAGCGTTCGCATTACATTCAAGTAGAGTTTATTAGTGAGCCGCCCGTTGCAAGATGACGGGCTGCCACATAACAAAGTAATTAAGCTGATTGTAATGCTTATTTTAGAAGAGGTGGAAGAATAAATTAGTGAGATGAAAATAAATAAACTATGGACTGAAAAGAGATTAATAGCAGCATAAATAAAGAATTTAAAGTAAAATTCGCTCCAACGGCACAATGTAGGAATCTGCGCGCCTACTAATGAACTACTACATGTCGGTGTGCAGGGACGCGTGATGGGGGCCGCTACTCGTCCGAAAAAATAGAACGAAATGGAGTGACTACTAAAAGGCTGCCTAACTACTCTACTAAAATTGTGATGTTCAGACACGTTTAGTTACTAATAAATAAAACCAAAAGAATATTCTCATATTATTTATTATCATACAAACAGTTGACATATTATTTTATCCTTTTTTAACAGTAGGTATTAATTGTGTATTTGAGTAGATTTGACTAGCAAAATTTATTATATTTAATAAAATGACAGTTCCGGCTCGCGCGCGGATTTCACACTTAAAACTAAATCACATTACATTATTTGACTACAAACATTCACCAGTAGTAAAAGTGTGTCCTTTGTAAAAATCTTATTGAAAAGTTAAAAATGTATAAATTTACAATCATAAAACTGGGATATTATGGAACTTTTATGAGTTTCAGTCAAGTGGTGTGACAATTTGTGGATTGAATGGGGCCAAAGATAATCAAATACAGAAGAGATATGCTATGGTGTCCGCGCAACTGTCGCCGGACTACGCGCCAATTAGCGTAGTTTTCATACAAAAAGAATTTGTTCATTTCGTTGATTTTTTGAAAATGTGCATTAATATTGGTTAACAATATATTTTGAATAAGGAAAGAGTTCGTTCATTTAGTTTAACGTTCGTTTGGTTTATTCGTTAATTATTTGTTCTTTTAGTTTATTTGTTAATTGGTAAACATTATCGGCGACACCCGGAAGCGCAGACCCACATAGTAAAAACAGCAGGTAGCACATCTACTTATATTTCAATATCTTTGAATGGGGCCTAAATACTACAATATCATTGAAGAAGATAACACTAATAATAATAAAAATATGAAAGAGAACAAGACACAGAAAAATAGAAAAAGATAATGGTCGCAACTGGAATTCGAACCCAGAACCTCTTGTCTAACCGGGATGTGCGCTTTTACCAATTCAGCCATTGCCACCTTCTGTCAAACCGTCATAATCGTCAATCTCATATTTTCAAATTTTAGAATTAACAGTATTATCTTCGACTAATTTTTCAATAGCATGGGCAACTACCTTTTTCATTGGAAACAATCATTCTAAGAACTGGTTTGTAACCTAGATAAATATATCCGATTTTATTTATATGGAACATATTTTGACCTTTTTATAAAAGTCTAAATGAATATTCAATTTTTTTTTAAGAACAACTCTCTTTTTATAACTTTTGGAGGTTATTCCCGTCAACGTAATATATCGTTAAGAAGAAGATAACACTAATAATCTAAATGAAAATATGAAAGAGAACAAGACACAGAAGAATAGAAGATAATGGTCGCAACTGGGACTTGAACCCAGAACCTCTTGTTTGCGTTTTTACCAATTCAGCCATTGCCACCTTCCGCCATTGATATATTATATTGATGGGAGTAACCTTCAAAATTTATAAAAAGTGAGTTGTTCTTATAAAATAATTGACAACTCCAAATCGCTGTGCAAACTAAAAAGATTGTATCTTTATGAGAAAACACCTTTGTAAGTCTAAAACATTTAATAATCAGAATGGTTTCATTGTTGTGTTTCTCTACTCTTCTGTAAGTTGAAGACACCAAGTATCAATGTGGATTTGACTTTAACATTTAAGCCTTTGAAATGTGGATTTATGGCGCATACTCAAAATACCCTGGACATATTGAGTTAGTTGGTTGAGCAGTCAAAAGCATTGTGTTCCCGCCAGTTCCAGACATTTTTCTTGCTAAGTCCTCCATCGTTGCACAAGCTATATTTGAGGGATTCGTTTAATCTTTACCTTGATAAAAGATAGGGTAACCAATAATTTAGAAGTTATTCATCAAATCATCAAAGATTGTGGAATTGTACAGAAAGCCCAATATCTTAATAATAATAAAAAATCTTGGTCATATTGTGAGGAACAGCAAATACAAGATTACTCAATTGATAAAGACTTATTTCCAATGACGTTATATAAATAGACTCGCCATAGTCTCACATACTCGCAAAATAATGTGGCAAGTAAGCAACACTCTTTTGTTTTCAGCGGTTTTCAGTAATTTCTTAATTCAAAAGTTATTCATGTATTAAAAAGATATGCTACTTCCAACGCACGAACTACCGTTCTACACAATCGTCCGAATGTTTGAAGTTGGAAGTTGGCCTCAGTGTGGCCGTACCATAAAACAATCAAAGAATGTGTGTTTTTTCTCTAATCACACACAAAATTGTCAGACAGGGAAATTAATTGTATTGCTTATAATAATTTGTAATTTGTGTGTACTTATAAATGAAACGTTATTTCTCCACTTTTACTACTATTTGCCGTATAATGGAAACATTTTCTCATCACACAGGAGGGCATTTTGGCGTTTTTTAAATGCAATTTTCCTACTGGAAGACAAACCTTACTCGACGAGTGACAGCTTAGTACTATAGTACTAGAAATCGAGACCAGTGCAATTGCCTTGCTTTTGGCTTCCCACTTTGAGATTTCTACCCCACGTCTACAGTATATAACGTCTTTGCTTATTTCGGGTAAATAATGCAAATTTTTGCATTTTTTACACTATATTATGGTAAATAAATAAAAGAAACCAATATTATAAAATGTCCCAAATGCTTCTATGGCTATGGTTTTGACAAGTTTGAATATTAATAAAACTGTACCACCCTGGGAACCATTTATTGGATAACCAACACCTCCGCCAGAGATCACCCCAAGTGGGTCACTGCGTTTACTGACTTAGCAGGTTTGCCCGGGTTCATGGAGTGAGATTTATCCGGGTCTTGGCAGTGGATGCATCTGCTCACCAGCAACGTAGCAGGCCGGATCGGGAGAGACTGGTTGAGGGAGACCTTTTGATCTCCAGCAGGACTCTTGGAACATCGCCTTGCACCGCAGTGGGAGGGATGGATTCACACGTCCGTCACTGCTGAACACACTGACGCTCGGATTCCTTCCCACCCCTTATACCTTTTTTCTTCCCAGAACTTCATCTCTTTCCTTTCCTCAAAAGACCCTCCATGCAGCATCCCCAAAGATCACATAGGCCCTGTGGGGAATTTTTTTCTTCAGGACCTTATTTGTGGAGCTAATGTAAAAATAAGAACTATCACTCTATTATTGATTAAAACGATTTAAACCTTACACAAAAAAGGGAACATAATATAAATTTTCATAAAAAATATAACCACTTTCTTAAAAATAATGCGAATTTTCAGAAATAAAACCACTTTAACAAAAATAATGTGAATTTTGTCAGAAATAACACCACTTTAACAAAAATAATGCGAATTTTGTCAGAAGTAACACCACTTTAACAAAAAATGCGAATTTTGTCAGAAATAACACCACTTTAACCAAAATAATGTGAATTTTGTCAGAAATAACACCACTTTAACGAAAATAATGCGAATTTTGTCAGAAGTAACACCACTTTAACAAAAATAATGCTAATTTTGTCAGAAATAACACCACTTTAAGCAAAATAATGTGAATTTTGTCAGAAATAACACCACTTTAACAAAAAATAATGCGAAATTTTCAAGTCCCTACCAATTGATAATCCAGGGAAAGATTGATGGAAGACGTAACAGAGAAAAAACACACTTCATGGTTTTGAAATCTATGGTAAGTTTCACAAAGTTGTTCCTGGCAGCTGTCTGCAGGGTTAAGATTCCCCTGATGATAGCCAACTTATTCATTTTAAAAGTTATAAAATGTATATTTTCATACAAAAAGTGAATGCTGTAAGCTAATTTAATATACCTACATCTTGAATGTTTAATATTATGGTCAGACATTTATCATACCTTAAATTTGAGCTTAAAACAAACCATATGAAATATTTTAGAAAAAAATTATCCTTTTTCTGAGTTTACAAGTTTTCAGATTGCATATTTAAATAAATTCTTCCTTTTCTTATTGGTCTTTAGAAGCTACATATTACAAGTTCTCAAAATCATCTTTCATATTATTATGGTGAATAGAATTTATGTACTTATGCAAACTCCAGGTTTTTTTTTAGAATATTATGTATTATTATACGGTATTCCTTCTTAGGAAATTTGGTTATTTTAGTTTAGAATTATAAAAAATGTATCACAAGTAGTTTATACGTAATATACAAATTTAAACTTGTGCAAATCCGTTATCAATTGTATGATTCAATTTTAAAATGCGGTGATTACAAAGTGATAATAAATTATGATTATACAAATACAACTGGGGTTTATTTAAATACATACCATCTTACTAATAGACTCTTAATGCAGGTTCAACGTTGGTATGGTAAAGCCAGCCTTAAATCTGATTCAAGGTCATAATACTATTTCCATTAAATATTGTACACTTACGGCCGCTGTTCCCAATCCTACATATCAACTGCTAAGCCGAAACTAAGGTTCAACACTGATCAAATGCACAACTCCAACACACAGCATCGCTTAATCTAAGGAAGTCAGATAGATTGATTAAATTCGACTGAGCAAAGCAAAGTTATAAAAAGTGTCAACAGAGTGGTGCTAACGTAACGTGGTAGTAAAAGTCAAGCTGACACTTTATTTTTAATATATTTTATATGTTTGTTTAAAAAATATAAAATGCGAGTTTATGGATAACAGCATTTAAAAGAAATTAGGTGTGTTAATAACAAATACAATATTTAATTTAACATCGAAAGTTTTTACTTTGATGCCATTTTGGGCGGGGCCAAAGTGGGTGGGTTCACTTAAGATATTCAACGATAAAATATTTGGGAACAAAGAGAATCGAGCGTTACCTTTAAAATACTTACAAATCGCTTAGCTGATGGTAGACTCAGATTGGTCGATCAAAAAGTTAAGAACAACGGCCGTTAATTCCATTTTCATAAAATTGTGTAGAATGACTTTCAATCAGGATTATCGCAATTTCGAGCTTGATAAATTAAAGTTGACGAGTTTATTTTTTTATAATGTTAGTTAATTAATTTTGCTTGAGAATTGAATTTTGTAACCTTGACTTTGTAGAGTCAATTCATTATATGTAATACAATAAGTCTAAGCATCTCAAAAATTGATGCATACTTACTAACTTATTTGAGATCAACATCAACTGACAGCTTCAGCGCCCCGGAGACAATCAATATTAATTGTGAACAGTTACATACATTTACATCTTTTATGCGATTGACAATATTGCTAATTGATCATATACTGAGGCAATTGAGCGATTGACAACTGAAACTTCCCATTGACGGGGGGAATGATGTGCATATTAATTGAGCGCGTAGACAAGCATAATTAATGCAGCAGTTTCATTAAGGTGTTGACAATTGTACTATTGCTATATCTAGCTCCTCAGGCTAACGTGTTCGCTTTTGGGAACAGATCATATAGGTCTCAAAAAAATCGCTATGTCTTCTTTATCGTTATAGTGAGAAATAAGATTATGAATGCAATTTCAGAAAAATTTATGAAACTTTGTGAATTTTTTATTACATAATTATTTTTACATGAAATGAGTTTTTTTCATTATCAGTAATTTTGATTAGAAAAAACGTTAGGTGAGCCATTTTTAAAACTTTTTTATATTAAAATTTGAAAGCTTATTTCATCACCTTTCAAAAACAGTTTTTAATTTTCGGATACTTCAGATATATTCCATTTATTCGGATTTTATTGCAAAGCGGAACTGTGACCTTCTGAAAAAATATGCTCGAAGTCTGAGGGGCTGGAGAGCCCTTTGGAATTCAGTTTAGAGATTTGTTTTACTTTTATTTTGTTATATCGCGATTGTCCAGAGTTATGGAAAAAAATGCCAAGATCAGCACTGTGTTTGCACATTTTAGGTTATATTTCTGCAGACGCCCACAAAGCACCTGGGGCAAAAGTATTGAAGGGTCCACTGAGTTTCCGTCAATCGCACTTCAATACGCATTATCAATGATGTAAGCACATTGACAATTGACATTGAACATCTCCGAACCCCTTTAGACTCGCTTAGAATATTGTACGATATTATTTTCTACAATTAAAATTTTACTATAAAATATTTTCATAAATAACATTAATCAAACTAAATTGGACCTATATATTTTATCACTATCAATGTACACATAATTCTAAGCAGTATCTAATATAAATTACCTAGATCAATTACATCATTATTTCCATTTAGAATTTATCTACAGAAAAAAAAACACAATTCCAATTTATGGCAGTATCAGGTATATGTTCAATCAAATATATTATAATAAATAAATCACGGTCACGCTGTGAAACTTCAGGAAGTGATTATTCATGACAATGGAAAAAAATACTTGTAAATTTATTGTCTGTTGCCAAACAATTATCTTGATCGTCAATATTGCCGTGTCCCATAAAGATTGCCAAATGTAGGTATAACAGAAATTTACCATGCAAAAGACATGCTGTAATATCCATCAAACTTATATAAACTTGGCAGCAAAATCGCGAAAAGTATTTGTTAATATTAATCGCGTTTGAAATTATGACAGTTTTGGTAGCAGGGAGGTGGCGAATAAGACGCCCATATTATCATGTAACAGAGCGAGAAGGAAGAAGATTTGATCAGACAGTATTGCAGTAATATCGCTATCCAAGGGAACTTACTGGCAAGACCGGCCAATAAGTCCACAAGAATAGGCCATACACAACAATCTTGCCCGACGCCACACATCTTGCCTTAAAAAGTTGCTCATTTACCAGAGCCTATAAGAACAGAATTTTTTTATGTGAATACAGCAGAAGAGTCCCAACTGCTCCCAACCTTCTGAAGCCAGTGAAACTATGACATCCCAAATTGGGGTTGTTGAGGCTGAAGGTATTGGGAGGGGAAGGAGATGGGGAAGAGGAAGGTACCTGGCTGTTCATCATAACATAACATAACAAGGTGGTAGTTGATATTGGTGGTGGTTGGCCAGAAATCAGCATTTATACGCGGCCGTATTATCTCTCGATATGGTAACTTTGGTTGGCGATAATGATTCCCATGGGTAACTGAACTATTCATTTTTTTTCCTTAGAATTTAATGAACAATTACTGCCTGAAGTTTTGCATCATATAAGCTTGAAAAACAGTGTATATTTCTGAATAACATAACATTCGATTTTCGTTTTTAAATAATATACGAAAATGTATGTTTATAATTTTATATATCTACTCAATATATATACTTGAGTATTTTAATCATATTCACAACTCTAACAGTAGTAGTTTCATTAATAAGTATTATTGTTATAATCAACTAGGGAGTTTACTTTTGTATATTTACGTCTAAAAATCTTAGCTATGCAAAGTCCGTGACAATTTAACAATATAACTCTCGCATGATCAAGTTTGAGCTATCTTAAAACAGTGAATAAAATCACTGTGTTGGGTAAAAACTCTCAGAAAACAACAATTTATTACGAGGGGTGTCTGTAAAATAAGGTCTCAAAGGTGCTGCGGTCGGGAGGAACAATTTTACGCAAGATCGGCAACACTGGCAACATTCGGCAACACCAAGCCTGGTTTCCCTATGCCAAATCCCCACCACGCTACACTCTCTGCGATACTTAGTCTCGGCGTGGCAGCCGTTCGCGATGGAGCTTCCGCTCGCTGCACCCGCCAGGTGTGAATTAAGCTCTATAATGAGTTTTTTCGTGCAAAGAACAAAACCCCGGTAGAAATTCATTCTCAGCTACTTGAAGTGAACGAAAAACAGTGTATGAGTGCGAAAACTTGCGCAAATGGTGCAGAGAATTTAAAAGCGTGCCGGACGGCCATCGGTTTCAGATGAAAAAAATGCAGTGGAAAAAACAATGATTGCAGATCGACGGGTGACAGTTCGGGAGCTCTGTGATATGATCCCTGATGTCAGTAAGACCACTATTGACAAGATTTTGTCAAAACATTTAGGATACCACAAAGTCTGCCCAAGGTGGGTCCCAAAATGCTCGCCGAAGATCACAAACAACAACGAGTTGAAGCAGCCCGCGAATTCCTTGAGCGCTACGATATCGATGGCGAAGAATTCTTGGACTCAATTGTGACTGGGGACGAGACCCGGATACACTACACACCAGAAACAAAGGAACAATCCCAGTGGCGTCATTCAGAGTCGCCGAAGCAAAGTTTAAAAACAAATTACAGAGCATAACTCGCACCTGGCGGGTGCGGTAAGTGGAAGCTCTGTCGCGAACGGCCACCACTCCGAGACTAAGCGTCACAGAGGGTGCAACGTGGTGGGGATTTGGCAAGGGGAAACCAGGCTACACACCAGTGTTGAAGGATTGCACTTAAAATCCTACCTCGCGACTTCAGCACCTTGGAGACCCTATTTTACGGACAGCCCTCGTAAATGAAATAAAAAATTTTGAAATCACATAGTAACTCTGATGTAATGAATTAATGTGTATACAAAGTTAAATTAATGTACACAAAGTTAAATTGATGTACACAAAAGTAAATCGATGTACACAAAGGTAAATTGAGGTATAGAATTGATGTACACAAAGTTAAATTGATCTATACATACAAAGTCAAATTGATGTTCATAAGCCTAAATTGATATACTTCAAGGTAACTTGATGTATAGTAAGTTAAATTGACACACACAAAGTTAGATTGTTAAATTGTTGTACAAAAAAGGTAAATCGATGCACACTGATTAAAATGATGAATACAAAATTAAACTGATGTACCTGAACAAAGATAAATTTATGTACACAATGTATAATTAGAAATAAATAATGTTAATTAGGCTATTGATCAAATATAATATAAGAGTGATGTCCATAATAATTTTTTTTTAAAACTTTTTGATTTATTTTTCTCTAAACAAGGACGGTATACAAAATAAATTCAGGTATGCTTTGGATAAATTATTCCTTAAGCCTAAATAATTGAGCCTTGTTACAAGTTTCTTTCACCTGCGTAATATCCAAGGGAGGAAATCAACACGCCCCATTTCCATTGATGATGTAATGATTAGTGGGTAGCCCGAGGAACGATGTAAAGGTGGTATCCCGGCTTAGTGGAGGTTCCAAGTTTTCCAGGGGAAGACAATCCAATTCAGGGACTATGTACTCTCTGGAAATGAAGAATACTGTTTTATAAACCAATCTTAAAACAGAAAATCGGATTGTTTCTTTTTCCCACTACAACACTCAAATACTTTTCAGATGGTAACTTCATTTCTATTTTGATATGTCTTTTTCTATTAAAAATTAAAGACATGACGGTATGAAATTTGTGCCATTTTCAATAGTTCAATAAGAAAAAAAGTACTCTTTATCAATTAGTATGTATTCGTCAAATTGTCTATCATTCATTGTCTATGAGTTGATTACTCTACATTTCAATGCTATTTCTATATTGTCTACGTGATTCTTACCACTTTCTGTCACTTGTTGAATTGCGTCGGACCAACCATTCTAATTATTAAACTGTTTATTATAAACATTTCGCCATTAGTATAAAGCCAAAATTTATGTACACAGTACAACATGGTGTCAAATGTTCTAATTCTATAAAAGTTGAGTGACAGAATGCGGAAAGAATCACATAGACAAAATAAAAAAGAAATATTATAGACAATCCAGAATGAACTCTTTGAGAGTGATAGACATTTTTTTAAAAATATTAATTCCACAGGGGTCCTAAGGAAATAATTTCCCACAGGGCCTATGTCATCTTTGGGAATGGTGTGTGGAGAGCCATTTTAGAAAGGCAAGGAGAGGAAGTTCTGGAAGGTATGAGGGGTGGGTAGGAATCCGGGGGTCAGTGTATCCAGAAGTGATGGACATATGAATCCATCCCTCCCACTGCAGTGCAAGATGATGGATCGAGAGATTCCTGATGAGAGAGGTAAAAAGGTCTCCCTAAACCAGTCTCTCCAAATCCGACCTGCCACATAGTATCGCAGTAGTACGCATCCTCAGCCAAGATCTAGACAACCCTCACCTAATGAATCCAGACATCCCTGCTAAGGTAGCAAACCACATGGGATGTCCTATAGAAGAGGTGTTGGTTATGCAATAAATGGTTACCGGGGCGGCGGTATCCAAACCCACCTCCTTACCGAAAGTATGTTAATATTATTGGTGCCTAGTGGACATGAAAACTTCTTACAATCTATTTACATTTGTAATAACTTTCAAGTTTTTAAAAATATGTATGTATTTACCTCGATATGGTATCCTGATTCATTGCATTATCATTAACATTAATTTGATTTATTTCAATAATTTGTGGTTCCTCCAACACTCGGGGATTTCTTTTTCTTGCACTAAACATTATAACTCCGACCATGGCCAAGAAATACGACAAAAAATAAAGACCGTGGAACTGCAAAATAAAATACAATTTTATGTCATTAATGTAAACAAAATGTGTTTAACACAAAACATAACATCATTAACACAATACAATAGAAATAATATTCCCGAAAAAAAAGATAAGTATGTATTTAGTTTATTATTATATTATTTATTATTTTTGGATTCGTTAGTATGATCATATGCCCAGGGCCGGTCTGAGTCAATCAGCACCGGACGCTAGTAAAAACTTAAAAGGGCTGTATTAGGCCTTAGATATTATCAGTGCCTGGGCAAGTTGGTGCCCGGAGCGGACTGGACTATCGGTGCCTTGGCAAGTTGGTGTCCTGAACGGACTGCTCCAATTGCTGATATAAACGTATATGTGTTGAGGATATTATTTATACCCCAAGAGTATTATCAGTGCCTGGGCAAGTTGGTGCCCGGAGCGGACTATCAGTGCCTTGGCAAGTTGGTGTCCTGAACGGACTGCTCCAATTGCTGATATAAACGTATATGTGTTGAGGATAGCACAAAATGCTTTATATGCATACATTCTCTTCTGTTATTCTAAATCTTACCATGACCCGACTCAAGTATATAACCCTTCAGGCCTTGATCATATTTTTTCAGAAGGTCAAAATATTTCCGCTTAGCAATAAAATCCAAATAAATGAAATATTTCTGAACTTACCTGAAAACTAAAAGCTGTTTTGAAGGGTGATAAAGACTCTTTAAAATTTTCTAATACAACATAAACATACAAAACGGCTCACCTTACGTTTTCTCTAACTAAAATTACTGATAATGAAAAAAAAATTAAAACACATACAGTACAATCAATCCGGCACTATTAAAAACCAGAATGTGCTGGATCATTGGAATTGTTCGGATTACTAGATTATAGAGAAAAAATCGCAATAAATAAAACAAAGCATTTCATAAAGAGAATATACACACTATTCACACTTCAAAACAGCATGTAAATACGTACACATGTGCACATGAGATAAGTTTTGAGGTTAGACTGCTAGCCGACGATGCGGCGATAGAGCGCGTAGGCGTAGAGGGGCGAGGGAGGCGCGGGCGGAGCGTGCCGGATTATTGGACCTTTCGGTCTATTGAAGTGCTGAATTAGTGAGATTGTAGTGTACTTACATATTTTATTAGACAAATGTATTATAAATGTTTCACATCAAATTTTTGTCGTTCTATATAAAATAATTAATAAAAAATTCCCAAAATTTTTATTTTTTTTTCAAATTGCTATCCGAAATGTTGGTTTTATAAATTGGTACATTTGACTTCTTTTGTGGTTAACTTTTAGATTTGAATATAAAGCTTGGTATTTTCTTTTTCTAACACCATTTAGATGTTATTTCTAACCATGATAGTAAGGGAGACACAACGATTTCTATGAAACCCATATGAGTTGTTCCGAAAAGTGAACAATAGCCTGACAGTTTAATTCACTTGGTCATGCAATGTCTTCATCGGGCGTACCTAACTTCTTTAACCATTCGCTCCTTTGTTCATTCACCCGCTCTATATGAAATTTAATTGTCAGTAAAATGGGAAATAATGAGAGCACAAACCTTAAACTGGAACAACAATATTCCCAGAATGAGTGTGTAGTAATCAGCCGATATAAAAGAGAGATGCAAGCACACAGCACCCGCATCCTTCAACATGACCACCATCAAAGTGTGGAAGAAAAACTGCACCAGCGTAAAGCTTCCAAACTGTATCAGCATGTCTATATTATACCAGTGAAATTTGTAAATATCATCAGATTCCATCACAAAGATCTGCATGCCAGAAACAATGGTACCGAAGAAGCCCAACATGGAGAGGTACTCCACGCAGGATTGCTTCTTGACTATGATCTCTTGCAGGACGGAGACAATGGCGAAGAGAAGGGATCCGCCCAAGCACAGCATGTCACCAACCAGTTGATTTCGACCTGTAATAATTAGATTACGTAAATCACACACCAAAATTATTTATGATGTTTTTAAATATACAAAACATAAATGAAATGTGCAACAATGTACAAATTGTGTATACAATATTTAAAGTTGTTTAAAGTATAATTTTAGATTGCAGTGTTTTTCTCTTCCTTAAATCATATTTATTTATTTATTTACACCCTATTTGGGCTTATATATTTTAATACATTACTTGCATTTAATTTTGAGTTAGTCCCTATATTGTTACAATGGTAAGTTACATCTTGACGAACCATTCTACTTGGTACATTAAAGTCAATCAACCAAAGAAATTCAGGGGATGAACCATTTTTAAATGAAAAAATAAATTCATCTTTCTTAATGTAGCAAGACCTATCACTTGCAACAGTGATGGGTAAGTAATGTTTTGAATAGGAACTCCTAACCTATTATAATTAATATTTATTTAAAATTTAAGTTGGATTCGTTCAGTAGATTTTTCATGGATTCCAAATGGTTGAGTTAAATTCTAACTGGATTCTGACAAGAGTTGTATACAATATTTTGGTAAATTTGATAAAATTGGTTAATATTAATATGTTGGTAAAATTGGCCAGTTCGATCGAAAATTTAACATTAATGTTAATTTTGTAACAAACGTTATTCCAAAGTATTTTATTTCTGGTATTATAAATATTTGCTAGGCTAGGATGGTGATAAACTGCCAATGAAGTCTAAAGATATCATTTTCTAAATACAGCTAGGCGAATTGCATAAACATGTTTGTTGTTTTCACCCATAAAATTTGGAAATCAAAATTTAAATAATTATTTTAAATATAGAAAGTTTTACCGTCAATTGGGGCTCCCTCCACATCAGCCCAAACAATACAACCAACAGCCATAAGCCCCGCAGTGGCGCCCCCAACATGGGTCACTCCAAGCCTCTGCCCCGCCAGGGCGCCCCCCAGCAGGGCTACACCGACCCCACTGCAATCTAACAGCTGTCAGCTCACTATCGAAGTATACCTCTGCGATAACACAAGCAGGAAACTCGCCTCCACATCAAGTATCGAACAGAGGAGATACATCCAAGGCCTCTTCCAAAACGGCCCTTTCAGACTCTTGCAAGCCAGAATAGGCATGAATATTATAACCAATGCGATGTAAGGGATTATCAACTGTGCCGTGGCGGGAAACTGCCATGTTGCACTTTGAAGGAGTGTACACAATACACATTTCACACTTAGAAGCAGAGAGAGGGCTTGGCCAATTATTATAGAACGCCATACGTGCCTGAAAAAAGAAAACAACGTCAAAACACGTATTTATACTATTTACGTACCATTAATGGTCTTTGCACGTAAATTGATAGGGAACTTACCAGTGGCCGAGCTCTGACAAATAGTTTTCCAACTTGTCACCGAAATTCATTTGTGGCTCCATCACGAATCCGTGAAAGGAAAGCCGGACATCAAATTAAATTTGACGGATCTTACGATACATCAAACATTTCACGAGGAGAGTTTGTCACCATAAACACAAGGGTATGTAATGAACATTTCTATTGGGTACGCCCTCTCGTAAAACAGATGATAATATTCATATCCCAAGTAAACAACTGTTCATTTAAAACACAACTGGATGCAGTTTACTTCTAAGCCAGGAAATGTCTACAAAATTGTTTATTATTATGATATTTAAATGAAATCCTCGGTGAAGCGAAAAAACTAAATTTTGACGTTTAGCTTCAAAAATTTCAGTCAATGATCTTGACATTAAACTTGGGTGTTGCCGTTTAAAAATTCTGTCCATAGAAATAAT
Organism: Limnephilus marmoratus; assembly: GCA_917880885.1. NCBI lineage: Eukaryota > Metazoa > Arthropoda > Insecta > Trichoptera > Limnephilidae > Limnephilus > Limnephilus marmoratus. The sequence goes on along the minus strand of OU862921.1, from coordinate 22,766,032 downwards.
ATTAACCTGCTTTTCGGGATCATTCGGAATTCGGGAAGAAGACGTGATGATGCCCGCGCCTTGTGGCGGGTTCAAACTTAACTATAAACATAAAATTTGAGGGAACAAATAAAAAAAGCTATTGATGTTACGAGATATACATTTATTCTCTTAATACAAAAGGCATGTGTTAATTATTATTCTAATGTTAGTCTTATACTAGGTACTTTTTTTTAATTTTTTTTTATTAGTAATAGAAGATACATAAATTACAAATAAATTTTATACAGTAATTAATTATATAGTAGATATATTTGATGTACCCCCATAATTAAGCAAGGCTTGTGTGTATGGGGGGGTGTTATTGTATTGCTTTTTTTTATATCATTCAGTTTAAGTTTTCAGTATAATTTTTAAGGTGAGTTTTAAAATTTTTTATATTGGTATTCATGTTTCTAATTTTTTCTGGTAATGAATTAAAAAATTTTGCTCCGAGATATTTATGACTCAATTGTCCAATTTTTTTTTACATTTTGGAGTGGGAAGTATTGATTTGTCTAAGACTTCTGTTATTTTTAAATGGTGCAACTTGATTTTTAATATTATCTTTATAAATTTGTAATGTTGCATGATAAAAGTATAATGCACTTAATTTTCTGACCTTAAATTTTTTTAATAAAAGTTCTGACGAATATGAGTAGGGTTTTTTTAAAATTGTTTTTATTATTAGTTTTTGTGATATGTAAATTGTTTGTGTTTGATTTGTATATGTACCGCCCCATCCTATAATGCCGTATTGTATAATTGATTGACAGAAAGCGAAGTATGTGGTTCTAAATAATTTTTCGTTTAAAATATCTCTTAAAAATCTATATATATATGTTAGTTTCCTTATTCTGTTGTTCAGAATATTTATGTGTGGAGACCATTTTAAACGATGGTCTATTGTTATGCCCAGGTACTTAATATCAGTTTTGCTTTCTATTTTTGAACATGATATATTACATTTGTGATTTTCTGTATTTGTCACAGAGTGGATTATTAAGTTTATTTCTTTAGGTGTTTCTTGTTTTTTAATGAAAAATGGCAAATAATAGGTTTTTTTAGAATTTAAAGTCAACAGGTTTTTATCAAACCATAATTTTAGTGCATTGATATCTGTATTTGCCATTTTGTTTAATTCAGACCAGGTGTTTGCTTTTAGTAGTAGGACTGTGTCGTCAGCGTAGGAGACAATGTCTCCATATTTAGAAATATTGAATATATCATTGACATATATAATAAATAACAAACTTATTCTTCTTCCTTTGCGCAAAGGAAGAAGAAGACATATATAATAAATAACAATGGTCCCAAAACTGTACCTTGGGGTATTGAAAAATCGCTATATTTAGAATCGCTGACTTGATTTAGTAATTTTACTTGTTGTGGTCTTTCATGTAAATAACTAGCTATCCATGCTTTAAATTAATGCTTTGCAATTAATTAGTCTTAAAATTAGAAAGTCTGTTTGCTTAATTCTACGGTAAATGTCTTTATGTAATTGAATGTAATCTGATCACTTCGGCGGTACACATTTGTTCAGTTCCTAAAGGTACATCAATGTGATCAAGTAAAACAACAAAGTATAAAATAAAATATTTAAAAAAAATTCTATTCTTGACAATAATGTTATTTCCACCTAACTACACCCAGTTTTAAGTATACTAAAATTCACAACTTCAAAACTTTACTCGAAACCATTCACAACCCCGAGCAATGCCGGGTACACGTCAGTTATTAAATATTATTTTTGGTTTGTCTTTCCTCGCACTTATTTGTAGGTTTGTACATACCACTACATACTTTGAATACGTCACCATTACACACTTTTAACGAATGTTGAATTTGGCAGCCACCTCTGGTCTGGATCCACAAAATACTTAAATATGTAAGTACTAAAAAATATACTAAAAAAATCTTTACTTAACGGGCGGTCCGTTTGATAGATTCTCCAGCCTTCAAGCAAATTGCAATTTTTAGAGCACAGGTTCCAGGTGGGAATACTGTCCTTATACTACTGGTATTTCAATGGAAGATGCTCCGAGGAACTATTGTTAAGTTTCTTTGGCACCGGTGTATAGTGGGGAAATGCGCCAAACGCGCTACAAACATTTATACTTAGTTGATTTATACTTGAAGGATTTTAACCAGCGATTCCTGAGCAGCAGTGGCGGACTAAGGGGGGGGCGGGGGGGGCGGCCCGCCCCGGGCCCCCGGTCTTGGGGGCCCCCGAACGCCTCCATGTTCCCTTGATCAAATTCTAAACAAGGAACCACAATAAAAAATTTAATTTTTTCTATTTAATTTTTTCATAGATGCACTTGTTAAAAATGCTATCACCAAATTTTTTAAAGAAATTCGAAAAACTGACGGAGATACAACATTTTATGTGAAACCGTTTAAAACAGTTTGTACATATGTTGAATTATTCTTCAGCAAAACTTTGAATGCGTTTTTATTTTTGAATGAATTTTATTTTCGATTGTTTATGGTAATTTTTCATGTTTCATAAAAATAAAAAATAAATAATAAGGGGCCCTTTATAAAACAATCCCTACGTAGTGTCATAATAAGGGCCGGATTGAATATGTCGGGGCCCCTTTAACATAGAGAACCCTAGTCGATGCGTGGCCCCTAGGCAGTGGCCTACGCTGCCTTGTGGACAATACGGCCCTGCCAGGGCCGGCTTAAACATGTCGGGGCCCCTAGGAAATGCACGTCTCGGGGCCCCTTTACCCTAGGGGCCCCATGTCGAGGCCCTAGAGGCCAATGTACATCTTGGGGCCCCTTTAACCTAAGGGCCCCTAGGCAGTTGCCTACACGGTTAATGGATAATACGGCCCCGGCTTGAGTGCTATATTCACGTCTCGGGGCCCCTTTACTCTAGGGGCCCCTATCCAATGCGGGGCCCTTAGTCAGTGACCTACTGCCTTATGGATAATAGGGTCCTGCCAGGGCCGGCTTAAACATTTCGGGGCCCCTAGGCAATGCACGACTCGGGGCTCCTTTACCCTAGGGGCCCCTTCCCGATGCGGGACCCCTAGGCATACGTCTTGTGGATAATTCGGCCCTGGCTATAGTGACTGGATGTTTGAACAGTTTAAGACTTGGTGCATGCAAATCAGATGTATAGTTTTTCTAATATGTTGTCAACGTTGAAAAACGTAGATTTCAGAAAAAGGCGTACAAAGTTTTGCTGAAGGATAATTCAACACACACTGTTCAAAACGGTTTCATATAATAGGATGTATCTCCGTCAATTTTTACGAATTTCCTTACAACATTCGGTGAAAGCATTATTTACAAATGCATCTTTTAGGAAATGAAATAAAAAATGTTACATTTTTTTTTAGTGCCTGATGCCTTTAAAATATGCTTAGTACCTATCTTTTGTTTTACATGAGCTCCTAAGCAGGAGGCCCTAAGGAAAATAATTTCCCTCGGGGCCTGTGCCATCTTTGAGGATGCTGTGTGGAGGGTTTTTTAAAGAAAGGAAGGAGAGGAGAGTTCTGGGAAGGAAAAGGGTTTAAGGGGATCAGTGTGTCCTGGTCATCCATCTCCAAGATAAACCTCACCCCATGAACCCGGTCACCCCTGCTAAATCACCAAACGTAGTGAACCACTTGGGGTGACCTATAGCAGAGGTGTTGGTTATCCAATAAAGGTTCCCAGGGCGGGGGTACCCATTCCCGCCTCCCAAATTGTATATCTAAGAGGTGATTGGGAGTTGGGAGTCCCATGCAAACATCATCCCATACAGATAAAATAGGAATAAATAAATACAGCCTGAACCGGTAATTTACAATTTTTAAAATAAAATTACTACTACTAATCTTTAATATTTCCAGCGCCGGATCTGCCATACGTTCAAAAACGTGCAAAAAACCTGGCGCCAACTCCGAAGGGGCGCCGTGAGAAAATAAATATTGTATTAAAAATTTGTTAAAATATTCCCTGAATCGTTTAAAAATTACCCATAGTACGAAATAATTATTACGCTCTAGCAACACTTTCCAAAGATACAGACTGCGCACGCATCTGTTTTATATTCAACGGTTTACGAATTTATAGTCAGTTACAGAATTTTTTTACAAATTCCATATATTTAGTTTAAACGTAAGATCTATTTTTCCATATATCTTTTACCGTCTTTTACGACGAATTAGTGCTATCCAAATTCAATAACCAATCACAGCGCCGTACTTTTATTCAAAATAATAAACAAACCGATTGCGCCTTTCAAAATGCTTTTGTACGATTTAAGTCTCTATGAGAAAGTATTTAAGGACCATTTTCTTATGAAATCTTCGGTAAATCCCATTAGCATAAACATCGCACGGTTTGCAAGATTTGCATGTTGCAACTTGAACAGTTTCATCATTGATTTGACAGTTCGACAGTTGAAGTATTAGATTTGTTATTTTACGCTTTATACGGTGTCAATGCGTCGTGGGTGGTTTGTTATATTTATGAGTGCGTCTTTGTCAGTTTAGTGTTTCAAGTTATGGTGTTGGTGTTTGTTCAATCAACACAGAACCTGGGAAATGGATATGCAAGGTACAAATTTAAGGTTATGTTATTAGATTTTTAAATTTATAATGTATAACTTAAAAGTTGTAAATTAACGGTGTGAAGGGTTTGAAGGACCATCTTCCGTCTCACTGTTCACTGTCTCTTGTCGGGACTGCCTGTTGCTAGTCAGAAGCTGTAGATGCTATTCTTGTGTTGTACGTACGTTGCCATGAGAACGTATTTGTATTTGCTTTTTCTATTAATATTCGCGTTGGGTATATACATAAACGCAGTAAATCTCAAGAATGTCTAATGGATCTAGTTCAGCGAAACCACCCGCATTGTCTCGTAACCTATATTTTAAATCATGGTACGGGGACAAACAAACAATTCGTTGTATTATTTTAAAGCATAACTTGCAAAAAGAGTTTTTCCTAAAATAATTAAAAAGCACCATAATTTTATGTTTACCCAATAGATTCAGAGAGTATAGGGCTCCTGGCGATTCTCTCTTTAAAAAAAAACGAGTGTGAGAGCTACCGCCAGGTCACTTGGAAAAGTTACAACCTTTATATGTCTTGATTTTATTTGATAAATTAGTTTAAAAAAAAAAATTAAAAAAAAAAAAAAAAAAAATTAGGGTGAACGAATTATTAATCAAAATAAAAATGTAGGGGGGGGGGGGGGCGCCATCGGTACCTACTGCACAGGGCGCCAGATTTCGTAGATCCGGCCCTGAATATTTCTAATGTCTATACAGTTTTAATTCCAGTTTCACTTACGCATTGCACTTCGTACTATTTTTACTATCTTATAGGCCCTTTGCTTAGGTTTCCTTATCATTACAAATAATATATATAGTAATACTAATAAATTAGGTAAGTAATTAAAAAGATTCAGTGGTGGACTAACGGGGGGCGGAAGGGGCGGCCTCTGGTCCCCGGCGCGCGGCCTCCCAACGCCTCCATGTTTCCTTTATCAAATCCTAAACAAGGCTTTAAGGCACCAGGAAACAGTAAAAAAAATATATATATTTTTTTTATTTCATTTTCTGAAGTTAACAATGCTCTCACCAAATGTTATTACGCATTTTATGTGAAACCGTTTATAACAGTGTGTATGTTGAATTATTCTTCAGCAAAATATTGAATGCGTTTTTCTATGTTAAAATGGTGGACCAGCAAATTTTGTATTCGATTTTTTATGGAAAATTTTTAGCGTTCACGTTAGCGTGGTGCCATAGTGACTGGATTTTCTAACAGTTTAAGACTTGGTGCTTGCAAATCGGATGTATAGTTTTTCTAATACATATGTTGTCAGGTTGAAAAACGTAGTTTTGAGAAAAATGCGTTGAGAAAGTTTTGCTGAAGGATAATTCAACATACAAAATGTTTAAAACTTTCTTTAAATTTTCTTAGAATTTCCTTAAAACATTAGATGATAGCATTATAAATTATAACAAATGCAACTTTTAGAAAACGAAATACAGAAAAACTACAATTAATTTTTCACAGTGCCCTGCCGAGCGATTCTCTAAAAAATGTGAGGTGAGATCGTTCTCACGTGAGAAGTGCTGTCAGATTTGTGCATAGATTTGTGCAATTTTGTGTAATTTTCTATGGTTGTCAAAACGTCAAATTGCCTTTTCAATGCTAACTTCGTCGGTTTTAAGTGGTTTAAAATACGAAATACTGTAAGAATGCATGATTATTTATCCACTAATGTATGTTTAAAGTTGTATACCAAGGATTTGACGTTTGCAAAATTTCGTTTCAATTCAAATTCGCATGAATTAGGTAGTTTGTCAAAATTAACCTAAAAATCTATTTTTTTGTACGTAAATAGTTGTTTCTTCTACTAATTTTTGAAATGAAGTGTAATTTCCATAATCTTTGCCTAAAAGTGCGGCGGTTAGCGGTTTTTTCGTCCCCAAATATTCAATTGTTCTACAGATGTTGATTTGCCATCGAGATATGTATTAAGCTCCTATTTCTTCAACAGATGTCTAGTAGGAGCCGTGCGACGAGCGGGCAGCTGGAGATGATGATTAGTCGGCTGGAAGAGAGACCGACAATGACTTCGGGGCGGCAGCAGGGAAACGATGGCCGCATCAATAACGAATTGGCGTGGTCTTCCCTGGCGGTCGACCTGAATGCTATGAAGCTCGGGTGCACGAAGAGTGGCGACAAGTGGCAATAGGTATGCATTCATTATATTATTACCACTATTATGTTTCTATGGAGGTGTCTACTAATATCTACAGGAATTCCAAAAACTGAAATAATATCTATGAGAACCAAAGTGTTGACAAATATCTACAGCTCAAACTGTTGACTAATATCTATGAGAACCAAAGTGTTGACGAATATCTACAGCACTGGCAGTGGTTGGATTTGCAATTATGTATAGCATATTGGAATAACGTAATTTTGCGTATGCAGTATAAAAAACTTAATTTATGTAAGTATGTATGTAAAAATCCCTAATATTGGACACATTTAGCTGATTAGTCCAACCTACGCTCTGTAGATATTAGTCAACACTGGGTCCGTCATAGATATTCGTCCGACCTTAGCTCTGTAGATATTAGTCAACACTCTGAAGTTCGTAGATATTAGTTCAACATATGAGCTGTAGATATTCGTCTGACACACAGGCTGTAGATATTAGTATCTGGAGTCGTTTCTATTATTGCAACGAGGTACGGACTTCAATTGGATTACGGATTGAAATAAAAAAATTATATTTATATTCTTTATTGATATAATTTGAATTTTATTATATTTTCTGTAGTACAAAAATGTCTCTTTATTTCAGACGTGGAGGGATCAGAGAAATGGCGTCAAAAAAAAAAGCATCTGGCTTGCGATCGGAGATGATGAAGAGCGGAGGTGGCCCCAGCCAGGCACAACCCTTGACTCCGTTGGAGGAAAGGATCCTGGCCATCATTGCGGCCGAGGCAGTATATGGACGTACTGCCACAGAGTCCGTACCTGTAAGTTAACTAATTGTTACTGTCATATGATAGTATTTCACCATCCTCTTGATAGCTTACCCATAGGAATATGTATATTTTCGAATTCCAATTTAAGATTTATTTCCTTATAAAGTCGGAGCTTACTATTCTACACCTACTCGAACTTGAGAACGGTGACTACAAATCGGATAAGTTAGCCAAGTTTTCTACCTATAGCGAAGTATTTATTCATTATTTATTAGTATACATTATCCTACGGATAAGCTATCAAGAGGATGGTGAAATACCCCCTAAGTAAGTTATTATCATCTTTTAAGCTTAATAATATAGTTATATTATTATGAAAATGTAGCTGGAGAATATGTTGTAAATAGACCGAGTTGTTTGGCGGTCCGTTCTCTCTGCCTACCCCTGCGGTGAAATGACTTGATGTTTAGACAATTAGTAAATTACCAACGGTTCCCGCTTTTAGTTGCAAATTGTTTAGAACTTCATTGTTGATATCATTCATCGACATGCAATATAAAAATACTATGTGACCCGGTCACACGTTGCTGTGGCTAACGAAACACAACGCCATTACCCAACCTTTATAACCAACGCCATCATTAATTTGGATACATATCAAATCCACACCGCCCGCTTGCCAGCCCGCTCCCTTTATATACTATATTATTACAGCACCCTTGAGGTGATTTTTCACAAAAACGGCGCTATACAAATTAGCCAATTATTATTAGTATTATATCAACCAATTAAAACAAAACCCTGATGCCTAAACCTACCTCATGAATCACTCTATCTATTGGTGAAAACCTCATGAAAACCCATTGCGTAGTTTAAAAGATCTAAGCGTACAGACAGCGGGAGCGACTTTGCTTTATACTGTGTAATAGATAACTGCTTGTGGTATATTTGATGCAGCTTTCAAAGAGAATACAAGGGTGTGCATTGCTCAGATACAAGATAAGCTAATACCTTTCGACTGTGGCTTAATTTCGGTTTACGGAAGGTCTTCCAAAATAATAAAACTTTTTTTTTTTATACTAACTATTGGCTGGAGAATCCGAATCCGAAAGAATTTTTTTTCGGAAAGCAATATTAACAAAGTTACACGACTTTAAAATTTTCTATACGCATACATGAAAATCGACATATTGGAAGTATTATGACAGTTTAAAGTCATAGAAACAGCCACATAAAATTAAGTGTTGCCATATCAATAACTAACTTAAGTAATTATTTTTTATAAATTTTACTCACTTTTGGCGTAAACGCTAAACTACTTGAAAACAGGGATATTTTTTTAAATTGACGCGAGCAGGCGGTATAAAGGGGCACAAACCATGTGACACAAACCTAGCGTAGCCGTTAAACTACTTGAAAACGTAGGCTGTTTTTTAAAATTGACGCGAGCAGGCGGTATAAAGGGGCACAAACCATGTTACACAAACCTAGCGTAGCCGCTAAACTACTTGAAAACAGGGATGTTTTTTGCCGTGACGCGAGCAGGCGGTATAAAGGGGCACAAACCATGTTACACAAACCTAGCGTAGCCGCTAAACTACTTGAAAACAGGGATGTTTTTTTGCCGTGACGCGAGCAGGCGGTATAAAGGGGCACAAACCATGTTACACAAACCTAGCGTTAGGTTAGGTTAGGTTAGGGACGCGAGCAGGCGGTATAAAGGGGCACAAACCATGTTACACAAACCTAGCGTTAGGTTAGGTTACGCATTTTTAAGACTACGAATTTTCATACTTCGTCGATTTATAAGGTATGTTTGATGATATTATTGCATGGTAACATTTAATTTTGTGTGGTAAAACATTTTTCTAGTTTATCTATGACTTTAAACTGTCATAATACTTCCAATATGTCGATTTTCATGTGTGCCTATAGAAAATTTTAAAGTCGTGTAACTTTGTTAATATTGCTTTCCGAAAAAAAATTCTTTCAGTTTTGGATTTTCCGGCCCATAATTAGTATAAAAAAATAAAAAAAAATTATTTTGGAAGACCTTCCGTAAACCGAAATTATTCCTCGACTGTTTTTGCAGATTGATTTCATAGTGGAAACAAGTACACCACCATCATCACCACTACCGGAGGTGGAACACTTGCTACAACTGGAAGTGGAGTACGTAGCCTCATGTCCCGTAGAGGCAGTCCCGCTTGCAAGTAACCGTAAGTACTAAAGCACTGAAATACTAAGTAGTGGAGAGTGTTTTCAAATACTATAAAATGGTATGTGACAAATATTAAACATTGGGCGCGTGTAGTACAAACATAGTACAAATGTTGGGCGCGTGTTTGGCGTGTTTCCCGACTATGCACCGGTGCCGAGGGGATCAATGACGCTAGTTCCGCTTCCATTGTAATACCGATAGAACAAGGACAGCTTTCCCACCTGACGCCTGTGCTCTAAAGATTGCAGTCCGTCTGTTAAGATGGGAGAACCTATCAAACAGACCGCCCGTTTCTGCAAGGGTCAAGGGTTTTTTTAGGTATTTTGGAGCTCCAGACCAGAGGTGGCTGCCAAATTCAACCGTGGGGCGCACTTGCGATTTGTACAGGGTTAGCAGTTGTGTACTATTAAAGTATCTGCGGGCCCTGTACAGTATGCCCAGTTTCTGAGAGGCCAACTTAACTCTGGTTTCGATGGAGCCCCCGTATTTAAAATACCCTTACGGGCATTTGAAAGAGGGATTGCCTCATCGGTGCTTGGAAAATGGGACGACGTTAACTTGCTCCATTTCCAGTGATGATGATGATGGTGGAGTCCTCGATTCCAATAGGAAGTGAATCTACTATAACCGTCAAAAGGAATTAGCTTTTCTCATATCAGCAAGAGATGATAATAACTTCTAAACTTTGCAAAATAAAAACAAAATAACTTTGTAAAAATTTATTAAGTCATTGTAAAAGTGTAATTTTTACAACGATATGAGAAAAGCTAATTCCTTTTGACGGTTGTTGTAGTTTAATTTCCTATTGGAATCGAGGACTCCACCATCATCATCATCACTGGAAATGGAGCAAGTTAACGTCGTCCCATGTTCCAAGCACTGATGAGGAGGTCCCTCTTTCAAATGCCCGTAAGGGTATTTGAAATATGGGGGCTCCATCGAAACCAGAGTTAAGTTGGCCTTTCAGAAACTGGGCATACTGTACAGGGCCCGCAGATACTTTAATAGTAACAACTGCTAACCCTGCACAAATCGCAAGTGCACCCCACAGTTGAATTTGGCAGCCACCTCTGGTCTGGAGCTCCAAAATACCTGAAAAAAAAACCCTCGACTCTTGCAGAAACAGGCGGTCTGTTTGATAGATTCTCCCATCTTAACAGACGGACTGCAATCTTTAGAGCATAGGCGTCAGGTGGGAAAGCTGTCCTTGTTCTATCGGTATTACAATGGAAGAGGAACTAGCGTCATTGATCGCCTCGGCCCTCGGCACCGGTGCATAGTTGGGAAACATGCGCCCAACATTTGTACACGGTTGTCATTAGTCACATGAGAATGGGTCGTTTCTATGCTCGGCTGTGGAACGATTTGCCGGCCTCTGTTTCCTCCCTCCTACAACATGGGTCTCTTCAAGACCCTTGTTCACTCCTTCCTTTCCTCAATAAGACCCTCCACACAGCGTCTTCAAAGATGACATAGGCCCTGAGGGAAATTATTTTCCTCGGGGCCTCCTGTGTGGAGTTAATGTAAAAAAAAGTACTTTAGCACCGAAATAATAAATAGTAATGAGAGTTTGGAAATAATATAAAAAAATGCTTAGAGACAAATAACAAATGTTAAAGTAATTAATTATTGATTATTTTGTTTCAGCTAATAGAAAAGTTCTCCACAGAAGAGTGTTTCCTGTTGGTTGAGGAAAGTAGAGTGGCGAGCGAGGCGAGGGGAGAGGCAAGAGAGGAAAGGTGGCTTTGTCTATAAGAGGTGGGAGAAGAGAGAGAAGGACCTCCGCCTGGAGGAGAATAGGTGGCTGACAATGCAGTTAATTTTAAAGAAGTGTTTGCTTATCTTTGAAAGAATTTGTAGATTCATGCTACACACATTTGTGTATCGCAAACGGCTGTTAGTCGTCATATCAGTCCAGTAGTGTCCTTATTGCATCCGTATTGGATAGTTTATTGGCAGAGTACATACAGAGTATGTAAGGGAACGTACCCATACTACGTGACCAATTTTTTGCAATTTTTAACCCCCCCCCCCCCCGGTGACCAAAATCCTGACAATCGTGACATTTTGAAGAACCCCCCCCCACCTCCGAAGAGGTCACGTAGTTTGTAGTTTGGGTACTCTCCCTAAACATACAACGAAATAAAGTTAAACAAAGGGTATGTTTTAGTAAAAAATATATTTTGTTGCAAATCCCAAAAATGGTGTTCAGTGTGTGTGTGATTCTGAAACAAATAAAATATACCTCATTAGTTGTATAATATATTATGTACTGTTATTTATTTTAGTCCGTACGTGATAACGCCAATATTAAATGCAGTTCCCGGCAGGCGCGGCTCATCCTAAAGTGCACTCGCACCGAACCGCCAACAAAATTAAACAACATTTTGCAGCTCATCGTATTACATAATATTTTAAATTATTAAATTAATTAAATGATTATTTTAAATTTAAAAAAAAAATTGAATTCCTATCTAAAAATACATGAATTTGGTAGAGAATAATAAATTATCGTGTCCCAAAGCATTGTGTTATTATTCGATAGATATCGCTGATTTAAATTTCCTTGCCTTTTTAAAATTAAAAGTTATATAATAATAAATATAGACTATATTAAGAATATATGAACCATGAAAATAAAAGCAGAATTATAGCCTATGGCCCGCCAAAACTACATTTAATTATCAACCAAGATAGTAAATCCGCAAAGAAAACTTTTACATAAAATTATAGTAATAATAAATGGATAATTTGTATAGCGCCGTTTTTTTGTGAATAATCACCTCAAGGGCACTGTACGAGTTATGAGTTACTAGGCTCTGTCTAATTTTATTTTTTATTTATTTACCTACTTTTGTTTTAATTTTTGATGAATTACTCGGTGAACCACCAAAAAGTGAAGGCACCGGCCGCGCCTGGTTCCCGGTTCGCAAGAATCCACATATACAGAATATACATTGCAAGGCCCGGAAATGCATTGAGCATTACTTTAGTCTTTTTTTTTATATGAATACCGCGCAAGAATCCCGAACAGCTCCCGTCTGGATCCATTGAAACTATGGCATCCCCAATTGGGGTATGTCGTGAAGCTGAAGGTAGCGGGGAAGGGAAGAAGATGGGGAAGAGGAAGGTGGGCTAGTACCTGGCTATTCAGATCTGGTCACCAAACACTGCTAAAGCCATTTCAAGCAACGTTTCATTCTGAACAGTGGTCTTACACCAGGGCGATACTGAGAGTATCTTCCACTCTGGAACATGCCGCAAATATACTATCTATTATTTTTAATTAATTAATTGTGAAAGGGGTAATCAATCCAATAAAATTTATTTGCGCACGCCGAGTTCGAACCTGCGACCTTCGGATTGTGAGTCAAGAGTCTTACCTAAGGACCACGCTAACACTCGGGACACACCTAAGAAGCTGTGTACTCAAGCATCGGGTACTTCATTATACTCCCCTGATGACTATTAAAATTATAAATGCCAGAATCAGCAGACTTGTGTGTCAAAGATAATTTGAGGCGAATTGCTGAAGGACTCCATGCAGATGACGACAACCTTGATGATAATAAGGTCAAATTGCTAGGTGTAGGATTGTCACCAATTTATATAAAAATGTATAAGCGCATTTTTATAAATTTATCTTAATTAATCAAAATAAATTCATCTTTCAAAGGTTGCAAATATTCATTTAAAATTACCTGCATTATCAGCCGCCTGTCTACTCTCCTTTAGGCTGAGCTTCCTCTCTTTTCTCTCTCTCTCTCTCTATCTATCTCTCTCTCTCGCCTCTCTTCTTGCCTCTCCTCTCTTCTTCTTGCCTCTCCCTCTCTTCTCCTGCCTCTCTTCCAGGCAGAGCCGCTTTTCCTCTCTTGCCTCGCCCCTCACCTCTCTCTGCTTTCCTCTAACAATATCAAAAGCTCTTCTACGGAGAGCGCCCTTTCGCTGAAACAAAATAGTCAATAAATATTTTAACGTTTGTTATTTGTCACATACCATTTTATAGTTTTTGAAAACACTCTCCACTACTTAGTATTTCAGTGCTTTAGTACTTACGGTTACTTGCAAGCGGGACTGCCTCTACGGGACATGGGGCTACGTACTCCACTTCCAGTTGTAGCAAGTGTTCCACCTCCGGTAGTGGTGATGATGGTGGTGTACTTTTTTCCACTATGAAATCAATCTGCAAAAACAGTCGAAAGGTATTAGCTTATCTTGTATCTGAGCAATGCACACCCTTGTATTCTCTTTGAAAGCTGCATCAAATATACCACAAGCAGTTATCTATTACACAGTATAAAGCAAAGTCGCTCCCGCTGTCTGTACGCTTAGATCTTTTAAACTACGCAATGGGTTTTCATGAGGTTTTCACCAATAGATAGAGTGATTCATGAGGTAGGTTTAGGCATCAGGGTTTTGTTTTAATTGGTTGATATAATACTAATAATAATTGGCTAATTTGTATAGCGCCGTTTTTGTGAAAAATCACCTCAAGGGTGCTGTAATAATATAGTATATAAAGGGAGCGGGCTGGCAAGCGGGCGGTGTGGATTTGATATGTATCCAAATTAATGATGGCGTTGGTTATAAAGGTTGGGTAATGGCGTTGTGTTTCGTTAGCCACAGCAACGTGTGACCGGTATATTTTTAGTATTTTTATATTGTATTATAGTATTTTTATATTGCATGTCGATGAATGATATCAACAATGAAGTTCTAAACAATTTGCAACTAAAAGCGGGAACCGTTGGTAATTTACTAATTGTCTAAACATCAAGTCATTTCACCGCAGGGGTAGGCAGAGAGAACGGACCGCCAAACAACTCGGTCTATTTACAACATATTCTCCAGCTACATTTTCATAATAATATAACTATATTATTAAGCTTAAAAGATGATAATAACTTACTTAGGGGGTATTTCACCATCCTCTTGATAGCTTATCCGTAGGATAATGTATACTAATAAATAATGAATAAATACTTCGCTATAGGTAGAAAACTTGGCTAACTTATCCGATTTGTAGTCACCGTTCTCAAGTTCGAGTAGGTGTAGAATAGTAAGCTCCGACTTTATAAGGAAATAAATCTTAAATTGGAATTCGAAAATATACATATTCCTATGGGTAAGCTATCAAGAGGATGGTGAAATACTATCATATGACAGTAACAATTAGTTAACTTACAGGTACGGACTCTGTGGCAGTACGTCCATATACTGCCTCGGCCGCAATGATGGCCAGGATCCTTTCCTCCAACGGAGTCAAGGGTTGTGCCTGGCTGGGGCCACCTCCGCTCTTCATCATCTCCGATCGCAAGCCAGATGCTTTTTTTTTGACGCCATTTCTCTGATCCCTCCACGTCTGAAATAAAGAGACATTTTTGTACTACAGAAAATATAATAAAATTCAAATTATATCAATAAAGAATATAAATATAATTTTTTTATTTCAATCCGTAATCCAATTGAAGTCCGTACCTCGTTGCAATAATAGAAACGACTCCAGATACTAATATCTACAGCCTGTGTGTCAGACGAATATCTACAGCTCATATGTTGAACTAATATCTACGAACTTCAGAGTGTTGACTAATATCTACAGAGCTAAGGTCGGACGAATATCTATGACGGACCCAGTGTTGACTAATATCTACAGAGCGTAGGTTGGACTAATCAGCTAAATGTGTCCAATATTAGGGATTTTTACATACATACTTACATAAATTAAGTTTTTTATACTGCATACGCAAAATTACGTTATTCCAATATGCTATACATAATTGCAAATCCAACCACTGCCAGTGCTGTAGATATTCGTCAACACTTTGGTTCTCATAGATATTAGTCAACAGTTTGAGCTGTAGATATTTGTCAACACTTTGGTTCTCATAGATATTATTTCAGTTTTTTGGAATTCCTGTAGATATTAGTAGACACCTCCATAGAAACATAATAGTGGTAATAATATAATGAATGCATACCTATTGCCACTTGTCGCCACTCTTCGTGCACCCGAGCTTCATAGCATTCAGGTCGACCGCCAGGGAAGACCACGCCAATTCGTTATTGATGCGGCCATCGTTTCCCTGCTGCCGCCCCGAAGTCATTGTCGGTCTCTCTTCCAGCCGACTAATCATCATCTCCAGCTGCCCGCTCGTCGCACGGCTCCTACTAGACATCTGTTGAAGAAATAGGAGCTTAATACATATCTCGATGGCAAATCAACATCTGTAGAACAATTGAATATTTGGGGACGAAAAAACCGCTAACCGCCGCACTTTTAGGCAAAGATTATGGAAATTACACTTCATTTCAAAAATTAGTAGAAGAAACAACTATTTACGTACAAAAAAATAGATTTTTAGGTTAATTTTGACAAACTACCTAATTCATGCGAATTTGAATTGAAACGAAATTTTGCAAACGTCAAATCCTTGGTATACAACTTTAAACATACATTAGTGGATAAATAATCATGCATTCTTACAGTATTTCGTATTTTAAACCACTTAAAACCGACGAAGTTAGCATTGAAAAGGCAATTTGACGTTTTGACAACCATAGAAAATTACACAAAATTGCACAAATCTATGCACAAATCTGACAGCACTTCTCACGTGAGAACGATCTCACCTCACATTTTTTAGAGAATCGCTCGGCTGGTGCCTTAAAAACTTG